>OZ002742.1:59522189-60813314 GCA_963924295.1 Dioctria rufipes
GGCTTACACAACCTGCGATGGTTTAAGAGTGACATACATCGACACCTCCTCCACTTTCCTCATGTCCACTAATCCTTTCCCTATCTCCTTCCTGCCATGCTGTGCTTTGCATCATAGGGCTTGGCTTAATAATAAAAAAAAAGGCGATGCAAATGCCCCATGGCTCGTGCTCACTTCCGGAATTCTGTGCTGTAGAGGTTTCCCGAAGAAAGCTTCGATTCCATTTCTAACATTAAATTTAGATTCAATTTTTGAATTATTGATTTGTGTAGTCGATAGCTGGTTCACTAAAGAATGTAGAAATGTTCGATGGGCAACTATGTTCGTTGCTTCTCATAATGAATTATGCCAACGCCGCGACATCCAACATATTGAAGAAAAACGCCAATGACCATCGATTTTTTTACGTTTGCTGGTGTATTATCCTAGCATCTGATCCAGTCAACACCTGCTTTGTTCTTATTGTAGAATAAAATCGCTCCTGGTTTTCTTGCTTCACCAACAACTTCATTATTGGAGAATAGAGGAATTTTAAGAACTTTTATTTTTAACGATTTTAAGGTTTGAAGCCGGGAACTTCCGCTTTTCGAGCGACTGCTCTTACTACTGAGCTAACGAGATAAATGTCTTTACCTCTTATATTTATTAATTTGTGCCTAGTTTATTAAGCCACGTTTTGCTTTCAGCTGGCATTAACCAGTAACGATGAAAACGCCCGGCAAGCGGAAGATCCCAGCTTCAAACGCCGGACGAGTTTTACCTCTTGTATTTATAATTTGATTAAGAATCGTTGAAAATAAAAGTTCTTAAAATTCCTCTATTCTCCATCTTTCACCAATTCTAACAAGTGTGGGATCGATTCCCATCGGGGAATAATAAATACTTAATTATTATAATGTTAATGTACGACAATAGTAGAACTGTGTTCTTTTTCTTAGACACTATGAAATCAAGAAAACATTTTCTCGGAACCCGAATTCTGTAGATAATACTGAGCGGCTGCGATGTGGTAACATTTCTTGAGGAATGTACCTTTTGTTAGGTCTCATTGTCCCTACGAAGGTCATTCGTTCCAATCGGAAGTTTTCCAACAGTTTTCAATGACATTAAAACTTGTCGGAAACAATTGTTCCACCATTCGATCTAAATTTTCTTAACTGGTCTCTCATGGCTGGCCTGATTCTTTTCCGGTATACAAAATCCCTTTACAGGGAGACCCATTGTATGAATCGCAAGCCCACCATACCTGATGGTATATTTAGCTGGCTTCGATGGGATGTACTAAGTGAATCGTGTCTTCCCTCTATCTATGGGAAGAGTGTATGCACTCTACGTTGCAGTTGAGTATGAGCCACAGATTTCTAATCGGAGCTGCTTTATCTAACAATCATTCCTCAGCCCTGGTTCTTTCGTCACCAAACCTTATTTACCTTGCCCAAAATCGATTTAGCGACATTGTTGCCCTGAAGACTGGATGAGCTGTTATTTTCCAAAGCTCCTTTGAATGTTGCATGCTCGAATGATTCATTGCAGCTGCAATTATAATTTCAATATATTGTTGCGAGCGTGGCCTTTGGTTCGTTATTTAAAACACAATATTAAATATTTAATATACAAGTTCTTTATTCCACTCTAATCTTATATAATTCACAAAAATTCAATTAATGAACTCAACTTTAATTATCGCTAATAATGTACTTTCAATTATCGCAATCCAATTCCAACACTTTCGCCCGTTTATTTCTTTCGCTTGTTAACACTGTAACGTCTAAGACAAGATTCTTTTCTGGCGGTGACAACTGTTATATTAATTATACCCTAGAAACTCTCCAGCTTATTCTGGAGTGTTCTATTCCACAATCTTCTTGACTATTGTATTCCTGAACCTTCCCGAAGATTCCATCATCGATTCTCTGAACCTGAAGTTGCTTACTCTCCATTGCCAGTAGATGTCACCAGTTGTCTCTTTCTATTGCACGTAACAATATGAATATAACTCTTGAACCGTCACAGTCCATACTACTGGATTTTTTGGATTCTTCTCTTCATTATATTATTTATTAGACCCACTGACATATAATAAGAATGGACTGACCGTTCTTACTTAAAAAATGGCACAAATATTGAACAGGCTGTGAAAACCCTTTATTTCGTACAATTTCACACCGATTCATAATTTATTATTATTTTTCGATTGGAAACACTAAAGATGTTATAAAATAGTATTGCATTAAATTAAAATTATTTAGAAAGTGTTTTAATTAACCCAAAAACTCATTTGTAATATTACTGAAAAATGTGCTCCTCTGCAGATTTGTTGTCAAATTTCCTTGAGCTTGTAAGAGATAGACGTATAAAAACAATATATTTGGCTGAATTTTTATGTCAATTCCAATGCATTCCAACTAATACAGCCGTACTGTTTCCAAAATTGGTTACAGTTCAGTGTACATTTTGAGCTTGAAAGAAACAAATAGTTTTTAGCAAAAATTTGTGCCATTTTTAACTATAGGAATTAGATAGGATGGCTCAGTCCATTCTTATTATATGTCAGTGATTAGACCACATGCCATGCATACAAAAATGCTTAAATATCCTTTCATGATTTTAGCGTTTCTTAGTTTTGACGTTTTAATGTCAATGGGACCGGCATAGTCAACGCCGGTATGATCAAAGGTTAAAGACAAGCACACACCGAAGTGGTGGCGGTAGCGAGAGACAGTGGTGGCGGTGGGATGCACAATATTGAAATAATTGCGACCGTTCATACCAAACGCGGTGGCGGTGACAAAAGCGGAGGCGATGAGTTGCTGCATGTTGCATTCTCACCGCAACCGCGATAGCGAAATTCATTTCAATTGAAATAGTGCAGTCATCGCAATGAGTGAAGAACTGATTTCAGTAGTAAAATTAAGCTAAACTCTGTATGACTTGTAACGTCTAGAATACCGGGATATTAGAAGTTTTTTTTTTCAAAACTAACTTCATTTTGTGTACGTTTCGTCAACCGTGCCACCTCGTCGGTCTGTGCTTACATTCACCGCACCACAATCATCACCGCTACCATCACCGCCACCGCGTCGGTGTGTGCTTGCCTTAATGCGGGCGTGATTCGTGATGCTGGAAAGTTTCCCATAATATGTGTAGATGGCATTGGTTTCGTTTTGAAGCAGGTGATGCATTTTCGTAGTTGTTGACGATCAGTGTTTCTGGCATTTAATAGCCAGTATTTGTTACGTAATAAATTGAGGGTAAGTTGTATACCTCCATGTAATGCACAACGATGGATGTTATCAATAAGAATTCTTGAAATATAATGATTATTTGGTTGGATAATTGGTTGCTTTCGATTGTAGCTTAGTATGGTATTTTCGAGTCTGCCACCGATTCGTATTAATTGCTTGTGGTCTAATAATAATTTCACTTCAGCCTTTCTTTTAGTTTCACACATATGATGTTGATCATTTCTTCGTTAATTATGTATTGATTTGAAAATTTGAAGGGATCTTTGCAACCTGCTGCTCTTGAAATATTTTGCCATTTGGTATTATCACGTATACGAAAATATTGATCAGAAACTTGATCTTGTTGCTATTGAGAGGCCATATCGTTTTCTGCGTACAATTCTTCCAAAATTTCTTCATCGTCGCTAACTTCAACGTCGGTTAAGGCACTTTTACATCAAAAACAAGAACCGAAAAATGTAAACCGAAAAATTCAATTTATTCCAAAAAGTGTTACCAACCACTACCGTAAAAAACAAACCATTACTGTACATATGTACAGCAGGTCCAGCCAGACCTTTTTCCTAGACAATAGGTATGTAAATTTAAATATCCTTTTTTTCTCACATACACATAAGCCCACGAATTTGGTTATTCTCAAAATCATGGAAAATAAAAGATTGAGAAAGTCATGAAGTTTCGGCAGTAGATATTTCAAAAGTTTGTAAAGTTCGAAAGGTCTACCCAGACCTTTTCATTAACAGAAGGGTTAATATTGTGTATTTCTATTTTGAAAGAGTGGCTTGGCCTCATCGAGGTTAGGATATATATGCTAATCTTCGATCTACCTTCATTGTAGATTAGACACCCACGCATAATATTAAGTTATTTTGATTTTTGCATGCCCGTTCGTCCGTCCGTCCTCACGATAATTCGAGACCGCGTTCACGTAGAACACTGAAATTTTGCACACGGGTTTTTTGACAAAAGAAAAATGTAAATTTAAGTTCGAAAATGGGACCAATCGACGACCTGTAGACGAGAAATAATCGACCTATAAATTTTTCTTGGTTTATCCTAGTGCCGTATGACGACAAAGGGGAATAATCACCCAATTTGAAAAAATTCTTGCTACCTATGATTCACACTTGTTTCTGATAAAAAGTATTTGTATGAACAATTGGGTGATCCTATTATCGAACTTCTAAGGTAGGCGATCAGAGATAACAGCACTGATGGGTCGTCTCTGATCGTTGAGTCGAAAATTTCGATTTTTTCTGCATACTTAATGCATTTTAGAAATTCATTGAAATTATTTTCACGGACTTTTCGCCTGCTGTAAATAATCCACCAATCGGGCAACTCCTTCGTAGGGTTGCCTTACAAACTACTACTACTAGACATATGTATATGCCTGTGAACGCGTCAACGTAGAGAGCTGAACTTTTTTACAGGTGGTTCTCATAAAAATAATAAGTATAATTTCAAAAATCAGGCAACCCTTTCTTGGTGTTACCATATAAAAATTTAGACTTTTTACATATACTGTAAAAGCGATCGGCCCTAGACGTTTTTATTGTACTGAAAAGTTCTTCAGAAATGTTATGAAATTGGTTATAACCATTTTTACTGTCCGATGAACCGTTCTAGAAATATATGCGAAAAACCACTTTAAAAATCAAACTTGCACCATACGATATTACAAACGGGCATTCATCTATCTTATTGCCTTATTGTTCGACCAATTCTAGCTATTCTTGTTTACTTGAATCGACCCTTTAATAAGCGTGTTATTGTTATGTCTGGTGGTCTGAAATAAAGATTTACCAATTTAAGTATCCTTCAATTCAATGAAACGAACGAAGAAAGTTTGATTTCGATAGCATTTTGGTGCTAACAAAAGTTAGACGGAAAAATAAAGTTTAAGGATAGTTTTTGGAATATTTTAAAGAAGTACTTTTTTGTTTGTATATTTATTTGAAAGAATTTAATTGTTTCTCGTTTTTAATATAAATTTTAATTACATCGTAAGGTATATTTTTTATGATTGCTGCTGACTTTTGAAATACATACCTAACACATATTTCCGAAGAAGTGAACCAGGATGTTCGGAAAGAAAACGGCCAACCTCACAGTACTGTTTTGTTCTAAGGCCCAGATTACTACTTTGAGAATATGATTTTAAGTGAAACATATCGCCGTGTTACTATCTTCAAAATTCAACAAGTAAAAATGAACTTAGTCCCCAAATGACCACTTTTAACAAAAAAAAAATGAAAACTCCACCTATATGCAATTATTATAGGGAAAATCTTTTTTTCACTGTAATAAAAATTTCAATTTAGTTATTGAAGACTAGTCATTTTGTGAACTTGGCTTGGCTGGTTTAAAATTTTCAGGAGGCAGTCTCAAATCGAATTTATAATTACGCCATTGCTACTATAAGTCGATGTGGGTATGTCTATTAAATTATATTTTTTCTATTTGCCAGCCATCATCAAATGAACAGAAACAATCTCGCCATCTTCTTGATCTCACTGATGTCGAAAGAGTTGATTTCCTAGCATCATTTGACACTGTTTTATGTGATTGCGATGGTATGGCGCCGTAACTTGATTCGTACAATATTGAATCATTTCAAAACATTCAAATTAAATGTTTTAATTAAGTACAGGTGTAGTATGGAAAATAATGCAAGAGCCGATTAAAGATGTCGAAAGAGGAATTGAATTTCTCAAAAAAGCTGGCAAACACATTGCTTATGTAACAAATAATAGTATCAGATCAGCTGAGGATTATGTAAGGAAATTCGAGAAAACAAATATTGAAGTGGATTCAGTAAGTTAATTAATAAAAACGTAATACATGCGCACTCACACACATACACACACCCACACACACACACACATTCACTCTCTCTCTCTCTCGCACACACACACATCCATATATATTTATAGTAAAGAAATATAGAAATATTTTATAATTATTTTCAGGATGACATAATTCATCCTGTACGTAGCATAATCAAATATTTAGAGAAGATCAATTTCGAGGGTCTCATTTATTGTATAGCAACAAACAATTTTAAAGAAGCTTTAAGAAATGCTGGATTTATCGTAATTGATGGGGTAAATATAGTAATATTATTGCAAAATTCGATCTCAAATCATAAATGGAATTTTAAATATTTTCAGCCTAATGAAATTATAAAAGAAAACTTAACTGATTTCGCAAGGCACATTTTCCATGAAGCACCTGTTAGAGCTGTAATAATGGATATAGACTATAATTTGTCAGCGCCGAAATTAATAAGGGCACATCTCTACCTCAAGCATCCAGAATGCATATTAATTGGAGGAGCTGCTGGCATGTTAATTCCTTTTGGTAAAAGTGATATTATAGGTATGCTCGAAATTTAATGTTTTGAATTTTTATCCAATTTGACAATGGCTGCATATTAGCATAGATGGCACAAGAACTAGATGTCGCATGCCATACCAGAGCAGAGTATACAGATTGTGAAATGGGTAGTGCATTCTGGAATGGACCATAACATGGTTTAGAGCGTGCCAAAAGTAAATGTTTTTATAATAGCAGTTTTATATTAGTTTGATCGACGTCCTCAACACTTCAGATACGAAAAAATATGATTCACTCGACGTATACATCATTTCAAATGTTGTGGTCCATCCCGGAATGGACCACCCAGCCATATAAATTTTGTATACTTTTTTGGTACTGCATGCGACATCTAGTTCTTGTGTCATCTATGATATTAGTTATTTTGCTCTCCCTCTCTCTCTCTCTCTCTCTTCAAATTTTAACTTTGAAACACTTCTCTCCTAAACAGCAAAAAATCTTGATTTTTGAATACGGAGAAAATCTTGGATTTCAATTTGTTGTTAAGAAATAGTTGGGAATAGTTTTGATAATATTTTGCTTAATTTTTTAAATAACTCTTATCCACTCGCTAGCTCTTGATGAAAATGGGAAAATTTGGGAAGAGTTTTAAGGTGGTAAACGTGGTTGGATTTACATGGAGTTTTTTGATTTAGAATGCGTGATTGGGAAGCTTTCCGATGGGGTAAATAAGATTTACGTTCTTCGGAATTGTGTGGTGGGGGTGGTAACTACCCACTCACCTTGGGGTTGTCCAATTTGAGCCGTGTGTAATATCCAATTAAAGCTCTTTCTGAGTGCAATTAAATTGAATTTTTTTGCTTCTGTGATTTTCGAGTTTGTGTACAGAGGGAATGTTGGTTACTGATGGGGGGGAGGCTTTTCTTTAAAGTGCTTTGGATATCACTGTGTAAAATTCATAGGAACACCTTCACCTTCCAAACGAAATAAAAATCGACAACAGCAGCAAGTAAAAAACGAGTTTTCAAACAAAACTGAGGCCAAGCCGCATGAAAAATTAGAAAATAAAGTTTTCTTCACACACAGAGGTGGACTCAGATTTTTTGATTGGGACATTTCTCTTGAATATTCTTTCTCTTCATGAATCCAATCACTTATTACCTCTAATTGATCATACTGAAATATATCGGTGATTGTCAACGAATCAAATCTGAGCCACCTCTGTGTGTGAAGAAAAGTTTATTTTCTACTTTTTCATGCGGCCTGATCTCAGTTTTGTTTGAAAACTCGTTTTTTACTTATTTTATTTTCTGCCTTTTTACGTGCTGCATGGAGATATTTTAAAACAATTTTATGACGGCTGAAAAGACACTGATTTACTGAATTTTCCCGATTTTCCATGTTTTCCACAGATTTTTCCTATTACTATGATTTTTTTTTTTAAATTTATACATGAATATTCCTCAATTTTTCATGCAAGTTTTCATGATTGTTGAAGAGAAAGTATTGATGCCAGTAGGACGGAAAAAAATAATTCCGCATAGCTTATAAAACTTTTTTGTCGGAAAATTTTCCGGAAAAGTCGGAAAATTCCGAAAATTTTCCAAAAAAATTGAAAAATTCTGCATTTTTCCTGAAACAGATTTATCACTAATCATATCGATAAAAAATTTTCTGATGATTTTCCCGCTTTTCTGGGTTTTCCATGGAGTTTTCCACAAAAGCAACATTATGCAACTCATTTCGCTCTACAATTTTGTCTTAGGTTGTAAAACGCTCAAACGCTTCCGTGGTCTGAAAAACTCCAGAAAAGCGTTTTATATGAATTTTCCTCGATTTTTTCTACAAGTTCTCACCATTGTCGGAGAGAAAGTATTGATGCCAGTGGATAGATAACTTGATCCTGCATAATTTAGAAAGCTTTTTTACCGGAAACTTTTTTCGGAAAAATCGGAAAACTCTGCATTTTTCCTGAAACGGATTTATCACTAATCAAATTTGTACCAAATTTTCAAATGATTTTTCCCGATTTTCCGGGTTTTCTATGGAAATTTCCGGTATTCAATTGTCACGCGACATGAACCTGTGTGCCAAATTTCAGCTCGCTGTGATAACGAAAAGTGGGTCTACGAGAGTGTCGAAAATAGTAAAATAGAAATATATAAATATATAGACAGACAAATTCGTGTACGAGTTAAAGGGACGGGCTGGCCTCAAAAACAGAGGCAAATGTGCGGCAAGCTCTCGACTTTTGTCACTTGCATTTTCCTTTCGACAATTCTCACTTAATTTCTTCAGGTAAAATCTTTCTCCTCTTCTTTGTTTCCTTTCATTCCTATGAATTTTACACACACACACGTATCACTTGAATTGAGCTGACAACCATAAAAAAAAATGCTGCACCCTGTGTTTCCTCCATGGTGGTTCATAGAGCGAGAGGTGGTAGTACTCAACTAGACAAATAAGATATTGTATAGGGGGGGAGCATATCAACCGTTTCGGAGTTAGAGAGGACGATTAAAAAAATATTCTAAATTTGTACAAAACACCCTGTAACATTGTAGGCATGTAAGTATGAATGCTCAACCAGCCGCATACTCCTCTCCCCTAAGGAGTTATGGTGGTCTAAACTAAAAATGTCGGATGCTCTAACTTCTGTTTTAGTTTGACCTCTTTTTTTTTACAAAAAGGCAGATAACATTAATTTTTTTATAAAAATAGTAAACTGTGGACTCTCATCTTTAATTTGTTCCATTATACCTATGTGCTATCTGTACCCGTTAAAGAATTATTAGAAGTTATGTTAACTACTTTTTTGTTAAAAAAAGAGAAGAAGAATTATTAGAAGTTATGTTAACTACTTTTTTGTTAAAAAAAGAGAAGAAGTAAAACTAAAAAAAGTTAGAAAATCCGAAATTTTTAGTTTAGACCCCCATATCTACAGAAGGGAGAGGAGTATGCGGCTAGTTGAGCAGTCGTTGGAAAGGTCATGGAGTTCTGTATACAATTAGCTTTAGGCGGTGAGAGTACACCCTGTACTTTTTAAGATATATTTGCTTTGTGAAAACTAGATTTTCTTCTTAATCCCCCTGTAACTCCTCCGAAACGGTTGATATGCCTCCCCCTGCTACAAAATTTTTTGTGAGTAATATCACCTCCCGCTCTATGGACTACAATGTAGGAAACACCCTGTATAAAGATTTTGTATATGACAAGTTTAAAATTAAATTGTAGAACACCTCTCCTTAATGCAAATTGTCGTTCTAACAATTGAACATGCTAACATGCTAAAAAGTTTTTTTTTTTGTTTAAAATTTTTTGGTTTTTACTTTTTTTCTTTGTTTTTACTGTTAATCCTGGTCGAATAGAACCTAAATAGCTAAACGATTGTTTTCAATACTTTGCATGTAGGTGGCTCTCACTGGTATTTTCGAAGTTAGTGGTTTCTTCTTTAGGGTGGACAAAGGGGATTGTAATGTTTGATTCAATTTATTGTCACCGATTTTCCAAAAAAAATATAATCGTCGGTATAATCCTAAAACTTCTAGTTTATAATTTAACAACTTTTTTGCTGCAGTGTTAAATTCATATTGGGCTAAATATGAAGTAAAACAAAATGTAAACCTGCAACTAAACACTTAAACTCGCACTGAATACAATCACGATCATGGAGTTATGAACTATTTTACACTAAATTTAAAAAAAAAAGTCGTATGTTTTCCTTTAATTTCTAAATTTATGTCGTCGTTAAGTCATTGTTTGTGTTACGTAGGTGCTATTTATGATCAAAAAATCTAAATCATAAAAAGTGGAATTAAGAGGCTGTGAGATGATTTCATTTCTATTGCTTTTTCTAAACTCATTTCAAAGCTCTTTTATAAAGTCATGAAAACGCTATAACTATACACAAAATAAAACTTAAATTAAAAATCAAAAAATATTTTAGGTCCAGGACCATACATCAAAATGGTAGAAATATCATCAGGAAAAAAACCAATAATCCTAGGGAAACCTGGAAAAGAACTAGGTGAAATGGTAAAACAACAATTTTCAATTGAAAATCCAAAAAGAATCCTTTTTATTGGGGACATGCTAGAAACCGACGTTGGTTTCGGTAACATGTGTGGATTTCAAACGTTGGTTGTTCTGACTGGTGCAACAAAATTAGATGACTTACATAGGCATCAAAATGAAATCGAAATTCCAGATTACTATACCGACAGTTTAGCAGATTTCACGAGTTTTCTAAAAGAGGACAAATAAATAAAAGAACGTGGTTAGGCATTAATAGCTACATTGCCCAGTTTTGAAATAAATATATTTTACAATGCTTTACAAAATAAAAGTTAGTTTTCATTTGTTCATTAGAATTTATTTTAAGTATATAAAAAGGTATATATCTAGTTTTAGTTAAGAATAAATGTGATTATTTTGATGGAAAATGGTACGATAACGATCTAAAAAGGTAAGAAGCTCAATCACAATCGAAATATTTCTTTCGTACTAATGTGATATATAAAACTAAAAACAATGGAAAAAATTGAATGAAGCCTTGGGTGGTTTCGGGACAATGTAGAATTAATCTTTACATTGTACCAGTAGTGATGACACTTATACAATAGACTGAGCAATTAGCTATTATAGATGTGGATGATATATCCTTGATATGCTTGCAAGCAAATAAATAAGAGTTGCGAGCTGAATTTGTACAAAAGAGATTTTCAGAAAAATTGCATTATATAAAAGTCCTGCCCCAGTCATCTTAACACTGGGATTACTTAAAAAAAGAAGGCAAAAAGATGAAGACAACTTTGTAAAGAAATACAATTCAAAATTAATATTTGGATTGTAAGATGTCGAAAACAAATTGCAATTAAAAAAAAAGATTCGGTGATAGGGACAATCGTGCAAGGACTGTGTATCTTTTCGTCATTTACAGTTTAAAAAATACGCGACTATGTTTATCACAAAGATGATCGAAAAGCCATAGGAGCAAGGCTTTTCCTAATTATTTGATAGGAAACAAATATAATAATTAATTCGCATAGTTTTGTTATTTTTCATTCAGAACAACTAAGAAGCGGGAACGTAATTGAGAAGAGTTCCTGTTCGAATCATTAGTAAAGTTGCGGAGTTTTATGCTATAGCTTAAAAAGTCCTTCTTTGTTTTACATAATAACTTTTGACATACGTAGCGGTCTAGACCGAGACCATATCATGGTCCTAGTACTTTGAGATTTCTCTAAGGTTTTGAATATCGTGAATAACCGCATCCTCGATAAAATTGCTAACTATTTTAATTTTAACAACTCAACCGTTGCTTTGATCAATTGTCTGACTGGTTATAAATAGCGAGTCAAAGCCAACGAAATGCTGTCTACCGCACTACCACTCCTAAGTGGGGTTCCTCAGAGCTCTATATTGGGTCCTTTGCTTTTCAATCTGCTTGTAAATGACTTATCTGATGTTCTCCAGGATGTACATATCCATTTATATGCTGAAGACTGCATTTAACGAATGATCTCAATAGTATCTATATCTGGTCGAAAAATGATCAGTTGGTTTTAAATCCTGTAAAGTCTCACTGTATTTACTTCTACAATAAAGAACTGAATTTTTCTGATATAACACCAGTGGTCTTAAACAGCGTTTCGCTACCTATGCTAAATAAAGTCACTACTCTTGGTATTATTTTAAACAGGAAAATGAAGTGTTGCGACTTCGTTAACAGCATTATCAGTCAAGTTTATGCTGGCCTTCGGAGCTCTGGCTCTCAGAGAGTATCCTATGTATTGCAAATCGCATCAGATTAGTTAAAGCTTTAATCTAACCCCACTTCACTTGTGGTAGTATTATATTTCCTAAAGTGGATAGTTTTTGTACCTGTAAGATGGAATTAGCATTCAACGACTGCATTCACTTTGTTTATGGACTTCGCAGGTTTGACCATGTTTTGCCTTTTTGATCTCGAGTGCTTGGTTGTGCACTGATTCCATAATTGTGGCGACCGACGTGCTCTAGTTTTCTTACGTAATCTAATTAATTGTGATAAGCCTAGACACTACGAGTTTTTTTCCAGTTCACAATATCACATAATCAATAAGAATATAATCAATATCATATAATGCTCCCACATTTTCATAAATTATACATGGAATATTCTAATCTTGCCCAAATTGTCCGTCTATGGAATAACCTTCACTTCATTTCAGTGTCCAATTTGTAGGCACTGTCGGTGCATTTAAGAGACACATTTAAACACTAATATTATAATATTACTCCTTTGTTATTATAAATTATATATAATGTACATAATTCATAATAACAAAGGAGTAATAATGCATGATCTCCACAGTCGAATTTACAGTAATTTTTTTAATTTAGCTCTAAAATGAAACTGTTCTAAGCTCCAACTTATCAGGGCTCCTTAATATATACTTCTATTTAATTTTCTCATTTATTATAATTTAGTATAACTATCTTTATTTTTCTTCTTTCTGTTTAGCATTGAAAACCCGATCTGTAGCACCTTTATATCTAATGTACAAAAAACAAGTTGATTAACTCTTGTGATTAAATAAATATTTCTATTACTATTTCTATGTTCTCTGACTGGGAACTCTTTTCTCAGGGGTCACCTACACAAGATGAGACTTGTTGATGATCCTATATGCAGAGGATGCGGAGAAAACCCGAAACAGTGACTTACATCTGGTGTCACTGTCCGGCTCTCTCCGGAAAGCGTTACAGATTCCTTGGTTCACACCTTCTAGAAGAACTGCAAGATGCAGGCAGGGAGGGTTAGGGCCAATTCTAAATTTTGTTAAAGGGTCCGGCTGGGAACTATGCCAGTGCCTACCCCCCCCCCCCCTCCCCGGGTGACTCAACCTTTTTTCCCTTAATATCTCGATTATCGTCGAACGCTATTAGAAGATGAAGTTTTCCAAATACGTCACAACCGTACATTAAGACAGGAATAAGCAGAGAACGAGCAAGAAACATGCGCGTGGAAAGTGAGGTAAAATAGCTCGAAGTCCACAGGGAGCGAAGACCACCGTCTATTTTACGTATTATTGATTTGATGTGATCACCCCAAGCGAGAGTGTTATTGATAACTATGCCTAAATTACGGACAGACTCTACCCAGGGTATGACAGTATCGTTAAGTACAACGGTAGAATAAGTAGACGTATCAAGTTTATTATGATACACAGCTAAACAACATGATTTTCCAGGATTCAGCATCAAACCATTGACAATCGTCCATACATATTTTGAATTTAGGTCTTCATTGATACAACTAATTCCATCTTCAACAAGTCCTAAGGGTCGCGAAGAAAAGTTGAGCATCATAAGCAAATAAGCATCGTTGAGCTTAAGGAAAAATTAAATTTAGTAATGAATTTTCTACACAATGCTTTGGAGAAGTCGAGCAGCACCAGTAGAATTAATTTATCCAAATCTATTGCTTCTCTAATTACATTGACTACCTTCAAAAGGGCAGTGGTACAATTATGTCGAGGACGAAAACCAGATTGGGAGTCATGAAGGAGACTATTGATGTGCAAATAATGAGAAATTTGCAAGAACATTAATTTTTCAAAAACCTTAGATAAGAACGGTAAGATGCTGATAGGGTGGAAATCGGAGCAATTACACCCAGATTCTTTAGATACAGGTATCACTTTAGAGAACTTCCAGCTTAGCGGGAAGTTTGAGATGGTAAAACAGGTGTTAAAAATGTGAGCAAGTGGCAAAACTATATATGGCGCAACAATTTTAGCAAACCTTCGGGAAATCCCATCCATACCTAAAGAATTAGACTTGATACTACACAAAGCCGTATGAACTTCATCCTTAGAAACTCTGGTAAAATGGAAAGGAGATAAGGTACCTGTAGATTGTAATGAATTAATAAAATCACTGCCATGAGCAGGGTTAGAACTATGAGACAAAAATTTAACATTAAGCACATCAGGATCCACAGTGGATCCGGAATTACCAGCGGCAACTACGCTCGCTTTCTTCAGATTACTCCAGAGAACTTTACGAGGCAGCCCAGTGTTAAGATGCCTTGAAAAATGTCGTCTTTTTGCTTCCCGAATAGCATGAGATATCAGACCTTGGAGGTGAATATTAAACCACGGGCATCTCTGATTAAGTAATCTTTTGCGAATGAGAGGAACGTATTTCTCATGTAAGTGCTCAAAACATTATTTAAGAACTCAACTTGATTATCAACATCAGGCATAAGCTGTACCGAGCTCCAATCTATGGACTCCACTTCATTGAAAAGAGCATTAGTAGATATTTATGAGATTATAGTTATAGTAGGAGACTGTCTTGGGTTGATGTTCCGAAAGTACGTTAAAATTGTAAATAATCATAATTAAATCATTATCAGAGACGCCCGATAAAGATATTTGATTAAAAAATAAGGAGTTAGAAGTATCAGCCGTTAAGAAAATATCTAATAGAACCGAAGAATGGTTAGAGAAATGTGTAGGTTCATGATTCACTCGGTGGATATCTAAAGCATCGATCATGTGCTGAAAGGAAATGGTCAGGTAGCACGGGTTAAGGAAATTGAGTTTGAAGTCTCCACCGATAACTATATGCTGATACTTTGGCACAAGATTAATAAGTTCGTTTTGCAGTAATTGAACTGTCCGGCAATTAGGTAGCTTGTAAGCACAACCAACCAAACACCTATCGCTATTTGAATAGAATTCACAAAATGTGTATTCCTCCCCATCTTGACTAGTGCTGGCTAGTAGAAACCTGCATCGAAGGTTTTGTTTGAAGTAGATGACGACATCACCTCCTCTGCGATTATGGCGGTCGTTACGAAAGACTTTATAGCCAGGGATGCCGGCGACATTGTCATGAATATCAGGTTTTAGCCAGGTTTCCGACACACAAATTACATCAAAAGTTAACTTAGAGAAAATGTCACGCACTTCATCAATTTTAGGAACCACACCTCTAGCATTAAAATGACAAATTTTTAGCCCAGATCTCTGTTTGCATAGAACGCCAAGCAGTGCCCGAGTATTGCCCGTTCCAGTCATGTACATAGGTAAGATCACTCATATCCCAACACGATCGTACCGAACACCTTAAGCATCAGTAACACAGAAGAATATGAACTTTTTCGCAGAATAAACTTTTTAAGCAAGCAGCAATAACTTGAAGAGTGAGGAGAATTAACCTTAGTACAAAAGGCATTAACGGTTATAGACAAATTCATTTGAACACAAAAACAGAAAGCAATTGGAAACAAATTACTATGAATTATAAGACTAAAAAATATTAAACAATATGTAGCAGTAACACATAGGCTAAGCTCAATTGCATTTGTGATTCAAGAACAAATACATAAGTTATTGATAATCTTCGCGTATCGATCTTAAGTTTACTAAGAAAATCGCGTAGGATTTCGTTCGACTCCGTATAGCCAACATTTACTCATTAATCTCTTTTATATATAGTAGGGTAAATTATAAAATAATAAAATAGTATATTTATTTAAGATTTTTAAGAAGAACACAACTTTTATGTTTTATGAGCTTAATTATTGGGACGAAAAAGGTTTTCGGCCGATAAAACAAAAAAGTTGTATTTTTCTTAAAAATCTGAAATAAATATGCTATTTTATTATTTTATAATTTACCCTAATTCCCATGACTTTATTAATCATTGGAGCAAATATCTTGTTTTAAAGTAAAATAAATTAAGTTTTTCGATTTACAATTTTCGGTTCTAGTTTTAGATGTAAAGGTGCCTTTAGGTAGACTGGTGACGGACGCAAGCAAGTTATGGTTGTTAAAGATTGAACCTAGAGAGTGGTGGCACAGATCTGCTTGAGTGCGAGGTCGTTTTGAGGGCGGCTGCTGTTATGATTTCCAGGTATGAGGGAGCCCTATGGACCTGATGGCGGTTGGAGGAGCGATACAACGCCGGTATTGATTGCGGGTATCAAGTCGACTTTATGTCGACCTGATGGCAGCTGGAGTGGCAAGCGTATAGTACCAAGAGAAAACTTTTCCTACCAAGCAATGAAAAACTGCTGTTGATCTTGAAATGGGCACAATTACTTTAAATCAGGGGTGTCCAACCTTTCAGCTTCCCTGGGCCGCATTGGAAGCAGACGAGTTATATTGGGCCACACATAAAATATTATACGAACCCTAAAGATATTTAATGAACAAAAACGCAAATTTAGCTCATTAAAATGAGTTGTCAAGTCTACTAAAAAAAGGCAAAATCTGTGAGCCTGTTTTCATCACCAAGTTCTGGCACAGATTTTATTCTTGATTCCATAAATGACTTGATTTCATTTCGCAAAACATAAAATCTTTTCAACATTTTACCCCGACTTAACCATCTTACTTCCGAAAAATAAATAATGTCCCCAATGTCTTTAGTGTTAATTTGACTATAAGTACAATTGCACATTGAAAACTTTCTTTGGATATATTGCGCAATTGTACATTTATTATGTCGAGAAGTAACTACTCCCATGCAAATGTTATATAGATAAAGAAAATGTTTTATAAAATTAATTGAGAAAGTATTTAAGTATGAGATTTGTTGAGCCGCATTCAAAGCCGTGCTGGGCCACATGCGGCCCGCGGGCCGCGTGTTGGACACGCCTGCTTTAAATGAATGAATGTCAAAACCAGGAAACTTAAACATCATTCTGTCATAACAATGTAGAAATGACACACATTTTTATCGTGTTCTGGATAAATTTACTACACAAAAATAGCAAGTTTAGAACAATGATGAAAAATGAAATGAATTGTAGTTACTCCCTACTTTCTTTCATTTCACTCTGAAATTTTCTAATAAGGGAAAATGGAATTAACAGTTCTCATTTCACAGTTGAAATATTTGGAAATGTAAAATTGCTTTTTGAAAATTGCGTTTATGTTTAAATTTTTTGTGTTAATTAAGTTAAATTGCCATTTCTAATATTTTCTGTCGTAACTCTAGTTAGTTTGGTAACACAAAATCATTCAAGACAAAAGTAGGCTTTCGCCATAAATGCATATGCATGCAAAAACCATAGTGTATAAAATGAATCATTACTTCCTTATTCGCCAAAGTGTAAAGAACTCAGATTCTATAGCAAAAAAATAGGCTATGAGGAAGAAAAACTTAAGCATTTTTCTTCTTGTAGCTAAAATCGCATCCATGAATTTGGCTTCGTCATGGAAGTAGTACCTAAACTATGATATTTTCTGAGGGGGCACATAATTTAGTGGTTGAAACTTTATTCAAGTATTGAAGAATTTTTTATAATTTTCTGTCACCGTAATTTAAATCATTTTTAAGTTTGGAATTTTATAATTTTTTTTATAACTTTTTACATTTTTAAGAATTTTCCTAGTGTCCACTTTTTTCCGATAATATTTCTTGGAGTTGCCTTTGTATAACTGACATCATACAGGACACCCGATGGCAATTCGTAAGTTCAAATAAATTGAGAAATGTCAGAAATATCGAACTGACAAAAACTACACACCCAGACCTCTTGTCATTTCCTTTATAATCTAAGAGAAAAACTTAAGCATTTTTCTTCATACAATAGAATTGCATCGGTGTGTTTGTTTAGTCATGGAAGGCGTAAGCTACGATATTTTCTGAGCGGGCATATAGTGATTCGAATCATTTTTCAGTTTATAGGTAATTCTATAATTTTTTTATAACTTTTTTTATTTTTAAGAATTTTCCTAGAGCCCCATTTATTTTGCGATAATATTTCTTGGCGTTGCCTTTGTATAGCTGATATCATATACATATGTATACACCCGATGATAATTCAATTGTAAGCAAACAAACCGGCATTGGAAAATGTTAAAAATTTTTACCACAGCTATTTATTTTGATAACTATTTCGCTTATATTTTATTTAAAACATTATAATTTATTATTGAAACTTTTAAACTTGCCTGAAAAATGACTTTCTACGGCAATAACTCCAGTGGTTTCTGCAGCACAGTACAACGCATTGCATCACCATAATTCTAGAATCCAGAGGCACGATTATATTAAATCTCTTACACAAACCAATATTTCACTATTTTCTCACTATTACAAAGTATAAATCACTCTTAATCACGTTTTCCCACACACAATCACTAAAACAACACCGGAGTTGTTTTCATAAATTAAAATAAATTCAGATATGTCAGAAATGTCGAACTGATAAGAACTAAATACCGAGCCCTCTTGTCACTTCCCTTCCTAGATCCAATTTAATAAATAACTAATAGTAATTTATTCAATGCGTGTCCCCAAAGAAAAATGCTTTTCACACGTACACGAATTTTACACAGCATATAGCCTATCTATAGTCTAGTATCGAGTTCGAACAAAGTAAAATTTAACGCGGTCTCCAAATATTTCACAATATCGCTGGTAAAATTATGACATCTGTTATTTTGGAGAAAACAAAGTGAAAGATAAATTTTCACGGACCAAACTGCAAGCTGTAATTACATACATTTTTCCTCTTTATTGCAGCCGGTTTCAACCGGCTGAGGGAACAGAATTCGTTTTTAATGTCTTTTGATAATTTTAACTATCTACTTTTTACACTGATATAACGCAGAATAGTCTTAAATTTAAAAGGTTTGAAAATATTCAATGAATCGCCCTTAGACATAAAAAAGAAGTGAATTTTAGATCAAGAAACTGATTACATGTTAATAATAGATATCTAGATAAGTAAGCCAATAAATAAGTCAATGAATGAATGAATATAACATTTTAATTCTTCAATTAATTAAAAAACAGTCCGAAATGTGTCATAGAAATTAAATCCTTCAATTAATCAAAAAAACAATCAGAAAATTGTCAAAGAAATAGGCAATGTCAAAATTTTAACAGCATTTTATTACTCCGCGCATGAAAATAGAGATTTACTTTCACTTTTTACGAGTGTTACCTACTCCGAATTGCACTAGTAAAATCATCAGTAAAATTTTTTCTTGCTATTTTAACAGCGCTAAAATTTGTATAAAAATGTCACTTTTTACTCGAACTCGATATTAGTCTTAAGGTAAAAAACTTTAACATTAACTAAAGTAAGTGAAATATCGTATAAAAACCCTATCGGTGAGAGGGATTCTCCGTTTTTTTGCGAAGGGGTGGAAAGGCAAGAAGAACTTAACCAAAACTAACCAAGCCTTGACCAAGCCTACCCGAGTTAATTTGCTAATGACAATTGTGCCATTTCGAATTAAACGTCAGAACCGTGTTTTGTTTTTTGTGCTTTTTTAAATTAAAAAATTTAAATTGTTCCGCAAATTGTATTAATTTTAAATAAAAACATTTGACGTTACAATTTAGTGATTAAATCTTGAACTCAATTTCATAAACTTGTGAATATTTCAACAATGAATTGTGCTGTGCAGTTTTGTATAAATAATCGCCGAAATAATCCCGGAAAGGCGTTTTTAAGGTAAGGTGAACAAGAATGTTTCTTTTCCGCAAATACGGGCAAAAGAAGTGAAAAAAGCAAAGTTAAATAAAAATATCAAGATAAGTGTACGTTTTTGTATTCCCAACTTTTTTTTTTGTTGTTCAATGCGTCAGTAGCAGTTTACAATTTTGGTTTATTTTAAACAATTACGACTAACCCCCATCAAAAAGATTTCAGGTATACTACATCCATGAGCATAACGAATACTTAAATATAATTCTACCCCATAGAGCGAAATGCCGCAATTTTTCGGGGTCATTTTGCTTCTTTAGTTAGATGCTCCAAGGTAAAAAAACTTACTTGGTCATGGAAAAATTGTAACAAAACCACATGCCGAATTTCCTTAAAGCTATATGCAATTCTTTCTTTCAAAATTTGCATTCAATTTTTATTTTATTTTTTCAATTAACGTCCTACTCTGTTAGGTAATCTTTTCTGTTGAACAGCAGTTCAAGAGATATCTCTTGAATAGTATAAGCCTGCCGGGCTGGAGGAGCGATGCAACGCTGGCAAAAATTACCTAATAAGATCAGACACAGCAGAACAAAATTGAAAATTTTCCTTATTTTCTAAAATGTCATATACTTTTGTCTTTTTCATGAATGGGGGAGAAAAACTTGGCTATGCACTATTGTAGTACGACTGAGACAACAAAAATAAAGAACGTAGAATTACCCGAATGATAAAATCTTCTTCTTTTCAAACTATTCATAATAATGCATTTCGTTTCACACTACCTCAATTTTTTAAGAAAAAGATAAATTTGCTTTGGCCAAGGTGCTGAAAGGAGATGTAAAATTTCTGTCAAATAAAATTCTCATTTTCCCGAAAATATCAGAGAATCCAGCATGAGTTCTCCCACTTAATCTATTCTGAGAAAAACGAATATTAACAAAGGCACGTACTTTTCAAATATCATAGGATTATAGCAACAACTTTAAGACTTAACATACGATTACAACAACAACTTAGGAACAAACTCAATATTTCAGAAAAACTCTGTTTTCACAAAACCGCCAGAACATTTTATGAGTAAAATCTGAAAACTCCGCCCCTTCTCATATATTTACGAAAATGAATCATTTGTCATTCTGTTTATTGCATGTAACCTGCGCTTTCACATTTCTTGTCTTTATTCGTAAAAGATTTGAAGGACTTGATTTCTTTGTTATTTTTTCTTCTTCTTTCTTTCTTTTTTTAGCCGTGTACATTTTAAATGTAAAACAATCAGAAAATTCTTTTGTGTCCTAACTTGTCATAAAGTAACTTTGACGCTAGTGTTGATTGCGGTTATCAAGTCGGCCCTATGCCGTCTTGGTGGCTGCTAGATGAGCGATACAAGGCTGTTATTCATTGCTGCCGGATGAATCTCAACGTCGGTGTTGTCGGCAGGGATTACTTCTGTTCGTCCGGACTAAGTCGACCCTATGTCGATGGCGGCACAAAAAGAGCAACAGTGATGACAGCTCCAACATCACTGTGTGTAGTGGGAACCCACCATCCTGTAGCGGGCCGACTGCCCGTTGTGGAGGTCTGAGAAAAGGCGAACGTTGAAAGTTAATTTATATTGTGATCATTAAATAACATCGGCTTTTCTGTTATTGAATCTTCTTGGGGATTTATCTTTATTTCGTGTTACAGCTCGACAACCTAATTATTTTTTCTTTTATATAAATATGTCTGAATCGCCGGTTAACATCAGACTACAAATTTTGTTGAAATAATTTCCGATTCTGCTTCTTAATCGGGGTGCACCCGCATATTTAAAGAATTCTTAAAAATTCCAACCCCACGTACAAGTAACAAATAAAACATGATAAGGTTTGAGGTTACCATTTCTGAGTTTGAAAATAATGAATTTCCAGGTTAGAAAGAAAGGTATCCTGAAGATGGATAGAAACTTATAGTATACCCCAGTATAATTTCATGTAAAGCATACAGAAGTCACAATTTGTGAAATGAAACAAGTGTTTTTTTTTTATCAATAAAAATATTGAATCATAGTGAATTTAACAAAAAGCAGGTTTGATGTTAATTTCATTTCTTTTTTATTGTGATGCTTGTTAAAAAGAACTTAATACTTTAAAAATATAAAAATACTTTAAATTTTCATTTACTTACATCACTCACAACAATCCTTTCAGTAAATTTTTGAACAACTCAATTAAAATTCAGGAACGCTTAAGAATTATTTAAACAGTTTCTTGATAAAGCCCGTACATTGTTTGTAATAACTTCAATATAATTTCGGTAATTTATTGTTTTAGTTTTATTATTATTAATTTTTTACTTCGATATTCGAAAAGGCACATTCACACGAAGGGCAACTATAGCAACATTCAAAAATGCGTTAAATGCGAATAATGCATCTGGTTATTCTCACCTCACATCACCAACTTACAATTTAAGTACTAATAATAGTAACGGTGTACAAATTAACAGTAAAACATAGAAAACAAAAATAAATATATGTATATTATGTATGTATAATAAAACTTAAAGCTAGTTTTTTGTGTAAATGTAAATTCTCAATAAATAAAAAGACGATTATCTTTTGACCTTGTATTACAATTAGTCCCATGATTATAACGAAGTAGTCCGATCTGTTGTTTCTGCAGGATTACCACCGCGTCTCCTTCTAAAATCAATATCACCATCAACTTCTCGAAGTTCTACTTCGGTAAATGGTGATCCATTCTCGACTAGATTATTCGAAAGATTATTATATTCCCCAGTACCGTGCATTATTGTCGTTTGTACACGTCGTTTTTCTTGTTCAATTATTATTTGTTGAGTCAAGTACTCTTCTCTCTTCATTCGATTGCAAAGTTTTCCAGGCACATCAGGAATTGCCCAAGCGACAAGCATTTGAACAAATCCGACTGCATTCTATACGCAAATTTAAATGTGATATATTAAAAATTAGAGTTTTGCGAGTAACTTTAAATATGATTTACCTGAAATACAACAATAAATGCAAGTCTTGCTGCAAATATGCGCCAGTAAATAAGGGGTCTTTTGTAAGGAGATTCCACCCAAGGTGGATTCCGATATTCAGCATACCGGCACATGGTAACATTTACGAATGATGTATGGAATGGTGCTGTTCCCTCCTAAGATTAGATTGTCATTGAAAATATAGTAAAATCTTTTTTTTTTAATTATATAGAAAAACTCTTTACCTGGAAGTCCTTGGTATCAAAATAAGCTAAGGTGTGATTCAAATATCCTTCGTCTGTATGTTCCGGATTAACTGTGAACATATATACTAATTTTGGTATTAGATTGGAAGAGAATGCAATTATGAATGCCTGAGAAAGGAAGGATTAATAACAAAGTAAACGTACTAATAAATATTTATTATTCTTACACTCGATGCAACAGCAATTTTTCCTAGGATTGCCATTATGTTGTACCATACTCCGATATCTTTAACTCTTTGAGTGACTGGACGTCTGTAGTATTTTAAAAATTTCTTTGCATCTAATCTCATTTCTAGGATGTTGTTAAAGAGGGCAAATAGTGGAGCCAATGGAAATGCTACCACAAATATTGTTATAAACCCGTACTGTATTACTGACATTTACGGAGGAATATGAAAAGAGATAATAAATTTAGTTAGAAATTAAAATGAAATGAAGTACTCTAACTTATTATTGTTAAAATAAATTATAAATGGCATAAAAAGGAATATCAGATAATAGAGGAGCTGGTTGATTTCAACCAGTTGAGTAATTATAAACATCGGGCTGTTACGAATACTTTAGAAGCGTCCCACCCTAGCGTCCAAGAATATATTTCACCAATTTACTTTTCAGGGATCCGTAAAATATTAGGATTGAAAATAATTCGGCTTGGAGCTAAAGATAACAGCCAGTGCAGAATAAAAAATAAATATGGCAGTTCTACTATGGAAGAACCTTGGGATTGGTCACTCTAAAATTGAAGATGCTCTCAAGGAAATTCCATAATAAAATCAGACTATATAGATTTCCAGCCTGACTTATCATCGGAAGGTATTCTAGTCTTTCAGGACGAGCTGTATGCCATACTGACCTCTTAGACGTATATTAAAAAATCTTTTCGAGATTGTGTTCAATCTTAGAAACTAATTATCTGTCCTAATATGAGACCCTTTCAGCTACACTCCCTATGTACCTTGACCTTTTTAATTTGCCTTTACTACCTCCATCAACAGAGGCCAACATTACCCTCACATTCTATGTCTTTAAACTCAAGCGTTATTATTTATCCACTACCTTTGTCATGAATTGATACCCAAAGTTGATCGGTCTTGTCAGCCTAAGGCCTGAATTTCAATTACGACTGGTCAGTACTACGATTTTGCCCAAATGGCCAACTTCAGTTCAATCACAGAACTCGGGTCTTCTGGTTTGTTCAAGCAGTTAAGTTTTAATTTACAAGTCGCAGTTGGCAGATCAGTCGTAATTGTAATACTTAATACTTAAATCCCAACTTAGAGGACCACACCAGTTTTCCTGGCTTTGACGCGCCAAGTACTCGTGTGTAACCACCCACTTTAAATGTCATTTAATGGCATTGTTTGCCGATCTAGGAAGGAGTGAATGGGTTTTGTGAGTTGGAATTTGCAGTCGCCATTTCTTAGTTTTTGAGGATTTCCTTATACTGACATCAAGGGCTATGTGAAATTATTTTTTCTTCCTAAATTTTAGTATGGGGCTACAGCCTTGTCATTCACTTAAGTACAATCATCAACAACTACAGGAAGAAAATCCAAGTAACACATATACATAAACGCCTTAAAATGAATTCATGCGAAATTTCATAGAATGCTGAATATATATTTAATTGATTGTAGCTTTCTTTTTAATTCACTGACCAATTTTTTTTTTATTGTTTCAAGCAGCAAAATAGTAGAAAATTAAAAAAAAAAAAACTTACTCATTTCAAGATATTCCTCGAACAGACTTCTTTGCGTCCAAGGCAGTAACTTAAAATCTTCAGTCCATTGATTACATGAAATCAATTTATCTTTGCTTTCCTTTCGCGACAGTCCAACTCTTTGCGAAACATTATTATACGATTTTGTTAAATATGGCACCAACATTTCCAATATAGCATTAATAATTTGCTTTCCAATCATTATAATGACTAATTGAATACAAAGTTCCATGAGACATCCTCCAGGTCCACATTCCTCTTGTCTTAGATTGAAAATTCGATTGTATTTCGCAGGATATCCAACAAATTTTCCTTTCAAAAATGCTATATAAAATATTGAGCTATAATAATTGACGAACTGA
Organism: Dioctria rufipes; assembly: GCA_963924295.1. Taxonomy (NCBI): domain Eukaryota; kingdom Metazoa; phylum Arthropoda; class Insecta; order Diptera; family Asilidae; genus Dioctria; species Dioctria rufipes. The sequence goes on from OZ002742.1 coordinate 59,547,551, forward strand.
AATAGGTAGATTTTCAGCGTTAAACTTTCGTCGTATTCAGTTTGCGTGCGACAATATTCCAAATTTGTTAAATAAACGGCCAGGTAATCGTAGGCGTAATTTAAAATTGTAATGATTATCAAATCAATTATAGCAGCAGTGGCTGGCAGTGCCATAATTTTATAGGACATTGTGTCTGTGTTCCCGTATATATTATGAGAGGTAGTTTGAGACATTCTATACACAACAAGAGAAAAGAGAGCAGCAATTGCAACACAAATCTATAGAAAAAAGGAATTATTTTAAAATGTTATATTGAAAATATAATGAGAAAAAAATTCGTTAACTTACAAATAAAAATGCCGTTGAAAAGCTGATGACATACATCGGAAATTTCATTTTCCAATAAGGCACATGCGGCTCTAAGACTCTATGAATAACATTAAACTTAGTTTTTTTGGATTTACGTAATCGTGCTAGGTATTCAGGTCGAGGATGTTCTGCTTTATATGAATAATCCGTCAGTCCCCATCGATGTATAAGATTTGCAGAATATCTTTTCCATAGTTCCAGGTAAAGTGTTGCTGCAAGCATATATATAAAATCAATTAAATTTTTTTTATATTCCTTGGTAATTAAATTCGCTTACCCCAAAATGACATAAAAAATGCAAAGTAAACAGTCATATTGTTATCAAAAATGTAATTAACTTTAGAATAAGTGCATGTCTCCCTAAGGTACCAATAGTCACATTTAACATCACATTGCGGACACATTAGCACAGTATTGTTTTCATCACATATATCTTGACTGTGGGATAAATTATCTCAGTGAGCTATTTTATCTATTATCTTTATAATATTCAAATTTCAATTATAATTACCTTAATCTATCCGAACTCAACGTTACAAGTCCATAAATAAAACAAATTAAACCAACTATTGTGGCAGGAATAAGCATGTGTGCGTAAAAGCCAAGCCATGCAAAATACATGGCGATTTTGACACCAAAGTAGTCTTTTATGTTATCTAATGGTTGATGCCTGGAAAACAATTTTAGAACAAGATTTAATAGGTTTATCAAAGTATTTAATAAGGAGTGGTTGGTATAATTTAATTGCTAAATGAATATTCGTAATGGTTTCTTTCATTTTTGGTAGATCAAAAACATCTCTGTCCAGACCTTATGTGATTCAGTGATTTTCAAACAATTTCACTAATAGATTTCGAATCATGCTAGGAGTGACAAATCCATATGAAAATCAGTTCAGATCAATTTGAAATGAGAAATATTCTTTAACGTAAAATTGCATTTTTTGTACATACATATATGCATATTGTTCCGAGCGTGGCTTTAGCTCGTTAGTCAAAACACAATATTTCAAATATAATTCACAAATCCTTTCTACTATACTTCACTGTTTACTGTCTCATAAATTCACAATCAAAAATCAACTTTACTTTTAATTATTGCTAGTACTATACTTCAAATATTCGCAATCCAAATAGTTCAATTCAGTCTGAGATAAGACTGCCATCTGGCCGTTCTCGAAACATCGATTCCCCGAACCTAAAGTTGTTTATGTCTGTACGAGTACTTTATAGATGTCGCCTGCCCTTTTCTGTCATACGATTCTCCGAAAGCTGTTTATGTCCGTACTTAATTAGTCATTCATGCCAAGTATGTAGACGTCGGCTTTCATTTTTCTATTGCACATAATAATATTTTCTTTTTTCAATCTAACACATTTTGTGCAATACAAATCTGATCGCTTTATCATAATACCAGGAGACCAACACAACGCTTTGGTTACTTGAATATGTATCTATGGGCACTTTACGTAGTTGATCCTTTATAGAAGCAAACTTCCAAAAGTTTTAGGACATAATTTTAATAAAATTATTAAATCGGTAGGTATTCTTCGGCTTCGCGTTGAGCAATAATGGTAGGTATACTACTAATTTGTGAATCGTCAAAGTTGAACCACTCCCATTTTCAATAAATCTTATTAATTTTAAGCTAAATGAAAAAAAGAAAATTAAACTAACTCACTTAATCCATTTGTTTAACGAAGCCCATTCATTTAAAAGTAGATTTCGCTGACTTCCTATGGTATCACAGTCTCCCTGTAAGGAAAAATAAAAAAATTAAAGTAAACAAGGGTTGAAAAATGTTTTAGGACAGAAGAACAAGTAGTGCGCTTTTAAGTAAATGCTTTGAGCAGTCTACAGCCAGCCTTATCAAGATATTCTGGCATGTGGCAAAAAAAAAATTATATAGTTCACATATGACGAAACTGGACGGACACTGAATCCCAAAAATAAACATGTTCATCATGTACATCATGTTGTGGAGATCTCAAATTCGCTTGGTAGGTCACCTTCCATTTTTCAAGCAGATGGTTGAAGGGTAATAGAGGTTGAAGTTCAGGAAAGCCTAATTAGGGGCTGCAAAAACTTTAACACCGGTATTTGCACATACAGCCAAGCTACGCTCTTGGCTTTATCTTCTTAAAACTTTGAGCCGAAACTAGTCTGGCTCCAAACTCCAGTTGCTGTCTAGAGAAGAGACAACAACGGAACGTAACGTAACGCTTATCATCCAGGAACGATAATGAAAAAGCAGACAATCTGACTAAAACTGGACCCGACAGTCCATATACTGGTGCCTACCAATTATTTGCCGTATCCCTTTAGGGGGGGAACTGCAAAAAAATGGGAAAACGGGCAACTGAATCGCTGCTAGTACGCTAGATATGAGGTAGGTAACGGAATTCTTCAGCCCTTCTCCTCACTAGACCCGGAAAATAATTAATCTTAGCAGACAATCGTTCAGGGTATTTACTAATGCAGTCATTGGACATTACCCGTTCCATTATATTTTGAAGAAGATAGGCGAATCCGACGGCGCACTGTGTCGACTGTACGAAGAGAAAGATGAAAGCTCGAAACATATCATATGTGAGTTTCCCGCAATTACAGCATTAAGGTTGCAAATCACTAAAGAAGCATTTATCTCTCCAAACAAGATTTGCAATCTAACCCCAACGGCAATAATCGAGCTCGTTAAAAGGCTCGATTTTGTCTAACCAACTTAGAGGAAGGCACAATAAATCAACTCTGGTTGCGGTGTTCGTATGGTCCTAGTAGCCTAGTCGCCCCTACTCTTAACATAACCTAATCATTCACTTCATTCCTTGAAAGTAAGACGTAAATAACCCAAACGTAGCAGCCAAACGAATCTTCAAAGTATACGAATGTTTGTTTTTTGTGCAGCGCTTCTCTTTGACTTTGTTCTGAATTATTTGGATTTCTGCCCAGATTTTTCTGTATATTTTTTTATTTATCGTCCTTCTGCCTTGACTGTTCCCCAATGGTTTCAACTATTGTGTGTGAAGTAATTTCTTATATCGGACTTCTAAGAATTTGGATATTCAATTTCCATTTAATTCGCCAAATCTGGTTTTTAGTGCGTGATTAATCAACGTTATGTGACCATATTTTATTTCAGTCGGACACCTTAGAAATTTGTTCAAGAACACTAGGATCTTGTTTTTCCTATATTTGGACAGCCCTCCCAAGATGGATGAATAAAAAAACTCCACGAAGCATGTTTTTTCTGCTTTCTGCCAATGTCATATTCCTGCTCTTCCAATTTTAGTAAAATCACTGATAAACCATCTGGCTAATATTTTGGATTTTACGTTCCTTTTCGTAAAATATTCTGATGAGATATTATTTCTGTTTCTTGCAATACTTTTCGAGCTAAAGCGTTGCTGTAAAATATAACATAAAGGGGAAGAACAACTCCATTATAATGAATTATCTAAAATCAGTCGAGGAGAAGCATTAAAAGCTCGCAAAGTTATAATGATCGAAATATGTTTTTTTTTTAAAGGTCTATAAAGCTTTCGAAAAGGGATCAGTAAAAAATTTATTTTATTTTGTTAAAAAGAAGTTCTCATAGCTTACATCATGAAGTGGGTATGCAGAATCATATATGCTATCGGCCAGAAGCTTCCCGATTCCTACATTACTGTCTACACTCTCATCATCGCAAAATCTCTGACGTTCAAGAATAAAATTAATAACGTCACTTCTAACAGATGAATCAAAAAAGTTGGGATCATCTGTATCAAACCTATAGACAAAAAATAAAAATAAATTTACAGTGATTTATACAGCAATACACCACTAATATCAAAACTTACAAATAATCATAATGCCGAGAGTATTCAAACATTAATGAATATTCTCTTGGGGGGAACAGTTTTGGATCAGATTTAACAAATTCAAATGGTTTTCCGAAAAACGATTTCATTTCTTGCATTAATTCGAATTCTGGCTCTAATAGGGAGTCTTGCTCTCTGACCTACAAATTATAAAAGAAACAAAAAATTGTAAAAAATGTTAGAATGAAAGAATATTTCTGCCCAAAAATACATACCTTCTTCACTGGCAGTTTAATTTTCAATATTTCACAGTATCTACACAAAACCTCAAGTGGTGCATGGATTTTAACAAAATGAATTTTTTGTGTCTTTTCCCTTTCCAATTCGAGTCCTTCTTTCTCTAGATTTGTCTCGAACACTTGCCGTTTTATATGATTTTGTGGATTGGCGTCGTCTCCTTTGTATGCCAAGACGAAGTCCACAGAACGTTCGCCATCTTGAAATCGACGCCATGACTATATATTTTAAAGCAATTTTAATAATTATTTTCACCTGTTTCATATGATTAGTAGTGCATTTAAGTAATATTTTAAAGCTTGATTTTTTTTTCTAATTTGCAGGCTTTTGATAGGTTTAGTATAAAATACAAAATAAAATATTTTAGAATTTTATTAGCAGATTGCTAAGCGAATTATGTAGATACCTTCGCGAGCGTATGGAATAAGCTTCATTAAGGTATCACTAAATATTCTATCAAACAGAATAGTATTTCATTTCGGGAAGTGTTTCTACAGTAATTATAGTAGTAGAAGGCTTTTTTTAGTATCCAAAATTTGTTTAGAATATCATAAAATCTCTCAAGTCACACATTTTTATTTTACCTGCCTTGTATATGCATAAAAAATGGGAGATGAAAAGTTAATTTTACTTCAGGAAATCTTTTCAAAGCAGGATTTATGTTTGCTTTTATTTTGTATGAAAATTGCATGATCTCCACCAATGATAAATCTCCAATATCCGAATTCAGATGCCTTGTGAACGCGGTTTTCTATGCTTCCTGAGATCTTTAAGTTTTCCTTTGAGTACCATATATACTCTGAAGACCCTTTAGCTATTCGTCAATATTTCTTCTATAATTCACGATATTGAAGAAGTCACACAATTATTAATCTTTTGTTTAGCATCATATTGCGCGATATATATGAAGGTCTTCTGATAGTTGACATATAAAGAAAAATTTTACGCAGTTTTTTCCATATTGTTCCAATTATCCTACAATGTCTGGATAATAGACAATATTCTTTTGTGTCCGCAGAACAAAAATACACAAAAGAACGCCTCATACATTTTCATAGAAAGATTTAAATGAAGCGAACAGTACAAATAGTTCGCTTCAGTCGACAGAACTATTTGTCTCTCCAGTATATGGGAGTTCTAGAAGAAGGTACACAAAAGAACACAGCTAATATGATAAAGGGAGCAAAATTTGTTCCTGTATTTCCTCTACCGACTTTCAAAGTTAAGCTAATCAAAGTCCTCTACACCTTTGAAATTTTTAACCAGTTTTGACATAGATACTGAGATTTATTCATTGGTCGACCAATTATCAACTGTTCGTATATAAATCCACTTTGTGTGATTATCAATGGAAAAGTCATGATGATGGGTACAAAATTATCAAAATTCACACACGCGCACTGGTGTCTAACATTTCTAAAAGATAAACTCAAACGCTAGACCACACAAAATTACCGACAGTTCGCTTCGGTTCCTAAGACTTTTATTGGAGATGCACATATACACGTATTAACCAGAGCAGCCCAAAATTAATGTCTGTCAATGTTGTAAAGCTCACGGAAAGCTAATAATTCACTAAAATATCTAAATTATTTGACTGGTAGTGCAAGATAAGTGATATTATGGGTCTAAAGCTGTTTAGGATTTCTTCAAAATACGACAATAAATTATAGAACATTCCATGCAGTGTTACTTTGCTTTATGCTTTTTATGAATAGAAATTATGACAGATTACTTGAACGCCCCTTCACACATGGTTCTCGAAAAGCGGCTGCTCTTGAAACGTGTATCGCTATTTTCACAACTCTTGATGTATCAAGCAGAAAAATAACACAATCCTTTCGGATAACTATTAAATTGCTTGGTAACTGCAATCTATGGCACCACGGATTTATGGAAATAGGGAAATCTAATCTGCTAACCAAGTCCAGCGTTCCATTTCTTGAAGCAGAAATGGACAAATACAGGCGTGATTAGGTCACTCATTAAAATATGTTCACAGGGAACTTCAACTCACAAGGACACAATACAGAATTGTGTTCGAAGGCATTACTGGTAATTGGTGTCGTTGATTACACAGAATGTTTGTCTTGTTTGAAAGGAGTGGATGGTTGAACATTTACTATATTATACCCATCGCCAGTGTTATGGTACTAGGTAGATTGAGTGACGTTGGACGTGAAGTACAGCATGAGCTGACAGCTCACTCCGTGATAACGTTGATATTGCAGGGCGACACACTAGCCCGCCTCGACTATTGGCGGAGAGTGTGGGATAGGTTCCACGAAATACCTGCCACTGTCACGTCACCATTAACAAAAAATGATGATAATGATATGTTAAAAACAAAACTTTTCAACAGTACCTACATACATACCGTGTCTCTTCAATTTCTTTTTAGTTTCATTATGTTCTTTGATGAATTAATACATTGAATTATAACATTATTTTTATTATATTAATAAAAAGAAACAATATCGATTTATTGACAAACAAACAAAATAGTTACGTCAGTTTATTAGAAAAATAACAAATTTCGTATGCATGAATTTTAATTGATGATTTACCTTGACCTTTTTATTGCATCATTTTTAATTTTTCAATTATTGACCATAAACTTAGGTACATGAATTGATTTACTTCGGTCTAGAACTGATTACCAAGAGGTATCGAATGCTCTGGTGCTACCGATTCAAGCAAGGCTTCAGGAGAATGCTTAAAATACGACAACAAGGTCGTTTAAAATACGACAGTATCTATCAGAGCCTGAATCTTCAACTATTGTCAAATCTCCAGGTAGCCTTATTTATATGGCAACTCAATCAGAACATCTACAACGGATTTGAATGTAACCTGATTCCAAGAGATTATTTTAAATTAAGGAACATCTATCAAGGCATGAAACCTTAATTATGTATATATCCATTCAGCGAACCTGTTAATAACATTATTGAAATAGTTACTACAGATCCAACAGCTTGCATCAGGATCTATTTGATTACGATTACAATCGTAATTAATATTAATCAGAAAAGTAATCATTTTTGGCGATTAATGAGTGATCAAATGTAACCGTGATCATGAACACATGATACATTTTACAAGAATTTTAAAATTGTTGTTAAAAGAAAACAAATTGTTTTGTATTTCTATTCCGAAATATATTATTGCAATCGGCAGTGGCACATAAGCTTATGTTTGTAAGCACATATCTGTAGTGGGATGGTAATTAAATATCTGATGTCTGTAGATTGGTAAATAGTATTATTAGCAATTAAGAAAGGGAAAATTTCATTTACGGTTTCTCTATCAGATCAAAATCTTCTTTATCATATCAAAAACAATACTGTATTGTTTTGTTAGGTAGTATTTAGTAAATCTGATCTTTAATTTTCACTCTAGCTGTAATATCAGTAATATTTAACCATTGCAGCGCTTCGAACATGCTTCTAACTGGTGTATACTCGTATATGCTGTATTTCAAAATAACTCGCATTGCCTTATTCTGCAAAAGTTGCAGCAATATGAAAAGTTTGGCAGAAATCAAATCGTTAAAAAGAATTATCGAAATTTCGGTGCTCAACGGCTTTCTTATACGCCCCACAAATCTAATATTTTTCGCTATCTTTTTGCACACATAACCAGTAAGAAACTCGAATTTAAGTTGATGAGCAGATAAGTGCGAGTCTCTATCAATAGAAGTTCTTACATTCCTTGCACTGACTCCAATTCATACATAATCCAACAGTGTCTTGGAGTTTTTTATAATAAAAATTCTTATGATCACAGATTATTTGTTTTCTTAGAACTAAATTTTAGAATCTCTTGAAAAGTTTCATTTGTAATAAAAAAAATGTAATCATGATTACAGTTACATTTTCCTAAGGTTACTTGATGTAATATCATGATTAATGATTGATGTGTAATCATGATTACAAATGTAGTTGATTTCGGCCAACAGTAATTGTAACCTTCAAATTCGGCAGTATTCACTAGGATCTATTTCCTGAGCTGTTCACCTAGCCCCAGGATCTGTTGTAACTTTATTCTAATCGTTACTGTAAGTATAACAGCGTTTATCAGAATTAGCATCCTGAACTATTGTTCGGTTATTCCAGGACTTGTGGGTATCAAGCCTTAAATTTTTTTTTAATAAATCTGTCAACATTTATCCAGGAACTATATCTTGAACTATTGAATTTTATGTGCACTAGCACTCACTAAATTTATTGCATAAATATTTTTATTAAAATTATATACTGTGAAATAGATTTTGTTTGGATTTGAAAAGGCGCATGCTTCTTACAAAATTATTATTTTCTTGGCTAAATGCCATTTTTTGCTATACCTACATACAACATTATTACATTATACACATTCAGTTACGCTATGTCAATAAATCATGAAAAATTTACAAGTATGTATGCTTTCTTAAATATCAAAACATTAAAAACACGGATAAAGTTAATTTTAGCATCCAACAACAAAACTTTTTAGTTTTCATTCATCAAAAGATAACATCAACAACAATCTCGGTGGCAAAAAAAAAATCATAATTAATATTTTTATCTTTATGCATCCCATCCCATTTTACGTATTTATACATTTGGAGTCAGTGATTTCCACCAAGTTAAGAAAAAAATCTTCCAAAAGACGAAATAGTTCCGAACACTGACCTCATTTTTATTAAATTTAGCGCCTTATCAAGAATAAATTGCTCCACCATGACAAAAATAAATAAAAAATAATCACAAAAAATAAACATAAAGATATTTTCAAAGCACTGCTGCCTGATTAAACAAAGCGAACAGCTTTCGTCGTGATTTATATATGAAACTTAATTTAAATAAGCTGCAGCGTATCATTTTTTCATCGAAATTTTCTTACACATATAGGATTTTGCTGAATAATGTCAATAATTTGTTTTATATTTTCTCTACAATTTAAATTTCCCATAATTGGGAGTAGTCATTAACACTTCAAAAAAGAAAAAAAAATCACTTTGGGTCTATCGTGTTATTCACTGAAATTCTTAAAGACCATGCTGGCTAGCAATTTGAGGCACGACTAAATCTCGATGAATGAAAACTGAAGAGATTTGCATTTTTCTCTTTAGGAAAAAATATATCGAATCGACAAGTACTTAAATGTGGTGTGTGGTCTTTGGTGTATCTAAAATTAGTTAGGAAGAAAAAGAAATTCTGCAACTCTCAGCAACATTTCAAAAGAACATTTTTATAAAATACCGGCCAGAACGAAACAAGCGCATGCATAATGAATTATTATTGAGAATCGCCTGTGAGTCACAGAGCCAAAGACCGGGCTTACATTTAAATGTTAATTGCAAATATCATTTTCGTCATAATATGTTTTATTTTACATTGATTATGGTGCATTAAGTACATATGTATGTTCATATGTTTAGTATGAACGACACGGTATCAAATTTATTATAGTTAATTCCGTCCAGAAAGGAATGCTTTTGTTTAACGCATGCAGACAAGGCTTTATTATACTTTTCGTGTAACCGGATTCAACTCTGCCGGAAAAGCTTTTGTTTATTTTAAAAATACTACAAAAAACTACTTATCATCCTACTTGAAAATTCTCAATTCGTTATAGAAAGTCAGTGTGACTCCTGGGATAACAGACTTATATAGTTAATAGGTCCGTTCGCATAATTTTTCAAGTAAAACTATGAAAAACGTAAAAATGTATGATAAAGAGATGTATTGTGAGTGACACTCACAAAGTACGCGAACGGCTTCGAGTAAAAACTTGCAAATATTCGGGATCTGTAATAACGACGTGAAATTTTCCTAGCACATAGTACAATAAACAAATTTAATTTACCACTTTGAATACGTTGAAATGTTCTTGGAGAACATTTTACTTCTACTGGAGGACGAGTAACAGGTTTTTCCATTTTTTTTTTAACTAAAAACTTGAAAAATAACTGAAAACTTTAAAAATAACTGAAAACCGGCGACGCTCTGTCAAAACTGACACTTTCGAAATTTTAACTCGACGATTTTTCTCGAGTTAAATCAAGTAATAAATTGAACGGAGGGGAAAAAAGACGTCAACAATTTCTCTTTCAATTTTCGAGTACGCGAACGCCTTCGAGTAAAAACTTAGAAAAAGTTTTACAAGTTTGTACTTTCAAGCTAGTACGCGAACAGACCTATTAATGAAAGTGTTTAAAATATTAAAAAGTTTGAAGTAAAGCAGCTTTCTTCTAAGCGATTATAGTGAATAACAACACTTAATAGTTTTTAGTGTAATATTATTAGTGCACATAATAGGTGTGTTTAATGAGGTACTCTACGTTATTCTAGAGCAGAAAAGTCCACAAAACTGTGTTTCATGAATTCAGACACTGCTCTAAACTACACTAATAGGTATGAACTGATCTGTGTTTCATGAGTCTGCTTTAGAGTGACCTAGAGCTCTAGAGTAAAAATTTCTGCTCTAATGTTTTAGAAGAAGGAACATTGGGCAAGCATTTGACTACTGTAAAAGTGTTGACATTTTTGATAAATAACTCAAATATTTTTCTCTTTTTGTTGAACAGGGGTTTCCTCTAGAGGCAACCTAAGTGCTGTCAAAACGTTCGCTTGAAGCAAAAATGACGTCATTGACTGTCTCCGGAGGCAACCCAGCATCAGGCCCGCTCTGAAAATGTTCTCAGGTTCACTGTGAACTCACTCCAGTTCACTAATGTCGTTTTCGTTTGAACATCAGTTTCGCTCTGGAGGCAACCTAAGTGCTGTCAAAGCGTTCGTTTGAAGCAAAAATGACGTCATGGGTTGCCTCTGGTGGCAACCCAAAAAGCATCAGTTTCACTCTGAAAATTTACTCGGGTACACTATGAGTTCACTCACACAAACAAACTCTAGTTGTTATTTGATATTATTTAATTAATTTTAAAGTCAACAATTATTATTAAGACCTCTACTATTATTATATTATCCTCAAAATTTTTCCGCAAACTAATTACCAACCAGTTTTCGCATTTCGCAAAAAGTTCATAGCTACTTTGACGTTAGTATACATATACAAGCAAACTTTTTCAGGTGCACTCTGAAACCGTTCGATTGAACGGGGTTGCCTCCAGAGCGAACCTGGATGTTCAAACGAAAACGACATAACACAAACAAAAATTTTATGTCATTTGATATTAATGTCATATGACATTATTTTGAGGGCAACAATTATTAAAAATGGAAGAAATTATTATTGAGCTTATGGACTCATCATCTTCAAGCAGTTCCAGTGATTGTGAAGCGGAAGACTTTTTAATATTTTGTGCTTTAAGATCATTATCGACAAAGAAACAGCTGACTTTGACGTTAGTAGCTATAAACAAGCACACTCTTTTCAGGTACACTCTGAAACCGTTCGATTGAACGGGGCTGCCTCCAGAGCGAGCCTGATGTTCAAACGAGATAAGTTTCTTGACACTAATCTTTCAGAAATTTCAGGAAAGTGTGTTTCATGAGCTTCCTGCTCCTTTAAGGTAAACTGCCCTGCTCTGATCTTTTTTCGACTTTATTTCATAGACCTTATGAGATAGAATGGAAATAAAAGACTTTATTTTCCTGACAACTGTCTAATAGATTTTAACATTAAAGCACCACTCTATAATCGTAATGATTAAGAAAATTTAAAGAGGTCTTATCGTACGAAAGCTGTGTTCTTTTGTGTCCGCAAAACAGGGCAGAACAAAAGATAAAGAAAAGAACGCCTCATACATTTTCATAGAAGATTTATAAATGAAGTGAACAGTATAAATAGTTCGCTTCAATCGACAGAACAATTTGTTCTCCCCTGTAGACCATCGAGTTGAAAATACTTAAAAGCGATAAAGAGAAGATATCGTAAAAAGCTGTTACGGTTTGCCTAAATTTTTTTATGGACTCGGTGAAAAAGTATAAACTCTTTCGTTTTATTTAATACAACATAAAGCTACCATCCTCATTTTTCAGCAGTTCCAAAAAATTGTCATACTTCTGCAGACGCAGATTTAATTCTGTGCATGGACATCATAAAATTTACAGATCTAGTCTGATTCGATTAGTAGCTTACAAATAAAGAACAAGAAGGAATGGTCAATGCCGGTACATCCCATGTTAGGTTGACTGCAACATAAAACTCCATCATAAAAAATAATCAAAAAGTTAACATTTTTTCTAAAAAAACACTTGTTCCGAATTTCCACAAAAACTTTTTTATTATTTTATTATATTTATATTATATATATATATTTTATTATATTTATATTTATATATTTATATATTATATTTTTTTAATAAAAAAGTTTTTGTGGAAATTCGGAACAAGTGTTTTTTTTAGAAAAAATGTTAACTAGTAAATTCCACCAAGTGATATCCAAGAAATCAATTATTTAATCAAAAAGTTGCCTCAAAAATTTTGCCAGCTTTTTCTTAATTTTCCCCAATCTATTTCTTTCCCTCCAAAGCCGTACAAAGCAAATGCATTAAAGTGCTTTGGCAACCGGATAGAAAAAAAATGTTCGTCCCATTGTCATAGTCTAAGCACACTCGAGTCTCGAATGGCTGCAACTTATGAGTCGTATTCAATTAAAAAATTTATTTTCACTCACTTTTGACGTCGATTTTACTTCAAATGAACACTGTAATTCTTTCTAGAGTTTTAAATAGCCCTGAAGCTAGCGGAGCTGAGATGACGGTAAATGTCAATAGAGGAAATTTTAAGAAGTCAAACAAGAAAAATCCGGAAATGGTCGAGGTCCACACGAATGCAATTAAAATAATAAATCCATAATAATATAATATAACAATAATAAATCGTGAATTCTTCGTAAATAAGGTCACTTAAAGACTTTCCATTGCATATGCGTGCAAGGAAGGAAGCGTCTGAGTGAAGTCAGATTAAAATCAGTAAATCTCCCCAAACCAAGTCAGTCTGACCAGCTATTTATTTTATTTTAGTATGACAGTGGAAGTACTAAGAAGGATATTGACAGGAAATCGTTCGGGATTTGCAGACAGCTTCTTTAACTTTAACATAAATGTTTCTTATTTTCGTATGTTAAATGGCATATTGATAAGACATATAAGTGTGTTAATTCATCGTAGCTTAACTTTGTCTGCCTAATAATTAGACAAGTCAAGATACAAGATAAGATTAAATGAAGTAGGAGGTAAGTTACAGTGTAAGAAACAAAAAATTGTATGGGAGAGGAAGGGGACGTAACTTCTAAGTTTCTTGTTACACAATTTCAGCTCAAATGATAGTAAACCGTCTAAGCTTTCCAACTTTTCATCACTCTACCCCCTCATGTCGCTAGTTATAGAACGTCAAAGTAAAATAATTCCTATCTTTTTCTAATGTAGATTCGTACATGTGTAGGATCAAATGATTGGTAACTTTATAAGGTTTCCAAATCTTTCAAAAAAATGTGACGGTTATCAGGCATTTTGGCGAGAGAATCGTTAAAATTTAATTAGGAGTTTTTCTTAATTGGGGACATGAGGGGGTGAAGTGATGATTCGAGATTCGTTAGAAAGCTTAGACGGTTTCCTATCATCTGAGCTAAAAATCACCTACATAGGATGTACAACAAGGAAGTTACGGGTTGTTGGGAGAAAAAGTATCCAAAATCACAAGTTCCCCTAATTACGAAAAGACGTATTTGCCCCCTATTAATTTTTTTTCTTTCTAAAGACCGCTACATACACTCATGCAAATCGTATGACTTGGCAAGCACAAGTTGTACTATATGCATCAGCTGGAACGTGTGTAGCGAAAGTCGGAGCTTGAGCTGAGACTGAAGTCTGACATGAATGAAATCGACCGCAACTATTGCGCACAATAGACGAGACATAGTGTAAGTTGTAGGTCTAGTGCAAAAAACCGTTATTCGGTAGGTCCATGCATATAATAACTTATAACTCCGTCGTTTTTTATTCGATTTCGAATTTTGTTGTATTTGTTGCAGTTGTTATTGTTTTAATTGTTATTTGTTGCATTTTTCATGTTTTCACAGTTTTCGCGGTTAAGACCCAAGCGCTACTTTAACTTTCTCTGTAATTCAATATTATACGACAATATAGCTGATTAATGAGCAAAAATTCGATAGCTCAGGCATATTTCAACTGATTTTAGTGAAAAAATACTCATTACACCGCAGAATCGAATTTGCTATTAATGATATGAACAGAAAAAAAATATTGTAGAGCAAAATAAGCCATAAAATTGTTGTCAAAGTTGAAAAAATTTATAAAAAATGGTAAATTTCGTAATGTTGTCGACTGTAATTTCGTGACTTTTCATCGCGACGAAATAAGGAACATATGGTTAGAAAGACCTATCTCTTTTCTTTCATATACCATAAAAACAAATTCGAAATCGAATAAAAAATCGCGGAGTTATGTTATTATATACATAGACCTACCGAATAACGGTTTTTTTTTTGTCTAAAATCAGATTTTAAAGGTATATGAAAAATTTCTAGTATGCCACTACTTTTAGTTCCATACTACACTATGTATCGTCAAAAGTATATCTTTTTTTGTAACAGCGTAATTGTTACCTGCCTAACTGTGATTTGATTCGATAAGTTTTCAAGTTATTTTCAAAACGACAACATTTAACCTATTTTTTCATTAATTTTTACAACTTATTGTACTAACAACAACAACAAGACATTACTAAAACGTTTTTCTTTTCATGCATTCATTTAGATGCGCGAAAAGCTTCATAAGTAAATATGAAAGTAAAAAACAAGCAAAAATATAATGTAATTACTTGAACTAAATAAAAATTATTTTAAGTAGAAATAAAACCAAAAGGCGCTACTTTAAACTTAAACGAAAAAGAGGTGAGCCTTGATGGCTTTCATATTCTCGTAGCAAGATTTCAAAAAAAAAAATTGCTTCATATCCTTTCAGAAAATATTTTGAATTTATATTTTTAGCCATGCAAGTGATTCAAAAATCAAGCTTTCTCAAATTATTGTTATTTTGTTACACAGAAATCTTGTTACTGTTTGTTTTTTTAAATATTTTTAAGAAAAATTGCCATTACCGTTCCCGCAAGCTTACTGTACAATAAAAGAAATAATTAACTTTATTCAAAAGTATTGTAAATATAAAAAAACGTGAATAAAATATAAAAAAAAAAGAAAATATATAAGAGAATCATATCAGAATCGTTCTCAAGACAAAATCATTTGAAAATTCATTTTGGGTGTATAGCCTCTATAGTTCTCTATGTTAAAGCAATAAGACAAAAGACCAAATTCCAAACAAAACCAAAATGAAAAGTAAAAAATTAATTAAAATATTGAAAAATTATATGTTAATAAAATTTTTTGTTGCGTTACCCTAGATCTCCACTGGGAGTATGTAATTGGCAATTTTTTAACTTTATTAGAATTATCGATAAGACGGACAGAAACCTCATCATATCCAAGAGGTGCATTGTCTCGGTAATCACCGACATCCAAAAGTGTTGACTGGCGACTCAGCATCGGAACTTTTTGATTTTGATTTTTGGCACAATATTGTGTTGTATTATTATAGGGTGTGGTGCCAACAACTGTATAAGCAGGAATGTTGTGATCTTTTTTTGGTGTTGCTCCTACAAAATCGTAGGCTGGTAAATCTACAGCCGAATGGTATATAGTTTGGCGTGACATTGATAAAGGTTTGCGATTAGGTTCTGATCCAGCTACAGAAATTGTGTCGAAATATAAACTTTCACGATCATCCATATCTGTGTCAGTGTATTCGTAGTCGTTTGTGTTGACTGTAAAAAGAATTAAAAAAAAAAAAACATTAAGGGACACATTCAGTTAACTATCATAACTGGACTGTGTATCAATTACGACACCAATTGTAAATTACAACAATGTAAAAAATAATATTTATAATAAGCACTGAGGACATACACACACACACAAGGAAGCATTCACTTGTTAATAATATTATATAATTTTCAATGTTATATAAAAAAATTATATTAACAGCAACCATAGTCGACAATAGGCCTTTTTTATTTGTTAAATTATATCTGAAATTTCCATTTTCTTTCTATTTTATCAAACGATTCCCTTAAAACTCTCAAAGTTCATGGAGCTAGGTGAGGAAATTCTTCTGGGCCTACAAAATTAGCTACGCTCTAAACCGCTAAGTAAAATATAACTCAGAATTGAACGTCTAAATGTTTTTTTAAATTAGTATCCTGGTGTGAGCAGAGTACCTCAAATAATGATGGCTAACAATGCGGGATGCGGCTAGAATCAATACCCACCGATACATGATTGAATATGAGACTGCCGACTAAGGTTCCCTACTTTTAAGTTGCAGATCTTCTTTGCAATTTCCATCGAGTCGTAACGTATGCCCTATCCATTTTTTTTTTCAAGTCAATCGTTTTTCTTGTTGCTTTTTATATCGATAGGGTATACTAGTTTGTCATTGAGTTTGTAACACCTAGAAATAATGATGGTAGAGCAAAATGAATCATTTAAAACATTTAAAAGAAAAATATGTTGACAATCTTTTTTCTTGAATACCATAGCTTTCACAGTGTCTACAAATTTTTCTATTTGTTGACATAGTGACAGAATTGAAAAAATTCAAAAAACTTTACTCGCTATGCTTTAAGGAGATTGCATTGGTTGAATGATTTACCCAACTGTAAATCTAGATGTATGCTATTGGGGTTACAACTCTTAGATACAAGGACAAGAATTGCATCTATAATGTTTGTAAGAGATACTCTTTGCTACAAAATTTGTTCACAGATTTGCTAATCTTATTCAATATTTATGTGCCTGGTTTTGCACTTAGAACAAGATGTTTGTTACATGTGCCTTATCACCGAACCTCTTATGGTCAGCATGAAGCCATTTCCTACTGCTCTCGTCGTTTTAATGAAATTTATGACAACGACGTGGATCTGGCTCTTGAACGCACCAAGTTTAAGGATTTAGTAATTTTTAAGTGCTTGTAGTCGTGTTTGTTTAATTTAATTTAGTGAGTTCTTGTAATCTAGTAATACTATGTATTACTTGCATTTTATATTTTCAATTTTTTCTGATACTATTGTATTCTTTTTGTTTGAATACTAATGTTATATTAAGTGGTAATTTATATAAGTTAGTTAGTTATATTAGCATAGTCTGTAGGAGATGATCTCTGTAGACGGAATTACATAAATAAATAAATAGGATAGGAGTTCGAGAAGCAATTTAATTTTCTCTAGCAAAAATTTGATGTGGAAACCTCAGTATTCAAGAAGAAAACATATAATATATTTTTCTTCAGGTGAATTTTCTGTGATATAATTAAGTGCTTAGTAGTTAGTGGTGCACACGAGAATATCCTTTGGCGCATAGCTCGGCTTTGGCAAGAAGATTCAGGTTGAAGATAAAAAAGACGTTTTAAGACATGGCGTAACTCAAGAGCCGATCTATCTTTTATTCACGATGAGAACTACTAAAGGAAAAATGTAATGTCTAGTTGATAAGAGAAAAAAGTTAATCTGTTTTTGCACAGTTTTTATAAAGTTATTTATACTGAAGTTAGCCTGGTGGTCCAGGAGTGCAGCTGTTTAGCATTGCATTGAGACTCGTCTGACCCGAGAGTTAAGCAAAACATCTTATCCACATTTTAGTTGAGCTGAAACATAAGAATTATAAAAAGCCTTCCAGAATATATTCGCTGCAAAATTTGTGTTCTTTCTAGACGTTAGTAATAATCACACTGTTTCAAGTGATTTATTCACATATCGAAATTAATAAATACAATTGCAACAGAAGCAGCACACTTAATGAATCAGGCCTTGAAGGTAGAGTCTTCCACCGATTCAATAGTCGGAAACAACAATAAATTACAAGTGAAATTATACTACAACAAACAACACAATCAACTGGAACCTTGGAAGTGGACAATAAATATGGGAGCTGCTTGCAATTATATTAGTTGACCATTGCCCAGAAATGACAGGTATCTAACATAATTGTGGCAAATATTTTTTTTTTATTTTTGTTGTCCCATCGATATTAAAACAGAAGGCAGGATGAACATCATTTTCTACGTGCCGAGCACAGAAAACACATAAAAGCTTTGCAACAATCACAAAAGCATAAATTATTTGCTGAAGTATAAGAAATTCTTAAAATTAATTACCAGCTGAATACATTTTGTTGATTTTTTTTACGAGAATATTGTGAATACAAAAGACCGCACTTCCGCGATTTCCGGAGGTCTTAAATTTGGAAGAATTTAAGAAAAATTAAAAATACTAGCGTGAAGTTAACTTATCGGGAAAACTATAAAGCAAAAATCACACGAAACAGTAGCAATATACTCTCAGTCCCATGTATTTTGGGCATCAACTGATTGCAAGATGATGACAGCAGTACGTGGTAGTGGTATGCTTGGTTTGGTATCATCGTTGTCGCCTCATTATTATTCCCAAATCTCATTTATTTTTCCCACGAGATGCTCTATCGATATATGTAAGTACACCAAACAGACTGGATTCCTCTAATAGTACAAAACGATAAGTACGAACTTCCATCAAATCGGTTAACTGAGGCTTATAAGAATTAAAATATGCATTCAGGCTGTAATCGAAACGCTAAACTGGGGCATCAAATTCACTTTTCACTGGTGGCGATGTCTAGTATTTCGAGTCATTGAGATGTACGAGTGGAAGTCCGAGGTATATAGTAGCAGCAGCAAC
Source organism: Dioctria rufipes (assembly GCA_963924295.1). Lineage (NCBI taxonomy): Eukaryota > Metazoa > Arthropoda > Insecta > Diptera > Asilidae > Dioctria > Dioctria rufipes. The sequence continues at coordinate 59,566,740 of OZ002742.1, forward strand.
CGGCACACCGATACGACACTCATAAATGTAAAACCAGTGATGATCTCATGTTTTTTTATATCCTCATAAGTGCATATTTCTTGCATAAAAATTTAATTTAAAAGTAGATAGGTAGGTGAGATATTATAGCCAAAAACTGAGAAAATTGAAATTTCCTGACTTTAATTTTCACTCATCATTTTAGATATTAACTTACTTGTTATAGAATTCACTATAGTATCATTAAAAAAATCGCTAACTTCACCTTATATTAAATCTAAGTACTACATGCGTGACGTGACAAACTCATTTTGTTGATTTTTACATGGCGATTTATTATACTAGAAATAACAAAACAAAAATGAAGAAACATACATATATGTAATTAGCTTTCTAAGCACAGCTAACGCTGTAGTCTGAGTTAGACTTAGATAACATAAGTATTATTGTCCTGTACTATTCTAACTGTGAAGCAACACACACCTAATATGTTCATATACATTAAAAATTTTTATGTATTGGGCTCCATTGAGCTCTTGTTCTTGTTATATAGTTGTAAGTAGGTTAAGGGCCATAGGAGGCAACAAATCTTTAGTACGCCGGGAGCAAGTGTACTCCTTTCTTTTGTAGTCTAAATAAAAGACGCGTGAAGCACTTTTGATTAGTTAATAATCTTAACAACAAAATATACTGTAATATAGCCAGACAAACCTGTAAGTCGGCTAAATCTGAAGAAAAATTTGTCCATGTATAGTCTTAAGTAATCTATGTACACTAGTCTCAAATAAATGAACTTTGACTTTGACTTTGACTTGACGGCTAAAAATATGACGACAAAACAGATAATTTGACATTTGCAGATCATGTGTTGAATTGGAAAACTTTCAGGGACAGGCAACCGCTGTTAATTTTTAAATCATTCGAATTATTATGATTTTTGTTTTTAATTATTTAAATTTCGAGCTAAGTTTTAAATAAATCTACTAAAAAAGTATTTGAAAATGTTTTTCGAAACGCCTAATGTGAATTGTTTAAAATAATTTAAATTTTCGAAATCTAGTTTAACGATATTTTTAGAATGATAACACAAAAAACCGTTTATTTCAAGGTACATCAATACAAAATATTATTATAAAAAAGATAATCACAAAAATAGATTTTTGCAGTAATTTATCAACTTTTTATAAACACTTAATAAATATTTGACCCATCTAGTTGCAGTAAATTCGAAATCAGCTGATATCTTTCGTAGACTGTCAAAAAGTGAAAGTTTTAGTGGAATGTAGCTGGGATTTTTGGGGATTTTTTACTTCCATAAAAATGGGCAAATCTATCTTGTTTATTGTTTCTATTTATTTAACACTGCTCAATTATGTGGCTAGTAATCACACGGATCCGTTGGCTATGAAGTTGACGCCTATTAGTGCTCTTAAAACAATTGGAAATAAGGATTTATCGAACATCCAAGATCATCTACCCATTGACACGCATGATGAACAAGAGCAAAACAAACCAGGAGTATCTCATGTTAAAGGTAGAAAATCTGCTGATCCCAATGAATTAATAAAGTCTGTTGAAGCAAAAATTGCTGACACAGAAAAAGTTGGTGAAATTAAGCTGAGCAATATATCAGTGCAAACAGCAAGTGAGACTGGAATTGTAGTTCCAGCAATTGTTGTTCCTGTTCACTCGGAAAAATTACATATTATTGGAAGAGAGGGGGAGTCTCATGATAATTCTAGTATTACATTAAATAAGACAATTGCTCAAAAAGCCTATAATGTAACAGTAACTGCTCAAAAAGTTAATTCGATAAATAAAATTGAACCGAAAATAATTAAAAACTCAACTGTGCTCATATCATCAAAAACAATAATTAACGCCACAACAGTGGCATCATCAACGGCAGCTACTACTACAACAACGATAACAACCAAAGCAACGGCACCAAGCATAAAAACAACGGCTACAACAGCATCAAGCGTAAAAACAACAGCAACGACGACAACTACTACTACTACAACCACAACTACACCAAAACCCAAGAAGCCTAAAATAACTTACAGCGTTGAAGACATGCCATCCATTGCAAAAATTGTCCCAGAAAAGTTATCCAATAAATTTCCGAGTGAAAAGTTGAACGTAGATGAGCCAGAACAGCCTATCGCGCAACCATCACAAGAATTTGAAACGAGTCCGATGTATCATGGACGTACGGACTATATAATTCCAATAGTGGCATTAATATTTGCCGTCCCTATAATAATGGGTGCTATGATTGTGGCATATCGCAGATTTAAGGATTACTGGTCCACTAGACATTACCGTCGAATGGATTTCCTCGTTGACGGAATGTATAATGATTGACGCCCCTCTATGTGTATAAATCGCTTCCTTGTAGCTTCAAAAACACAATTTGCCAAATTTTATAGCGGATTTTTGATGAAATTTATGATTTTTCTATGAAATTATTTGCACAGAATGCTACTGCAATTCTGAGCATCGCAAGTGGCCAAAGAATAACTACCCCCACGTTTACAATATAAATTGTTTCTCAAAGTAGTAAGATATGTATAATTGTAAGAATAGCAATTGTCCGGATACCAATACCTGTTTTTCCAAGTATATCTAATTAGAAATTAAAAAAAAGTGCCTTAAGGAATACATTTCCAATCGATGGATTTGTAACTGTAAATAAAACCCTTTGCATTTTTCATTTTAAATTGCAATATTCTACATTGAGTAACAATATTGCCGCGAAGTTTTGACTTTAATGTGATATGATTAAGTATGCATATGTAAAATGCGCCCGAAAAAAATCAATTAACCTGTGTAAAAATTGTAAATACTTACTCTAACTGCATTTGTTTTGTATTAATATGAAATAATTATCCATTTTTTTGTAGATAAAAGGAAAAGCAATAAAATTTTATTTCTTGTTTTCTAATAACGTTTTACTTTATTCTGAGTAAATGTGTATCTGGTTTTTAGATGAGTCCTTAATCACTCAGTGTATACACGTCTGGGTCATCCGGTTCGAAGTTGTCTTTTGTTGGTTCTAGTCTATCTTGCGCTATTGAAATTTAACGTCAAGTATGTAGTTAATGGAATAACCTCGTGTGGCAGATGTGAAACAGATATCCCGATCTTCTGATGGAGCCAAGAGATTAATCTACTTTCTTCAGTATAGTGGACAGTATTTTCTTAACAAGATAGCTTTCATTTTTCTGTAGAATGCATGTTTTGTCTTCAGAGAAATTGGACGAAAGAATACTCAACTCAATTTTTGCCTTCTTGATTGACTGAATGATAACATATATGACACAAGAACTAGATCTCGCATGCAATACCACAGCGCAGAATACACATTTTATATGGCTGGGTGGACCATTCCGGAGTAGATCACAAGTCAATTTTTTTTTTTTTTTTCAAATCAGGGTTTCTTCACAAGCCTTAATACACCAAACAGCCTGAAGAACTACATATATATGAAAAATTGAGGATAGTATTCACTGTACAATGTCCATCAGAAATTTCAGCAAACTCGTATTCTTTGAAGTGTTATAAAGCACTTTTGGGTGGTTTTTATATTATTACTATAGTATTTTATTTAGTTTATTTTATATTAAACTTATTATTGTCAGCCGCTTTTGAAGAATTACTAACTTAATTTAGCTTAATTTTTATTTAATTATTTTTCTTCATTTTTGTATATTCATTACCTTGTGTATCTTTGTACTTTCCAAATATATTGTCAGATTATTCCTCTCTGTTAGCCTTTGAGGCACATATCTTAGGTCTAAATAAGAGCCTTTGAGCTTTTATTCTTAATTGGTATTCTAATCTAGACATGGGGGATGCGCCTCCCTCCAAGTAACTGTAAAGGATTCTTTTCTCTGTTTTGCTTTGACAGCAGGACGACAAAATCTTCATTTGTATATTCTTGTTCAATAAGTCACGAGTCGCCGAATTTTCGAATAATTTCGAAGAGGAAAACGGCCACAACAACCAAAATATTTCCAATGATCTTATATTCATTTTTCATGAGAAAGAGAGCAATTTATATTTTGTAAGGTTATGAAAATAAAAAACGATACAAATTTACACCAAGGTCACGGTACAGAGAAACAAGGTATTCTCGTTACGAACCACGTTCCGCCATTTGTGTCCGAATGTATGGGAAAGTACGGCACAGAGAACACAATATTCTCTTTTCTCTCTGTCCTTTTAATAGAAATTTATATACGTTATAGAACGAAACACAATTTTAATGAGAATACCTTGTATTCTATATACCTTTTGTTTTAACATAACAATATTCAAATTTTCAAGAGCAATCGCTTGTAATATTTGTAGGACAGTATAAGAACACATACACTGTTTGGCAATACCTCTCCGGCAAGCTTATAAATTGTTTACATCTTTGGAATTAAGATTAAAAAATTTAATATAATGAGAGATTAAGGGACTGTAGTACGTTATGAGAGAATTTTCAGATTTGCATTAATAACTTTTTAGTTTAGCTATAATTTTACCAAGGGCTCTATTAGCTTATATCGTCAATTCTTAGAGGTAAAAATCTTTAATTGTCTTATTTTGTTTATCCGAACAAAGTTAAAGAGCTCTCTAAATCACCTAACTTTTTACAACCCATTAACTCTATCTGTACATTATCAAACAAAAGGGCGTTGGAAACAAATGCATACAATCTTTTGACAAAGTTTTATTTCCGAAATTACACGAAAATCATTGAAATAAGCAAGAGACGTAATATACACTTATTTTGGACAAAAATACCCTGCTAAACACGTTGATTTCATCATCAATACCTTCAAATTCCTCTCATTTGAACATGTAGTGTGTGTATGTGATTTATGCGTTTGCTGGTGCTCTTCTACAACAATATCCTCTACAATAGGTTTGAGGAGTATAAAGACAATGGTGTGTGTGTGTGTGTGTTTTTTTTTTTGATAAGGGAAAATGTAACAATCGGAAAAATTTTAAGATTTCCTTTCAATGCGAATATATTTTGTGATGATGAAATAATAATTAAAGCACTTTTTTCTGTGGATCCGGGTATGCCTCCCTTGGTGGTACTAGACTCAACATCATTATATGCCTTTGATAGGCTTTTGTTGTGCGAAACATGGAATCTGTTCCGTGCAATCGATCCAATACACCCAAAACACCAAAACAGTAATTAAATCTGAAAATATTGTCGAAAATTAGTCTAACTACTGCATATTAAATACCATTATACTTGTTCTTACTTTAAATGATGAAAATCATGAGCTTCAGGACTAGGGAAAAATGGCAGATGGTATCCAGAGTGTGCATTCAGTGTTGATAGAATCGCTAAAGCAAACCAAAGCCAAGCAGTTGCTACATGACTTCCCATTATAAAAACTCCAAGGAACGGCGGTAGTAAATTACTGAAAATATGCTCAATCGGATGGCAATAAATCGCTGTAACAGCAATCGGAGCCGTCCATTCGTGATGTTGCTTATGGATATATTTGTAAATATGTTTGTTGTGTAACAATCGATGGGAATAATAGAATCCAACTTCCTCCATAAGGATAAATATAGCCAACTCAAAACATACCCAATGGAATGTAGGCAATTCTCGAAATGGTGCATAACCACGCAAACGCATCAATTGATAACTAAAAACTGCCATTGGAATTCCAACAGCAAATTGATTTATTATTACTGACCACATAACCTGAAATATTTCATTTTTAGTAATTATTCGAAAAGAGAAGGAATAATGTTTTACCTGTAACAATCTCTTTGTGTCGACAGGTTCATTTGTTCCTGGTTGGATCTTATATTTTCGTAATACTCCTGGTTTATTTGTCACATCCATGAAAGTGTATATGCCACCGAATATCCAGTAGACAAGAATCGTAAAAATTGTGGTTCCAACTACCCATAATAGGAATGGGTCTTCGCCTGAAACGAATAGATATTATTATGAAATATGTTGTTCCCAGTTTTGATATTATTTATATATTTAGAACAAAGCATATTCTAATGAATTCAAAGAATCTGTTGAACGAACCGCCTAGCTGTTTAAATTAATATACGCTGATATTATCCACACCGAACAGTTTTCTGAAGGGTTGGTCGGCAGATAATCGCGACCACCTAAAGTTGGCCAACACATAAGATTAGATATTAATAAGTTTTTGTCTCTAAAAGGAATTGTGAAGATTAGCCAATTGAATATTATCTGGCATATTCTAGTTTTTAACCGATATTTACTCTTCTTTCCGGTTGAACTTGTGAGATTCTAGGAAATACGAACACTTGAGGCTTCATTACAAACTCATTGAGACAAGTAATTGATTTTAGATGCTTGAGTAGACTGCCGCTAAGTCCATTAATATTGTTGTCTATTATATTTTAAGATAATCTGAGTAACTGAACATTGGTGTCATGAAATTTAAGTGTGAAGCCGAATTTAGCAATGATCACATAAGATAAAATAAACGGTATGGTCATTAGGCTCACAATTTTCATAAACATCTTTGATGCTGCTTCAGTTAACTCTTCTTTGAGACTCTCAGAATTTCTGTGAGAAGTCTTACAGGTCACGCTCTCCAGCTCTGGTCATAAACCGTAATCCAGTGGACTCAAATTCGAATTTCGCATGGGCCAATCTTCCATTGCAGTAAAATCAGGAATGTTGCCCTTTAACAACTCGTGGATCGTTTTATATTCCATAGCGAACGGAATATAGGACATCCTGTTGTTATCCCATGGCCCCATTCTTAACGCCTTTCTTATAGAAATGTAGAGAGACATCTTGATGACAGACTATCCACAAAATCATCACCGAAGCAGAATGTGGTCATCCCTTGGAGAAAAATTCTCTTGTCCGTAGAAAGAAATGTTGATATGGCTGTTGTTTGAGTGCCACTACAAAAGCCGCTTGCATATTTCGAGTTCAATTTTTCTTTTCAACTGGAGTATTAAAAGACTAAATCAGTTGAAGGACGAATTCGCTCTCATACAGCTTTTACAGCCACACTCGTACTGGCGACACATGGACAACCACATCTTCCTCTGTCTTACATTTCAGACGATTTGGTGGAACAATCAATAGCGCGGTAGCGAACATTCCTGAAATTCCAAGCGGTTTCAGAAATTAGAAAATTTTAATAGCATTGATACGATTTTCCTTGCTACCATAAATAACAGATCGAAAGCTGAAACCAAATTGGATCTTTGATTTATCTGTTCTAAACCAAAAGTTAACGATACTATTTCTGGTAATTTGTTCAGACGATCACGACACTGTAAATTTTGTAACAGAACTAATTTATGACAGAACTAGGTATATATTTTACTAAGGCCCAATTTTACGCTCGGAGCACACCGTTTTTGGGTGACTTATTTTGTTTAGTATCAAAGTTTAAGGACTCGATGAATCGTCGACATAAGCAGTATGGTATATGTACCAACAGTATGGCCCAGCGTTACACCGATCATGGTTTAGCGGCCACCTCCAGCCATATCCCCCCCCCCCCCTCCCCCAAAACTAGGAGGTAAGAGATATTGGAAAATTTGGAATAAGCTGGCTGTTTAACCGGAATAGCAGCATATGTCTATGACATAAAAATAAAATAATTTTGTTAGAAATAACTTGGGCAGCAAAAATGTGCAAAAAATAATGGAAAACTAAAAAAAAATAACACAAAATTGGAGGGATACTAATTACTAAGAGAGTTTTTCTTAACCGGTCTTTAACCAGTTTAGCTGGATGGATGCAGTCTTGCGGTGAACTTAAATATAATTTCAACAACTGGAGGAAATTTCCAACGTGTGTAGTCTTTTAGGGGTACAGCTGGTGCAGTTTACGAGTTTTCCGAGGAACATCAGAAACCGAATAGGAAAAATGAATATGGATACTCTAATCTTTTAAGTTGCGTATATAATTTTAGTGGAACAGTTTTGGATTATCTGCAATTTTATTTAAATCTAATAAAACTTTACATTTTTTTTTTTCAGAAATTTTATCTAAGAAAAGCACTTTAAAAGCAGCACATATTTGAAAGTTAATGTAAGGAGTGGTCCAGAAAAAATTGACCCATTAAGTTATTTTTATACCTGCAAAATTACAATAATCCAGGTCTGGATTTTTTTGTTAAAATATTTCACAAATACTGAACTCTGAGTTTATATGAATCATTCGTGTATTGGAAGTGAAATAGTTAAAATGTCTCGAAGCGAAAAAGAAGTGCGTCCAGACGTCATAAAACAGATGAAGGGTACTTATTCTCGGAAACCGGGAACTTCGGAAAGAGATATGGCAACATTGGCAGGAACATCAAAGTCTACAGTGCACAGATATAAAAAAATCTGTAGATTAAGGAGCTATAAGGTTCAAAAAGTGCCGTTGAGGAAGGAAGAAGAAGAGAAAACAGTAAGAAGAAGAGCGAGAAAACTTTATGAGAAGTACCAGACGAAATACGATTGTGTCGTTATGGATGATGAAACCTACTGCAAAGCTGACTTTTCGCAGATACCAGGTGACAAATATTTTACTGCAAAAAGTCGGAGCGGAGTATCCAGAAAATTTTAAACAAAAGGAATGACAAAATTTTCCAAGTACATGATTTGGCAGGCGATCTGTTCTTGCGGTTTACGAAGCAGTGAATTTATCATCAAAGGAACAATAAATTCAGATGTGTACATCAAAGAGTGCCTTCAAAAAAGCCTTCTACCTTTTATTCAACAGCATCAAGGGTCTGTTATTTTCTGGCCAGATTTGGCCACCAGTCATTAAGCAAAAGCAACGATGCAATGGTACAGAGCCAATGAGGTCAATATCGTGCCAAGGGAAGCCAATCCAGCAAACTGCCCCTAACTTCGTCCAGTAGAGAGGTACTGGGCATTAATTAAATAGAGCTTAGAACAACAAAGAAATTTGCCAAAAATGATGTTGATTTCAGAAATAAATGGAAAAGAGCATATGGAAATGTTACTAATATAACTGTTCTAAATCTAATGCGCGGCTTGAATAACAAAGTTAAAACATTCTTCCAAAACAAATAATGTATTAGAAATAACTTTTGTATTTTAAAGTTTAAGTTGTAAGAAACAAAATATAGAAATTTTATAAAAAAATTGCCATTAGTGTTTTTACTGCAAACAAAAATAAATGGGTCAATTTTTTCTGGACCACTCCTTAAATATTTGATACTAGAACTCAAAAGCATGAAAAAGATTTGCATGGAAACCTACTTAAAATTGTACTGGGAAATTTTCCAATACCCATTAATTTTATTTGGGATAGCACATGACATAGTATTGGCCAGTCTTAAAAAGCCCAGTAATTTTTCTTTGGAAAGTAGTTACTTTTTCATTTTCAAGTACTAAGTACTCTGTACTTTTGTTTTCCAAGTAAAAGGTACTGGGTACTTGTAAAGTATTACAGTACTAATGTACTCCAGTGCTTTACAACTCTATTTCATACTAAAAATGATCTTTCAATAATTTATATACATTTTTAATAAAATATTAATATTTTAGTCAAAACGAAACACTCAAACTTTGTGGACAAAATCTCTCAGCAAAGCAAGCCAAACAGAATTATGCCTCCAGCTCAAAATGCATAGAGCTTTCATTCAACAATATTACGATTCAGATTGAATTTCATCATGTACATACGTACATAAATGGAAACGTAAACCCTTTGTCACGATCATTTACAATTTTTTTTGTGATTTATTTATTACTGGCATATATGATTCACTTCAGAAGTCGATTATATGTTTTCAAAAAGAAAACCTGTTCAATTACATATCTTCGGCACAACGATTGTTTTCTTCCTGAATTATATAACAGTTCCACTCCAATCTTTAGCTTTACTTCTGCAATGAAAAACACAAACAAGATAGTGTTATCATTACGTTCAATGACATTTTCATTATTTATTTTATTTTTATTTTTTAGCATTCACGATTACAATATAGTAAAGGCAGATCAATTAATTTAGAAATAAAAATTAACCGAAATCCTACAATCAAAGATAAAACTCGCGGGGTGGTCATGGGAATTAAAGCGATCAACAAATTTCAGTCTTTTACGCAAATATCAGCAATCGAATTGATAAGCAGATAAGAAATATGGAGAATAGATAAGTATTGTGGAAAATACTTCAAAAAATAATAATATCATAAGCCGCTGATAAATTTTCTTTGTGAGTTCATTAATCTTTACACATATGAATACGATTATAAAACAGAGTTTCCATTTTTTTCTTATATGTTCACGTTTTACCAAACAAGTGAAAATATCGAAATTTCGATGAAAGTTTGTTTTTAGGAGTTAGGATAACCTATATGACATTTTCGAGAGGAAGCAATATGATCATTATAAATTGAATTAACTTAATGCACGTTTTTGTTTTTTATTGCTATTAAATGATGTTAAAAAATTCGTCTCCTTTTCATTACGAATTTTACGTGTTTTTTAAGGCTAGGCTATGAAAATAATGACGTATGTAAGTAGGTTATAATTATAAACCTCAGAATATTATAGCAAACCGGAATGATTATAAGCATTTCGCGTAATAAATTCTTATTGTGTTGGCAGTCCATGTTTTTACGGTTGAGAGGGCACGAAAATCTGGAGAAGAGTATTTTTTAAACGATTAAAAACAGTTTTTAATTTGGTGCACTAATTTTATTTAATTGAACAAAAAAACTTTTATTTTATGAATGTCATTTAAAAAAAAACGTTCTCAATTAAAAAAAATATCTTATATCCAATCCCAAAACGTATTCCAGCAACTTATCACAAATCGAAAGTTCACTCACATAGAAAAAATATTTGAACGCTGTTACTATTCTTCCCCTTAAACCCCTTCAAAATTCTGAACCAAAATGGTCGTAAAGTTAGTTAAGTAAAGCGAACACGCCCTTTGAATTAAACAAAGGTACCCAAAATAACCTTAAGGGGTCTGTAAGCAACTTTCGTTAAGTTTAAATGTCAAATTTCCGTAAGTAAAATGCGGTAAGCCCGATGACACACGATAATACACAAAAAACTGTTTTTTAGCACTATTTTAGAACATTTTTATGTATGTATGTCCCATTTTTGAGCAGGGGGTTAGACTCGGATGATATACGAGTGTTTTATTACATATACCTAAATGCGTGTACTCAATTTGTGTGCGTGTAGATCATTTGGATAAAATGAATTTTCTTTGTCCCGTGACATATTATGATACACACTCGAGACTAGACACGACATAAAATCCGGTTTTGTATCGAGTGTGTCTTAACCCATGGTACACGTCATCGGTAACACTATTATTCTTTTAAGAATGTGAAAAGAGGCGGTCCCTTCTAAAAGAAAAGTTTGGGAAGGAGCTAAGAAAGCGAGATATTGCTTCTAGAAGTGCTGCCAATTTTTATTCCCATTCTTCTTGTATTTTGTATATAATGTCCATAAAAGGCACAAATCTTCAATTAAATCAATTTTCAATTGTTACATTTTAAAAATGAAAACATTAAATGTCTCTTACGGAATGTGACGTTGTTTTAGGGCAAAAATGTCAACCATCCATAAGTAAACCTCAGCCTCTTTCAAAAGTTTATTCACGTACACGTCCATTTTGGTTCAGAATAAAAACATTAACTACAATGTGCATAAGCTAATATATGCAAGTCTTAAGAATATCACGAATGCTTCGCTATGCATGACTTGTATAGTATTTACACAAACTGTCAAATTTGGTTATGCAAAGTACGAGAATTAGTGTACAGACTTAAAGAACAGCTTCTATTCTAATTGTGGGTTGCCATTATAAAATCATTTCTACGCGTCTACATATGCTGGCATATGCACATAGTAGTTAGCCCTTTAAAACGGCAGCGATTAGGAGGGATGCTAAACCTTAGATTATATAGCAAAAAGGGATAGGCTATGCTGTGTAAAATTCGTGTTCATGTGATAAAACAAGAGGGATTGTAGGGATATAAGTTGCGCCAGGTCGCCTTCATATTTGACATTCTCATTTTACGAAAATAAGTGCGGTGTTATTTTAGTGATTGTTTGTGAAAAAAAGTGATTAATAATTTATAATGGTGCAACACTATTGTGATAATTTGCTTTGAGGAATAGATTTTATATAGTCTAGACTCCAGAGTCTTGAATTTTAGTGAAGAAGTGCGTGTTCTAGTAGGTAACCACCATCTTTGCGCGTGCAGGAAATAGTTTTTCGAGCAAGCTTAATTGTTTCGATAATAAATAATAGTAAAATAAGAGTGGAATAGTTATAAAAATAAACAGCAGTGCCAACAAAATTTACATTTTCAAATGCCGATTTGTTGGTTTACAATTGAATTGTCATTGTAGCCTTAAATTATATCCAGTCATACAAAGGCAACGCCAAAAAATATTATCAGGAAATAAATGGGGCACAGAAAAAATTCTTAAAAATTTAAAAAGTTATAAAAAAATTATAAAAATTCTTTTAAAACTTTTGCCATATAATGGAATTTCTTTAATACTTAGTAAAGTTTCAACCACTAAATTATGTGCCCGCTCTGAAAATATCGCCATGACTACTAAAATGAGCACATCGATTTGGTTCTACTACATGAAGAAAAATGCTCCAGTTGTCCTTCCTCATAGCCTATCCTTTTTGCTATATAATCTAAGCGCTGAGCCGACCACTATCGTATGCTCGCTAAACACTATCATCTATTACTATTACTCTGGGTTCGTCGAACAGCGTTGTCTGAACCAGCCAATCTTAAGGCTAAAACACAATGTGAGCGATACAACAAAAACGCCGTACAAAACGTCCGTGAAATACAATGGGAGCGACAAGAGCTGTTAATCCCAAATTAAATTTATTCTATTATTTGTGTTGTAAATTAAAAATAGAAAAAATTTCAACGAATAAATTAAAAAAGATTATTAAAGTTGCATGTGAGGCCGTTTTGGCTAATGAAGATAAAAAACAGAACCCACATAGAAGAAGAGGTGTGTGCAAGAGCTATATAAAATTCAGCCGGAATTGGGTTTCTATGCGGATGCGTTTTTTTTTTTTTTTTTGTATAACACGGTGACATTATACCACCTCAATAAACTTTTCTTCAATTTTTTATTCAACCAACTTTGATATTTTCCACGGCATTGTTATTTACTTATATTTTAAATCTACAAAGTCATAAATATGATTGCAATGGACGTGTAACAATAAATATGAACGCAACCCAAAATCATAATTTTGCTAAACGCACCCTAAACGTGCGAAAAATTTCAATTTTCATTTAAGTTCGACAACAACATCGCGTCAGCATTGTATTTTATACCAGACACTGCCATGTTATTAGAACCCAAATGACAGAGTTTTTGCAGTGTCGCTCACATTGTGTTTTAGCTTTACCGCACCTTACTTACGGCAATTTGACATCTAAACTTAACGAAAGATTCCTTATCGACATCTTAAAATTATTTTGGGTACGTCTGTTTTATTTTAAGGGCGCGTTCGTCTTACGTAAGTAACTTTACTTACGTTTACCTCTATTGTGGTTCAGCCTTAAATATAACTAAGGGAGAGGTCCATCATGCCAACCCTAAGGCTATGTAAGTTTATACGCATATTATAAAAAATGAGCATTGCAGACGGATGGAAAAAATGTTTATATAGGTACTTTGACGTAGTTTTTGAAAGATTGAAGCAAAATTATATACCCAGCAGCAGCAGCAGCATAGTGAGTGATGGTAATACAAAACAACCGTTTGAGATAATATAATATAAGGCACCTACCGCGTATTTTAGATGGGCGGTTCGCCAGTAAGCCTTTTATCACCTTCGGTTGCCCAATATCTTGTCTTAAAATTTCATTTTTTATAAATCTATTTCAAGAAAGTATATTAAAAATTAAGTAGGGGAGTCCGGAGCATAATGACGAACGATATACGTATCTCTAGATTTTTCTTAAATCCCTGAATCGATTTCTTGAAACTTTAAATATACCAATACTAAGTAGGGTCAATCAAGGACAAAATGTAATATAGTTAATTACCGTCTACGTCCTTATGAAGTGCGCTATTAATCTAAATGGAGTGATGACCAATTCGTTACTATGCCCCACATACGGAGCTTAATGACGAAGTGCTCGGGGCATAATAACGAATTACATTTAATACCTGAAATAACATCTTTTTTTATAAAAACATGTTATTATTAATTATTGACCATAATGAGCCTTGCAAGAATATGATTGTTATGATAACATTATACATTCTAAAATAAAGAACACCTCGAGTTTCAAATTCGAAAAATGTAAAACTGAAGTTTTAGGATAAATAGGTTGACAGTCCAAAATTTCTTTTGTATTCATAGAACTCGAAAAATATTGTTTCTACAAAATGCCGAGATCTCTGTTTTTGAGCAACCAACGTCCGAAAAATTTACAGTTTGCGAAATACTAAGCACACTAATTGTTGGAGTCATTTTCTTTGACAAAGAATTTTCTTCTAATGTAAAATTATGTCTTTTGAATCCGCTCTTCGTTATGCCCCGCAAAAAAACTCGACTTTATGCCCCACCACACATTAGTCTTTTTCCGACATGTTATGCAAAATTTATCGATATATGAAATCATTATCCTGACAAACTGCATAAAATATACTAGATTTAGATCAAATCTTTTGCGTATTTAATTGCAAAATTCGTCTGCTCTTTTCGAACAACAAACATAGACTAATGTAAAAAAAAAATGTTCACCATATGTTAGAAATCCTGCAGCGCGGGTTTAGAATAAAGCTGATTACAAATAATATTTATTCGTCACTCAGCCCCGTTCGTCAATGAAATGTGATTAATTACAAGCAATGATAAAAAAATAAACTAGGAATTTATGGTACCTTTATTAAAATTAGAAATCCAATATTTCACTTTCCAGTATATTATTAAAAAGGAAACAAATACAGTATTATTTAATTTTCACATAAGAGAATGTAAAAATTTTCTTTTTAACCCCTTTTCAATTTTAGTTTCACTTACGGCTTTTATGCTAGGGTACATTTCATTGCTTCTATGACACTTGTCCTAAAAACGTTTTACAAAAGAAATCTTTCCCAGCAAAGACAAAAAAGTCGTTTCCCTAAAGGTTCTGTGCCAAAACGACCTTTGGTAAATATGTGTCTACAGATGGAAAATCTGTTGTTTATTTCATAAAACATATTCGCCATTTGTATAAGTTAAAATTTTATGGAATTAGGTATTTTCAAATTTAAAATGAAAAATTCTCGTACACTAAGTTTATCCCAAAGTTATTGAAAAAGTGTGACTAAATTAAAACTGGAGATAATTTAGTAACATTTTATTTTACTTTTTATATTTATAACAAAATGGATATCATTCAAAAAGTTACATTTGAAACAATTTTTAATACAATTTCTTGTATTTGTAAATGCTTGCAAATTAATCTTATCAAAAGCTTTCGAGAAATAAAACGATCTAATGCTGTGAGTAATTTTAAAAGAATAATATTAAAGAAGTGCATGACACTGCAAAAGTTATTGTATTGTGAGTATAATCGAAATGAATTTGAAATAGCCCGATGCATTTGATTTTATCAATTGTGACAACAGCAATCAAATAACCTGCGGATTGCACGTAATGACGAATGACATCATGGAAATTTCCGCCTATGCTTATACCCATCAAGACTGTAGTGAATTCAGCAAGATGCAAAATTTCTAATATCATTTGAATCTTCAACTGTAAATTTACTTTTTGTCTTCCGTACAACAATAACCGAGAGCTAAATTTTGAATTGTGCTATTGAATCTGATTGAACAATACATGCAGTGCCGTGCAGTGTAATTAGAGTTGCTGTTATTCTTTTAGACAAAACGAATTCATGTTTGTTGCTGGCTTCACAGTATTACAGAAAATTATATGAGCAGTGCGGATTAAGACATCCTTTAATAATAGTCTCAACTGTAAAGGTATTGATTCTAGAGGTTGCACAGTGGTTTCGTAGAAGGTCAAAAACTAAAACATTCCTAGTTCACTTCCACAAGTTTGCTTACTACCTAATCAGCTAACCAATATCCATACTACATCGTGCTATAAATAGTTCCCGGATAATTAAACATTAACATTCCCTTTTCGCCTTGGAAAGTGAACATATCGTGATTGTACTGGAGATATCCAGTGACGCACCTAGGAAATTTTTAAGGGGGGTGGCACAAAGACGTTAGCTATTGCCGCTTCCCCTAACAAAAATCTTTATTTGAGCCAAATTTTATTACAGTTCCATGGTAAACCAGGACCCATATGTATTTGATAGAAGACCTACTATATACTGCATACCCTGGAACTAGAACCAGAATTGTTAAAAACAATTTGTCGTTTGATCTCAAACTGAACTGTTTTAAATAAAAGGAAAGTAAAAAATCGTGCAGTTTATTTTATTAAAAAGAATACAAATTAAAAATGTTATTATGTTCGAGAGTAGTTTTTTTTTTATTATTTTAGGCGCTTTTCAATATGAATCTTCCGGGCTAAAACTACTAAAATTTGAGACGGGTTAAAAAAAAAAAAAAAAACTGAGTAGGAACTCTGGCGTACTACCGTCCAGGTTTAAAGGGTTTAGCTGATTGTTTAGCCGGGTGCAAAGGCCTTAACTTCGGCTAAAATTGCCAAATTTATCTGGCAACTCTGTGCTTATCCCTATTGTCATATATGTATTCTGTCTACATTCGAGATAGGATTTGTGGATGATGGGGAACATAGGGTTGTCAGCCACCTTAGTACATTTGTACAATTTTTGAATTGATTTATGATAAAAAGATACAATTTGAGAATTTAGCGGAATTTTTAGTTTAATTAACTTACAGAGGCATAAGAGGCTGTATAAGTATAAGCACAATTCAAATTATGATGTCAGCAAAGGAGCTTTTAGATTCCGGAAAGAAGACTGAAGTGTGAAGTACGGTCTGAAAAAATTCTCCAATTCTTGTAATTAAATTTTTTCTCGCTTAGTTATGAGTTCAGATGTGCGTTGTATTGCCGCCACCTTAAATCTAGCGCCCATCATCCTCCAGACAAGATCTATATATAGCATCAGAACCAATGAAAATTTCCACATATTCTAGGAGGCATGCGAGATACAAGGTGGTTTTAACAAAGTATTTAAAAAAAAAATTGCAATAAATTAATACCTGGTTCAATAAACGAATATTTAAGGTGCTTAAAAGACAATAGGAACAATTTGGAAATATAGAGGCAACAATGGAATTAGAATAAATTACACACAAGGACATGCTTGAACGGATAAAGGTCGATGCAGACTTACCGGCACAGTATGAACCGGTACAGATAGGCATCAACCGGCATCGGCTTTTTTCGTGTACATATAACGACATAAAACGAAAAGGAAACTTTCAATTAAGGCAGGTATCGCGAGAAAACTATAGAAAAGTGATTCCATACTAACTTCGCAATTAGACCAATAACCGACAAATGCCGGTCTGGTTTCTAGCCACCGATAGCAACCGGCAATAAGATTTCCGTAACTTGGTTTCATATAAAAATATCTCTCTGTACCGGTAAGTGTGCAACGACCTTAAGTCAACAATTGCTTGAAAGAGAACGATTCTACTAACAAAAGCCTCACCAACCATAGTCTCTGGGGGTGGATCTGATCTGAAAATGGTCCGACGAAAAGCTAATATTTCCTTCATTAGGTATGTCCTTCGAGGGATTAGAAGAGTTTAATGATAACAATAAATTATTATGTATGTATAAAAAAATAATAATAAAACCATAAACAAATCAATACAATTCCAGGTTACACCCAATAAAAAACAATTCCAGAGGTCAATTCCACACATGTATGCATGCATAACTTACATAATATTTGCTGTCATTATCTTCTCTTAATTGTATCGCGCAATTTGTTTTTGGAAACGTCGAGGAACTATAATAATTACAGAATTAGAGAGGTTATCAAGTATCACTTAGATTGCAGACACAAGTAGTATTTTAACACTTCATCAAACTTTCACAAAGATAACGATTTTAATTCTAACTGCAAATAGAAATTTTCAATCAGCGAAAATATTTCCTTGAACAGAACAGCAGGACAATTCTCGTCTGCTAGTTAAGCAAGCTTTCATTGCTTCTGATAAACGTTTAATAAAACTTAATTCGGTACGAGTGTGACTAAATCAACAGCAACAATATTTCCACTTGCTATAGCTAATATGCACTTTGCCACTAACAATTGAAATTATATTATGAATTATGCAAAAAAAATTTTTATGTAAAACGTAGGAAAGAAATTTAATAAGAAATAATGGAAAGATAAAAAAATTGCTTACCTGTAATATCGAGGAACTTATCCCATTGTGATTGCCAAAAATCACCAGAGGCTCCCCAAAAACGTTGTAAATGCCTGCCAGGAATATCAAATGGTACAATTGCATTCATGTTTTAAATATTTTTCAATATGTATGTAGGTATGTATGTAGGTATATTGTTATTGAAATTAAACATCAACAAATTTTCGAAATATTCAATAATTTCACATCTTTCGTTAATAAAATATTTTTTGCATTAAAAATCAGTGTTTGATAACAATAATACCCGGTCTAGCGAACGATAAAAATTTTAAATATAAACTATACACAAATTCTGTGAATGAAAGAAGACTGCGAGTTAACTGTAATAATATCACAAATAGTTCTGCTTAATTTACGGTTAAAACTTGTTTGACGCAAACGCTTTCGTTGCTTTCAGTGAACTACCAGCTGTGCTCCCGTTCGACGACCGCAGTCACTGAATCACGATCTGACTTTAGCGCGGAGAAAACTTGATCAGCCACGGGACTATCTACGTCGAAACTTCTTTGTTACGGTCAACAAAATATGCATACACACAAATCATACAGCCTATATAGTCATATAATAATACACGTTAAAAACGCTTAAGTTTGATGATGTTAATAGATATATCACTATAGAAATCTGCAAATGTATTCAAAGAATATAAGTTTACCAACATCATACAGCACACTTATCAGTAGATACAAGTTCAAGTTTTTGGATTGACACTTCGCTGCGCTATTCAGACATAATCTAAAGTTTAAATTAATACTCTTCAAAGTAGCCACAAATGGATAAAAGGATTAAATGCACCACTTTACAATATGCAAACGAACAAGCTTATTGAAGTCATATTGGAGGGTATCATAAACTTAGCCTTTATAAATGCACTCACTAACTATAGGGGCGACATTTCTAACGAGGGACTTATAATTTTGCATTCAACATGCCACTGCAATATAAGATTGATCAATTTAACAGTAAATCAACCTGGAAGACTTTTGAGGATGAAGTCAGGGTGGTGGTAAGTAAGGCTGTACTAAAAATTTAAGTGCACGAATAAAAACCGTAGTAGTACATCCGTGCGTGATGTTTTAAAAAAAAATTGAGACAAAAAAAATTAAAAATATAAAGCAAAAATAAATATGAACACAGACAAATACTGGAATAAGAAATGCAAGATCTTTTTATAAACTGTTTTAGTACATCAGAGTGAGGATAATGAATCATTCTTCAAAATATAATTTTGTTACGTTACCAGGAGCACAATTCTACAACGCTTCTAATAAGGAAAATGTCCCTGATTCAGAAAAAGTAATTTTTATTGAAAAATATGAAAGTAAAATTTTGGTGTGTCAGGAAATTAGTCAATGTGAGCATCGGAGTGGGCCGTTACCATTCTTTAATCAAGACAGCATTGATTTGGAACTGTATGTCAATGAATGCCGCCTTCAGTTCAGAAGAGGCTACTACTTGATTTAATAAAAATAAAAGCACAACATACTAACAATATTTTGGTGAAATTTATCCACTTCACACTATGCATGGAGAATGATTAATTAACTCCGAGAAAACATTGTCACCCAAATGCAGTGCTATCGTTTGCAAAATTTCAAAAGTAGATACCTAGTATCGTTTGCTGTCAAAGCGGAGTACTTTCGGAAAATGGAAATACACGACTAACGAAATTAAATCCGATCATATTAAATTAAAATTTTATAATTTGTGTTAATGTAAATCAATTTTAAATTAAAATTTCATTAAAAGTTATTCGTTTTATATTATACTCAGTGGCATAGCTAGGCCCTGCATTTGCCCTGTATCAAAATTTCTTGGCGCCCTTTTTCGGAAAATAAACAAAAACACTCGCATAAATCAAGTATACTTAAAAACAAGTACAAAAACTAAGATTTGATCAAAGACCAATTCTTATAATACCCTAAATCAGGCATGTCAAGCACGTGGCCCATCAATACTTATAGGTTGCAGCGCGCGAGACAGATTAAAATTTTGTTAAAACAAAAAATATTTATTAATTATTTACAAGTATATTTTATTTTTATTTGTATGCAGTTTAACTTAATGCAATTTAAATTTAGCATTTCAATAATTTTTAATTTATCTTACTTTACTCCTTTTTTTAATTTGATGCTTGACTCTGGCGTTTTTAGCTTTCGTCACGAATGGCACTCTCAAAGGGTGGTAGTTATCACCCCAACCCCAAAACCCCCAGCATATAAAAACATTTTACCCCATCGGAAAGCTCCCATGCACCCATTCTAAATCAAAAAACCCCATGTAAATCCATCCACGCTTACTACCCTAAAACTCTTTCGTCACGAACGGCACTCTCAGGCGTTTAGGCGCTCAGACACAAACTTTCTGAGTCAGGGGTCTGTAAGTTGATAGAAAGTTATTAAAAAAACAAAATTTAAATAAATATTCTAGCGGTGCCTTTTTCGGCGGAAGTATTCATTATTATCGTCCATTACTATTTTAGTCTCTCAAGTTCTTCTTTTTTTAGAGATCTTCAAAAATCTAGTAACTGACTACAAAAAAAGGAGGTTATCAATTCGACCGATTTATTTATTATACCCTAGATGAAATCTATAGGGTATACCAAGTTTGTCATTCCGTTTGTAACACCTCGAAATAATGATGGTAGAGCAAAATGGATTGGACACCCATTCATAATATTAAAAGTTATTTTGATTTTTGCATGTCCGTCCGTCCGTCCGTGCGCACGATAACTCGAGAACGCGTATACTTAGAGAGCTGAAATTTTCTACACGGACTTTAAAAAAAAAAAGTAAAATTAAATTCGAAAATGAGACAAATCGGGCAACTCCTTCGTGGGGTTGCCATATAAAAATTTCGTTTCCGCTATATATTTGGACACTGCCTGAGAACGCGTCGACGTAGAGAGCTGAAATTTCATATATGATGTTTTTACTACATTAGCAAATAAAATGTCAAAAATGGACTAAATCGGGCAACTCCTTGGTGTTGCCATATAAAAATTTAGGTTTTTTACGTATATTTTGAAAACGATCAGTCCAAGACATTTTTATTGTACTAAAAACTTCTGTAGAATACGAAATCCTATAAAATTGGTTATAATCATTTTTTCTGTGCGACAAACCGTTCTAGCAATATATGCAAAAAACAACTTCAAAATCAAACTTGAATAGATCGGTGACCATACGAAATTTAATACGGGCATTCATCTAGTCTAGGGTATCATAAGAATTGTTTTTTTATGGATTTTACCTCATATCCCCGGTATTTCTAAATCAATTTGGTCGAGATCTGACCTTCGGACATGGAGAATAGGACACTTCAACGGAGAACAGCAAGAAATCGCGATTAATTTAGTTGAAGCGTTGTAGATATAATGTTTTTTTACAAACAGCACAACGAATGTCTGAGAATACTTTAACCCATTTAATCTAAGTAAATGATTGACAAGTAAATCTTGGTTGGCAATACTATTTTTGCACGCCGGTCGCTACTTACTATTCCCATTATTACAAACATCCCGTTATCAATGTTTATTTCGCAATAAAATGAAGTGGTTGTGGCTCGTTTTTATACCCCAGATGAAATCTCATAGGGTATACTAAATTGGTCATTCCTTTTGTAACGCATAGAAATAATGCTGGTAGGGCAAAATGTATTGGGGCGTGGGTGTCCAATAATATTACCAATAGTTTTGTTTTTCGCAATTCTAGCCGTCCGTCTGTCTGTCTGTCTATTTGTCCCCGCGGTAACTGCATTCTGGAGCTATTTTCCATACACGGCCTTCTTAAAAAAATTGTCAATCGAAATTGAACAAATCTGATAACTCCTACGTACGATTGCCATACAAAAATTTCGTTTTTCACAATTCATTTGGACACTGCCCGAGAACGTGTCAGCGTACAGAGCTGAAACTTTGTACACGGTGTTTTCAGAGAAATATTAAATATAATGGGCTAAATCTGGCAACTCCTTTTTGGTGTTGCCATAGACAAATTTAGGGTTTTTGCGTATACTATGAAAACGATCAGTCCTAGGCGTTTTTATTGTACTGAAAAGTTCTTCATAATATACTATACAATCCTATGAAATTGGTTATCATCATTATTTCTGTCCAACGAACCGTTATAGAAATATATCTAAAAAACCACTAACAATCAAACTTTCACAGAGGGGTGACCATACGAAATTACATATAGGAATTAGAATTAGAATCTAGACCATCGTAAGAATGTCTAAAAGACCAATCGTAGCTTTTTTCCTTATTTTTATTATAATATAGATAACGTTTTTTGCGACAAAAACTATTTTTAGACCATTATAGAAATTATAGTTTTTATGTAAAGATAATTTCTAGTTTTAGTTTTAATAAAATTGACCTGCGAAAAATTTCTTTCCACACACTAATAAATTTTTCTAAATTCTAAAAATTCTAAGAATTGAGGTCCAATATTCTTCAAATAACAGTGACTTTGGTACAAATTTCTGTATTTGCACAAGACGACATTCTTCGTCTAACGCATTGATATCACTCCGATCAATAAGGCTTGGAGAAAATGTGATTGAACGTAATTAACCTTGGAGTTAAGAATCGATTCTTACAGCTTCTTTTAGTACTGGGTTCTCAAAGTTGATACGATGTAATATTTCTTTGCATTAGATAATATAGAAATCACGGCATTGTTTTCATATTTCTTGTATCTCTTGTTCGTGAGGTAGTTTTTTTTATGAATTAATTCCTCGACTTCCATGAAAAATGTTCAACGGATTTGGATTTGAAAGCGATCTTAAGGCAAACTTAACTTTTGTAAGAAAGAAGAAAACGATTAAAATTAAAGTTTTAAATTAAATTCTAGAGTTCTAAGTTCTTCGAGAGAGTGTTTACATTTGCACAACTAGGTATGCCGTTGTAATACCACTACCAAACCATCCTTTGAACATGACACGTTAATAGATTTTATTATTTTATTACTCAACTCAGGCCTGCCTCCCAGGTGAATAAAAACTTTTGAATAAACTTGGTTTGTTAACAAATCCAGGAGTTTTAAAAATGGAATAGACCAATACTAAAAACGGAGTACTTTTATAAAAGGAATAGTACCGGAATACGCTATTAGATTTCCGAGTAGAAATACTCCGAATGGAGTACAAATGACAGCAGGAAAAGGCAAAAAAGCAACCACACTTAAAATTTTTTTGTAGACTTTAGATAAATGGTAGTAACAAACAAATACACAAAATTAAATTAGATATGATGTAGAAGTACCCGACCTGACATATAGAGAGTTGTTTGAAAATAATGGCAATAGTAGAAAGTAGCAGCCATAGAAAGCTTAAGTTTGAAGTTTGACGACGCTACATTGTTTAGTATTTATTTCGCAGCCATAAATAGTGAACCCTCTAGCGAATTTTGAAGAATAGAAAAAATTGGTCATCGATATGTTACACAATAATTTTATTTCAAAGGTCTCAGTCCGGCCAATATAAAAGCGGAGCTAGATTCTACTCTGGGGGAGTCTGTTCCTTCATTTACATCTGTAAAATAGTGGGTGACAGTTTAAATAAGGCCGTACGAGCTGCCAAGACGAACATCGCAGGGGTCGACCGGAAATGGTGAAAAAATCCACAAAATGGTATTGACCACTGACATATATGTATATAAATGGACTGCTTGATCTCCTACTTCATGTGGCACCAATTTTGATTTCAGAAAGTATGCTCTCACTGTCAATGCTGCCAAATAACGGAAAACTGACGTTATATTTAAATTATTTGGGAATTTACGTATATGCATGTCAGTGGGATTTACCGAGTTTACCACAAAGGTATTTGGGACTATTTGCATCGTTAAATATTAGTTATGAGTCAAAAGAAGTGTTTTTTACAAGGATTTTTACAAACAATTTCTAGTTCCTAATCGTTACAGTTCAGTGGAAAAGTATGCTCTCACGGAAAGAGACAGGAGTATGAAAGTGGTGCCATTTGCTTTCATGCATTTTTGATTCAACAAGCAGTCCATTTATATACATGTCAGTGGTATTGACTGACCGTCGGGCGTCGACTGAAAGGTCGCAAGCTTGCAGAGATGGTAGGCATTAAAAAGTACTGCACATCGAATATTGACCAAAAATTGGATATAACAACGCTGAGCGCAAAATGGATGCCGCGATTATTCTGAATGGAACAAAAACAGCGTCGTGAGGATATATCAATAAAGTCGATTAATAACCATGGATGAAACATCGATCGATCACTTCACACTTGAGACGAAGCAACAGTCAAAACAATGGACTCCAGGGGGAGAATTGGCTCCAAAGAAGGCGAAGACAGTTCCATCTGCAGCAAGGTCATGGCGTCAGTTTTTTTTAGATGCGGAAGGTATAATTTTCATTGATTATCTTCAGAAAGGGAAAAGATTCAATGACGAGTATTTTGCAGTTTTGTTCCATCAAGACAATACACCAGTGCACACATGTGCAGTTGTCATGATCAAAATCAAACAGCTCGACAATCCCCACTATAAACAGGGTATCGAGGATATTGAAAATCTCTGGGAAAAGTGTATCGAGCTAAAAGGAGATTACGTAGAGAATAACGATATTTTTTCCAAAATTTTTTGTGTTTTCTTTGTTAGGTCGGGTAGTTCTGTGACCACCCTCGTAGTCCTTATATTGCCATATTCGGTGTGGAATGTTAGTGCTCTTCCATTTTGATGAGCTTAAACTTGAAATAAACGATATTAAGGGCCTGTCCGAATCCAAGTCTTCGTCTTCATCTTGTTATTACAGTTAGTGATGTAACATTGAACCAAGCTCTGTCCGAATCCATGTCTATGCCACCGAACTTTGCTACTTTGTGAGCTTGTTGTGGTACGTCACTAGCTGTAATAACAAGACGAAGACTTATATTCTGAGAGGCCCTACAAGCAGAAAGCAGCGATAAAGGCAAAAGCAGCAATCCAACATTTCTGCTTTGTCAACCACATTGAAATCAGAAACAGAAAACACTGACAGTTACTTTTGTTATTAAAACATGTCAGGTGTTATAATTTCTAAAAAAATGATGTTAATTAATTTGTTATTTCTAATAAAATTAATTAATTTTTTCTCCATACACATTTAGTTTTTTTCTTATCAAACCTCTGTGACACTTCTAAAAGAAAGGACGCCAACAATGAAATAATAGTTTTAGTTTTTTTATATTGGCAGTACTGAGAAAAACAGAATTTTTGAGATTTAATCAACTTTCTGCTTCTGCTGCTATCTCTGCCTCTGCTTTTAAATTTGTTAGTGCTCGAACACGGACTCCTTAAATTGTTGAAAACGCATACGAAAATTCCGATTTCTCGATTTCTTAGATACACCAGAAAAACGGTCAGTGCCAGACATTTTTAATGTAGGTACTGAAGAATACTAAAAATAAGAGAACATTTGAAATTGGTTTTAAACCATAAAATACGTCACGATATTTTGCTATCTTCTTTATAATTATGTTTAAGGCTTTATGATTTGTCTAATAATGATGGACAGTTTTGTTTTGTCGCATTTTTCATTTCATCCTACAAGTGTATCCACCTACAATGCAACCGTTTTTTATATAAACGTCGTTTTATTAGGCATAATTGATAGGAGCAAAATGTAATGAAGTTTTGCATCATAAAAAGACTTATTTAAAAAACGGTATGTAGGTCGGTACACTTGCAGGATAAAATAAAAGGTAAGATTCTGCAAATCTTGCAAGGGAATGGCCTACAAATTTATTATGAAGTGATAGTAGTTTTTTATGCAGGCTGTGAAAAGATACATATTTAACAGTAGCAAGTTAGAAAGCTAGAATTGGTCTAAGATCAATTCTTATGAAAACTCAGACCTAGATGAATGCCCGTTTTCGCATATATTTCTAGAACGGTTCGTTGGACAGAAATAATGATTATAACCAATTTCATAGGAATTCATATTCTGAAGAACTTTTCAGTAGATTAAAACCGTGTAGGACTAATCGTTTTCACAGTATTCGTAAAAAACGCCAAGGAGGGCTTACCCTATTTAGCAAATTTTTGAAATTATATTTACCATTTTTATGAAAGCGCCGTGTACGAAATTTCAGCTGTCTACGTTGACGCGTTCTCAAGCAGTGTCTAAATATATAATTAAAAACGAGGGAGTTACCTTATTTGTCCCATTTTCGAAATAAGTTATTTTTTTTTTTAGTACGTATGCAAAATTTTAGCGGTCAAGTACACGCATTCTTGAGTTATCGTGAGAACGGACGCATGGACGTACAAAAATCAAAATAACTTTTAATATTATGCTTGGTGTTCAATCCATTTTCCTCTACAATCATTATTTCTATTGTTTGCATCAGCTTCATAAAATGATTTAATAATATAAACAATACCATCGAAGTGCCTAGATAAATGAATAAAATAATAAAATGAAGTTATTGAATTAGAATCATTTGAGCTTTCAACTACATCTATTTTTACATAGTAGTGGACGTCAGATTGAATACGAATTTCATCGAAAACGAGAACAGCCTTTTTAAATGAGTCATTAGAATTTTTAAATATCGAGCTTACTTTTTGTAGTACTACATGGTTCTACATAAAACCAATGAAGAATATTTTTAACTGATAAATAAGCGTTTAACGTATATCTGGACACAGTAAATTTAACTTTACATACTTCACATATATTTGTATGATTTTGAGGACTTATAATAAATTGTGCTGTATTATATGTCTTTTATAATCTTTCCCATACATACATATTTGCCTTATTGTTTAATCGACAACTTTTTTTCTGACTTGTAACAATTTAAAACACTTTCCTTTCCGAGGATAAATCACTTTGGCTATCCTTCTATCACGTATGAAGCCCTTTTAACGCGTACAGGAGAATATATGTATATTTTCTGCTAAAACTTTCCTTGTTCGTTCAGACGTTTTAAATACTGTACATAATTTTTATATTTGTGACAATTAGTGGGGCTTCCTATTACTATTTCCGAATCATCATTTAAAAACACATTTTCCATCAGTGCGACGTGACGTTTTAATTCGTTTACTTCTAAAGTAATATCCGTAATTTCAAAAAAGCGAAGCTGAACGAGATAAAGGAGTGGCACTAAAATCGTTACATGCTTTTACATGTCGGTGCAACGAGAGTTTTAGTTTTACACCATATTTGTTGAATCTTTTAAAGCTCTATAAAGGCCAACAAGCAATTTTAATTTGCGGATCGCGTTTTGATGATGACTCACAATGCATTAAATTACATTTATAATGATATTCTTTTCTCTCTATGACAAAATACAAACTTTATAATAGATATGTACATATAGTACATGCAGGATATCCCGTAAGAAGTGCATTACATTGTATTGCTATATTTAAGGGTTTGATAGTTCAGTCGAGGCAAGCAAAAGTTTATATGAAGCAAAGTGGGGTATGATACGTCATTTGGGTTATAGGGGATACTTTCTCCTATAACCCCCTATAACATTATTGTTAAGAATTCTCTGAAGATAGCCGTTATCGGAAATGATAGTAAATCGTAATAATGCACAATATTTATGTTTCATTTTGTTAGCGGTCGCCATTTTTCCACCAGCTAACCAGTCTGGCAATCAAGCCAACCAGATGTCTAAACTGTTATACAAATTAGCTGTTATAACAAGATGAAGCCGAAGACTTGGATTCGGGCAGATCCTAAGTGTTAGTTATTATTAAAAATAACCAAGAGAAAATAATTTACTATTTGGTAGCAATTGCACAAAAAAAATAATGATGTGGAATTTTATTCCTAGATGAAATCTATAGGGTATACTAAGTTTGTCAATCCGTTTGTAACACATAGAAATAATGATGGTAGAGCAAAATGAGTTGAAAACCCACAAATAATATTAAAAGTTATTTTGAATTTTGCATGTTAATCTGTTCGTTGGTCCGTCCGGGCGGGCTTTTAAAAAGAAGTAAATTTAAGTTAGAAAATGGGACAAAGCGGGTAACTCCTTCGTATGATTGCCATACAAAAATTTCATTTTTCACTATATATTTGAACACTGCCTGAGAACGCGTCGACGTAGATGGCTGAAATTTCGTACACAGTGTTTCAAAGTAATCGATAAAGCTTCAAAAATTGACTAATTCGGGCAACCCATTCTTGGTGTTGCCATATAAAAATTTAGGTTTTTTAGGTATATTGTAAAAACGATCAGTCCTAGATGTTTTTTTTTTGTACTGAAAAGTTCTTCAAAATATGAAATCTTTTGAAATTGGTTTTATTAATTTTTACTGTCTGACGAACCATTCTAGAAATATATGCGAAAAACCACTTAAAAAATCCAACTTGTACAGATGGGTGACCATACGAATTTACATACTGGCATTCATCTAGATTCTAGGGTATCATAAAAATTGGCCTTAGACCAAATCTAGCTTTTTTAGTTGATTTCAAAATAATTCCTCAACGGTTGATAGTACGACAAAAATGGCTGGTACACATTTGAAGAAGACTAAATTCCCTACATTTTTTGTACAAACACTTTTTTATAAGTCTGATGTGTAATGAGTTACAGCGACGAAAAAACTTTACGTATAGTATCCTTTATACAGGGTGCTTCGTCCATGGTGGTCCATAGGACAGGAGGTGATACATAGTAGTCACCTAGTCACACAAACAATTGTATGGCAGGGGAGGGGGGCACCTCAACGGTTTCGGAGTTGAACGGTGGTTAAGAAAATATACTAGACTTTCACAAAGTACCCTATATCTCAAAAATAACAAGGTATACAGTCACTTACAGTGCTCATTGTATGCGGAACTTCATGGTCTTCCCAACGGCTGCTCGACTAGCCCGTATTCCTCTCCCCTCCCCAAGTTATGGTGATCTAAACCAAGAAAACTTTGACATCTTTTTTTTTAACATGGTTAACGCAATTTTTTTTTATAAAAACTGTGAACTCCCCTCTTTAATTTGACCTAATTCATCTGTCTGCTAACTTTAGCCATTAAAAAGTTATTAGCTCCTAACCTATTCCCAAAGCTATTTTTAAACCTATTTTCAAAGATAATTTGTTCCCTTAATGACTGAAAATCATAATTTTAAAAAATCGGCTAATTTCGGTAAGACCTAATAGGTTATGAGCTAATAACTCTTTAACGGCTACAGTCAGGTCAAATTAAAGAGGAGAATCCATGGTTTACAGTTTTATAAAAAAAAATTACGTAAGTAACTTTTTGTTCAAAGTCAATAAAAAGGTAAGAAAATCCGAAATTCATAGTTTAGACCTCCAGAACTTCTGATTGGCGAGGAGTACGGGGCTACTCGGGCAGTCGTTGGAAAAACCATGGTTCCGCATTAAAATGTGACCGTACACCTTGTACTTTTTGAGACACAGGAAATTTTATGGAAGACTTTTCTTAATCACCCTGCAACTCCGAAACGGTTGAGATGCCCCCCCCCCCCCAATTGCCATGCAATTTTTTGATTGACTAGGTGACTAATACTTGCCCTCCAAGGGTGAAAACTTGGATTTTTCATCGGGGCCTGGAACTTAGTAACATAAAATATCACAATTACCTCACCTCTTGTAGGGCAAAACACCTATTTTCTTAGAAATTTAATGAAAATTTTTTCCTTAGAATTTATTTGCATTATTGAGGCCGGCACAGAATGAAAGTATTATACATATCTGAAAATAACTGGTGTCGGCCACCAAGAGTGAATAAAAATTCTGCCGAAACATTTTCTGTAAATTCTAGAAAAAATTAATGCTTTTTGCTTATCAGTCATAAAAAGATTTAGAGAACCAAGCACGCTTTGCTGGCCTCCAATAAAACATAAAAATGCTAAAGAAAAAATTTCCAGTAAATATCTAAGAAAAAATTCAGGCCTTCCCTATAACAGGTCGAGACATTGTTGATTTTATATTGGAGCGAGGCATTGCTGGCTTACCCTTTGGTTACGTCATCAAATCGTGGCATCGTCAATTTTATACACATTACTCTCACGCGTTGCGAATAACACCAAAAACTCGTACACCGGAAAATGGAGACATCTATATCATCCTATGGATTTATAAATATTAATATTAAAGAATTTAAGAAACAAGCGAAGAGTGTTATTTTATTATAAATAGGTGAAAGAATAAACTAGGTACAAGTATTTTTACTTATGTACGTAATAAAAAAGTTCTCCTTATATTATTCATTGTAATTATTTCAGCCTGGACAGTTACGACGATAGTCGGGTACTTCAATAATAACAATTTGAAATATACTTGAAAATTAAATCATCTTGAAATTCTATGTGGAAATACAGAGAGAAAGTTGCGTAGTGCTGAAATCTTGACATTCTTTGTTTTACCGAATCAAATGAAAACCTCGAGAAATAAAAATATTTTTATTCAGTAGATTTTCCTACTCATCCTTCTAACATGATTGTACGTACATACAAGCGCATGGTAATCGAAATGATTAGAGTATCCTGCCTCTCCATTGACCAATTACAGTTTAACATGGCTTTTGTAAATGAGTATTTCTTAATTTTGGAGTCCAATTCTTATATTGTTACATTTGGACGTGACTACTAACTAGATCCCTGTTAGTTATTAGAAGGGAGCATATTTCCTAACTAGATTCAGATCTTTGAATATTTGTCGTATGAAAGAGAAAAAGAAAGTTTTGAAAAAGAAATCAAGGAAAAAATTTGCCTTAATTTACGTTCTAAGATCAAAAGAAAATGGAAAAACAAATGACGGAAATGCGGTACGGAAATTTTTTTCAAACCTAAAATTGATTAAATTTCCGAAGAAAAAAGGAAAGCAAGATACAACCTTATGGATACACCGGGAGTGCCATTCTAAAAAAAAATTCCTGTCAGGCAAAAAATTAGGATCTTTTAAACAAATTTTCTGATATCATTTAGCCCACTGCTATCAAAGCTTAAGAAAATTATCAAAAACGAAAAAGAATAACAAATTTGACCTACTTAAACTTCTTTATCTTTTGTTTTTCGTTTCATATGAGTTTTATTTTTATTGCATTTTTCTTAGTTTGTGAAGTATTATTATGTAATCCTCAACTTGTAAATCTATATTGTTAGCAATCGATGTAGATCAAAGTTACAGCATGACGTAGCTATAAGTTAGCAATATTAATAAAAATGTCTTGAGTTTGAAAGTGTACAGCACACCCTGATAGTGATTCTTTGATCAAATCTGATAAGTACGATAATGACAGTTCGTAATAACTGATGGCTTCTTTAGTACCTACTTACCTAAATGCTTTTATTATATTATTTACTGCAAATATTTTTACTTTTTAAATAAATTATTATTAGTTTGTCTCTTTGAATTATAGATACATAAGTTGTAGCTACGAAAAATAATATAATTCCTGTTATGAAAAGAAAGAAGCCAAAAACGGTAAAAGGAATTTTTAATGATTCAAAGCATTTAAGTCATTGAATAAATAACTAATAGTCTAAGATCTAGCAACGTTTTCGAGAAATTACTTTAGTTCGGCTAGTTTTTTGATATCCCTTTCCTTACAGCACCTCAGTAGTCAAGCAAGTAATTTTTAAAATGAATTTAGTATGATTTTGTTTTCATCCTTTTCATAAACATTGAGCAATATAAATTCATTATTCCGAGACAGTTTCCTCGTTGCTAGCACCGTACCAGAATTTCTGCCTGGCAAATTAATTTCATCTGGTTTGTTTTACATTTAAAATGCACACGGCTAGAAAAGGGAGCGAAGAAAAAAAAGTAAAACAAAATTCAAACTCTCTTTAAAACTTTTATGAATAAAGATAAAAAAATGTGAAAGCGCAAAGTACATGCAATGAAGCAAGTGATTCGTTCTCGTAAATAAATGAGAAGGGCGGAATTTTCAGATTTTACTCTCAAAAAATGTTCTCGCGCTTTTATGAAAACATGTTTTTCTGCAACATTAAGAGAGTTGGTTCCAAAGTTGTTGCTGTAATCCTATAATATTTGAACGGACGCGCTTATGTTTACATTCGTTTTGCTCTGAAGAGATTAAGTGGGAGAAACTCATGCTGGATTCTCTGATATTTTAGAGAAAAATGATAATTTTATATGACAGAAATTTTACATCTCCTTTCAGATCTTGGCCAGAGCGAAATACATTTTTTTTTTTTTTTTAAATTGAGTTAGTGTAACCCGATTTACATTATTATGTATAGTTTCAAAGAACTTTGGAGATGTTCAAGAAGATTTTGTCGTTTATTATTATTACTAAACATTAGAAATTTGAAAAAGCGTTGTTTCTAAAGATTCAAGTGGAGGAAGGTTTCGGTGAATGGGCTTCTAGGAGGATAGCGCAATGGGCCGCTATGCCTCCGTGCTTGGGATGGGGTCTCCTGTCCCCTGCCTAAAAAAAAAAAGCTTCAAGTGTATATTTTCATTCTTCAATTATTTGTCAATATACGGCAAGAATAGCACAACAAAAATCCAACTACTGACCCGTATTCTCATCTTAGTGTCCTTTACGGGAATGCATAAAATTGGCATTCCTAGAGTTAATGACATCAAGAGCTACAGAATTAAGAAAAATGTGGCATGAGGTATTCAAAAGTTAACATGAGAAATAATTACGCCCATACAACTATAGAAATGACTTCCGGCTAAAGCGATATAGGTGGGTGAAATCGCTATTCTTTCTGTGGGCTTTAGAATTGTTCGAGGAACATTTGTCTTTTCGTTGTGTTCGTTGCCCTGCATGTCCCTTAATATACTTATATACTTTGCGGACAATCAGATCAGAGCAACTATGCAAATATGAAATATAACATATAAAATCAATTGGTAAACATTGTTAACTAAACATACAGCTTGAATTATAAGTTAGAATTTAATAATTACTTAAGTAGTAAATAATAAGTAAAAATTAAAAAAAAAAGTATGTAGGGCAACACATATGCCCTGAATACATACTTTGTGGACAATCAGAACAGAACAATTATGCTATGCAAAAAGTAAATATAAAATACTAAAACAGACTATGAGACAGTCGGGTGACGACTGATAACTAAAAATAAAGCTTGAAATATCATTTAGAGGATACTAATTAATCAATTGTTAAATCATAAGGCGGTCGGTTGAGCATCCCGGACGACTTAGTGCGGTCTAAGATAACTTACCTAGCGTCACAATGGTCAATATCACAGCCTCGAAAATAAAATATAATTTAAGATCTACATTCAGTACATTTTTTTATGAACAGACGGCCTGAGATAGGTAACCCAACGTCATCAGATAATGAATAAAAATAAATTTAAATCTTAGCCTGTGTAAGTTCAGTCATGGCATAAGTTTAAACTCGAAAAGTTCAGTTTACATGACTAGTGATGTATTGGGTCGCAAGTTCTTTGAATCTGCCAATCGATCCAGCTGACCTGATCCAGACACTCGCTCCGACATGGTAGAGGCTTCTACCTCCAAAATTTAGAGAGGACTAATCTGCAACTGTCATGACTACCTCTTAAGATATTTTCTTGAATATATTTAAGCAGTAAGCCAAATTAAAGTCAGGGTGTTAAGCTCGTATACTTACATTGTCCAACGGTCCCAATAGTAAGAAATTTGTGGAGACGGAAGGCATAGCGCAGGCATGCTTTTAATGCACGTTCTATCTCTAATAAGACTGTACATTTCAGTGGATACATTGCCACATCCGCATTAAAATATAAAGGTAGAATAACTAGTAGTAAACTCTTAGCATATCAGGTTAACATGAGCTTGCCAGTTGAGACCCGTGTCCATAAGTAAACCCAGATTTTTGACGTGTATGGATTCTAGCAAAATAACTTGATGCTGAAGGCGAACCGAAGTATGTCTAGTGCTATCTGTCCTCTACCGTTGCGGGAGTATAAAATTGCCTGGGTTTCGGAAGGATTAAGTGCAAGTCCGTTACTCACGCACCAACTGTTTATTCTTTCTAGGCTTAGATTCACGTCTGCTACAAGCCCAAGTCAGACTTGTGTTGGGGGGCCAGCGTAAATCTGCAAATCAAAGGTGGAATCCTACATTTTGTGATGGATGTGATAATGTCATAAATAAAGTGAATAGAAGAGAGGTGCAAAGACACCCCCCTGAGGGAAGCCCGCCATCACCGCTCTTGCACCAGGGCTTCTTCCACTACTGCGCACGATTTGAGTCCTTGAATTCAAATAACTGACTACAAGCGCGTTTGGTGAATTGAAGAAGTCAATTTTGGTTCTGAGTTTATGGAGGAACAATGAGTGCGGTACAGAATCGAAAGCCTTCTTCATGTCCAATACGTGGATTACCCTTTTGTCCTCATCACACGGCGAACGTATGTCTGTAACCACTTTTCCCAGTGCAGTACTTGTGGAGTGATTACGCCTAAAGCCAGACTGACGATCCGAGAGCAGTTTATATCTGTTGATAAACTCGAGAATTTGGTCCCTGACCAGTATCTCAAAAACTTGGGAGATGGCCTGCTATATCGTGATAGTTCAACCTTTCCTTAATAATATCGTTAAGCTCCTGGCAATCCGATTTTTATTGTCTCCTCTTACAAAAAGCGCTGCATACTTTTAAAGTTCCTAATCTATGGTGAAATTGCTCTCATTTCTACTTCTAAGACCATGGTTTTCTAGTTTTCTTAAGTATTTACCACCTTTTATCTTAATAACTATTCGAAGTACACAACGTTGTAACCTAGGCTGGAATCTCAATAAATTTTCTTATATTGTACTATTCTGAAATTCCCAGCCGTAGAAATATAAATTATATTCTCTTTATTAAGTAAAGATGTGTAATTACATTTATATGGAAAAAACTGAAACTTACCATGTTAGTGTATTTCTAAATGCAGCAAAGCCCACTAATAGCCATGTTATGATGAAAAGAACGCTGTACAATGATGACAGCCATCGAGGACGATGTATATCAGCAGCAGCTGATCTCGACTGCAAGTTACTATTACTAGTTGGTGGTGGCATTTCCAAATTCAAATTTTTGGATATGCTTGTACTAATAATCAATTAAAACAGCTTCAAACCAATAAGAAAAAAAATTTTAATTGCCGGTACACAACAAAACTTAGGCAACTGACCTTGATTTAAGGAAATTCGATTTTTCTTTAATTGCGCCACAAATTTTCTCTGGTATTTTTGTGGCAACACAAAACACTAGATCTCATTTATGATAAAAACACAAGCAAAAATAAGTCTTAGCAATTGAATTTTTCAATGATAATAAATAATTTCAAGAGTTAAAATGTCAACAATCTTGGATATTTATTGCTTTTTACCGTGTATGGCAATGTCTTGAAAACAGGAATAATTTAAAATCTAAATCACTATATGCATGATTTCTTTTTATATTGTAATAAATATTGTTGCATATAGTCGATTGCAGGAGACTTCTAAAAAATTCGCTCGTGTTTCTTTGTTTACATTAATTTCAAATTGTTTAGACAGAAAGAGAGAAGTAGCAGCGCGAAAATCTTTGCGCATTTCAATCGAGTATCGAAGTCAATTTCGAAAATGAAATTTACTTTTAATTGTAAGCGCCACCTACTGGTCAAAATATGTAAAAGATACTCGTTTTACTTTTTAAGAAATTTCAAACAGAAAAGAAAGTGAAAATGGCAGGTATTGCTTGTGAGTTTCAATTTAAAATGCTATCAACTATCGTTTAGAATTTTTATGATAGTATTTGTATCTAAAGTTGTTCGACAACAAGAAATTTTCCGAATTTTTTTTGGCTTTTCCTTTTCAACTCTATTTTATAATTTATTTTATATATAATATACACACAGAATTATTCCCTTTGTCATAGGAAGCATTAAAATATTCGGTGCAAATAACTCTATAAAGAAATAGAAGTAAAGTCATGTTACCACAGTTATAGACTAGTTTGCAATTTTGTCAGCTGGTTACTAATCGTGGATTTTTAAATAATAATTTTAAAAGTCGGCAACTAAAATTACTAAAACAGTCCTGAACAGAGAAGAGTTTTCATTCCTTTCACAATTTTTAGGCAGTAGTCTAGTTTGTCAGTTGGACAAAAGAAACACTCGTTGCAATTAGTGAAATTTAGAGGTAAATCCGTAGTATCATTGAATAAATAACAAAACAGGAAGCGAGCTTATCTGTGAATACAGAACTTAATTTAGCTTGTTTTTTAAGTTTCGGGAGTACTCCGAATTTTCAAGTTTATAAATAGTTGTTATGGTCGTAGCAGATTGCACATAGCAATATGCTACCTATACTGATGCGTGTAGGCCGGCCTCGTTAAATAAGAACGAAAACCAGACGTACCCCGACGAAGCAATGTGTCGTCAACCTCAGCATGACATGCTGAGGTGATAAAGAAGAAGAAGAGGGAAGAGTTAAGATTTTTGGCGGAGAAGAATTAGAAAAGGTGGTTCTGATAAGATTCATTAAAAACGAAAGAATTGTAAAAGTCAAGGTAGAAATCTACACGTAAAACCGATTATCAAAAGGGATCAACCTGAGGAAGATCAAAATAAAGGCGCGTCCCTCGAGGATCGTCCAAATATTCTGGGAAATGGCTGCAGATGCCCATCAAACAGGAATTTGTGTGAAGTGTTCATCCACAGGGTAAATTGCCGCATTCTGCAGCAAGAAAATTATTAAATGAGGGATTCTATTTACCGGCGAATTAACCCACCGAGTATTGGATTTCTACGCGGGACAAGCAACGAGATCTGATAAGTTCTTTCCATTTTTATCATTCTGAAACATTATAATTTCTTAGACCATGAAAGATAGCCCACATTTATATTTAAATTATGATAGATAAGAAGATAAGAAGGACATAAATCCTAACATATAAGAACAATAGAAGAAAATGATTATAAAATTAAGTACACAGATAATAACGTTATTGAACATCGCTAGGAGCAAGTACTAATGATCAAATCAAATCAAATCAAAGTGTATTTATTTCAAAGCCCCTGCTTGAAGCAGCGTATAGCGCTGGGCTCCACGACGATACATAGTTTAGTAATCAGCTTACATATATAAATGAATTAATCAATCAATGAATAGCAGAATAAACAATATTAAATTAAGGAGAATTAGTTCGGATTGGCTTAAATTAGTAAATTTAGCGTGATTGTGGTATATTTCAACAGTTTTATTACCAGTCTTATTAAGAAAAGTTTTTGGAAGCTCAGTGCTTCACTGAATAGTTAAGTTAACGCGTTTTTGTATATAAATTGTCATTGACGACGGAGAAGATTCACCCAATGAAGGTGACGTATATACGTAGCTATATTAGTTCGTCGTGAATCTATTTTTATTTTCTTATTAAGAAAAGAATTTGGAAGCTCAGTGCTTCACTGAATAGTTAAGTTAATGCGTTTTTTGTATATAAATTTTGTTTTTGCATATGGTTTCGTATATATATATATATATATATATATATCTATATGTATTTATATATCATAAGTGGTAGCTCAAAATTTAGATTGTTCTAAACACGTTCGGTTAGCCTAAACGGACGAATATTCTGCAATAAGATGTTTTAAACTAAATTTACTACAAACGGAAACTATCACATTCCAACCTCGTATCAGCTCATTCAGAATTTCAGTCAGATCAGGCGGCTGTTATCATCCCGAGATGATAGGTAGCTATAGCAAGGAAATCTAAAAGCCGTTGATTGATAATTATTAAAGAAAGATTTTATTTAAATGCATGCACTTGTGCCCTTAGGTACTAATCTTTAGCCACATTGAACTTAAAATTCAAATATTATTCTGATTTTGGACGCTTAAGAAGGTGATTCAGGGAAAATCAAATTTGTTTTACTCATTTAGGTATGAGCCGGATGCTGGAGCGCTTCAACATGTCGGAGATCAGTAATGTAAGTACCTTCAATGTTAAATAACTAATATCATTATGGCAAATTTCTCGTTTGTGGCACTCGCGTCCTTCTCAAGTTAAGTATCGGGTTCGGTTGGAATTAGTACCTCTGAAAAGAAAAAAAAAGAAATAGTCTAAGTAAGTAAAACCAAAAAAATGGAGGAAACAAAAGTTTGATCAGAAGATACACTCTGAAATATTAACATCCCTTCGTTGCAGAATGTTGTTCGCGGAAGGTTACGCTTTGACGTGATAGTTATAATCATATAGACAGTATGTTGTTGTAAGATTGTCGCTTTGATTTCCACTTACGTATTTCCATATAAATTTTTGTAAATAAATATTATAACGAATTGAAGATGCGCTGAACTTCTTAATTTTCTCCTTTCACTTTCCTGGAGCCCTCTCACCTGAAATGAAGGTCGTCTAGGTTCGCTCGTTTACTTCTCGTCCACAGGTCAGCTAAGGGACTTGGAAATAGTGGCCCCCAAGTCAAAGGGAGGATGGGGCAAGGCCATGAAGGCAGAACATCTGCGCCTTCGACAGGAAGTGGGTAAGTGACGTAAGGGTCCCTTCAGGACCGAGTGTGTGCCGGCTTTTTTTGTAGGTAGGCATGATATTTTTTTTGATTATGGGTGATGACAGTGGCAGGTATTTTCGGGAACTCCCCCACACTCTCCGCCAACCTTAGCCGAGGTGCTAGCATGCCGCCCTGTGCTATCGCTGTCATCGAGTGATCTGTCAGCTCATGCTGACAGTTTGGACTTAACGTCCTGAACAATCACTCTCGCAACATACTTCCATAACATAGTAATGAACATTAGAAATTTAAAATAGCATTGTTTCTAAAACTTGAAATGTATATTTTCATTCAATTTTAGTGTTTTGTAAAATTATTGCTCACTATACATTTCAAATTTTGCAAGTGGTTTTTTTCACTCGATATGCCGCTCCTTATTTTTGTTCAATGTACAGTTCTGCTGACTCCTGTAATCCCCGTCTTTTTACATTCTATGTCGTCATATTATTTAATGATTTTTTTTTTAATTGAACCTTTGCTAGTTTTATATTATTAGTTACCTTTTTCAACCTTTAACATCAATACATTATGAAAAGATGTGTCAATTTATTGCAACGATCTTTGTCATCCCACACGAGTATTTTTGATGCAGTATGCATGCCGGTTTTCTAGGGAAGAGGTGAGAAGAAGCAAAAAAATATACTTTTTTTTTCTTCTCACCTCTTTCCCAGAAAACCTGTTTGTATACTGCATCAGAAATACTCATGTGGGATGGCCCATTAATATTATCGCATCTTTCGACAGTCGAAGCAATTTTCAACAAATTATACAATTTCGAAAATTTTGATTCCTTTCATCTTTCGTTCATTCAATTTAAAAACAAGAAAAAAACTTTGTAAAACATGTACTTTTTTTTTTATTAATGTAATATATATGTCTAAGTGAAGTAAGTTTTTCAGCTAATCCAGATAGGAGGGCAGACCCAAGTGTATCCAGCCTACTCCGGGTAAAGACCGGAAAAGCATACAGAAAGTGTTCGGTTGTCTCAGGCTCTCCTTCCAGGCAGGACACACGCAGGGCTGTCAAAAACTCCCATCCTTTTTAGAAGAGCGTGAAGCAGGCTGCGGCTGTTGATAACGCCAACCACAGTTCTACATTGTTTACTTCCAAGCCACAATAGAAAGTCCGAGAAATTCCTAATAGGCCCATCAAGAAAAAGTTTTGTAAACCTGCAAGTCAGGTAAGCCAAGCGCTGCTGATGTTTCATGCAAACATCCGCTTTAATGAGTCCGAATCACCGAAGCGACAACACCTACAACGGATTCTTGTCCAAGGAAGTAAGGAAGAACCAGAGAGCCAGACCTGGCTGAAGGATCAGCGCCTTCCATTCGCTATGATCCCCGTGTGTTCAGGAACCCACTGAAGACATATCTTCAGTTTGTTGTAGTACTTGACTTGAATTCCACTTGAAACTCGGGAGGGTTTTTGATTGAATTGATTCCCATTAAGTACTTGACTTGAAATTTACTTGAAGTTACATTTTACCTTTGAAAACTCCGCATTAGGTTCTATATATTGAACCGCATTTTTAGATAAATATTTTGAGAAAAGTGCTAAAAATTATGAGCATGAGGGGCCGGAGCTGTATAATGATTGGCTCCGGCTCGCGAGCGAGAGCGTTTAAGAAATATTTTTTTGACTTTGTGCTTTGAAGAAAAATTTTTGAGCTCCGGCTCGTGAGCGGGAGCCTTTTTACTACAAAGAGCTTTTCGGGAGCGCTCTGAAAGAGTCACTCGCGAGCGAGCATTTACGTGCATATATAGCCACGATAAATTTATATCAGGTCTGCTCTTTAAAACCTAGTATCGATTTCGGGAAAAGTGAAATTTAACGCAGTTTCCAAATATTTCACATTAAAATCGCTGGTAAAATTTTGACGTATGTTAATTTTGAGAAGACAAAGTAATTCATTTCACATTTTGATTAAACAAATGTAACTTTTCAATCAATCAAAAAAGTAAATTATCATAGTAATCTCAAAATTTTACTACCCATTAAAAGGACTAGTATAATGTATGGATAGCTTATAGTGCCATCTATTTTATAAAGAGGAAACCTTCAGCTGGTCGGTAAACTCCGTACTGCACTGGTAAAATCATCAGAAAAATTTTTGGCTGCGATTTTACCAGCGCTAAAATTTGTATGAAAATTTCACATTTTACTAGAGCTCGATACTTTGAAGAAATTGTTTACTTAAGGAATTTTAATCCATTCGTAGAAAATTTAAAAAATTTATTCCTTATTGACAGCGGATTTTCCTTATTTTCTCCTTCTGAGGGAAAATTGACCACTTTTGATAACTTGTTACCACTGACATATGTATATATGTCAGTCCTTGTTTTGCTTTTACAATATTGCAGTAAGTTTATAAAGTGTTTTTGCTGGAATAAAATTTGTATCCCTTATAGACAGGGCCATATTAATCAAGCCATTTAATTTATTGGCTTGGTGAATACGGCTCTCACAATTTCGGGAAAGTGAATTAGTGCCACTAGAGCCAAAGAAATTTCTAAATAGAAAATCTTTTTGCAAGAGAAAATGATTGAAATTGAAACGAACGAATACCCACCTTAGTAGGAAAAAGGATAGGAATTGAGGAAGAAAAACTTAAGCATTTTCTTCGTGTAGTAGAATCGCATCGATATGTTTGTTTGCTATAATACCCACCACCATATGACGTAGCTTCAAATTAAATGTTAATATTCTTTCGATACTTTTCAGTCCGTTTGAAATAAACAAAAACATTAATTGACACACAGCCTTAAGAAATTATTAACTGCAGAATCTTGGCCAAAAATATTCGAAGAAACAGTTCAGTGCATGTATAATTTTTGACATTTCTTGCAGAAAAAAAGTTTAATCGTGTTTCGCGTATTCGTTTTTCGAGCTCGGAAAAGGCGATGAGGAGAAAGTGTCACTTCACTCTGCTTGTGAGCGAGACAGAGTAGTGGAGTACGTAAAAATCCCAAATTGCGATTTCGGTGTGGGGGACACAGTTTTATATTTGGTGGCTGTTCCACCCGTGAAATTTTAGTTCAAAATTAATAAGATCGTGAAAAACTGTTTAACCCAAGTGTGCATATGCAAAACAAGTGAGTGTTTCAAATCCTTTTGGATTTTCAAAGCAAGTAAAAGCTGTCAATCAGGAATCGTTTTGTCCTCGGTTTGCAATTGGAAGGAATTATTGAATTGAATTTACTAAAAAAATTGTGGACGAAAATTTGTAAAAAACAAAGGAGATAGCTAACTCGAAAAAACAACAAAAACAAAAAGTTATTCCTTTGACGTTTACCGAAATAGCCTTCGTGTTTAGTTGAAAAGAAAAAAGGTCAGAAATATCGAAGAGAAGATTCACGCTTTTCTTTATTCTCAATTTTCCAAAGACGACATAGAATTTTTCCTGCAATTTTGAAGCTTTTACTTGTAGGAAATCCAAATATTTCGGACTTAATTGAGTGAATTCATTTACAACCTTTTTTTATCGTAGAACAAACATAAATTTTGTGCAATAAGTGAGTGGTAAAAAAAGTTTCATTAACGCGATTTTTTTTCTCTTTGAATTTAAGCTAACAATAAATACAAAAGAAAGTATTATTTGACTTTGGGGCCAACCCTACGCAGAGTTTGATGATCTGCCACAGAAAATTACCAAAAAATGATTGATTTCGATGAATCTACACCTGTTCAGGATGTACAGGAAAATCCGCTTAAAGATTGGAGGGGCAAGTTTGAGGCTGGCGATTTAACAACGACAGAAATAATAAAATTTTTTCAAGTGGCAGCTCCAAATTTTTTTGAATTGGAGACAGTTTCGGAAGCAGGTGAGTATTATTTTATTTGAAACAAAAGATTTTGAAGAGTGGCATTGATACAATGATTTGTTTGTGAGTAATCACTATCACTTCACTACATGTTAAATCACTATTTATAGGAGAGATTTCGTCACTTAGCGCGAGGTGAATGATTTTGACATTTTGTTAACCGAGCAAACGCAAGTGACTTGTTTTCAATTTCACTTTTTTTTTATTACACTTTCAATGAGACCCCTGTGGAATATTTCCGGATGTCAGTTGAAATTTTAAAACATTTCCTGAATGAATTCTACTCATATTAGCTAGTTGTTTAAATATACATACATATAACAAGCGCGTGTTTAGCCATATAGTATATGGCCATCACCTTGGAACTCTAATTCTCTTGGTCCTGCGCATAAAGCTGCAAACTCAAGAAAACAATAGCACTTTTTAAGATAGTCTGTGTGAATTTCAAAAGTACATAGGCTGGCTGCTAGCTCTAAATTTTTATGAAGGCTGAAGATGAAAATAAAAATAAATCAATTGAAAACTATGATTTAATGAATAGAATAGGATAGAAAATCAGTTATTGAAGAACCTCAGCTTACGCTACGTTACTACGTTAGGTACATCGAGTAAGTAATAAATAGTTGGTGTAATCGATAGAATCAAAGCTGTTAAGGAAACTAACAAAGGAGCAACGAATAAACTAATTAGTATTATTAATAGCAATAGAGAGCCCATACGTCATATTGACACTATAGCCAAAGATAATGAAACAAAATGAACCATAATAATAACACTATTGACAATAATTACAATAATGAAATAATAAAAGCATTATTCAAAGCTAAGAAGGAAATACCATCTAATATCAACTACAGTAGCGAGAGTAAATGAATATACGGCGGTACAATGTGAATCATAACATACGAAATGTGGAGTAAGAAATACAAAATACAAATATGAAATACTAAATATAAGCATTAAAACTAAAAATTAAAATTAGAAACAATCAATTAGAACTCAGAAACCAGAAAACACCTATTGGTGTAACAACTCTCCTACCAAATCAACAAACGATTCCAGACAAAAACACCAAAGCGCAGAGTGCCTCGGCATTGAGGGCTAGTGTGTCGACGGGGTGTAATCTAGTGTGCATTGGGATCCATAAGGTGAAGCAAAGCAAGTTTCTTGAACTGCTTGCAAGAGCAGACCGTCCTAGAAACCTCATAAAGTGTGTTCCAGAGGCTAGTTTAGCTATGGGTGATGTAAGCGTACCGCTTAAGTCAAAAAATGTCTCTCGCGCAGGCCTTTAGTGCTCTGTTCAATTTAGATATTTCAGAGGCCAGCAGGTTGTACATAGCAGCATCTGTATAGAAAAAATGTGGCATGATCAGGGATATTATCAGGGATTGTCTGATGGGTAGATTCGGAAGCACATTTTGCCAATCTGAGGCCGCCACCGGAGATGGGGTTCCATGAAAAGGCCGAGGTTCTTGACATGTCTAGGAGAGAGAGGATGGCCTGGTTGAGAAACATCACCCATAGTTATACTGAGCGACTCAATCAAAGAGGATAGATCATTAACACCTGAAGCACCATAAATTTGAAGATCGTCTGCATAAGTGATATTTAAATCACCCATCACTTCAGTAATACCATTGATATAAATGGTGAACAAGAGCGGAGCTAGGACAGCTTCTTTCGGAACACCAGAGGCAATAGCC
Organism: Dioctria rufipes; assembly: GCA_963924295.1. Taxonomy (NCBI): domain Eukaryota; kingdom Metazoa; phylum Arthropoda; class Insecta; order Diptera; family Asilidae; genus Dioctria; species Dioctria rufipes. The sequence continues at coordinate 59,611,100 of OZ002742.1, forward strand.
CAACGGAGTGAGAATAGGTCATCACTATGAAAAATAAATGTCCTTTTGCCAAATAATCAAAAATAAGTCCGCCAGCAGTGGACCCAAAACCAAATGGATTCACCAACCAACAAGTAGGTTATGCGGAACTGAGTCAAATGCCGTACTAAGGTCCAATAGCACGTGTAATAAAATTATTACAAACCCCAGCTTAAAGAACGTTAAACCGTTGGGTAAATCAATTCTAGACAAGTAACATATTAGTAAATAAACGGAAGTAAAGTACATGAGCCCTCTGCCAACAAACTAGAAAAAAATTAAAACTGGTAGGATGTCGCAGAGGTTATACTAATCAACATCTAGATTCTTTCAAATTGAAAGACCAGCAAATTACACTAAATTAAATACGTAGGTAAAGAAAAGTCACTAAAAATTATAGATCAAAGTTACTGACCATTTAAATGGTGCAATGTTGAGGAAGATTTACATTGATGGTATGCATTTTTTCCAGATATTATAAGGGAGATAGTACATCGTAATCGTATACGGAAGTTTAACAAAAATCTGTAACGCTTTGCTTGATTATAAAATCGACGATGCCTCGATTTGCCGACGTAACTATAAGGTAAGCCAGCAATGCCTCACTCCAATGTAAGGCTTAAACACAGTTGGGACGGCCAACGACTATTGCAATCATAGGAAAAATTTTCTCAATGAACATTTTTATGGATAGTCGTCGACCACTTAATTGCCTTAATTCAGTTGTGACGATCAGAGCGGCCGAAGGCCGACGACTATTGCAGTCATAGGCACAATTTTCTATAGGAAGTAGGAACGTTTTATGGAGTGTATAACTGCATAGAAATCTGCAGTGGCCGTCGGAAGCTCTATTCATCGCAATTGTGTTTAAAGGCCTAAACACAGTTACGATAGTAGACATAGGAATCTATAGTGCCGTCGGCTGTCGGCTTCTCTCGCGGTCGTCGTAATTGAATTAATTCAATAAAGGCTTAAACACAATTAATTCAATTACGACGGCGAGAGTTTGCCGTCTGTAGTCGCAACTGTGTTTAAGTTTTAAGGCTAATATACAATGTGAGCGACACGACAAAAACGCAAAAAAAAAATCCTGTCAATTGGGTTCTAATAACATTGCAGTGTATGGTATAAAATACAATGCTGACGACATCGTTCGACGTTGCCGTCAATCTTAAATGAAAATTGAAAAAATTGCGAATAGCAAAATTATGATTTTGGGTTGCATTCATATGTATTGCAATCATATTTATGACTTGATAGATTTAAAATATCAGCAAATAAGAATGCCGTGGAAAATGTCAAAGTTGGTTGAATAAAAAATGGAAGAAAAATTTATTGAGGTGGTAAAATGTCACCGTATTATGCAAAAAAAAAAAAACGCATCCGCATAGAAACCCAATTCCGGCTGATTTTTATATAGCTCTTGGACACACCTCTTCTTCTATGTGGGTTCAGTTTTTATCTTCATTAGCCAAAACGGCCAAACATGCAACTTTAATTAATCTTTTTTAATTTATTCGATTTTTTCTATTTTTAATTTACAACACAAATAACAATAAATTTAATTGGGGATTGACAGCTCTTGTCGTGCTCTCGTCACTTCCATTGTATTTTCACGGACGTTTTGTACGGCGTTTTGTCGTGTCGCTCACATTGTGTTTTAGCATTTAAACCTGAATTAAGCCTGATTCAGATTGCACGACAGTGGCAGCAACGTAAAAAACAGTTTTACTGTCGAGTGTATCAGATTGCCAGCAAGCAGAATATTCTGATTGGCACGGCACCAGCAAATTGTTTTCACTGGTTGAAAGCGATCAGCTGATTGAGAGAAAGCAGCACGAACGTCCGTGCTGCCGAGCCATCCCAAATTCTAAGTTATAGAAATGTCAGAAATTTCTGCTTGCTGTCTTGTTCTGTTTTTTCCAAAGTGGGCGGGAAATAGCCTTAAAATTCCCTTTTACGAAAGGACATCTATTGCAAATTACAGAGGGTAGGCTTACCCCATTTCATTTATATGTGTATGTGAACACACACCGAAGAGGATTTAATCAACAAAAAGAAATCAGCTTCCAGTTGGGCCTACTTGCCTTATAGAATAAACAAGACTGCATTTATCTAAATTTAATATAGTAGAAATAACATAATAAAGAAACATACATGTATGTAATTAAGCATTCAAGGTACAATTAACATTGTAGCCTGAGTTAGACTTGGATAACATAAATACTATTGCCTTGTATTATTCTAACTGTGATGTAACACACACTTAATATGTTCATATACATTCAATTTCTATGTATTGGGCTTCATTGGGCTCTTGTTCTTGTTATATAGTTGCAAGTAGGTTAAGTGCCATAGGAGGCAACAATTATTAGTAGGCCGGTGCAAGTGTACTCTTCCTTTTGTAGTTTTAGATAGACGCGTGAAGGCGCTTTTGATTAGTTAATGTTCTTAACAGCAAATTGTATTGTAATATAGACAGACAAATCTGTAAGTCGGCTAATCTGATATCTTTCCATGCATAGCCTTAAGAAAATCTGAGTGTACTAGTCACAAATAAATAATAATAATAATAATATTTATTAGCATATTCATTGCTATTTACATAAATCTATAATATTTAATTAATTGCTAGTGTAGATTTAGAATTTTTCCTTGACATATTTAACAATTTCAGTTTTAAAAACCCTAAAGTTCGTTTCGGTTTTTAATCTTAATGGCAACTCATTAAACTTTTGGAATCCTCTAAATACTATGCTATTTTGCGTCGCTGCACTTAGGAAACATGGCAATCTAAAATCATCCGCTGACCTTAACACATACGGTTGAACATCTCTGGTATAGTTGACGTGCACAGTTAAGTAATTAGGCACCATGTTAAACTTAATTTTATAGATGAAGATAAAAACATTCATCATTATTCTCTGTTTCACATTGAGCCACTGAAGAGTATCTATCATGCATCTTATGGGAGTATATCTATCACATCTTAGTATAGTTCGCATTGCTTTATTTTGTAACTTCTGAAGATTGTTTATTATTTGTTGATTACTTAAGAATAAAACAGTTGAACAGTATTCAAAATGTGGCTTGACAATTGTATTATATATAATAATTGCTGTATATGTTGAAACATTTCTTCTGACTCTCCTCATAAAGTCTATTTTCTTTGAAATTTTTGCACTCATAGTATTGCCGTGTGCTGTGAACTTTAGCCTATCGTCAATCACAACCCCCAGGTATTTGAATTCCTTTAACACTTCTATCATTATTCCGTCCATATTCAGTCTGAGCTCCTCCTCCCCATTTATCAACATTGCTTTTGTTTTACCGGTATTAAGTTTTAGTTTGTTTGCTTTTAACCAGTGACTTAAACTATCCAGATCTTCTTGTAACTTAACTTGAATTTCACTGATATTATTGCCCGCTATATAAACTAGCGTATCATCCGCAAACAAGGCTAACTTTGAATGCTTAATCGCTGTGCCTATATCGTTTATATACATTGAGAAGAGAAGTGTTCCCAAAACGGATCCTTGGGGTACTCCCAAATCCACATTTTCCGCTGGTGATATAGCCTGACCAACCTTTGTTCTTGACTTTTGACTGTCATGTGCTGCTGTAGTGCAAGCTACTGCTGGGACATAGGAACGGATGTCGCCCAACAAGCATCAATGTAGAGATAATATCGATCATATAACATCGATGTTAATGAATTTTAAACACTCTGAACAAATGTCTGACTGATAAATCATAGAAAAAATGCTGTGTTTTTCAGTTTAGAATTTTTTTTGCTCTCGTCTTTATTATAAACTTAATAAAAATAACAAAAACAAAACAAGTACGTGTTCAATTCTAAATTAAAAGTTTCCTAAAAATAACGCATAAATGAAGTAAATAAATATGAAAAAATACAGGTCCGAAAATTTCTTATCTACAGACTGAAGAAACAATAACTGGCAAAGGAGTTTTCCCTGCAAACTGTTTCTCTTTTGAGTTATAGTCTCGCCTTCCTTAGAGAACATACATTCGGTTGGCACGGAAGTAGCCACAATGGGCAACATTTTTGTGCTGCAAGACGTGATAAGTCAAAATATACAAGTTGGTGACGCTGCCATCATTCCAAAGGACTAATATGGAGTGGTTCTAAAGGAGCTCTTAAATAAAGGGGTATTTCCGATTGCCTACATTCCGAACTTCCTTCTGATGCTGCTGTTGTTTTTTCAATTATCAGGCGGATGTGATTAGCACATAAATTGAACTTTGTTAAGACTGAAAAAGAACTTGCAGGTAGATGTTTTCTTAAGGGGCCCATACACAGACACGCATCTTGGCCAACTCGAGTAGGACAATGATGTTGTCACGCAGATTTGACCGTGTGTGAACCTGTTTGTGGTATGACACGTATGTCAAGCGGTTGGACGAAAATCAAATTAGTTTGATTTTAGTGGCGGGGATACGAGTTTGACAACGTATTGAACCATGTAGTGTGATGTTTGTCACGCATTCGTCATTCTTGAGTGAAGTCTATTGAAGTAATGATAGCAGTTAATAGTTCTAGCAGCTCCTGAAACGTGTTCCTACCCTAATGTTGGACAGCAAGTTTGACAGTGTGTGGAGAAAAAGCTTTCATGTGTGACACACTAAGTTGGAAAACATGTTCGCCGTGTATGGGCCGCTTTAGCTGAAATAATAAACAAACCTGTATCGCTGTCCTGTGGTCTAACTTCCTTGGTCTCCATTGAGTCAGTGACAGCAGTGTGATGTAAGGTCACTCTGATTGTTTCCTCCCAACTATTTAAAAGATTTCTGATTGGTTCCAGCGAACAATGTTTTCTGCCCCCAACCCAAATCATTCTAAAAATTAATGATTAATTGTAATGAAATCAAATCTATATAAATTTTTTTTTGAATTTTATTTGCTTTTACAGTAAGAAGCATGTAATTTCCTAACAACGAAAGAATGACATCTGTAGGTCGATGTTTTATGTCGATTTCGATGGGACCATTTCAGTTTTGCACTTTTTCTGGCAGCGGAGAACTGGAAGAACTGAAGTCCATCGAACATATTTCTGTCATATTCCTTGTGTTTGTTGACACACGTATTATATACACGGAACTGTCAAACGTTATAAATGTTGTTTATTGATATATAGAAACAATTTTTTTTTTAACTTAAAGCCAATTAACCAAATAAAAAAATTTAATTCATTTAACTCCAAAATTTCACAAATATTCGCGACAGTACACTTTGACAGAGCAGATGACAATTCGACCTCAATATGTATTTGTAACACCAAGAAAATATCCGGTGCAAAGTAGGGGAAGTGAGTGCAAAGCTTGTGTTGCACTTCTGCTATAAAAATTGTCCCATCGAACATTTTGAGTGTTGCACTGCTGGAAAAGGTGCAATACTGGTGTTGCACCAAAGTCCCATCGAAATCGACATTAGTGTGTCGACAATCGATGTAAAAATGCTCTAAACGTTCCTGGAAAATTCCTCCATTACTGCGATCTTCTAGCAAACGTTTTCGAATCATGATGTTTGCAGGGACTTTGTCGCAATTGTGCCTTAAGGCCGGAACACAATATGGCGCGGTAGCTCGTAGCTGGCGCGATAGCCAGACCTGTCAAAATTTGAAAGCACGGAAAGTCTATGATGGCGTTCCAATGTATAGCTGGCGCTGGCGCTGTAGTTCATTTTTGCCAAATTTTAATTTTTCGCGCGCGCCAAATCTGACAGTCGTTGGAAATTTATATTTTTATTGAAAAGTTCGTCATCATTCTCCTTTAATATATTTAAATGTTTTTTCGTAGAATCCTGAACTCATCCTCTGTTGATACAGAGATCTAACCCACCACTTTCTGCTTTTTTTGTCTTTAAATATTTATAAGTGAAAAGGCACAATTGCACTACACATTCTAAAAAGGCCATTTCCTTTGTAATTCTTCCATATTAAATAATATTTTAAAATTCCATAGATCAAAGTAAAAGTAAATAATGAGGTATTTCATCGTCCGTACCATTGGCTACAAGCTGCATCATTGTAACCAATGTTAGCTACATGGCGCGCGCCAGTGCAAGTTAAGGCGAAAACCCAATGAACGCGGCAGGCGTCGCGTCGCTTTGACAGTTCTCCGCGGCAGACGCGTGTAGGATTTGAGCAAGACCCAATGAACGCGTCGCGTCATTTTGACAATTCGTACTCTGGAGATTGTTATAAAAAGAAACAGGGATAGAAATTATATTGAATACAAAACAAATGGTGTGTAATGTGTATAGGCGATTGCATGCAGTATGCTGAGTGGATAATATGTGTATATGTATATATATATTTACATATTTTGGTAACTTTGCGATGTTAACGTATATCTTCAAATATCCTATATCGACATTTATGTTCTCGTTCATTTCTTGGTGTCTTATTGAATGTATCTTCTGACACAACTGCAAAATTTTATTTTATATACCATCGTTTAATCACACCACTTTTGTTTCGTATTCAAGATAAATAATAAAATAATACCAAACGTTCTAGAATGTGGGTATGTGGTATATATGAATTTTGTATTCTATTCTATTGTAAAAGAGACATTATTTTATGCAATGAGGAGCGAAATGGTAATGATATGTAATGTTGTAATGTCCAGCGTTGTACGTTGCTTTAAGCAGAGGCTGATAAAAATGCTTTTTAGTTGGATTTTATTTGATATTTCAGAAGTGGAATACCCAATTGCTGAAATCGCAGATGATGCCTAGTTCCTAAAATAATAACACACAAAGAATCATTTTCAAATTTTTTAATTATTCTTAACTTAATTAAAATTTTAATTAAAATTCTTCAAACAATGCAAGATAACTTTCGGCAAATAATAAAAAATTGTCAGATCCACTTCCATCTGAAAATAACAACACAATTGACAATCAAAAGAACTGTCAAAGCGTCTGCCGCGCGTAAAAGTAGAACATTTCTCAACTACTTTCGCGTCGAATCCGGCAAGCGCGGCAGCCATTTGGCCAGCACGAACTTAAACACGTATATTCTATTGAACTGTCAAAGCGACGCGACGCCTGCCGCGTTCATTGGGTTTTCGCCTTTACAGCACCAGCTACCGCGCCAGCTACGAGCTACAGCGCCACATTGTGTTCCGGCCTTTAATACGCACATACTCCATAAAGCGTTCCTGGAGAAAATTACTGCAATAGTGCCGCCGCAATTGTGTTTCGACCTTTAGCCTATAAAACCAAAGATGCCTTGATTCGATGTAGGGAAGCCCTCAATTTTTCTTAGAAATTTACTGGAATTTTTTTTCTTAAGAATTTATATGCATTATTGCTTGGGCCACTAATAAATTTTATGAGCGTAGACTCGTAGATTAGCAATAAGCATTAATTTTGTCTGGTAGCCGACTGGAGTTATTTTCAGATATAATATGTGTCGTTATCGGCCCAAAAAAAAATGCACATAAATTCTGAAGAAAAAATGTCGAGGAAAATTTAGGGCTTTCTTCCCTACATTAGGTCATCAAGGCACCATGCGTTTTATATTTGAGCAAAGAAAGCGTTACAAATTTTTGTTCTATTTGTCCAGTTTTTGTATGTTATTATAGTTTGTCTATGTCAGTGAGCTATTGAGGTTTGCTACGGGCTTTTCTCTCACACCATTTTGTTAGTACAGCCATCGATATCTGGGTAATTCTTGTTTGTGACAATACTTTTTGCAAGCGATCAGGTAAGAAATTACAGAAATGTTAATCCGTGCTTAAAGTGTTAATATTTTGTTCATGCTGAAATTAATATAAATAAAAAAATATTAATTAATATAATAGCTTTGTAGTACGATCCTGTGATGCCGTGACGCTCAACATGGCTAGACGTGGTTCATGCAGTTATACTTGTTATTGTCAGTATTACCGTGAATAATTGTAATCTTTTATTTTTTATGCGTACTTTTAGGGTAAGGCAAAAAAGAAAACTGTTTAATTTTATTTTCTTCAAAATGGAGTTTAAGGAATATTTGATGTTATAGGAGATAAGATTCCAATTGAATAAAATTTTTGGAATGCAGATATTTGCAATTTGTTGAACTTGTAATATGAATATTAAAGCGAAAATTAAACATGAAGTCACGAGTTAACTCGTGTTTTCATGCCCAAAAGTTGTTAACCTATGAAATAGTTCGGGTATTTGCATTATCTTTTTCATGTTTTATCTGATTATCCGAATGATTTATAAACAAATTGTAGTGATGACAGTTATTCGGAACAGTTATATATCTTCTATTAGCCGCTGATATGAAATAGCTTCTTTGTAAAATTGCTGGTCAACAATGTGTTAAGATAATTGGCACCTCTGTCACCAAAAGTTGTCCTAAATATAGGGTCCGCCAAATAACTTTTTTTTTTTTTAAACAGGGCGCAAAACATCAAGTGTAGCTTCGGCTGTGTGGCACGTAGCGCCGTCCTGTTGAAACCAAATGTTGCCAATATCCTCCTCTTCAATTTTCGTTCAACATGGCCCGATAACGATTGCCATTGACTGGAACGGCCACTCCTTGCTCATTTTCGAAGAAAAATGGCCCAATTATGCCTCTGGACCAAAATCCGCACCAAACAGTGACTCGTTTTGGGTGTATCGGCTTTTCAATGTATGCGTGCGGGTTTTCTGTGCCCCAAATGCGACAATTTTGCTTGTTTACATACCCGCCAAGATCAAAATGAGCTTCATCCGAAAAGATGATTTTTTTCCCAGCGTTGCTCAAGCGTATACACAACCATATTCGTTCAGCGGAAGAATAAAACTAATTATCTGTCAAATCAGACATGAACTAAGTGTTACCATTCACGAAATAAACGCTAGTTGAAAAAAAAACGTTAGATGGCGGACCCTATATATATTTTGCCAATTACGAGGTATAATTTTGTTTTAATTTTTGTTTAGCACCGCCGATAATATTCTAACAAGCTGTCTCTACATAAAATCAAACAAACAAAACATCCATCGCCTTTATTCCGATGGGTTTGAAATTCATCGAAAATAATGAATTGCAAATTGCATTAAAATGCAGAAAAAATGAGCGGTCTCATCATCAGTACGGTTATCTCTGATCGCCTACCATAGAAATTCAATGAGGAATACATATGTATAAAAGTGAAATATATGCAAAGAATCAGCGACTTATGTCGATTTCGATGGGTCCAAATCAGTGTTTCACTTTTTCTAGCAGTGGAGCACTGAAGACCGTTGAACATATTTCTGTCATATTCCTTGTTTTTGTGTACGCACGTATCATATGCTTGGAGCTGTCAAACGTAATAATAAATGTTTTCTATTGATATCTAGAAACAAATTCCTTCTTAAACTTTATAAAAATAATCCAAATAAAATCTTTTAATTCATTTAACTCAAAAATTTGATAGCAGATGACAATTGAACTTTAATATGTATTTGTAACACCAAGAAAAAATCGAGTGCAAGGTAAAGGAAGTTCAGTATAAACTAATGTCGATTTCGATGGGAATTCAGTGCAACACCAGTGTTGCACTTTTTCTGGCAGTGCAGCACTGAAAATGTTCGATGGTTCAACTTTTATAGCAGAAGTGACTTCCCACTGAAATGGTCCCTTCGAAATCGATATTAGTGTTGCACAGCTGATATAAAAGTTGTCCCATCCAACATTTTCAGTGCTGCACTGCTAGAAAAGTTTAACACTGGTGTTGCACTGAAATCCCTTCGAAATCGACATAAGAAAATTAAATTTTACTAAAAATGCAAAAGTTTTGACAAATACGGATTTGGAAAGATAATTTCCGTTTAATTATTGTTTTCTGAAAATAGTACTAAGTTTATGGGTCTGCTTTGTGATTGTATACCGCAAAAGGTATTGCACATACATGCATAATATTTGAGATATTTTGGGTTTTGCATTTCTCTCCGTCATTTTGTTTGATGGTTCGTTCATCAATTCACCTGCACTGATACAATACAGATACAGTTTATGGGTCTGCTTTGTGATTGTATACCGCAAAAGGTATTGCACATACATGCATAATATTTGAGATATTTTGGGTTTTGCATTTCTCTCCGTCATTTTGTTTGATGGTTCGTTCATCAATTCACCTGCACTGATACAATACAGATACTTCAACTTTTAGATGCAGTAATTATACATATTACCATTAAGAATATAAAATTGGTTATTGCATTTTTATCGTCAGTTTGATCATTCACCACCCTAATAACATCTTCATTCGAGTATAAAACTGGGTTCTTTATGTCTCTTCTGTTTCTTGAGTTACAGCATTGCTATGTACTGTTATGTATGTACATCTGGTTTCTCTTAGACTTATATTCGCGATGTTGTATCAATTCATTCCTATGGGATCTAATTAAATGTTTTTCCATTCAGTTTAAAGTTCTCCCACATGTCATTGCCCATGTTAACTCTTTGTACAGAAGCAAAATTCGTAAACGTTTATAATGTGGTTAATTTGGTTTCGAGACAATTTACGGTTGATGTGGAAATTTTTTCACTAGAAACGATCGTTCGAGTTAAGCCCTTTCTAGGAGGTTCAGAGACCCTTCGATATTTAAATTATTACCAGGGTTGGCACAAAAAGGCATGTCGAAATCAGCATATGAGCTGCGATACTGATTACCTCTTTTTGAAAATGTATTATGATCAAAGTTTTCTTTCTCAACCAAGATTCACAAATTATAAATACCAAGGAGGCAAAATTGATTGCTTGAATAAAATTAACAAAAAATGTACTGCTATTTCAGATAAGTTTCCTAACTTAGAGATATACAAACTACTCCTGCCAGCAGTATTACTCTATAGCTATTGTTGCAACAATTTGTCTGTGTAAATGTCGTGTGTAATTGAAATTTATTCATTCATTTTTTGGTAGAGGAAAATATGCTAAAAAATTCTTTCTTCTATAGATAATGTTTCAGGCCACCAACAGCAAGGTAGTAGAGTAGGAGGACCTCATCTTCGTAGAGAATTAGAGGAATTTATTGTTGAATTGACCCAACAGATACCTCATTCAGCCGAAAAAACTTCAGGTATTTTTACAAAAAAAAAAACAAAAAAAATGAATCTTTAGATTATTGTGCAATTAACTCTGAATAAAACACACAGACAATTAATTCCAGTGTAGCTGAAGAAAAGTAATAGGATTTTGTAGTTCAGTGTTGAGAATACTAAAAATAAATCTATTTCTATGGTTAGACAGGAATAACATTTTCATGCCGTAAATAAATTGTCACTGTCTTGTAAGCAAAATACATTGTTTCCCACCTCTACTCTATTTTTCTTTTCAATTTCCCTTCGAACCCTCTGGTATATTAAAAACGAGTCAAAAACACTTGATTGGGCTATCTACGTAATTATTTTTGAATTGCCTTAAGATGATGCTTAGCTTCATGTGGTCAATTCTTTTTCCAACATAATCTAGCCTTTTTACCTAGAATCCAATAACAATGCTATAAATTCCGTCAGGGTAATAATTTGAAGTCCTTGAACCAATCCGTAAATATGGTAGTTACTGAGTTGGTACAAATAATTTCATATTTGCTTACATAAAGATATTGAGAATTTCAACAGCGGTGGAGTCCTCATCCCAAACTTTTTTTTTTTATTATTATAGGTTTTGGTTGTAGAAAGTCGGATCTCTTACTAATCATACAAATGTTTCAAGTGCATAAGAATTTCTTAACAAAGAATTATAGCAAAAAATTAAAAATTTTTTTTCAGTACGTTGCACTTACAATGAAGCTGGATCAAAAGGAGCTATTATTGATGTTTTAGAGGAGTTTATTCTTGGAGATAATCCTCAAAATGTTTTGGAGAAATTAAAATCGGAAGGAAATGCTCCCGCAGTTTGTGGACGAGTTTTTAAAATGGGGGAGCCCACTTATAGCTGCAGAGAATGTGGACTTGATGCAACCTGTGTCCTATGTGTTAGTTGCTTTAAACAATCCGCTCACCGGTATCATAAATACAAAATGTCAACGTCAAGTGGTGGTGGCTGCTGTGATTGTGGAGATATAGAAGCTTGGAAGAAGGATCAATACTGCGATGAACATATTGTAAGATTTTTAAAATTTCTCTATTTGTGTTTATCTGAATATTCTGTTTTAATTATTTGTTTTGTTTTTTTTTTTCAGAGAGGAAAAGAAATTCAAAAGGAAAGTTCAGTGATCACAAGTCGAATGAAGGAACGATGTGAAATATCTTTTCGGGCAATACTAATGTATTGCATAAAATTTTTAGAAATTGAATCTCATGCAAGTCTTGAATGCTTGGATGGTGATCTAGAGAGTGATTTGTTTTGTACCGTATTGTATAACGATGAAAGTCATACTTTTGAACAAGTAAAGCTTAAAATTTCAGAAATATTTGAAAATATAAAACGATTTTTATTTTTCTAGGTCATACATACTTTAATAAAAATCGTAAAGTGTCCACAAAAGGATGCTATGGAAATTGTTACAAGTATTGACAGAGAAGGTAGAGCTGTTGTTAAATGTGACAGCTTTGAAGCTTGTTTGGCACTTAAGGAAGCAATTGAAAAGCAGCCTATGCAGTACACATCTGTGAATAAGTTGTCTCCTCTAAAAGTGTCAGTATTACACAAGAGAGCAGTCTCATGCCAACAGTTTGCTTTACAACTATTAACGTGGTGAGTAAATTATTAAGATAGTGATAATTTCTTTTGAAGTACTGAGTTGTTATCGAGGGAAACTCTGGTGTGGAATAACATACTTAGCAACGCTCGATTAATTTTACAAAGCTATAATATCCTATTTTATATCCTCAACAGGTCAATGCTAGTTATATATATTATAATTTATTATTAGTTGTGCGCTTTTTGTTCCGTGCAATGCACTATGGAATACAGGAGATTGCGAATTGAATTGATTTGTAGAGTGCATAGAAATAGAAAAAGTTTTGAAAGTATAGAGAAAATAATCAAATTGAATTGACTTGCGCCAAATCAAGTGAGCCTTACACCATTTTCTTTTTGAATTGTCGATATTTCCGTCGATGTTCTTTTAATCATTTCTGTTTCTTTTTGACTCTTGGGGCTCATTTTTATACCCTAGATAAAATCTATAGGGTATACTAAGTTTGTTATTCCGTTTGTAACGCAAAATGTATTGGACACCCAGCATAATATTAAAAGTTATTTTGATTTTTGCATTCCCGTTTGTCCAACCGTCCGTGCGCACGATAACTCGAGAACGCGTGTACTTAGAGAGCTGAAATTTTGTACGTGGACTTTAAAAAAAAAGTAAAAAAAGCGGACAACTCCTTCGTGAGGTTGCCATACAAAAATTTCGATTTCCACTATATATTTGGACATTGCCTGAGAACTCGTAGACATAGAGATCTGAAATTTGGTACATGGTTTTTCATAGTAATAGCAAATAAAATTTCAAAAATGGACTAAATTGGGCAACCTCTTCTTGTGTTCAATATAAAAATTTTAGGTTTTTTACCTATACTGTGACATTTTTATTATACTAAAAACTTCTTCAGAATACAAAATCCTATAAAATTGGTTATAATCTTTTTTCTGTCCGACAAACTGGCAAACTTCTAGGATATGAGAAGAATTGGTGATAAGACCAATTCTAGCGTTTTTACTTGTTAGCCCTAAGTTCGATTGTATAGCATCTTTTGTCATCTTGTTGATAGTGACCTTTGTCTTCTCCACCATTCAACTTTCCGTTTTCCTGTCGTCTTTTCCTTTACGAAAGATGCGCCGTATCAGCCGTACTGAATGTTATTCTCTCATTGGAGTTAGTTGTTGGTGGGAGGGCGGAGGAAGGAGGTAGGATCGGATGTGGATTGTTGAGGGAGTTTAGGAATCGATGGTTCAAAAAAACGTGTGTTGAAATTAACTACCCAAATACTTGCGCTTGGTTAGGGCATTATATATTTCAAAACTTCACATATTATAAATATTTCATTATTAAGATTCGATGATATCGACTATGACTTGAATCCTTGCAAAATAGAACTTGATAAACTTCAGGGCAAGCAGGTGGTTTAGCGTTTTGTAAGAATTAAAGTCATGGAAGCTTGATTATATAGCAAAAAGGATATGCTATGAAGAAGAATATTTTTCAAATAGGCCTCTAATTGCTGATGTACAACTTTTTACAGAATATTTTCGGAAAGCAACAATGCATTGAATGGTCTGAAATCTTCACAGTTATTTGAATTTGTTACTTTTATTACCGGCGTCACCATTGAACCCTCCCGAATTTCCGGTCTTCATGAAATCATTAATTGTTTAAAGTAATAACTTGCTTATTTTTAGAAACACATACATTATCATTTGTTTAGTAACTAGCTTTAAATCGTTTTTATTATTCATACCAATTAAATGTCCACCAACTCCGCTAAGTTAATACATCGAAGCTTGAATCTGCTTCCTTCCTACTCAATTAAATTTCGCTATCAGTAAAATATTCATTAAACTTTTCTGCAAGCTGTTGCTCCTCTTGTCTTTCTTCACTCTCATAATCAACCTCTTTAATACCCTCCACATCGATTTCTGGTCTGTACAAGAGTTAATCTTATTCTGTGTGTAAATGTTTCTTGTCTGTTCTAATCGCCATTTGTATACGTTTCGCAAAACTATTCTCCAATATTCTTCCTTATTCGTTAATCATCCTTAACAACTACTATTTTTTTAATAACTCGATTGATTTCTACTTGTAGCCCTTCAGCTAGTTTGTTCACAGACAATTCTTTCCCGGTAAGATGTTCTACGTTAATTTCATTTTTAATGAATTCTTTACGATATTTGAGCACTTCTATCATTAGTGATTTCTCCGGAAATCACAATCCCATGATCCGTTATATTTAAACTACGATTTGATCGAACCTCAAACGTAATAAATGAGTGCCACTTGAAAATTTTGTAATATTGTTTGTTAAGCAGAGACATAATAAGATATTGAATAGGATGACGTAGGTGAATTCCAATTGAATCAAACTCTTAACAATTGAATTCGAATCTTGTAAATAAAATATGATTTTCCTTTTACAGGTTTCAGGAATTTCTTACACGACACGCTACATTCAGAGAAATTTTTGCAACAGTGGCAAATGACAAAAGAAGTAGAAACTTCAACATCGGTCATATTTTAGAATATGACTGGAAATTATGGAAGACTGCACGTAGTTGCTGGCATCGGCTACTTATATCTGGAATGCTAATGGAATATGAAAACAAGAAAATTCTAGCAATTGAATTTTCTCGCCATTATTCAACTATAATTCAAGATTTTATTAGAGATGATCATGATCACTCGATATCAGTAGTGTCTCTGAGCGTTCAGTTATTTACAGTTCCGACGATTGCATATTATCTCATAGCCAACGAAGGAGTCTTTCACAAACTTTTATACACGTTCTATTGGGAATGTATAAAAAAATACGTAAATAACAAAACTGTACACTTTACGAAGAATACAGCGAATCAAAGTGTTTTCAAGCGTGCTGCATATATTTTATATGACGTAAGGTACATTTTGAACTTCAAACCAGACATCTGGACCGTTGAGTTGCGTGAAGGCTTTTTGGAAGGCGTAAAAATTCTTCTTAAGCTTTTGAATGTAATGCAAGGCATGGATGCTGTATACCGTCAAACTGGTCAACATATGGATTATGAACCAGAATGGGAATCTGCTTTCAATTTGCATATAAAATTGGCAAGTGTCATTTCACTTGTACTTGAATGGTGTAGCACAGATAGAGAGGCCCTTGTTAAAGTCTACCAAATGGTCATGAGACATTTAATGGAAAATGATTTTATTTTGGGGCAAATGGTTGTGGAAGAACAAAAGTTAGCCGGTCATGTGTCTCAATGCATTATGTATGATGTTTCATCTAAATTAGTCTCGATTCATTTACCTTTATCCAGATTTTTTGCCGGCCTATATCTGTTGTTAGGAAAGTTCAGATTGAATTTTGATAACGTTACAACCAATGCCAAAAGAACTCCTGAACAAATAATTGAGCCAATTATTTGTACACAAGCGATGATAGCTCAAGTCCATGCTGGTATGTGGAGACGTAATGGATACTCTTTGTTGCATCAACTCTACTTTTATAGAAATGTTAGGTGTCGTTCTGAAATGCTAGACAGAGATATCGCTGCCCTTCAAATTGGTGCGGCTCTTATTGAAAGTAATCAATATCTGATTCACATTCTTAATAAGTTCAATCTATTGGAATGGGCGAGTCCGACTTATGAACCAAATAACTGGACTTCTGCAGATGATGATTTTATACGCCAACTCAACATGATTGATGAAGTTTTAGAATTGTTGATTGTTATTATTGGAGAACGTTATGTTCCTGGTATTGGAAAAGTTACTGAAGAGGACCGAACTAAAAAGGAAATAATTCAACAGCTCTGTATTAAAAATTTTTCTCATTCAGAGCTTTCTCGTTCTCTTCCCGATAATAATAATGTCACTATTCTTGAGGATGTTATTGATTCGATTGCAGTGTTCAAAAAACCGTCAAAGTCTGACAGTAAAGGAGTTTACGAATTAAAAGAGGAATTTTATGAGGACTACAATATGTATTTCTATCACTATACAAAGGAAGAGAAATCTAAATCTGAGGAATCTCAGAGATTGAGGCGTAAGAACAAGGGACTCCTAGTTTGCTGTCCACCACCAAAATTACCAAAACTTGCTGACGGATTTGTGTATGTTGGATTTATGTTTATTTTGTGTGTTTTTTTTTATTGTATTTTCTCTTCAGATCTATTGCAAACCTACTTCAATGCGACGTAATGTTGCAAGTTATACAAACAGTGCTTCGTAGAGCTCTGGATCTTAATGCAAAGAGTTTTACAGAAAGCCATTTGCAAAAGGTTTGTAATATTCAAAACTTATTGAGTGAATCAGTAAACATATGTTGTTTTTAGGTATTACATTTAATTGGTTACGGATTACAAGAGGAAGAATGTAGCAGCTACCCATTCCTATCGTTTTATGATAATGCCAACAAATACGATATACTTCATCTTCTTGAAAAACTGTCACATAGCGCAAGAGTAAGTACAACGTTTGTTTTAGTTTTGATTAAATTTCAAAGCTGTAGTTTCTACCATGCTGATGAATATTAGATTGGATACTTTTTCTAGGCGAATTTTTAAATGTTGAATCGATTATGGGCCACTCTCGTTCTATACATATATATATCACTTATAAAGTAACAAAATTTTAATTTTGTCTGGTAAGCATGATTAAATAACCTTAAGAGAGTTGCCAGTTGACTACAATGGAATTTTGAGAATAGAAAAGGGTTGTGTTGGGAATATGTTTTGTGCTAAAAAATAATCCGTTGAAAATAAAGTAACGGGAAGAAAAATTTTACTAATAGGAGTAAAAAAAATCCTGAAAAGTTATAGGGCTAGTGAAAGTTAGGAATACAAAAAGAAAGCTATAGGAAAACCATATCTTGTTGTTTCAACTGTCATGCGGTTAGGTCGCGTTGTGCTCTTGAAAATTAAAAATTTTAATTGCGTGGTTCTTTAAAAAATTTAATTGTTGTTCGGAGCTATTTCTAAAATAAATTAAAGCGAAAAGCCGGCTGAGTGCTGCAAGTGCTCTAAGGCGATAAGGAATGAAGCGGTTTTTGTGTGTAATGGGTTTTGCGGTAGTTTATTCCATAAAAAATGTTCGGGGATAGCTGAATATGATAGGAATTTGAATGCTACAAAACGTAATATTGTTTATATGTGTGATGAGTGTGTAGATTTCAAAAAGATGATAATGGGAAAACTTACAAGAATATTGGAATTAATTAGTCAAAATAATGGGGCAATTGCAAGTCTAGCTAGTGATGTTAATAAGTTACCAGAGAAACAAATTGAATCAGTGAAGCTAATCAAAGATAAGGAGACTTATGCTGATCAAGTAAAAAAAGAGGAACCTGTGTTATTAAAACCCAAAAGAAATGTGCAAACTAGTGCGAAAATCAAAGATCGACCTAAAAAGAAATGTTGATCCAGTTAATTTAAAAATTGCTGGAATGTCGAGTGGTCATAACGGTTCGGTAAAAATTATGTGCTCAAATGTAACAGATCGAGCTAAAGTGAAGTCAATATGTGGAGAAAAATTGAGTGAGAACTATCAGGTAGAGTTGCCAGTAATGAGAACGCCTAAAACTCGTTTATGTGGAATGAATGATGAAATTGATATGTGATGTAGAAAATAAATTGAGATTGCAGAATGATATATTAAAGATTGTTAAAATAAAATTCCTGAAAGTAATGAAAGTGTTCAAAATATTAAGAAATAGTCTAAGATCAATTTCAAAATACGATGCAATTGTGGAATTGGATTCGGTGAGTTTTCATGAAGAGTTAAATGTTAAGAGGTGTAATAAATGTCAGGGAATGATGCAGCGTATGGAAAATGTGCGGTTGATCATGAAACAAGGGACTGTGGGAAGGAATCAGTAAAAAAATGTGTGAATTGTATAAAATGCAATAGTAAACTAAAATTGAATGTGGACAGTGGCCACTATACATTGAGTAGGGAATGATCGTTGTTTAAAAGAAAACTTAAGGTTGCATATTAACAATTAAAAAATATTAAGGGTATATATTTGAATATTCAAGGCATATAAAACAATTTTGAGCAGGTGGAATTATTAGCTAAAAATGATGATTATGATTTTATTGCTTTAGTTGAAACATATTTGACGGAAGCTGTGGAGAGTAATGAAATAAATATAAGCGGGTATAATGTGATGCGGGGTGACTCAATTTCGAGCAGAGCTAACGGTGTTGTATAATATTTGAAGAATATCTGGAAGTATGAAATAATTGCGCAAATAACGTCAATAAGGATGTGCTGGATGCTTGTAAAATGCTGGTTTGAGAATGTATATCATGTTTTAGGGCTGCTTTATAGATCACCTTCCTCTTCGGAAAGAGAATTTTGTAATCGATTTATGGATTGGTGTGAAGCGGTTTGTGAAATAAAGCATGAAATTATTACAATGGGTGACTTTAACTTCCTCTGCGAGGGTACGTATTCAAAAAAATTATTGTTGATAATAGATTTAAGCAAATAGTAGAGGAGTACTGAATCATCGAAGACCTTAATCGATTATATAATAACTAATGCGAAAGGTGTAAATGTTAAAGTTAATAGAGCATTAAAAAACAGTGTCCATGAAACTATTGAGGTTAAACTTGAAGTAAATAGGAGAAGTGAAGATGTTCGAATATTTAAAAAGTACTTTAAATATAATATAGATGTATACATATGAGCGGTACTTAGTTCAACAAAATTTGAATGAGGTGTGTTTTATTGAGAGTTTGGATGATAGCGCGAGAGTGTTTGAGGAAAAATTGAATCTAGTGTCAGAAAGGTGCATGGTAAAAAAAGTTGTTAAATTTAATGCTAATGAGTGGTATACGGGGTATCTGTATAGGATGAAAACTAATAAAATAAAAAGCTATATATATGTCTGGAGATCCGAATAACTGGTTGAATTATAAAGTAAGGCGAAACTTGTATAAAAAGTATATAAAAGTAACGAAATCGGAACACATAAAATATAAGATTGATTCAAAGGAAATGTGGAAAGTGCTCAAGAAGTATGTAATGAAAAAGCCAGTGAAACCCATAAATTTATAGTGGGGTTGAGGTACTTATTGCGGAGAAGTTTAATAATTTTTTTGTTGATAGTTTAAATGAGATAGGCAACTCTATTCCATATGTGAAATTTGAATGTAATTTGCCTAATGTAAATAGCAATTTTGATTTTAGAAACATTTATTTATCGGAGCTGAAACAAGTGGTTAAATGTATGAACAATAAAATTGACTATAATCATATGAGTACAAAAATAATTTTAGATAATTGGATTGTATTTGGGGAACCACTATTGAAGATAATAAATCAGTCGCTTAGTGAGGGTTTATTTCCAAAAGCATGGAGAGAATCATTAATAGTTCCTGTTGAGAAGGTTAAGAATTCCGTTATGGCTGAGGATTTCCGCGCAGTGAACATGTTTTGGGAAAAGGGGACTGCATTGCCAATATGTCACGCAATCGATTTTATACACTTTATACATATTTGCAGCTAGTAGACACACCGTTGATACCTAATAATAATGATAAATTCTATCGTAAGCGGCTGATCATGGATGCAGTTCGGAAGCGTTTGTTAGAGCATAAATTGGAAGAAACACTGTGCCGATGAGCAGATTATACCGTTCAAAGGACGTCTGGAGATAAAACAATATATGCGAGGAAAGCCATGTCCATAGAATAATAAAGCTCTATCTGTTATGTGGTAAAAGTGGAATAACGTGTGACTTCATTGCTTACCAAGGTTCGACCACTGACATCGAACCGGCCCTCTTGGAAAAACTTGGTTTCAGCGCTGTTATTGCTCTCGAGTTATTGAAGCAAATTTTACGAGATTCGGTACGCTATAAATTCTACACAGACAGCTTTTTCACAACGTATTCAATGTTGGAAATTCTTGAGAAAAGAAAAATACTCGCTGCTGGAACAATTCGTGTCACCTCTACCGGCTAATGCAGAGATGCAATACAAACGTCGCGGCTGTATGGAACAGGTGATCAACCGTGACAGAAAAGTAGTTGTCACGAAATGGTATGACAACAAAGGTGCTTATTTGGCTTCAAACTTTGTTCGAATAGGCGTGCCGGATAATGTGTAGCGGTATAAAAAAAAGGAAAAGCGGTACATTGAAGTCGATAGATATGAAGTTGTGCAGCTATACAACATAGGAATGGAACGCGTAGATCTCCTTGATCAAATGCTGCAGTCCTATCGTATTTTTATTAAATCCGAAAAATGGACTTTGCGTGTCATTATGCATTTCTTGGACATAACGATCACGGCTAGTTGACTTGAGTGCAGAGCAGATACTCTCATAAATGGATTACTGCTCAAAGACCAAATGGACTTGCTTGTGTTCAGAAAAGGGTTGGCTAATACTGCTTTTAGCATTATGCCAATCCCGCAACAGTTAGCTGGTAATAAACAGTGGCGACCCTCGAACTTGGTCGGATTTTATTCTCCGAAAAAGGAGGAAAATATACATGGACCGAAGCGACAAAATTACTTTTATTCACTGCCAATTGATACTCATTACGACCAAGTCGCTCACTTTCCACGTTTCGATTCAACGTAAGGTACAGCAGTTTGATGCAAACTACAAGAATGCAAGCAAAGAATATATTTCTATTGTTCGAAATGCAAATAACAAAAAAAGGAAAAAAAGGAAAGGAAGAAAGTTATTTGTAATGCCATTTTATGAACATGTTTATACTTTTGTATTCAAGTGTAATACCAAATAAATTACAATTAAAATAAATCGTTATTACATAATAAACACCTTTTTTTTACTTAAAACACCTTTCATTAACTCTCGTAGTCCCTCAATTTCTTATATGAGGCTGTCGGAGTTTTGACTACCATGACTATCCATGTACCTACACTCAAGGTACATCTCTCATCGACAGGTAGCTAACAATTTTTTACCGTAAAGTACTTCTGTGATAGTCCAGCAGCCACCGCCTGTTTTTTTTTAGTGAGTAGGTTCGGTTCGACGAGACGCCCAAGTTTTTCCTCTGTGAAAATTTTCGATAGAGGTAGCTACTGTAGTGCGCAGGTATAAAACATGTCGATTCGGTGGGTTTTCGAAAATGTTTGAATAACAGTAAGTTTTTTATTTAAATATTTAGATAATTGGATAATAAATTCGGGAAAACATTTGTCCTACAAAATTGATGGTTTGACTGGAGCGTCTTCCATTCTGAATATGTCCAAATAACGCGGTCATGAAAATTATTCATAACCAGCTGATTTTTTGTATGCAGCTTAGTAAATATTTGAACAATGAAATGGCCACATAGTCCTACAAATTTTGTGATACGTTTTTCCCAGTCCTACGCTTAGAAGTTGTCCATTCCACGGTAACACTTTTTTCATTAATAGCTGTAGAACAAAGATAACTCGTGTTAAGTTAGTGCATTCTTTGCCTAAATCAGATAGAGTCC
The DNA here is from genome assembly GCA_963924295.1 of Dioctria rufipes. Taxonomy (NCBI): domain Eukaryota; kingdom Metazoa; phylum Arthropoda; class Insecta; order Diptera; family Asilidae; genus Dioctria; species Dioctria rufipes. The sequence goes on from OZ002742.1 coordinate 59,633,206, forward strand.
TACCAAAATATGGGTGTGTATCACTAGTCCTACAAGAATATTGAAAATAACATTATTTCGTTTTATTAAAATTCAGAAATACAATTACGAAACTAATTAAATATAATTTCAATCGTCGGATTCCGATGTCGACGCTTCATCAGTTTGGTCTTGATCATCATCATCTTCGTCGCAATCGTCAGAATAAATGATAGCTGATTCTGTAACAAAATAATTGTGAAATTAACAAATTGCAACATAATCATCAATACGTAAGAAAAGTAATAACAACAGAAGAGATGGACTGTGGGGGCCATCAAATCAATAATAATGGTATTTGCCATTAATTAATGCCCATCCGCAATTTTCTGGATTTTTTTTTCGACCAGGTACCCCCTTAAAATTATTTGATTGTCTTACCTTTCATAAGATAAATATTTAGCCTTGACCCTGAACTCCTTATAGCAAGAGGAATGATATCCGATGATCTCGTCATCTTAACTGTCAAGCAGTACTACATCTTTATATTTGTGCTTGTGAAAGAGCAGAATTTCTTTAGAAAACGTCTTTGTTTCTTCTCTTTTCTCTCTATACTTTGGGTTTTCACAAAATAATTTGCACAAAAAGCACCCCATATTCACTCGTTGCTGCTGTCACTCAATCAGCTGATCGCTCTCAACCAATGAAAACGATTTGCTGTTGCTGTTGCTGCCGCTGTCGTGCCAATCTAATTCAGGCTTGAGTCTTTTAACGACACTTCGATATAAATATCTCTACGCTTCAAACACTCGTAACAGACTGGCTTGGGAAGGGAACTCAAGGGCAACCGACGCTGTCGGCGTCCCGAACTTTGTATGTATATATACAATAGCATGGTCATTACACGTGTTTCATGTTACTGATTTACTCCAAACTCCATTGAATGAGTATTGAACAAAATATATCTACTCCTGGAAATACATACCATTTTTTGTGTAGGACAGTCATAAAATTGTGTTCTACACTTTATTCCCGATAGGAAAAAATTAAAATTCAGTTTTTATTAATGAAAAAAGTGTTACCTAAGCGTAGGACTGGGAAAACGTAGCACTAAATTTGTAGGACTATGTGGCCATTTCATTGTACAAATATTTACTAAGCTGCATACAAGAAACCAGCTGGTTATTAATAATTTTTATGACCTCGTTATTTGGACATATTCAGAGTGGAGGACGTTCCAGTCAAACCATCCATTTTGTGTAGGACAAATGTTTTTCCGAGTTTATTATCCAATTATCTCAATATTCAAATAAAAAACTTACTGTTATTCAGACAATTTCGACACCCCACCGAATCGACATGTTTTATACCTGAGCAATACAGTAGCTACCTGTATCGAGAATTTTCACAGAGGAAAAACTTGGGCGTCTCGTCAAACCGAACCTATTCACGAATATTCAGCCTGTTATTCCTCACAAAAAAACAAAAACAGGCGCATTTAAGATGGGTAGTGAAAGGGTTATTTTACTAAATGTAAAGTAGATATTGGCTTTACATTTATTATAAAGTGTAAAAAAATATCTCGAATTATTTCTGGTAAGAGGAAAAAATGACTGCAAAATATTTGGATTCTTTATTTAAATTCTCACCAAAATAGATAAATCATGTAATAAAAGGTAAAGAGAAGCATTACAAAGTATTAATGAACGAAACAAAAATTAATTTCTTTTTTGTTCTGTCTTCTAAATAATTATTCCAATAATATATGTGAAAAATGTCCATAACGAAACCAAAGGGATGGAGCAATTTCTTTCGTTATAGAGAATTTTCGTTATAAGGAATGAGTAAAAATTGACAATAAAATATGTATGTATGGACAAAATAAATTACAATAAACAGGTATCAGACATCAGGTTATCACTAATTGACTCGGTGGAACCTAAAGCCTGAATTACATTGACACGGCAGTATCAGGACAACAAATCGTTCCCATTGGGGATCTATAATGTAAGTCATTCCCTACGCACCGAGTCAGTCAGTGGTGAATAAAGGCAATAATTATAATAAACAACAAAAGAAGTTCATAACACCGACATACCTGGAACTTTAATCACTTACTCCCGAAAATATCGGCACCATTGTGAGCATCTGGCAACCTATCACAAACTTTGTTTTGCGGACTTTTCGGTAGAGTTGAGTCAGTTCATTACAGAGAGTGAATTAGTATATACTAAGTTCAAATAGTGTTTACTTTATAGAGAGTTTTTCGTTATAGAGAGTTTTCACTGTATATTAAACAAATTTCATAAATGTCGGAGGACAAATAAAATTTTCATCGAACTGTTCAGAAAGTCAAACTATTTTTTATAAATTGGGAATCAATCTTTTTAGAGAATGCGAAATTAGGACCGAAAGAAAGTACCTAATTGTACCGAATTAAAGATGTTACAGAGATAAATGTGGAGGAAAATATATAAAAATCCAAGTAAATAGGTTCCTACTTATCCACTTAAAAAAAAAACTAGGAAAAAAAGTTACATAATTCGCCTAAGAGCAATATTGGCTATACCCTAAACGAATGTCCGTAAATATGGCATAAATAAACCCTCTGCTTTAAAAAAGTGCTTAAAGGGGCTTCGATTTTTTTTTACACTTTGCAGGATAGTAGGTATAAATAAGAACTTTACATTCCAAAGTAAACTTAAGTACCACGTCTGCATTAAATAAAAGTAGAAAAGTTTCGAACAATTTCACACAAATATTCTCTCTTTCTCTCAACTACCTCATTGTGACATTTGCCAAAAGTAAAGCTCACAATCACAATGATTTCTTGCTATAATTTCTTTTTTTATGCTCTTATGTGTCCAAAGTAACAAAAGCTATCTATTCTTTATTTGTTTTGTTAACAATTTCGAAATAGCTGCTTTAATCAAGAAAGCATCTACTATGTATAAATGGTATACATATGCACGTATTTTTATTGCATAAGTTTGTTTGAACTGATAGGCACATTGAAAGGTGGTTTGGTAGCAATCGTGATTATTAACATATTTAAAACTATTTGGATTGAACTTAGATTAGATTAAATTTGTGGAGGGGTTTACAGGCGTTGGCCTCGCATTTACTGCGACCTGAAAGATCTATCGTGTGTCCCCGCTTAATTTATTCCCTTTCTACGTTTAGATTGTTAACACGTGGTGGAGGAAAAGCATATTCGAGGTGGAGTAATCTCCGCTTCGCCAATGCTTCGCAGATGCAGAGCAGGTGCTCCGAGGTTTCCTGAGCATCTTCACAGAAGCAGCAGGATGTAGTCTCAGCCAAGCCCACCTTGTGTAGGTTGGATTGAACATACTGAATAGTAAGCATTCAAGGAAGGGTAGGTTAGGTTAGGTTTGAGTGGCGGCTATTGGAAAAACTTGCGATCAACCACATTTAGACCATCGATGGTCCATTGTGTTGCTATTTTATTGTGATCCTACCTGGAAAATATTGTTTTAATTCAGGGGGTGCGTTAAAACCAGCCATACGAGTTAATGAACCCAGAAACATCCCTCAACTCCTTGTCTGCTAATTCCCTAAAAGCAGTTATCAACCGTATTGCTTCTACGTTTGGCACTGTTGCGGCATTCACATAGCAAGTGTTGAATGCTCTCAACCTATTCGTCGTCCATACAGCTAAGGTAATATTACTCTAGCACCGTCAACAAACACAAAAGTAAAGGTACAAACACCTTTTACTATATAGCCCCCTTAAAACTAATACGAACAAGTATTTATGCGAGAGTGTATCACTCTTGTTATCTAGCAGCATACCAGTGCAGTTCCATAGAACCTGCATTAAAACTAAATTGGTGGCCACGTAAACTAACTTTCCGCGATACAAACAAGATAATCATGTCCAAATATGGATGAACTAAGTGCAGAACAGAAGATATCTGTCTTGAAATCACGAATGTGCTAGTTCTCCCCCTCTGCGATTAGCCAGCTTGCAAGCCTGTAAGTCTTGAATCCTCTTCGCTGATTCTAGGGGTCTAAAACTATGGATTTGCCGTTTATAGCTGAATCCTTGTGGGAAATATATACATATATATATATATATTTGAAAATTCTCGGGCTGGATTGCTTGGGCGGAATTAATATAATGAGATGATAAGATACAAACAGTCTTGCAAAGGATCATTTATACGCATTATCATAGTAAACACTATGTTTAACGATAACAGAAATTATTGTACGCTTACTTTTTTCAGCAAAGAAATTTCTGACAAATCCCTCATATCTATTTATCAGCCACGACGGATTTTACTAGCAATTTACAAGGGTTGATAATCTGGTGATACGCCTGTATCCTTCATTCTGTTATTATCTATTTTTTGACTGATTGGGACCGTTGTTATTTCAGTATATATATATATGAATTTGTGTATGGCATTCCTACGAAGGGTTTGCTCGATTTAGTCGATTTTTGAAATTCCATCTGAAATTGTATTTGTAATGTAATTACTGCACTTATAATTTGAAGTCTTTGGCAGCGCGTTCTCAACAAGCTCTCAAATTAGATGCAAAATTGAAAGAAGGAACTGCGAAATGAATCAACGAGAGAGGAAACAATGAGAAAATCGAGCTAAGTACCAAGGAAAAGCATCAAAGTTCAAACTGAAATAATATAAAAACACCTCGTCGAGAGAAGAAAGCTACTCCAAACGAAAGGGAAAAATAACTCAACCCACTTCAATCTATGCTTTTAAAGAATTATAATTTCTGAATTGTTCCTTATTTATATGGTAGGTTTACTGTAAATTATTCGAACCACTTCCCTTTTTTAAGGAAAAATATGTCAAAATGTACTCATGTTCCTTAAATTCTTAAGTAAAGAAGTAAAGGAACATACGTATTATTTCTTTGAAAAATATGTGTCTGTCAGAACAACGTAAGTTATTGTCGATGGTTGCCCGTTCACAACGCAACATAGGCTTGTTTGTTCATTGCTATGCATGTGTTGTTAAGTTCTCTTCGTGCCAGCAACTAAGAACTGATCACGCTCGTATGTATGATTATACCTGAAACTTTGCAAAATTTCAGATTTGTAATGCAATACTGGGTGGAGATTATCTTACTGCTCTCTCCAGCGAAGCAAAGTATCTGGAAGTCTTACTCGATTCGAATCTGAGCTGGAAAGCTAATTTAGAAGAACGTGTTAAGAATGTGGCTTTCTACACGTGCAAGAGAAATTTTGGTGGCAACTGGGGATTAAAATCCAGGGTGGTACGTTGGATGTACACTTCTATAGCGGCCGATCATCTGCAATAGCTAACGGGCTGATGGACGGCACTGACGAGGAAATGTAACCTGCATGTGCTTTCAAAAATCCAGCGGGCCGCTTGATTGGGAATAAATGTGTCTACGCATCACGCCCATGGCGGCACTGGAGGTCGTACTTGATTTATTGCCGCTAGATTTCTACTGCAGGAGTATAGCTGCAATTAGCGTTGTTCAGGCTGTGAGTGGGGGTTGGTGAATGGAGAGGAGTTTTGGGCATTCCCATATAGTCCAGCAGATAGATTGCAGTGATTGCAGGGGAGAAACTGACTATGAAATATCTTTCCTAACTTTTGGTGGCAGTGTAAATGCAATGATGCCTACCAGGAGTTATTGGGATGGGAATGTTGTGTCTTTCAGGCAGAGCTCGTAGCGATTTACCAGGCGGCAATATTGGTATTGTATGTGCGAGAGTTCGCACGGCACATCTGCATATACATTGCCTGTGCTGGTAAAATCAATAAGTCTATGGCAGCTCCAAAGTAAATAGTTCAGATGTATCCTGAGATTCCTAAGGGAAGCAGGATTGATCTAGGGCAGTTTTAAAGATTATCCAATGAGGTCAAGGGACACAATAAACCCAGGTGAGGTCTAAGTTATTCAGGCTTTACCTACCCTAACCTATAATTATACCTCTGTACTACTACTACTGAGAGGGTTAGACATTGAATAAACAATTTATTCAATGAGGTTAGCAGCTTTTTTCCTCGAAGGAACGTATTGCTTTTGAATTTTGTTTTCAAGCTCAGTAACTAGCAATAAAGTTAGTTTCCCACTCTTCTGTAACTTCACGCAGACAATGACTAGTGGGGCTCTGTTTTTTTTTCGGCACTAGGAAATGTAATGCTTTTCTACGCAACAGTATTATGTTATATTTTATTATGTAATTTTAATCATAACCAATCTCCATGTTTTTAACCATTAATAAAATTAATTTTTATTACAGGTTGAAGCACATCGTGATTTCATAATTTGGACCATTAAAAAATTCAAAGAAATCCAACCAAAAGAGAATGAATTGGAAAATATGGAAGGCGAACAAACAAATGAACCAATGACGGCAGCTGAAACGGAAAAGCAAGAAAAGGAGGAACGAGCTAGATTGGCAACAGAACGGCGTGCAAAAATTATGGCTCAAATTGTGAACGCACAAAAAGTTTTCATGAAATCGAACGCAGAGCTCTTTGCTAGCACTAGTAAGGCTTCAACATCAAATGAATTAATGGATTGGCAAGAAGTTGCTGGAGAAGAAGTTCCAAATAAATCTGTCTCATGTTTGGGACCGAATAGAAAGTTGCCACAACACGACGAGCAAAAGTTCAAGTGTATTCTATGTTTCGAGGATTGTGTTGTTAATAAGGAAGGTCCTTGTCTAGTTTTTTCAATTTTTATACAAAAATCAAAAGTTTTGGCAAAGCCATCAGATGTTGCTATTCCATCTCCTCATACTGGTACATGTGGACATGTAATGCACGCATCTTGTTGGAAAGAATATTTCGAGAATGAAATACTTAAAGAAAACAGGCGTCCAAACAGAAATAGATCTCCGAACAGTTTCCTTGTGGACAAAAAGGAATTCTTATGCCCATATTGTAGGTGCCTAAGTAACGGTGTTATACCTATGACGCCATCATTGTCACAAATATCCCCTCCACTTGCTATTGAAAGTGATGAAAACGTGTTACCATATAGCACTTGGCTTGCGATTATGCGAAGATATCTTGAGGAATTATATGTGATCGAACAGAATAACGATTTTTCTGAAGAATGTGAAGATTATCAAGCAAAATTCCCTAATCTAGATGAAATCGTACGAGAATTTGTTGATGAAAGCGAATTTAAGAAAATTTGTCAACCATTGGAAAAAGTCGAAGTAACAAACGAATGGATTCTGTTCTCAGAGATCTTTATGTCGGCGATGCAAAGAGTTGCTCCCTATCCACATGCTGCTCAAGATTGTGAGCCGTTCTTAGTAGTATGGAATTCATGTGCATACACAATTCAATCCTTAGAAATGTACTTACGTGCCATTGAAAAGCCCTTCAAAAATGAAATGTCAATCCGTCACACAAGTTGCTTGACCGGTTTGATTCGAGTTTGTGGAATGCTTGGCGCTTCTATAGACAAGAATGTAGCTGATAAGCTAATGATACATTTGCGTGGTTTGTTGGAAACGGTCCTCAAGCAGAAAGGACCATCGGTACTAGAGTGGGATGTATTTCATATGTTAGGATCCTTAGTTTTTCTTGTGCCAGCTGTGATGTATGCTCATATCGGATCTCATGTTGTCCCCAGTGGCAATTATCTAGAATATTACTTTTTGCAGTTAATGTTTATGGCAAATATTGCAAAAGCGATTGTATTATATCAGGCAGACGAGACACCGTACATGGAAATTGATTCACTTGACGACGACGAAGATGAAGTAGAAGTTACAGCTCAGTCAGGAAAATACAACGAAAGTATTGGAAATTTCTATAAGACATACAATTTGCAATTGAGAGAGCAAGAGGTTACACAGGACGCGGACATAAGTCCAAAAGCTATCCGACGTCTTAAAGAATATGTCAAGCAAGAGAGTAAGACATTCTTGCGTTGTTCATGTCTTTTGTTCCATTTCATGACAGATGTTGAATTCCCTGAGCAATTCTGTGATCCCTATGGTGATAGTTTTGAAATTATGTGCAAATATTTAGGACTTGATGCTTCAATTGAATCGTACTTTGATACAGAAGGCCACTATTTACCAACCATACAATTGTTTGGTTCCCATCCTGATATCATGTACTATGATCACATAACCAAGACAAAGCCAAACGGGAATAAATTTGAAGTTGTTCCTTGCATCACACCTATACGACAGCTTGTTCAGCTACCTGATGACTACAGTGATTTGATTAATAGCGTTTCTGATTATACTTGCCCGAATAATGATAAGGAGGAATCAAGAAATCCGACCATGTGTTTAGTGTGCGGAGCAGTGCTGTGTGGCCAATCCTATTGTTGCCAGCCCGAATTGGATAACTCTTCTGTTGGAGCATGTACATATCATGCACATTATTGTGGTGCTGGTATTGGTTTATTCCTGCGCATACGTGATTGTCAAGTTCTTTATTTGGGTTTGAACAAGGGTTGTTTCGTTTCACCACCATATCTGGACGAGTATGGTGAAACAGATCAAGGTTTACGCAGGGGCAATCCATTACTATTGTGCCACGAAAGATATCGAAAGTTGCATCTGACATGGCTGGGGCATGGACTACATGAGGAGATCGCCCGTCTGAACGAGAGTACGAACTCTGTGATAGCGACGCAATGGCAACACATGTAGTTTGAATTGCACACTTCGAACGGATTAAATGAAATTGTTAGAAGTTAGATAGGTTGTTGATAAGCTCATTAATTTTCAAATTTATAATTTAAGCAATATTTCTCTCGTTTCCTCCTTCAGAATCTTTTGATATGACATCGCTTACCCAGATACAGGTCATCACTACTTGTGTGAATTGTCGAGATCTACCGGAATTTCGTATATCATTTCACAACGTTATCACACTATCTATCAATTTTTTTTTTTTTTTTGTAAATATATGTATTTTATGTTTTATTTCTCGGTTGTTTTCAGCAGCAGCACTGATTTTCAGAAATACACGATTAATATATTATGCTCCTTATTTAATAAGTTGAAATGTTATTTGATTATGATTGTGAAAATTCGATGTAATATAGAGAGTAAGAGCAGAATATAAAGAAAGTTTAGTTGAAATTAAATAAATTTACTAATTATGTAGTCACAAAATTTCAGTTTTATTTATTTTTTGTTTTATGTGGAATACAAGATGTTGCCTAGTGTGTCTAGTGAGGGTATAATATGGAACCTTTATCTATACGACGAAATCGCTGGCATATACAACAGATTTGGTATTATATATTTCTTTTGAGGATTTAAACTTCAATATTGGCGTTACCTTCATTAGTTATCAATTGGCGCTTCAGTGCCTTGTCATCTGTCATATCTCTGCAATCCTTAAATTATGTTAATTCTAATGTAGACTGGCAATTTTTTCACAATTGCGGAATCCAGCCCCCAGATATCTTACGAAACATTTGACAGCTTGACGAGTATATAAAGGCAATTGTTTTTAAATATTTAAAGAAAAAATATATTCTGTAACTTTTATTAATAATTTATTTCTTCATACATAATATAATTAAAATATATTTAATTATTATAAATATATACCTAATTAAAATTGGATATATGAAGACAGTAGCTTAGTGATACATAATATGTATAAAAGGTGTATATAAAGGACTTATAATTTAGGCAAGTTTTTTTCATACTTTACTAGTTTACGTGAACTTATGGCTGATTTATATATTTTAATACACAACTATAAAACTATCTTTTCTACTAAACTTAAAGATCACACTTGAGTACATATTACAGTACATATTTACACAATTAATTCATTATTTTCAGATATAACTTATTAATTTATAAAAGGAATGATTTTTTTTTACATTCTTAGTAAATTCCCGAAATATATTGGGTAGTAGACCTACGTCAAATTTGTTCGAAATGTGAGGAAATATAGTGCAAACGAAAATGGCAAAGAATTTTTGAAGTGATTTGTCTTTTTTTTATTGTTGAGAAAGAAAAATTAGATTTCTGGGTAATAAACGAATATAATAGCTGCGTTTTTTTTTTACCTCTCTGATTTGATCCGGTTCAATTTTATCCACGTAAAATAACAACAATGCGTGATCCATTGTTGTTGTTTTACGTACACAAAATTAAACCTGATTAGATCAGAGAGATAAAAAAAAACGCATATATATATTTACTTATATGTAGATTAGATCAAGGAGTGCTAATACAGAAAATCTTGGGATCAAAATTTTAACCGAATGAAAACGATCAAAAAGGGCTTGTTTTGGATCCGACCATTTTCGATTTGGATAAAACTTTCATAGTTTGTAGGTAAAACCAAAATAGCTCATACATATTTTTTGTTTACTCCTACCAAGCCCCAAATTTCTTGATTTTAAGATGAAACGTCATTTTCAAAAAATCATATCTCGAGAAAGGACCAACCGATTTTTGTGATTCAAATGCCAAATGAAGCTTTATGCTTTATCATCCGGTGTTTGGTTTGTGTTTGGTTTAACATACTAATACTAACACCAACTAAGTGATGAAACGCATGTACTGTTGACCGTTTATTTACATAATTGCCAGCAAAAGGCCCAACAGTTTTTATTACAGCTTATACCCTAGACAGACTGTGTCCGTAATGACGTAATTTTAAATTGAGTCATTTCAAGGAAATGAAGAGGTGACAGACTATGGGCGAAAATTATTTCATTTGGAATGTCATTGACAATTCCTCAATGTGAGTAAAAATGGCAGAGTTCAAATAATTAAATGCTATGAAGAATATTTGCGAGTATTTACTGTAGTTGCAAAGCATTTAGTTGAAGACGATTTTTCTTACAGAGAAATTCCTTTCATGATCAGCCGATGGCTGTCATTGATAACTTTATTGGAAAAACTTTCCACTTTTCAATAAATTCAACTCATTTTAATGACGGTAGCAGGCACTTTTACTGCAGTTTCACTAAATGTAGTAACATTTGGCCCATTTGAAAATGAAGCAAAATGTTGAAAATGAGGCCTTGATGGACTTTGTGTGACACACTGCATGCACAAATCTATTTAATTAAAAATTAAGTCATTATGGAGACAGTTTGTTAGATGTAGTTATAAAATGGGAAAATTTTTAAAATTTGTAATATTCAAGCTGACCTCACATTCTGAACTGAAATTCCAAATGCTTTAAAAAATTTTGTTTATTCCCAGGCAAAGTCCTAGTTCCTATTTTAAGGCAATTATTCTTCCCTTTCCGAATGTCGGCTTTCCAAAACATTTTACGGATACATATTTGGATTCTGCATTTTCTGCATAGCTGCAGCACATAACTATTAAAAATATCTGGGACCTGGGTGTTGTGCTGTAGATTATGAGGTTCATAATGACTGTGATATGAAGTAATTTGTAAGTGGTTGCCTGCATTTAATTCCAATTTTTTGAAAATTGCAGAATTCATTATTTTAGCTGCGAGTTAAGCTTGCCAAATTTAATTCAATTGAATTGTTAACCCCAAAATTTATTGTTGCCTCCTTTTAGACTATTAGTTTGTTCTACTGTCGAATATAGTAGGAATAATTTCGCACAAATTTCTAATTAAAATTAAAATTCTCAAATTATTTAAAGTAACACTTTACTTAGACTTAAAGGAAGTAAAAAAAAATTATATTGGTACAATTGTAAATATAAAAAAAATATATATATTTTCAATCTCAAAGAAACAATCGGGAATATCGTGAAGATGAAGAATGCATTTTAAATCTTCAATGAATGTTGAGATGAGAGTGATTTATTATTTTATTAGACTAGTGGCTCACTTGTGCTTCAAGGATGCCTATACAGATTTCAAGAGGAAGTAAAAGGTTCCACCATAGCTTTACGTTTTGCACTATATCACAACATCTACCCCCCTAGGTATTAGACGCGCATATACTATATACTAATTTTCAGAACATTCATGAAATTGGCTGCTAGATACTCCATCACTTGTCGATCACAATAGAGTTTAAATACTTTTGCTAGTATGTATTTGTGTACTACCCTGTAGTTACAAGACTTTTGTCATAAAAAATTGATCACATTTAATTTTTCCTATATCTAACTTCACGCGGTGTATAATAGTAGGTCCCAGACTGGTCCCCTGAAATTCTATATTGCGTCGGACGATGGTAAATTGGCGCATTTCGATTCGTTCCCTGAGGTTGAACGTATTCACTGTCCGGATTAATAGGAGGCAGAGGCAACCTATAGTTTACTAAGATATCTCTGTTAAGAGGTATTGCCTGCAAATGCCCTCTATTGGGAGAAACTCTTTGAGGTTGACTTTTTGGCAGCTGTTGATATTGCCCAGGATATGGTGGGCGAATAAATTCTGCATCAGGATTTATAGGAGGTCTGTTCGGGGCATAATTTACGTAAGTATCATTTTCCAAGCTAATAGGAATTTGCTGCTGTTGCTGTTGGTATTGTTTTACATCCATCTTAATATCACTGTTATGATGTTTAGAAGGTGGTTCTTCATTACTCAGCTGATAATATCTGTCATTCTGGCGATTATTGATCACTGACGACGGATTATAATAGTAACCGTTAAATTGAGGTCGAGAAGGTTCGACATTTCTAGAATAACCAGTTGAGCCTCGAAGTCTTTGGGAGGATGGTGGCCGAATACTCTGCGACTCTACTTCTTGTACAACTTGCTTCTCTATCGATATCCATGGTTGTGTTGTAACTACAGTTCGAGGAGTTGTATACTGTTGTCCATCTTGCACCGGTCGTTGAATATAGTTTCGTTGATCATTTATTGTTGAATATTCTACAGGTCTAGGAGTTGTATTATACGGAACTGATTGACTGTAAGATTTTCCACCTGAACGAGTTCTTTGTTGCGGAACTGTTGGTGAAGTCGATGTCGGATAATAGTTCGTCTGAGATGGAGGCAATCCAGGATCAGATTTGGCATATGCTATAGCTTGAAAACCATTCACATCATCCACAGGTCGACTATATTTAACCATTGGCTTAAAAGGTTCATCATCGTATTGTGTGGGTGGAATGAAATCATGATTTGATCTAGTCGAATCAAATGAGTATTCGTAGACAGCTTTTGCTTTAGGAGCACGGGGAATATAATTCTGTTGTAATTGCTGATCTTTGTAGAGTTGTAGAGTTTGACGGATTGCATTTACTTCTCGTTCGAAATTTTGAAGGGGTTTGTACGATGGTTTCACTATGATTGGAAGGTAACTATTCGAAATTCCATTAGGTCTAATCTCCGGCTTAGGAGTGATATATAAATATTCGTCATATTTATAAGAAGGTCTCTGAGGAGGATAGTTTTTATTTTGACGAGATTGATGTACTGGTGTAGCTGTAGTAATTGGGACCTTTTTATGAGATCGTGAAGAAGATGGCGGTGGCGGTGGTGGTGGCGGTGGTGAAGCAGAGGTTGTGTACTCTTTGTAGTAGCGTTGATCTTGAGGTATCCTTCTTGCATCAAAGTATTCGTAATAAATTGGATTTCCTTGTGAGAATTCATCTGTTTCTGTCGGTGCTTTTGGAACGAAATTAATAAATTCTGGTGATTGTGGAGGTGGCGAGGATACTTTCGGAATAAAGTTGATGACGTCTGGTGAGTTTTGTGATTGAGTAAAAGTAACTTTTGGTACATAATTAAGAATTTGTGACTGTGATGGAGGAGATGAAGGCGATAATGATGATACTTTTGAAACAAAATTGATATATTGTGAAGGCGGAGATGACTGCGGTGGTGGTGATGGTGGTTGTGGTGCAATCTTTGGAATAATATTGATAACATCTTGTTTCAATTGTGGTGTAGATGGTTGTGGTGTATTTGTCGCAATATATTTTGGAGTTGTGTACAGGCGTGTCCGAACTGGTTTTGGAGGCCTAGTTATACTGTAGTAAATCTCTTTTGGTGGAGGAGTAACAACATGTGATGTTATTGGTGACTCGGTTGTTGTAGTCGTAGTTGTTGTGGTTGAAGTAATTACAATTGTTTTTGGCTTGTATTCTGTTATTTTTGTCAAAACTTGCTTAAATGGAATTTCTTTGTTCGGCGTACTCCTACTTGTTGTTGGTTCTTCTAAACGAGCAAAAGCATCTGGTGGTGGTGGTAAAATTATTCCTGGAACAAGAGGTCCAGGCGGAACAGGACTTGAATAATTGCTCTTATAGACAAAACTATATGGTGGTGGATAATATAATGATGGATCATCTTCATCTATGTAATCAGTACTATTATCAAAGGAACCATTGGGTCCAGTAATCGCGGGTGGAACATAATTTAAAAATGGATTAATAAACGTTTCGTTGTTAGTAAGCCATGGCGGATTGGGAGCGGGGTAGAAGTAACCACCTTTGTTGTTCGTAGCATTTTTATACGATCCTGCCCCGGTAAGTAGATTTTTCTCGTTGTCACCGAAGGTTTCGGACGGGAAGTAACCATTTCCGGGGAGAAGTGGTATCGATTGGTTAGAAAACGGATTGACGATCGGGAATTTATTATTTCCGATAAACTGAATTGGCCCATTGTCTTCAAATTGGACAGGAAATGGTGGTGGAACTTTTGGATTTGCTGGAATTTTTATTTGTCTATTTGGTGCCTCATAATCATCTAATGGTTCCCATGGTTCATTTTTATCATCCTCATTTAAATCACCACCTTTTATGACTAGCAGATGATCTTCCGCTAACCAAATATCATCTTCATTAAGACCACCGAAATTTTGTGCATTATCTTCAGGAACTTCTTTATTTCCTAAATAACTGATAATACCAGGTCGTTTTGGTTCGCTGGGAAAAAGTTCCTTCTCAATTAATCCATATTTACCTTCTCTAACCTGATCTGCAAGGGTTTTTTTCGAATCGTCTTTCTTTTTACCTTTTACATTGGTTTCCTTTCCAGCACCTGCACTTGATCTTAAAATTCCATTATCCCAGTTATTATCATCTGTGGGATCGTCTAGAAGAGCTGCATCACTATTCCAATCCTCAAGTTCATCGATATCGGGTTCTACTTTTTTGAGTATAGTACTGTTATGTCTGGAACGGTATATACTTTTAGTTGGTGTTGGTCTTCTTCTAAAATATGTTCTGGATAGCAGATTACTTGCTATAGTTGTACTTTCTATTTGGACTTTACGCTCTCGTGGATGTTGTATGTGTCCGGCTACCAAACGTTGAATTGTTCGAGGTCTGAAAATGAAAAAAAATGAATTTTGATTAGAAAAAATGATAAATGATTTCTTATTAAGGCTTATAGAAAATTTTTTAGGGCCACAATCAATTGATTCAACTGTCTTGAATCATTGCCGGTTACCAAATATAGCGATACAAACCTACAATGAGTAAATTCTTATAAAAAAAAAGAGCTCTTATCTACACCCAAGAAATTTTTTATGGGACCAGCTACTACGTCGCTTTGAGTTATCAACGAATGTATTGAACTTGGGTTCTGCTGGAGTATGTTTTACTGGTATAGTAAAACAGAACAATAGGTTAGTCAAATTAGCTTGTTTGTTCCTTTTCTTTAGTTATATACTTTTTTTGCTATTGTTCAGTAATTTGTTATGGTCGCAGCCTACACGATGCATTATGGCTGATTTACATTACTCGAACATGCGATTTTACTGAGAAAGTGAGTGAGAGGATCTTATTACTTTGCACTGTTAGAAAAAAAGGAAGAGATGATCGACTGTCAAAGCATTATTTCTCACTCTTTTATAGTGAAGTGTCATTTGTGGCATTTCATCAATATGTCAATTGCATAAATTACATAGTTGGACGTGTATGCTGAAGTTCAAATCATGTAAACAATTATATTCGTACCCGCTTGTAATTATATGTATGAGTTTACTGCCATAAAATATACTTCATAATCATTATTTTGTCTCTGTACCTGGAAATATATTTACAGGATATTATATCAGACGGTTCCTTTCTATAGGGTTTTCCAATAAGAGGTGTTATTTTAAGTAGCCCGCTATTTCGGTAGATGTCACTTTTGGAGCTATCATTTTTTAACATTTGACAAGTAGAAACTACGCTATTAATAAAAATAGAACGATACACGATTCAACAACGCCTTGAAATTATTAAAATTCACTATAAAAATGGTGAAAATGTGGCAGAGACGGTTCGTAAAACTCGAACATTTTTGGGTCGTCGTGAAGCACGTTGTCGGACCGCAATACATAAATTGGTAGAAAAATTCGAGCTGTCGGGACAAGTTAGTGATGTGAAGAATAAAACCCGTGCACGTCGCTCAAGAACAGCCGACAAATATTGCTGCTGTAGCCGAAAGTGTTGAAGAAAACCCAGGTTTGTCCATTCCTCGTCGTTCTTTGGAATTAGGCAGTCCACAAACGTCATTACACCGTATTTTGCATAAAGATTTGGGTCTTAAGGCTTATAAAGTTCAGTTAACACAAGAACTCAAGCCGGCCGATCATCAACAATGTCGAGTCTTTGCTGATTGGGTCCTTGAAATGCATGAAAATGATCCGGAATTCCATCGAAAACTCATCTTGAGTGTGAGGCCCATTTCCACCTCGATGGTTTCGTCAACAAGCAAAATTGTCGCATCTGGGCTCGGAAAACCCAAGAGTTATTGTTGAAAAGCCTCTCTATCCTCAACGTGTGACTGTTTGGTGCGGTTTATGGTCCCGCGGGGTCATTGGACCTTACTTTTTCGAAAATGAGACTGGAGCAACAGTTACGGTGAATGGATTGCGCTATCGACAGATGATTAATGATTTTTTATGGCCGGAATTGGATGGTATTGATCTGGACAACGTTTGCTTTCAACAAGACGGTGCTACGTGCCATACAAGCAACGAAACCATTGATCTTTTACGCGAAAAGTTTCCGGACCGTGTTATCTCTCGAAGAGGTGATCACAATTGGTCACCGAGATCTTGTGACTTAACACCTTGCGACTTCTTCCTTTGGGGCCACGTGAAAGAGAAGGTCTACGCCAACAGCCCAGCGTCAATTCAAGACCTCAAAGATGGAATTCGTGAGGCTATCGAGGACATAGGGCAGCCACTTTGCGATTTGGTTATGGAAAATTTCATGAAAAGGATATGGTCCTGTAGGCGTGGTCGTGGTGGTCATTTGGCTGATGTTATTTTCCATTATTAACGGCATACCTTCCTCTTTATAATGAAATAAAGATCCGATCATTTATCTCAAAAAAATGGCATTTTCTTTGAATATCAAAATAACACCTCTTATTGGAAAACCCGTTAGCTGAAACACTATCCCCCATCAAATTATGGCGATATGTCACTTTGAAATCAAGTTTTCTAATTGCGATGCGGTGATAAAGTTTTTTGAAAGATAAATATAAATTTAGAACTTATAAGAACGTTGTTTTTCCACTTCAATTCGGATTCAGAAGGTAATGAGCCTCACCGTAATAGAGGGAAAATGTGGACGTCGGGACAGAATGAAAAACTGTTTAAAAGACTGGCTGCCGTTTAAAGGAGAAAGGCATTTTGTATCCACGTCCTTGGCTGCAGCGGCTGTTTCATATTAGTTGCGCTGGAGGAATATTTGAACCATATGTCCCACCAGAAGGTGGTGGGAAAAGCCCTGCAATTGAAGTAGGAAAAGGATAATCTAAGGGGAAGCTATCTCTACCTTAACTTTTTTAATATTAAATTTATTAAATTTGTGCAAAATTATCGTTTTTAAATAAAGAAATATTTTCAAGTACCAGTAACAACGGGTCTCTTATTTATTGCTTTTATATTCAGAAGTTCTTGGGCTGATATTAAAATTTAACGATACAAATAGTCCCAAATACCTTTGTGGTAAATTCGGTAAATCCCACTGGCATGCATATACGTAAATTCCCAAATAATTTAAATATAGCGGCAGTTTACGACAGTTGGTAGCATTGACAGTGAGAGCATATACTTTCTGAAATCAAAACTGGTGCCACATGAAACAGGAGATCAAGCAGTCCATTTATATATATGTCAGTGCAGAAAGTATGCTCCTTAGAATATAGAGACAACAGGAAGTGTTGATACCTGTAAAATTCGTGTGCATGAGCGTGGATTTTTTCATGGTCCCGTGAAGTAGGTCAGCATTATATTGAAGAAAGAGACAAATGTACTTACAGCTGTCAAACGAAGTTTTATAATTTGCAACAATTTGAATTTAATTTAAAACTTGTGAAAAGTGAAAGATATTTTATTTAGCAGTAGTGCTAAAGAAAGTAAAGAGTGTAAGTAATTATCTGTTGATATTATAGTGATAAATTTCTAAGTGATGTTCATGTATTTTCAGAATGAAGTGTTCGATAAAAAATTGCCACAACAACACCAAGGTACGACGTGGGAAATCACTTTTTAGGCATGTATAGTTATAAAATATTATTTTGTGTACTTTACACACATTTTTATATTAAATTAAGTTAAAAATAACCAAAACGTTGAAATATCGAAAAATTCCTTCATCCACCGAGATTTGTTTACGTTTATGACAGCTGAGAAACTCTCAGGGTATGTAGGTGTAGTGACAGCAACTAAGAACATTTTCGATGGGAGCAAACGTAATATTTTCAACCATATATCTTGTTGCCCCGCTCTCTATATTGATTTTACTACACGGCTGTACTGAGCGTTCACTACAGCGGCAACAGATACTCACACAACCAGAATTTGACTACGCCAAATTTGGCTTATCACACTTCCTGTACTCTCTATATTCTATGGTATGCTCTCACTGTCAATTGCTACCAACTGTCGTAAACTGCCGCTATATTTAAATTATTTGGGAATTTACGTATATGCATGTCAATGGGATTTACCGAATTTACCACAAAAGTACTTGGGACTATTTATATCGTTAAATTTAATTATGAGTCAAAGGAAGTGTTTTTTACAAGGATTTTTACAAGCAATTTCTCGTTCCGAATCGTTACAGTTCAGTAGGAAAGTATGCTCTCACGGAAAGAGACAGGAATATGAAAGTGGTCCCATTTGCTTTCATGCATTTTTGGTTCAACAAGCAGTCCATTTATATACATGTCAGTGATTCACTCGTTTTCAATAATCAACGGAAACTTGATTTTTTCACTTCGAACTTTTTCGATAATCACAAACTGGCAAATTCGCACTCAGTTCTCCCGGCGGATTCAGTAATAGGGATCAGTGGTTTGAAATTGAAACCTTAAAGCTGCCAGCGCCAAATACTCATTTATGATATCCTTGAAGGTTTTGTCTGCCTCTTTACATAGTCGACACAGTTGCCTATATTCTTCAGAAAATAACAAAGGGCCCCGTCACAGTGATACTGATACCCAGCATTTTATGCTAAGCAGGGGTCTATAAATAAATGCTTTTTAAATTGATGACTCGGAATACACGGCTCAATAGATTTTGATCAACAGAACCGTCTGAGGTAGGAGGAACACAACAAAAATAATAAATCATTTAAATATTTTATTTAAGACATTTATAAAAAAAAAATCTTTTCCACTAAACTGTTACATATCCAATAAAATTTTAAGAAGTAATATCATCCAAGTTTTTGATACCATCTTTATCTACCACAGCAATCTTGAATTTGGAAAGATTTACAGTTAATCGTTTGTGAATTTCCACGACACACTTCTTGAGGATATCATAAGCCTCTTCTTGAGTAAGCTTTTCATGATAATACCGATCAAATATACTGGCGCAGAATAATCCACCTCCTTGTCCACCATGTCTAACTGACTTTGCATTTGCCAAATAATCGATGAAATGAAGCTCAGGACCTTCCTTCTCTTCGAAACTTTAATAAAATCTACGCAGTAGTAATGATACGATAATAATTCAAATTCATTGAACTCACCCAGCTACGAACATATTTACGCGATATGCTACATTAGATCTCAAGTAATCGGCTAGATTCTTTCGCGTAAAATGAGCTGCAGCCTTAGGGTTCAGTTCATAGCCATTACGCATTTTATACAATGCTATATTTTTCGCAATGTATTCTGTAAATTGAATTGTATCTCCAGCTTCACCCATAGTTGCTATCATTAAATTATCCGAGATTTTATGAATTTTATTTGCATCTATAAAGAAAATGGCCATTGCGGTTTATTGATTAAATTCATATAAATAATATTTCAATTTTCAAACCAACCATCTTTCATCCTTATTATGGAATGAGCCTGAGTGCAATCAGCAGCGACCATAACAAAATTCGGCCCCTTTATTCCTAGGATTGCTTCCATTTTTTTTAATAATTATAACTTGTTGAAGCTGAGACCAGTGACATATGTATAAGATTGACCTGCTTGGTTTTCTATTTCATTTCGGTAATTTGTTGGCAGGGGTGTAGCAATTATCTTAATCCCTAGTTTCACTTTCGCTTTAATATTCATATTATAAGTTCAACACATTGCAAATTCATTTGATATTATTAGAATTATTTGAAGCTTATCTTCTACAACATCAAATATTCCTTAAACTGATTTTTGATTCTTGTCTACTCATCCCTAAAAGTAGCTATGGGGGACAGAGAAAGGATTAAAAATATTGTATTGCCATCTATTTCTATTCTATATATTCATTTGTAAAATCACTGAACTGTAACTGAAGTTCAGCGGAATAAAGTAGTTAATCCAAAGAGAGACGCTATAGAAAAGTAATTCCATGATAATGTCAAATAAAGTAAGCAATTTTAGTACTGTCAGCAGTCAATCTTATATATGTCTGTGATTAATAGTTCTTCTATAAGAGTTCTGGGACACTTTTTGTACTAAAAAATGGACACAAATTCTATGGGGGTATCAGACAAATTTTAGATCTGAAAATGGACCCGTTATCCCCGATACTTTTAGGGGGTTCTGGGACACTTTCTATAGGATACTATGATGGTTTAGCGTGGGTGGGAAGAAACGTAGACACATATTCTTGGAAGCTGCAATTTGACATTGACCTCTTACCAGTGGCGTAGCCAGGAATTGTTCAAGGGAGGGGTCTGAGTGAAAAATTCAGTCACAAACAACACTTTGTCGAAATTTTCATATTTATTTATTCTATGCCACAATGTCATTTTATCTATCTATCACTATTCATTTGACGAAACCAGGAAAAGAGATCTGAAAATGCACAATATCTTTAATTATATGTATGTATATTAAAAATTTACGAGCTCTACCTGAAATTTGGCTTATATGCGGAGTTCCAATTTACGAGGTTTTTTAGCAAGCTCTGTAATAACTTCATGGACTTCTGGCATGATCTCCCTATAAATATTCATGAGTGCTAACCCATTTAATCTCAGTTGCGCAGTTGAATTTCTAAGATAAGATTTTAGCCTTCGCAGTGTGGAAAACGACCGCTCGGCTTCGCATGTCGTCACTGGTAAAGTAACCAATATACATAGAAGCTTGAAGATGTTTGGATACAAATTTTTATCACAAGCAGAAAGAGCCTCAATCGCAGTAGTAGGTAACTTGTCCATTCGAAGAAATTTTCGCTGCCATAACTTCACCTCAAAAATCATTTCTTCTTGGGATGCTTCAATGTCCCCCGTGTAAAATTCATATAGATGCTTTACTTCTTCCGCAATGTTGTTTATTTCAGCATTCCAATTATGTACGGGAAGCAAGTATTTAAAACCTTTAAGAATATTTTTATGTGTCCCAAATATAGTTTCCAAATTAGCGCAGAATTCATCAAGAAATGGTATAAAAATTGTAATGCGAAAGTAGTCTTCCGCCGATGCAACAGGAACATTATTTCTATGAGTCTGCCGGCTTACTAATCTAGGAATTTTGATTTCAAAATCACGTTCATTTGCTTTTTCTAAAACATTTTTATATATGGTATTGAATTCCACGTTGCTATTTTCTCTAATTGCTCTTATTTCGAGCAGGAGATCTTCAGCAACATTAACAGCTTCGCTTAAATCTATTGTGTTAGTTTGTAGGAAACGACAAAGGCCAATACTAAAACTAAAAATGTTATGCAAGCAAAGGAGAGATATACAGAAGTCCGCTTGATTAATTATGTTCAAAATTGTGTATGCTTTCGACGAAGCCACTGGATCCTGCCATGACGATATATGCTCTAAAGCGTCAATAACTGCTGGTTCCATTTCAAGGAAACATGTTTCAATCCATCGTGTGGGGCAGATGGTCTTCAATTTTTCCTTTTTCACTTCTGGAATAATTCGTAACACACAATCTTTCAAAAATACTTGCTTTTTAGGAGTATTGAAAAAGTTGTAAATTTCCCCTAAAGTATTCATACAGTTTCGTATTTACTCAACTTTGCAAGAGTTTGATACCGCCAAATTGAAGCTGTGACTTGAACAATGGACGTAAAGAGCAGTTGGAGCAATTTCTCGGATTTTGGCTTGAACGCCATTGAACTGACCGCTCATTGCAGCGGCTCCATCGTAACCTTGTCCTCGGATTTTGCTGACACTCAAGCCTATTGTCTCTATTTCTTTCAGTATTGCTTCAGAGATACCGTCCGCGGTTGTATTAGAAAGAGGAATATAACCAAGAAAATACTCACAAAGTGTTGGCTCTTTGTCTTCAAATTTTATAAAACGAATACACAACGACATTTGTTCCGTACCGGAAATATCTGCTGTTTCATCCGCCATTAGTGAAAAACAGTAAGAATCATTGATCTCCGCTATCAATTTTTCCTTAATTGTACGTCCAATAGTTTGAATGATCTCGTTTTGAAATTCTGGGCTTATGTAACTTGCATTCCTTGGACAAGATTCTAATAAGCGCTTCAGCTTCCCATCATTGTTGTTGTTTCTTAATAGAGCACGAAGATTTCCATCATTTTCAGCCGGCTCAATTTCCACATTTTTTATTAGGCCAAAATCTCGATGTCCCCTAAGTGCAATGCCTTGCCGACCATAGAACATTAAAGCTGAAACAATTGCCGAAACCATCTTTCTGTCATCTTGTACTTTTCTTTTTAAGTCTGTGCTGATTAACTGCTCTACAGAAGTCTGCTTTCCTTCTGATATTGCACTCATAGTTTTGGCGTCTTCAACACTTTTCTCATGATACAAACATTTTTCATGTGTTATAAATCGTTCAGTTGCATGTTTCCAGTCATTATATTTAACCATTAGAACTAGCACCGTTTTAGTATGAATCTACCTTTGCAGATAATTTAGTTTTCTCTTCGGTGAAAACTTTAATAACTTTAATAAATATTTTATTGCATATTAACTTTAAATTTGTTACGCTGAAAGAATTAATGCAATAACATATTAACTTTTGTAATAAACAACAACAAATTGTACAGAATTGAAGTGGAAATTAACGGTAAATCCTTCAATTGCCATTGGTTTCAAAGGGGGGGGGGGGTCCAGACCCGTGGACCCACCCCTTGACTACGCCACTGCCTCTTACGTCACGTTGACCTGATAACAGCTAAACAGCTTTTAATACAAGTCTGATAGACAAATGGAATTCTCGCCCTCAATTATACAGAAGACGGAATCAAGGTCAAATTGTAGCCTCCAAGACCAGACAAGTCCTAAAAAGTCTCGGAAGAAACGGGTCCATTTTTCAGTACAAAGGGTGGTCTGATAGTACCCCCATAGAAAATGGCGCAATTTTTCAGTACAAAAGGTGTCCCAGAATTCTTATACAGGGTGTCCCAAAAAATAGTGATAATCGGAAGCCTGGAGGTAGAGCGTTCCTTGGGGAACCCAAATCACCCCATGTATGTTCTACGGTTTTTTGTAGTTTTCGAGTTACAAATTCGTGTTGTAAGGTAATTTTGGTCATACCGGTTGAAGAAAGTGAGATAGGCACTTATTTTTTTTTCCGACATAGCTTAACAGTGCTTCTGTTGTATTTAAAAATATTTATTTTAATGCACTTCACCATTGTCCCAAAAAGTAATGTTGAATTTTTTCTTTTACCAAAACAAAAACTAACTTGAATGTTCTATGGCAATTTTAAGAAAAAAGTTTCATATTTTCTTTTGTTTTTAGAAACTAGTTCAAAAACTTCCTTAGTTCATCGACTTTACATGGCGCAAATTTTATCAAGTTATCTCAACGGCATCATACTTAAATTTCGATTCAGATTGTACTAAGTGTAAAATTTAACAATTTTAATTGGGAAGTAAAAACAAGTAAAACTGAAAATTAAATAAAAATAATCATTTTATTGTGAAAAATTACAAAAAGTTTTCAAAATGTCTACCTTCCTTTTCGACACATATCAGACAATGGCGGAAAAATTTTTTTTTCTGTCGATTGCGTGCTTGTCTGTTTCTTTTGATGTTTTCTTTCGCCGCTCTTAATCTACACGACAAATCTGCCAAATTTCTGTATCCTTTACCATAAACCAGCTCCTTGTGCCCGAGTATTTTGTTTTGCTTACGAACTTAGACTTTGATTAGTGCCGTAGTGAAAATACTCGGAATTGTGACCTTGGCGATAATTCTGGACTAGGAAATCATGAGCTATTTACCTAATGAATACGCGGAAATGCACTTTTATTATGGCTGGGCAAGAGGGAATGCTTCGGAAGCAGCAAGACTCTACAGGGAACATGTAGAACGCAGAGGTGGGCCTCAGCTTGAAAATTTCCCGGATTATCGTATGATCGAGAGAGTACATAATGCCTACATGGAAGATTGTAATCCTGGAACCAGGTCTGGCAGACCGAATGTAATTAGAGACCCTGAGATAGTGGCTGCAGTTGTTGAGGAAGTTGTCAGAGATCCATCATGCAGCGTGAGGGATGTGGAGCGACGAACTGGAATTTCGAAATCACGAGCACATCGCGTACTCAGTGACGAGAGATATCATCCATACCATATTCAAAAGGTGCAACAATTGAAACCAGAAGATTATCCCAGAAAAGTGACATTTTGCCAAGAAATGTTGAGAAGACAGGCCGAGAATGAAAACTTTTTTGATTCAATTTTGTGGACTGATGAATCACACTTTCGACGCAATGGTATTTTCAATATTCACAATTATCATTCGTGGAGTCTTGAAAATTCGCAACTAGCACGTGAATCAAATTTCCAAGAACAATTTAGTGTAAATCTTTGGTCTGAAATAGTGAAAGGGCAGTTTATAGGCCCGTTTCAATTACCAGATCGTTTAAATGGTGAGTCCTAACTCCAGTTTTTGACAGAAAACCTTAATGAATTGTTAGAGGATGTTGATTCAGAAACACGAAGAAATATGTTATTTCAAAATGATGGTGCTCCGTGCCATTATGCCACCGCCGTGAGAAATTACTTGAATCAAATATTTGAAGGAAAATGGATTGGCCGCGGTGGGACCATTTAAGTATGATGCCGTAGAGATAACTTGATAAAATTTGCGCCATGTAAAGTCGATGAACTAAGGAAGTTTTTGAACTAGTTTCTAAAAACAAAAGAAAATATGAAACTTTTTTCTTAAAATTGCCATAGAACATTCAAGTTAGTTTTTGTTTTGGTAAAAGAAAAAATTCAACATTACTTTTTGGAACAATGGTGAAGTGCATTGAAATAAATGTTTTTAAATAAAGGGTCTTCCAATAAGAGGTGTTATTTTAATTAGCCCGCTATTTCGGTAGATGTCACTTTTGGAGCTGTCATTTTTTGACATTTGACAAGGAGAAACTACGGCATTAATAAAAATGGAACGATACACGATTCAACAACGCATTGAAGTTATTAAAATTCACTATAAAAATGTGGCAGAGACGGTTCGTAAAACTCGAACATTTTTGGGTCGTCGTGAAGCACGTTGTCGGACCGCAATACAGAAATTGGTAGAAAAATTCGAGCTGTCGGGACAAGTTAGTGATGTGAAGAATAAAACCCGTGCACGTCGCTCAAGAATAGCCGAGAATATTGCTGCTGTAGCCGAAAGTGTTGAAGAAAACCCAGGTTTGTCCATTCCTCGTCGTTCTTTGGAATTAGGCATTCCACAAACGTCATTACACCGTATTTTGCATAAAGATTTGGGTCTTAAGGCTTATAAAGTTCAGTTAACACAAGAACTCAAGCCGGCCGATCATCAACAACGTCGAGTCTTTAGTAATTGGGTCCTTGAAATGCATGAAAATGATCCGGAATTCCATCGAAAACTCATCTTGAGTGATGAGGCCCATTTCCACCTCGATGGCTTCGTCAACAAGCAAAATTGTCGCATCTAGGGCTCGGAAAACCCAAGAGTTATTGTTGAAAAGCCTCTCTATCCTCAACGTGTGACTGTTTGGTGCGGTTTATGGTCCCGCGGGGTCATTGGACCTTACTTTTTCGAAAATGAGGCTGAAGCAACAGTTACGGTGAATGGATTGCGCTATCGACAGATGATTAATGATTTTTTATGGCCGGTTTTGGATGGTATTGATCTGGACAACGTTTACTTTCAACAAGACGGCGCTACGTGCCATACAAGCAACGAAACCATTGATCTTTTACGGGAAAAGTTTCCGGACCGTGTTATCTCTCGAAGAGGTGATCACAATTATCCACCGAGATTTTGTGACTTAACACTTTGCGACTTCTTCCTTTGGGGCCACGTGAAAGAGAAGGTCTACGCCAACAGCCCAGCGTCGATTCAAGAACTCAAAGATGGGATTCGTGAGGCTATCGAGGACATAGGGTAGCCACTTTGCGATTTGGTTATGGAAAATTGCATGAAAAGGATATGGTCCTGTAGGCGTGGTCGTGGTGGTCATTTGGCTAATGTTATTTTCAGTTATTAACGGCATACCTTCCTTTATAATGAAATAAAGGTCCGATCATTTATCTCAAAAAATGGCATTTTTCTTTGAAAATCAAAATAACACCTCTTATTGGAAAACCCTTTAGCTGGGACTTTAGATAGGTAAAATTACCCAATTTACATGTTGATTGGCCATGCGTTCAGAACGGTGGTGACAGGGTATTGATGCGTCTCCACATATGCAGGGCATATTTAAGTCGTTCGGATTGAAAGAGCAACCTGGAGAGTAACTGCCATACACACCCAGCTTTCGCAAGTTACTTCACAATTTTCTAGGAGGAATGCCAGGATCAAGCTTTGAATCGGAATATATTTTTTTAAGCTGGACGAATGGCAGAATTAACCCTATGCCGAAGTGACACATACCTAACATCTTCTGATGAAAAGCTATGAAAAGTATTTTTTTCTGAAGAGAAAATGAGCCGGAAGTAAGTAAATGTCAGTTCTGCACGGTGTTAGCACATTAATGCCCTAGACACACAGCGATCTTAATGAAAAAATAACTAACAGCACTTGGTGGAATTTACTAGTTAACATTTTTTCTAAAAAAACACTTGTTCCGAATTTCCACAAAAACTTTTTTATTAAGTTTGTTAACAAACAACAGCTGACGCGTTTCGCCTTCTTAGGGCATCCTCAGAGCTACTCTGAGTGTTTTTTTAGAAAAAATGTTGATTCATTATAAATTGCAGATACACAGCCATTTCATACAAATGAGAAAAACATTTTATTAAAAAGAATAAGTTTGTGCTTTGCATTTCTTCTTCTTATTTTTCAAATCGTCAGATGCACAGCGGGGCTCCACATTTATATTATATGCCAAATTTAGCACATTTTTCCTCATTATAGCTATAATGAAGGAAGAAAACACTTCATTAGTGTACTTCATTATGATCTGATTTTTGAGCCATAATGACGTATAATATATGGCACACGGCATTTTAATGAATAGTTAGTACTACTAATGATTCATTAGAGTGTGCTGTGTGTCTAGGGTATAATTCGTAAAGGTTCTCGTTTTACTGAATGTTTCCTGGACGCGGTAGATAAATACTGGAATAAATCCTTATTCATTAGGTGCAATAAACACTTTCTTATGGCACAGGCCACAAAGGTTAAGTGACTTTCGTCTGGTATTCATCAGCGGAAAATACAGAACTGTAGTTGGTATTATGTGGTATTATCTGGAGCATGCTTCACACGCCCATTAATTGGAAATGGGCGTAACTATGTGCAATGATTGTGAGAAGAGAAGAGAGTGCAATATCGCTCATTATTTGACTATAGGTACCTATTTCAGAAACTCTACTGTCCCTGCGAAGAAAAATATAGCAGAGGCGAAGATAGTTAGATCATTTATTACAAAACCTTAATTGCTAAACATATTGAAAATCAGACAGGTACGGGCAGGTACCTGCTTTATACTTTCCCCCGTTCAACGCTAAGCGGTTGAAATGTTTATCTCTAAAATTGAGAAGCGTTTGATTTTCTTTCACTTATAGTTGCTATGAGACTCCTTAAGGCAGACCTAATTAAAAGATAAAATTCCTGGGAAAACTTATATCTAAATTTTTCAATCAAAGCTCCCTTCGCGCATTGTTGGGGGCTCGGGGTATGTACGGATATAAGTAACAAAACTCATGGAGGAAGTTTTTCAGCCCAGGAAAGCGATCAGAGTCAAATTAGAGGAAACGGTAACTGAAAATTACATAAATTATCGCTCTTATGCTTGTTTAATTCACAGCTCGGCTGCAACACAAAGAATGGCAAATGGCAGGCAGGCAGCGCAGACTCTCAATGGCGATTGAATTGAATCGCCGCCGCGCCTGCTCTGATACAAGCAGCGATAAATTGCGGTAAATTCTCATCTCGTGGTGCGGCTTCGAATCGAAGACGCTTTGGGGATTTCACCTTCGATCTTAACTGCTAACGTCCGACGTCTTCTCTAACGTCTTTTTGAATTGTTATAAAAACTTGACTCACGTTTTGGTCGTCTGGTGCTGATGTTGTTGATGCTGAAGAAGTGCGCTTCGATTGCTGCTGCGGCTGCTGCTGCTGGTGTTGTTTACATTCGAATTCAATTGGCCGTGTACCGGCTGCTGTGGCGGCGTCGTTTCTGATGAGCAAAAAGTGCCAATCTGATGGTATTGCGCCCCGACAATGAAGACCACGACCAAGTGCAAGGCAAACGACTTCATCTGCAAACAAAAGAGGAGCGATGTTAATAAAAAATTCGTAAAGTTGCTTTTTCTTATTGTTAATATTAATACAATATCACGATAATTAAGACGTTCCTATATATATGCATCATGCACACATGTGTGTACATATGTAAGTATGCAGTGCGAGCACGATCTTGACGTGACAATAAAGATGGAACGTGGATCGTTCATTTTTTTTTTTTAATTTAGTTTGAGACAAAGTTTATGAATGATAATAATAAATAGTTTTTGTTGTTAAGAGACTTTTTTTTTATTTTCGGAAATGGAGTTTACTGAATGTGATCAGAATTCAGATCATAGATTTTTTCTCACAATTATTTTGCATTTCTAATTAATTGATTTAATTACCAAAAATATATAGGTATGTACCTAGGGTAGAGAGGGACTAGTTAAGCAATTTTTCCCAGAAACTTACATTACTCGAAATTGATTTGTGGAATAAACATATTATAAACACCAACATAAAGCCGCCTTTTTAATCTAAAATCGATACAATGAGGTTGTTTTACTGTATACAAGATATACCTAAGGCAAAATATCTTATGTCAAGAAAGTCAGAGCTGCTCAACTTTCATGGGGGATGTTGAGAACTGGTGATAATTAAAAATGTGGCAATTTAACTTACTTTTAGTCCCAGCATGGCAGCATCTGACTTTAAATCAAAATCGGTACACAAATTTTCACCAAACAGAGACAAAGCAGAAGGACGGAAATAATTTTGCTTTATTTTTTTTTCCACAAATTAGTAATTAAAATCTTGTAAATAAAGTCGAAATTAGTACAATTAGTTTAATAAAATTTCTCTTATTGAAATGAAATGAAATTAGTAATATTAGTTTAATTAAAATTTTTCTTATTAAAAGTAAAGTATAGATGGCACAGTTAACAATTATTTTAGTACAATTGTCAATGAACTTGTAAAATCCCGAGACCATTTTATAAAAAAAAAAAGAAAAAAAGAAGAAGATTCCCGCTTAAAAAGAGATTGAGACAAGACGCACTGAGGAAGAACACAAAAAATAAATTTTTCTTTTGCACACCAAAATCGAGTTTAATTGAAGTATTTTGTTCGTGAAGCTTCAGAGATGTTTACAGGCAAAGTCGCACTGAATGTTTTTTTGTAGATTTTGCGTAACGCGAAGTGAAGCATCGGCACGGGAAATCTTAGTCAGACATATTCGGCTTATCAATGCTACACGGTCCTTATAAATTTCTGATTACGGGACCACACGAAATACGCAAAATAGTTTCACGAAAAAACAGCATAACTTCACACCTGGACGAGTCTACTCAATAAATCGGAGGTGCAAATCTAATTTTTTGTGACACACACCTTGGGTTCAAACAGTATACGAGGTGAGACTCTGAAACATATTCGCCCATCATAAGACCCCCCTACCGCCCACACCGTACATTTTCCGGCTCTCCTCCCATACAATTTATTTCTCGAAATTGAGTGAGGAATCCGTGGTATAAAGGAAATGCGGTACGTACGGGATACCCTGTATACTAGCAACAACTATGGATCAAGCGCGTTACAACAAGATAACTGGAGAAAAGAACAAACAAACGGGAGACATGTAGAGCAAAGATAACTTTGCTTAACTTGTCTGTTGAAATAAAAAAATTAAAAAGTAATGGAAGGTAGTGGAGAGCAAATTGGGCGGTTGAATGGCTCGGATAGACTCCAAAACTCCGAAATGTGTAACCCAGAATCACAGCAGTCAATATCACAGTTATTTGTAAAAATACATTTACATATTTTTTTTTTTTTTTATGATAAATTAATTAATAATATGTTGTAGCGCTAGCTCTTTGAAATTCTCAATTGAGCCAGCTGATTTGACCTAGGCAGGGAATTCCAGAGGCTCGCTCCAGCTTGGCAGATATGTCTAGTTCCAACGTGTGTCCTGAACCTGGGCAGGAACAGCCTGAAATTATCATGGCCACTCCAGGTCATTTTCTCTTGAATATACTTGGGTAATGAGCCGTTCCTGCTCGTGAATAAAAGGGTCAGAGCATTTAGCTCGTACACCTTGTCCATTCGTCCCGGTAGTAATAAATTAGTGAGTGAAGCTACATCAGACTGGCGTCTTAGTCTAAAAGCATAGCGTAGGCAGGCCTTGAACGCGCGTTCTACCTTTGCTAATTCTGTTGATTATTAATAGCGCAGATCGATGCGAGTGTGATATAGGGAATGGACCATCCCACACGAGTATTTTTGATGCTGTATGCAAGCCGCATTTCTGGGGAAGAGGTAAAAGACGCAAAGAAATATTTCTCCAAAATGTACAGATCTCACTTTGATTCTTTTACCGCTTCCCGTACAAACCTGTTGGCAGGGGAGTAAATGTAGCGGCTATTCATAATTTATGCATTGAAATATTAAACAGAATATTTGGAAAAGCTTTGAAAATAAATTATATCTCAACTGAAAGCAACTCGCATTGATGTTTACACCATCAATCAAATTCACCAAATCAAATTCGTCCTCATAATTTCACTGCTCAAACTGAAAAATTTTCAGTTCAAGGAAGCATTAGTTAAATTTTTTATCAACCACTGGTCGACTGATTATATGGTGTCTTATATTGGTGATAAAATAATTCACTTAAATTCAACGAATGCGTCTCTTATCTATATCTTATATAAAATAATGAAGTCATTAAAGCAACGAAAGAACATGAAGAAGCAGATTCTAGGATTATCTACCATATTTGCCAAATTGATATCGACGCTGAAGTTGCAATAAAATGCTCAGATTCTGATATTCTCATTATACTCCTTGGTATAACATAGACAATTTTAATGCTTCCTTAAAACTTTGGATCAACATGGGCGTGGATAATTAGGAACGCTATATCAACGTCATTGAATTGTACAAAGCTCTGGGTCCTTCCGTCCATATCTTGAGTTTTACCAGACTTCCACGCCATGACATATTATGATTACACTCCAGTTTTATTTTTCGCAAAGGGAAATTGGAGCCTTTAAAATTACTAGAAGAATCGGAAGAGTCGCGTTTCAAAATATTGCCACCGATGATGAAGAATTACTAAAGAGTGCATATTATGGTCGTAGCGTATTGCATATAGCAATATGCTACACGTACTGAAGCGTGTAGGCGGCTGCGTCAAGAAAAAATATATAAAACAAAAAAAAAAACTGAATGCACCCCGACCGAAAGAAATGCATTTTCTCAAGCTGCAAATGAGAGGCTGGTGATGACAAGGAAGAAGAAGACCACTTTTCCTGTCGTATTGCTCGAACAAGTACGTGTGTGAAAGACATCCAGGAGAAACTTTTTGATCATCGAAAATCTGCGAAGACATCCTGCCTAAAAAAGGTAAAATTTTCGCATTCACATCGCTAGGACAAATCAAATAAATCAAATACCCTAGGAATTTCCGAGTGGTGAAGGATAGGATAAAATTAATCTGACAAATTTTCACTAGGTTTCGCTTGAAATCGTGGTAGTATAATTGAAAGGTTGAACAGGAGTCTTGGTGGATATTCAAGATGATATACGACTGCTTTTTAAAACCTGCAATTGAAAGAAATCAGGATCGTCCAAATTCATCCCGACAATACCGAAAAACTACATGGGAGAAACCTCATACGGATTCAATTTCCCGATCTCATTCTAAGAGATTTAATAGAAACGAAGAGTTTGCGGCAGAAGATGTGAGAGCAGAAGGATCTTTCGTTTTAGGGAAATCTAAGACTATTCAACGAACTAGGCATACAAAACTCTGTGGACATCATCCGATCATTGTTGAGCAAGTGACACATGGCAAAATACGAGTAATTTGCATATCTTACTAGAATTTATTCCCCACGGAGAACTATTTACCCAAATCTGTAAATCCTCGTATGAGCTCATTCGTCTATACATAGCAGAAAGATCCCTTGCCAGTGACTTCCTCTTTGCATAACGTCGGAGTCACCTGGTGAGATGTTAAACCAGGGAAAATCTTATTATCAGTCGCATACTACATAAAAAGTGCAGACTTTGGATCGAGCAATTAGTTAAAGTGTGGCAAGCGAAATAGGACCATACGCGGAACTTTCCAACTATAAGTACGGTCTAGTTTTTAGCAAAGTTTATCGAAGCGATAAAAATCTGGACAGTTAATAGTTTTTGGCTGTATAGTTCTTTTTAAGGAATTCTATGTTAACGTTGCCAGTCGAGACAGTAAATTTTAATTCAATTCGTTTATCTAGAAGGTCTGCTGAAGCGCTTCATCACGCCGTGGAGTTGAATTGTGAGTATCCTTTATTTATGTTACCAATTCTTTTTGACTTATGTATAAATTTCGGGTCTACCACGACTTGCCCGTGAGAAACTTTGCGTTATTGTTTTTTTTCTGGCAAATGCCTAAAAATCTTCCAATTTAAAACTATATTTGGATATATGGGTACTTTCATGGTGTACCTACCTACATATATATAGTGGAATTCTGATTTTTTTTTGATTTTTGTTTTACTGCGTATACATATATATAAATAGCTATAGTCAATTTGTTGAATATACATAGCACATCACCGAAAGTACTGAACGAAACATCCAGGAATTAAATCGAAAGGCAATATTTCTAGTGAACTGCAAGAGTATGGTTTTAAATTGGAAGATCTTCACATACATAGTAGGCCGGATGTATGAGTGAAATAGCAATCCCCCATCACTAAGTTATTGCAAAATAAAGTTTTTTTTTTCAAGGAAATTAGTTAGCGATCAAGTGTAAAGTAATATTGTTTGGTAAACTACACGCTTCTGTCTTAATTATTTACATTCTTCAATTTTTGTAAGACTTTAACAAAACGTTTTCGTCATGTAGCGGTGTCATTTCTAATTACACAAGAGAGAAGTATCGTTTAAAGAAATGTTTATTTGTACCAGAATCATCAACGTGTAATGATATAACCAGATTTAATATTAATACAAATAAAAATTTTTTGAATCTAGAAATCTCCATTATAGAAAATAATACCTTCATATTTAGGAAACAGATGTTAAGGAATTTATCTCAGGGTCTGTGATTTAGCCTTCGAGGAATTACATTTTAAATGGAAGTTCAAAGCCCATCTTTTTCCTTTTTATTTGACGTATCTTTAAATTAATGAATTTTTTTATATACATAGCTTTAATCTAATGATATTTTTCTTTATATACATAGCTTTAATTTAATGATATATCGGCCCAAATATATATATATATACAGGTGCCTTGAATTAATGATATGTCAATTCACTATGATAGTTAGACGTATACATGTCCTTAATGTAATGAGATTTTTCCAGATACATCGCGTTAGTTTATCTGAGCTACGATAATCTTGAATTAATGACGTTGATACATGTATATGTCTTGGATTCACTGTAATTATAACGTAAAAATATGAATTCATTCTACCTTTACTGTCCTGGAGCCCGTTCACATAAGATGAAGGTCGTCTAGGTTCGCCTAGTCTCTCTCTCTCTCTCTGTACAGGTCAACTAGGGACTGTGAAGAATTATGCTCCTCAGAGTCAGATGGGAGGATGGGGCAGGCAAAGAAGGCAGACCATCTGCCCCTTCGATGGGATACAGGTAAGTGACGTAAGGGTCCCTTCAGGACCGAATGTGTGCCGGCTTTGGTGTGATAGGCACGAAATTTTTTTTTGATTATGGCTGACGGCAGCGGCAGGTTTTTGTGGAACCCCCCCACACTCTCCGCCAATAGCTGAGGCGAACTAGCGTGCCGCCCTGCAGTCAACGCTGCCCTTCGAGTGATCTGTCAGCTCATGCTGACAGTCGGGACTTTACGTCCCAAGCGAATCACTCTTCATAGTTCCATAACATGCATTTGTTATTTGTTTGTCATATAAGTATATGGAGTTCGGCAGATTAACAACGTAAACGATGTCAGATTTGATTTATTTTCTCTAATACGTTTAAGTCAAAACACTTCAGTGAAAGGTTTGGGTAATAATTCAGAAATTTCGATCCATCAAGCTTACCACCGAGCAGAGCTGAATTACTGCAGCATTGAGAGTCCAATACGTGACCACATTTTGGAGAAATGTTCACTCTAAATCTACTACATCTACAGAAGTCAATGTATTCAAAATAAAACTGGTCATTTTGTATGTTCCAAATAATTGATTTTATTAATTTTCCCATGGAAATCTATCCAAGTTCCAATTCATTAGCGGAGCTCTATAATAGTGGATTTTTTCTTTCACTCCGCCAGATAAATCAATTTTGCCGCCCAGAAGCTTTTCTGTAGCTCCTGAAATTCTCTACAAAAAAAAAAAAAAAAAAAACAAGAATAGAACAAAATTATCCTGCTCAAATCGGTCCGGTTCCTAATGAGCAACTGAATTATCGCCTGGCAAATTAATTTCATGTGGTTCGATAATTAAACTAGCTCGTATAAAAATTACAGCCGTAATAAAATATTTTTTCTTTCTTTTTTTAACGAAAAAAAAAACGTCTGGCACTGTAGTAGCAACGAGGAAATTGTCTGGGAATAGTGAATTTATATTTTTCGATGTTTATGAAAAGAGATGAAAAAACCAAAAATCGAACTAAAATCAATTTGAAAACTGCTTTTTTTACCCGTGGAACGGAATGCGCACAGGTAAACGCAATCACTCTCACGAGCCAGATGGGCTGCATGACTATTGATATACTGTAAGAAAAGGCATATAAAAAAACTAGCCGAACTAAAGTAATTTCTCGAAAATGTTGCTAGCTCTTAGACTATAAAGAGTAAGAAAGTAATAGTTTCGGAAGTAAATAAAATCCATCATTTTAGAATAGTTCGTTTTTACAAGATGAACTCGAAGTTTTGACTTAAAACAATTTCACTAATTTGATTTTTCGATAATTTTTCGTTTTAACTAAATACACTCGAATTTTTACCTACTCTGAAGAGTCAAGTAGAAACTGTAAGTTTTGAGAATTTATTCCGTTCCGAAATTCATGCACATTTTAGAAAATTCTTTCATTTCTGACTGGCCCTCGTCAGCAAAAATCATGCTATCTCCATCAAAGACAACAACGATTTCCTTTAATTTTACTTCAAGAAAATGATAAATGAAATCATTATGAAGGTAATAACTCGTTGATCCGTTTCGATATAGCGTTCTTTTTTTTTTTCTTTTTCGAATTGATATCGAATCGAAAATGATTTCGAGATCGAAGTCTTAGTTCACCTTAACGAATTGTGTTCGATTCGATATCGATTCGATATCGTATTGTAATGTTTGTTGGGACATACTATACGTATCGCGAAACAATACAAAACTATACGTTTTATAATTACATATTTATTTGAAATCATCAGTTACAATTTTAGTAAGCTTTGACTCTGTGGGTACCACGGTTTCATCAACATTCTAAATTCTTGAAGCAGTAAATGCGTGCTTACCTAATATCCTAGACACAAAGCACGCTCTAATGAATAATTAGTACTAACGTGTGTCACATATTAATACGTCATTATGTCTCAAAAATCAGATCATAATGAAGTGCACCAATGAAGTATTTTCTTCCTTCATTATAGCTATAATGAGGAAAAATGTGCTAGATTTGGCATATAATATAAATGTGGAGCCCCGCTGTGCATGTGACGATTTGAAAAATAAGAAGAAGAAATGCAAATCACTAACTTATTCTTTTTAATATAATGTTTTTCTCATTTGTAAATTGTTAAATTGAAAAATAAAATAAATAAAAACAAAGTTTATCGCGTTAATTCGATCCATATGGCTTCTTTAATGTCATAAGTATTTCAAAACCAGTTTGACAGTACAACTGAATTAAAGAAATGGCTGTGTGTCTGCAATTTATAATGAATCATTATAGACTAATGAGTCGTTAGTTATTTTTTCATTAAGGCCGCTTACACACATATCAAAAAACGAAAACGAACGAATAAACAGTGCCACACCGAAAATTCGATTATGCTTACATATCAAAAACGAACGAATAAAAGTTGGGTTGGGTTTGTATAAAATGTAAATAAATGAAAATGAGGTTATGTAAGACTAAAACGAATATTCGTTCGTGTATGGAACGAAAATATACTTGTGACAGTTCGGAACGAAAATTTGTTTCTGGTACGAATAAACATAAGAACGTATTTTAATTGAAATAAAACTTTAAATATGGATATTTTATTATATTTTATTACATGTATTGTAGATAATTTCTGTTAGTTAAGGAGAAAATTTGTGTTTATCGGTTTAGAGTTCTCGTTTTCTTTTTTAGATGTGCAAACGGCCTAAGATCGTTGTATGTCTAGGGCATAAAACACTTGTCAGCTTGCCAAAAAATTTTTTTTACATTAATTGAAATTGAATTAAATATTTATTGAATATGCTGATTTGTATTTGGTGTATATTGCCT
Source organism: Dioctria rufipes (assembly GCA_963924295.1). Lineage (NCBI taxonomy): Eukaryota > Metazoa > Arthropoda > Insecta > Diptera > Asilidae > Dioctria > Dioctria rufipes. The sequence continues at coordinate 59,670,505 of OZ002742.1, forward strand.
TAAATTATTATTTTTTTTTTTTGTATAATGGGCTACACAAAAGGGATGTAATTTCAATTTTAAATTAAATTAAATCAACGAGAAATAACAAAATATTTTTTTCAACAGCTGTTTTTACATTGCAAAGCATTAAGTAGCCCATACACGGCGAACATGTTGTCCAATTTGATGTGTTACACATGAAAACTTTTTCTCCACACACTGTCAAACATACTGTCAAACATCAGGACAGGAATACATATCAGGAGCTGCTAGAACTGTTAATTGTTATCTTCACTCAAGAATGACGAATGCGTGACAAACATGCCCTACACGGTTCAATATATTGTCAAACACGTAGCCACGCCCCTTAAAATCAAACTAACTTGATTTCGTCCAACCAAACAGGTACACACACGGTCAAATCTGAGTGAGTATTTTTTTCTAGGGAATGAAGACTGTTTGGATTCAGTCTGTTGTAGGTTAGGAAATTTAAAATGAAAGTTGTTGGGGGGCCTTATTATCCTCCTGTAGGTTAAAAGGGCCCATTTTTGTTTTTAATGGAAATTATAAAAAATAGCCGAATTTTGTCGAATAATTCCGCTGATTAGATTTTGAAAAAGTCTATTTTTGCTTTGGGTCTTATTATACTGTGGTAGTTTAATAAAGCCCATGGAAAGGGTTTTATAAATCTGAGTAATTTTTTGAAATACTCACTTCTTTTATAGTTTTTCTATTCTTTTAATTGTGCTAAACTTCATGGAAACTTGTTATTTTAGTTCTATATCACCAAATACTTGATTTATTGCATTTTCAAATTAGTTGAGCCTTATTTGCCACAGGTAAACATGTGAGAAAACTAGACCAAGTACTTCCACTGTACGTTGTCCGTAAATTTCAGACTCCCCCACACTCCGTGGAACGAAGATAATTTTTAATTAATTTTAATTTGGAAAAGCTTCGTTCACAACTAGCGACACCAATGGCTATTATTTAAAAAATGTTCTTAAGAATATTACTATGTTGGGAACAGAGTTTTTCAACCTATATTTTTGAATAAATATTAGACGTTCAAGAGGCCCTTGCCCGTTTTCTTAACGTTTTGCTTGTTTTAGTTGTTCAGACATAAAATTCTGGATCCTCTTCCTTTTAATATTGAACTATTCTTCATCACTGCCAACAACTTTGGGTCCACCTTTGGTGGCATCTCTTATATTGTATAAGAGTAAAATCTAAAAATTCCCATCCTAATTTATTTTCGAGAATTAATCATTTGCCTTAACATTCTTCTTTATTGCATGTAATCAGCACTTTCACATTTTTGTCGTTATTTCGTTGGATTTTTTTGCTACTTCTTCTTCTTCTTTCTTTCCTTTTCTACTTGTTAACATTTAAATGGAAAATAGTCGGTTATCTCTTTTTGTTTCCTAACTTGTTCTTGAGTTAATATTGCTTCAACCATCATGAGGTAGCATTGTCGATGCCCGAAGGGGGCGCTTTTGCAATAACAATAATGGCGCTAAAGAAAGTATTAACCGCTAATGTTTGTTTATACACGTGCTTAGACCGAATTTTTTGCTTAGCGTAAAAACGAGTTTTCAAAAGTTGTAAATGATAACAAGTTATTAAAAAAATTACGGGGTTATAACTACTTTTAAATGGCAACCAAAAATATAGGAATTACGTCTATTTTCGACATTGCAATAATTATCTTGAAACAAGCGGTCCTGGAATGCTAATGTGAAGAATATGTGGGTAAAGTGATTTTCCGATATTCGGAGTCGTTCGGAAGTTACAGCGTTGAACAGGTCAGGTGTTTGGAGCGTGTGCTCCAGCATTGGACCTCTTCTCTTTCGCTTAGGTTTCTTACCTGAGCGCTTTTAATACAAACGTAGGTATAAATCCAAAATAGAGAAGCCGTTATATCTCTAAACTCATTTCCTGTTTCGAATATAACGGTTAGTTTAGTCTTGATTGAGTACCGAAAGTGTTTGAATTTTATTAGTGATAATCGTATTTGAATTTTTAAACGCGTTTTTTCAAAATTGTATTTTTCAAACTAGTAACCACAATATCTCAAAATCTATCGAACGAATTCCTTTGAAATTTTATTGACTTATTCAGTACTCAGGTAGACACTTTGCAAACTAGGATAATTCCGATTCATCACGCCGTTTTTTTTTTACATGTTGAAGAAGTAGTGAAAAAACACCAAAATACTCGAGAAAATGTTCAAAAAGATACCAAAAATTTACCTTTCAATATTTTTTAATAATTCTAGTTCAGAAATTAGTTTATACTTCACACATTAAAATGCCGTTTGATTTTTTTATTTTGGATAAGCAGAAAGCTCGCAATCGTGGTTATCGAAAAATGCTTTTTTTGAAGATTAGTGACTAAGTTGTCGTGTAATCCAGCAATAAGATTGTGGAGTGGTATGAATAAATTTGTGGTAAAAATTTCACAGTTGTATGTTTATTCGCCAGAAAAAATTCCAAAAAAAACCGAAAAAAGTGCTTTCATACGGGATGACCCCCTTAAGATAAAATTTGTCGAAATTAAACCCCTAAAGGGGTATAAAGGGGTGTTAAAGATTGTATGGAAAAAATATAAATGATGCGCGTATCAACTCGAGATGCTTTACAAATAATCTACCAAATAAATGACTGAAGACGTATTTTACAGATTTTTGAAATTCAACTCCTAAGGTGGGTGGGGGGGGGGGGGGGGGGGGTTAAAACGTGAAGAATAAATCTATAATCAACACGCCACGCATGTATTTTATTGATTGTCGAAATTCCACCAATAAAATGTGAAACAGTCTTACAAATTAGAGACTACCTCAGATCAGTTACGACACTAATTCTTGACATAAGAATACTGTAAAAATGCACAAATTGTTGCCACAAAGTTTAGGGAAAAAATCCCTATAAATATAGGAAATATTTCCTAAAATGTAGGGAATATTGCATAAAATGAAGGGAATATTCCCTAAAATGTAGGGAATATTGCTTAAAAAGTAGGGAATATTCGCTACATTTTAGGGTATATTCCCTACATTTAATGACATATTCCCTACATTTTAGGCAATACTCCCTACATACCTAGGGATTTTTTCCTAAACTTTGTGACAACAATTTGTGAGATTTTACACTATAGTGTCTACAAAATTTTGTTTTTACACTATAGTGTCTACAGAATTGTATCGCAGTGTTTAGACAGTGTTGAAATTGGAACCAGTCAAGTATTTTTTCTTCGATGCTCCTGATAGCTATGTAGAATACGGAGAGATGGTGAGATAGCCTAGGGTTGGCGGTTCTTCCGGTATTGTTGCCATGTTGCTGGACGGAGAGAAGACAGCTCACTCTGCTTTTAAACTGTCGTTAAATCTGATGCAGAGTATCTAATATAGCGCAGGTCCTGGAAGAGACTAAAATAAGGCAGGCTACACACTGTGTACTTATGTAGAGATCTTATTCGACCGAGCTTGTTTGTCAGACGAAGAACTATAAAGCTGTCTCTTTTTTGGTAAGTCAATCTTTTGGCAGCAGTAAAAATGGATAAAATGACAATAATTGCCGTTGCAGCGATTATAGTTATAAAGTAAAAAAATTAAGGAAGTCATAAAAGGAATTGGGCCAAAAATTAGCTATTAACAAGAAATACGTATTCTCATATCAAATTGTTGCTTGTAATACAATCAGATTGGGTTAATGGATGAGAAAGAGTATTTCGAACTTTTAAAATTGGTGACACCGACAATATAAAAACAAGATACGCATTAAGAAAATCGATCGATCCCCATAAATGCTTAAGAATAACACTAAAATATTTTTCCACCGGAGTTTCCTGAACCTTCAAAAACATTAGACGTTCAAAATATCACAACTTTGGCTTATAACTGCCTTGCCTTCACATTCTGCACTTGATTTTTTGAATCGATAACTTCTTACATTCTCTTCTAAAATTCACGCTCTTAGTGAATCTATTTTCTGTTTCACAATTTTCAAAGTACAATTCAGATCGCTTTCCTTAAGTTTTTCGTAAGATTCCTTTCTTTTTATTTTATTAGCACAGTCCCTGCTTTTTATTGTCCATAGATACAATTTTTTTTTCATACACTTAGATCAATAAATTCTAAAATAAATTTCTTCAAAAGACAAATTTTTTTTTACAAATCACTTTACCGTTTATGTACATCCATCACCACTGCAAAATCTCAACTGCATAGCTCGTTTCGCATCCATACTGAATTTTTGCATTATTCATGTTTGGCCAGACATGCTCTGCTCGATAGAAATCAAAACAAATCAGATTTTCTGCGTGTCGTACATGCTCATCATTCTTACCATCCACACCTAAGTTCTTCACGCATTCTTGCACGAACTGACATACTCATTAAACAAGAACGATACATATGTAAGTACGCAGTGTCTAGCCGGCCTAATAGTGTGGAATGAATGCACTATTGCACCTGCACGTAAACTTATGTTGTCGAGGTGCTCAATAAAATACTAAGAGAAATAATGGGAACCTGATGGGCTGCATTCAAGTTCTTTTAGCAGGAGACTTTCGGTCGTACCTAGAGGTACACGAACGGGCCGACGAAGTAAGGTTATGTTTGAAGTTTTCGTATTTCTAGACTCATATTCAGAAACTCACTCTAAAATAAATGCTAGAGTTCATTTAAGAGATGTCGATAATGACAATGTAAACATCAAGACGAAACCCAAAGATTGGTATTGGTTATGGTTCTAACTCACAGAAATTATAAAGCAGCTGCCATAAATGATCTTATATTGAAGTGGTTCGAAGAAGATGAAGTCGGTGGACTCAGTATCACCAGTACTACAAATTGATGATGCAGTAAACTCTCTTGTTGAATTTATAAGCACCCTCAACTCAGCTGGTCTCCCCGCGCATTAACCATATTAGTGCACCAGTTATGTCCTTAAGATACCTAAAAGTACTCACTAGATGTGCTCATTGGGAAACTAGATTCATACTACAAATATCGCTGATAGGCTTAAGGCCAAAATGTAATCGACGCAGCAGGGGATCATTATGATGCTTTGGGAAAGTACAAATTTTGATGCTTACTGCGATGCGACAGCTCTGCCAACATAATGGAGTAAGAAAGGCATCAGCATCTGATATATCAGCGCGCTGATGTTGTTTACATTATGCGTTTGCAAAAGCACAAGTTAGTTCTGTTGATAGTGAGGTTGTGCTCTCGGGTATTGCTATAGTGGCGGAAGTATTACAAGTGGAAGTTGAGAATTGGTGGAAGAAAAAATGTGTTAAACGGAGGCTATGGGTACGAAAGTGGATCCAAAGGCGAGGCCAGTTAGGATTAAGTACAAATTTTTTAAGAGAAGTGAGACTGGAAGATCCGTATACCTTTCGAAATCATTTGCGTATGTCTCCAGCTAAATTTGATAAGTTGTTAGCTTTAATAGACTCTCATATTTCTAAAAACGATACAATATTTAGAGAAGCGCTCCCTGGAAAATTAAAGTTGGAAATTGTTTTGAGATATTTAGCAACTGGGGATTCTTTTACCAGTTTGGAGCATTCTTATACAGAGTACCTAAATCATCTATTTCAAAGTTTTTCATTCCCGTATTAAAAGCAATTCTCCTTGCAAAATTACATAAAGGTAAATATAATGTGTATAATCTTTTAATAAAATATTTAAGGTGATACCTTTAGGTACCTACTACTGAAAGTGAGTGGAAAGAAATCGCAAATGGTTTTTCAAGTCGATGGAATTTCCCAGGATGTTGCGGGTCCATCGATGGCAAACATATACGCATTAAATGCCCGCCACACTCCGGAAGTGACCAATACAATTATAAGGGGGTTTTCAGCTTAATCCTGTTCGCCCTAGTTGATAGTGAATATAGGTTTCGTTACGTGGATATTGGTTGGAATGGCAGGATAAATGACGCCACTATTTTTCGAGATTTCCAATTAAAAGAAGCTATCGAAAACGGTAGTGTAAAGTTTCCTAACTGGGGCGTTATTGTTGGTGATGACGCGTACCCCCTCACTACACATCTTATGAAACCATTCACACATCGTGGGCCATTGCCGGATAGTGAAGTAATTTTCAATTATCGGCTTTCTCGTGCAAGAAGGATAGTTGAAAATGCTTTTAGCATCTTAGCTTCAAGATTCAGAGTCATTTTGTCATCTATTCAAGTTTGCCCCGAAAAGGTAGATGAAATTGTGAAAGCAGTTAGCGCCATACACAATTGGTTAAAACAGACAGATGCCTCAACATACCTGCCCCCAGGCTCCGTAGATCGGGAGGATCTAGATTCCGGAAGATTAACACCTGGATTCTGGAGAGTTGAAATACCTGAAAATGTGCCAGTAGGTGAAAGAACTTCATTTGGCAGTAATAACTTTTCAAAAGCTGCAGCTTATCGTAGACAAGAATACGCAAAATACTTCATGGGAGAAGGCGCAGTTGAATGGCAATGGGGAAAAATATTATAAATAAAATATAAATATTATATATGCAATTACAGTGCCTGCTTCATCTGTTAATATAGTACAGTAATTTGGTGAGTGTATATCCAAAGCAATTGTGGGCAATCACGAATTGATTTTATTTTCCGTTTCACTTGTTCAATACTCAAATCATTCATTACCATTTCAGTTTTCATGTATTCGTAAGCTTTATTTCTAATGTCTTTGTTTTTATATTCTTTTAGTTTATAGTTCCACAAACATTCACAGTTTTTATAAAGTTTAATAAACTTTAATGTTTCAGTTTCACTCCAATTTATTGCAGTTGTCGCCATGTTTTTTATTCAATTCTTACGTGCTGATAACCTAAAAGTTAAACTCGTTTGACTTTTTCGATGCTGGTAAAATCAGCACGTGTGAAGAGCTGATGCTATCAGCATTGGTGTTGACACTGTGCTAATAGTGCGCTGATGCTAGCTGCTGGTGCATCAGCGCTGGTCAATCAGCATCATGTCAACTAGGCTTTACGTATAACATAGCAAACAAGACAGCTCCCATATTTTCTTCGGATGCATTTTTATACCCTAGATGAAATCTATAGGGTATACTAAGTTTGTCATTCTGTTTGTAACACACAGAAATATTGACGGTAGAGCAAAATGGGTTGGACACCTAGGAATAATATTAAAAGTTATTTTGATTTTTTCATGTCCGTCTGTCTGTCTGTCCGTCTGTCTGTCTGCGCACACGATAACTCGAGAACGCGTATACTTAGAGAGGTGAAATTTTGTACCCTGATTTAAAAAAAAAAGTAAAATTAAGTTCGAAATTGAGACAAATCGGGCAATTCCTTCGTGGGGTTGCCATATACAAATCTCGTTTTCCACTATATACATATTTGAACACTATGCCAGAGAATGCGTCGACATAGAGAGCTGAAACTTGGTACATAGTGCTTTCATAGTAGAAGCAAATGAAATTTCAAAAATGGACTTAATCGGGTAGCCCCTCCTTCTTGGTGTTGTCATATAAAAATTAATTTAGGTTTTTTACGTATACTGTGAAAATGATCAGTCCTAGACATTTTTATTGTAGTAAAAACTTCTTCAGAATTTGAAATCCTTTAAAATTGGTTATAATCATTTTTTCTGTCCGGCGAACCGTTCTAGAAATATATACGAAGAACCACTTCGGAAATCAAACTTGCATAGATCGGTGACCATACGAAATTGTATACGGGCATTCATCTAGGATATCATAAGTATATGTAAAAAATCTAAACTTTTATATGGCAACACCAAGAAGGGGTTGCCCGATTTAGTCCATTTTTGAAATTTCATTTGTTATTATACTATGAAAACACCATGTACCAAATTTCAGCTCTCTATGTCGATGCGTTCTCAGCCAGTGTCCAAATATATAGTGGAGAACGAAATTTTTGTATGGCAACCCCACGATTGAGTTGCCCGATTTGTCTCATTTTCGAACTCAATTTTACTTTTTGAAGTGAAAACTTCTTTATCCGCGTTGGGCACTTTTTGGTAAGGGAAAATTTTATGGGTTCGCGTCACCGATATGACTGGCGCACGCGCAGCAGCCGTATGCTGTGCGCGTTAGACGATTTTTGGATGGGTAAAATCTCGTGCGTTCACGTCACCGACATGTTTATAGCAGTATATCTGTATCTATACAGTTGACGCATTGTGCAACATTAGTGCTGCGTATATATTATAAGTGAAATTGAATTGATTTAGTGAAAATTTCAATGTGTATGTACTGTGCATTGGTTGAAATAGTGTTTTTGTTTAATTATTATTTGAATTGTTTAATTGTAGAATCATTGTGCAGTACAATAGTGAGTACTAAATAAATATACTAATATTTTTAAGATAAAAAATAAATAACAGAAAATTATTTTAAATTCTCGTATTTATTTTGGCGTTTTGACAATTTTATATTATTTAAAATTATTTTAAATCTTAGTATTAATTTTTGCGTTTGAAAATTTTGTATTATTTATTTTCTTATATTTAACCTCTATGCATCACGTAATTAGTATTTCACAGTGGCTTGGACGTTTTCTTACTACCGTGGTAAAACAGATTTCTAGTTGTTCAATCATATTTTTATCGTGGAATTTGAAATTGAAAATTTTATAAAATTTAATAATAATTTAAGATTAATGTGTTGAAGTTTAAAATATGGTTATAATGCAAAATTATGGTTTATTACGTTATATCATTAAAATCTTTAGTTTAAAATGATGAAAACAGCTTCGACTTTCATTTCATTAAATATTTTATTTTATTTAAAAAATTAATATTTCGAAATCATTATTTATTAATTTAAATTGTCAAAAATATAATATGTGCTTTGCTATTTTTTGCAAAATGATTATCTATAATTTTATATCATTCGATTTTATTATTACAAATTTACGAAAAAATATTGTCATGAAATTAGGGTTATTCTAAATATCTGTTTTCCATATTTGTTTAGATCCTTGATCCTGAAGATGTCTTCAGACGGTGGTAAAAGAAAAAAAAGACAAGAAGATGAAGAAGAATTGGTAGGAGCGGTTTTGTCGGATAATGATAATGATCAAGGGGAAAAATTTGATGAAATTGAAAGAAAGAGAAAACTCCAAAATAAAGTTAGGTGTCAGCGATATAGAGATAAGAGAAAAAGTGATATAACAATTAATTCGCGAATCTCTCAGTTTCAAACAATGACAGTTGAAGAGGAGATAATAATTAAACGTCGTAAAGAACAAGAAAAACAAAAAAGTAAACGGTATAGAGATAAGAAAAGAGCAGCTAATTTGCTTAATTTACAGACAGGTCAACCCTCAAAAACAATTGCAAAGCATGTTCCTGAACGTCAGAATTTCCATACCTCACAAATTCCAGGCTCGTCAACAAGAAATGTTTTCACTTCTATCGGCAGTCCCTATGACTGCCAATTTTTTCGTTTTTTTTTAAAGTCCGTGTACAAAATTTCAGCTTTCTAAGCGAACGCGTTCTCGAGTTATCGTGCGCACAGACGGACAGATGGACACAAGGGCGGATCCAAACGTTTGCTCTAGGGGGGCGATCGCCCCCATTGCCCCCTATAACCGCACTCGCTATCAGCTGTGGACTGCTCTGTATAGCTTTCTCATTTCGTTTTGGCATTTAAATTTCATTAGCATTCAGATATCACCAGAGTTCTTTTATCTATATAATATAAGCTTTTGATCCCGTAAGTATAGTAAAATTTAATCCCACATAAAATAGACATTATACACTTCTTGCTTGCGCTACTGGTGTTTTTCATACATAGGTCGCTTGCATTTCGCTCAAACACCATAATTTCTTGGGCTGGACTGCAATTCTTGCAACTTAAATGATGGAAGAAATTTTCGAGGAATGCTAATTAGGTAGGGTTAATATATATATTATCCTATTTGCCTTAAATTAAATATTTGCAGGACAACTGAATCTGAGATTAATTACCTCGGCTATGATAATTTTCCCAACATACTACTTTTCATCAAAATACCCGGTTCTTGAGAGCTTTCGATCACAAAAAAGTGGAAAAATGCTGGTACTGAAAATTTATTAGCGATATAATTTTACATTTTTTGAGAATAATTTATGACTAAAAAGGAAAAAACAATAAATATATCAAATTACTATCTAGAGTTTTCCATTTAATCAAATTACATTTGTATAAAAATTTTTAAATTTTCATGGTACACAAAGAAAGCATATTCAAAGGAAAGTAATTTAATTAAGTATTTTGATAAACATTAGGAGTTCCAAATTTAAATTTCGGGAAATTGTTATTCACTGTAGTGTAATTTTAGCTGTCCAGATCTTGTTTTCTCTGTATACCTTGAAAATTTTAAAATTTATATACAAATGTAATATAATTTAAAAATATAATTAAATGCAAAATGAAGGGAAACTCTGGGGAAATGAAGGGAGAAATTATTTTCTATTTTTTTAACGCCGGTTTAGAAACGGTCTTTTTTAAATTTTTTTTTTTTGTATTTTCTATTTCATTGGATTAGAATATAAATTTTGATTTATTATTATTAGAGCTCTAGGGGGGGCAATCGCCCCGATCGCCCCCCGCTGTATCCGCCACTGGATGGACATGCAAAAATCAAAATAACTTTTAATTTCATGCGTTGGTGTCCAATCCATTTTGCTCTACCATCATTATTTCGAGGTGTTACAAACGGAATGACAAACTTGGTATATTCTGTAGATTTCACCTAGAGTATAAAAATCGGTATAAATTTACCCCCTTTGCTGGATATAAAATTAAACCCATTTCGGTTAGTTTTAATTAATTTACACTCCATGATCATGGAGTTATAATATTTTACCCCTCTAGTATATTCGAATAAGACTTGTTTTTTATGAAAAACTCAATCCATCCGGATATCAAAAACACGCACGGTGTAACTTAACTGTAGTCTCCCAAGCAGAATTGTATTTAAACTCCGTTCGATGTAAAATGCAACAGGCTCTATCGTGCTTAGAAAAAATTATGAAATAGAACGCAGACTAAAAATATTTTAATTTGTATCATATCCAAAACTATTTCATTTGAATTAAATAAACATTTTTGGATATTCCTATTCGGCAATTCCTGTCCGAAGGAGACATTAAAATTAGATTTGTACGAAATTCGGTGTAAAATTACACAAAATAGCGGTTTCAAATTATTTTCCAATCGGGATATATAAAGTACATCTGAAAAAGTTCTAAATATTACCCGGATACAGTAATAATTATCCTTTGCCGGGGCTTGGTAAAATTATATTTATGAGTAATAATAATTACACCGCTTTAAAGGGACAAATATACTCGGAAAATGCGGACCTCATTGAACACCCTTTCGGTGTTCATGGAACTCCGAATTTTTTACTGTCTGGTAATTATCGTCTTTTATCAAATTTTAGGATAGTTAAAGCAGTCAGTTGGCTTTTCAATGGTCTAAAATAAAAATGTGTTAAAGTTGAATTGAACTTTTGATCAATAATTTGTTCTGTAACTTACGTATACCTACCTACTTCGCGCAACAAGCTTTATAAATACACAATTAGACAACATTTTCTAGTAACGTCCATTTTCAAAGACTCACTTATCCCACACTCATAAATGAATGCATTTGCAATAAATAATTTATAATGCACGTGACATCAGTTCTCGAGCGAGAGTCAAATTACTTCAAACAACGCACGTTTTCCTCAGACTACTTATTAAGGTTGAGAAAAATTTATTTAATTTATACATTGAAGAAGACGATTGGACAATCACCGTCGTCACCGCAAGTTCTCTCAATATTTTCAGAGTGTGTGAACTACATAAATCTTTTAGCATTGACAAGAAATATTATGTTATACGCAGCCTTAAGGATTGTTTCAAGTCGCATTTGAGACAAACACATTTCGCATAGATTGTTACTTAATATGCACCCTGTGAAGGCGGGCATAATAAATCATGCAAAGTATAAGGTAATAATGCTCAGAAGCGCTTGTTTCCCACATACTTGAGAAATTCAATTGTTCACGATATTTTTGGGTAACTAAACTACAAATACTATTGTATCTGCTGTAAGCTTTGTGGAATTAGTAAAAAAGAGAAAAAAAATTAGGCTTAACGTTCTTTATCTTCTGTTTTTTTTTAACTATTAGTTTAAATTTTCATTTACTGAAGGCAAAAATATATGGTTTGATCTAAAGTGCAAAGAAAATAGCAAAAAAAAAAACAAAAACGAAGATCGAGATCGAGACCTGAAACAGTAAGAAATGAAAGAGCATCAAAAATTCGCAAAGCGTAACACCAAAGTTATATTTAATGGCGCCTACGTATATGGAACACTGTCGCTTTCTTTCTTTTCTATACCACGGATTAAGCGCTTCTTTTCATATTATGGTTTCGAGTAAGTAAAGTATGGTAACGGAGATTTTTTTGATCACTTCTTATATTTTTGGATGTTGCGGATTCATCTCTTATTAAGAAGATTGATGGTTTCATTGACACATTTCTTCTGACTCGCCATAAAAAGCATTGGCATTTTTCTAGTTTTCATTGTTTTACAAAAAAGGTGAACAATATAAAATATTTAATTGCATTTAACGACTATTTCCTACCAAGCCGACGACATCATTTATATATATATGAACCAGCAGATTTTATATAGGTACTTTTATTACTATTATAGCATATGCATGAAAATACATACATACATACAGTCTCCACCTTAAACCTTTTAGAGACCAGTTTGCTAATACAAGTCATAAAATTACAGGTGTGCACGTTTAGATTAATTATCTCATGCCAAGAAATTCACTATAGATATCTGTGGGAAAGTATATAGTAAAATAGTAATTGAGTTTTACGTTAAATATTTTTTGTTTGTTTAATTTGTGTTTTTTTTTTATAAGTATATATTTGCATTTTTGTGTGCTTTTTTTTTTTAAATAATTTCCGTATTTTGTTTGACTTAACTACATTCGAGGGAGCGATCAGAGTAGGTATGTATATTACTGCGCCAACCATATAAAATTAACTGAAATGAATCAGCATTTTGCGGCGTAGTCACACTGGTAGTGTAGACGACTTAAGGAAGTAAAAAACTTTTATAAAAGGTAGGAGAAAATCATCATATGAAATTGGTCCATTTTGTTGATCTTTAGAATTAGTCCAATTGAAAAGCGACCGTTATTATTGTGATCATGCTTTTGTTATTGGAAATATATTTCAGATTTGATATTCATTTCGTTCACAGTATTATTTTATACATACATACATACATATATGTGAATATCATCAGTTTCTATTCCATGTGAGTGGGAAGTAGATTAGTCCTACTATAGTGAATAAAATCATCATTTCACTGAAGTTGTACAGTTTGCTGCAAATAGTACAGCAGAAAGGTCAATCAGTGTTATATGTATGTATATGTAGACCTGCATAATTGTCTGTAGAAATTATTTTTAAGATAAATTCTTATTATCAATGATACCATCCACGAGATTTCCGAAATGATTATGTACTGATAAGAGTAGAAAAATCGCTCCTAATTTCATATGAGATATCGTCCGTGATACTGCAACAACCGCGAGACTAGCAATATCATAATCGCGTATCTGAATAGAGTAGGAAAATACAATTTTGAAGTTAATGTAACATAGCTAAGAAACTACAACTTGATTTATCAATTTTATGCCTATAATCCAAAAACATGATATTTGTCGTCCAATCCTAGGGCTCAGTACCAATAATTTTGTCGTTATAATTAAAAAAAAAAGGAAGTTTAGTGTCTGTTGAAATTTTAAATTTGTATTTACATAACTTACGCGGTAGTGACATTAGTAGTCTCGCGGTCGCGGTTATGCAGTATCACCAACGATATTTTGATTTTCAGATTTACGATATTAAAATTTTTGGTATAAATGTCATAATGCACACACACACACACACACACACACACACACACACACACACACACACACACACACACACACACACACACACACACACACACACACACACACACACACACACACACACACACACACACACACCCACACACACACACACACACATATATATATATATATATATAATCACGTCCCAGTGTGCCAAATTCGGAATTTTTCTGAGCATTTTTTAAGAAAAATTAAGAAAATACCGAAAAAATTTCAGATTCTTAAACTTAACTTTTTCCGAATAAATTCTTTGCGACCAGGAGGGTTATTCTGATCTTTCGTCAGTGCCGGATCTAGAAAACTTTTGAAGGGGGGCAAAGACGTTAGTTACCGCCCCCTCTAACAACGGTCTTTATTTGGGACAAATTTTATTACAGTTTCAGGGTATACTAGGCATTATATGTATATAATAGATGACCTATTTATAGATACTGCATACCCTAGACCTATGTAGAATCAGAATTGTTAAAAACAATTTGAATTTGAAATAAATGATTGTTAAATAAAAAGGATTTAAAATTCAAACGAAAAGTAAGACCATTATAGATGTTAAAGGTCGTTTGAATGTCAAACTGTTTTATAATAAAAGGACAGTAAAAAATCGTGTCATTACAAATACAGTTTATTTTATACCAGAGACAGACTTGCAATTTTCATATTTATATATTGATAATGCAATTATGTGAATTGCAATATAAAATTTTAGAGACACACCTGCATTTTACGATACTAAGAATTTAATTAGAGAGCTTACATTTGATTTATCACTAAATATGTCATTTGACTTAAGAAAGTTCCGCGCATGTACAAAACGCGAGCAAATATTGTAAAATTACTTGTCTATTTGAAAAATAAAAACGAAATAGACACTTCAATTTTATAAGTGTCAAATATTAAATGTCAGTAAAAGTTGTGTAAGTATTAAATTCGGTTCTAAAAGGTTCGTGTATTAAATGATTATGGTTTATAACTAGGGTAATATTGCAATAAACTCGTATGCCGCGTACTTTTTTTGCAATTTCAATATTGAGCTCCAATGTACTAACTACTGAGTGCACACCGAGAGTATACCGAGCTGCATCTCAGTATATAGAGACAGACTTACGGTTGAGCGCAAAATACAATATTGAAATTGCAAGTCTGTCTCCGCTATTATTAACATAAGGATAACAAATTAAAAATTTAAATTATGTTAGATATTAGTTTTTTATTTTTGCCGCTTTTCAATATGAATCTTCTCGGCTAAAACTACTAAAATTTGAGACAGTTTCAAAAAAACTCTGGGTAGGAATTCTGGCAAACTGCCGTTCAGGTTGAATGGATTTATCTATTTTTTTACTCAGATTCAAAGGCTTTAACTCCGGCTGGCATAATAATAATTTTCTGGTAACTTTGTTCTTGTGCCTACTGTCTTATAATCTGTCTACATTCGAGGTAGGATTGATGGATGATGGGGAACAAAGGGTTGCCAACCACATTTGTACAATTTTTGAATTAATTTCATATGAGACAAAGGTACAATTTGAGAATTTAGCGGGATTTTTAGTAGGCTTACACACTTAATTTTAATAGACAGTAAGCTGCTTGACTGTATAAGTATAAATACAATTGAAAGTATGATATCAGCAAAGCAGCTTTTAGATTCCGGAAAGAAGACTGAAGTGTTAAGTATGGTCTGAAAAATTATTTTTCCAATTCTTGTAATTAGATTTTTTCTCGTTTAGCTATGGGTTCAGAAGTCCATCGTATTGCCGCCCCCTTAATTTTAGCGCCCGGGGCAAGTGCACCCGAGTGCCCCCCCATAGATCCGGCCCTGTCTTTCGTCGTACTTGATGTCAAAACATACGACTAAATGAAATGAACTTTTCTACTGATTTTTTCGTATTTTTATTCAGGTCAGCAACCCTTGCATGACTTAGAATGAACTGAAAATGTCACTTCACATTACAAATTCAAAATAATATTTCGAATTTAAGCACTTGTAATGCTCTAATTAGGCGTAGATTTTTTATTTACCAGTGTAAAATTTTTGTCACAATCTCTAGGAGCAGTTGATTAATTTGTCGTATATTTAGTCGTCTTTTTTGACGTTTGTTCACCGAAAATTCATTATAGTTCATTTTGTGATAGATAATAGTGAAGACACAAAATGAACTGTGTTAAAAGAAAAAGTACGACAAAATATATCAAAATTCACGACTAAATAGTACGACAAAAGATCCGAATCACCCTCCAGAATAATTAAGTTTTTACAAAAACACCGAAAGTGCCAAATATTTCCCCTTAAATCGACGCGAAAAAGGTTTGTCTATTCTTATAAATTTCCTAATTATTTTCTAAAGAAAATTGTTAAGCTTCTTATCTGAATTCTCCGATTGAAATCCTAAGGAATTAATAATTAATATTAAATTGTCAGAAATATGGGAATGCACCAATAGTCGGCCAAAAATGCATAGCTAGAACTTTTAGGTAGCCGTAAGATGACTGTCCGAAGCCTGTTGCTATGTACTGAGAATTTAAAGCGTTTATAACTAATATAATAAACAATAATAACAATACTACTAATATATACCCATATTTTTAATAAAAAATATAAGTTTCAAAAAGTACACTTTTACCCTATAGTTGGCCAACAAAGTCCTAACTCCGGCCATAATGTTGGCCAAAGAAAAAGAAAACAGTTTTAAGCGAAGTTCAGACTTTTATTTTAATACAAATATATTAGTGTTCACGGCAACTTATTGCGTTTAGCAAAAACAAACAACAAATATAAAAATAATGAGTAACAAAGGGTCTTTTCAACATATCAATCTTGGTATGAGGTCAAAAGTTCAAGCTCAAGTACCTAAATGTATTATACATATATTTGGAAACTGACTGAGAACGCGTCGACATGGAGAGCACAAGTTTTGTACACGGCGCGTCGGTTTCATAAAAATTGCAATTACAAGTTCCAAAATGGACCAAACTGGCCAAGCCCTTCTTGGTGTTGCCATACAAAATTTTGGATTTTCACTATATACACTGCATGTTATCAGCCAAAGTTTCATCGAAAAAAGTTACAAACGGTTGAAATTCGAAAATTCAAAATCACAAAATTCTATATTGCATTTTGGATTCTATGCTGGGAGACTTGCAACTTTGTAGTGATGTGCTCATTTATATGTATATACTCCGCAACTTTCTGCATACCAATAATATCAATTTTCGAAAATTTTCACTACTAAATCTACGATTTTCGAAAAAATTACACTTTTTTTCACCGTTCAATATTAGTACTTTCCTTCCACAGAGTCTGGACATATGGGTACTCCATGGAGAGCTTGCAGTCTCTATTTTAAGAATCTGGGAAAAAAATTTCACATTTTCCAACTTTAATTTAATTTTGCTCAAGTTATGAGAGGTATGTTGCAGGCAAGTTTTTACTGTAACTCTGGCAATACTTAAGGTGGACTAATCGTGTTGGACTTTTATAAAAGATAATAAATGAGGGATATTTTCTATGAGAACCGAATCATCTGTTGGCATGGTTACTTTTCGAGATTTATGACTTCGAAGACAAATGAATTTTCTGACGAAAAAAATGTTTTGGCAACAAATCGCCAATTTTTCCATTATGTGTGAACGTTTTCAAAACCGAGTTACACCGAATGAGAGCCTGTAATGTAACGAGTAAAACACAAGAAAAAGGGTCGTCCTGTGAGCAACCTGAACTGAGTTATGGTCAAAAATGTGACAGGTTCAAAATTTCGAAAAAAATCGAAAATCGCCTATAACTTCGAAAATAGTGCGAACTAGAAAAAATGTTATATAACATTTTCGATCGCAAAAGGGCTGTACTTTCGACCCTTAAATTTTTTTTACCATCTCGACGGGTCACCCTGTATAATGCAATGGTTTTCATCTTTAAAATCAAGCATTACCTACTTCCGGTCTACTTAAGTGGAAATGTTGAATATGTATCTCAAGTATGTATCTCAAGCGCAGCCGTACAATTTAAGGTAAAATAACAACTTTAGGCTAAAAAGATGGAACAAGAGCAGCACACAAAATTCTTTGATATTTAGGGGACTACAGTACTTTAATAACTTGCCAACCGAATTGAAAGCAGAGCACAGAATGCATTTATTTAAATTAAAGCTAGCTGAATTTATTAAAAATTATTATAATAATGTTTAAATTTTATTTATTTTTATATAAGCGGTAAATTAAATTAAATTAATTAAATTAAATTAAAATAATTAAGTCTTAAGAATTAAGAATTATAAGTAATTGAAATGTTATTAGAAAGTTCTTTAAACTAACAAATACTACTACTACTACTATTTCCGTCTGAAGACGTGTTTCAGGTGGTACATTGTCGACAGGTCGACGTCAATAAGATGTTTGATTTAACAAAATTTTGATTTTGACCACTTTTCAATTTCAGTACAAAGGGCGTTATATGTACTATTGACCAGACAATATTTGTTGGGTTGAGCGTCCACAATGATGAGGCCTATGTATTAAACGCTTTGATTTTTTCCAAAATTTACTGAAGCGTTATCTGCAAAATAAGCTGTCACGTTGATTAAAGACAATCCATTGAATTTTAATTTCATTTTCAACGATTCAGCTATTGTTTTTGACAATTCACTGTCGAGAGAATAAAAGTCGACTAAACCAGTTTTGACACCATTGACTTTACTGAAATATCTAAACGTGATATAATTAGAAAAAACCAATATCCGATATCGAGAAAATCCCACCCAAATCGGGACACCTGGCAAACCTATTTTGAGTGAGAGTAATGACTTATAAATCTGGAGAGCGAATAAATGGACATTATAGTTGCCTAAGTTATAATTACAAAACCATCAATCTACAGAGTAAACGTTTTTTCTACACTCAAAGAGCTCTTGAATTTCGAGACTTATGCTTAAGATTCTTATTGAGAATTGAGAATTCTATTCCTTCTAGTTATAAGGCCTTTAAAATGTTAGCTTTATCGTCAGACACCTAAGTTTCCTTATATATATAACTTCGATTTTTGGATCAACAACGTCTAGAATTTTTTCGTACCAAACTGTAATATAAATTTCAGTAAACGTGCTGTCCAGTATTATTAGTTTTCATCGTTTACTTTTTATTACATAATTAACTTTAGTAAAATTAAAAAAAAAACATTTAATTGGGCATTACCAAGTACACACATCAAGAAAGTTTCGAAAATGAATAAAAAATTTAGTATACACCAGAAATTATACCAATTGCATTTCCCGTTCATTTAGAACAGTCTTGTTAAAGCAAAAAATCTGTCTGTTGCGATGTCGTGCTGTACTGTTACTGTACCTCTTTAGTCAAATTAAATTTTAAACAAAAAAATAAATTTTATGTGTAATCAAAAAATAAAAATAAAATCAGTTTTGTTTTCTCCAAGTTTTTTTAAAATTTTATTTATTTCTTTTAATACGTCGTCGTTATGTGTGCATTTTCGGAGAACGGGAGTGCATTTTAAAAATTCTTTATAATTTCATCAATAGTTTTTGTGTGATCTTCAATAGCGCTGTTTAACATGTTTTTTTATACATAAAAAAAAAAACGAACAAAGGTAATACTGTGAGCGTTTGATTGCATTAAATGTACGCATAGCGATAGAATGAATTTAGTTAGGAAATAGCCACAATTTAATTGAGATATCACAAAGTTGATTGTAGGTCAAAATGTACATTGAAAAAGATACTCCTACACTTGTAATGGAAGATGCTAATTAATGTTAATGATGATGATAATGATCAGAGTGTCTCTTAATACTTAGGAAAAAATGTGTTTGCTTATTTTTTGTGTATTGCTCCGATGTGCAAACAGAAATGCATTCGAAATCATGAGATCAAAATCGTAATTTTTTTGACGTAACAAGCAACAAGGTCTCATTGGTTTTGTGTGGAAGAAAAATTCCACTAAATTTATATTTGATTCATCGTTTTTAGTATGAATGTGTTGTTCGCCATTCAGTGGTTTTAATTATCTTGCGAAATAAAAAAAAAAAAAAAACAAAAACTATTTATCAAATATATTTACTATTTCAATACACCGTTATCAACTTACATTTAGAAATATGGAAAGCGAGGCAATTAGGCAATTAGAAATCCAAACACGTGTTCTCTATATTTGCGTATGTGGTGGCTAGTGTTCTCGTAAAATGTGAGAAGCCACTGGGTCTATTACTGATTTTATTACCGATAAACCTTATACCGATTTCCATTGATCACGTTTTCTAGCAGAAGTGTTACACTTTTCTTGCAGTGTTACACCGAAATCGTTCCATTGACCTGCACTGCTAGAAAGAGTGTATGTCTAAAAGAGTCTGATGTAGGGTTGCCAGACAGACTATTGAACTTTTCCCCGTCCTAATAAAAATTTTCCCCAAAACTACTAAGGAAGAATAAAAAATTTCCCCAAGGTTAATTATGAAACTAATTCATTGTATCCTTGAATTTAAAAAATTTTTTTTAGATACTTATTTAAATATATTTTGCATATGTACTCATACATACATATATTCTTATGGGTATTTTAAATTATAAATTCCTGTAAATAATCAAAAGTACATATTGTGATATTTCACTTCAGCATAGACCAAAATAATTTACCTAAATTTATGAAAATGCTTGGAGCACGTCATCATCTTCTTCAAAATTACTTTTGTAGAGCTCTTCAGAGTTGAATTTTTGTAATATCTGTTTGATGGGTTTAAAATGTGTACAATCAAGAGATGTAATTGTAATCGTACCAGCATTATTTTATCTGCAGTTTAAATAGCTAGTCTATTTCTCAACTTATTCTTTACATAATTGAGTTGTAGAGAAAGACCTAATAAAAAACTCAGTAAATTTGGAGCTAGCTTAGATATGTTACCAAATTGCAATCTATACCAGCAGGATTTTCTTTATTGAGTCCAAAAATGTTCAGCTGTATTGAGTTCTGACCATTGGTGAAGATGAATTAAGTTCCATTTATCGATTGTGGAATCAATACTGCCTACAGCATTTTTAAATTTTACCGTAATATCTAATGTATCCACCATCATTTGGCAAACAGCTGTAACTGGAGAAAATATACAAAGTTTTTCCAGCGATAGTATATTTTCGGGAACTCTACATGTAATTGTTCGTATAAAATTACTAACAATGCAGAACAACTTTCTTTGATTACTTTTAGTTCCTGTTTATTACGGAGGTTTTATTTACTGCGTAAAAATTAAAGTAAGATTTATGTTTTTTGATACTTGAAATATCCCCAATTTTTCGCAATTTTAAATGAAATTCCCCATGACTTTCCGCAATATTATCATTTCCCCAAAATTTTCCCCGGGAAGAAATTATTCCCCAAAATGGGGAAAAAAAACCCCAATCTGGCATCCCTGCTGGTGCTACACACGAAAAATCGGCAGTGTTACACCGAAAAACACACACATCTACATGCAAAATGTTACAATTGAATGTCATTGAGCATTACATATCAATCTTCAACTATTCCTCTACCAAATTCATCAAAATATTTTAAAAATTACAGTTTTCATAATTTTTACGTTATTTGTGATGTTATTTTTTCCATAAAATTTCAATGATTGACGTGCACTTTTCTTAAATTATCAATGGAATTCGACATTAGCTGACTAGACTAAGTAAGATACTTCATATACCTACAGTGAAACCTCTTCTCTAAAGCGGACAGACATAGGACCAAGAAATATTGTCCATTTAGTGGGGTGTCCGGTCAATAAAAATTTTAAATTAAAACAAATATAATCTTAGTTCTTATATTTCATCATTTATTTTTTATTATGATCTCCAGTCTCCTTGGAATTAGGCATGTGCAATATCGTTACTTTTGTTACCCGGTACTCATTCGTTACTCCACGAAAAATATTCGTTACTTTTAATTCGTTACTTTCTAATTCGGTATTTTAGGTAAAATACTCTTCAAGCAGTATACTCGTACTTATTAATGAAACATTTTTTTTGTGAAAAAGAGTATTTAAGTAAATATGAAAACAATAGTACCCAATTAGAGTTGAAGAATTGAAAAATAAAAAACAAAATATTTCAGGAGAAAAAAAAACATTTTTCATAAGTAAATTAATAGTTTTAAAGAAATATTTTGATTAGCATAAAGGAAGATTAATTTCTCAACATTAAAATCGATTCCTTCTATCTCTTATAACTAGTTCTGCCGTAGTCGAAAATATTCTTTCAGAAGGAAGAGAAGTTGCAACTGATCCCAAATATTTTGTTGCAATTGCCCTTTGCTCTAAAGAAATTAAGTGGTTGTAACTCATGCTGGATTCTCTGATAGTTTTGGAAAAAGTGAGAATTTTATTTTATAGAAATTATAGAAATTTCAGCATGTTGCCCAAAGCGAAATTTTTGTTTTTCTTAAAAAATTGAGGTAGGGTGATCGGTTGTACGAAAAATTCATTACTATGAATAATTTGAAAGGATCTTGAAGCTACTCAAGAAGATTTTACTATTCCGGTAATGATTTGCTCCCTTAATTTTTGTTTTTAACTCGTTTTCTCAGTCGCATTAGGGCAATGCATAGATAAGTTTTTTCATTCATCAGAAAATCGCCTGCATATATTTCTTTGTTTGTTCCAAACGAGGAATTTTTCCAGTTTTGTGCGGTTGTTTCCTAAAGTCTAGTATAAAGTTCGAGTAGAATGTGACATTTCCATAGCAATTTTAGTGACAGTAAAATCACAAGCGAAAGTTTTACTGATGATTTTACTAGTGCAGTACAGAGTTTTCAGGTAAAAACTAAAGGTTCCCTCTATGTAAAATAAAATAACGGCACTATAAATTCTCCACACATTTTACTAAGCATTTCAATGCACAAAACTTTATCGAGTTTGGGCATAATAAAATTTAACGGGTTCTTAAAATATTTCACACTAAAATCGCGAGTAAATGTTAATTTATAGAAAACAAAATAAGTCATTTTTACATTTTGATAAAACAATTTTAACTTTCAGAAGTAAAATGAGTGGAGTATACTATATAATGCCATCTATTTTATAAAAAGGAAACCTTCAGTTTTTACAACTCCGTATTGCACTAGTAAAATTTTCAGTAAAATTTCGGCTTCCGATTTTACCAGGTCTAGAATTTGTATGGAAATGTCACATTTTACTCGAATTCGATACTAGACTCAAGGCATTAAGTGACTGGTAAAATGTTGGCATTTCCTATTTCTATGGCAATTCTCAGTTTTTTTTTATTATTGCTTGAAAAGTTAAAATTGTTACTCTGGTTTCTCCAAATTAACATACATCAAAATTATACTAGCGATTTTAATGTGCAATATTTGGAGACCGCGTTAAATTTTACCTTGCCCAAACTCGATACTAGGGTTAACTTCTTATTAAGTTAACTTTAGCACCACCACCGTAGTTTATTGTTCACTTCTCCATTCCCCCCCCCCCCCGCCCCGCACCATGTTATTCTAGTGATAAAAAAAGACTTACGTGAATAACTGGAAAACAAGGGTGATTAATCCTGTTTGGTAATCGTATAGGTACAATACTCAATGGCATGAAATTTTATCGAAAACTTTAACCGGGTACCGCCCCGTAGAGCGAATTGTAGTTATTTGATTTCCATCGTTACACTGTATTCGTATAGGTAATAGAATACCGAATTTATCATGAAATGAAAATTTTGAAACAACTGAATATGAGTACAAGCAATGAATAATTATTTAGGTATGTATTCGGTATCCAGTTTTTAGAGAAGTAACGAATACTTTTGTACCGAATGATTACTACCCGCACATCTTTACTTGGAATATACGATATTAGATTTTCAACAAATTTTGAAGGAATTTCGTTCTACATAAGTCTTTTCAACAGCCGTTCAAAGTTCTTGGATATTGTGAATTTCCATATTATTTGTGGTCCCAGGTATTTTCGATAGGGTTTAAATCCGGACTTTGAGTGCGGCAGTTGTTCAAAATTGTTGTATTCTTGAAACTATATTTTAGTCTTTCGGGCGCATTATCCTGTTGAAATATCTTCCAAAGCTGTTATCAAGCATTTTTTTTAACATCCCGATCTACTTTGAAATTTAAAAAAAAACTGCGACTGCTCACATTTGTTTTACCAGTAGTTTACATATTTACTTGAACCAAGTTCGAGCAAATTATATACAGTAAAACCTTTTTTATCCAGATTGCTCGGGACCGAGCCCTTTCCGGATAAACGATTTTTTCGGTTAATAGATATCTTCGATTATCCAGAATATTCTAACAGAACTTTATTTTGTCCGGATTAAAGGGGTAAAATAAAAACTTCTCAATTTCATTTCAATTACTCTTTAATTATCTTAAGCGAATAATGTTATGTGGTATGTATGTAATTGAAAAAACATATCCATTACTATATAAATCCTATGTATACATATAAAAAAAATAATATTTGAATTGGAAAGAAAAGAAAAGTAAAATAAGGAAAACTTAAAACTCATGTTTTTGTGTTCACTTCTCAAAGTATTTATCCAAAGTTGTTTGTTTTTGCAATTTTGAAAATGTGATTAATTTTCCACAAGTGTCAATGGTTTCTGTAATTGTTTTATTGTTTGCAACAATTTCTATGTCATCAGTTTCATTTGCACTTTCTTCGTCGTCATTCGGTTCAATCAAACACATAATAATAATTTCGTCATCTGTAAGGGTAGCGTGCACTCCTACATTACTATCACAATTAATCCATTCGTTGAGACTTTCTTGGCTTATTTCTACATTCAACTCAGGTGTATCAATGCAAATCCTTATCTGTTCTATCATATCTTGCTCTTCTAAGACTAATTTGTTATTTTCTTCCCTAACTTCATTTTCAGGAAGCCAAATATTGCTTGAGGTATTTTTCAAGACAGTTAGATTGTACTCTATCCCAGGCACGATACATACACCAAATTGAATCTTTAATGTTAAATTCCTTTTGAAATTGTCCAATGGTTTTGTCATTCATATTTATAAAATTTCGCATTAAGTCTTTCCTGTAGTGACATTTAACAATCCTTAAAATACCCTGGTCCTATGGTTGAATTAGCGATGTACAATTAGGCGGTAAATATTTAACAATCAAATTTTTCTTTGTGAAGTTTGAAACAACTGGATGGGCAGGACAACTATCAAGCAATAATAGAATTTTACTGCTTTCAGGAAGGCCAATATTTCTTAAATGTTCTCTTGTTTCTGGCACAAAGCGGTTATTGAACCAATCTAAAGTGATTGATTGTGTAATCCACGCATGCTTATTTACTTTATATAAAACAGGAATTTCTTGAACATTTGTTAGGGCGCGTGGATGCATTTATGGGATCCGACTGCATTTGAATAAGCAAGGACTTGTATTATTCTCCTTAGTGACTATGGATCCAACAACAGAAACTTCAGTGCTTGACTAAAGTGCTACGAGGTAAGGCTCTCCAAAACAGTCCTGTCTCATCTGCGTTGTAAACTTGCTCAGCTGTTAAGTTTTCCTTTGTAACTAGCTCGTCGAGCTCATCAAAAAATAAAGTGGCAGCTTCGTAATCAGTAGACATCTTTTCACCTAAACACAAACTTGCTACCTGATGCTACTAGTCCATGAATTCCATGTCTGTTTTTAAACTTGTGTAATCAGCCTTGAGAATATTCACATCTAGATTGAAGATTGCTTTTCTTATGAAAATCTTTAGCCTTTTCTTTTAAAATACCGGATATCGGGATTCCTCGTTGCAGGTGCAGATCTAGCATTGAAATTTGGGGGGGAGGGGGGGAGTCATCTTGTAAATTAAATTGAGAAAAAAACAAAAACAACATCCAGCCCCGAATCGCTATCCTTTATCCTGTAAAATCTTTTCCAATTTTCCCATAACATAAAAATATTAATAACTTTTAAGATAATTCTTTCTAATAATCTTTTGCTTGATAGGAGGGAGATTTCCAAAGGCCAAACTTAAAATTTTAAATTTTCTTCGTATACGTGTCTCTAGGAACTTTTTTATTATGGTCTTCGGAGACAAAAGTGTGTTACCGTGTAAACCAGGCGTGTCCAATCCGCGGCACGCGGGCTGCATGTGGCCCAGGACGGCTTTGAATGTGGCCCAACAAAACTCATACTTAAATACTTTCTCAATTAATCTTATAAAACATTTTCTTTATCTATATAACATTTCCACGGGAGTAGTTACTTCTCGACATAATAAATGTACAATTGCGCGATGTGGCCAAAGAAAGTTTTCAATGTGCAATTGTACTTAGTCAAATTGACACTGAAGACATTGGGGACATTATTTATTTTTCGGACGTAAGATGGTTAAGTCGGGGTAAAATGTTGAAAAGATTTTATGTTTTGCGAAATGAAATCAAGTCAGTTATGGAATCAAGAATAAAATCTGTGCCAGAGCTTGGTGATGAAAACAGGCTCACAGATTTTGCTTTTTTTAGTAGACTTGACAACTCATTTAAATGAGCTAAATTCGCGTCTTCAAAGTGAAATACTTTTGAAATACTTTTGAAATGAAATTGAAACTATGGAAGCACCTACATTTGTGAGCAGCTATTTTCTAAGATGAAGCATACAAAGAATAAAAATAGGAGCAAAATAACTTATAAGCACCTTGAGAACTCACTGAGAGTTGCATCAACTTCGATCGCAAAATATCGAAGCATTATTGTCTCAAAAACAATGTCAAATATCACATCAATTTCGTGTTGCTATTTCTTAAATTTTATAATAAAAAATTTATGAATTAATGAAGCTTAAATTACTTAAAATTGTTAACTAAGTATGTATGTATATTCCTCGTTTTTGTTCATTAACTATATTTAGGGTTCGTATATTTTATGTGTGGCCCAATATAACTCTTCTACTGACAATTCGGCCCAGGGAAGCTGAAAGGTTGGCCACCCCTGGTGTAAACGTTTCAAACAAATTTAAGCGTAATATGCAAATATTGGTCCGGTCTTACTTAATTTAGATTATGTGCATAATGGAAAGTAAAGGTGCACATCGTCTCTATTATCAATTTTATAAAACCAAATCTGAAAATCCTGCTGACTGGCTTTATTTGTTCTTATTTCCTGGTGAAACTGAGGCCCGTTGTTTTTACATTTAATTTGTTACAATTGGTAAAAATGAGGCTTAGTATAACTACGAGAAACTTCAGTTCCACGTGAAAGGTTTTGTCCAAAGCTTGATACTGATAAGAGGAATCCACAATTTTATATACTTATATTTATTTTTAATTGGAACTTATATTGTTATAGTTCTTAATTCTACTCGTGTAATAAAAAATCAGCTGAACTCACAACATCTTTCTTTGAATTGAATTACAAAAGGAACGATGGAACGGGTCGGTTCGGAACGGATCCGGTTCTGAAAAATCCTCGGAATGACACATCTCTAGTGAGTGAGTAGGTGTCATCTATCGCCGTTCCTGATGTATGGAAAGCTTGAAAATATATAGTGCTAAAATTTAGTATAATTACAGGTTTGCCGAATTGAATTCCACGATTTTTCATATTTGTCATGTTATAAGAACTTCAACGCGAAAAGGGGGCTTTTCCGAATTAAAGTGGCCTAAAAAAATAAAATTAAAACTTGAATTCGAAAAGCCGTTTATTATTTATTTGTAGTTTAGTTAATTAAATTTACAATTTGATGGAAAAGTAAGCAAAGAATTCCTCAAGACCACCTTTATGTATGAAAGAATTTACATTAGTTTAACGCAGGGATGTAAAATAGCTAGCTCAGCCGAACCTTTCAATCTCATTTTAGCTCACATGGAAGCGCTAGCTCAGGGAGGGTGAGTTAGCTCAAATAGATGAGCTAGATCAAAATGAGCCAGTTATTTCGATTAGTACAACAAAGTTAGCTAACCAATTTGAGCTAGCTAACCAATTTGAGCTAGCTAACCAATTTGAGCTAGCTAACCAATTTGAGCTAGCTAACGCTAGCTCAGGGAGGGTGAGTTAGCTCAAATAGATGAGCTAGATAAAAATGAGCCAGTTATTTCGAGTAGTACAACAGAGTTAGCTAACCAATTTGAGCTAGCTAACCAATTTGAGCTAGCTAACCAATTTGAGCTAGCTCACTAATTTGAGCTAGCTCACTAATTTGAGCTAGCTCACTAATTTGAGCTAGCTCACTAATTTGAGCTAGCTCACTAATTTGAGCTAGCTCACTAATTTGAGCTAGCTCACTAATTTGAGCTAGCTCACTAATTTGAGCTAGCTCACTAATTTGAGCTAGCTCACTAATTTGAGCTAGCTCACTAATTTGAGCTAGCTCACTAATTTGAGCTAGCTCACTAATTTGAGCTAGCTCACTAATTTGAGCTAGCTCACTAATTTGAGCTAGCTCACTAATTTGAGCTAGCTCACTAATTTGAGCTAGCTCACTAATTTGAGCTAGCTCACTAATTTGAGCTAGCTCACTAATTTGAGCTAGCTCACTAATTTGAGCTAGCTCACTAATTTGAGCTAGCTCACTAATTTTTCGTCTTAAATTTTATGGTTGTCTGTCGGATGTTTCTGTCTTTTGCGGTAGATGTCTCTAATGTTCTCGGTCTAGGTCTAGGCTAATTTTATATGAATTTTCTCACTTTTACCTACAGGTTCGCTGGTATCTAAAGTGAAACTTTTGCTGAGTACTGACCCCTCTTAATTTCAAATTTCAGTTTCGCTTTAATATTCAAACAGGGTTCGTAAATAACGATTATTTTCTAAATTTTCGTGAAAAAAATCACACAGAAATATTAATCGGATTAAAATCTTATCAGCGCCTACTTGCAGCTATTGACTCGCTCTGTTTATTGCAAATAAAACTACAAAATTTTTGATCATTAATATAAAAATTACAGTAAACCAATTATATTTAATTTTTAATATAAAAGTCTGAACGAAACAGTTAAACTTTATTTACATAGGGTTTTCAGTCGCTGTTAAATGCTTATGAAAGATTTTTATTTTTTTTAATTCAGCAATAATCGTTATGAGATGATGCGATTACCAACAAACATCATTTCATTTTTATTATATATAATTAATCTGATAATTTTATCATTCAAAAATAATTATTACATGTCGACTGAAAAAGAAGAAAATCACTTGGTGATTTTTATTTATCAACCAGAAAAATAAAACTCACTTCATGATTTTTATTCTTGATCAAGAAAATTAAAAAAATCACGATGTGACTTTTATTTGTGATCAGGAAATATAAAAATCAGGAAATGATTTTTATTCCTGATGAAAATGATATTAATCATCTCATAACGATTGTTGCTGACTTAAAAAAATAAAATTTCTTTCATAAACATTTAACAGGGACTGAAAACTCTATGTAAGTAAAGTTTAACCGTTTCGCTCAAATTTTTATAGTAAAACTCATATCTAAACTCATTAACAATAAGTTTTACGATAAAACTACTTATAACCGTTACGATCTCTGTTCAAAATACATTCGAAATTATTGGAATCTTATTTCCTATAACATCAAAAATATTTAGAAAAAGAAATAGAAAGGATTACAAATATTTTATTGTCATCTATGGCGTAATCTAAGGGAGGCTGTGGTTTTTGGCAAGGAAAAATCAGATTGTATTTTTAGTCCAGATGATCTTAACGCATACTTCACCTCAGGTATTAATATACTCCCGTCAACCTCTGGTCAGATCTCTGCTCATTCACTTGCCACCCCGCAAACAAATTTCGCACGTAATGCTAACATAAATCCTTTTTCATTCCGTGCGGTGAATCTAGATGAACTATATATCGCATTGAATTCCATTAAATCTGATGCAGCTGGTCCTGATAACTTATCACCACGCTTTATTAAGCTGTTATTCCCTTACATTAGTAGCTATATTCTCCACATTATAAATTCATGTCTGATGTCATCATATTTTCCTTGTAGCTGGAAAGTTGCCACTGTTCTATCCATACAAAAAAAAAAAACTTCTCCAGAAGATTTGGCGGATTTTCGCCCAGTAAGCCTGTTATCTTTCTCCAAAGTGCTAGAAAAGGTTATGTCCAAGCAAATTCTTTCTTTTGTCGAAGAAAATAACTTGCTGACGCGTTGGCAATCGGGATTCCGTCCAAACCATACTGCGGTCCTCAAGGTATCTTCAGACATAAGAGTTGCTCTCGACCAGGATAACCTCACTACGTTGATATTGTTGGATTTCTCGAAAGCTTTTGACTGCGTTGATCACACCTTGCTTACAGAGAAACTTCTAAAATCTTTCAATTTTAGTAGCTCTGCCCTAGTTGGCAAGTTCTTGTCCAATCGCAACCAGAGAGTTAAAGTCAATGGTATTCTGTCTAGTGCTTGCCCTCTCACGCATGGTGTTCCTCAGGGTTCAATACTGGGTCCACTATTATTTAGCTTTTTTATAAATGATCTTCCAGATGTGATTCGCGATGTCCAAATCCATCTCTATGATGACGACGTACAGATTTATCTAAGCAGACCAATCGGTCTTCTCGAGGACTGCATCGCACGCATAAATGCTGACCTGGACAAGATATATTACTGGTCTAAGTGTAATCGTCTTTTATTGAACCCAGGGAAATCACAGTGTATAACGTTCTATAATTCAACCTGTAACGAAATTGACATTCCTCCGGTTACTCTAAACGGTATTCCATTGCCTAGTCTTAGTAAGGTGTCCAATCTTGGGATCATACTTCACTATAATATGAGGTGTTGTGACAACGTTAATGCGACGATTATGGCTTTCAGCCAACTTTCTATCAAGTAGCGCACATTGTAAACTAGGAAAAACATTGATACTGCCTCATTTCATTTTCGGCAGTTTGATTTTTCCTAGATTGGACAGCTCATGTGCACGTAAGTTGGAGGTTGCTTTCAATGACTGCATTCGGTTCGACCATGTCTCACATCTTCGGGGCATCTTTTGGTCGGTTGTTCATTGATGTCGTATTTAAATAAAAGAAAATTGGTATTCTTGTATAACTTACTTCAGTCGAATAAGCCGGAGTATCTCAGGGAAATGTTCCAATTCGCGTCATCCCGACGCAATAAAAATATAATTTTACCGCGCTTCTATAAATTACTAATGGAAAGTTCTTACCTTGTCCAAGTGGTTCGCTTGTGGAATGGTCTTCTTCTTAATATTCAAGCTGTGGGCACTGTCAATGCATTCAAGAAGCTTATTAACACTCACTTAACTTGATTTTCTCTATCTTTTTATATTTTCTCCACTGTATCTCTGTATTTGGAAAATAGTATAAACTTATTAGTTATTACTTGTACTTTTGCTTAATTATTCATATTATGTTGCATATATATTTTGTTTTCTTCTTTTTGCACCAATGTTTTTTCTCTTTTTTACACCCTTAGATATTGATATTTTTAGCTGTATTCTTTTCTCTCTATCACTTTGTTTATAACTATATCTAGCGCCACCTTTCTAATTATACAACAAAAGATTGTAAATCTTGTGTATATCATCCAGCGAATAAATTATTATTATTATTATCTATATTTCTATTCTAGATATAATTGCTTTTGGTATAATTGCGAATATCTACATCAACACCTCGATTTGTATCTTTTCGAAGTTGCATAGTAAATTTCAGTCATCAAGTATGTAGTAGCGGTGGGACTGATGCGAGTATTCATCTTAAGGAAATAACTACAATTCGATAATTGTTTGGAAAATCATAGTCTTCATAATAAAAGAAAATGTAAGAAGTAATATAAAATAAAATGTACTCATCAGTTACCTATATTTTTACTATTTTCTTTCAACAGGTTTGTCATTTATAATGGATACAGCAGGAGCATCGTAAACATCTTCAATGGATACAGCAGGAGTAGCAAAAAAGTCTTTATTGGACGCTTTTAACATGGTTAAGTTAAGGCAACTGAATGAATTGCGTCAGGAAAATGAGTTTTGTGATTTTGATTCTAAAAAACGAAGATGAGTTCGAAATTAAAGTGTACAGAGTTGTTGTGTCCTCTGCAAGTAACTATTTCAAAGATTTACTAACACTTCCAATGAAAGAGGAGTTCCAACAGTCCATTTTACTGCCAGATATAACTGGAGATGATTTAGAAAAAATAATCACCTTCATCTACACCAGCGAATTCGGAGAAGAAATCGAAGTTGTCGAAAAAATTATCAAATATGCAGTTATTTTTGAGCTTGAGTTAAAATCTGTTCATTAGCTCTAACCGAATACGGATCATAGCTGCCTGAAATATTGGCGGCTTACTGGAAACAATCTAATTTATAGTTTTGAGGATAAGTGTTTGTCGTATATCATTAGCAAAGCTGATTTATATTTTTGAGAGCTCATTAATGAGCGACTTGACTATTAAGGGGATGCAATTTTTACTTGCCGATAACAGCATGCATCTACAATGCGTCGAAAAGAAGATTTTTGAACATATCTGGAAATGGGCTGAA
Organism: Dioctria rufipes; assembly: GCA_963924295.1. NCBI lineage: Eukaryota > Metazoa > Arthropoda > Insecta > Diptera > Asilidae > Dioctria > Dioctria rufipes. Next base: position 59,702,911 of record OZ002742.1, read on the forward strand.
GGTAAAGCACTTCTGAAACCAAAGGCTTCTCTCAAGTATTTTCGGAAGTTGACGATTTACTACATTTCTCTAAATTGGAAAATGATTTTTTTTTTTGACAAATTGTTAGACAACGAAGATGTATTTAGCCAATGACGAACTATTGACGAATATTGCTAAATTAATTAAGCAAAAGTATAAACAAGTCATCATATGTTTTTTAAACTCGCTCAACGCAGGTTATTCGGATTGGCAGCAAAAAAGATGTTTATCGGCTTTGGAAATCAACTCTCGAGATTTGTTTGGTTATATAATATTCGACAATAAATTGTTAATACATATCCGGAGGAGAAGGACTTTAGTACTAATTCTTGTAAATAATTTGAGCCAATCACATATAGTAGTGGAAAAAAATTTCAATTAATGAAAACAGAGAGGTCGTTGCATTAGTGTTCATATTTTGACAACAAAATCTATGCATGCAGTGGGTGTGAAAGAAAAACCGTGGAACCGTGAAGTTTACATCAAAATAAATTTTTTCGATAAAATTTCTTGATCGAGTATCGAAAATAAATCACTTTTCGTTAGTAAAACAATATATATGCAGGGGCCAATGGAAACACAACGTATAGTTTGGCCAATATTTTCAACATCGCTGCAAAGAACAATCCATTTGTGTATTCGAGGATCTAGAATTGTGACGTTAACGGTTTTACATCCAATGGCATATAATGCCCCATTTATTATCAATTAATCCAAAATCGCAATTATTCTCAGGCATTTCTGGACCGCGATTCCATTCTCTTTTGCCAAAATCAATTTGATTCAATTAACTTGATTTTGACAAAAGAGAATGGAATTAATTACAGCCCAGAAATGCCTGAAAATAATTGCGATTTTGGATTAAATGGGAGTAAATGAGGGATTATATGCCATCGGAAGTGAAACTGATAACGTATCAATTCTAGATCCTCTAACACACAAATGGAATGTTGTTTGCAGTGATGTTGAAGGTATTGGTAAAAACTCTACGTTGTTGTTCGATTGGCCCCTGCATCTATTGTTTTTTACTAGTGAAGCTCGAACCTAGATCAAAAAAAAAAATTTACCGAAGAAATTATTGGAATGATTTTGTTATTGATTTTAATTATTATGAACTTGACGGTTACACCTTTATGGTTTCGGATATCAAAAAGATTCTGCTGTATTGAGTATATAATTTTCACGAGTTAACAGAAACTGCTATAGCATCTTTGTATTACTTAATAAATTTCTATTGTTTATGTATAATTAACGGAGACAAATATATTTTTTGTTTGTTTTAATTTTAAACCAATCTCTTTCAAATTTGTTGATCACTTTGTAAGTATTTCCTTTTCCCAATTTTGGATGTATTCGTATAACTTTCAGAAACCTTCCTACATAATTATAGAAAAATTTTGTTACTGTGGATTGAGATAAGACTGAAATTGTTGAATCGCACTATGGAATATTTGGGTCAGTTGATGATCAAAAATCTGTAGTATTGTTATTTTTGAAGATAGGGTTAAATGGGGGTTAATTGTAGATGATTTTGTGAAATTGAAAAGTTTTTCCGGTTTGAGACAGTCTTGTTTTTATTTTTAATGTATTGTTTAATCCACAGCATAATTTTCTTATATATTGATATCATTTTTGAGTCTGTTTATAATCCTATGATTGTTATATCACAATTACAATTACCCCTTCAAAAATCCCAATCATTAGTTTTTTTTGGGGGGTTATTATAGACAAGTATTCTACACATAAGAACACGCAAAGTATTTCTGTGAATGGAAACTTTGAAATCTTCTGTTAATATAAATTGTTCAAAGCTTTTCTAAGTGTATGTTTAAATTTACCCCACAGTTAAACTTCGGAAGGGCAACAAATTATCAAACACGCACTTATTGTTCCAGTACTTAATGTATTTTAAATCAAATGGAATTAAAAAGTCATAATTAAGAAAAAATAGAAAATATGTTGGAGAAACTCATTTCTTGTAAATAAAAATTTTGTTTCACAAATTGGTATTACGGCACTCCCTTCGAGTTCAATTTTATTGGATGTAAAACGCTCAAAATTCGATCGGGTTTAATGAAAATTTTGTCACTTTTAACAAGACCAGAGCTGGGCAAGTACCAAAGAAAAAGTACTTAAGTACAAGTACCGAAGGCCTGAGTACTTTAGCGTAAGTACAAGTACTGCATGTATTAAAAGCACTTGTAACTAAGTACAAAGTCTATGAAAAGTACTGAGTACTTTTTGAAGTACTTTTTAAAGTACTTTTTTTAAATATTTGTATGTTGGCAGTAATATAATGAAGTTTATCGAGTTCGGTTAATATATATTAATAAATAAATACCTTTTGAAAACTATAATATGTATAGTAACCACTGGCTACTACTTTTTTTTTATAGTTTTCGGTGCTGCAGGTAGAGTAAAACTTTCACCTCTCATTAAAAAAAAAAATGAGCACGCAGCTCGGGAAGTGATTTTAATAAAGCATTTAGAAATTCTTCTGTGTATCTAATGAATACATTGTCTTTAATAAAACACCGTTTGTCAGTAATAACCCTAAATGATTAATTTAAAAACATTTATTTCTATGAATCTACTAATTTATTTGTTGTCTTCAGTTCTGTCTCAGTTGGTACTTAGTCCTTAGGCCGAAAGAGTCAGCAATATAGAAGTAATCGCGCTTTTTGCAATCTATATTATACATTTCAGTGGTTATCTCATCAAGTCGAGGCATCGACGATATTATATTCGAGCGAGACGTTACTGGTTTTTGTTCTACTTACCCAGTCTTGTGTGTATGTTATTAGTTTGGTTCTGCCTTGACGCGTGAGTGCGGCACATTCTTTGACAGTTCTGTGCGTGCTTTAAAACTCAACAAAAAAGGAGTTGCGCTAGAGATTGTGTTTGCTTTTCTACGAAGAGTTAGATGTTTGAAGGTATTTAATAGACTCAGAAATACATAAGTAAAAATCTTGGTACTTAAGTACAAACCTAAGTCTTAAGTACAAGTAAAGACAAGCAAGTACTTATGTTCAAGTACTAAGTAGGGGCATTTCAAAAGTATTGAGTAATAAGTATTAAGTAACGAAAATGTACTTTAAGTAGTACTTAAGTCTTTTTTTACTTAAGTATTGTCCAGCTCTGAACAAGACGAAAAGTCAAATAAGCAGTGTTTAAATCAGGGAGTTGAAACGGAACAACAACCGATATTAAAAATCGGTTATGGTCAACCGAAATCGAATTGATGTTTTTTAATCGCAATAGGAACAAGTTTAGCCATATTGATTTACTTTAATTCGGTTTCGGTTACCGAAATGTAAAATATCATTTTCGGTTGCGTTTAAAAAACCTTATAAATATAAAATTTTCGGTTTCGGTTACAACTGAAATATTAGGGTTGGACGTGGGCGTAGCCAAGGTTTTGCTGTAGAGTGGTGCGCCTAGTAGGGGCCAGTTTGATAGAAAAATTGAAAAAGAATATTCTTCAATCAAGTATTGTTTCTCAAAAATGTGTAAAAGTTTCTAAGATGTTAATCAGTGTTAACACCAAGTTTCCTTTTTTCCTATTTTATTGATTACCGTTGTTTTTTAGATCGAATACAAAATACCTATGATTTTTTTTTTCAAATCTACTAGAATTACGATTTCTCCTGGAATGAGAAAACTTTCATAGAAAGAAGAAAACTTCTTTTAATGGCAATAAAATCGTTGATCTAATAGAAACCAAATTTAATTAATATGCGTAAAAACACGAGAAAAATTCTTCTTATTATAAGAAAATTATCGCTTATACAACGAAACTGACTTGCTACAACAAAGAACATTTTACATGAAGTCCACATAATTCATACCTACCTACTAAAAATTATTTCGGAATATTTAAAATAAATCTTTTTCTAAAATAACGAAAAGTAGACTACATTTAAGCAATTCTATTCTTAGGATCTATAACCTTTTCTCACATATTCTGTAATAAAATTTTCTGCTATTATCATAATCGGAGATAATTGAGATATTTACAACTATTAATCTAATTTTTCTAAATTCATTTGAATAAGACGAAGCAATTTGTTATTTTATATCCAGGAAATGTCTGCTAAGCTCAAAATCGCACCTAACTTTCCTTGATAGACATGGAACAGAGCTTATTCTCAGTGCATTATCGCTTAACTTGAATTCGTCACCATACATCACTACCTTCTAAATTAATATCATCATAATCATAACACAAATCGACAAAAATCAATTAAATAAGCACATTGATTTTATATATAAATAGATGTGCCCAAACTGGAATAAAATGGTGGACGGCTTTCATGTTTGGCGGCGCTACCTTCGTAAATAATGGTTGTAGTCACAAATAGCAGCAATTCTAGTCACAAACCTGAAGTGATGCATTGCGCGTGTACACTTTCTGATTGGAATTGGATTAAAATAATGTTTGAGTGATTCATCGTACTCACGAAATACGCGAGCTATGGGCCAATAAACACAAAACGCTATGATTTTATGCACATGCGCAAAATGGATATTAGACGTTAATCGTTACATTTAAAATAGGCTCTTTTCTACTCAAAGGGTGTTAATTTTCTGCGTTGTTTGGTTTCAATGATTTTCATTAGAAATTCAATTCAATTCTTTGGACGCTCAATTCGGCCTTTTTTTATATTTTATTGATGTAATAACGTTATTATTTGATTTTTTTCCTCAATTTCGATTAAGTTGCATTATTTGGTTTGATTTTTCATTAGACGTCATTTTTAATTTATGATTAATCGAATTACTCATTAAAATTTTCTATTTTTCATGTATTTCTGTGGTGTGCGTAGATTTAGGTAGTTTTTGCTTTGAATCCTTTCAGGTTTGAAAGGAAAGTTTTATATTGTACTTTTAGATTCTAGGTGGCATTAAATTTAAATGTTCATAATAATTTTGAACAAAAATGAGTTTTTGTGAAAATCACTTTTACGACAAAGATATTAAGGAATATTCAAGTAAAAAAGTATTAGCTGTTTATAGTATTCCGAAGTCGTTTGACCATCTTATTTGTTCTTGTTCTGAAAATAGAACTGATCATTTTTGTCCAATTATATTTGCAAAGTTCTAGACTGCAAACCATTAAAAATCCTTTAAGAAATACTTCTCAACGACCACGTACGTGTAAATCGAATTTTGCTCCTTGTAAGCAAAACATGTCAAGAAGCACCAAAAGTAAGAACTCATTTTGACTTTAATTTTACATCCATCATACGATAATTTTTTCTAAAACGAATATCATCCCTGATATAATTTTGCCCCATAATAATTTTCATAAATGGGCTACAATCTTTAAAATCAAAGATAATAATAAACAAGTATAAAAGCTAGAAATCGCCTAGACCAATTTCTATGATACCCTATATATATGCCCGTATGGTCTCCTCTCTGTGAAAGTTTGATTGCGGTTTTTCACATAGGTATATTTCTAGAACGGTTCGTCGGACAGACAAATGATTCCGACCAATTTCATAGGATTTCATATTCTGAAGAACTTTCTAGTACAATAAAAACAGCTAGGATTGATCATTTTCATCACAAAAAACTAAAATTGTTATATGGCAACACCTAGAATGGGTTACCCGATTTAATCCATTTTTGAAATTACATTTACAATTTCTATAAAAACGCTGTGTACAAAATTTCACCTCTCTACGTTGACGCGTTCTCAGGCAGTTTCCAAATATATAGTGAAATGCGAAATTTTTGTATGGCAACCGCACGAAGGAGTTACCCGATTTGTCCCATTTTCGAATTTAAATTTACTTTTTTTTTAAAAAAGTCCGTGCGCAAAAGTTCAGCTCTCTAAGTGAACTCGTTCTCAAGTTATCGTGAGGATGACAGACAGACGGACAAATTGACATGCAGAAATCAAAATAAGTTTTAATAATATGCGTGGGTGTCCAATCCCATTTCGCTCTATCATGGTATTTCTATGAGTTACAAACGAAATGACAAAATGATAAAATTATCTAGGCTAGGGTATAACAATGGAAGCGTAGAAAATGAGTTCAAAAGTTATTATTAAATAAATGACGCAGAAAACTAAATTGTATTTATGTAATTTTACTCCAATATTCATGTATAGTATGTAGATACATAATATTGTGCATAACACATAATAATAATTAACAAACTCATCACTAAGATTTCCTAATCTAGCATTACAATAAATTCTCCAACCGAAACGCTACGTCGAAGAATGTAAGTATAAAGTCTTGAATTTTCTCTATTTTGCTCCTGTTCAAAACGGTACATAGTGCGGCATCTATTGAGAAAACCGTGCACATTTTTGGGCACATCTATTTATATATAAAATCAATGATAAGCCTTAGTTTACTATTTTTTTCTGTAAATCGGCTCAATACCTTTTCAGCTGTATTTTTTTTTAACAATGGCATTCTCTGTGTTGAGAAGTAACATGCGTGACATACGAGAGAATCGTTCTTGAAGCATTGTGCTTCTAAGCAAAGTATAAATAAGAATAAGTAGAGACAGAGGCGAACAAAATAAGAAATTTTTCGTGTTTTTTAGAATATATACTTGGATATACACTATTGTAGTGCAACTGAGACAACGAGCTAAAAATAAAAATCAAGAGAATGTAGTATAACCCGAACGACGAAATCTTATTAAATCCCTCAAAATCCTATCAAACTATTCATAATAATGTACATCAGGTCACACTACCTACCATTTTTAAGAAAAAGATAAATTTCGCTTTGGCCCAGATGCTGAAAGGAGATGTAAAATTCCTCTCAAATGTAATTCTCATTTTTCCCGAAAATATCAAAGAATCCAGCATGAGTTCTCCCACTTAATCTCATATCGAATGTAAACAGCAAAAATATCATGGGATTACACCAACAAACATTAGAATTCCTGCGAAAAACATTGGGACAATTATCTTAATACTGAATACTGTTTTGTATGTATTATTTTAATTAGCCCGCTATTTCGGTAGATGTCACTTTTTTAGCTGTCATTTTTTGACATTTGACAAGTAGAAACTACGCCATTAATAAAACTGGAACGATACACGATTCAACAACGCATTGAAATTATTAAAATTCACTATAAAAATGGTGAAAATGTGGCAGAGACGGTTCGTAAAACTCGAACATTTTTGGGTCGTCGTGAAGCACCTTGTCGGACCGCAATACAGAAATTGGTAGAAAAATCCGAGCTGTCGGGACAAGTTAGTTATGTGAAGAATAAAACCCGTGCACGTCGCTCAAGAACAGCCGAGAATATTGCTGCTGTAGCCGAAAGTGTTGAAGAAAACCCAGGTTTGTCCATTCCTCGTCGTTCTTTGGAATTAGGCATTCCAGAAACGTCATTACACCGTATTTTGCATAATGATTTGGGGTTAAGGCTTATAAAGTTCAGTTAACACAAGAACTCAAGCCGGCCGATCATCAACAACGTCGAGTCTTTGCTGATTGGGTCCTTGAAATGCATGAAAATGATCCGGAATTCCATCGAAAACTCATCTTGAGTGATGAGGCCCATTTCCACCTCGATGGCTTCATCAACAAGCAAAATTGTCGCATCTGGGGCTCGGAAAACCCAAGAGTTATTGTTGAAATGCCTCTCTATCCTCAACGTGTGACTGTTTGGTGCGGTTTATGGTCCCGCGGGGTCATTGGACCTTACTTTTTCGAAAATGAGGCTGGAGCAACAGTTACGGTGAATGGATTGCGCTATCGACAGATGATTAATGATTTTTTATGGCCGGAATTGGATGGTATTGATCTGGACAACGTTTACTTTCAACAAGACGGCGCTAAGTGCCATACAAGCAACGAAACCATTGATCTTTTACGGGAAAAGTTTCCGGTCCGTGTTATCTCTCGAAGAGGTGATCACAATTGGCCACCGAGATCTTGTGACTTAATACCTTGTGACTTCTTCCTTTGGGGCCACGTGAAAGAGAAGGTCTACGCCAACAGCCCAGCGTCGATTCAAAACCTCAAAGATGGAATTCGTGAGGCTATCGAGGACATAGGGCAGCCACTTTGCGATTTGGTTATGGAAAATTTCATGAAAAGGATATGGTCCTGTAGGCGTGGTCATGGTGGTCATTTGGCTGATGTTATTTTCCATTATTAACGGCATACCTTCCTCTTTATAATGAAATAAAGAATCGATCATTTATCTCAAAAAATGGCATTTGTCTTTGAATATCAAAATAACACCTCTTATTGGAAAACCCGTTATTATAGCACCATCAGCCGATATACATAGGGCCGGATTTGATAACTTCGCTGCCGTAGGCCTATGGACGATTGCCGCCACCGCCCTCCCCTGCTCCTTGTAAAACACGTTTGAACTTGAAGTAAACTAGTAAGCAAAGATCCAGTTCGATGATCCATAATTTTAATAATCGTAATCTAATCTTCATAAGTTTAAATAATTTTTGCGGGGTGCTATGCACACATTTTTGAAGTTTTAAGCGTTCACGTCTGGGTTCAAGGAGGGCACGACTAATAAAAAAAAAAATCTCACCAAGTTTTGCCGCCCCTTAAATTTGCCGCCCTAGGCCTACTCGGCTTATAGGGCAATCCGCCACTGGATATAGAGGTTGTAATTTAAATAAATAAGATCATCTCTTGAAAAAGTCGAAAACGGCATCTGTTTGTGGGAGAATACCGATTAGATTTCACTAACTAAGAATACATCTAATAAGGTAGAAGATGTATACGTACAGTGGGTCGGAAGACAGTTGACCACAGTTAGCTCGAAAGTCTGTATTAAATTGGTAAATGCAGTGAAGTGGCGATTGGAGGTAAGCAAGTCGGTATTAAAATCACCTGTAACAATAATATGGGAGGATGAGCCAGAAATTTGTGATTTGTCTAGATTATCCCAAGAAATAGGTCTGTAAATTGTCCGAACTATACATTTTTCATGGTCTGCAAATATCTCTACAAAAATGAATTCAATTTCAGATGTAGGGTCGGAACTTGCTAGCAAATACCTCCAGAAATGTACTTTAATATGTTGAAAGAACGAGGACTTAAACCTCCGCCACCAGAGACACACATTTGACAGAAGTAAAATGTTGCTTCATTCAAACGTCATTCAAAAACAAAATGGTTGTCTTACATTGAAAAAAGAAAGAAAAAAAAAACACGCTGCAAAACAGATGCAATCCAAACAAATAAATTCTCGTAAAACGATGGCAGCTTAATAACTTCATTTTTAGGTGTCATTTGTTGCACCCCAATGTCAGCCATAAAATATCTTATTAGCAGCAAGTCAAAGTTTACACAGATAAATTACAGAAATGCATTTAAGCCACGAATTAAGTTATAGACGCACAGTAATATTTCTAGCCTTAATTTAGCTGTCAACTGATGGTGCAAGATCTATGGGGTATCTTGACTGGCGGGAAGAAATGATTGATTCTATGGTCCTGCCCTCGAAAACTTGTGGCTTATTTGCGGTTGCACTAAAGATAATCAACCTATGATTCCATACTATGTCGTTTGTATACAAAGCGATTATCTACTTGTTTAATTTTACCTGCCCGCGTCTCTCTAATATGCATAGGTAATGCCTCGTTGAGCACTCTTATACAGACTTCTACAATATTTCATATATACTTATGTATAATATGTATAACAAAGGCGCAATAATTTTATTACCTTAAGTCTTAGGCAATCATCGTGTGTATCTACGACGCGCTGATAGACGCGTAATATGTGAAAGTTCTCACTTCTGTTAGGCTAAAAAGAGTTATGCTGATGTTACTACAGCAAAAAAAAAACATTGGAAATGAGTAATTAGCCAACTTGGCGTAATTATACAATAATTTTGTGTAGATAGGTATGTTTCATTACTTAAGCCAGAGGGGCAGTGTCGGTAGGTACCTGTGTTTGTTTTGTTAATGACCATAGCTAGCGGCTAATAATCTTTGCCGATCTGCACTAATTTTTTTTTTTTACGGAATTAATTCCAATTGAAAATTTCGGCAATCGAAAGGTGGTAGGCGAGAAAATTGAATTATGCTAAATACTTGTTTTCACTGTCGGATTAAATAATTTCAAGTTACGGAAATTTTTAAAGTATCTTCAAACTATTTTCGTAATCACAAGAGATAACTTTGTAAGTGCAACGTATACTGCTGAAAGAGTGTATAGATTTGTATTGAACTTTTATGCGCGCGCGATTTAAGTATAATTAGCTGCGAGCATATAACTAACCGAAGAAATTGATAATCATATTTTGTGAGGAAATAACTATCTTTCACCGAAATTATGAAGAAATCGGTTAATCTGTAAGAGAAGAATATAAGTAGTTAGGTGAAATATTTATATATAATGTAAGTAGATGCATATAGTAGGTAGGTACGTGATTACGAATTCGAGAAAGGTTTGCACACATAATTTTGCATGAAATATGTTACTCAAGGTGCATTTCGAATGTTGTAGTACGCGATATACGCTAAGAAGGTTCATTTGAAAACAACTAATTATCGGAAAGTATGCGCAAAAAGTGTGATAAATCTCATGTTAAAAAAGATTATAAGAAAATGAAAATGTGGTAAAAGTTTATTTCATTTTTTTTGCTTTACCGCATTTGTATCTAATCAATAAATTAGTTGAAGGTAAAATTGATTGAATAATAAAAAAATAATTCTCTGATTTGTTACAGTTAGGGGAATCCTCAAATTGTCGGTGTCTTTGGGTAAAAGTTACCCAAATTTTGTTTTTTTGTTTTTTAGTTTAAAATTGCACCATTTTTTTGGTAGAAATATCTGAAATTTAGAATACAATTAAAATAAGGGATTAGGATTAAAAAGTACCTATACGAGAGAATAACCCAAGGTAAACAACATTGACGCCCTCGGTAAGAAACTTGAAACTTGACTTCTTCAGCAATAAACTCAAGAGCAGCTTTTCACAAAATGCTCAAACTCTTGACGAGAAGATATGCAAGCTCTTCGATTCCCTTGCGTGCAAATTCATGGATTATGCTACACATTCGAAACATTATGAGGCGATTTCGTCGTCATTAAATAATCATCTGTTGGATTTAAAAACATATATCAACGATATTCCACATTCGTTTGAAAATATCGTTCAGGATACAGCTTTAAAATCTGAGTGCAATTCCATTCTTGTAAAGCTTACTGATGAGGTATCTGTTGCAAAAATTTTAATTGGGGATATAGCTGATGAAATATATTATAATTATAATCTAGCGCCCACCAGTTGCTGCTCTGATTTACGCAGTGAACTCAATGCAGTGCTTACTCCAAATAATTAGACTATTGGTAACTTGCCGGCTTCGCCCCTCAACGATATCATTGTACTTAATGATAACTCGCCGTCTACCTCTCTTAATAATGTTAATGATAATAATGCTGAATTGTTAATGAATACAGCCTCTGATAAAAGGACTTCTGCTCCCAATAGAGGAACTGATGTACCATCTATTCTACCTGCTTCTAAGCCTCGTCGCAAGCGCCAGTCGCGCCATGGGAAACGACCTAATTTGCACCTTCCCGCTCCCAATATTAGTCCGAGTGCCTCGACTGATGTAGCCTCAGGTAACGCTTTGGGTCAACTCTCGCTTGCATCTGCATCTAATTCCCCAGCTGTGAATGTTGCTTCACCGGTGTCCTAGTTTGGAAATGGTATTGGTCCCTCTTTGAGAATAGTACCAAAACCTTCGAGCATTTTCGTCACTCGTTTCTCTCCTGGAAATATCTAACGTCCAGAAATGTTGCAACAGAGAATATTTCGTGTCGTAAGATTAGTAAATACTCTAAACCGGTTGCATCCTTTGTCCTAACTGTTTCAGCGGATGTGCGGGACCGGTTATTGAATCCCTTATTTTGGCCCTCCGGAGCTTTTACTAAATTATTTGAGCCTTCTGAACGCCATCCCAGAAATACATCCAAAACAAGTAATGTTATTCCAAAAAACTGAAGTCGCTATCCCTTTACTATCAAAATGTAAGGGGGATTCGGACAAAAACTTCAAGTCTAGAAAGCTTCGTCTGGCGTACCTCAAGGGAGTCATTTGGGCCCGTTGCTATTTATTCTATCTATTGACGACATTGTCTCCGTAGTGAAGTTCTGCAAAATCTTAATTTATGCTAATGACATTAAACTTTTCGCTCAGATTAAATCTATTAGTGATTATCAACTTACACAGGGTGACCTCCACAAATTTTACGATGTGCAAAAGCAATAATTTGGTACTCAATATCGACAAATGTGAGGTGATGACTTTCCACAGGAATCTTAATCCTATCTCTTATGTCTATGGGTTCTCGGCTTCCTGGATTCGCCGCGTTAGTTCTGTCTGTGACTTGGGTGTCAAATGTGACCATAGATTGAATTTTAACTCCCACCTACCCTGGAATAACTCATTGATTCTTCCACCCTATGAGGATCGCTTGCAGCTTTTGAATATGCATTCGCTTGAGAAACGTCACATGGTTGCCGACGTAACTTTTGTTCACCAACTGTTAAACGCGAATGTTGATTCCCCGTTGTTACTTGACAAAATCTCTTTCCGTGATAATAGGCACAATTTGAGAAGGCTACCTCTGTTGCATGTCAACTCCTTAAGGTCTAGCCTTGGCATGCATGAACCTGTTAATCGCATGTGCATTACTGTTAATAATTTGGCTGAGTATTTTGTTGTTGACGACTCTAAGCATGTCTTAAAGAAACGTCTATATAATATTTAATCTTCTGTTAGATTTAATTTGGTTTTTTATCTTTTTGTTCTATGTCGCATTGCATGACATTTCTTCTGGTGTTTGGTCTATGTTTAGGGTAACATACTAACACCAACACCGACTAAGTGATGAAACGCATGTATTGTTGACCGTTTATTTATTAAACGTGTCCATGCAGCGATCTTGTGTTAAACTGGTTCTGATAGAAATAAGCAGTTGTGGATTAGTCTAGAGAACAATTTCGGAGCTACTTGTATTTTCTTCAAACCGTTCGCAAATGGTTCCCACAGTCGCCCTTATTACAATTCGGCAACCAAGTTGTACGAAATATCTAGGTTCGCACAAGCATGTGACAACCAGTTTGGTTGCAAGTCAAAATCATTGCATGTTTGGGAGAGTTGGATAGCAAGGACATTGTTTCCGAACAACTACCATGAAATACATAGTTGTGGAAACCATTTAGTAGAAATATTTGGCAACTACGATGAGGCTATGCGAGAGAGAAACATACATATGTAGGGGAATGTCGTCAGGGTTGGCCTGTCGTCTAGGTCGGCCAACTGAAATTTTTGTAGTTTTGACCACAAGCGCCATCTATGTTCGAGCGCGGAAAAACTCCTCTAAGTGATAGCGAACTTTTCGTGATATTGCAGATTTGCAGCGTGAACGCAAATTATGTGGTGTGCACTCAGTGGTTGGAATTTAAAAAGAAAAAGTTTTTTTAGCAGCAGTGAATATGGCTAGAAAGTGAAGAGAAAATATACAATCATCAAGTTAAGCATTCTGAATGTATTGGTGTGACTCATGCTTGATAATAAACCAAGAGGAAAATTCAATCCTGCAACATGTTTGGTTGTGGTGTCACGTGATGCGATAATGGTGTTTGTCATCAAGTTTGGCCACTTTGTGTAGTCAGCGTTGGTCCACTGTGATTGTGTGCTTGGATGATACTCAAAATACGCCCAGCATCCATCGCAACGAAGTCAGTCAATAAAACACCAGCTAAAGGAAGATGCCCACCAAAAAAAGCGTAGAAAATCCCTCTTAGGACAATACAAGAGAGAAGTGCATTTGAAGCGATCAATATAACGACATTTTCCGGTAATGCGATTCCGAATAATATGTCATTCAAATTTTGCTAAAAAAACAGAAAAATGCAACAAATTCAGCTTTTCATTTCATTCAATTAATTTTTCCAGGTCATTTTCAATCATTTCAGTACATTTTTCGTTGACTGGTCAACCTAGACAACACTGGACAACCTTGAACGCATTTCACTTTTTTTGTTCATTTTTCACCCAATAAATTTTCCATGTTCAGCAAAAGTGTTCCGTTTTCCTAGACCTTTCCAAAAATATGCTTGGATTGACAAAATTCTTTCTTAAACGGAATTTATGGGCAAAAGTCAAAAGGGTGTCCAACCCTAACGACACTCCCATATGAACACACGAATAAAAGAAAGAGATGTGGATATAATATTTTATTATAAAAAGTAAACATAATATCGGCTTTATAAAAGACTTTAATTTCGAATTGGCGCCCTAGGGCAATTAGGGGTAATGTCACCAAAAGATCTTATACAGGGCGTTTCCATATTTAGGTGGTCCATAGAGCAGGAGGTGATATGACTCACCTAAACAAATAAAAAATTGCAAGCCGGTGGGTGGGGGGATATAATAACCATTTCGAGGTTACAGGGTGATTAAGAAAATATCCGAGTTTTTCACAAACACTCTGCATATTAAAAAGTACAGAGTGTAACCGTGAAGAGCTCGTTGAATGCAGCATTTCATGGCTTTTCCAACAACTGCCGACAGACGAGAGTCAGAGTCCAGAGTTTACAGTTTTTATAAAAAAAGTTATGTAAACCATATTTTAGCAAAAATTGAGGTCATAGTAAAAAACTAAGACAACAAAATCAGAAATTTTAAGTTAGGACCACAATAACTCCTTAGAGGAGAGGAGTACGGAGCTGAATGAGCAGTCGTTGGAAAGGCCATTCAATACCTTTTAGGATTCAGAGCATTGTCAAAAACTAGGATATTTTCTTAATCACCCTGCTGTAATTCCGAAACGGTTGATGTGCCCCCCCCCCCCCCCGTCTTACAATTTTTTTTTTGCTTAGGTGAGTACTATCACTTCCTGCTCTATGGACCACCTAGATATAGAAACACCCTCTATAGTGCATTAAAATTACTTCTAATATGTAGGGAATGCTTTGAAAAAAAAAAAGAAAAAGTATTTTGATATTAAATGCGTACTAGAATTAGGGGTTAATTGAAATTTTCAGCTTTTTAAGTGTTTTTACCATAATTCGATTTATTTTTCGACTTATCTCTTGTTTACATTAAGCGGACTGGACTGGATTATCGAACTCTGGAATGAGTTAATCCGCCTTGTGAACACTAAATGGAATAAAATAGTCTTAATTCGGTAGTGGAGTGGATTTGTAATTGTAATTGTCTCCTTTGCTCAATTCATCTAAGCTAAAACTAATAACTAATAAAACTAAAATTTTGTCCATTATTTCTTCTCAAAAACCTATAAACAATAAAGTGTTTTCTATCTGGCCGCGTAATGTGTGTTGTATTTGGATGGCGTTACATATGAACCACACCCTATAAATACCGGTGTACCTCAGGGCTCTGTTATCACTCCGGATCTCTTCCTAATTTTCTTTAATGATCTGCTTTCCCTTACTTTCAATCCCATGAATAGCTTTGCCGATGACAGTACCTTTGATTTCGATTATTCCTTTGATACTCTTGTGGACTTCAGAGGGAATACCGCATATGTCAAACGAGATTACATGACTAGATCATTGAATAACAATCTTGACAATATTTCGCTAGTGTCAAAGCGAATTGCATCGAATTCAATGCATCTAAAATCCAAAGCTGTTTCATCTCTTTAAAGCAAAAGCACCACTTTATCACTCCCATTTCATTTGACGGAGCATTAATTTCTGATACACCATCAAAAAGCATTTATGGTATTAATGTGTCCAGTAAATTAAGCTGGACAGACCACATCTCCCATGTTTCCAAACAAGCATTGAAATGTCGTGGATTTCTAAAAAGATGTAAGAAATATTTCAGCCCATCGAATCTAACGCTCCTCTACAAATCCTACATCAGACCTAGAATTGAATACAATTCCCATATCTGGGCCGAGGCTGGTCGCACAGCTTTAGCTTCATTTGATATTGTCCAAAAGAGAACTCATTGGCGATTTGAAAATACTTGTCATATTGACTCACTCTAGCACCGCCACAATGTTGGATGCCTTTCTCTCCTTTATTGCTACATGCATGGACAATGCTCCGATGAAATATCTAGTCTGATCCTCTGTAGATTAATTCCTAAACAAAATACTCGCGCTGGAAGCCCGCACATCCTTTCATCCTTCAAAATACTTTCGGCCGTACAGTAAAATTCCGAGATGCTGTCTTATCCCGAATTGTGCGTATGTGGAACAATCTACCATCTTCTGTTTTTCCTCGGGCATGGATGGATGGATTGAAAAGAGGTTGAGTCCTCCGGGGGGAAGACTCTGGAACTTGGGCCACAGCAAGGCTCATTGTTCAGCCTCCAGACCTATAAGCAATAGCCCATAAGTCCCAGCCGGACGCCCTAACAAAATTCAGAATTGGCCCCCAAACCTCCCTGCCTGCCTCATGCAGCTTTTCCAGGAGGTGTGAGCCAAGGAATCTGTAGTGCTTTCCGGAGAGAGCAGGGCAGTGACATAAGATTGTGTAGGTGACCCTCATTCCCACTGATATCTCTGTGACCTGGCACCCACACAACGAGTACCCTGTTATACAGCGAGAGCGAATTTAGAGTGGTTTTGCACTCCAGTACTAACGTGGAGGTTACAAAAGGTTTTGACAAGACCTTTACATCTGCTTGGCTGTCCGAGCAGATGGAAATCTCCTTGTTCGTCGTATCCGTGTTGAGGAGGTGCCTTCCGGCTTCAAGAATAGCCTTGACCGTGACATGGATTTCAAGGTGAAGGGTGATTTCCATACGAGGCTCCTCACAGAAAATCCCGGTATTTTCTTCAGTTTTGGAGCCGTCAGTCTAAACAATAGGGTTTGTTAATGGTTGAAGCACGGAGTGCGACGCTTAATCTGTCCTAGATGGAATTATTGATTTAAATTCGCTTTTCAGTATAGTCTCTAGAAGAAGGTCGCTGTCCCTGCTAATGTCAGGAGCGATGGATTGCACGATTTCGAAGACAGATTCGTGTGGAACTCTTGCTCCAGTGTGAATCCAGTGTTGATTCAGATGCAACCTCAGCGCTGCGATTGGTGCCCCTTTCTTGATATGTATCTACACGGGGTGTATATTGAGGATAACCTCCAGAGCCGAGTACTGGTTGACTTGAGAGCGCCGCTTACGCTAAGGAGGCACAGTCTCTGAATCTTTTCCAATATCTTACGATGATTGGCGAAATTCATTGCTTTCCATCATACCACAGAATCGTAGGTTATCATGGGTCGGATGACGGTAGTGGAAATCCATAGGATTATCCGCGGTTTAAGTCCCCACTTTTTCCATATAGTTCTGCGGCACATTGCGAAGGCTCTAAGTGCCTTATTCGCTCTATCTTCGAGGTGTGGTTTCCAGTTTAGCTTCTTGTCTAGTATGATACAGAGGTATTTAACCTTATCCTTTAGCTCCAAACGTGTAGACCCAATATAGGGGATGTTCAGATTTGGGATATTCCTTTTCTTAGTGAAAAGGCATAGGTCTGTTTTCAGTGGATTGATGAATAATCCAAAATCCGTAGCCCAATCTATGACTAGCGGATTGCGTTTTGCACCAGTCCACAGAGTACAGATTCATAACTACCAGAGACTAATATCAACAGGTCGTCTGCATAACAAACCACCTTATATCCACTCCGGGTGAGTGTTGACAGGAGGTCATCCATAATGAGCACCCATAATAAAGGTGATAAAATACCGTCTTGGAGTTCCTCGGGCATATAATCTACGAGGATTCAGAAGTGACATACATCACCATCTCCGCCACTTTCCTCATATCCCTCAATCCTTTCCCTATCTCCTTCCTTGTCTTGGCTTTATAATATATATATACTATACAAAAAAAAAAAAGATAATATTTCTGAAATACATAGCAGTTACAGCCACGACAACAGGCATATCACTTCTATCGAAATAATCCATTCCACTGTATTTTAACACTTCATACTTCACGCATTAAGTCAATTCCTCTCCAGTCCAATTTTCTTCATGTAAACAAGGTATGAAATGATCCCAGGACTCCATTTGTCATAAGAGTTTTCTATTGAACAGATCTACTTGAAATTTTGTATGTATGAATACTAAATAAGATGGCAAATGTAAGAAATATATATTGCAATTGGAGTGACATCTATTATTAAAGCCGCTAACTTGTTACACACTATGATAAGTCAATGATATTTGTCCTGTTGTCCTCATTGCATGATTGGGCCGATTAAATTTTCTAAGAAGGTCACGAGTATAGAATTTCAATTTATTAATTTTATCAGGTTGGGTCTCGTCCGGATTGATTTATCCACACTGCTAAAAATTATTCCAAATGCTACCGAAGTGCAATTATTTATTATCAATTATAAAAAAATATTTAGTTCTAGTTAATGAGCATTAAAGAAATATTTATGTCGACCATTAGTATGTGTGAATTTAATGGGCTTTATGCAATTATTATGGAATAGATACAGGTTTCCTTAGAATTTGTAGAACATAATTCATATACAATCTGGGTGCTGTGCTGCTTGAGTCATTAATCATTTTTGAAAACATTATAAATTATTCACATGTCCTATAAATTCTATGTATTTCTTCACATAGGTATGTACATATATGGGAATATACATATTATAGCTATTAAGGTCTCAAACAGTTATAATTAAGCAAAATGTAACCAACCTACACCTTCATGATCCATTCTCTGTAAAATCCATCTGCTACAAATAATAATTTTAGAATGGCTTTAGTTTTCTTAAATTCAAACAACTATTACCGAATTGGTACAATAAATTTCAAAGATTATTGCTTGAAAATTTGTTATAATTTTCTGCTCCACCCTTTTGGAATTTTTTAAAAGTGTTTTTTTTTCCGAGCTGTTTGAATCCACCAAGCCCATCAGACAGAGAACTATTAAAGTAGGTAGACGCGGCGCTCGAGTATAGGCGGCTCTGTACCTGTTACTTGGCGCATTCACTTTTTGATAGACTTTAAATCATGCATCGAATGTCATTATGCAATTATTCGGTATCTGGTATGCAATACTGCGAGTACTGTGCCGTACTCTGCCGTAGCTGTTCATTGTCATTCTCGGCTGTAGTAACTTTAGAATGAACTTCCTGCTTAATTGTTTCGGCGGCCTTATCATGAACTTTACGGAACAATAACTATTTTCGGTGCATTTTACGCAATCTTTATTTTTACGATGCAACCTTAATCGGCATTAAATAAATCTCTTTTGAATGTGCAAAGGGTGCAGTCAGCTGTTAAGAGTCAATAAATTTTTAGTACCAGATTGCGAAGTGTGAGTAGATTTTGTCACAGTATAATGGAGGTAATCAAAACCCTCGAGAATACTTCCCAAGCCATGAAACAGAAATCTATATGTATGCGTTGTGAGTTCATTTTCTAAAATGTTCTGTATTGATAATTATGGAAAAGTACCAAACATTGACTTTATATATGCTACAGAGCCCAAACTACTATCCATATAGGAAAATAGTCTTCTAGTAATTTATAGCTGGGTTGCTTACTTTCCCAAAGGCTACACTTCTTAAGTACCTTGCTTAACAAAATAATAAAATAGTTTTGATTACAAAGTAACCTTACCATTTTACCCTCAATACCTGTCAGCTGAGTGATAATTGCATGTGTGTATGTGCAACCGGAGTCCGAATCTGTAGGCAGATATATTCTATATCATCAGCCCACGGCATCCCATGACGTCACAGCGACATTACAATGATTACTCAGCTGAGAATTTTTGTTTGAGGAATCGTAGTCATTCGGCTAAGATAAATTTTTTTAAATAATTTTGTTAAGAAAGGTATGAAAATTTTCTTACGGTTCGGAAGATAAGAAAGCAAGCTTAAAATTATCAGAACACCATTTTTCTGTATGAATATTAGTTTAGGGCGAAGGAGCTATTCAAATCAAACTGTTGTCAGTTTTACATAAGAACACTGCAGATATTTTAGAATATTAGGACTCCGTTGGGGCTGTCATGTGGTAGTGAGGGAGTCTGTTTCATGGATTGTGAAGTATTCTCAAGGATTTTGAGGCAATGGTTTGTTTTGTAATTAATTATATGTATTGCAACGTAACATATCTTAATATATAAAAATTCCAGTGTCACTGTGTTTGTACACGCTAATCTCCGAAGCCGCCCAACCAATTCAAGGAAATTTTGTGAAAGTGTTTGGTTGATTCGAGCTTGAGAGACAGGATAGTTTTGGACACAATAGATGACGCTGTTGTCGAAACGTAAAAAAAGGCCTGACAACGCGTAGATATGAAAATCTAAAATTTTGTACACGGCGTTTTCATAAAAATTGAAAATACATGTTCAAAAAATGGACTAAATCGGGTAACTCCTTTGTAGGGTTGCCATACAAATATTTAGTTTTTTAGTATATACAGTGTCTAACACAGTGTCTGACAACGAGTGCATGTAGAGAGTTGAAATTTGGTACGCAGTGTTTTCATAGCAATTGCAAACAAAATTTAAAAAATGGGCTAAATCGGGTAGCCCCTTCTTGGTGTTGCCATATAAAATTTTGGTTTTTCACTATATATTTGGAAACTGCCTGAGAACGCGTTCAACGTGGATAGCTTGTAAGGGCAGCGACATACGATTAGGTTTTACCCGTCCGGCTGGCCGTCTACGGTTTTTACCGTCGTGGTGATTATACGACATACGAGACGGTTATTATCGATTATTTTGTGGATACAAGTCAGTGAAGTCAGTTCAGTAATTTTTAGGGGTGTTATAAAATTTGGAAAACATTAGTGATATTGACGAGTATTTTTGATGCACTATGCAAACCGGTTTTTTAGGGAATAGGTGAAAAGACGCAAAGAAATATCTCTTTGCGTCTTTTTACCTCTTCCCTTAAAAACCGGTTTGCATAATGCATCAAAAATACTCGTCTGGGATGGCCCTATGACAGCAAAACGTGAAAACTCCGCCCCCTCTCATTTATTTACGAAAATGAATTAATTACCATTCTGTTTCGTTGCATGCAATTTGCGCTTTCACATTTTTTATCTTTACTCATAAAAGTTCTCTTTAATTTGATTTGATTTGATTTTTTTTTTTCATTTTTTTTTCTATCTTTCTTCTTTTTCTTGCCGTGTGGATTTTAAATGTAAAACAATCGGAAAAATCTTCTGTGTCCTAACTTGTTATTAAGTTAACTTTGCTACTGCACTAAATTTCAACAAACCTTCCGGGAAAAACCGAAACTTTGTACAATGATAACTCGCTGGAAATACATCCGATCGCCAAAACTTTCACTTGCTTAATTGAAATAAGCATTTTTGATCAAATATATTAAAGTATCTTTCAAGATACCTGTAATGTCTGTTATATCTGTTCATTTCGGGTCGACTTTTGGTCACGACAAAACAAGTTCTTGCAATGGAAATTGTGGTTACATGGAATTTTGTTTTGTTTAGAAAAAAAAAAAATAATAATATATTGACTACTTAATTGTCAAATGTCAATCATAGGACGTTTAATTTCGATTTTGTTTTAATGTTTCGTACTAAGTTAAAAAAAAAATGGCTGCAGTATGCTAGCGATGTTGCTTTTAACTCGTATGTTCGCTATGATTTTAATCTTCGTAGATATGATCATGTATCCTCCTTCGCCAACCATATTTTGGGCTACAGTCTGAATCATTATCTTAAATATCGTACAGTACTCTTTCTCCTCTGCCTAATGTACAAGAAGGTAGGGTCGGTATCCTTTCGAAAAACTTAATTTTGCCACAGCGTTTAGGGGCAAGTGCACTTTGCCAGAACACAGATCAATAATTCAGTTGAGCTGTACACGGAAACTTATTCCAGTAAAAACCCTTATTATTAGAAATCGGGAATAATTGCTTCAGATACGGATTATTACTATGATGACAACCTATTATTTTCATTCAAGGGCACTAATAGGAATATGTAATCTGAGAGCTGTACTTCCTCGTCATATCTTACGAGACGCAACGCAACATGAGATTTAACAAAATACAAATTATGGCGAGGAATCGACAAATCTAGTCGAGAGTCTAATAGAACCAGTATGGAATAGAAGACGTTTTGTAAGAAAGCAATTGTCTGGTTCGGTTTTTAAATGCGGGATCTTCCCCTTTCCGGACAAGTGCTCTTATAACTGAGTTCAGCTTCCATTCCATCTATAACCGATTTTAAAAATTGTTAGTTCGAGTCCAGAATGGAACAAGATATTTATAAATAACAAGAGTCAGTATCGTTATCTGGACACCAGTTTCTACTGTTTGCTTAAAATTCAAATTGAGAAACCTGAGCTGATTCTTTAATGACCTTGACTGCTGTGGAAATAGAAGATAATGTAAAAGAAGAATTCTTTAAATAGGGCTGAACAAGGTGTTCCATTCTAACCTAAGAGGAGACATCATTTTACTTTTTATATTCAGATCGGCCTCTATAACATTAACCTTGGACACGTTATTGGATACCATAGCATTAGTAATACCATCGGAAGGATGCTCTACGTCTACGCATTGCATTTGTACAGCTTTCGTCAACTTATTGCACTGACTGGACCTCTTCATACCCTTACATATGAAAAAAGATACCAAAGTTTCCAGGCTGAATTCTTCGCCATCGTAATGGCAGAGAAGATACCCCTTGATATGAAGATCAAGGAAAATGACATTGCTAATTTTTCGGATAGTCAGGCGAACTTGATGGCTCAGATAACATCTAAGTTACTGGGGGAATGCAGGTCATCCGTGAATAGGCTGTGCAGCCACAACATGGTGCCCCTTCATTCGGTTTCTGGTCACATGGGGATCATAAGAAATGAAAGGACTGACCTTCTAGCTAGAGTTGGCTCTGACTTTCCGTTCGGAACCCGCTTGGCGGTGCCACCTCAGTTAATGGATCTCTCATCAAAGCGGTTGTTCGTATGAAGCATCAGTAGAGATGGGAGAACCTAAGTACTTGCAGATGCACAAAACTTTTTCTTGATGGGCCCAATAGTAATTTCTCTGATTTTCTCTTGGGGCTCGGAAGGAAAAAATGTAGAACTGTGGTTGGCATCATCACCGGCCACAGCTCGCTTCACGCTCATTTAACAAGGATGGGAGTTGTTGACAGCCCTGAGTGTCTGTCTATCCTGCGTGCAAGGAGAACCTGAGACAACCGAACACTATCTGTGTGTTTCACCCGAAGCAGGCTGGATATTCTAGAGTCTGCCCTTCTATCTGTAGATGAACTGAAAAACCTTCCTAACCAAGACCTGATGCGTTTTATTAAGAGGATAGGAAGGTAATAGGGTTTCTAGTAGGATAGCCAAAATGGATTGCTCTGGCCTGCTTGGAATCTCTTATCCCCCTGCCTATCTAATAAAAAAAAACCCCCGTTCTTCAGTACAGCTTCCCCCGAAATGGTCCTCTTTATATACTTTAATTAAAAAAAAATGCTGTAAAATTTTTAGTTCAACGTGCATACGGTAAGAACTACGATTTTCACGCAACGCAGCAAAACAAAAACGGAAAAGATACGCAGTAGAACAACAGGAGCATTTGCGACTTGTTCTGACCCTCAGTTGAAAGTTTTCCCTTGAGAACTTGTGGTTGTAGCATTTCTTTTTAATTAATTGTGTTTGTAATAATTTTCTTAGGAAAGTTATAAATGAGACCATCTTGAGGAAGCTAAGAAATCAAGCTTAAAGTTACTGGAAGAACATTTTTCAGTATGAACGATAGTTTATGTATTACGGTAATTTACATTTCAATCTACAGTGAGTTTATCAAAATAACAACCTAGGACTACTATAGGGCTATCATGTATTCGTATTAGTAAGAAAGCATATGGCTTTGAAAATATCTCACTTGGTGTATGAAACGGGATATGGTAGGGTGTGGCGAATGGGATTAAGACTGATGAATTCACCAAAAGGATATTTCCTGTATCAATGGCAACCTCGCTTTCTTAGAAGCTATTTCTACAAAAATTCAGTAATTTTGCATTTGTATACTTTAAACCAAGTCGACCGTATCCCAGTCTAAATTGATCACATTCGAATCTTTCAGTTGTCTTAAAACTTGCGCAAGCAATTCTTTTTCTCTTCCCCCTCCCTTTTTTTATATTGTCCGAGAAACAATTCTTCAGTGTATAATTATACAAATAATAGCAACTTTGTATACTGCTGTGTCAGAAAACGTGGAAATATGTTTTGTGCAAATAATTGAAAATGTTTGACATTAAATCAACATCAGCATGACAATTTAGAGTTGAAACTGTCAATTAAATCTTGGTATGCAAATAAACTCAAATTGAAAATAGTCAGCATAAATTAATTTACTGCAGCAGCACCCTGTCTGATTACAAAACAACAACAACAACGAAAAAAAAATAGTTAGTTAGGATGCTGGTGGTGAGTGTAAAAATTTGTTTACATGCCATTATCCAAATAACCGCAGTAAATGTAATTAATCACAAAACTAGAATTAATTTGCGCTCATTATTTTGTAATCGAATTTCACTGAGGGTGTCCTTCAATCGTTGCATGTTAATTTCATATCGGTTTCCGTAATCAATAAAATTACCCATACACGGCCACACTCCATCGATTCCCGTACATTCGCTAAATGACTGTGGACTATGGCTGAACTTTTCGATTCGAATATTTTTGAGTTCTGTTCGATCGTTGTTTGCAATGTGAATTCCTGACAAGAAATTGTTACGACATTTTGAATATAAACAACATTTAGAGCACAGTAAGCGAACGTGCCGCTCGTAAAAATTGCATTGTAACTGTATCCAGGGCAAAATGGCCTTTCCGGCGCACTCTCTGATATAAATCGCTTTTTTATCCAAGCACTATGAAACTTGGGTTAACCAAAAAAGAAGCCAACGCCCAAGAGCTGCACAATGAATAAATGGTAGTTACTTACCGAGAAAATTCACCACCAGTACCATCATGAGAATGCATGAGAATTTTTGTAAGGTTATGGAGACTAGTGCATCTCGTTCATACCGTATAGGTTGTCTCGGTTTAGTTTGGAATATCTACTAGAATAATTTAAATGTATTTTGTGAATGGCGGGAAGATATTTTACATATTATTGTTAGACGAGGCTTGAGGTGCTAATTAAATGCGGTAAATCACAGTTTTCACGGGTTGTCGCTCTGCACTATTTTCAACTAACTGGCATTTTCCCTTCTCTACCTAAATGCATTTTATATCCTGAGGCGATCTCCCAACAGTGAAAATTCAGAAAGACATACACACACACGTACATAAAACGATTTGGCACTTGCATATATCTTAAAAGCCGGTAACTACTGCTTTGTGATGCCGCTGGCATGGAATAATATTGCAGTTTCAATTTCATTCTACAAGAGTGCTGCACTTGCTTTCTTGCATAACTTTAAGAAGAAAAAAAACAACAAATCTTCAACGATTTAGCCATGAATTTATCAAAGTCTTAGCGATAGCATAATTTTGTGAGCTGACTTTATATACTTAGTTGAGCACGAGCCTGCTTTGAATACATAGACATGCCACTCTTACTATTTTGCATAGTAATAACTAGCAATAATTTTAGCGCCAATTAAGAAATATATCTTTAAATTTGCAATTAATTAACTTTATTTAGATTTAGTTAAAGGCTGTTATAAGAATTTTAAATCGCCACAAAAATTATCGTCCAAACGGTGATATATGGGGAAAAAAACAAGTGATAAATCGTTCAGTGGAATGTGGGAAATTTATTCCATAATGATCGCAACCGGAAAATATTTGTATTTATAGGAAAATCAGGCGGTAAGAAGTGGGTGAATAATTTTGTATAGGTAAAGAATTGTTTTTATATTCCGATAATTTTCGAGAATCGATTACTGAGATATGCATTAATAACTCACATGTATAATATGCACTTCCTATACGTTCATAGAAATGGGCTCAATAATATATTGCTGTCTCTTTCGGTCTAAGCACCAAACCAAGTACGCATGTACAGCTTGCTCAGCTGAATTATCCATGGATGTTTCAAAAAACATTTAGGGCCATAAACCACAACCAGAATAATCCATATTCACGTGTAATGCACAAACACCAACCAAGATTACTCGCGATTTAATCCCTCGTATTACACTGGTGTAATAAAGGGTTTTCCAATAAGAGGGGTTATTTTAATTAGCCCGCTATTTCGGCAGATGTCACCTTTGGAGCTGTCATTTTGTGATATTTGACAAGTAGAATCTACGCCATTAATAAAAATGGAACGATACACGATTCAACAACGCATTGAAATTATTAAAATTCACTATAAAAATGGTGAAAATGTGGCAGAGACGGTTCGTAAAACTCGAACATTTTTGGGTCGTCGTGAAGCACCTTGTCGGACCGCAATACAGAAATTGGTAGAAAAATTCGAGCTGTCGGGACAAGTTAGTGATGTGAAAGTGTTGAAGAAAACCCAGGTTTGTCCATTCCTCGTCGTTCTTTGGAATTAGGCATTCCACAAACGTCATTACACCGTATTTTGCATAAAGATTTGGGTCTTAAGGCTTATAAAGTTTAGTTAACACAAGAACTCAAGCCGGCCGATCATCAACAACGTCGAGTCTTTGCTGATTGGGTCCTTGAAATGCATGAAAATGAACCGGAATTCCATCGAAAACTCATCTTGAGTGATGAGGCCCATTTCCACCTCGATGGCTTCGTCAACAAGAAAAATTGTCGCATCTGGGGCTCGGAAAATCCAAGAGTTATTGTTGAAAAGCCTCTCTATCCTCAACGTGTGACTGTTTGGTGAGGTTTATGGTCCCGCGGGATCATTGGACCTTACTTTTTCGAAAATGAGGCTGGAGCAACAGTTACGGTGAATGGATTGCGCTATCGACAGATGATTAATGATTTTTTATGGCCGGAATTGGATGGTATTGATCTGGACAACGTTTACTTTCAACAAGACGGCGCTACGTGCCGTACAAGCAACGAAACCATTGATCTTTTACGGGAAAAGTTTCCGGACCGTGTTATCTCTCGAAGAGGTGATCACAATTGGCTACCGAGATCTTGTGACTTAACACCTTGCGACTTCTTCCTTTGGGGCCACGTGAAAGAGAAGGTCTACGACAACAGCCCAGCGTCGATTCAAGACCTCAAAGATGGAATTCGTGAGGCTATCGAGGACATAGGGCAGCCACTTTGCGAGTTGGTTATGGAAAATTTCATGAAAAGGATATGGTCCTGTAGGCGTGGTCGTGGTGGTCATTTGGCTGATGTTATTTTTCTTTATTAACGGCATACTTTCATCTTTATAATGAAATAAAGATCCGATCATTTATCTCAAAAAATGGCATTTTTCTTTGAATATCAAGATAACACCTCTTCACCTATAAGATAACAAACCGCGCACACGAAAGTTCTGATTACAGCCAATATTCAAAACTGAGGGTAGATACAAAAATACACGTAGGAAAAAAAGTTAAAAATATTTTTTGTGTTGCCAATGCACACCTAATACAAAACCAGTAACGATTAGAGGTAAAAGTATCCGGATAATTTACTATCTAGATTATCCGAGATAATTAGGATTCGATTCCTCAAATCCGGGTATCCGAATAATCCGGATCCTAGTATTCGAATCTCAACTATCCGGATCCGGAACCAAACTATCCGGATTCGGATCCGAACTATCCGGATCCAGACTAAGCAAAAAAAGGTCAAAATTTCCTTCAGATTGCATTGTTTCATTGGGAAAATATAAATTTCATGATATTCTCATTTTCTCAATGAAACAACACAATTTTGAAGCTCTTTTGCTTAGTCTGGATCCGGATTGTTCGGATCTGGATCCGGATAGTTCAGATCTGGATCCGGATAATTCGGATCTGGATCTGGATAGTTCGGATTTGGATCCGGATAGTTCAGATCTGGATCTGGATAGTTCAGATCTGGATCCGGATAGTTCAGATCTAGATCCGAATAGTTCGGATCTGGATCCGAATAGTTCGGATCTGGATCCGAATAGTTCGGATCTGGATCCGGATAGTTCGGATCTGGATCCGGATAGTTCGGATCTGGATCCGGATAGTTCGGGTCCGGATCTCAGGAATCGGATAGTTCGCAGATTCGGGTATCCGGATATCCGGATATTAGCAAATCCGGATCCAGTTTTGTAAAATGTGAACAATATCAGTGTTATGTGGTTTAAGGACTTCTTCCACATGTTCCTCTTAAAGATACCGTTGTAGCATTGGTATAGTCACTGAAGGCAGTAGGATCAAGATAAATCCACAACGCAGGGTGGGTTTCTCATAATTTTCGGGATTGAAGTGTGCCTATTTTTCAGGTTATGAGTGTCTATGGAAGGAATCTGCATTCCCGTGCTAGGGACAGCTGAAGCAAGCATATGCCACTAGAGTGATGAACAGATGTGGAGGTATTAAAATTTTGCATCTATGGCTTAAAACCCATAGTAGACCCTGAAGCAAATGTGATTAACCTGGAAACCAGATACAAATATAGGTATAAAGTTTACAATCCATCATAAATCTTAAATTCTTAATATGGTTAGACATAACGGGAACCGTCATACTCCGACAGAGAATGATAATAGAGCTCAGTCCTATTCAGAGTTATAATGTATAAATAATAGTTTGAGTTTTAGACAGCTTAAGTGTAAACCCATTACACTGACTGCATTGAGAGACATCTACCTGGTACTTAATAAAACTAATCTAGTTGTTGAAAATATGAACGCAACTCTTCTAAAAATAATCTAATAAAATTCAAAAAAAAAAAAACGCAAATGTTGATTGAACATGAAGAGATAAATGTATACAACAAATTTCTTAAGTAAATAATATAGTACATATATGCGTACTCTCATTATGTACCTAGGTTGTATATGGCAGTATGTAAGAAAAACAAAATTTCAATGGTTAAATTGCTCACTTTTAACATGAAAACTTCACTTGTTGCAAAATATTCAAGAAAATAATAAACGGACAAAAATTTACATTTAACATACGGAGGCGCATGCGCAAATCTCTATCTTCACATTGCACCGATGCATTTCGTGCATAATCTATACAAGTCAAAAATGTAAAACGTATTCGGGCAATTATGTTTTGCCGCACCGCGTCGATTCCAGCACTTGTCTCGATAGAAACGCGATTGAGTACACACCTTCGAATTATTATGTATATGTCTCCCGTTATAGTATGGGCATTTGCTTGAAATCATATTGCCGCGCTCTGGCTGGCAGCGTGCACCAGTTAAGTCTAAAATGGCTAAAATTTATTTCTACATATAAATGCGGCACTGAAGTAGAAGTATGTACCTACCTTTACCTGCCTATGAAAATCAAAGCGGTTGCCCACGATTTCATAATTTCGTGATTTCATTCATAGTGACTATAGGGGCCGGGGCCTAATATAGACTGAGTTTAATACTCTCACTGGTTGCCTTCTGAGGAGATTTAAGGAGGAACATAGAAGCAGCAGCGGCGCCCGAAAAGAAGAACACAAAGCAAATATATCACTTGTCAGCATGGCAATGTTTCATCATAATGATATTATACTACTGATGGTGTCCCCCTCTATGGACTACTACCTTTTGTTGTCTATTTGATCCCCAGATTGGCATAATTGAAGCATGGATGAGAGATATGCATTTCATTTGGCAAATGTACATCACATCAGCATCGGATTTGCAAAATCAACAATCATCTCATGTCATTTGACTTCTGGTAATGACCAAAAAAGTTGCTTTTACGGGCTAGTTAAGCTAGATGGTATTTTTCTTAATTTTCCTCAAGTTGGTATATATGACACTGAGGCAATTATTGATCCGTTGTTCTCCGGAATTGGAATGGTAATGTGATCTGGTTGCATAAATACATTCAGATGAAGGAAATCTTATCTAAATTTGGTTAAATGGGAAATCACCGACGCAGTTATTACCCAGTTTTATTTCCGATTAACGATTGAATTTATTTATGGCTCAACTTGCTTACGATTTGGATATGTTCCTTTGTGTAAATTTCAATTGCTGACAGACTTGTACGAGTGTCTTTTTAAAAAGGGATATTTACAATTTTCAGTTTTTTTAAGTTAAGTATGAGATTATATTCTCTACCCTGAAATTCAAGAT
The DNA here is from genome assembly GCA_963924295.1 of Dioctria rufipes. Lineage (NCBI taxonomy): Eukaryota > Metazoa > Arthropoda > Insecta > Diptera > Asilidae > Dioctria > Dioctria rufipes. The sequence continues at coordinate 59,733,066 of OZ002742.1, forward strand.
TTCGTCACTGTAAACCGAAACAAAACGCGATAAACTCATTAGAAATCTTACTTGAAAACACTTGTTCTGATCAAAAGGGGATATTTACATTAAAAAATATGACATTAGTATTGTTACTTTGGTTTTATCTCAAAAAGGGATATTTACAGTACGATTTCAATAGTAGAAATAAATTTTTAAGGGAGAAGTTTCTGTTTTATATTTTTGAGTAAAAATAGAAGTAAGAATTAAAAAATAAAAACTGATAAGAATACTCAAAATATGCTTTAATAATTTTATTCTAGTATAATGTACAAATCAAACGAGGATATTTACAAAAACGTACAACACAAAAAGGGATATTTACAAAATGGTACTGAACAAAAGGGGATATTATAAAGATTTTTATTCAAAAGGGGATATTTCCAAACTTTGCAAGCCAATATTACCGGAAGTAATAGTCAAAATTTTTTCAAAATAATATATTCTAGATAACTTATCATATCCTTTCCATATATTCCTCCTATTATTCTGTAAAGCTGTTGGTATTGCTAAGTCAGTTTTTTTCGATTTTATGAAAAAACGATTAGGACGTAAATATCCCCTTTTGAAAAGACAATCCTCTAATGGATAATGGCAGGGAAGTAGAAAATTATTTGTGAGTTGTATTTAATTTTCTTATAAATAAATTCTATTGAACAACAATATTTTTCAATAACTCTACCTTCTAGTATAGTTTCTTTCAGGATGACACATCTATGATTTTATATGAACATTTCGATATTCCACACTGAACTTTTTTTTATAAACTAAAAAAAAAACAAAAAACAAGCATCCTGGACACACTCCAATTTTTTTTTTTCAAATTGAAGAGGACGCCTTTGAATTGAAGCATAAATTCAAATTCAAATTCAATTTCAAATTCATTTATTCCTGGTGACAGTACATACAAGATTTATAATCTTTTTTAAGTACAATATTATATATTGGTTCTAGAGATAATTGAAAAAAAACTAAAATATAAAAAGAAAAAATCTAAATCAATTTAGTAAGCTTTACGTTATATACCTAATCGTGCAACTCAAAAGCGAAGATAAAATTTATTATTTAAACTTTACATGTTAAATTAAATAAAAATGTTATTTTAAGTGGGTTTTAACTAGCGTTTTAAATACACTGACAGTGCCTGCTGTTTGAATAGCAACAGGTAAACTATTCCATAGCCGGGTGATCTGAACAAGGTACGAATTCTCCATGACCAGCCTATGAAATTGTGGCATCACTAAATTTCTATTCCGTTGGGATGTTGTAAACAAGAATAACTCTCTAATATACTCTGGCTTATTTGACTTCAGTATGTTATACAACAAGATAATCGATTTACGTTGTAGAAAATGTTTCAACGAGCATCCTAATAAATGCATTCTAAAAGAGGATACATGGTCAAACCTACGTAATCTAAAAATGAATCGAATACAGTCATTAAATGCAGTCTCTAATTTACGTCCACACACACTATCCAGTTTGGGAAAAACAATGCTACCCGAAGTGAAATGAGGCAAGATTAACGATTTCACTAGCATTAGACGAATACTACAAGGTAAGATATTAGCAGAAAGCCAAAGCCTTCGTAAACCAGAATATATTTTCCTCAATTGCATATTGACATTATCACAACACTTCATACTGCTATTCAAGGTTATCCCTAAATTGGTGACCTTACTAAGCATTGGTAGGACGGAGCCATTTAACACTACTGGTGGAACATCAAGCAAATCAAATGAATTATTGTAGAAGCTTATACACTGAGACTTACTAGGGTTTAATTGTAACCTATTATACCTAGACCATGCGTGGATTCTGTCTAAATCCGAGTTAATACGTTCTATACAATCTTCAATAAGCCCAATTGGACGACTTAAGTACAATTGTACATCATCTGCGTAGAGGTGAATGCTCACATCGCGAACCATTACTGGCAAGTCATTAATGAATAGGCTGAACAACAATGGACCCATGATAGAACCTTGAGGCACTCCTCGCACTAGCGGCAGCGGAATGGATATTCTATCATTGAGCTTGACTTGTTGACTGCGATCAGATAGAAAACTACTGATCATCGATACTGCTGTACTACTATATTTAAAAGAGGCATAGAGCTTCTGCAAGAGAATGCTATGATCAACGGTATCAAAAGCTTTTGAAAAATCCAAAAGCACCAAGGTGGTAAATTTGTCCTGATCCATAGCACTTCTTATGTCAGTGGATATCTTTAAGATAGCAGTTTCACAACTGTGGTGCGTCCTAAATCCGGATTGCCAATAGGTTAATAAATTATTTTTGTCTACGTGTTCAGAAACCTGTCGGTACATTAATTTTTCAACCACTTTAGATAGAAAGCATAGTATGCTAATTGGACGAAAATCTGCTGGAGATTCTGGAGAAGATTTCTTTGGAATTGGAAGAATATTAGCAACTTTCCAACTGGAGGGAAAGGAGGATGAAGACAAGCATGAATTAACTATATGAAGAATAAATGTACAGATGATTGGAAGCAGTATTTTGATAAAGCGCGGTGAGAGGTCATCAGGTCCAGTAGCATCAGATTTTATTGAATTAAGGGCCGAAATAAGTTCAACCATGTTAACGCACCGGAAAGAAAATAGATCACTGGAATCATGCGAGATACTGCTTACTGAATTAGATAATAAACTAGCCAGATGTGGAGCAGACGTTTCATCAGGGGAGTTACTGATCGAGGTAAAAACGGCATTCAATTCTTCAGGTTGGAAACTGGAGTAGCTCTTGTCCTTACCATATACTCCGATTTCCCGCAGATTCCTCCACAACTTTTTTGAATCAAGGTTAGTATTAATTTTGGAACTATAATACTGACGTTTAGCCAGTTTAATCGCTGCGGTGGTTCTATTTCGAGCAGTTTTGTACAAGGACCTGGCTTCGTAAGTTTTGAGTCGCCTATACCGTTGATATAGATACTCACGCTCTATAATAAGCGTGCGGACTCTTGTAGTAAACCATGGGCAGCAATTCGCATCAGTATATTTCACCCGAACAGGTACATATTTATTATACAGATAGGAGATCAACGTCGTACAGATGTCGACTTGGTCATCAACTAATACATAATCATATATCCGCTGCCACGGCAAAACCATGCACTCATCAAATAAGGAATCAGTATCTATATTTTTATAATCTCGGAAAGAATACTTAATAGGAGAGTGATTCATGCCTAGCATAAGGTCATAGCTGAGAAAAATGATATCATGGTCGAGTGTACTAGGAGGGCTGATTTGATCGTGTATAATGATCTTTCCATTATCTGTCACAAGAATCAGGTCAAGAATAGAAGGATTAGACGTGTTGTAGTAGGTTGGATAGAAATTAACAAAATCAAAGTGAAGGGACTGGAGTAAGTGTGTGAATTGATTTGCTAAGGTGTCTTGCCTTAGCAAATTGACATTAAAATCACCACCAGTAATGACGTTCGTATAGCGTTGTGTTATGTATGACATTTTATTTTCAAATTCACGGGCATTATCATAGTTAAAGCAATTCGGGGGACAATATACGGAGCAAAAAACGCACTTTTCATTACCGGTACCAGCCTCTACACATAGAAATTCAATTGCTCCATCAACTGAAAATGCGATTTGCTTGGCATTGATCCAGTCCCTAATATAAATCGCTACACCACCACCCAGCCGTCCCTTGCGATCGTTACGAAATAAATTAAATCCAGGAATCGACACGAGTGATGATGGAATATCCTCGTTTAGCCAAGTTTCACTCACAAAGATAGCATACAAGTTAATATTGGAAAGCATATAATTAAATTCATCCATTTTATTGCGGATGCTTCGAGCATTCATCGAACAAACATTCAACCCAGAGGAACGATTACATAAAATATTAAGAAGTATTCGCACCCTGTCCAGATCAGTATAAATATTGCTATCCGCACTCATAAATGAGAGCAACACCGTCAGTGAAGTAAGTTAAAACAGATCGAAAAATACCCATTAGATGAAGGTTAATGTAATTATTGAATCTTCGCAGTAGGAGTAGCATAGTTAGAGTTAAAGATCACTAGCCGCAGCTTTTGCACAAAAACTAAGAAAGCTTAATTACGAATAAAAGCTATAAATTATTAATACTATTACTTCTTCAAAATTTGTAATTAATTAATCAATAAAAATATAAAAGTAAAATAAACAAAAGCAAAATTTTAAGAAATTAAAAAACGAAAAAAACCAAAAAACAAAACAATGTATGCATCATTATCAGCTCCAGCGATATTGGCGGTAGTTATAAATCAACAGCCTTCAGTTAACAGATATGGAATTTCGGAGTTGCTCTTGGTTTAAAATTCTAATCTCTTTATCACCTACCATTCTCTTTATGTGGATAAAGCCATTTAACGATCGTGCATAACTTATGTAGAGAAAATGGGAAAAATTGGATTCCTGAAAACGATTTGTGCTAAAAATGCGAAGAGCGCATTCGCGCTCCTGTTTGTTAGTATAAATCAGTGCTGTCGTTTGTACTCCGATCGGAGTATTTGTACTCCGAAATTTAATAGCATACTCCGGTACTACTCCTTTTATAAATGTACTCCGTTTTTGGTATTAAGGAGTCCATTTCTTTTTAAAAACTCCTATATTTGTTAGCAAATATCAAGTTTATTAACAAGTTTTTATTCACCTAGGTGAGAGGACTGAGTTGAGTAATTATACCCGGTACATAGTGAATAGCTTGAACTTGAAGAGATGATTTGGTAGTGGTAATACTTTGTAATATACCAACAAGTTCAATCATATCAGAACAATTCTTTTATTGAAATGAAGGAGAGAATAAAGTAACTTCAAATGTACAATGTCATTTGTGTCATTGGCATCCGTTTCGCTGGGCTTGTGTAATATTTTGCTATTATGTTGGCTGTCGCTTCACTGCAGCGAATTAGTTGTGCAAATGTGAAACGCTCTCAAAAAATTTATTTAAAATTTTATTTAAAATTTTAATTTAAAATTTTAATTGCTCCTTTTCTTTCTCCCAAAAATTAAGTTTGCCTTAAGATCTCGTTCAAATTCAAAGCCGTTGATCAATTTTCATGGAAGTGGAAGAATTAATTCATAAAAAAAACTATTTCAAGAGCAAGAGTTACAAGAAATAACAAATGCCTTGATTTTTATATTACCTAATATAAAGAAATTTGAGGACCCAGTACTAACAGCAGTTGAGGGAATGGATCCAATTTATTTAACTCCAAGCTTAATATCTTTAATCACACTTTTCCGAAACCTTATTGATCGAAATGATATCGATGCGTTAGACGGAGAATGGCGTGTTGCGCAAATAAATGAATTTGTACCAAAGTCGCAGTTATTTACTTGAAGTTAATACTTGAACCTTTTTTTTTTTTATGTAAAAATGCTCTAGTTGAAAAAATATTTCCCAATTTAGAAAAGTTAATAGTTGCCTTATGCGCCTTCCACATACTTCTCAAGTGCGGAAAGAAGTTTTCTGGCGGTCAATCTTATTAAAACTAAAACCAAAAATTCTCTTAACATAGAATCTGCAAATTCCTTATTGTTAGATCAATTTTTACGATACCTTAGATGAATGCCTGTGTTCAATTTCGTACGGTATGCAAGTTTCATTGTCAAAATGTCTATTTCTAGAACGGTTCGTCGGACAGGAAAAATGATTATGTATAACCAATTTTATAGGATTTTATATTCTGAAGAACTTTTCAGTACAATAAAAATGTTTGCACAATATATGTAAAAAACTACAATGTTCGTATGAAAAGATCAAGAAGGGGTTCCCCGATTTAGTCAATTTCTAAAGTTGTATTTAGAATTTTATGAAAACACCGTGTACAAAATTTCAGCTCTCTCCGCTGGCACATACTAGAGCAGTGTCCAAATATATAGTGAAAAACGACATTTTTGTATGGCAATCCTACGAAGGAGTTACCCGATTTGCCGAATTTCGAACTTAAATCTTTTTTTTTAAATAGGCCACGTGGAAAATAACTCCAGAACGCAGTTTCCATGAGGACAGACAGACAGGCAGACAGATGGCCGGACGGATGGGTAAACGGACAGAAGAAATGTAAAAATAAAAATAATTTTTAATATTATGAGTGCGTATCTCACCCCTTTTTACTCTGCCGGCATTTTTTCTGTGCGTTATAAAAGAATAACCCAGTTAGTATGCCGTCTGGCATTTCATATTCTAAGGTTGAAAAACGTGCCACAACGACTGCTTTTTATTAGCGGGCAGCATGCAAAAATTGTAATGCCAACCAAGATTTTTTTATTGTACAAAGTTTGTCATTTATGTACTTGAAAAAAATTAGAATATCTCAAATTAGAACATTGGGGCGAAACGGGTTGATGTATTTCCAGACGTTTGTTGTTCTGTTTGCAAAAAACACTTTATATCTACAACGTTTCAACTACATTAATTGAGGTTTATATATGCTCTTCTCCGTTGAGGAGTTCTATTCTCCGTGTCCGAAGGTCTTTGTCAGATCTTGACCAAATTTTGAATTTGAATTGGTTTAAAAATATCGCAATTATCTATAAAAAGAAATCAGTCGTACGGATAACGGATAACCTCCACTTTTTGAAGTCGGTTAAAAAAGAGGATCAACTATTATAATAACTTTTACTGGATTCTTGAAAATCTCATAAAAAAAAGAAGAAGTTGCCAAGCCAATGTGTATCGCAAAAATATCACAAAGTGGAGCATACATTTTGCTAGTGAATTCATTGACAGAACATTGTATCACTTCGGATTCACTTTGGCTTTCTTTTTCGACAAAATATGATAAATTAAAATGTATCCAAAATGAATATAGTGTTAACTATATGTAATTTAAATTGCTAACCATATACAATTCACTGACAGAAACAAAAATACGACAAATTTCTGATCTGTACATGCTGACATACAAAATTTAGGATGGAAAAATAGAACTGAAAATCTTGAAAGTGTAAAATTCTGAGAAGTTTGAGCACAAAACAGCAAACATGCACGTGCTTATAAAGATAAATAAAAAGAGAACAGAATATATATTCGCTTTCGTTTCGCTTTTATATCGTTTCGATAACATCAATAATTTTTAGCTCAGTCACATTTACTCTTATGGTATTAACTGGTATTTTGAAAATTTTAAACAAAAAAAGAACTGGGATAAATCATGATCGTGGAATTTAGTGGAATATACAAAAGATGTCTCGTGAAACCCGTTTCGATTCATGTAAATCTTTTGAAAACTTAACTTTTTTTAAAAAAAGCTAAAAAAAACTAAGCTGAAAAGGCTTTTTATTTTTTCTGGCAAAAATAAAAAGCCAGCTTGACTTTTTAATTTTTCGAGTAAAAGGTTTTGAGGCCGGAAGTATAAAAACCTAAACTGGTTTCTTATTTTCAGGGACCAAATCAGCAATAAATTTTTACGAAAAAAGCTTAATTTACTTGTTATTGCTGGGCGGGTAATAGTTTTGTAGCTAGAAAAGCAAGAGCAACGGTTTGATACTTTTTTCGGTAAAAATATATAAAGCGAGCACTGCTTTTTATTTTTGATAATTTGATTGATAATTTGATGCTAAAAAAAAACTAAGCTGGAAAGTTTTTTTTTTTTAGTATCAAATTATTATCGGAAAGGAATAAAGTGAAGTTGGCTTTTTTCGTAACAAGTCATAGGACTGGTTCGGTCCCTTCTCTTATGTTTACCATTGTGCAGCTCTATTGTCGCGTAAGTTTCGCTGTTGCGGACGTTCGCCAAATTGTTGCTGGGAGATGATTAAATACGTTCGACGAAAAAAGGCAAGAAAAATCCGTATTTCACCACTAAAATAACTTTTAATAAAATTTTAATTTGAAAATTATTTACACAATCAAAAAGTATTAAATTTTAATATGATCGGTTTTAATTTAGTAGAGTACTCCATTTTCTCCGAAAGTACTCCGCTTTGGCAACAAACAACACTACTCTTGAACATTTCCAAACGACAGCACTGGTATAAATCCTCAATTCATTATAATTGGTTGTGAGCACAACAAGTGTGATTCGGTTTATTTGATTTTTGCTTATTGATAACATAACATTTAAAAATAATAATTTTAAGTTAACTGTTGCAAGTAAAGGTTGGTAAAATGTCAAATACCGTTTGAGTGCTGAACAATTTTCTTCGACTTATGCTAAAAATGCGGAGTACTTTATATCTCTGATTTCACAGTTTGTATGAAATGCAAAAATAGCAAACCCGTATTTTTTTGTGGTTTTCCCGTACAATGCCCCAACCGCCCCCATAGGGGGGTTAGATATTTCGTGATTTAACGGTGGAACAGCATTTTCAAAAAAATTATATTTCTCAATTTTTCTAATTTAAATGCTTTATATTTTTCGAACGAAACTTTTCTTGTTAGTAATAGCATTTAAAAAAAGTAGTATTATTTACTATCGCAATTGGGGATCTGTAAAACCATTTTGAGGCCAGAGGCCTTGTTTATCCCTGTCCCAAGAATAGTGCTGATACTCGCCCTCGTTTTGACGATATAAAATTTTAAAGTGACCATATGCACAATGTAATGCAATATTTTATTTGTCTTTTTCAACTAGTAACTCTGCAATTGTTTGGAAACTAGCCAACGTTTAGCCTGTTCCCAGAAAGGAGACAGTAGCGATTTCTCAAATAATCGACTAATTGCAATCACTTTGATTCTTTCGAAGGGTTTTAAACCTGTCATTAACTCCAAATTGATGAAGTATCCAGAAATCATTCAGCTCATCAATTATCGCCAATATTGCTTCCGGACAAGACGCTCATCAGAAGACTTGTTGAGTTTTCTTGCGGGACTTTGGAACCATAGATTTCAAAATTTTGACCTATAGATATTTCAAAGACGTTTAATAGAGTATGGAATCTTGCCATTCTAATTGCTTCAATGGGGCCATCGTACGGGGAAACAACAAATATGCTTGAGTTATTTTTGTATTCCATATAAATACTGCAAATTGCATCCAAATCTCAAATGGTCATAGGTATCGTTTTCGTGTGGAATGGCTGTGTATACCTGGCGACTTTAAAAATTGATATCTTCAAAACGAAGCCTAACGCCATTATAATTTTGTGCACATATATAGATAAGCCATAAAGCTTTATAATAAAAATACACAAAAAAATTTTTCCAAAGTTCCACAGTAGAAAAAATACTTGCCCCTCGGTTTAATGCTCCCATAGTGCGTTACTTTTACGCTGAGTTTAAAAATTCATATCTCCAAAACAAGGTCAAACACCATTACCTGCACATAGATGGACAAGATGTGGAACAATTTTTTGATCAGCTTGCCTTAAGAAATCGCGTGGTATACCGGAAGGTATCTTGATCTGAATCATACTGTATAACAAAAATACTAAAAGTGGAATATAGATCAAAACAAAAACGAAAAACTCATTTTGCTACCCTGCAACACCGGATATTGCCAATATTAAAAGATCGGAAATATTAAAGAATAAGAACAGAAAAAAATTAATCGAAAATATTCGAAAATATTCGCAAAATGAGTTTTTCGATTCAGCGTTTTCGTTTTCGTCTATCAATGTGACAACGGCACCCAGAACTGAGTTCCCACTACGCCACTGGCGAGTTTTGTAAGCTTTTCGAAATTATTCAGACTTTTCTTATCGAAGTCGTAACTTTTTCCCTTACGCGCTTCATACATTTTCGAAATGAACTCGAGCCGAAATAGATTTCGAAATCGGATGAATTTTCCGACATTATGTTACGACTTCGAAAGGAAATCGAAAAATATGGTTTGCTGGGATAGCATTTGCATACCCTGTTGAATAGTGGTTAGCTAAGCGCGAGCTCTGTGGTGCTGCGAAAAAATCGGTACTTGAACCTTTTTTTCGCCACAGGACCAACTGCATATTGTTTTTATGACCTCAAAGTATTTTTCAAGCAAAAAAAAAAGCGATTTTTCCAAATTCCTAGAGAGGTGTTAACCCGTTTCTTAAATATTTTTCTTTTTCATAAAAACAAAAGCATGCTGGGATTTGTGCGTGTTATAAACAGAGTCATCATTTCATTTGGTATACCAGAAGACTATATTATTCTAGGACCATTATTGTTTTAAATATACATTAATAAATTCCTTCTCATTTTAACTATGTTAAATATCAATACGCGGACAGTGGCGGAACTAGTCACTTTAACTATGTTAAATATCAATACGCGAACAGTTGCGGAGCCAGGATTCTGGTAAGGGGGGGGGAGCGCAACTATGGTTTAAAAAAACTGAACAAAAGTTTGAAGACACTCGCCCCCACTCGCAAATGTCAAATGCACAAAATTTATCATTTAAAAGATACGAGTCGAATAGATTAGAAGTGGCTACCACTCGCAATGAAGAAAGTTGCTCAAGGTTCTTTGCCACTCCGGAAAGTCAAAGGAGATGTTAGATTATTCATTTTGTTTTTGTTTGTAAATGGTGGAAGTGTAAAGCTTCCCAATCATCCATTTTAGTTAGTAAGATTAGGGAAACGTACTTTATTCAAATTTACGAATCATCATAAATTGCATCTTTGTAAAATACAGGAATTAAAAATTTACATTTATTTAAAATAGCAGTCACAGAATAGATGCAATATATACCTTGTGTATATAACTTGGTCGGAAAGCTAAGAAAGTCTGGTTCCCTTTTTTTTTTTTATATTATTAAGCCAAGCTCAGGAGATATCCTATGAACTATGATGCAAAGCACAGCATGGGAAGAAGGTGATAAAGAAATGAATTAGGGAACGTGAGGAGGGTGGCGAAAGTGCTGATGTCTGTCACCCTTAAGCTTTCGCAGATTGCATGCCGGAGAAAAGACAGAAGATTGGAGACTGTTTGACGTTCGCACACGACCGAAAGTATTTTGAAGGGTAAAAGGATGTGCACGGCTTGCAATCTGAGTATTACATGGAGGAATCCGTGATCAGTCTAGACATTTCATCAGAACATTGATCATGCATATAGCAATATAGGAGCGAAAGGCAACCAACATTGCGGCGGTTCTGGTGTAAGTCCATATGACAAGTTTTTACCACATCGCCAATGAGCTGAAGACTCTCATTTTGACAACATCCAACGAAGCTACGACTCTGCGACCAGCCCCGGCCTACATATGGAAATTGCATTCCATGCTAGGTATAATGTAGGACTTGTAGAGGAGCGCTAAAATCGATGGGCTGAAATATTTCTTACACTTTTTCAGAAATCTAAGATATTTCGTTGCTTATTTGGCAACAGAGAAGTTGTGATCTGTTCAGCTTAACATACTGCAAATATTAATATCAAGAATGTATAAAGACGATGTATCGTCAAGAAGTGCTCCAGCTCCTTCAAAAGAAACGGGAGTGGAAAAATTATGATCTTGTTTGAAAGAGACAGCTTTGGAACTTGGATGTATTGAATTCGATGCGATTCGGTTTGCTACAAGCGGGGATATTATCAAGGTGGCTATTCAACGATCTAATTATACAATCTAGTTTGATAGATGTAACATTTCCTCTGTAGTCTCCAAGGATGTCAAGGGAGTAAGCGAAACCAAAGGTATTGTCATCGGCAAAACAATGGATGGGATTAAAAGTAAGACAAAGCAGATCATTAATGAAAATTGAGAAGAGAGATGGAGAGATAGCAGAGCCCTGAGGCACCCCGGCATTTATTGGCTGAGATAGAGATGTAACGCCATCTAATATAATTTGTATTAAGCGACCAGATAAAACACTTTACATTCATAATGGAAGAGGACGAGAGAGGCCAAGTGCTTTAAGTTTGACTAAAAGGGCTGAACTCCTGACACTATGATAGGGCAACGATTTTGGACTCAGTAAAATTGAGAAGACTACGGCTTCAACGTTCCATAAGAAAAGTTAGAAAAAGAAAAGCCATATTGGTGATCGTTATGGGTTTGATTAGTTTCTAGATACTTTATTAATTTGGAGCTAATAATAGATTCAAAAACCTTTGAAAAAATCAAAGTGATTGTAATTGCTTGATAATTTGAAAGATCACTACCCTTTCCTTTCTTGGGAATAGGTTGAACGTGAGGTAGTTTCCAAGCAATTGGACATTTTCCTGTCGAATGAGACAAGTAGAATAGTTTTCGCAGAGCTTTAGCTAAGAATGAGGCATAGGTTTTATTTAACGGGGGCTTGAAACAATCAGGACCTGCAGCTGATGGAGACGTGGATCTTCTTAAGGACCTTGAACATATCTCTAGTATGGATGTGTATTGGCTCTTGTACACATCTACAAGGGAGATGTAAAGTGGGTGGAAAAGGAGAGCTTGAAGTGAATTTAACAGTCTAAATATTAGTTTTATTCAGGAAGTCAACAGTGACTTCATTATAAAGTAGTGAAGAGATAGAGGAACTGCTGAAGTTGCTCCTGATAGTTTTGAACTGTGACGAGAAACCTTTGCTGCCTTTAAGTCTTGTCAATTTTCTAACGTTTTGGTCAAAAAGCAATTTTTCTCTTTGGGCAGTGTTACAGTTTTGGACATGGATGCAATTGATAGGAGCGAAAAGCAGACTATTTACTTTTTATTGCTTGGTTGCATTTATCGTTAAAGCTAGAGCGATTGTGCTGTTGTTAATATCTGCTGTATAAATACTGAATGTATTCACGCATGTCCAAGACTTAGAATTGTACTAAATTCAAATGTGCATTCATCAACATACCTTCAAGCAAAACAGACCGACCAATCAAATTTCTCTAGAACACTGATTTAGATTTTCAAAAACTGCAGATTTATTTTGTTTTTATTTAACGTTTTGGCTAAGTATTCTATAAAAACTATGACATTTTACGAAATAATAAAAAAAAAATTATTTAAAAATTAATCTGTTGCTTTAAATGTAATAAGACTCACTACAACAATGCACAATGACTTCTTCGCCGTTATGTAGTTTCGCTGAATTTCTCCAATTACGAGTTATAATTGTTTCTTTAAATGTTTGTTTTGCCAGGCCGCACCGATAATGTTCTAAGAAGCCATCTTTACACGGAAGGCTTATTGAAGACCCTTTAGAAGCTGTTTTCAATTAAAACAAACCTTCCATCGCGTTAACATGAATAGGCTTTGTCTTGCTTCAAACACCCCGAGCAAAGTGACGCTCATGTACAGGCATCTGCGCCTCCTGTTTTCTCCATAGGCTTCAACAACCATGACTGAATTCCAAGGTGCTAGCTAGGGCCTGCGTTCCTAAATGTATCATATTGAACGCTTTCAACAATTTTTAATATTTTTAACAAAAAGGTCAGTAGAATAGATTTTGTTAGGAAAAATTCAGAAGATCTACTGCAATTTTTTTCAGTGGTCTTCAGGGAGGGGCGCGCGCCCCCTAGCTGGTTCCGCCCCTGTATGCGGATTATGAAAAATTATCTTTAAATACCTTCTTCATCTTTCCGGAAATTGTTTTAATATAGTACATAACGGTATTTACAAATGCTGTCTTTAAAAAAAAAACTGGAAAAAAATTATTCTATTCACAAAAATTTACAATTAAAACAAAAAATCGATCAAAACGTCATTTTGAATGCAGATCAAAGATAAATTTTACCAATTTTTCCTGTTAAATTGATGGATGACATTTTCATGTAGTGTTTAAAGTACATCGAAAGGTGATAAAATGATATATGGAAGACTACCTATATAAAACACGGTGATTGCTTACGAATTATGTACACTTCTAACAGTATCGCACTAAACAATACTACATGCATCTACTTGTATACAGGCAATCATAATTAAACATAGCTGCGCGCGCACGTCTAGCTGCGCCGGTCTTGTGCGAAGAATATGATTTATTTACGGACCAAAAGCATGCAGCACGAGAAAGCATTCGTCTTCTTGCATGATGCAGTCTTTTGCTAATAGACTCATTGACGTGCGCAGCATATATCTTTTCCCATCAGATGACTTGAGTTCATCGTTCGAACATTACTCTGGCTTTGAGCTGGCTGCTGTGTTCTATACACTGCATATGAAATTTTGAAGTGTAATTGTATACGTATCTTGCAAAACCAGCCAAGGTCGCCGCAGTTAATTGATATGATTTGATATCAAATAATGATTAGATACAACACAGTAAGATCAATGCTGGCGGGTGAGACCCTCTCGGAGTTATTATTACTTTCAAATCGCTACCCACAACACTTTAATGCGGGCTCATTATGGATTTCTTAAAATGTTTGACATGGAATTTTTCATGTTTTCCACTTGGGTGGTGTTGGTATTATAAGAATTCTTTTCTTGCACTATAATCTATATATGTGTATGTAATATACTAATTGGGTTTGTCCCGTTGAAATATGAAATACCACGAAAATCCAATCTCTCACGAAATTCACTGACCAGAAAAATCATATCAAAGACAAATTCATAAATCACATTGCACCGTGTGTGACTAATTAGAAGCAAAACAGTAAAAAAAAAAAGAAAACGGTTAGAAGAGAATTTTTGTGAAATTCCATAGCATAGGATAGTTATCGAGTGGTTAAGTCAATGAGGGCGACTGAAGTGATTTTTGAGATTAGTCCAGCAGACATAGTACTACTACTGTATAACTAACTAACTAACTAACATGCTCATATAACTACGATCAATTACCTACTAAATAAGTATGTTGCTGCTGCTGCTGTAGACTCTATGAATTGAGGTGTACGCCACGCCGCCGCCGCCGCCGCCAAATAATGTTCATTTTAAATACGCCTGTGTTTTGCGGCAGATAAAGACGAAAATTTGCCTTATTTAACGCGACTAGCAGGGCTGAGATTAAAACAACAATAACCGCGCAGTATTCCGACAACCTTCTACTACAAAGTTGCAGTGTTATTGCGTTCGCAATGGGAGTTGACTTCGAGGTCTCTGAAGTTACATTACAATCAATTGCGAAATGTCCGATGAGATTACAGTTTTGTTCTCTTTAAATCGCAGGTTCGCGTTCATTACGGTTAACCCAAATTGGAGCATGTTAGTAAATGTGATGTTTTTGGAGGACACACAGTTCAAATTTCGTACAATACAGACAGAGGGATTTGTGGTCAAATAAGTCAAGTGTTTCAGAGTTGGTAGAGGTAGGTAGATAAGAAACGTGTAGTATTTCGAAAATTAGATTTATTTGTAACCGAAGAAAATTTGAGGACAACGATGTACACAATGCGGTTTAACATATGTATGTATGAGAAATCTTTAGAATGGAAGAGATTTTGATTGATTGATGATATCTGAAACTTTAATGTAGATTTTTTGAAATTAAGTACCTAATTGTGAAATTCTATGCAATTTAAATTTTAATTATGTGTCTTCATATTATTATTTATATGACGGCATAGTTTTAGTTTTGGAAGAGGTCTCAGGAGATCACAGAACGTACGTGTCCTATTATATCTTTTTAATATCATTCCCCAGACTATGGAAGTCACCTTTTATATCCATCTATATGGTATAAGTCCACTTTTTATTGTGAGAATGCAAAAAAAAACATTTTTCTAGTTTTAGATGTTTTTCTTTGCAAATTTGAATTTGAAAATTTTTATTTTTTACAATGAAATATCGGAAGAAATTTTGCATACTTTAATAGGCTTGTTGAGAACTAGATGGCACGGAGCGGCGAGTGTGTACTAATAAGAAAAAGGATAATGGAAATTTTGGTACCCCCGCTCCAATAGCTACATATGTGTAATATATCGTTGGATAGCTCTTTTTGAGCTGAATAGAAAATAGTAGTGCTACTAGTTCCAAAACCCTGTCCGTTGAGTATTATGCTTATGATACACATAGGGTAAATTTAGCTGGGTATTTGCTTCAGGGTAATTGAATTACCTAGTTAATTGGAGAACCCTGATACACCTAAATCGGGGTAATTTGAATGGTAATGCGTATGATTGACGTTTAAGGGGCTTTCGGCAAGCACTGTCTCAGTGAGACAACTGAGACAAAATTTGAGCAATCGTCTCAGTTGTCTCAGTTCAAATAAATCAGCTGATTTGCCAATTTTGACATTTAAATAATTTTGAACACAGAATTGGATAGTAATAAATTGAGGAAAGTGTTGTTAGTTTATTCAAACAGCTCACTAAACTTTTATTTGTAATTAAAATCACAAAATAACGAAACTGAGTCAACTGAGACAAGAAAATTCAGTTTCACTTGTCTCAGTTGCTCAGTGGTTGCGTTCGAAATTGGTAGCTCAATATGGAACTGAGAAAGTTCCCCGAAAGTACAGTCTCAGTGAGCCAACTGAGAATATCTCACTTGTCTCACTGAGAATGTGCTTGCCGAAAGCGCCTTTAATATGGATGTATAATTGCATTAATTCAACCGAAACGTCAGCAGGCGATGCAGATAAAAAATTTCGAATTGTCACTTTTTATTTCCACTTTGGTTCTGACTTTCCACTGGCTATCGCTGAATATGTGCTTAGACAAATTTTATATTTCTAGTGACTACCAGTTGGCGCTGTTATCAGGGTAATTGCAATTACCCAGCAATTTTTGAGGATATATTTAGAATACCCCGAAATTACTCGCTTGTTTTTTGGGGTATTTGTCAAAATACTCGGGGTATTCGGTGATACATATTCGGTGATACATGTGCATCATAAGCATTACACTGTACTTACTATACAGGTCAGTTTTAGCAATAGTCGAATAATGTATTTTTTAGTTATTTCATAAATCAGCTGTCATTTTGCGCATTATTAGAAATGGGTCAGCATCATATGCTACCCACGGTTCACTCTTTTCTCCCTCCGCTATCACATGTAACCCACTGTTTACGCATTTCTCACTCCACTCCCTCCCCTTTCTGTTAGAGAGGTAGGACCTAACACTCCCCGGCATTGTACCAGAAGTTCTAAAGATACACACATTTTTTTAAATCAAGCTGTGCATTCTGGAGGTGCTTAGGTGCATCGAGAATACCTAGAGAGTAATAACTGCGACGAACTATCTCAATTTTGCAATGTCACTCATGATTTCAGTGCAGCTCAGCTCATTGATAATAGTGACATGATGAGGAACGCTTTACAGGGACGTTCTAACCTAGATTTTGACACAAGAAGTGCTGTGACTAATGAAGAGATATATTTTTGCACGGTACGCATTTACGTTCAATTCTATTTCATGCTGGACCAAACTCCTTCACTAAACCAGAGATTTAAAAACCCAAGAACCAAGACTGCGAACTGTTGATTCCAATGAGAGTCTTGCGACATTGTTTAATATGTCAAGGTAAAATTTTGTGCGGTTGATTTCTATAACACGTGAATGCCTTATCAATGACTACGTTGTCCTTAATATAGAACTGGACCCTGTAAACCATGTAAGTGATATTATAGATCGAAACCTGGTATAGGCGTGAAGACGATGAAAACACGATAGCAATTGTAATAAGCCAAGGGGCTTACCTCATTATTTATATAAAAGCGCTATTACTCCAACAGGCCAAAGAATCAAGACAACGGAATTCTTGTTCCAAATATTAATAACTTTCCAATGATTAATCAATTATTTCTATTGGAGAGGCTACCATAGTCCATACATTTACTGGCATCATCCTTTCTTGTTCAATACATCCTTATTCACCAGTGTGCAAAAAACAATTATGAACCACTACACTCTTATTCAGTGCCGGATCTAGGAAATTTTTGAGGGGGGGAGCAAGGACGAGAGTTGCCCCCCCTCTAACAACAATCTTTATTAGGGGCATATTTTATTACAGTTTCAGGATATACAATGCAGCATATATGATTGATTGATTGGAAGAGAGATTTGGGATCTCGAGGGATCCCCTGAACGTAAGCTAAGTCAAGGCCCATTGTTCACTCTCCAGACCCATGAGCGATTGCTCATAAGTCCCATGCAGCATATATGATAGATGACCTATTATATGTACACTATGTATATAGCCTGGAACTAGAAATAGAATTGTTAAAAACAATTTGAATTTGAAATTAAGATCTATTTTAGCTCTTAATTGTCGTTTTAATACGAGTATACGATGTATCGAAACCTACAAAATGCAGTTATAACGCCTTCGCTACCTCCCATCTCCACGTCAGATGGCCTATTGTGCAGAGTTGTCATTTTAGCCGCTATTTAGCCGGCAATATGTTTTAAAGAATTGTTAACTGCTTTTATATTTTAACCTTTTTTCAATATAAATCTTCCCGGCTAAAACGACAAAAATTTGTGAGGGTTCAAAAAAACTTTAATAGGAATTCTGGCCTGCTACCGTTCAGGTTGTAAGAATTTAGTCGATTTTTTAGCCGGATTCAAAACTCTTAGCTCCGGCTAAAACGGCAAAATTTAGCTGGTATAAAAATATATTTTCCTGGCAACTCTGTGTTTGTGCCTACTGACTTATATTCTGCCTACACTTAAGATGGGATTGGTGGATAGCACGGTACAGAGAATACCAGGTATTCTCATTACGAACCACGTTCCACACACCATTAGTGGACGAAACGTCGTGTAATGCATAGGAAAGAACGGTACAGAGAACACAATATTCTCTCTCCTCCCTCTGTCTTTAGTGGACGAAATTTCGTCACAGCTTATTTGTCAAAATTTAATGATAATAACGTGTATCCTCTATATCGTGGAGAACATAGGGTTGCCAGCCACCGTATAATTTTTTAAATCATTTTATCTATGATACAATTTGAGGATTTAGAAGATTTAACTTTCCTAAATTTTTTTTGCACATAATTATTAAATATATTATTTTGCTTTGTATTTCAAGAACTTTCAACGAAATATTGCAATTTCTCATTGGTGAAATATCGGGAGAAAAAAACAAGTACAATTAGAGTCAAATAATTAAAAAAAAAACGTCACTAAAAATGAAAAACTGTAACACATCAATTTTGACACACACAAAATAATTAACAAAAATTGTATATGTACTTATGTGCGTATATTATGTATATGAATACATGTATAAAACTTTTAAATTCAAATTTAATCTCCAAATCCCACAACCAAAACAACTACCTTATCGACTTCAATTTATAGTCGACAAATAAGATGATGGCCGGAGACTTCCGTTTGCAATTCGATATAGCTACCACGGAGTGGAGGAATACCCAGTACTTTTCCGATAAGGGCAACGCCATTTTCTATGTGAAGTTGAATGTGACCTATTATATAGTAGTGTATCGAGTACAGTGATATTTAAAATAAAACAAATAAAACAAAAAGAAAAACAATTCATACAAAGAAATAACTAAATCCGCGAGTGAATCAAGGAAATAAAATTCACGCAACAACAGGACAATTATATTTTAAAAAGAGTTACTTATATATAACCCTACGGGAAATTACTTATATATAACCCTACGGGAAAGGAATATTTTATAGCTGTATACATGTGGGCAAATTCTATAAGTGTTTATTACAATTATTAAATCCAGGGTTAAAAGTCGTGGCCTAAAGACTTACAAGAAAAAAAGTGCAGGCGCATGCACATTGCACTCAAGGTCAACGCGGATTCAAGCAAGCACGTGGATGGGCACTTTAAGTCGACCTCACACTAAATTGGGAGCCCTGTAGGGCGCAGCTAAGTCCTCTTTTATATATCGTATATTAAAGTAGGAAGTGATTTCGCCGTATATTGTTTAATTAGTTTATTACATTGTCTAGTTGTAGTATTTATTTATTCCTTGTTATTGCATGCATAGGTTAAGTGTTGAATTATTACATAGGACTCCGGAGGTATTTAAGCAGAGGGGTTTTCTTGAACGTATTTATTAAGAATAAAAATATGAAATTATATGGGCTCGTAAAAAAAAAGGCATCCTAGTAGTTTATTAGATTCCAAAGCCCCTTGGTACTGTCGGCGTGTATAAAAAAAAAAAATCAACAAACAGTAGAGAGGCACATGAACCGAATAAAAGAAAGTACATAGGTCAAGCTAAACATATATATAAAATTCGCAATCATATTTACATATATATATATATATATATATATATATCTGATAACTCGACGCTCAAACGGCCATCGAGAGAGATCTTAACGGATCCGAAATTCAATTTTAGTCAGGCAGAAACTATGATGCTGGTAAATTCAAGTTAAATGCTATAAAAACTCGACGTTATTTTCTAGATCTAGGTTTTATCTTTCTAAAATAATCACAATCTAAAGAAATGCAAATACCCACTAACAAAAATTTGATTCAAAAAACTTCAATTTTTACCATTTTTTATAAGTTTCCGAGCTAATATCTCTATTCTCATATATTTTTTTATAAATTTTGCCAACGTTATTTACTAGAATTCTTCGTGACCTTTAATTTAAGATATAAATCGTTGTTATTTTGCTACAAATAGTTCGCCAGAAATTCGCATTGAAAATGTATGAAACTTGCAAATCTTGGTACTGACTCCTCTTAATAGAAAGTAAATTAATTGGCTCTATATAAGCGCATAATTTAAAGTATGATGTCAGCAAAGGAACTTTTAGATTCCGGAAAAAAGACTGAAGTATGGTCTGAAAATAATTTCAAATTCTTCTAATTAGACTTTTTTCTCGTTTAGTTATGAGTCCATAAGTCCGTCGTATTTCCGCCACCTAAAACTTAAAACTAGCGCCCGGGGAAAGTGCCCCACGTGCCCCCCCCCCACAGATCTTGCCATGCCCTTATTCGGCAGTGTGTAAAAAACAACGTTCTTGGTTATTGAAAAATGTAAGCATGTCTCCTTCAGAAAAAAGAAAAACAAGTATTTTTCTCTTTGTCACACATAGGCTCAATTTCCTTAAATGCTACATGCAATTCTTTCTTTCAAAATTCGTATTCATTTCTTTCATCTCTTTCTATTGAACAGCTGTTCAAGAGATTACTCTTGTTAATATACGCTCGCCGGCATGGACAAGGAAATATTAGTTTTCTACTTTTCTTTATATTTTTTTTTTTTTAATTTAACTTGTAATACAAAGCCCTGAATCTCTGACTAATTGAATTAATAAAATCAAAATTTCAAATCAAGAATAATCCCAGACTCTCCTATGATGCATTCTCCAAAAGTTTTTCACTTTCAGTCACTTTATCCACATCACGAATGAGCGTTTTTTATTTTTTCCAAGTAGAGACGCGTGATTACTTTCAATTATGTCGCATACATTAAAATGATGACAGAGTTTTGTGCCATATAAATTTCCATGTACATATACAATTTTTAGACATGGTTTCAACAGGTTTGAATAACTTGCCACACACTTTCACTGAATCATTCATTACCTGTAATCTCCGAAATATATTCACCCAATTTTATTTAAACAGAACCAAACATTGCCACAAAGAGTCCCAGATTTCTTTCTGGCCCACATAATAATTTCTAAATTTATCTTTTTATTTCATTTAAGTAAGATTATAAAATAATTTTTGTACTTACATTCATTTGGCTTTTTGTATCACAGAATAGGTTTAAGGCCCCTAAGTCCTAGAAAATCGTAGCTTTTTAAGTTTAGTTGCTACCTGGAATATACCTGCTATTATGAAGTGTACTATTCCTCATAGGCTTCTTTCATAATGATCTGAAATAAAAAAAAATAGGAATTTTTGTTTTAGTTCCAAATTTAAGAATTACAAAACAATTTTCTATAAAAGTTTTCGAGGAATTTATGAAGAAGGAATAAGCAAAATGGTGCCATTCAGTTTTGGAATACACAAACTCAGGCCTGAAACACAATTGGAGCCTTCTGCTAAAGCTGACTGAAAAAGCCGAATTGAACACAACTGGCGTTTTTGACATTGGCAACTTGTTTATGTTGAGAATATTTATTAAGGAACGATAGTTAATGCTTCCGATTTTCCAAAATTACGATAAATGCATACTTTTTTGCATAGTTTTGAGATGTGCCAATTATATGTAAAAATAATATCGAGTTTTTTTTATGTTCCACAGAAACTGCTTTTCTTTTACTAACTCCATATAACTCTATAAGTTTTCTTCCATTTTAACATTTTAGGTAGCTGTTTACTTCTTAAATGTGTCAACTGAAGTATTCTCATCTAATATTCGACATTCGCACAGTTGGCAACATTAAAAATTCCCTCAAGTTGGCAGTCATTGGGCTTGAAATTTGCAATTTGATCAAATCTCAAGCCAGCTTGAAGCAGGCAATAAAGTTAAAGCTCCAATTGTGTTCTTCTACATTGATTTACATTGTCAACAAATCTCAAGCTGGCTGAAAAGCTCCAATTGTGTTTCAGGCCTAATATTTTACACAATGATGCATCCAATTATTCTATAGGGTGTAGTAGTAGAGTCCAGACAAAAAGATTAGTAAATTAAGATAATGCAACACTACTTCGACATTAAAAGAACCCAACGAACAAACAAACTGACTTGCACAATTGCAATGCAAAACAAACATCTCGAATTGAAGAAAAAATTGTTGTGTGGATTCGTTATATATGAAAATATACAGGGTGTCTCGTGAGTGGTGTGATACCAGAAAGCTATGGATAGGTCATACTTAAGGGGGAACACAATTCCACCGTTGAGCAAATTTCAACTTTTACGGATGACATAACCTAGAAAAATCATCTGTAAAGATTTTATACTCAAAAATGCATGAAAAGGCTTATGTTGAGGAAATAAAAAAAGACATGAATTATATGACAAAAGTAGAATGTTTCATGGATGGATGTAAAGCGGAAAAACAAAATATGGCAAAATTTTAAAGTCGAGTGTTTGAAACCGAACGGAACAATTGTGCTCACGCATCCGTTAGATCGAAATGAGTTGGATCGAATCGAATCGAAACGCCGGAATTGTGTTTGGCACTTGAGACAAACAAAAAATTGTATAGATGGAGGGGGGGGGGGGGTACTATCGGCTTCCGAAATAACATGATTAAAAGATATTTGGGTATGTTTTTATAGGTCACTCTGTTACTTCTGAATACTTCTGAATGTTACAACCTATGATGATGATTTAAACTAGATAGACAATCGTTGGACCTTTCTAATGGTTTACAATTTTTTTCCCTCCTCCCATTCGTTTTGAAGTTATGGCTCAACAAAGTTAAAATTTTTACTGTTTTGTTTTTTTTTTAATTCAACTACTATTTTTATCAAAAACACGTCATCAATATCAATTTTTCATAATGGATTTAAGAAGCCCAATACCTTAGCTTTAAATGAAAATGGTCATTTCCGAAAGATTTGCCTACTTTTAAGCACTTATTGAACTTTTAGAGCCATTTTCGGTAGAAATGCTTAAGAAAAAGTGCAAAAACGCAGAAAGGGTTACATTTTCGGTATAGAGTGTAGTAGGTCATTTTAAAGGTAAGGTTTTGTTGAGGCATAACTTCAAAACGGACGGGAGGAGAGAATAAATTTATAGACCATTGGAAACGTCCACTATCTATCCACCAAATTTTAAATCATTTTCATAGGGTGTAACGTTTAGAAGTTACAGGGTGATCTATAAAAACATACCCAAATATCATTAAGTCCCGTTTACTCGGAAAGCGTTACGATCCTCCTCTCCCCCCCATCCATAGCCTTCAGGTATCACATCACTTACGGGACACCCTGTAATATTCTTATTGGTTGGCTGGTCACGTGGTCCATGAACTGAACGAAACGTTCTTTTTATTACCAAGTGAAGTTTGCGGCTGTAGTCGAAATCGGTTAAACATCTGCTGTCGGGTAAGCTAAAATTTTACAGCAATTGCAACTGCAACCGAGTCCACAGAGTGAAATATGTAGTAGAATTCTGTTAATGTGAAGCAGATTTTTTTTAAATAAGAATTGTAGTAGGGAGGCAACACTGATTTTACATCGTGAGAAATCATATACCTTGATACAAGATATTCCCATTACGAACCACGTTCCGCCATTAGTGACGAAATATTGTGAAAATGTATAGGAAAGGACGGTACAGAGAACACAATACTCTCTTTCCTCTCTCTATCTTTCCTATAAAAATTTATATACATTAGTCACAGAATTACGTCACAGGCTATCAGCTGTAATGTGCCAAAATTTTAATGCGAATACGTTGTCTTCTATATACCTTGGTGGAAAATATCAAATCAATGAGTACGTTTAAACCGCAGCTATTTAGAGCTAGTTTTACGTAAGTCGACTTACGTAGGACTAATCCGGCTGCCGTTTAGTCCACTCGTATTAAAGCTTTGACAGTTGTCAAATTTGTCAGATCTGCCTACTTCTTCATGAGAAATAATATTTTAATTTTGTGCATGCGGTGTGCACAAGAGAATAGAGCATAAGAAAAAAATTAAATTTTCCAAATTTCTAATTTTTTTACCATCCATTACAGACGGAATACTTTCTTCAATAAGTCCAAAGTCTATAACAGAATTTGTCCTTCCCTCTGACTAGTCGCCCTTTTTTCCTTCTTAATCCCACTCATTTTCATTAAAACAAAATAACAATTCTCTCTATGAATGAATATAACGCATTCAAGTTTGTAAACAATTCCTTATCTGAGGTTTATGTTTACGTTTAATACTAATTTTGTAGGTCAATACCGCATCAAATACCGGATTAAAGTAGGACTAGTTTTCCGTAATGCGGCCACTTCATATTAGTTCTACGTAAGCCGACTTACGTAAAACTGGTTCTAAATGGCACGGTCTAAACGGGCTCAATGTTTCTTCGATAATCTTGAAAAACTTTATAAATTTTGGGTGGGGTGGGGGCGGTGAATGTTATCGGATTTGTTCTACACGATAGTGTTGTCAGAATTATGCAGACCCTATGAACATTGATAACAAGCATTAATAACTTTTTTGATAACGTTATCGTATAGAGCCTACCTGATTTAGCATATTCTCATTCCTAGGGCCGACTCTTCCCCTATATATGTATACACAGCGTTACTCTCATCTACACACCACTCGTTCTCCCTCACTCAGCCACTTCCCTCCCTATACCATTTAATTTCCCCCTCGCCCCCCATCCATCCGCCACCCACCTTCCATTATCTTCAAGCTCATGGCTATATTTCTAGAAAAACTGACATTTGAAAATATTTGAAATCTTGATCGGTTCTAAAGGTTCGAACTTTCGAGGTGTATGTAGAAAATGCAAATCTACCACTGAAAATATTACAAATTGTGCCGAATTTGCAAAAGCGAAATGAAATTAATTTCTATTGTTCGCAACGATTAGTAAGTGTCCCGACGAGGTTGTCAAAAGGTCTTCCCACACGAGAAACTTTTATGGAAGGAAGGAATTTCCTCCCCTTGTTCTGAGACGTACCAGCACAATAATGTTGCTCCGTGTAGTTCCTTATATGATTACCGAAATTAATTGTGTGCGTGTTCAATTAAATCATTGTTTTGGATATAATCAATAACTGTATCACAAATTCAAAACACGTAATGATTATTAATTTTGTTATATTATCACCTCAAATCGTAGGTAAACATCTGTACAGCCATCCGATCAGAAATTTCAGAAATCTCGCAATTTCAAAATGGCTGGGGCTAATTTGCTTGCAGTAGTATTGGTATGCTGTCCGTACTCCCGCTTGAAACTTGGTAGAACGAAATTTTTCCAACCCCCAAATACTTCTCACCACCTAAAAATTTCCATGTGTGGGCTATGGCAAATACTTTAAAGATTGAAATTGCAATCGAAAATGAGTTTTTTTCGGGTTCACGATATTTTCGAAATTTATGGGCGATTTACGATTTTTTCGAAACTTTGAACATTGTGAACTTCTGTCTCATTGTAACTTAGTCCAAGCTTGAGTACATAGCCTGTACGATCATTTTATTTGTCTTTTATTCATATTACTGTGGGCACCCTTTCTGTGTAACACAGTTTTTGAAAACCTCACACATATAAAAAAAAACGGTGATTTTATTGTGGAAATATACAGTTTTTGTCGAAAAGTCATCTATTTCGAAAGTCAAAAAACCCTAAGAAGTAACCATACCAACACAAGACCCCACACACGGCAGATTATAGGTAGTTTTAACGGGTGAGAAATATTCGGTGGTAACAAAAATTCCGAAATGACAAGTTTCGATCAGGAGGACGGGCAGCATACCAATACTACTGAAAAGGAAATTGATTCGGCCATTTTAAAATTGCGAAATTTCTATTAGGTCGGCTGTGCAATTGTTTACCTACAATTTGAGGTGGTAATATAATAATTTAATTATCATTACGTGCTGTGAATTTGTGATACAGTTATTGGATATATCTAAAACTATAACTTAATTGAACACGCACACAATTAATTTCGGTAATTATATAAGAAACAACGCATAGCAACATTATTTTGCTGATACGTTTAAGCACAATGGGAGAAAAAAATCCTTTCTTTCTTCTCGTGTGGGTTAGCCCAAGATATAGTCAGGTTCTCATAGAAAATGTTCTTCATTTATTTCCTTTAAGGTACTAATAGTCCAACATCAGACATGTTGCCAGAGTTACGGTTAAATATTTCCTGCAACATTTATACTTGTTACTGATTTAGCAAAACTAGTGCGAGTTATAAGCAATCTTCTAAGGATGGAAGAAACAATGCTCGTGTATGCATCTTAAATTGCAATAAATAAAATTAATTTATTTCTGAGACTGTTGGAAACTTCTTTTCTTTCCATAATTGACTTCCAACGGCATTTAGCAAAGTAATGTTGACCTTACTTTGACATCCCACACACATGTAACTGCGCTAGTATATTTCAATAAATTTTCTTGCGTGTATTTCATTTCATATCATAAAAGTAATTTTGAATGGATTCATTTACTTAAATTAAAATAAATTAACTAAATTAAGTAGTAGCTATTCCTATGTCTAATTATTATTTAAAAAAATCTTAATTTAATACACATTACACACAAACACACACACATGCACAGAAATACTCCTAATCCGTCCGTGTTCAATAACAGCAGTGAACACCAGGTTTTGGGTTGATCATTTCAAAACTGAGAAAAATTGACAGTAAACAAAATGCGAAATGTTTGTCATCGTAATGTTTTGCCTAATTACACAAACAATAGACGACTTCAGATCGAAATCAGCGCGTTACTAAATGGCTATTGATTGCCAATTGGAATGAGAACAAGCCGCCTTCCGTCATTCATCCAATGATATGGTGTCGGTCTGTTTTGCGCAAACCAAACTACATAAACGCGATCGTTGTTTCTTTCAAATTCAATGGATGACGTTACGCAATTTTTGACTGCTCGTTGAAAGATCATCGTAAAAATGCACGATCGATATTTGTGTATGAAACCAATAAAAAAAAAGACAAAAACAATTTCTCTGAAGGTCATACAAAGGTTTCGAACATGTGTTCATGCTGCAGCCTCACTATGAATTTTACCAACGTTAGAGAGAACTTAAGAGCGAAAAGCTTTGAGTTCAAACTAAACTGAGTGATTGCGACCTGTTGACAAAGTCGAGGAGGTCGATTTTGCAAGTATTCCTGAGGCCGCCTAATTTTTTAGATGAAAATCTCCACGAATTGAGGGTGTTGAAAAGTTTCGATTTCGTGTCTGTCAGCGGCCAATTTATATTTTACAATCATTAGATCGAAATCTTTTTTGATTTTAAGCGAACTTCATTAATCTCTTATTTATTGAGACTCCCCCGCTAAATTTTGTAACTTGTTAATTAGATCTGGTCTATGGTAAGATTCGTAAATTAATCAAAAGAAAAGATCTCTGGTTTAAAACAAGTTGCGAGATTATGATGTAGATGGGGGTATTTTTTTTTTATTTTTTAATATTTAAATTTGAACCATAAATCTTGCATGGGTGGTGAAAACCGACGCAGGCTTGGCACATAGTACGTCCACTGTAGGGTGTGTCAGGCTTCAGAACCCTTGAAATGTTCATGGATACACATGGATGACATGATTTAATTGAACAGGGTTAACTCTGAATTTTTTACTCATTTTTTTTTTTTTACTTAAGTATGGCGGGAGCTCAAAAACCAATAGCTATAGTTTGCCTGGGTTATGATCACAACCACGACTCATGTCAACTCGATTCAATTTAATTCGACGTAATATCTTTCAAGGCGTCCAGAGCTATATGCGCTCTATGAAGAGAAGCAGTAAATGTAGTTGTTGTAATTTGATTCCATTTAATTGACTGGATTCGAGTCGATTAGCGTGAATAGAACACATTACTGTTGGGTCGAGTTAAATTGACGAGTCGTTTATACATATGAGCACACACAGTAGAAAATTATTCAATGAAAATATTTACTTCAAAGTAGAATTTTCCATAGAGAAAATATTCAATATTTTCTTTTTAATTAAAATATGCAAATCTTAGCAATTAAGATAATAATCATAAAATACGATAAAATGTTAAACTGTGTTCATATTGTACTAAGGAATACTCAGATGAAGGCATGGACGCTTTAGATTAATCAAACAACTAATAGCTAATTGGAATGGAACTGCGTGATCTACTAAAACTTAAAAATGGTGCCAAAAAAGCTAACAGTGTGCTCGTCTATACAATGACAAACTAATTTCGCAAGATCAGGATGTATCTCTCCTGTTGTTCATAGGGCAGATTAGATAACTACAGGGTTTTCCAATAAGAGGTGTTATTTTGATATTCAAAGCAAAATGCCATTTTTTGAGATAAATGATCGGATCTTTATTTCATTATAAAGAGGAAGGTATGCCGTTAGTAATGGAAAATAACATCAGCCAAATGACTACCACGACCACGCCTACAGGACCATATCTTTTTCATGAAATTTTCCATAACCAAATCGCAAAGTGGCTGCCCTATGTCTTCGATAGCCTCACGAATTCCATCTTTGAGGTCTTGAATCGACGCTGGGCTGTTGGCGTGTTGGGCTGTTTGCGTGTTCACGTGGCCCCAAAGGAAGAAGTCGCAAGGTGTTAAGTCACAAGATCTCGGTGGCCAATTGTGATCACCTCTTCGAGAGATAACACGGTCCGGAAACTTTTCCCGTAAAAGATCAATGGTTTCGTTGCTTGTATGGTACGTAGCGCCATCTTGTTGACAGTAAACGTTGTCCAGATCAATACCATCCAATTCCGGCCATAAAAAATCATTAATCATCTGTCGATAGCGCAATCCATTCACCGTAACTGTTGCTTCAGCCTCATTTTCGAAAAAGTAAGGTCCAATGACCCCGCGGGACCATAAACCGCACCAAACAGTCACACGTTGAGGATAGAGAGGCTTTTCAACAATAACTCTTGGGTTTTCCGAGCCCCAGATGCGACAATTTTGCTTGTTGACGAAGCCATCGAGGTGGAAATGGGCCTCATCACTCAAGATGAGTTTTCGATGGAATTCCGGATCATTTTCATGCATTTCAAGGGCCCAATCAGCAAAGACTCGACGTTGTTGATGATCGGCCGGCTTGAGTTCTTGTGTTAACTGAACTTTATAAGCCTTAAGACCCAAATCTTTATGCAAAATACGGTGTAATGACGTTTGTGGAATGCCTAATTCCAAAGAACGACGAGGAATGGACAAACCTGGGTTTTCTTCAACACTTTCGGCTACAGCAGCAATATTCTCAGCTGTTCTTGAGCGACGTGCACGGGTTTTATTCTTCACATCACTAACTTGTCCCGACAGCTCGAATTTTTCTACCAATTTCTGTATTGCGGTCCGACAAGGTGCTTCACAACGACCCAAAAATGTTCGAGTTTTACGAACCGTCTCTGCCACATTTTCACCATTTTTATAGTGAATTTTAATAATTTCAATGCGTTGTGGAATCGTATATCGTTCCATTTTTATTAATGGCGTAGTTTCTACTTGTCAAATGTCAAAAAATGACAGCTCCAAAAGTGACATCTACCGAAATAGCGGGCTAATTAAAATAACACCTCTTATTGGAAAACCCTTTATTAAGAAAAGCAAACTCAGCAACTAGAGGAATCAAATTTACACTAACAAGCCGATTAGACGAATTAGATCATGCAGGACACAGATCCTTAGGGAGACCGCACACTTTTGAGTCAACTGAGTATTCAGTCAGCAACTGGTCTGTTGACTTGTCACCGACTGGTTGGTTTTTGATCGCTGCTGATTTACTGTCGTTACATGTCTGCATATTGCATCGTCTTCTGACAAATTATTAATCGAGTCAAATGCGTTGAGTTACTGTCTCGATTTTTGTTAAAAATTAAATAACTGATTGGAAAATCCAATGAAAGACATAAATCCTGTAAAAATTTAGTGGTTGTGGTTGAAGAAGATGGATTACAAGAAAAAGGATGTGGATGAATCCATCCATTGCAAAAAGGATGACATAAAATTGCTATAACGTGCTTAAAGGTTTGGAAAACCTATAGTCCTATTTCAAATGTATTACAGAATATCTAAGGA
This sequence comes from Dioctria rufipes, assembly GCA_963924295.1. Lineage (NCBI taxonomy): Eukaryota > Metazoa > Arthropoda > Insecta > Diptera > Asilidae > Dioctria > Dioctria rufipes. The sequence continues at coordinate 59,763,466 of OZ002742.1, forward strand.
AAGGCTTGGTACACATTGTAGTAAAGATTGTACATGAAAAAATAAGAAAATAAAAATAATTCAGTCAGGAGCGAGTCGGGCTCGCGCAATTAGGGTTCCATACCAGAATCTTATCAGCGACCATATTTAAATTTGAATAAATCTAATCTTATGAAAAATGTTATGTTTAGAAAGCTAGAAAAAACTTTTTTCGCTCATTTTCGGGAATATCTCCAACCAGGTCACAAAAATATTTGGAAACCTTGAAAATTATTGAGCGGATCCAACTCACATCCAAAAAATAAAAAAAAGAAGTCCTTTGAAATATGTGCGCGTTACGAAGACCGAACATTCTGCCAAATTTCAAATTCTTATGTCATGTTGCTTTCGAGAAAAACATCTGTGCCAGACAGACAAATGGACGCAAGAGCGATTTTATAAAGGTTCCGTTTTTTTTTCCTTTTGAGGTACGGAACACTAAAAGGACACAAACTTCAGGGAAGGTTTGCCAGTAGAAGAAATTCTTTTAATCAAACTTCGGTAAGTAAAGGGGAATGGACATGGCCCGACACCTCCAGACATGAGAGATGTCTTAAACGATGCATTATGATATTCTGAACATATTTGAATAACAATGTTTATTTCAATTGCGGAGGAGGGCTTGGAGAGCCAAAGTTTGATCTAGTACATTTTGAGAAATCTAGTACAGAATGGAATTCCTTAGGTTCTGAGAAAAAGTTTGAGTACCCACACTCCTATACTCGGAGACTGAAATAGCTATTTATAGCTATCTCCATATCCAGCTGTTTTAGTATTTCTCTCTTTTTTAATTGAACTGAGGTACTAGATTTTTCGCACCTTAGATCGGCTCTAACTCGGTAGGGATGTCCGATCGGAAAACGGGTTTCACTATTCACCTCAGCTCATTACCAGGTACTATTTGCAGAAGAATATTTTCCTTTGCATACTTTTAGGGTAGGGCTTGGAACCCCCGGCGGGGGGTGGGGGATTGTGGTTCCAATACAGCATGTTGCATATTAAATTAAAGGTCTTGCCGAGTACTATCGGGTGGTGCTTTTTTAGTTGATTCAGAAAACTTTCTCGGGATATTTTTTCCGCAGGAAAACCCATTTTCATACACTTGGGTCACATACACACTACATTTTGCATATATTTTTGTAGTTCTTTCTTCCGTGGCATTAGTGCTATGTTGTGAAAAAATTTCTCATAGGATGTCATTTTCCTGGAGCTACCTATTCCGCACAATCCACTTTTTCACCCATGAAAGTCGCTCAAGCTATATCCGATCGCCAAAGCTTTCCCTAGCTTAATTCAAATAAACATTGTTAATAAAATATGTTTACAGTATCACAATGCATCGTTTGAAGCATATCTCATGTCTAGAGGTGTCGGGCCTAAAGTTGTATGAAAAGTGGGCATTCCCCTTTCATTTAAGAAATTCATTTTCCTGCGATCAGTACAACCAACTGATTGATATTAACGTTGCTAATGCAGACTGAACACAAAAGTTCGTTCAATTCAGGAAGCTGCCAGTCGTCAACTCGCTTCTCATTTTTTTAGTTGTTGACTAGTACGCTGTTGACTGAACGCTGTAGCGTGTAACGAGCAAAGTCAACTGATTTTTTAGTCACTGACTACAGTTGGTGAGTGTGCAGTGTGCGCCCTAAATTAAACGCTAATAACAATGTGCATACGCTAGCATATGCAAAGGCGCGAGCAACTGTCTTTCATAATGGAAACTACAATAGGAATAAGAGCCGTTCGTCAAGTTTTAATTCCTTTCCTCAACTTCTTTCTTTACGCCCATGATCGTACTTTGCATAAGCAAATTTGATAGTTTGTATAAATACAATACAAATGTTAGTTGCATGTTAAATGTATAAGTAAGAATTCATGATATTTTCAGCTCTTGCGTATGCAAGCTTATGCGCATTGTGGTTGGACCTTTATTCGAATAAAGTCGCTCATTCAATGTCATGCAAAGCAAGATCATATGCACAAGAAGTTGGTCTAAGAACAAAAATACGAAAAACAAGTAAAAACCTAAAAACAAAATAACAAAAAACAAAACATACTTAGGTAAAAAAAAACGGCAGGCAGGAATCAAGCCGTACTGATGAGTATACAGTTCCTGCCAATATGAAACGCCCTCCTTTTTGCAAAGAAATAATTTTTTTTTACAAAGATTTTTCGATGTAAAAAGAGTTTTTTTTCCACTCAATTCTCGAGCTGTGGATTTAGCAGCGAATTCGATCAATTTCATATGGACTAAATTCGATATGAATTTATTTCATGTCAAAACTCTCTCTACTTAGCTGCCAAATCAGAAAAAGTAGAATGGCTTTCGGAAGACTGCGAGCAGGTTATAGGTCCTTCCGCACGTTGTAAAGTCAAAAGACTTTGAATATTTAAATTGTGCGGAAGTTCATTCCTGGCTTGTTAAGAAATTCAGGATGAACGAATTCCAAGTGTTCTTGAACAAAAATTTAAAGGTTATGTGGAAGATAGCAGCTAACCAATATCATATAAATTTAGACAGCGCATATTTTCTATCTCCATATCTCACACGTTTTTCTTGAAGTTGCTTTATATGAAAGGATCACGATGTGGAGGAGGGAGGGGGCAGGAAACATTGTCAACAGGGTATGACGTTTGTTAAATAACTCTTTACAAACACGTGTAAAATATTGAGGATTTAATTTATTATCGTTTCTAAATTTTGTTTCTACATATACGGTTGGTAGTTGATTTATAAGAGATTAGCCATTACCCGTTAATGGCCAATAGCAATTCAAATAAGGCTGAGAAGAAAATTGAAATTGATGGGCCACACAAGTGGAAGACTTCCATAAACAACGACAAGAATGAAATTTGAGCCAACTGAAAAAAAACCGAGAATAATATGGAGAAAAACAATATATAAAAAGAAATAAATAAAACGACGAAACAGAAGGTCAGAACAGAGGTGAAAATAATGATTCAAAACAGATAGAGATGAAGTGGCTATGTTTAGGTCTACCATTTTTGGGACTCATGTGAAACCTTATCCAGAGCCATGATATTTCGATACTATGTGACCAATCAATTAAAGTTTTCACTGCCATAAACATGTGTCTATCTTATGCAGGGTTAGTAGCTAGTATGTGAAGGTTATATATATGGTGCTAATATCCTACCACAAATTTATGTCCTTGAAGATATCGGAAGACATGGTTGACAAACGTTTGGACTACACATGGTTGTAATCATAAACTTTTGTAAATTTCTAGCTTCCTAGCAACCGTTAATTATCTACTCTAGCCTATAATGATGAAAGCTATAACAAATCTAACCGAAGCGTTTAGAAAGTAGGAGCGATTTGAGAAATCGTTTATAGTGTGATTCAATTACAAAATTGACGGAATAAGTCTCAATAACACCGCACCACTCTTTAAAATTTTGGAGATAATTCTGTTTATGGACGAACAATTTTTTACAATCAAATAAAATAAACAAAATTCGTGGAAAAAAATTAATACGCAGCAAATCAAAACTATTCACGAGTGGTTTGTCTCTTCCTATTTAGATTGATTAATGAAATCCAAAAATAATTTGTGCACAATAAATTCAATTGACAATGAAATCACCTTGATTAGGAAAATTTTTTTAGAATTGAAAAAGAAAAAAAAAAGAGGAAAAAGCTGTTTAATCTTTATGATGGCATTTAGTAGTACCTAAACATTTGACATTTAATTATAGCTAAATTAAGATTTTATCATCTTTTTGCATATATTTGAGGAAAACATGTTAGAAAAAAGTAACAAGCTTTTGTAAGTATAAACAATAAAAATTCAAGTAATTGATAAGTAAAAGTTGAAGATACTCGCAGTATTTATAGGCATTAAGTGCATTTTAGAGGTGAGGGTCATATTGATATTGTAAGTATTCGTTTACGACAACCTTGGTAAAATATTTACATATTTAAATAATGTAAATTGATATTTCTTCATTGTCCAGAATTAATGTTAATAACAATTGTAAATCATGAGGAAGACACGCCTGTCAAGATTTGAAAGTGTGATTAACAGCATAAAACATTATAGAGATTATGTCATTACTTATATGTTGTTCCTTCGTGCAGTGAGTTCCTTTTTAAATTCTAGAATGACTTGTTTTCATACTAAGGTCAATTTACCTTTTTCCCAATTCTCCGGACAGTTTCTATAATCGTATACCAGATTCCCCAGATAAATTTCGCATGTCCAAATTTGGCCTCATCAAATATTTAGATGAGACCAAATTTTATAATTATCTTAATTCTAGTTAACACCTTAATTTAGCGAAAGTCCTTTTTGTGGAAATAGTAGGATATTAGCCTATTACCTTTAGGTTTACCAGATAAAACCGCTGTATAAAATTCATGCTGCCATGAATTGTTTTGTCTTTTTACAAAATATCAAGAAAAAGAAATCCTTAAAATACTATACCCCTAAAACTTTATCAGATACCAAATTACATAAAAAAATACAATAAAAGTATACCAGAACATAATCAAGAAAAAATGATCTGAAGAAAAAAATAAACCATCGAAAGTATTTCGGCGGCAGCGCCATCTAGATGCAAAAATCGAGCTTGCCACCATTATGATTTCTAATTTCTGTAAAAACGTAATACATATTTTTAAAATGAACAAACTAACTCAAAAAGAACATGTAAAATAAGGAGATTTGACTGAATCTGAAAATTGGTATTTATAAATTTGAGATTAAAATGTTAGAAAAATTAAAGATTATCATTTTAGATTATTTAGTGACACTTTTTCGGACAAATCCTTCTATTTAGTTAGTTAGAGTATAAAATTATCATTATTTAGACAGTGATTCCCAAAGTGGGCGGTACTGCCCCTGGGGGCACTGGAATGATCCAGGGGGGGGGTGTTAAAAAATAAATGGAGCTGAGGAATCATAAAGAAGGAAGAGAAAATAAGAGGGTTTAGAAAAACCGTTTGTATATATATCATCTGTTTTGTAACATTATTTTCCAAATAAATACACAAAATGCAAGTTATAAACGATCGGCGGTCAAGTATATGCGTGTAACCGCTCACTGCAACACTTACCCATTTAGTGTCACTGAATCAGGGTATTTCTTATGCTCGAAAGCAGTTAAACGAGTAAGGGTACGTACACAACGAGGCGAGGCGAAGCGAGGCGTGGTGAAGATACACCTCGAGGTGTAGTGATCACAACAAGGCGTTCAGTTTCTTGGTAAATCGCGAAGTGAGAGCATAAATTATGTCATAAGATTCTCAAGAAGATATTTTGTATTTGTCAAGTAATGCAACTATATTGCATTTTTCACATAAGTGTACTTTCCGCTCTTTGGAATTTGGTAAATCTATCTACTGAACTTGATAGATTCTTCCAATATATGAGAATCGATTATATCAAAGAAAAAACCTATAAAAATATGCCAACTTACAAAATTAGCGCTCTGCACCTCGCGAAAAAAATGTAAAATTTCATTCTCGAAATGGATACCTCGAGAAGTCTTGCCATATCATGTGGTGACACAGCGTTGTTATGAACTCTCTCATACGTCATTCGAAAAATATCATACTTCGTCAGAAACTTATTTACTTTATCTCTTGAATTGTAATAATTCAAGAAACATTTGTCATGCAAAGGAACATTACAGGATGTGCAAGCTATTACAGTTTTGTTTCCTCAATGAATACATCGAAACCTACTCTGATGATCAGTTATTACAAGGTACCGCCCGGACTCTAAAAGTACATAGATGATTCTATTTCTTCTCATAATTCAGCAGAAAACCTTACACTCATCGGTGCAGCTTGGTTTTCTGCCTACTGCAGACGCTTGAAAATAGATCAAACTGATCTCTTCTCATATAAACTCAGAATAAATTCTGGGTGTGAATTATATGAGGAAAAAAACACTCCTATACAAGCCCAGGAGGAAAAATAAATAAAAAGATTACTCTTTTGGACTTTTTACCGGGTTAAACTTAATTTTGTTCAAGAAGGAATTTTTTAGGATTTCTCCGGTTTTTTTTATTTGTTTTTCCTCCTGGGCTTGTATAGGAGTGTTTTTTCCTCATATAATTCACACCCAGAATTTATTCTGAGTTTATATGAGAAGAGATCAGTTTGATCTATTTTCAAGCGTCTGCAGCAGGCAGAAAACCAAGGTGCACCGATGAGTGTAAGGTTTTCTGCTGACACGAAACGCTTCTTCTTCTTCCTTTTCTTCTTTATTTTTCAGTCCACTGCGTGGCGTATACAGGTTCGATTCGCTTCGAATGAATCTGTTTCTTTAAATTTTTTTTTAAATTTTTTTAATAAATAAAAAAATTGTTTTTTTTCTATTTTTCTCAAACTTTTCATTTCTTTCTTCTTTCTTTTTTTCATTTGTTTTTCAAATCACCCAATTTCGCTATTTGGGACCTGTTGATGAGTCAAACCAAGACTTGAAACTTGTCACCAAAAATTAATGGGTTGTGTGATGAAATAACAAATTAGAACATTTTTTAGCTTTTGCTATATACCGGAGAAATCCCAAAAAATTCCTTCTTGAACAAAATTAAGTTTAACCCGGTAAAAAGTCCAAAAGAGTAATCTTTTTACTTATTAATTAAATAATGAGGTAGTCCGGTCCAAATTAGATTGAAATGAAATATAAAATTTCGTATGTTTAGATAAGTCGCGAAGCATCCCAGCTCATTACTAGACGTGGTCAATATCGTTGCAAGTTATATGCATATTTTACAGCAGCGTTAAATGCCACGTTCAGACGATACGCCGATGAAGAGTCCAGTTTGCAGTAAACAACATCACCAAAATCTTCCTGTCCTCATAATGAAACGCATCAGGTCTTGGTAAGGAAGGTTTTTTTTAGCTAATCCACAGATAAAATGGTAGGCAGTAGAGTATACAGGCTGCTCAAGGAAAAGAGGCCGGACACGCACACAAAAAGTGTTCGGTTATCTCAGGCTCTCTCTCCAAGCAGGACAGACACTCAGGGCTATCAAAAAGTTCCAGCCTTGTTAGATGAGCGTGAAGTGAGCTTCTACATTATTTCCTTCCGAGCCCTATGATAAAATCATAGATATTTCCATTGGGCCCATGAAGAAACAGTTTTGTACACCTGCAAGTACTCAGGTTCGTCCATATCTGCTGATGCTTCCTATGAATATTCGCTTTGATGAGAGACCCGATAATCGAGGTGGCAACGCCTACTGCAGATTCCGGTCCGAGAAACGGAGATTTAGAGCCAGCCCTAGTTATAATTTCATTAGAGGGTAAGCCGTCTGTGAAAATTTGTAGAGCGGACCAGGGAAGGGTCGATAAGACACTTCCCTCAGTTCACGATTCCCTTACAGGAAAGCTCACAGAAAAGCTACGACCAAAACTGGCCAGAGGGTTCTCCAAGAACAGCGCATACGCCAGAGAGCAATGAGAATAGCCAGTCCAGCCGTCCTCCCAACATCCCCATGAGCGCAATCTGCACGCAAGCCTTTTGGTATCTACCTGAATGACAAGATCCAGGGGTGGCAAATTAAATAGGACCTTACGAGCAGCAGCAGCCGTAGATGGCATGAGGTCAATTTCTAAGGAGGCAAGCCTTTGCAGGCCCGCCAGCTTGTAGACCCCTACAAGCGTCCTCGGCCACCATACACACGAGACATACGTAAGCATTGGTCAAACGATGGAGGTGTACATCCAGTGCACCACATGTGCAGCCAAAGCTTCTCCTGCATTGGGCGAAGACCCTCGTAGCCAACTTTTTCCTCTACGTTCAATCCCCATGTCAGCTTCGAGTCAAGGAAGGTGCTTGACATGAGGCGAGAGTTGGAGAGTATGTCCAAAAAGCTTTGGAAGAACAAAGTACCCCAACTTACGTCTTCTGGAGAAGAGTATCAAACTGGTATTTGTTGAGTTCACTGTCATATCATGAAGGGTGCACCAGTCTTCAACAATATTGAGGCCTCGTTGCTTGAAGAACCAGGCAGCAGCAATGCTGTGCCTGGCAATGAGCAGAGGGATGTCATCCGCATACGCTTCACATGAGAATGCCACGTTTTTCAGCACCATGATAAGTGAGTCAACCAACATACACCAGAGTACTGGAGAAAGCACACCACCTTGCCGTATCCATGTTGCTCCAAACGATAAGGCACTTTCCTCAGCCCACGACTTCCTATCAGGAAAACCCACAGAGAAACGACGCCCAAAAGGAAACTTTGGTACCATCGTATCAAGTGACATGCAGGCCAGAGAGTTTTCCCGTTCTACTCCAAATGCCAAATAACAATGAGAAGAATCAGTCCAGCCATCCTTCCAACATACCCATAAGCGCAATTTGAACATAGCCCTTTTGGCATATGCCTGAATGACAAGTTCTAGGGCCGGCAAATTAAGTAAGACCTCAAGAGTAGCGGTAGACGTGGATCACATAAAACCTGTAATTCCCAGTCAAGCAAGTTATATTACAGTTATTATAAAAGAAAAGTTTAAAGGTAGCTAACCTGCTAACCACACTGCATATAAAGATAAGTCACTTGCATAAACCAAAGGTTATAAAGACCAGAAAAATATTTACTTAATTGTATAATTGGTACAGAACTTAGCTAAACTGTTATACTATAAGGAGATAAAAATGAAGCAAACGACCTAACAGTTAATGATAACAATCCCGTTAAATATTTTATTGTGTAAAAAAATACATAAAATTTATATTTCTTCCCAAAACTATATAAATTTCAATAATATTTGTTGTACAAACAAAAGACTTATAAAACCCACATAATCACGATAAATTAAATATTTCCTTTATAAAATGACAAAAAAAAAAACAAATAAAACAAAAACGTTAAAGACACTCATAATGTTTAAAAAATTACATAAAACTCAACGGTATATTGCAGTAACTTAAAATTATGAATAAATTAAATTGCCGGTTTCCATAAAAGGGGTCTCCTACAGCGCAGCAGCGTCTTAACGGCTCTTGTTTTTCTTTTTTTCTTTTTTTTTTCTTAAAGTGTCTCGTGTCTGAGATGACCGAGTAAACTTAACCCGACTGAATCTACATTTCACTTACTCCAACAACGTCTTAAGACTTATATCAAGTATAACCAGGTTAATATAAGGAAGCCTGACTAAAGCTAGCTGATGATGCGCAAAGATTTAGAGTGGTTTGACTTAAAAAAGCGCAGCACATGTAAAGCGTCTGCATGCGCAATTGGTACTTAGACTTCTCTTTGCGTTTACAAATTGAATCTGGATGTAACTTAGGTGGGTGAAAATGAAAAATTGAATTTCGTTTTGATTTTGACACAAACCGAAATGAATCTAAATTTATAATTTGAATGTCACTCTTCTCACTTGACTTGAATGAGAACTGGAAAGTTACGTACCTACTTGGATGTATGTACTTAGTTGAATGTGTAGAGTTAAAGACTCTCTGCACATGTTTCAATTGCAAAAAGATAATAATTACTTCAATGAAGTCTACCTACATGGGAGCTTCACTCTGCCCACGCACTAATTTTCGCGCCGAAGAGTACTAGCTACAATTAGGCATAGCAACAATGATGAAGATTGAAGACTACGACATTATCGTTAAAAACGCACAAAAAATTTGCATACGAGAATATAAATTTGCACACTTATAATATGCGCGGCAGCTGCTTATGTCGCAAAAAGTAGCCCAATCCGCCGGCAAAATCTGCGTTAGCTTTCGATTAAATAAAGTTTGAAAAAACGAAAGAAAAATTTATTCGTCTGGCTTACTTTGACATTTTATCGAAACATGCACGAGATATTTGCGGTATCTACAGATTGATTCTTGAATTTTTTCGAAATTTGAATGTGTTTGTGACTTAACAGGGTTACTTCTAACCTAAGGTTGTTTTACATGTGGTTTGGGATTGTCAAATGTCAAATTTTAATTTAATTACAAAGCGTTGTGTGTATCTTCACTTCACTCATTTAAATTTTTTTAATTTAGGACCATTTTTGGAAAAAATTATACAGATCAGATTTATGCAGACCGAAATAATGGAAAAAAAAAAACGGAACCATATGTATTTCATTTGCTTTGGATTTTGTGTGCGTATGGAGCAAATGTATTCATGGCCGTCTTTAGCCACATGGGGGCTCAGGGCACTTTAGAATATGGGGGACGTCCAACAAAAATTGTTTTCTAAACTACTTTGGGTCATCAACAGGAATAATAATGTACATACTGATTGCTAGTTCAAAGACGGATGTATAGTTACATTCCCGAAAAGAAAGATATTGTAAATTGGCGTTAAGGGGAAGCCCCGTCAGAATATTATATTTAAAGTAAAGGGAAAGTTCTGATTTCTGATGAAAAAATTGCGGGAAATTTAAAAAATACTGGAGCTGCAAATACTGTCACTATGCAATGACAATGAAGTTCTTTTTATATGTCACTTTGTATGAAAACCTGTATAGAAAATCCCATGGTCTACTTTCAGGAGCAAAAATCTAACAACTAAATAGGTAATAGCATTGATTATTTACATATAGATGTGCCCAAAATCATTGACGTCTTAGAAAGGAGATGTCGCTACTTGGAAAAAATTCGATAAAAACTTTTATTTAATGGTTTAAATAAAAATTTTCCAGCATATAAAGTACAAATAGTTAAAAACCAAATAAAATATTATATCCAGTCATTGAAAATTCATTTATTAAAAGTTTTAAAGCTTGAAATAACAAGCGAAATACAAGTAGCGACATCTCCTTTCTAAGACGTCAATGATTCTGGGCACATCTATATATAAATAATCAATGGTAATAGGTTGTTTTACTGTTTGAAAAATTGGTCATTAGTTAGTGTATTAAGGTAGGGACTAGTGGGTCCCGTGTATAGCAGGGCTCTGTGCCTAGACCCAGCGGGCCCACACGGAAAGATGGCACTGAATGCATTCTCAGGTTATTAGTTTTTATTCCAACTCGTAACAACAACAGATAAAATGAAAAAAAAATAATTAAATCAATACATCGAATCAGTATGAATGCTGAGTGTATGCAGCCCTCTCTTTTTTCCGAGGAACATCGCCAGAAAACAACCAATCCAAGATGTAAATGCCATCATCAGGGTTGGACACCGAGCGCTTTACATTGATAAGGGGGTTTTATAACAACGGAAAGATTTTTCCGTCATAACAAAAAATGGAACTAATTTTTACTAATAATAAAAAAAATAAATAAAAAAAAATCCATTATCGCATTTAACGACAGTCAAACATTGGAAAAATTGTACGTAAATGAGATTCACTCTAATGTTTTTGAGAGAACTAAAATTGTAGTTGTTAATTCAGGTCACTTCGCTACATAGCATGCAGGTCAAACTATATAAGTGTACAGAAGAGCGGGTGGCACAATCCAAGACTAAGAACAGGTTCGCCTGAGACTCAGTCTAAAAGCCTAAGGAACCAGTAAAAAGGGCAGAAACGCAGTTACAGGTGCTAAAACATCAAAGTTATTTTGGGCTAGCCGATCAACTATACAAGCTTGGGCTAAAGTCCGTTACAACTAATTAAAAAATCTCCAGTCAACGGTAAGGACAAAACAGTTTAAAACCAACATTTGGGTGAGGTACAATTAAAATGGAAGGAGAAGGATAGTCGTCGGTCTCTACCAAGAATCTTTCAGTTGGCATAACGAAAGAAAAGTAGTCCTCATCCATTTCAGGATGAGCAGGTTAAAGCTCACGCCAGGGAATAAGATGACAGAACAACCACCCCATGAGAACATAGAGACATAAACCTTGCTATCACTCTCCAGGAACAATCAACAAATACCTTTTCTTATCCGGTTAAATCGGATATACCATCCAAACCGGATACACTGACCAAACCGAGCAGATAGAAGATTGGTTGTGGTAACAATCAACTGCAAAGGCCACCGACGTCGCATTTACATCATCCCAAGACGTTGGTTACTCACCGGATTACACCGGCGCGGAGTCGAAGAACACTCCCAAAAAAATGGTTATTCCGACATCCAAGAGCCCGAGCATCTTCTAAATAAAGATAGAGAACAGGATAATCCGGAAAGTTTCTAAAAATTCTGTCGGTTGCACAATTCACTGATATCCTGATAATTCTTCATATCGACATAGTCTCCGAGGAAATGGAAGAAGCCATTGAAGAGGTTCATTCAAACTTTTCATGTCCCCTAACGAAGGCGTATTCCAACTCTCTTCAGAACTCTAGTGGCTTGCTATCTTGAGGTTATGCGTGCTCTAAGCAGGCTATCACGAAATTAATGCTGTGACCACATTAAAAATACATTAGGTAAAATTTATGGAATACTTCGAAGGTTGTGGTTGTCTGCAGGGATTCTCTCTCCTGTTCTTCGTTCCAAGCTAGTGAAGACTCTTCTCTTGCCTTATTTCACAAGTGGAAGCATTGTCTTCCCACACTTGGATTCGATCTGTAAGCGGAAGCTGAATGTCGCTTTCAATGACTGCATCCGTTTTATTAATGGATTGAGAAGATACGATCACGTTTCTCTCTTCCGTAATTCTCTGTTGGGTATGTCTCTAGATGCTTATCTGATACTGAAAATTTTGCTCTTTCTTCATAAGATCATCTACACCAGGCGTCCCAGCTGTATATTCTCCGATATCAGCTTTTTAAACACTGACAGGCACCCAATGCTGCGGGTTCCCCGTTATCAACATCGAATTTTGGAACGCTCTCAGTTTGTTCATGTTGCTCGTCTTTGGAACAGTCTTCCGGCGGCTTTGCAGCGCACGAGCTCGGCCAGTTCATTCAGAGTACTGCTAACTCGTCATCTGTCCTCGGATGATGGTCAGGCGGACTGACATTGTGTTTACACTCTATATTGCGCTTTTATTTTCGTTTTTATTTTTATTATCACTTTCTTTTCCATCACTTATGTATTCCGGTTTTGTATGCTCTTTCTCTCCCTGCACTGCTACTAGTTGTCGCTATTGCTTATTTTAATTTCAATTTTTTGCTGGTTTTTAATTTCTATTTTGGTTCTTACTATAATTTTCTATTTTTGCTTTGCTTATTTCTTATGATTGCATATTTTGTTAGTTTAATATTAATATGAATTTAGTATTTGCTTTTGAAATTTACCAACTAAGTTTTGTATCATCAAAAGATTGTATATCTTAAATACTTTTAACCATTAAATGATTTGAATTGAATTGAAATTAAATTAATAAAAAGATTACGTTTGGACTTTTTACCGGGTTAAACTTAATTTTGTTCAAGAAAGAATTTTTTGGGATTCTCCGGTATATAGCAAAAGCTAAAAAATGTTCTAATTTCTTATTTCATCACACAACCCATTAATTTTTGGTGACAAGCTTTAAGTCTTGGTTTGACTCATCAACAGGTCCCATATAGCGAAATTGGGTGAATTGGAAAACAAACGAAAAAAATGAAAAAAAGAAGAAAGAAATGAAAAGTTTGAGAAAAATATAAAAAAACACGCAGTGGGCTGAAAAATAAAGAAGAAAAGAAAGAAAGAAGAAGCGTTTCGTGTCAGCAGAAAACCTTACACTCATCGGTGCAGCTTGTTTTTCTGCCTGCTGCAGACGCTTGAAAATAGATCAAACTGATCTCAAACTGAAACTTGTCACCAAAAATTAATGGGTTGTGTGATGAAATAACAAATTAGAACATTTTTTAGCTTTTGCTATATACCGGCGAATCCCAAAAAATTCTTTCTTGAACGAAATTAAATTGAAAAGCAACAATTATTGTTAAGACCACTCTACTATTATTATATCATATTATCCTTAAAATTATTCCGCAAACAAGTTACCAATCACTTTCCACACAAAATTCATAGCGTACTTTGTCGTAAGTATACATACACAAGCGAAATTTTTCAGGTACACTCGATTGAACGGGGTTGCCTCCAGAGCGAACCTGGATGTTCAAACGAAAACGACTTAAGTAAGTCCCCCTTTTTGTTCATTATATCTGGTCACTTTTCTTTCTAGAGATATGAAGTATGGATTTGAAAATGTAGATAATGCGTTCAGGAGATCAAAACAGGGATACACTTCCTTTGTCATTGCTCGGCACTCACTGCCGAAGATTCAAATATCTTACCTCCCAAATTATCAATAAACTGTATGTTGGAATTATAAATTACGAAGGAAAGCTCAACCTCGTTTTAATCTAACTTTTGGCCAATTTGATGAGACGAAATGAAATTTTCATCTATTTTTGCCGCGAGTGTATATTTAAAAGCTTCAAGCGATTCTCACACTGTAGAAGAATCAAAGAATTATTCCAGGGTAGGTGCCTAAGATCAAAGCGTAGGAAGTTCTGCTGAACAGACTCGATACGGTCGATGTTCGTACTGTAAAATGGAGACCAGACCTGGCTGACGTATTTAAGAAGTGGTCTCACAAATCAAGTATACGTATCGAATCCTACGTGAGCTCTCGGGACTAACATTTTATAAAGCCCGGAATAGAGCTACTCTTTCATACCGTGTAGTTTATGCGGGAGATAAATTCAATCTTTGGTCACATTTGACACCCAAGTCACAGAGCGAACCCACACGGTGAATCGAGGAATCCGAAAACACATAATCATAGGTGATTAGTTGCTGATTCCAATGGAAAGTCATAACCTCACATATGTCGATATTGACTACCAAATTATTGCTTTAGCACCCATCGTGAAATTTGTGAAGGTCACCCTGTACAATCGTTAACAGATTTAATCTGAGCGAAAAGCTTAACATGGTCAGCATAAAACAAGACCTTACAGTACCTCATCACAGAGACAATGTCATCAATAGACAGAATAAAGAACAACGGGCCCAAGTGACTTCCTTGAGGTACGCCAGACGAAGCCTTCAAGACTCTCGAGATGGAATGGCGGAATAAGATTTGGTATGTTCTGTTATCTAAATAAGATTCTGCCCATTTTAGAAATGTTGGGGGAAATTCATACTTTTCCATTTTAAAGAGTATCACGGAGTGATGTAACTTGTCGAAGGCTTTACTAAAGTCTGTATGAATACAATCTGTCTGATAGCCTTTTGCCAACCCTGAACCTTCCAATGGTATCCGAGACAAATTCCAACAAGTTAGTGCTTGTAGACCTGTCCGAAATTAAGCCATGTTGGTTTGAAGAGAGTAAATTCTTACAGGAGGTTGATAGTTAAGAGTAAATGATAGATTCGAATAATTTTGGCATGCAAGATAGTTTTGCAATAGGCCTATAGTTACTACCCTTTTTGTGGATAGGTATGATAAAAGAATTATCTAGCGATTTTTGGAAAATAATTCTCAGCGGAGCTGCCAGGGCAACACAGCATAACTTAAAGAAAGCTGGAGGGATCCCATCTGGACTCGCTATGAAATCATTTGGAAGCCCATTAAAATGATCAAGAATATCGTTTTGTGCAATTGTAGGCATAGTGAATGAAATGTTATGAGAATCGTTCAAATGACTGAAGTTGTTATTTCGAAGTTGGAAATTTGATGAGGAAAATGAATTCTCAAAAAATGAAGCAATTGCAAATTTTAGATGAATCATTACTAGCAGAATCCTTGTACCTCATGCTATTGGGTTAGTTGTCCGTTTTTTTCTTCATATTAATAAAGTTAAAAAATATACGTGGGTCACTAAATAATTTCGCATGCATGCTTAGAATATACTCATCATATGGAGAAGAAGAAAGCTCATTAAACTCATTATAGGATGAGAGAAAGTTGTTGCTAAGGAGGACAAAATGTTTATTATCAAAATGACTGAGTTAAGGCACTGAAGCTTTTCCATGATAAATAAAATTAAGAGAAGAATTAGACAAGTCCCTGGAGGTCCAGTCAGCCAGTACAGCAGAGAATTACAAATGCATACTAGTTCGAGTCTCGATATTGAGCAAATAATTCTTTTTTAATTTCTACAACATCTATTTACAAATACTCATAGAATTTCAGTTAGCAGAAATTTTGCATAATTTGTTTATAATAAATTCAAAAAATCCAAATGGGCCAACACTGAAAGACACTCAATTTGCCTTCTCTATATTGAGGAATATATAAAAACCTCATAAGAAGTGATTCTCACCAGGCAAAATATATTACGATTACCGCCACACCTGTACGTATCGAACCATTAATAATTTCGGTAAATTGTTTTCCATTTTAGTAGCAAAAGATTTTGTGCGAAAGGTAAAAACACGCTTGATTTTCATTAATTATTACCTATACTTCGTATTATATCATAACTTTACCTGTAAAAACACTAAATTTTTGGAGCAAGTGAAAATCTTTTTAAACTTTTTATGCAGTCAATTATAGTTTTAATATGGAAAGTATAAAACTGTGTATTTCTCTATTAAATCACAGTGAAAGGGTGTAACTCAAGAAAGTAATGAAGTTTTGGGAAAACAGAAAAAAATTAGAATTGGTGAAATGCGATTCGAGACAAAATTTTCATTTCTTCTTGAACCTTTCTGTTCGTTACGAGTCTAGAAAGGCTATTAAGTCTTCTAATAGTCTGAGAGTTAAAAGAAAAGGGGCTTTTTTTTTGTTTTCTTCTTCTAATATATAAACAACTCCAATCTAATGAACGTCGAACACAGTTATAAACTTGTAATGAAAAGCATTTAAGCCGTAAATGCACGGTGTAACACCATAAATTCCAAACAATTTGAACTACTTAATCGAAAATTATACTCAGACAAAGTCTTTTACCATCAGCTTACCTTTTACTGTTAATTCCAGCAACCACAAAATTTAATGTTGTATGAAGGTGTGACATAAAATTTTATTAACAAATAAAAAGACGGAAAAAACAAAAAACGCCAAAAGAGAATAACAAAAACGAACGCGCACTAAATCAAATCTGTTTTATAATAGGAGCTTATTATAAAAAGCCGCAAGTTAGCGCTGCTGCTAACTAATGTTTTCGTCTGACGCAACGATAAGATGAAAAAGAAAAGAAATTAAAATCGCGCAGGTAAGGAAGGCGCCTTACATTTTTAGCTTTATATCGATGATACAGTTCGCACTACTTGTTCGACGGTTTTACATTTTTGTTGTTTTTTTTTTCTTTTTTCTTTATGCGGTGGTTTCAGCTTGCATTAAAGTTACACTGATAATTCGAGACTCGAAAATCTTTGTAAAAAGTAAACTAAGTATAATTTTCTTACAAAATGAATAATTATTATTATTATTGTCCAAACAATTTTGAAGTTTTGGCAATGCCAGAAGGTCAGAAGCGACGTCTGTCAATTGAGTTGAAAGGCCCTGAATGTGTAACGCAAAATTTGAAACTTAAGTATATAAAAACAACGGTTTGGAAGCAGAAAAACATTTTGCAGACTGGAAAATTCTTAATTGAGTGTGCTGAAATTTCTAATTATGTTTTTATGGCAAATATATATTAACAATCTTGAATAAGGTGTGAAAATGCAGGAGAACTATTTATTGCTTAATTGTGGACTTTATTATTTTAAGCTGTCAATTAGACTAATCATTAATTATACCGCGAACGTACTAAATTGATCTAAACAAATTAAACTTTTTCAAGAATTAGAGACCTTGGTTTTATAGGAGTGCATATAAGACAAAATAAAAATGAAAATATGAAAAAATTTTGATACTGACTTGTAGAGCTCAAGCATTTTATATAAACAATAATAATTAAAGCTGCGTTTTCATTATGAGAATGCAACTTGTAGCTCAGAATCACAATGGAAACGTTCACAATATTGCATGTGTACTGTATACAATCCATGCGTGTAAATTAAGTTTCATGAGTTGTGAATTTTGATGTGATTGTTGGTAATAATATGTGAAAATGGAAGATATTCTTTAGTAATGATGATATGCCTGTTGCAAGTCAGAGTTAAGATTATGCAATTAACACGGCTTAACTATATAAGTATATCGGATCAGAGCTTCTGTAATATTAGAAGAAACACTAGAGAGTCTAAGCACAGACAAGAAATATGTACATAACAAGATGCCGTCCAGGTCAGATTAAGAAGAAAATTTAACTATAAATAGCTTTGGTTAATTATAGCGCAGATGAAAAGAATGAAATAAACTACTGACAATTCTTCATCATTCATAGATAATTTTCTTCATAGTTTTTTTTTATATGATGGGATAAATGGAATGTTAGATTTATGCATGGATGAAATGGATGAATTCGATGGATATATTGGATGGATAAAATTTCTTAGGCAACTGAATAGATGGATAAATAAGATAAATAATCTATACTGATGAAATTAATAGATTCGATGATTGTATTTCCCCATCCATACATCCATCCATCAAATCTATCCATGAATATATTTTTAACATATGTAAGTGAGACCGAGAACAAAAGTAACATTTTTCACATTTGGCTCTGCTGTCAACTACCTAATGAAGATGCAATTACATAAATTATATATTCACAAAGTTGGCTCAATCCGCTATAAATGCACCTAGTTTTCAGTTTTCCAAATAAGGGTTTTTCGGAGACTCGTCGACTGTTACTTTCATCCTGGGGGCCCAGAACAAAAGTAACATGTAACACTGTCAGTTTTAAGGAAATTAAGTGAAATATAATTTTAATAACAACAAGAACAAACTTTTATTACAAATAAAAAAAAAAAAACAACTCTAGAGTAAATATTCTCTCCCTCTTTACAAAAATAAATTAAACATGCACTATTATTGTTAAACTAACAAAATTAAAGCAGCTTTCTATTTTGACTTGTATTCTTAACTCTAGGTAATCAGTTCAGCAATGAAATTAGCATTTACCTACTCCGAATCATTATGGCATACATAGAGTAGATCACTTTTGGTGTAGTCTTCATGGGACCAGCCTTTACAATCTAGGCATTGGACCCATTTCTCCCCAGATCAGCTACTACCAAAAGACTCCATACAAACTAAGGCACATACAGTAGTCCTTATCCGATGAATTGTCTCTCTGCTTCCTGCTTTTTTTGTATTGTTTCTTGGCTGTTTTCTGTACCTTGCCTTTTCCTTTGGCAGATTTTAAGAGAGTCTTCTTGACTTTTTTTCTGTTATCATATTCCTGCTGTATTGCCATTTTCCAGAATCGTCATCATCTTACCGGGGTTATTACGCATCCAACTATTGGCGTCAGCGTTGATCATCTTTTTGAAAGGTCCGTACACCGCTCGGTCAAGAAGCTGTAGCTTGTGGGTGCAATGTGGTGGAAAATATAACAAGACAATTCCATTATTTTTGTAAAAATCACTGGACTTGATGGACAAATGAAACTGGTGATTGTCGAGCAAGAGCAGGCACTACTTTTCAGGAGTTGGCCTTGCTTACCTTTTAAAATGTTTTAAGAAAAGTAGAAATTCAGCGTCTTGCATCCAGCCACTGTATTTCCTGTACCTGTGGACCCTACGGGACCATCAGCAGATGTTAGTGCTCCTACTTGTTTTCTTCCCCGCTTTGCTACAATCCTATTCGAATTCTGAACGATCGTGATACCTGTCTCATCAACATTACAAATATCTTTTGGTTCGAACTTGTACCGATCCATTACCTCCGTAAGGTTATCTAAAAACTTATTGACGTTGTTTTCATTAATACTCGTTGCTCGAGATAAGCTTGTCGCTTACGGGGATCGTAGGGGCAAACCATTCAGAGTCGGGCAAATGATTTTCATTACAATTCGGTGGAAATTTCTTATTATTTTTCACTGCCAACTGGTAAGTCAATCATCTTACCTCCTTAGGCGAGAGTTCATAATATAGATTTGAACTACTTATTGCATAGTATTGAAGAATATCTTCTTCTTCATTCGAAAAAACGCGTTTGCAACTGCCAACCCTCGGCGATGTATCAGTTTTTTAATATACCTCGAAGAGTGACATGCCAGAAAGGAAATTTTTTTGCGGCTGCTGTGACGCTTATCTTATTGGTCAGGTGTTCTTCTGCTGCTTTCTTATAAGTGGCTGTATCAACTATTCCTCTGGTTGTTGTCCTTATTCAGCATTCTTAAAAAAATATAAAATAAAAAATAAAAATATACACGGACCTAATTTTCACGTGGACGAACGTAACATGTTACTTTCATCCACAAATGTCCTGTTACTTTTGTCCCCGGTAATGGTTTTTAAAATAAATATATCATTACCTGAAAACCACACAAGAATTGTCGAAATAAAATACATGGAATTACAAAACTGCTATTTAGGAATACATATGCAAATAATCAAATTGAAAATTAGAAAAAAATTACATGAGTGGCACAAATATACAAATCAGCTCTGCAACGTGCGCCTGATAAGACTGTTCAGCTGAAATTAACTGATTTGAGAAAGCACCGGCGTACGCATCTGAACTGTAGAGCAAAACTTCTCAACATGTTCGTACGCGTTAAGAGGGGCCATGTTACTTTCATGACGCTATTACTTTGTCCCCGATCTCCCCTACATATATTATTAGAAAGGATTTCTGGATAAATAGATAGGACAGAATGGATAGGAAATACATACAACCTTAGATAAATGGGATTTCTGAATAAGATGAAATCGATGCAAAAATGGGATGGATGGAAATAATGGATGGATGTTATGTATTAATGAGATAAATAGAATGAATGGATAAGAAGGACGGGAATGATGGAATAAATGGATATGGATAATAAGTATAGTATATACTGTTGGGATAGAATGGATAAAAATGTCTGGATGTGGTGATAATGTCTGGATGAATGAAAATGTCTGGATGGATGCGCGGATGGAACAGGAATTGATAAAATGGATGTGTGGCGACAGTAGTTGTACCACCAAGGAGAATTAACATTAAAATACATATACTGTGCCCAACACCTTACCATTCAACTCATACATTTTTGTTAGTCTTGGATTTTTGCTTATTTTGAAAATTCCAAAAGATTTTGCAATGCCAAGAGGTGGTGTTAGTGTAGTAGGGTGGAATGTGTTGAAAAAAAGTTTTTATTTTAGATAAGTTACGTGTACTTTAACAGTAATCATTAGACAATCAAGATATCCCTAAATATGAGATTTTTGAATGGATAACATATATTACGAATGAAATGCCTGAAAAAAATTGGATGGATAAGATTTTAGTATGGATGAAATCGATGTGAGAGATGGATAGATAGAAAAAAGAGTTGAATAAAATGGATGAATAGGATAGACAACGGGATGCATGGATGGAGAGTGCAGATACAGGTGCAGCATAAAAATACGGGACTATGCAAAAATATGGAACAAAGGTTGCATTCACATCAGACGTTTTAATCATGCTTTAATGATTTATCACAGCTGCTAATTAAATCAATTTGTTTTGTCGTTGTGAATACAAAGAGGCATACCGTAGAAAATTTATGTGGCGCTTTTTTTCAATGAAGACTGAAGCATGATTAAATCGTCCCGTATGAATTCAGATTAAGAATAATTTGCTTCAACATATTGTTATTTATTCAACCTTTGTACCTCGTATGCAAGACACAATCCTTCCAAACACTCTCAATTGTGCTGAGATCTGGAAATCACACTGCCCATGCTAAATTGTTGTCGCTGAATCAATTCAAATTACTTCCACATGAACAGAAGCATTATTGTTTTGAATGAGAACTCTAAGTTTTGTTACTAAAGATGTCCATATCCACACATGCGTATCGATTTATGGATCATGTGATCAATTCGAAGTTAATATATCTATTCCATAATATTTCGTCCTACAGTGTGACCTTCTCACTACCATATATTGCCTTTTAGGCTGTATGTGGGAGAGAAGAAATTATTTATTTGACAGCTGGGGGACTTTTAGAATAAGTGTTTAGCTTAAGCTGGAAATATGTCTTGTTCTGAAAAATCTACCCTCTTCCAGTTTTCAACCGCCCAATTTTTGCAAGCCTTACCTTTGCATGTCTTGTCATAAGGAATACTTTTTTTTTTGTCACAGATATTTTTTGTTATATTAACCTTCTCCGCACATAAAATTCTGCGTACGTATCCTGGTGAAATCGAAGGACCAGTAGCGTCGGAGTTTTTAAAACATTTCACAACCACTCGTCCGTCAATTTTTGTTCTTTATCTTTAAAAGATTTCTGTTAATCTTAGAAGACTAGGAAACAAATCAGGAGGAAGGTAACACCTCCTGATTTTTATGCCATTCTTCTACGTTAAAATTTCAAATGCACAACAATCGCACTTTCACCAACAAAATTTTTGAATGACAGTTTCATATCCTCTATCTGAATATTACCATAGATGGCACAAGAACTAGATGTCGCATGCCATACTAAAGCAGAGTATACACATTGTGAAATGAGTAGTGAATTCTGAAATGGACCATAATATGTTTCAGATTGTGACGAATGCAAATGATTTTATAATAGTAGTTTTGTATACATTTGATCGACTTCCCCAACACTTCCGATACGAAAAAATATGAATCACTCGTTGTATACATCATTTCAAATGTTGTGGTCCATTCCGGAGTGGACCACCCAGCCATATAAAATTTGTATACTTTTTTGGTACTGCATGCGACATCTAGCTCTTGTGTCATCTATGATATTACCGACGTTTTTCAGAATATGGCGTAACATAACGGGCTTATACATAGATGCCGTTACCATTGCGAAATTTTGATATTTTGAAGCTAAGTCCGAGTTAATGCTTTTCATTTTAGGCTGTAGCATCCTTGAAACATGTGACTGTAACAAAATGTCCTTCAAAGCTATGATCTGATGCTGATTCTGATGGGAAACAATATTATTCTTTAAGAAATTCATAGATGCATCTAGATTAAAAGTAATTCAGCATAACACTACTTATTGGGTTTTTATCACACATCTTCGTTACCCCTCCCTACTTCGCTTCCTAATCGAATTCGTTAGTCAAAGTGTGGAGGAGTTTGGGAGGGAGCTGAAAATTTTTGGAGAATATTTGGGAAGCTAGGGAAAACGTGAAAAGTGTGAAAAAGTCCGACTCGCTGAAGACGTAAAGGATATCATCTTTTGATATAGAGGGTTGGGGTTTTTTATATTCCAGGTACATGGCTCTATTTACTATTGCCTCCCGATAACGAGGTAAATTGCATTTTTTTTAGACGGTTATTTTTGAAGGATGTAGGAGGGTAGATTTCTCCGAGTTTTTTTGGAATAAAGGGAGAACGGGAGAAGGAAAGAAATTTATGTGTTCTAAAAAAAATGGAAATTCGGGGAGAAAATGAAATGAGCAGGGAGGGTGAGAGGGTAAATATCGGAGCGGATTAACAGAAATTTAAAAAAATAGTAAAGAGTTTCAGGAGTTGTAATAAGTTGCTTGGGTAAGGTTAGGAATTGTAAGTAAAAAAACTGAGAAATTATTTTGGTAATTAGAAGACGCGTACAGGTTGCATTTTATTAAGATTAACAGTAATTTGCAGATTTGAGGGACCTTGGCGGTAAGTTTTTTAAATTTGTTTCTGCAATATTGATGGGCGTTTAATTCTGTGTGGGAGGGTCATGGAGTAATGAGGTTTTTTCAATGGATACAGTGCAGATTAAAAAATATAGATGAAAATTATTTCATTCTGATGGTTGGG
The DNA here is from genome assembly GCA_963924295.1 of Dioctria rufipes. Taxonomy (NCBI): domain Eukaryota; kingdom Metazoa; phylum Arthropoda; class Insecta; order Diptera; family Asilidae; genus Dioctria; species Dioctria rufipes. The sequence continues at coordinate 59,787,051 of OZ002742.1, forward strand.
GGAGGGGTACGACCCCTACATCCCCTATATGGTCTCCAAAATACGTCACGTTTCGTATTAAATTAAAGAGGAAGGAGAGGGTAATCATGTGGTGTGTAATTTTTTTTAAAGCTTCATAACTGACTTTTTACCGCCGAAAAATGGCGTTTTCGTACTTAGATTATATACATCCACACACACACACGCACATTTTGCATATACAGGGTGTTCCGGTAGAAATGATTCATATTTCGTATTTCGATAGAGCGTTGCTTTCTGAGTAAAATGTTCTTTTAGACCATATGAAAATACTCACTCCTTTAAGAGAAATTCGAGCTTTACTGATTATTGCATTCTTTAAGTTAGACTTTCAATAAAACATTGGAATTTTTTTTTTATTTAGTGGATTATATTAATACACAGAGAATAGAGTCTTCAAAGTCTTCAAAGTTGATTTGGAATGCCGAAATTTCAAGTATTCACTGATTTTGTACGGAAACTAAGGCTTTGGTGTTTGCAATTTATGAAGAAACATATAGAAAATTAAGTCTCGATGAGCCTCCCGATGAGCATTCATTAAATCTCATTGAAGGGCTCATTGGATATCATGAAATTGCTCCGTACATACTAAACCAGCAATAAATAAATATTTATTCTTGTCATCACCGTGTCCGATGAGATTTCTAATAAGAAAATTTGAATTGATTTTTGTGATTAATTTATTTAAATTTTTAAAATATTTATTTTAAATTAATTTTCTGATTTGTTTTTCCGCGGAAAGACTGTCGTCCATATGCTGAACAAGACGTTATGTCCATATGCTTACGCCGCATTGTCAAATACGGAAAAATGTATGAAATCAATCGTAAAATCAGATTCTCATTTATGAAATCATCATGACACTCATTAATATGCTCATTAATAAGCTCATCGTGACACTCATTGACATGCTCATTAATAAGCTCATCGTGACACTCATTGACATGCTCATTAATAAGCTCATCGTGACACTCATTGACATGCTCATTAATGAGCTCATCATTGCACTCATTGACATTAATAAACTCATAATAACACTTATTATGTACTCATCGAAGTGCTCATCTAATATTGTAAAATGCACAAAAGAGAAGAAAAGTATACAATTCTAAATAAGTGAAACAGATGCAATATCTCATGAATACTATTTGTGAATAAGTAAATAAATAATATTTTTCCCGGTTTTGATTCAAACGCGAATAGATTTCATCATTACGTTCATCTGATTGCTCATGAGGAGTTCTTTGATCATGATATGTCTACCAAGGATATTGATACCTTATACTTATACCTTTGATTAAGAATACAACATGCATATGCATATTTAAAATATTTTCAGCATCTCTTCTGTACTGAAAGACGATCAAATTAGTTTAAAAATTTTTACCTTGAGACACCAAAATTCATTAACCTCTGTAAGTATTGCATGCATAATTTGTCTTGTGTGTTTTTTTTTTAAATATAGCCAGGATATGTGGTGAATCCATAATTTAATTTGAAAATTCCAAGACATAACAGAAACAGATAATACTGTCAGTTGAGAAATGTTGTTCTTACGTCCCCACAATTAAAAGAGCCAAGAGTTTTGTCGAATGGAGTAGAAAGTTTGGTCAAAGTTAACGTAATAAGAAGATAGGAAACAGCCGAACAAAATTCGAAATTTTTCTCGTTTTCAACAAAGAAAAAACTATATGTCATATACTTTCGTCTTTTGCATGAATGGAGGGAAAATAGATTGATTATGCTTTATAGTAGTGCGACTGAGACAGCGAGTTAAACACAAAAATTGAGAAACGTAGGCTTACCCGAATGATAAAATCTTCTCGAATATATCTTCAAAATCTTTTCAAACTATTCATATGAATTTTTCGTACATCGGGTCACATTATCTCAATTTTTTAAGAAAAAGATAAATTTCCTAAAAACCCAGAGAATACCTACAGCATGAGTTACATCCACTTAATCTCTTTAGAGCAAAACAAATGTAAACAGAAGCACGATCTGTTCAAATATCATAGGATTATAACAGAAACTTTGGAACCAACTTTGGTGACATCTCTCAATATTTCAAAAACATGTGTTTTCACAAAAGCGCGGGAGCATTATATGAGAGTAAAATCGGAAAATTCCACCACTTTTTATTTACATACGAAAATGGAGCATTTGCCATTCTGTTTCGTTGCATGTAATCTGCGCTTTCAAATTTTTTGTAATTTTTTCGAAAAATCTTTAAAGAGAGTTTGATTTTTTTGTTATATTTTTCTTCTTCTTTCTTTTCTTTTCTCGTTGTTAACATATAAATGTAAAATAGTCGGAAATCTCTTCTGTTTCCTAACTTAATTCTCAAAACAACTTTCTCGAGTTACAGAATTCCATGGAGAGTTAAATGTCAATAGAACTCTCATCTTCCTAACTCTACAACTCTCCGTATCAGATCCGGACTGGCAGCACATGCGATCGGGCGCTAGCCCGATGTGCCGCTGGTCGTTGGGCCGGTGTTCTCCACATTAAGAGGAGTCCGTACCAAGATTTGCAAGTTTCATACATTTTTACTGCGAATTTCTGACAAACTATTTGTAGCAAAATAACTATTTATATCTTAAATGAAAGGTAACGAAGAGGTCTAGTAAAAAACGTCGAGAAAAATAAAAAATGAATGTATTGGAATGGAGATATTAGCTCGGAAACTTGTAAAAAATGGTAAAAATTGATTTTTTTCAAATCAAATTCCTGTTAGTAGGTATTCTCATTTCTTTAGATTGTGACTATTTTAGAAAGATAAAGCCTAAATCTAGCAAATAACGTCGATGTTTTTTCATTTTTAGTGGCGCTTTTTTTAATTGTTTAACTCTAATAGTACTTGTTTTTCCTCTCGATATTTCACAGACGAGAAATTGCAATATTTCATTGAAATTTGTAGAAATATGGAGCAAAATAGTAAATTTAACAATTATGTGCAAAATAAAATTTAGGAGAGTTCAATCTCATTAAAAAATTTTCAATTTCTTTGGACTGCAAATTTTCATTTTCGTCTAAAATTATCGTTTCTGTATTTTACGCTAGATGTCTCTAATGTGACTTGTGGTCTAGGTCTACGCTAATTTTATATGAATTTTCATACTTTCAGGACACAAACCTACGTATAGTAAGTTTTATTGCCTACAGGCTCGCTGGTATCTAAATTGAAATTTTTGCTGAGTACTGACTCCTTTAAGGCGACCACACGTATTTACCACGTACTCTGAACGAATGTGGCGGCTGTGGTGGGGGAGAGCTGTGAAATTAAATTGAAATTTAAAAAAGTACTTTATTGCATAACCTAAACATCTAATATAATAAAGCTAATTGGCCCACGGCATCGAGGCCATCTGGGCAGAGGAGAGTTATGAGTTAAAAATTCTCAGAAATGTCCCACAACTTACAAACACTGACAGGACGCGGAGCCAAGTGGATGTTGCCAAGATAGCATTACATATGGCAAATTTGGAATTCTCGTAACTTTACAAACACTCACTTTTTTGTAAAGCAGTTTACATTATTTTTTGCATCATATCATTTTTATTTCGAAAAACGCACAAAAAATGTGTTTTTTATCAGAAGGGTTCAACAAGGCTTTCAAAGGTTTGGTATACCTATGAATATGAATACTTTCAAAACAAATTCGAAATTGAACAACAAATATAAAAACAGTTTATAATTTGGTTTTTATTTTCTAATTGTGAAAGAAAAAATTAATTTTATTTCATGTAAATCAATTTTGAAGTAGAGTATATATGTATATGGTCATGGTATATTACAGTCAGCTTTTACTTATGACAAATTTCTAGTATTAGAAAGTACCTAGATATTAGAAACAGTCTGCATTTTCCACATTTGGTGAAGCAGTGGCATTGTCCTTGTTCCTTTATGGGGCCATATAGGTAAGTGAAGGAGCGATTGAATTTCTAAGCGGTTACAAAAAGATTCCAAAAATAAAGAGTGGGGGAAAGGGATTAAGAGTACACTTCTTTCCTCAGTTCCTTCATGTAGAGCCGTAGCAACTCTCTTTGGCGCCTAGCCAAACGCACCCCTGATCCATAAAATTCTCAACATAACCTTACAAAATTTTAACTATACTATTTTGGCGTAGTCTATCAACTGACTGTACAAAGTTGAGCAACAATTTATAATGAGAAGAATAATAAATAATATTTATTGCACATAAAATTATTAGTTGATATTAATTGTTTGCGAGTAAAGTACATTGAGGTGAGTCATTTTGATAGAAATATTTGCAAGATTTTATAGATGGATTTTTCTAGCTTTTTTCGCCATGAATTAGCTTATAATATTCTCAAAATGACAAGCATTCGTGTCATTTCTTTTTCAGTTTATGAAACAGCCACATTTGACAATCTTTCTTGACCCATTGTAGATCATAGGTAATTTTTTATTAACTTCAATTTTTTGAAACTTCGTACACATGAAAGTATCGTCATTAGCAATGTTATAAAAACTCTGAACGCGATTTCGACATTTAAGCTGTGTTCTTTTGTGTCCGCAGAACAGAGCAGAACAAAAGATACAAAAAAGAACGCCTCATACATTTTCATAGAAGATTTATAAATGAATCGAACAGCACAAATAGTTCGCTTCAATCGGCAGAACAATTTGTTCTCTCCAGTATATGCGAGTTCTAGAACAAGGTACACAAAAGATCACAGCTTTAGATAGGAAGCTTGGAGGCTATAGTCGTGAATTGATTGCAGCAAATCCAAAACCAGTTTTCTCAGACTATCCGCGTACATTTTACTAAGAAGATCGCCAGAAAGAATCGAAAATCTTCTGCAACTTGTTCCAATCTTTCGTACCTCCTCGTCAGTTAGAATAAAAGAACATCAATCCATTAAAAAATTTGTGTACCAAGCTCTTGTTCCCGTGGCAATATTGGCATCCCTCGTCATTTTGTTACACAAAAAGTTCGAGTCGCTTTTTTTTTCTTGTTTCTTTAACGTTTGCTGGTATAACCATAAGTCTGTTCGCGTACTTTTTCAAGTAAAAACATGAAAAACGTCAAAATGTATGATAAATAGAGAAATTGAGAGTGACACTCACAAAATACGAGAACAGCTTCGAGTAAAAACTTGTAAAAACTTGCAAATATGCGGGATCTGTAATAACGAAGTGAAATTTTCCTAGCACATAGTACAATAAACAAATTTAATTTACCACTTTGAATACGTTAAAATGTTCTTGGAGAACATTTTACTTCTACTGGAGGAAGAGTAACTGGTTTTTCCATTTTTTTTTTAAAACTAAAAACTTCAAAAATAACTAAAAACCGTCGACGATCTGTCAAAATTGACACTTTCAAAGTTTTTACTCGACGATTTTTCTCGAGCTAAATCATGACGTAAGCAATTTCTCTCTCAATTTTCGAGTACGCGAACGCCTTCGAGTAAAAACTTACAAAAAGTTTTACAAGTTTGTACTTTCAAGCTAGTACGCGAACAGACCTCATGTCTTTAGCAAATTTTGTAGCACAGGCAGAAATTTCTTCCATGTCAGGATTGCGAGCCAACCTCAGCGTTCTTAAGCGGGTAAATTCAAAACGAGAGCAAATAATTTATTTAACAGTTAAAACTCAAAAATAATTTATATTTGTCAAAGGCAAATGTTGTTAATAAAGGGTTTTCCAATAAGAGGTGTTATTTTGATATTCAAAGAAAAATGCCATTTTTTGAGATAAATGATCGGATCTTTATTTCATTATCAAGAGGGAGGTATGCCGTTAATAACGGAAAATAATATCAGCCAAACGACCACCACGACCACGCCTACAGGACCATATCCTTTTCATGAAATTTTCCATAACCAAATCGCAAAGTGGCTGCCCTATGTCCTCGATAGCCTCACGAATTCCATCTTTGAGGTCTTGAATCGACGCTGGGCTGTTGGCGTAGACCTTCTCTTTCACGTGGCCCCAAAGGAAGAAGTCGCAAGGTGTTAAGTCACAAGATCTCGGTGGCCAATTGTGATCACCTCTTCGAGAGATAACACGGTCCGGAAACTTTTCCCGTAAAAGATCAATGGTTTCGTTGCTTGTATGGCTTGTATGTTGAAAGTAAACGTTGTCCAGATCAATACCATTCAATTCCGGCCATAAAAAATCATTAATCATCTGTCGATAGCGCAATCCATTCACCGTAACTGTTGCTTCAGCCTCATTTTCGAAAAAGTAAGGTCCAATGACCCCGCGGGACCATAAACCGCACCAAACAGTCACACGTTGAGGATAGAGAGGCTTTTCAACAATAACTCTTGGGTTTCCCGAGCCCCAGATGTGACAATTTTGCTTGTTGACGAAGCCATCGAGGTGGAAATGGGCCTCATCACTCAAGATGAGTTTTCGATGGAATTCCGGATCATTTTCATGCATTTCAAGGACCCAATCAGCAAAGACTCGACGTTGTTGATGATCGGCCGGCTTGAGTTCTTATGTTAACTGAACTTTATAAGCCTTAAGACCCAAATCTTTATGCAAAATACGGTGTAATGACGTTTGTGGAATGCCTAATTCCAAAGAACGACGAGGAATGGACAAACCTGGGTTTTCTTCAACACTTTCGGCTACAGCAGCAATATTCTCGGCTGTTCTTGAGCGACGTGCACGGGTTTTATTCTTCACATCACTAACTTGTCCCGACAGCTCGAATTTTTCTACCAATTTCTGTATCGCGGTCCGACAAGGTGCTTCACGACGATCCAAAAATGTTCGAGTTTTACGAACCGTCTCTGCCACATTTTCACCATTTTTATAGTGAATTTTAATAATTTCAATGCGTTGTTGAATCGTGTGTCGTTCCATTTTTATTAATGGCGTAGTTTCTACTTGTCAAATGTCAAAAAATGACAGCTCCAAAAGTGAAATCTACCGAAATAGCGGGCTAATTAAAATAACACCTCTTATTGGAAAACCCTTTATTATCTTTTCGCCTGCAATAATTTTTTTTAAACGGGCGGCGTCCCTCCGGTTCAACGTCTGTCTTACTTGCCTTACTGTTGGTGTAAGTAAAATTGTTGGTCTCTTGGATACAGTTTCAACAGAGAAACCCTGTTTTGTTTTTAATTTTAAATGTGAAAGGGCCAACTGCTCCTACACATATTCTGTGCATACATATTTCCTGTATAAATTTCTTCTTTTTTTCTTCTTATTTAGCATGGAATTCAATATTCAAAGAATATTCAGTAGGAAATCAGCCTAATAATTTGGGTTGTTTACTTCTTATAAAAAACTCATATTTGAAGACCGTTGGGGGCTGGTTTGTCATTATTTGCCAGGTCCGATTTGAAGACCCAGTCGTACGGTCCTGCAGAATCTCGCCCCTGGTGGTTTGAAACTCTTTACAAAAAAAAAAAAAAAAAAAAAAAACAAGGCCCAAAAAGATATCAAGAAGTTTGAGAAGAAATTATTAAACCTTATAAGAAAAAAGTGTAAAAGTTTGAATGAGATTAGAAAAAATGTGTGAATGTGAAAAAATTTATATACAGCAAGATTTGGAGGAATGGAATCTACTTATAAATTGACAATAGTAAAATTTTCATAACCTCCAAATATCCGAACAAAAACAAACTCAATTATTGAATATAAAATAAAACAAAAGAAAAATATCAATAATTTATGCCCGTCATTAAGTATTTGTTTACCACACGTTCAAATCTTATAAGAAATGATATAACGCGCATAAATTTCAAAAATCGAAATTCTCATCTCATCACCTCCATTCCATAGATAAGTTCCAAAGGTCGAGAGCACAAACAAATCAAATCAAGGAAATGTGACCTATACGTGACCGATTTGAAAAACGGTGATTTATTAATTCTGAAATATTGAAAGCAAACGACAAGCCCGCGTACATCACTTTTAATTACAGCCGCTGATTTGCACTATTGATCGGCGTACTATACTAATGCCGTGACTGATGGCACATGCGCAGTGGTGAAAAATTGCGCTTGATTGCGATTTACAGAGGTAAATAGATCTGAGAATAGTCAAGTTACGTAAGGGTGCGCTCAGTTGCATTACAGAGAATTGAAAAAGTCGTGACAAACTGTATTATATCAGAGTATTGTTATATGTATGTATGCGTGAGGGAAAGACATAGTGATACACGTACTTATATGCATCTGTATATAGTGGCGCAAATGGCTTTAATTAGTCATTTCAAAGTGACTATTCGATTTTTAACTCGATCGCTCTGATGGTAATGTAAGTCGTCGTAAAAGGAGAACGGAATGCAAAAATCTGCCATTTTTGGGATGCTTCCATTATGGAGTTAACAGTTAACACTTTGTACATTATGCACAGATTTCTATTCCGGTAATGAAAAGTGGTTCAAGTTTATTTTCAGTTTAGTCGATTTGGGACACTTCATACTACTGATGTTTTTCCAAATTTCTTGGCACTAAATTTCTGCCAAATTTCTGAAAAAAACTTACTCTGGGTATAGTGGTGCTGTGACGGAAGAAGAAACGTGGCAACAATGTATTGAATTCAAAAAAATTTCATTATATTTTTCATTTTTTTTTCGAATTTTTGGTAAGTTTTAGTAAACTAAGTATGTAACGCTTGTCGACCGTAAAGCTGCATTTATCCTTAGTTCGAGAGGAAGAAAAGAGTTTCTACAAATCCAAGGTAATGCAAATCAGACTTTCTAATAGTTCCATCCACAGAGCAATGCTTAATCTTTTTATATCCAGCGAAGAAAGTACTTTTTACTTGCCTGAATGATAAAATACTGTATGTAGATACACAAAGTTTGCGGATAGGCCCCTAAAATTTGTTTCCTAAGACCTAAGAATTACACACAACTTATGCAATTTATAGGGATAGCATCTTGGTAACGTCTACTTGTGCCATGCTTGCACTAGTTCATTGAGCGAGTTTTTGTAACGTGATTGAAACTACTGAAGTAAAGTTAAGGAGTGAAGGCTCAAGTCAGCCAAACGCAACCCCTCACTATTCCTCAAATTCTAAATCAATACCTAGCCGATCGCAAGTATTTGGCAAAGAATTAACAGCTAATGAAATGGTCCGGGAGTTTTTAAAGGAGAGCCATCCCTATGAAAGATTTCAGAAAACCAAAAATTTTTCCGTGCTCCTAAATTTTTATTCAGAAGTAATTAATGGGCAATGGATAATGACGAATTCAAGAAAATGGTTACGCTGAGGGCTAGCAATACTCCTCTATATAATAAAATTAATATAAATCGACAAACAGTTCCTTGGATGTGGTTCAATTCATCATTAACAGCTTTGACTTTTTATTCAAAGAAAAGCATCGGAATATTGAATGTGCGATCTCCATTCTCTAATGAAAAACTTTTACCAAAGAAAACCTGGTATAGCATCACAGTTATTATGAGACTAAGCTAAACTAGATATAATGACTTGAGAGAATATATATCTTATCTGCACAGGTGGAACAGTATTCATATATTTACAGAGATGATGTGTGGGCATAATTTCCACTAAGGAGGCTAGGTCTAATTTTATTAGATAATAGCTGTCCATCAGTATCTGAGAGGATAATTATTGCTCGTCCTAAAACCAGATTAATAAATATAATCATTATTCAATTTTATGCGGAAAACTGAGAAGCCGAAGTAAAGGACGAATTGTGGACACGACTAATCAAGGTATTTAATTCCATTGCTGGAGAAGAGGGTAATGAGGGTATAAATGTTCAGATTGATCTTGAACATGTGATAGGGCAGCATGATATGAACAAAGCCATCAAGAGAAATTATAATTTTTTTGGAAGCAACATGTTGGCACTGGCGAAACTTAAATCAAGTTAAAGATCAGAAAATACATAAGGAGATGTGGGTATCATTGGATTAAAGAATGTGGTATCAAGTACACAACGCTAGATGTTCGGAGTTTCAGGGACACCTGGACAACACTAAAGAGTATGTAGCGAAATCCGTTAATCAAAGTAAAGATAACAAAAAAAAAGAAAAAAAAATTACGGTTTTACCCAAGTAACATTCCCCTCTTTTTCAGGTTGAATTTACGTCTATTCGACGTAAATTAGGGCAGCGACTAATTGTGGTTAAGTTGAGTTTGCCTATTATTTACGATTTACGTAAGTGGAGAATGAGAGGACGTCGTATCGACGTAAATATTAGGAAAATTACGGCATATTTCCCTATAGGGCACAGGACTCATTTCCTTGATGAGGTAATTTTAACGTAAATTTTACGTCGAATTTACGTAAATTTTCCTTAATCTCGACTAATTTTCTACCTAGTGTGACTCATGTTAACGTGTGTGTTAATGTAATGTTTTATAAAAATGTGTATGTGTATATTTTCCCTAGTAGGTAATGTAAAAATTATGAACAAGGCACATAACTCAAACTTGAATGATTATGAGAAGTATTGCTAATATTGTGGGCTTATTCAAAATAATTTTCGCAGCTTCTAAGCGTTCAATTTAAAACAAGAAAAATTTTATTGATAAATATGGAAATAATTTTTCGAAAAAAAAACCAACATAATACTTAAAAAATTATAATTTTAAAGTTTTTTAAATAATTCTTTAGTTTGCCATTTAGAAGCTTGAAATTAATTTAAATATTCTTAAATCGTTCTGAAATTAAGAAAAACTCATTTATTTAGGTATTTTCTTCAGTAACTATGGAAAAAAATTAAATTATAAAATATTACAATTTTTCTATCCATTCCTTTAATATATGGCAGCCATGTTTTGTTAAATAAATATGGCGCATATTACATCTCTAGACCTAAAAGTTAGTTTGACTTAAAATTTTTACTTATACGACGACTTTTCTGGATGACAAGGCGAAATAACCAAATTTTTCGACTTTGAAGACAAAAATCCCTGTTTAGGTAATTTTGTATTCAATGGTAATGATAAATTATTCTTATAAAGAAATTTCGACTTAAAATAGGGTATTTTTCCCTAAATTATGGAATTTCGCCTTAAATAAGTAAAAGAGATTTGACAATTGCAAGAATTGAATTGATTTATTTACATCATAAAAATAGTAAACCATGTCATTAGCATTCATCATTTGGATACAAGATTTGGTAAAAAGCGGGTGAATGCAAACGCAGTTCAATATGAATGTATTCCGCACTGTTGGGAAGAAAATAATCAAGTGTATTAGCCCAAATCAAGTGTAACACCTTTGAGAAAAGATGCAAATGGTATTCCAGAGCCTCACTGGTTCCGATGTAAATTTGTCGTAAAAAGGAGTAACATTTGTAATTTTGATGAAGCTATTCAATGGAAGGAGCAGTTCATTAATTCCAGTGATACTAAAACAAAATAAAAGTCAATGAACTTTAATTTTTTGTTGTATTTATACGTAAATTCAACTATTAGGGATTTCGCTAAAAGTGCCCATTTAGTCCAATTTACCTTGAGGTTAACTTGTTTGGAAATTCGGACTTTGATGGCAAACATAATAAAATAGGGAATTATTTAGGGAATATTTACGTTATCTTGCCTTGAACTTGGGAATAGATATAACTACAAAGTCCATACATTTCCTTAAAGTTGACCTCAAAGTTAAGTAAAATTTAGGTAAAAAGTAAGGAAATTTTCCTTATTTATTTCATAATTTTGCTAATTCCTATGAGGTAAATTAAAAAGGAATTATTACGTTATTTTTCCCTAATAATTAACTACAAAGTCAAGATTACTTAGAAGGTCTAATTTAAGGAATTATTAAGTAAAATTTCCATCCTAATTAACCTTAAAAGAGAGTGGCGTCTGAGGTTAAATTTTTAAGTCAAATTTACGTAATTTTAAGCAAAATAGGCCGATCGGCCCTCAATGATAGGAATTTCAACCGCCAATATTAATTGGGTAAGGACATCATTAACTCCAACAGTGACTCACAGAGGTAACATAAAAAAGGTCTCTGATGAGGAGTAGATGACCAGATAGAAAAAAAGCAACTTTCCTCAAAGTTATTCTGAGCGACCTGAAGAAACAAACAACACACAAACGGAACTTCTTGGAATAAATATTCATTCTCCATCAAGAACAAAAATAGTTGCCAGAATTAAATACAGCTACTGCTCGCAGACATTAGAATTAGAACAATATGCTTCAGAGGCCCTCAATGTAGTTATAAAAATACGTTGGTGAGACAGAGTTCCCAATAAAAAATATTGGAAACGCTTGTTCATTTTGAAATCGAAATAAAAAGAGAGAAGTGGAATTGATCAGGTCTTACACCAAAGTGTCAAAATCAAAAACCCAAGTGTCAGACCCTCGACTGGAATCAACAAGTAAATTGTCGACTTAAGTTGGAAAGCTTTTGGAAAAGAATAATTTTGCAAGAACTAGCAACAATTGGAAGATTCTGGAGTGAACTGAAGGTTGCCGGCCAAGTCCGAGTATGTTGAAGAGCTAATTTTCCCATTCTATCGCCCTCAAGGGATATAGGGGTAGGAATGATGCATACTGTTAACAACATTCGCGAACCGCAGAAAGTTGGCTTTGCATATGATTCACCAAGAAGCATCGGAAGCTAAAATAATGAACTGCATTGACTAATACCTACTCCTTCACTTCGTTCAATAAACCCACTGACAGAGATTTTAAAATATCCGAGGACATTGGTTTATTTACCAGAACCTGTCTTGCTACCACAAAGATTGCTGCAAGGACTTAGTATCGAAATGGAACCTTCTTCTCAAAATAGAGGACCTAAAGGCCACCGAATGGAACTAACTAGAGGAAGCTAATTATAGACTCCACTAGGGCTTCAATGCAGTGGTATTAAATGCCTATTAACAGACACTTTCTGAAAGACCATAGAAGAGATAGAACCGATGTATGGGGTAGCATAATTCCGTACAGACCACCAATCAGATTTGTCAGAAACGGTAGATACTGTTACAGACAACAAGATCCGATAAACGAGCTAACCGGAACGAGTAAACGTTGTTGGGGAGGTTCATAAGGTCAAACAAATATGTCCGCCAAAACCTTAACCTTTTAACAATATACGACCAATGAAGCGAGTCAACCGAAATATTTACTAGCAACCACAAAGAAATCGGGTTTTGTCCAAAGAACCTAGGCGTCAAGGAACAAGGAATTCAGCCGAAATGCTTACCAGTACAACCACAAAGGAAGGAGACAAGGAGACTCTTATCAGTAGAACCTAGGTATTAAGGAACTAGGACAGCAATCAATGCTAGTGGTCCAGTTCGACATTCGTCATAGTAGCACAGCTTGGTCAAAAAGATGCCGTTAAATAAGTCTTTACCATACATTTATCATTCCGTAGATCTATTTAAAGTAGCCTTGGTGGTCATCAAATCCAACAATAAGAGGAATTGGGGAATTCCAGGTGAAGTAGGCCATCTGTTCCGGGTTCCCCAAGAAGACAAGAACAAATAAGCCAACCAAAACTGGCTTTTAGCTCGAAGTTGAAGGTAATTGCAACCAAAAAATATCCCAAATTTTCAAACTTCGTCACCCGATATTGTCTAAGAAATGGGTATAGGCTCGACAATCAATGCGGACTAAGTATACGAATCGATACAAAGGTATTTGTACATTCTTGTAAATTGCAAAGAAGAAGATAGATAATGAATATTTTGCTCGACAGGCGATTGCCAAATAAACGTTATGCGCATAATTACAGGAATGCGGTATGCATAATATTAGCAGAATTATGATCAATAAAATTTTACAATTGCAACTATAAAATATGGAGCAAAATAAATTCCAACTATCGATGTCGACATAAACAGAGAAAAGACTTGAAATATTGTTTCCCTACTACTCAACTCAATCGAAATAGAAATTTTTCGTTGTGCATTTGACTTTCAAACATAATCGTAAAAAAAAGCAACAAATCAAAAATAAAACCCTAAGGCGACTTATTGCTACAGAAATGTATCATAATTTGGCTATCGTAAGATATCTGAAGGTCAAGGTATAAAACCACTCCAAGTTTTACTACCTACTAATTATTGTAAGAGTGACAAATTTCGAGTATAATTAAAAGATTCAAAATCCCCTTAGGAGTCATGTTGAAGGGGAATACCTATCCAGTTAATTCACCAGCACTTAAAAAATTCAAGATCTTAAAAGAACATCCTTCCTTACTAGATGACTCAGCAGCAGCAGCAGCACTTTTAAAGACAGACTGATCGCACCACGTACATTATTCTATCGAATACCAACATAAAAATAATTACAAGCTTCGTCTGGTCATGTAACAATTTTTTGTGCAACGATCTTAATTTAATCGGTTCGGAATGCGTTTGCATTTATGGGTAGACGGCTTAAGAAGTCGAAAAAAAAAACATTTTTTTTTAATTAGAGTTGAGATAATCAAAAGGTTATCAACGATAGTGTCGAGATCGAAGGCTTAGAGAATATTTATTCGGAAGTAAATAGGTAACACTTCAAATCGATTCGAGTGGGTGTAGACTTGTTTTCGATCGATCTCAAGAAACCTGTGCACATTTGGTTTGATTACGTAAAAAGTATGAGACAACGGATTCAATTACATGCTTAACTGAATTCATGCTACTTTATTATGTACACCATTACGCGATTTATTTTTCCGGTAATTTATTGTTTTTTTTGCTTTTTTTTTTAAGTAATTAAAGTGAAATTTCTGTGGATACTTTCTTATCATTAGTTCCAGTTTTATCCACTACTTTTAATTTTAAAACAGATTTCACGTATAAATGGAGTCTAAAAATTACGTCGTAGGTGTTTAGATGTAATCTAAGAAATTATACTCATTTTGGAGGAATGAAGAGATACTACCTACTATATTAAAAAAAAAAAACAAATCTTAAAATTTCTGTAAAACTGCGATACAAACTTTGGCGAAAACTTTTTTAACATATACCTCCCAGCGGCCAGCACTCCTTGATTGAACTAAAATTTTGCTCATAAAGCCTAGTACTGTCTCATTTATCTTGAGCTAAATTTTGAAATTTCCTATTTTTTTTTTTAAATTTTGAAATAAAATGGAAGTTTCAGAATGACTCTCCCAAGCAACATTTCCCTTCTTTTACAGGTCGAATTTACGGCTATTCGATGTAAGCTAGGGCAGCAACTAATTGTGGTTAAGTTGAGTTTGTCTATTATTTACGTCCGATTTACTTAAGTGGAGAATGAGAGGATGTCGTATCGATGTAAATATTAGGAAAATTAAGCAATATTTCCCTATAGGGCACAGGACTCATTTCCTTGATTTGGTAAATTTAACGTAAATTTCACGACGAATTTACGTCAATTTTCCTTAATCTCGACCTATTTTCTACCTAGTTTAACTCATGTTAATGTGTATGTTAATGTAATATTTTATAAAAATGTGTATGTGTATATTTTCCCTAGTAGGTACTGTAAAAATTATGAACAAGGCACATAACTCCAACTTGAATGATTATGAGAAGTATTGCTAATATTGTGGGCTTATTCAAAATAATTTTCGCAGCTTCTAAGCGTTTAATTTAAAACAATTTTATTGATAAATATGGAAATAATTTTTCGAAAAAAAACCAACATAATAGTTAAAAAATTATAATTTTAAAGTTTTTTAAATTATTCTTTGGTTTGCCATTTAGAAGCTTGAAATTAATTTAAATAATCTTAAATCGTTCTGAAATTAAGAAAAACTCATTTATTTAAGTATTTTCTTCAATAACTATGGAAAAAATTAAATTATAAAATATTGCAATTTTTCGATCCATTCCTTTAATATATGGCAGCCATGTTTTGTTAAATAAATATGGCGCATATTACATTTCTCGACCTAGAAGTTAGTTTGACTTAAAATTTTTACTTATATGACGACTTTTCTGGATGACAAGGCGAAATAACTAAAATTTTCGACTTTGAGGTTAAAAATCCCTGTTTAGGTAATTTTGTGTTCAAAAGCAATCATAATTTTTCCTATAGAGAAATGTCGATTTAAAATAGGGCATTTCGCCTTAAATTATAGAATTTCGACCTAAAAAGGCAAACGAGATTTCACAATTGACAGAATTGAATTGTTTTTGTAGTCCACATTTATTTTACTTTTCGAAATAATCAGAAGTATGTCGATAAAGCTTAGGTTGTTGAGTAAAATTGGAAATCATATTACCTATATATGTTTTATTTAATTATTTCACAATAAGGTTGCGTATATTAGAACACGTTAAAAGCATTTTTAACACAATCACTAATGGTGAAAATAAACTTCTCGTTTCCGTTGACTTTGAACGTAGAATTACATAATTTTAACTATGAGGGAATTCGCTAAACGTGCCAATTTAGTCCAATTTACCTTGAGGTTAAAATTTTTGGGAATTCGGACTTTGAGGGCGAACATAATCGAATAGGGAATTATTTAGGAAATATTTACGTTATCTTGCCTTGAACTTGGGAATAGATCTAACTACAAAGTCCATAAATTTCCTGAAATTTGACCTCATAGTTGAGTAAAATTTAGGTAAAATGTAAGGAAATTTGCCTCAGATTTAGGAAATTTTCCTTATTTATTTCCCTATTTTTATCAATTCCTATGAGGTAAATTAAAAAGGAATTGCTACGCTACTTTTCCCTAATAGTTAACTACAAAGTCAAGATTACTTTGAAGGTTTAATTTAAGGAATTTTAAGTAAAGTTTTCTTCCTAATTAATCTTAAAGGAGAGTGGCCTTTGAGGTTAAATTGTTAAGTATAATTTACGTAATTTTAACCAAAATAGGTCGATGGGCCCTCAAATATAGAAAATTCAACCTCCAATGTTACTTGGGCTTAGTTGACGTACATTTACACTCATTTTTGTCTTTGGATAAAAAAAAAAAAAATCCAACACATACGCTGAACTGGGTTTTACGGCAATAGAGATTCAATTGCGTTAATTACTAATTTTCTTCAAGAAAGAATTTTTTGGGATATCTCCGGTATATAGCAAAAGCTAAAAAATGTTCTAATTTGTTATTTCATCACACAATCCATTAATTTTTGGTCACAAGTTTCAAGTCTTGGTTTGACTCATCAACAGGTCCCAAATAGCGAAATTGGGTGATTAGAAAAACAAATGAAAAAATGAATGGCTTGTATAGGAGTGTTTTTTCCTCATATAATTCACACCCAGAATTTATTCTGAGTTTATATGAGAAGAGATCGGTTTGATCTATTTTCAAGCGTCTGCAGCAGGCAGAAAACCAAGCTGCACCGATGAGTGGAAGGTTTTCTGCTGACACGAAACGCTTCTTCTTCTTCTTTTTACTTCTTCATTTTTCAGCCCACTGCGTGGCGTATACAGGTTCGATTCGCTTCGAATGAATCTGTTTCTTTAAAATTTTTAAATTTTTTTAATAAATAAAAAAAATTGTTTTTTTCTATTTTTCTTAAACTTTTCATTTCTTTCTTCTTTTTTCATTTTTTCATTTGTTTTTCTAATCACCCAATTTCGCTATTTGGGACCTGTTGATGAGTCCAACCAAGACTTGAAACTTGTGACCAAAAATTAATGGATTGTGTGATGAAATAACAAATTAGAACATTTTTTAGCTTTTGCTATATACCGGAGATATCCCAAAAAATTCTTTCTTGAAGAAAATTAAGTTTAACCCGGTAAAAAGTCCAAAAGAGTAATCTCTTTTTATTTATTTGTTAATTACTAAGTAGATTAATATCCTTATAGGTGTATAATTTACATGCATAAGTCCTACCACACAACTTTTAAGTAAATTTTCATACATATATGTGTACTGTATGCGAGTGACGACGTTTGAAGAGATTTCTGTTCGACGACATTAACGGAGCAAACTTCGTAACAAATCGGAAGCTTAATCGAGAAGATTAGGAAATCACAAATGGTATAAAAGCAGAACAGATCGTATTTTAGTTCACTTTCAGCTTTTAGCTTTTTCAATAAACAAGAAAAAAGTTAAAAGTACTCTAAGACCAGGCTTAGAATGGTTCGTCGGACAGTAAAAATGATTATAACCAATTTCATAGGATTTTATAATCCGAAGAACTTTTCAGTACAAGAAAAATTTCGAGGACTGATAGTTTTCACAGTATACGTAAAAAATCTAAATTTTTCTATGGTAACCCTACGACCGAGTTACCCAATTTACGAACTTAAATCTACAATTGATTTAAAAAGGCTTTCTAAGTAAACGCGTATAAAAATATCAACTCAATATAATTCAAAAATGTTCATTGTTTTGTTCTGGCCTTGAGTTGAAAGTTATTTTCGTGTGAACACACCACAGGACCGATAGGAAAGCGGAATGCCCATTTGAGGTCTGACAATATAAACAGACATGAGAGATGTATTAAATGATGCATTATGATATTCTGAACATAGTTTTTTTACGAATGTTTATTTCAATTAAGCGGGGAAGGGCTTGGGGGTCAAAATTTTATCTAGTACATTTTGAAAAATGTACTACAGAATCGAATTCCTGAGGTCCTGAGAAGAGGTTTGAGAACCCACACTCCTATACTCGGAGGCTTAAATAGCCATCCCCAACCCCATACTACTTTTTTAGTATTTACCTCTTTGTTATTCGAGTTGAGGTACTAGATTTTTCATACCTTAGATCGGCTCGGCTCTAACTCGATAGAGTTATGTTCAATTGAAAAACGAGTTTCACTGTTCGCCTCAGATCATTACCAGCTACAATTCGTAGAAGAAGAAAATTTTTGTCCGCATAATTTTAGGGTAGGGGGTAGTAACCGACGACGCGGGCGAGCGGTTTCCATATGACATGCTGCATACCAATTTTTTTTTATTTTTTTTATGATGATACCAGCTCTGGGGATAACCTATGATGCCGTAGCACAGCCTTGTCAGGAAAGAAAGAAGGGGAAGGTGATTAAGGATTATTGTATACATTGAGCTTGAATTTCTGCGGACTATAGCTAAGGAAGAAAACAGATTATGGCAAACTGTTCCACATTCGCACTGTCCTGCTTATGAAGAATTCGCAGAATTTCACGGTACGGCCAAATTTGACTTCAAGGGTGTGAGGATGAGCTCGGGTTACAGCTTGCGTTGTTCACATAGAAAAATTTTACAGGGGATAAGGTTAGAGATTTCGTCAGAGCAATAGTCATAGAAGTAGTAATAAAAGAGAAATAGACAACCGACATTACGCCGGTGCTCTAGGGAATCAATAGTTGCTACTGATATGTCATCACCAATAAGCCAGAAGACCTTCTTTTAGACTTTGTCTAACGCGGACAATGCAATACGTCCAGTCCCTGCCCAAATATGGAAGTTATATTCTAATATAGGCCTAATATGGGACTTGTAGATTTGCGGCAAGTCTGATGGAGTAAAATATTTCTTGTATCTTTGCAAGAAGCCGAGGCCTTTCATCGCATTTTTGGCAATACCAAAAATGTGATCAGATCAACTAAGATTGTTGGATATTTCAATACCTAAGATGTTAAGGGACGGCGAGTTCGAGATATCTTCTCCATCGACGGAAATGGGTTGAGCGAGTGTTGGAGTACGTTTGAGTGATAACAGACAGCATTGCGTTTTGGAAGCATTAAACAAGACCCGATTCGGTCTGCTCCAAGCGAGTATTGCTGTAACGTCATGGTTTAGTGAATTGAATATGTGGCTTTATTTGTCAGCTGTAGTATTCCCACGGGAATCAAGGGTGCTGTCGTCTGCAAAACTATGAATAGAATTGAAAGTGAGAGCTAGCAGATCAATTTGAGGTTTCACCGAGTACTATCGGGTGGTGTACTTTTTCCCGATTCAGAAAACTTTCTCGAAACTTTTTACCGCCGAAAACCCCATTTTCATACACTTGGGTCACATACACCCCAGTTACTAAATTTCACATCTACATTTTCAGTTCTCTCTTCCATGGCCATTAGTGCTCTGTTGTGAACGTTTATCTGATAGGAAGTCAGGAGAAGTAGAAAAGCACACTTTTTTACCCAAGAAAGTCGCTCAAGATACATTCGTTCGCCAAAGTTTTCCCCCGCTTAATTGAAATAAACATTGTGAATAATATGTTCAGAGTATCATAACGATACGTTAAGACGTCTCTCATGTCTGGTGGTGTCGGGTCTAAAGTTATATAAAAAGTGGACATTCCCCTTTTCCATTGAGCTCTCTGCTTTGAGTTGAGAGGTATTCTTGGGTGAGCAACTATACCTGCAAAAACAAATTTTCCTTTGTGTGTTGTTGCCTCTATTTGAAAAGTATTATTATGAAGCTGGCCTTAGGATTGGCAAACACACAAATATTCCTTTATTGTATTGTTACCTTGAATTTAAAGGCATTCCTAGCAAGGCAATAGTCCGCCAAGAAAATACTTATCCCTGTTTTGTTCGTTTCATTTAAATTTAATTTCAATTGTCAATTTATTTTTTTTTAATTCTATTTTTATATTTATTTCAATTAATTGGAACCTTGAATTTTAACTTCGATTCTATTTATATTTTATTACTCTTTCAATTATTTTTGAGCATTAATTTAACGATTGTGAAATATTTTAGGTGGAGAACAGCAAAAAATTTCCTGCTTTAAAACGTATGCATTAATTTTATGCTTTGTCTTATTAATAAAATTGAATTAATCTTTTACTTGCCATGTTATGGTCGTAGCATACTGCATGCAGCAGTATGCTACATGACAGCTAGCAGCAGCACTCTACCCGCAAGTTACGTCCTATATGGACGGCGTGACTTTACTAACCAAACGCTACCGAATTGAGACAAAAGCGCGCTTCCACTTACTTTTGAGTTTGATAATCAGCAAGTAAGAAAACTGTCAGCCATATTTGTCAAAAGGGTGCGCAAGTTAAGGAAACCGAGTGGTAATCATATACCAAATAAAAAGAGCCTGTCCAAGAAAGGAAAAAATCTCAAAAATAGAGAGTACATCTTAAAGTGAAGTAAAGATATACAGCGCTGGCTTGATTTTTCTGCGGATGTACTGGATAGAGAGGGAATACATCTACCTGACGGACATTCCCACAGATCTTTGAAATCAGAGCGCTTGACCGTTTATTATATACAGATACAGATACGAAAAAAAAAAAAAAACTCGTACAGGAAAGAGAAAGGCGGAATACGGCCCATCTGAGATGTCCACCAGCTGGACAGACACCTAAGCAGCCCCGTCAAAGATTGCTTCAGTTTTACTCCAACCGCGCAAGAAAAAAAAATCAAACAACCCCATACCCTTCATCTACATCAAATGAAGAATTGGCGGACATTGACATATGCGAGGTAGTTAAAGAATCATCCTTCAAAACCGTTCACCTATTCTTAAAAGAAGAAATTTGTAAGATTTTTAATTTATTTCTACCTATATACATATGATAATTTTATCACCAACTCAAGCCTAATAAATTTTAATTATGTAATAATTTTTAAATAGGACATAGAAACTAGGCAATTCTTAGAGCATTTTCTCCAAAAAAGGGAAAATCAATCTTTTTTGTAAAGTATCGCGTAATCATACACACAGTAGAATCGTTTAAGATTTTAATTTAACATCTTAAGTATAAAAAAAAACAGGAGAAATATTACAGAAACTAGTAAATAATTCATACAATAATTAATTAAATACCGATCTTAGCAAGTTTTATTGAAATCAGTGGGCTATATTCATATTCGGAAAGTGTTTAGTGCAATGGATCAATCATGTTAAAGGTTGTGTTCATGTTAATTTCGTGGAGAACATAAATTTTGACGAAAGTGTTTAAATTAAGAGATAATTTTGTTTTAAAATGTTTGGAATCTTGACAAAGTTTATAGTTTTGAAGAGACAACATTTAAATTCTAGGAGAAATTATGCTGAGCATTCATTCAGTAATTGATGTGGATAGTGGGTGGATAGTGTTAGATTCATCGCTTAATATAAAGTTACCCTACGAGAAAGCCCAAAAGAAAAATACCCAAACAATTCTTGTGGAACCATTAAAGTTATGACTGGGCGATATATCGATATATAGTAGTTCTATATAATAGATAGACGGCTTAGTACGTTCCACTCGTGTTTTATCGAGCTTTTTATTAAAATAGCACTTACTTTAATTTACATCACTCTGTTATGTCAAACGTAGGGTGTTTAAAGAAATAACTCAGCGATTATAGGTAGGGTGTATGCAAATCACTTTCTCTTACCACATGATTTAGTTAGTATATCTCCGCCTTAGGGATTTTTTTTTCTTTTGTGCACTAATCTTTCCTTTGTGAATTTCTTTATTTCGAATATACTTTTAAGATTTTCTTTCAATATTAGAATATACACTCAATTCATAATAATTTCATTAGAATTAACTTTAATTTAATATTTATTTGCTTAGGATGTATCCAGGATTATGTATGTATATTTTTTCAAAAATGTCTTGAGCGAGAATTATAACGTAAAGATGAAGTGCTGAACGCTTTTATTTCTCCTATCACTATCCTGGAGCCCTCTTACATGAAATGAAAGTTGTCTAGGTTCGCTCGCTTACTCTTCTCGTTACAGGTCAAATAGGGACTCTGAATAATTACGCACCTCAGAGTCAGATGGGAGGATGGGGCCGGCAAAGAAGACAAAACATCTGCGCCCTCCACAAGGTATGCAGGTAAGTGACGTAAGGGTCCCTTCAGGACCGAAATTTTTTTTGATTATGGCTGACGACAGCGGCAGGTTTTTCGTGGAACTTTCCCACACTCTCCGCCAATGAACCGAGGCGAGCTAGCGTGCCGACCTGCAGTTAACGCTGTCCGTCGAGTGAGCTGTCAGCTCATGCTGACAGTCTGGACTTTACGTCCCAGCCAGTCACTCTTCATAATTCCATAACAGCCATTGATTTTCTTTACAACAACAGTGAAAAAAAGCTCATAAAATCAAATTTGTAAACAAAATAAAATCCTTTATCAATTTGTGCTCAATCTGTTTCCGGTTAGTAGAATTAGAATTTGCTGAAGGAAAAGTTTTATTTTTATAAATAAATCTTAATTCACTTTTATGTGCAAGGAGGTTGTTCGGTACTATCTATGTATAAATAACTATTATTGCTATTCATTTTCTTTTAATTTACAAAAAAAAAATGCTTCAAGGTTATATTGAAACCATATGTACATATTAGCAAATTCCCATAAAGAAGTGACTTTGATGACGGATAAACATAATCACCTGTGCTAATTCATGAAAAAATTGATTCTTTGTCTGCAGAATATAACTTATTCCATTTATATTTTCATCTAATACAAATCTTTCAATCCTCTCAACAGCAAAATGTGTTTTGAGTATTTTTTTATGTCAGGTATGATTGATGTCACTCACTTTAAATCAATAAGAAAAACCCCGGCAGTGAAGGTATCAAATTGATTTCAAACAAATCAATCCAATTGAAGTCTTTTTTTTCTATTGAATCATTCAAATCAAATCATTATGAAGCAATTGTGTATTTTTTTTACTAACATATCTAGGTATATGCGAAATTTATGAAGACAAGTGATAAAATTGGAAAAAAAGGTTTTGCTTTTTGCTGAGGAAATCGTTATACGATGTGTGAAACTCTTCCTTATAAATTGCGAATTAATGATATTATGAGAGAGTGTGCTAGCAATTGTTGGGGATAGTTGACTGGTATTCAATTAGACTGTACCATAATTATGGCTGGATGCGTTGCAAAAGTTTTAAATAGAATATTGAAACTCATTACTTACATTGTCCATTGGCTCCTATTTCTAAGTGTCATTAAAATCGTTCTTATAACGAATACACTTGATACCAATGTGCATTGCATATACAGGGTGATTCAGATCAAGATACTTTCCGGTATACGACGCGATTTCTTGAGGTAAGCTGATCAAAAAATTGTTCCACATACCCCCCCCCCCCAACCTTCCTTTAGGAGTTGTGGCCAGTTGATGATTTCGCCAATATTCGTGAATCCTGATGGGAATAAATGAGTATAAGTTTTGAACCACCCCATAGATTTTGGTTATTGTTGCCTTATTACATAACCAAGAATAGTAGCTGTAGAAAAGTGTATTACTCTGTATTTTTTAATTAAGCATCTTTAAATTATTCTTAAATAATTCCAAAATTTTGATTTTTTTACACACAAATTTCATAAATACCGTTATTTATTTCAAAAACTTTCTTCCATGTAACCCAAATTTATTGCTTCTTATTAATGCTCGTACTACCCTCTATCACTGAAAAAAAAACCGCATTGCAATATCTGTATCAGTTTTAGCACTGGAGGTTTATTGACTCATTCAAGCCAGATCGTAAAATTGCATACAAGCAATAATCACAGGTAGTTACGTGAGGTCTTTTATGAATGAACCCACAATTGCTTTGGTTATAATTTTCCAATGCTAAATCTGATACAGATATTGGAATGCGTTTTTTTTTCCAGTGATAGAGATCTTCAACTGGCCACAACTCCTAAAGAAAGGTTTCTAGGTGGGTGGGGGGGTGGGGTATGTGGAACAATTTTTTGATCAGCCTGGAATCGCGTGGTTACCGGAAGGTATCTTGATCTGACTCACCCTGTATATAAAGACTACTCTAGCGAAAATATGACAACTTACACGCTTATTCAATTTGCATAATATTTTCTCCAATAATTACGCAATGGGACCAGTCAGGGCCTGATACGATAGAAGGAAGGGTGGGGCATATGGCATGAGCTTCAAGTATACGGAGGAGCCTTTAATCCGTCGAAACTGTAACTCTGAAAAACATCATAGAAAAATGTTTGCTTTTGTATCATTGATTCTGGATTACCAAGACGTTTTGAACTCTTAATCTGTAATATCTGTATTTTGAACACTCCCAATAGGTTGAAGATGATGAAGACATTAATTCTGCCCTAATATAATACCTATGCTCGGAGAGCTTAGGTAGATTTCAATGATTGTAGTTGTTTTTTCTTTTTTTTTATTATTATGGAGATTTGAACACGTTTCTCCTTATAGTAGTGCAATACTCGGCTGCTCTCTAGATATTTACTTAAAGGGTAGAATCTTAAATCTACACGCTAATATTTTTAAATAACAATGAACCGGAGTATCTCCGGGAATTTTGTCAGTTTCTGTCTTCCCCCCGAAATCCATTATCATTATCCAGTTTATGTAGCTGAATGGTCATAGAGAGTTTTTCTTTTCATGCTTAAGCTGCTCGTTTTTGGAATCTTCTCCCTCATAGCTTGCAGCGGTAAAGCATTTAAAGCTATTATTAAAACTTATGTTCTGTAATCCTGCTCGAACACTTGAGCACTTTTCAAAGTTGAAATCTATGCAGTCTATTGCTAGTGTACTAGTCTATCTATTGTTATACCCTATATAATGAAATCATGGAGTATATTAAGTTTGTCATTTCGTTTGTAACGGACAGAAATCGTGAGAGGCAAAGCAAAATGGGTTGTGGACCCACACATAATATTAAAAGTTATTTTGATTTTTATCTGTCCGTCCGTCTTCCTATCCTCGGGATAACTAGAGAACGCGCTGAAATTTTTCACATGGGCTTTTAAAAAACAAGTAAATTTAAGTTCGAAAATCGGGTGAATCTGGTAACACCATCGTGGGATTGACACACAAAAATTTCGTTTTCACTATATATTTGGACACTGCCTGAGAGCTGCAATTTTGTACACGGCGTTTTTATAAAGATTGTAGTTACTAAATCCAAATCGGGCAACCCATTCTTGGTGATATACAAAATTATGGTTTTTCACTTTATTTACCTTTTATTTTTGGTCTTAGGCCAATTATAACTTTTCCCATGCTATTGATCTCTTGAATTTTATGTAATTTTTCATATTTGATCTTTCGTATTTTTTCAGAATTTTGTAATTGTATGAATTAGTTAATCTTACTTTTTGTAATATCATAAAATTGTATTAACATTTTCTTATTCTCTCCAATTATATATGACTAATAATTTCAGGATCCCATTTTAATTTTAGTATGTACGAAAAAAAGATTTGTTAGTATGTATACCTACTTAATTCTAACAAAAAACTTATTATTATTATTTTTGAGCCTAGCAGCTTCTATTGCATCTGCAGAAAGGAGCTTTAGAGCGATGACACTACTTAAAGAAAGGTTAAATGCTTCATATAAATTATGACTTTCAGAAGAAGATGGGCTCCATTTTTCTAGTTAACCCGGACCCCATATAATCTTCTCAAGCCTTCGAATCGTACTATAGTAGAAACCTTTCAGAAGTAAGTAATTTCAAAATATCTTGAAAATCAAGATTTCTCAATAAAACAAATTCTAAAATAAATTGATTAAATTTAGAAAAATCAAATAGCAGCTTATGGTAATAAATTATCAGGGTGGAAGAAAGCTCCAATGACAAAACCTAGCGGCAGCTAGGAATGTGATAAATGAAATCGGAACTTTGTATAATCCTTATAGACAAAAAAAACACAGAAAATGAATTTAAGGACATTAAAAATGAAATAAAAATGGCAAGTGTGTACCCAACAAGTTTTGACTGAGTACGTTCAAAATCAAAATTTCTGATTAAATTCCTGATGTGAGAGGTCATATCAAAACAAAATTTGTCATTACACAAATCTTCATGTAAAGGAGTTCTTGTAAAGATTATTACTGTTTTTGGCTGTTTTAACCATATTTGTAACAGTAAAAGCACTCCTTAGATTTGTATCGAAAATTTATGGTGAGCGTGGTATCACGAGATGTGAAGATGCACAGAACTTCAGGTAGAGGCTAATAATATGTAAATTAAAAAGAAACAAAAACAAAACAATTTATTTGCAAAAAAAAAATATATATATATTTTGAAGTTTCTAAAATAATGGTTTCATCAAACAATTAAATCCAAAATACTACTGTCTTCTATTGTATTGACAAGCATCATTAAAATGGTCTGATTTTGAATTAATTTCTTTTAATGATTAGGACAATACAGGATCGATGTAGAAACCAAAAAGTAAATAAAAAACAATTGGTTTGGTCAAATATATATGCATACTATGAAATGATAACTTCAACATCCCAAGGCAATCTAGACTAAAATTCGCAAGGAACTCAACTGTCGTACGAAACGAAGACAAGTCCGATGGTAGACTACCGTTTCTACTCTATGACCCTCGAGTGAGATGTAATTAATACTACTAACTACTACTACTACTAACTTTATGAACCACGTTAATTATTTGGCATAATTAGATGGCTTGGACTCGTTTCAGGAATGAACAGTTACAACATAATCTCCAAGCTGAACCTAACCTTATAATGAGTAAATTCTAGATAAATTACCCCAAATTTTTAAAAGAAAAACCAATAATGGATTCGTCTTCTCGCGAGCATGAAAAAATCCATGGAAATGTTATAAATGGCATGAGCATTAGACTAACAGCCACCGAGCTCGAATTATCATTGTGCAGTAATGATTGACATCGGAATTAAACCTGCATCAAATTTCAAAGAAAAATTTTTACCGATGACCCAGCAACAGGACAACAAGAAGTATATACAATGTGTAACCCGGGGGTTACATGACATAATACAGCTTGCATTAAAGCCTCCTTACAACGCGACTTTAAACTTGACAGTAGAAGGCAGTTCGGTTGATGTCTTATCATCTTGCATGCAAG
This sequence comes from Dioctria rufipes, assembly GCA_963924295.1. Classification (NCBI taxonomy): domain Eukaryota; kingdom Metazoa; phylum Arthropoda; class Insecta; order Diptera; family Asilidae; genus Dioctria; species Dioctria rufipes. The sequence continues at coordinate 59,814,677 of OZ002742.1, forward strand.
TTCATTTAAACAAGTAAAAAAGCTATAATTGGTCTAAGACCAATTCTTATGATACCCTAGATGAATGCCCGCATGAAACTTCGTATTGTCACCCTTCTGTACAAGTTTGATTTTTGAAGTGATTTTTCGCATATATTTCTAGAACGGACAGAAAAACGATTCTAACCAATTTTATAGGATTTCGTATTCTGAAGAAGTTTTTAGTACAATAAAAATGTCTTGGACTGATCATTTTCACAGTATATGAAAAAAACCTAAATTTTTATATGGCAACACCAAGAAGGAGTTGCCCGATTTAGTCTATTTTGGAAATTTTATTTGCTAGTACAATGAAAACACAATGTACCAAATTTCAGCTCTCAATATCAATGCGTTCTCAGGCAGTGTCCAAATATATAGTGGAAAACGAAAGTTTTGTATGGCAACCCCACGAAGGAGTTGCCCGATTTGTTTCATTTTCGAACTTAATTTTACTTTTTTTTTTTTTGTTTTTTCCAAGTCCATGTACAAAATTTCATCCCTCTACTTAGTATACCCTATAGATTTCATCTAGGGTATAAAAATGGCATTGAGACGTAAAGTCTTGCGTATATTGGAAAATTATAGCAATAAAGGAAGTAGCAGAATGATAAAAACCTAAGAAAAACTGAAAGGGAAAGTGTTGGTAAAATGATGTAATGCAAATGATCGCAGAAAATCTCAATTACCCAGTATAAATTTATCAATTTCTCTCAAGCATATCTTTTCCGCCATCTTGAAAACTGTAAAATGTCAAATTACTATCACCTCAGCTGCCATGATTTTTCATCATGCAAGTTCGCTAAAAGCTGAGCTGCTGTATGGCAGTAGGGATTACACGTGCATGAGGTATGGCAGTGCAAGTTGCATGCAAACTGTACTATCTCGTGTCACCGCCGGGTAAGGTTATCGAAATTTTCTTTTGCCTATCTATTTTTCTTTTGTCCATCATGATCAAAAGGTTTTAGAAATGACCGCCGTGTGGCGTTGTCAGTCACCCGATTTTAGTTATTTTTATTGTTATGTCACCCTTAAACTTTTGCAGATTGCATGCCAGACAAAAGAGAGAAGATTGGAGACTGTTCCAAGTTCGCACACGACCGAAAGTATTTTAAAGGATAAAAAGATGTGCGCAGCTTACAGTGCATGTATCACATCGAGGAATCCGGAATCACACTATACATTTCATCAGAACATTGATCATGCATGTAGCAATATATGAGCGAAAGGCAACCAACATTGCGGCGATTCTGGTGTAAGTCCATATGACAAATTTTTATCACATCACCAATGAGCTGAAGGCTCTCTTTTTGACAATATCCAACGAAGCTACGGCTCTGCGACCAGCCCCAGCCCACATATGGAAATTGTATTCCATTCTAGGTCTGATGTAGGACTTGTAGAGGAGCGGTAGAATCGATGTGCTGAAATATTTCTTACACCTTTTCAGAAATCCAAGATATTTTGTTGCTTATTTGGCAACAGAGAAGTTGAGAAGTTAATATCAAGAATGTATAAAGACGGTGTATCGTCAAGAAGTTCTCCATCAAAAGAAACGGGAGTGGAAAAATTATGATCTTGTTTTAAAGATATGGAATAGCTTTTGAGTTTGGGTGTATTGAATTCGATGTGATTCTGTTTGTTCCAAACGAGGATATTATCAAGGTGGTTCAAGGATCTAATCATGCAATCTAGTTTGACAGACGGAAAGGTCACGTCTGTAGTCCCCAAGGGTGTCAAGGGAGTAAGCGAAACCAAGGGTACTGTTATCGCTCAAAACAATGGATGGGATTGAAATTAAGGGAAAGCAGATCATTAATGAAAATTGAGAAGAGAGATGGAGGGATAGCAGAGCCCTGAGGCACCCCGGAATTTATTGGCTGAGATTGAGATGTAAAGCCATCTAATATAATTCGTATTAAGCGACCAGATAAAACACTTTAATTTCATATTAGAAGAGGACGGGAGGGGCCAAGTGCTTTAAAGGGCTGAACTCCAGACACTATGATAGGCCTTTGAAATATCTAGGGCAACGATTTTAGACTCACCAAAATTGCGAGGACTAAGACTTTAACGTTCCATAAGAAAAGTCAGAAAAAGAAAAGCCATATTGGCGATCGTTGTGGTTTTGATTAGTTTCTAAATACTACATTAATTTGGAGTTGATGATAGATTCAAAAAGCTTTTAAAGAATCTAAGTGATTGTAATTGGTCGAAATTTTTAGGGATCACTACCCTCTCCTTTCTTGAGAATATGCTGAACGTGAGGTAGTTTCCAAGCAATTGGAAATTTTCCTGTCGAATAAGACAAGTAGAATAGTTTTCGCAGAACTTTAGCCAAGAACGAGGCACAGATTTTATTTAACGGGGGTTTGAAACTATCAGAACCAGCAGCTACGCTGATCTCCTTAAGGACGTTGAACATATCTCTCGTGCGGATGTGTATTGGCTCTTGCACACATCTACAAGGAAGATGTAAAGTGGGTGGAAAAGGAGAATTTGAAGTGAATCGAACAGTCAAAATATTAGTTTTATTCATGGAGTCAACAATCACTTCATTGTAAAGTAGTGAAGGAATATAGGAACCGCTGAAGCTGCTCCTGATGGTTTTGATCAGGGACCAGAAACCTTTCCTGCCTTTGCGTTTTGCGAAGATTCGTCCATTCTGGTCCAAAAGAAATTTTTTGGATAGTTTATCAGTTCTGGACATGGATGCAATTGATAGGTGCAAGAAGCAGATTATTTCTCTTTTATTGCTTGGTTGCACTTATCGTTAAACCAAAAGCGATTTTGCTGTTGTTAAGATCTGCTGTGTAAATACCGAATATATTCACGCATGCCCAAGACTTAGAATTGTACTAAATTCAAATGTGCATTCATCAACATCCCTTGAATCAAAACAGACCGACTAATCAAATTTCTCTAGGACACTGATTGAGACTTTCCCAATCTGCAGATTTATTTTGTTTTTATTTAACGTTTTGGCTAAATATTCTATAAAACCTATGACATTTTACGCAATAATAAAAAAAAAAGTATTTAAAAATTAAATTCTTTCTTTAAATGTAATAAGACTCACTACAACAATGCAAAATGACTTCTTTGTCGTTGTCTATAGTTTCACGGAATTTCTCCAATTACGAGTTATAATTGTTTCTTTAAATGTTTGTTTTGCCAGGCCGTGCCGATAATGTTCTAAGAAGCCGTCTTTACATGGAAGGCTTATCAAAGATCCTTTGGCAGATGGTTTTCAATTAAAACAAACCTTCAATCGCATTAACATGAATAGGTTCTGTCCTGCTTCAAACACCCCGAGCATAGCAACGCTCATGACACGAATCCGCGCTTCCTGTTTTCTCTATAGGATTAAAAAACAATGAGCGAAGGCCAAGCTGCTAGCTAGGGCCTGCGTTTCTAAAAGTATCATATTGAACGCTACCAAAAATTGTTACGTTTTTTACAAAAGGTGCAGTAGAATAAATGTGAATCATTTTGTTAGGAAAAATTCAGAAGAGCTACTGCAATTTTTTTTTGGTCTTCAGGGGGGGGGGGGGGGGGGGTGAGCCTTCCGCGCCCCAAAGTTGGATCTGCTCCTGGTTGGTTGTCGGAACAATTCGGAATTTATAAGTCCTTTATATCAAATTCTCGTAGAAAAAATTCCACAATTCATCTGGCAGATTATAAAGGGAGAAATATGAGTCTTAGTTACTATATGTGTTATTATATAAGTACTTCTGACCAGTAAATTATCTCAGCTATGACTTTTCCGGGGGTTCAATTTAAAGTTCATATACTAAAAGAGATCTAGCAAGAACTCTAGTCTTGACTGTACTGAATTATATAAAAGAAAATGGCGTGACGTTTTAACACTCCCGCCGCATTCAACTAATATAATGCAGTCATTGAATGTTGAATAAAGCTTACAATACTGATCTTGATTCATGGATGCTGTACTCGTTCAACTCAGGAAAATCATATACATGATCTACAATGCAGTGCAATGCGATACAATGCGTTAGTCTGAGGTTCGAAATGTCTGTGATTCCATTAAACATCTATTTTCAGCCTTTATCGTACCTTCTCACTCGACAACAATGCTTTTTCCGGTATTGACTTTATATCGAACTCAGTAACTGATAGAGTTGAGTCAATACCTGTGGTAGGAAAAACGAAACGTATCAGTGAACAACGTGATCCGCACACACACTCTTCAAAGAATCGTGCCCTTTTATTCTGACCATTAATCAAATGCGTGAGCCAATTGTATACATAAGTGATGCTTCTGAAACAACTGAATCAGGTGCGTCCTAAAGGCGTGTGATATAAAAAAAGTATAAAGAGGCAGAAAGCTCACAAGGAATTCAATCGTGACAGATATTCCAGTAAATGAGGAAATATCTAACAGGAGGAAGTGAGTCCAGCTTTTGGGGTGTGGGATTCCATTCGATTTTAGATTCAGAGATGGATTTTGAAATTTTTGAATCACACGAAGAAAGTAAATGTAAATGAAATTTATTCAATGTTGTTATTTTTATCATCATTTGTACTTAGATTAGGTTAGATTTGTGAAGGGGTATGCAAGCATTAGCCTCACAATCACTGCGACCTGAACGATCTATTGTGAATCCCTGTTGAATTTACTCCCTTTCTAGGTTCAGACTGTTAATAAAGTCTAGAACCATTCTGGGATTGAGGTTCAACACGTAGTTTGCTGAAGGAAAAGCATGTTCGAGGTGGAGTAGTCTCCGCCTGGCGAATGCTTCGCAGTTGCAGGCAAGTACTCCGAGGTTGAATGAAGTCGCCAAGCCCACCTTTTTTAGGTGATACCTCAAGTGGCAATGACCTTAGAAAAGCTCAGTAATCATTTTGAGCTTCGTTCTTCTAAAGAGAAGGAGTTCTTTTGCTTTTCCGTCAGAGGTGTCGATAAATTTTTTTTGCCTGACAAAGTCCCTGTAACCTTTCCCAATACACGGGGTTTTTTGTTTATTCCCCCAGTTATTTAGGGCGGCTCAGAAGTAACTCTTTGAAATACCACAAAATGCCTCGGGTCCGAGAAACTGAGTTTCCGCTTCCCATCAGCAATTTCATTGCCTTTGTGGCTCTCATGTACCACGAACCAGGTACACAGGTACCAGGTACCCACATGAGGATAACTTTGTTTCTTCTTGATAAATTTTTGAGGGTTTATAGACATTCCCAAATTATCCCGCACTTGACAGGGTAGGACTTTAAGGCCTTGAGAGCGGCTTGACTGTCCGAGAGGATATAATGGTTGATCCATTTATGGCTATTTTAATCCAGGTATTAGTGCATTCTTCTATGGCCAATACTTCGGTTTGGAATACGGTAGGGGTAGAGCCCAGAGCCTTTGATATGTAGCATTTGGGGCCGTATACGCCCAGTCCAACTCCACTGTTCGTTTTTGAACTATCTATATACCACACCATCGATCCTTGTTGGAAGGACGGTTTAGTAGAACACCTTACAAAATCCATTCTGGATGTGATTATATCAGATAATGTCGTCATTTGCTCGAAAGATATCTGTTTTAAGATACTTAAATGACCAACCAGATCTCCTGGCTTTAACTGTTTCTCCTTTTGCACTCTAATAGCACTGGAGATCGCTTTCTTTTTCACCTGTAAATATATTGGAGGAAGGTTTAATAAAGCTTCCATTGATGCTGTAGGACAGGTTCTCTTAACACCAGTTATTCCTACACATGCAAGCCGCTGGGTTTTTTTTAAGTAGAGCCTCATACGTCTTAGTTTTTAGCCACTATGCGAAGGCCGCATAGGTGATTATGGGTCTAAAAACCGTGGTGTGCATCCAATACATCATTTTCGGCTTCATACCACTTGTTCTGCCAATGAAGCGACGACACGTGTAGAGAGATCATACCGCTCTATCTGTCACTCTGGACAGATGCAAGTTCCAGATAAGTTTCTTATCTAGAGTTACCCCTAGATATTTAATTTCGTCTGAAAGTATCAGTTTCTTTGCTATCACGAAGAGGAGCCGTTAGTGAAAGCTTCGATCTTCTCGTGAACGGAACGATAACCGTTTTTTTCGGGTTTAAGCTAAAGCCTTTGAACAAACACCACGTGCGCACTTTGGAGGAGGCTTTTTGCATGAGGCTGGATGTGACTCAAAGGCGGATACAGCGGGGGGCGAACACCCCCCCCCCCTAGAGCTCTAATAAATCAAAATTTATACTCTAATCAAATGAAATAGAAAATTTAAAAAAAAAACAAAAATTGAAAATCTTCTAAACCCGCATTAAAAAAAATAAAATTGAAAATAATTTCTCCCTTCACTTAATGAATACATCACAAAAGTTCTCTGGAGTTTTCCTTCATTTTGCATTTAATTTGTGTATAACTTTGAAAAGTTTCAAGGTATTCAAAAAAGCAAGATCTGGGCCGGATTCCGCACCTATTAGTTTACGCGTGCACATAAAATTTTATGGACACGACCTTATTCCGATTTCGCGAAAATGGAAATGAGTTTTTCTGTCAAAATTTTGTACATTGTAGCTGATATTTTCTCCCCGCCATTTTGGTCATGAATTTTGAATCTGTGAGTTTTTGTCAACCGGTATTTTCAAAATTATTTCTTATATTATTTATTTTACCTTTTCTAAGCCGTAGTCGCTTTAATACTAGTGAATTCATGTAACTCATTTCTTATAACTGAACTTAACTTCTTCAAAAAAACTATTTTCTTACTCAAATAACATTCAACACAGAAAAATTTTCATTCAGTATTTAAGTGTACACTTTCCCTCACGGTGAGTTTTTTAAATCGCACTGGCAAATTTTTCACAGAGTTGCGGAATCTAGCCCCTGGGCAGTTTTAGTTTTAACACTGCAGTGAATAACAATGAAATTTGAACTCCTAATGTTTATCAAAATACTTAACTAAATTACTTTGCTTTGACTTTGCTTTCTTTGTGTACCATAAAAATTTTAAAATTTATACACAAATGTAATATAATTTTAATATTTAATTAAATGGAAAATTCTAGATAGTTTTTTAAAAAGTTATTCCTAATATTTATTTTTTTTTCTTCTTTAGTCATAAATAATTCTCAAAAAATTTAAAATTGTACCACTAAGGAATTTTCAGTGCAAACAAAATTTTTCCACTTTTTTGTGATCGAAAGCTCTCAAGAACCGGGTATTTTGATGAAAAGTAGTATGCTGGGAAAATAATCATAGCCGGGGTAATTAATCTCAGATTCAGTTTTCCTGCAAATATTTAATTTCATTTTATACATATATTAACCCTACCTACTTATTTTGCAAGACATTTCAGTCCAGCGAGTCCAGTTTGAACGAAATGCAAGCGACCTTTATATGAAAAACACTAAGCCAAGCAAGAAGTTTATAAGGTCTATTTGATGTGGGATTAAATTTTACTATGCTTACGGAATCAATAACTTATATTGGCTATAATGAATGCTAATGAAATTTTCATGCAGAAACGAAAAGAGAAAGCTATACAAATCGGTCACAACTGTTGGCAAATGCGGTTATAGGGGGCGATGGGAGCGATTGCCTCCCTAGAGCAAATGTCTGGATCCGCCCTTGATATGACTTGATCATGAGATCATCTGTACTTATTTCATTTCACTTTTAATTTTATGTGTTACATACCCTAAGCCATTATACAGTTTCATTTCCCCCTCATGATGGAGAGAATTTCAACAAAATCATATTTGACTTCATATTTAAAAACAAACTCTTATGCATTTGCGCAATTGAAAAAAATATTTTTTATGAAGAATTTCTTCGAAAAAATAATTGTTTCATATCGAGCCATATTCATTTTCATTTTTTCTTCTACTAATTTAGTAGTAAACTTATTCATATAAGTGAAAATATGATAGAAAAATAAATTTTTATATCTAATAAGTGAATTCGAACTTTCTTATTTTATACTTTTCTTGTCATATATATGTAAAGAAACCATAAAATAAATAATTTATTGAAATATAGCAATAAAATTTCAAAGAAAACGAAACAAGACATGAACAACAATAACGAAAACAAGAGCTAAACTACTATAAGAGCGAAAAAAAAATATTTCATTTCACCGGCAGCAGGCGAATGATGAGATGCAAATCCTGCATCGTGCGAAAAAACTTCAATAGAAAAACTTAATTCTCAGACCTTGAAAGAAGTCACTACTTTACTTATAGTTTACCTGTGGAAACCGGAGCACAAGGAGACCCACATTGACAGAGTATAATGGCATTGTTCTGTATTGAGTCGAAATTCTTGTGAAATTTTCGAATTCATAGTTTCACAAAATTTTTGCTTACACCTGAGAGTTTTTTTTTTTTTTTGCATACAAAAGGTATGAAATTTCCATAAAATTTATGTCTCCCATATGTGTGTGCACTTAACATGCATATGAAAGCTATATTCGCACTGAAAGGTGTCTACGCTTTTAGAGAAGCATCTTCAACACTATTGTAGGTGTGTAGTTAGTCACCATATGATTAAATGAAGAAATTCTTCTCACTTTCCCGTTCAAGATATTGATCGTGATTGCCATGAGAATGAGTTTATTTTCTAATTATTGTTTTTTAGTTATTAATTGTTGAATTATTTTCATTGCGGTAGACCATAGATAGACAAGAAACATATAATATAACAATTTATTTATTTATTTATTTATAAAAATTAATACGATAGTAAACAGATGCATAAATCCAATTACTTACTACCGGTTGGTTAGCGCTAATTGATTTAAGAGGAGTCAGTACCAAGATTTGCAAGTTTCATACATTTTTCAATGCGAATTTCTGACAAACTATTTGTAGCAAAATAACTATTTATATCTTAAGCCTTTCAATACTGCGGGGATATATAAGTCCCAGCAGTATTTTATCATACGAATTTAATTTTTATTATTGAAATAATTTTAGGATGAATCGACCACTGTCTAAGAAAGAATTAGAGGACGAGCTTGGTAATTTATCTGATATGGAGGTGGATCCTTACCACGACAGTGACGATAGCAATGACACAGATAATAAAGGCTCTGATGCCTCCATATCTTCTGAAGAAGTTAGCACGCATTCTTCAAATGATGTAGATGAGTTTACAGCTGATTTTTTTTACGTTTTTGATCGGGTTGATATAGATGACGGATTTTTTGGTATTTTTTCAGGAAAACACCGATCGTTTTTTGTTTTGAAAATAGATTTTTATTTCATTTGCTCGACGTTTCGGGTCCAGGTGCGGCCCTTCTTCAGAAGCTCTTTTTGTCTGCGCATATAAATAATTTTCTTAAAAGTAATAATAAATAACAATTATACAGAATAGAACAACTGATTATATTAAAATAAAAATAAAATAAAATACATTGTTAATAAATTAAAATAGACTTCAAACAAACTTTAAACAAAAACAAAAAACAATTTACATGCTACGAGGACAATATGAAAGTGAGCTGTTGTCGAGAAGAAAACGTTTATATAAGTGACTAATACTATGGTTTTAATTTGCTCAGTATGTATTTATATTCTTTATTTATCATTTCTGTGTCCTGTCATATGTTTATAACTCTGTTTTTATTAACGTATATGTGGCATGCTTCTTTTAGTTCTCGTTTTTTCCTATTATTCTCCGTGTCTATTATTTTTACATTATCGCAAAAACGAAAAAAAAACGGGAACTAAAAGAAGCATGCCACATATACGTTAATAAAAACAGAGTTATAAACATAAGACAGGACACAGAACTAATAAATAAAGAATATAAATACATACTGAGCAAATTAAAACCATAGTATTAGTCACTTATATAAACGTTTTCTTCTCGACAACAGCTCACTTTCATATTGTCCTCGTAGCATGTAAATTGTTTTTTGTTTTTGTTTAAAGTTTGTTTGAAGTCTATTTTAATTTATTAACAATGTATTTTATTTTATTTTTATTTTAATATAATCAGTTGTTCTATTCTGTATAATTGTTATTTATTATTACTTTTAAGAAAATTATTTATATGCGCAGACAAAAAGAGCTTCTGAAGAAGGGCCGCACCTGGACCCGAAACGTCGAGCAAATGAAATAAAAATCTATTTTCAAAACAAAAAACGATCGGTGTTTTCCTGAAAAAATACCAAAAAATCCGTCATCTATATCAACCCGATCAAAAACGTAAAAAAAATCAGCTGTAAACTCATCTACATCATTTGATAAATGCGTGCTAACTTCTTCAGAAGATATGGAGGCATCAGAGCCTTTATTATCTGTGTCATTGCTATCGTCACTGTCGTGGTAAGGATCCACCTCCATATCAGATAAATTACCAAGCTCGTCCTCTAATTCTTTCTTAGACAGTGGTCGATTCATCCTAAAATTATTTCAATAATAAAAATTAAATTCGTATGATAAAATACTGCTGGGACTTATATATCCCCGCAGTATTGAAAGGCTTAAGATATAAATAGTTATTTTGCTACAAATAGTTTGTCAGAAATTCGCATTGAAAAATGTATGAAACTTGCAAATCTTGGTACTGACTCCTCTTAAATCAATTAGTGCTAACCAAACGGTAGTAAGTAATTTTTATAAGTACAACTCCTTCACAATCAACTAGCAATACTAAATTTATTTGGCACGACGATATTGATAATTTTTCCCCAAAAATGTCAATACCTCAAGAGGACAAGGCAATTATTATGGCTAACCTAAACAGAGGTTCGACCAAGCTTGATTGTTTTTATAACCTATTTCCAAAGAGTCTCATAATGCAGATAAGTTATTATACAAATCTGCGCCTACAAAAGCTCAATAACGCAAAGATGACATCACCAGGAGAAATAAAAATTATTCTGGGTTGTCATATAATCGTGTACCAGCAATGCATATGTATTGGTCGCGCAACAAATCCCTCCGGAACGCAGCAATATCAGAATCCATTTCCCGAGATCTACGGATGTCAAAATTGTATTTCAATGACCCCGAAAAACCTCCAGAGGCATCGAAAACGTATTACATTGAAGACGTTTTGTCCTGCTTGAAAAATATATTTTTGAAAGCGAGAACTGACAGCACATTTCAATCTATTGATGAGTCAATGACGAAATTCAAAGGGAGGTCCAGTCTGAAACAGTATCTCCCCTTGAAACCTGTCAAAAGAGGAATCAAACTTTGGACAAGATGCGATGCAGTAACGGGGTATGTTTATAACACAAACATATATAGTGGACGGGAAACTGAAGTTACTGAAGGAACCTTGGGCGAGCGTGTGGTTCTAAAATTTGCAGAAACAATTACAAGTTCAAACGTTGCTTTATGTTTCGACCGTTTTTTCACGTCAACACATCTACTTGACACCATAAAATTTTCTGCTGTCGGAACGTTTATAGCAAATCGTAAAAACACACCCAAGTTTCAAACTAAACTAAAAGAAAGAGGTGAATGTGAAATAGCAGTATGTGATGAAGGGATATTAGCAATCAAGTGGAAAGATACGAAAGATGTGTTACTTATGAGCAACTGTCACAATGCCACTACTGGTACTACAGCTCGTAAAATAAAAGACGGTACTACTAAAAATATTGAATGCCCTGAAGCTATGATTTTCTACAATAAATATATGGGGGGCGTAGATCATGCAGATCAAATGATTACTTTATACGATTTAGATAAAAGAAGTGGGAAATGGTGGAAGAAAGTATTTTTTAGGTTGCTAATGACCTGTGTTCATAATTCGTATATTTTGTATCAAGAAGTCACTCGCAAAAAAATTCCATTTGTTGATTTCGTAGTAGATGTAGCTGAAGAGTTGATTAGTCAAGGACGATCAGAATCTTTGTACAAACGGTCCAGAAGACATGGCAGGGTTTCAAAGAATGTCAAACAAAATTGAAAAAAGGACTAAAATCATTTGCCAAAAATGTCAAGTAGCTTTATGTATTGATTGTTTTACACCATCACATACATAATGTAACAGTTTCAATAAAAATAAATATTTTCTACTCTTGAATAACTAAATTTGAGGTCTGATTATTATTTACTGCTATTATTATTAATTATTATTAAACTACTGCAGGGACATATGTGTCCCAAGGCATTTTTTCAAAAACCATATTTTCTAAAAATCTGAAATTATGTAAACATGTTCCTTTACTTATTTACAGCACATTTAGTTCAATTATACAGAAATATCTTCATTGTCCAAAAGTCATATTGAAAGGGTTAAATGAAAGGTAACGAAGAGGTCTAGCAAAATAACGTCGAGAAAAATAAAAAATGAATGTATTGGAATAGAGATATTAGCTCGGAAACTTGTAAAAAATGGTAAAAATTGATTTTTTTCAAATCAAATTCCTGTTAGTAAGTATTCTCATTTCTTTAGATTGTGACTATTTTAGAAAGATAAAGCCTAAATCCAGCAAATAACGTCGAGTTTTTTCATTTTTAGTGGCGCTTTTTTTAATTGTTTAACTCTAATAGTACTTGTCTTTACTCTCGATATTTCACAGACGAGAAATTGCAAAATTTCGTTGAAAGTTGTAGAAATATAAAGCAAAATAGTAAATTTAACAATTATGTGCAAAATAAAATTTAGGAGAGTTCATTCTCATTAAAAATTTTCAATTTCTTTGAACTGCAAATTTTCATTTTCATCTTAAATTGTCGCATTTTGGGTTTCTGTCTTTTACGCTAGATGTCTCTAATGTGACTTGTGGTCTAATTCTAGGCTAATTTTATGTGAATTTTCATACTTTCAGGACACAAACCTACGAATAGTAAGTTTTATTGCCTACAGGCTCGCTGGTATCTAAATTGAAATTTTTGCTCAGTACTGACTCCTCTTAAGTGTTGAAGAAACAATGGGGCAGAGAAGAAATACTGTCAGCGTCTAATGATTTTTTAAGTTTAGAGAAACAACTTGAAAATTTTTATACATTTTATAATAAATATATAGTTTTTGAACTGAAATAAGACTTTAATTTGGATCTCCGAAACAAAATAAAAACTGACATAAATGCCACCAAAATCACACAAATTAACGACAAAAATACACACATTTCTTGGTTAAAAATGTCAAAAAATTGTGATCAGTTTTTGTGAAGATTTTGTCTTTTAATTTTGTAAAAAAATATTGAAACAAATTATGACAAAAGCACCCACAAAGTATAACAAATTTGTTGTAATGAACGTGACATTTGTTAGACGAAATGTGTAAGCCCTGAACACATTTCCTGGACATTTTTGTCACATGATTCTGTCGACAAATGACAAGTGTTTGTCGATAATTTGTCGTACAAACTTTACAAATGGCTACTTCGGTTATTCGAAAAGTGCTTTCAATCCTGGGTGAGTATCGTCAACCTTAATCAAATTATAATTATATTTAACTAACCACCGTTCCCAATTGAGTTGGTTAAGCGTAAAAAAACAGATTGGCAATGAATATATGTTGCGCAGATTTATCCCTCTTTCCCACTGTCTGCCACAGTGTTTGGCTCAAGATTTTTGTCTGCCCTTTCGTATATAGAATTTTGATTACTTTTTGTAAATATTTATTTTTGTTCAAATGTTTATAGTATGACGTAAGTCATACACATTTCCACGCATTTTTGTTACTGTCTGCCATCACTTTCGTGACAGACAAATTGTCTACCATTTTTACTATTGAATATGAAATATAATTATTTGCTGCCGCAACAAAAATCAGCTTTTATGATATTTTGTTTTTGAATTGGTTTTTGTTTTAAACCTTCGCGGTAGTCCGGCAGCGCCCTCCATTACTGGAAGCCAGGCAGACTTCCGAATAAGTTATCAACGAAGTTAAGTGAGTATGATAAGATGGAAAATTTTGTTTATGAAATGTCTTAAGTATTTTGGTCGCCAGCTCTTAATCTATTACCTATATGCTTACAAAATTGTAAAGAAATATATTGTTGCGAGCGTGGCTTTTGGTTCGTTATTTAAAATACAATATTAAGTATTTAATATACAAGTTCTTTATTTCACTTCTAATCTTATACAATTCATTAACCTTCAATTAATCAACTCAACTTTAATTATCGCTAATTATTGCTAATACGTTTCGCTTGTTAACACTGCAACGTCTAAGACAAGACTCTTTCTGGCGGTGACAACTGTTATATTTATACCATTGATTTTATATATAAATAGATGTGCCCAAAAATGTGAACGGTTTTCTCAATAGATGCCGCACTATGTACAGTTTTGAACAGATGAGCTAAATAGAGCTTATATTCTTCGACGTCGCGAATATTTTACTTTCGGTTAGAGAATTTATTGTAATGCCAGATTAGGAAATTTTAGTATGAGTTTGTTAATTATTACTATGTGTTATGCACAATATCAAGCATTTACATACATGAATATTAGAGTAAAATTACATAACATAAATAAAATTTAGTTTCCTACGTTATTCATTTAATAATATGATGATGATATTTGTTTTAGAAAAGATTAGAGTGTGTGATGGATATAAAATTAAAGTCAAAATGAGTTCTGGATTATATTGGCTGATTTTAAAAATAAAGAATTTTGAACAGAAATTTATTTTGTGTGACAATTAGAACATCAAACTTAATACAATACTATTAAATGGCTCCGCTTTATTATTCTCGCAATATAATATAAGACGTACTCGTATTTTAGAATTCTTTATCGTTTTGAGGTCGGAGGCAGATATTGGATGATGATTATGAATGAAGGAAGAATAAATAAAAGGATGAATTTGCATATGTAGATGGTCAGTAGCTATTTAAACGTATTGATTTGAAGTTTTCTTGGAAAGTAAAAGGAGATTTTGTAGTAGCTTTCGTGACAATAACACACATTAGATTTCAGATGTAGATTCTTGTCAGCCATCTGATACCTCGCTCGATTGAAGTAGAGTAATTTTTCTCAATAAAAATTAGGGAAAAATTCGAATTTCCATTTTGTGAGCTCTAACTTTCAAATTTAGATAATGCTAGAACACTAGAGGATTAATGACGGAAGTAAGGCGTTATTAAAACAAGGAAAAAGCTAGAATTCGTATAAGAGCAATTCTTACAATACCCTAGATGAACGGCCGTATGTAATTTCTCTGTGTAAGTTTTATCGTTAAAATGGTTATTAGCATCAATTTCTGGATCGGTTCGTCGGACAGTAAAAATGACCATAACAAATTTCATAGGATTTTATTTTCTGAAGAACTTTTCAGTAGGGGACATTGGGGAATTGTGAGTCATGGGGAATTGTGAGTCACGTCAATATTTCACCATAATTGGAAAGTCTGACTCATGCAAATGGCTGTCATTGTCTTATATTTGACCAAACTCATTTTCCATTAGCAATCGATGCGTGTACACGTACTCGTTCGTTCCGTGCGGCAACCACTTGGAAAATTTTCTCAAAATATTTATTCCGAGCGTTTCTGTTTGCATTGATGTGACAACGATTTTCGGAGAATCGATTCAGGTAAATATATTCATAATTATCTTATGGCATCGACATTTCAACTTTTAAAAGGAATTTCGCATAAACATGCAATGAGCGAATCATACACGGCCCTCTTTTCAATCAAAACGTTTGGGGAATTGTGAGTCACTTTTTTTGGGGAATTGTGAGCCACAACATCTTTGGCATTTTTCAAGCCAATATCGCATTTTTAACGCGTGTTTATAATTATAATTTATTTATAATTAATTTATAATTACATTTTTTTTATATGCCGAAGAAATTGAACCGAAACAATTCCATTCGCTGCGATTTATGCGATCGAGCTGTTCATTTGAAATGCGTCAGTACTGTAGCCTATTTCACATGCCCGAATTGCGAATCCGAATAATTTTAATACCTTCCTTTTTATATATTTTTTTAAACTAATTGTTATGTAATTTCCAACCATAAAATAAATATTTTACAGCGATATTTTTGATTTTCCACTTAATTCAGACGGTGACTCACAATTCCCCAACATTTTTAAAAATCTCAAAAATGCATGTTTTTTGCCAACGCTCAGATTTTTTCAGCAGATAATAATTTCAAGATATTGCTTAAGCTAAAAGTTATGGTTTCCTTCCTAGTAACATAAACCATTTTGAAATTTTAAAAAATTTTGATTTTTGTGGCAGTTATCGAGCTTGGAAAAAGTGTGACTCACAATTCCCCAATGTCCCATACAATAAAAACATCTAGGACTGATAATTTTCACAATATGCATAAAAAACTTCAATTTTTTGTACGGCAACACCAAGAAGGGGTTGTCCGATTTAGGTCATTTTTGAAATAGTATTTAAAATTTTTATGAGAACGCGACAAGCAGAAAATATTATGCGTATATTTATCCAACACATTTTGAGCAGCATTATTAATATGCGTTACAAAGTTAATATACCCTATGATTTCATGATGTAGGGTATAATAATTATTATTGTTGATTTTTCGTTTAAGTTAATGAAAACCCATTTAAATTTTAGAAAAGGGAAAAAATTATGCCATCAATCATTTTAAATTTAATGCCACCTAGAACCTAAAAGTACCTACAATATAAATTTCTCCTCTAAAGCCCGAAAGAATTCAAAGTAAAAAACCCACTTAAATCTACGCACACAATAGAAATACATGAAAAGTAAAAATTTTTAACGAATGAAAAAACAAACCAAATAATGTAACTTAACCGAAATTGAGGAAAAAAAATCAAATAATAAAATATAAAAAGGCCAAATTCAGAGTTCAAAGAATTGAATTGAAATTCGCAGGAATATCAAAGAAACCAAATAAAAATTTAAAATAACTACCTAGAACCTAAAAGTACAATAAAAAAAATTTCCTCTGAAACCTGAAAGGATTCAAAGTAAAAAACCCATTGTCCGAAACTATATAGTATTCATTTCGTACCCATAAATTTCCACCGACGGATATACGAATACCTACGACTGCATAATGTTATCGAAACAGAAAATATCCATTTTGCACATGTATGTACATAAAACAAAGAGTTTTGTCTTTATTTGCCCGCAGCTCTGTATTTCGTGAGTACGATGAGTCACTCGAACATTATTGTAATCCAATTCCAATCAGAAAGTGTACACGCGCAGGCGCAATGCATCACTTCAGGTTTGTGACTAGAAGTGCTGCTATTTGTGACTACAACCATTATTTACGACGGTAGCGCCGCCAAACATGAAAGCCGTCCAACATTTTATTCCAGTTTGGGCACATCTATTTATATATAAAATCAATGTTTATACCCTAGAAATTCTCCAGATTATTCTGGAGTGCTCTATTATAGAATCTTTTTAACTATTCTATTCATTCTATTCCTGAACCTTCCCGAAGATTCAATCATCGATTCTCCGAACCTTAAGTTGTTTACTGTCCATTTCCAGTAGATGTTGCACGTAACAATATTATTTTTATACTATTTTGATACTTTTGAATAACAATTAATTGTTTTTTTATTTGCAACTAAATTCGGCGGCTTCAGGATTATCATTAACACTAAATTATACTTAGTTTAAGAAATTAAGACTACTTTTATATTATATTTATAAAACTTGTATAAAACGGAGTATTCTTGAAAAGATTGACTGTAATAATAATAATAATAATAATTTATTCGAGGATTTGTACCAAAGATTACATCTTTTTTTAGTACAGTGAAAAAGGGGAATTCAAAATATAATATAATGCAAGTGAGGAAAAAAAAAGAATGAAAATTAAATTTAAGAACAAATAAAACTATAATAATAATATAATAATTGGAACTAACTGAAAGAATCAAAATAGATTGAGAAAAAACAAAATCTACAAAATAATAACATAAAATAAAAAAAAAAAAAAAATTGAAAAGACCAGAATTTAACCTTATTCTAAGCTACGTAGCAAAATTGTGTCATCGGCACATTTTAGTTAACTGTAACCGGAAGGGAGTTCCATACACGAGAAATAACGGAAAAATAAGAACGTTGCCCAACAACATAACGTGCACGAGGAATCCGAAGACTTACATGACGGGACGAATGCAAGAATTGCAAGTGACTGAATAAATACGAAGGGAACTTAGAGATTATCAGATTTCGTAGGAAAACTAATGATCTAATTTCTAAGTATGTATCCAAAGAGCATCCTAGTACAGAATTTCTATAAGCAGAAACGTGATCGTGACGTCTTAAACCATAAACAAAACGAACGCAATCATTAAAAGCTACATTTAACTTACGACTGCACACAGAGTCAAGCCGCGAATAAATTGTACTACAGAAAGTGAAATGTGGAATTAGCAGTGCCTTAACTAGCTTTAGCTTTAACTCAACCTGGAGCAGACTACTCGACAGACGAAGCAATCGAAGACCGCCATAAATCTTTTGTAATAAGGAATTAACATGGTCACAACACTCCAATTTACTATTGAAAAAAACACCAAGGTTCTTAACCTTCCTGGCATAAGGCAAAAGTACTCCATTTAGATATATAGATGGAAGATCAGAAAACACAAGATCTCTCCTATAGAAGACCATACAAGAAGACTTCAGGGGGTTCAACAAGAGTCTGTTGCTAGTGGCCCAATCAGATATATTTATTAAATCACGGTTAACTCGATGTATGCAGTCCTCCATTAATCCAATTGGACGAGATAGATATATCTGAACATCGTCAGCATACATATGGATGTTCACGTCTTCAATAATATCAGGAAGATCATTTATGAATAAGCTAAAGAGAAGCGGCCCAAGAATTGAGCCTTGCGGAACACCACATTTGACGCTAATCCACTTCGATTTAGCATCCCCAACTTTAACTTGCTGAGAGCGGTTGAAAAGGAAGTCTGAAATCATTCTGGAAGAGGAATGAGAAAAATTATACATTTTTTGCAGTTTCGATAAAAGTAAACTGTGATCAACGGAATCAAATGCTTTAGTGAAGTCGAGGAGTACTAACGCTGTTAACAAATCACTGTCGAGTGAATTGCGTATATCAGTAGAAACTTTCAACAAGGCAGTTTCACTGCTATGGCCAGAACGAAAACCGGACTGCCATTTCGAAATGAGCTTATTATCCGACACATACTGAAGAATCTGCGAGCTCATTAATTTCTCGAGAATTTTGCTAAGATAACAAAGTAAGCTTATAGGCCGATAATCAGAGACTGACTTTGGTGCAGAACATTTAGCCAAAGGTATAACAACAGCATTTTTCCATATTTGGGGAAACTCAGAGAAAGTGAGGCAAGAGTTAAAAATATAAACTAAACTGTCAAGGATTACGGGCAATAACAATTTGAAAAATGATGGTGCAATATCGTCTGGCCCGGTGGCTGCGGACCTAACGGACATGCATGTCTTGAAAACCTCTTCATGTGATACACATCGGAAACTGAAACTGCTGTGACCTTCCCCGTTCAAACTGATATTAGGAACCGGTTGTGTTGAGGAAATATTACAAGGAGTAGTAAAAAAAATATTAAGATCATCAGTATTCAAGTCACAAGGTGGCAAACCCTTTCCGCATACGCCAAACTGCTTCAAATTAGACCACAGTTTCTTAGAAGGCAGCGATGAATTTAATATGTTTTTGAAATAGTTCTTCTTTGTCCTTTTAATTACAGTGTTCGTCTTATTTCTAATTGCTTTGTACCTGGAGAGACATTCCTCCGACTTACATCTCTTGTACCTACGAAAAAGTTGTTCTCTTTCGGCAATTAGACACTCGATTTCACGAGTGTACCATGGAATACGATTTGGAGTAATCCGTTTTATATGTAAAGGTGCATATTTGTCGTGAAGATATGATATGAAACCATAAAAAATATTCAATT
Organism: Dioctria rufipes; assembly: GCA_963924295.1. Classification (NCBI taxonomy): domain Eukaryota; kingdom Metazoa; phylum Arthropoda; class Insecta; order Diptera; family Asilidae; genus Dioctria; species Dioctria rufipes. Next base: position 59,834,506 of record OZ002742.1, read on the forward strand.
GCTCCTCGACTGAAGAAGAGTCCTGAATACCAACCCAAGGAAGGGTGAAAGCTTCATCAAGCAAATTTTGTACATCAACTTTATCGTAAGAACGGAATTTAATTATCTTAGGCAAAGGTGAGAAGCAAATGTTATAGGACAAATAAATAAAATCATGATCAAATATACTGGGCGATGTTATCTGATTATGAAAAAGGACATTATTGGTATCACTTACAAAGAAATAATCCAAAAGAGAGGGATTATTACAATTGTAGTAAGTAGTTATTACAATTGTAGTAAGTAGGTAAGTAGGTAGAAAGCTAAATAACGAATATTTCTCAAAAAAAATTTCGAAAGTAACAATCCATTTTTGTTCATTACTTTTTTCTCTGTGTACTATTTCGAAAAATTTTCGTAAAAAGAAAAAAACATCGAACTTTCATTTGTGCTAGCCTAGTAAACTGGTATGTACAAATGACCTATAATAAACGTAAAACACAAATTGTGTGGGAAGTAGCCAAGGGCTTATCTGTATAAATACTCGTATATGTAAAAACCAACCTTGATTTAAACTCATTATTTTTAAATTGTATTAAATTAGGGCCCAAAGTTTTAATAATTCCAATAAAAAAACTCTACAAAACATAGTGCAGCTTGTAATAATAATAATAATTATTCCATGGTTAGCCAAAATTAATTAGTATAAGTACAAGTATCAGTCGTGTAGAATTCCATGAATTAATTTGCCGTAATTTATTGTGCACTAGAACCAACCTACCTAACAGTTCCCAATTAAGCATAGTAAAATGTTTGTCAGAAATACAAAAAAAAAAAAAATAAAAATAAATAAAACACGAAGGCAGGTGGTAAGTAATAATAATAAGCTCATATACCTATGTAACTATGTTAGTATGACCTCCTGTCGTTTTTCCTTTTGCCTTTATCTCAAAAGCCATGCGCAAGAGTTTCATGATTTTGATCTTGCGACTTTGACTTTAATAACACCTTTCGCCCAAAGCAAGCATTAAATCAAATTCAAACAAGGAAAAAAAAATCGTTATGCGTTCAATGCTCAGATCAGTCAAAAACACTTATTTATGTATCTAATTCTCTTAATTATGTCTTCTTACGGTATTTTTCTTGAAAACTATTTCTGATTATTTCTAATTGAAAAGATTAAAGCCGTTTGTGACTTTTAGATTAGATGAAAATATTATTGCGCAAGCTCAACTGAATTGATCTGAACAAGCAAAAGCAGCGCAAGCACTTTTTGACTTAGATTTTGAGGAATTTCAATGAGAGTAAAATTTAAAATTGGGGCCGGGCTAATTTATAGCTGCGGCAAACAGTACAAGTAATGTCAGCTAAAAAATTCGAGAGTATCCGGACTTAACTGATCGAGGCGATCGGTGCGGCAGCGTAGCGTGTTTTGTTATAGGTATATTTATATATATATACATATATATATCATGACACACCCATATTGTATATTATGTATGTACAAGTACTGGGTGCACCTTTCTTGATCAGGTCGATCGGTCAGGTATATACATACATATGTATAGTATGTAATATAGCCTGGTTTTGTTCCATTCCAAATAGTACAACATTTATATGGTTGTTAGTAAGGTACTGGTTGAGTTAAGATCCAAAACTGATATCTACCAATTTATTGGAAATTTACGATCTTTTTTTATATGAGCTACTTTTATTTAACATGGTGGAATTACTTATAGTAGAGTTACTGCAATTATAATGATATTAAACCAAAATTCTATGATGTGATTATTGCAAATATTTTTCTCTGTAATAAACAAAAATGGGTAGCGACGGCGACGGGTTGTAACGGAGAGCAATAAGTGCAAGTTTTTATTCAATTTTCATTCAATTACAGAATTGAATTTTCTCTATTGTTTTTTTTCTCACGCAAAGATCTTATAACTATACCGATATACATATGTATTACGCATATACATCTCATATGTTATCTATATATACTTATCTCGTCCCAGGAAACCTGAAATTTTGCAAAAAGAAAATCTCAGCAGATTAACATTTTTGAAAAAGAGTTGTTAGCCGGAAACCGTGTTTGCTGTTTTTTTTTTCTCCATCTTGATCAGACAGAGATACCACAGTACGCGCGCGCATACATTATGAATAAATTACCTTACTAAGCCCAGGTATCACAGATAAATATTGCTCCACCAAATGTAATCAGATGAACAATAATGTAATTTCTACACCCATATGTAACTTAATAAGAAACTCAAATAATAGATTTATTTACTCTGTGCAAAAGAAAATAACCGTAAATAATCTCTGAGTCTTTTGCGTCTACTGCATGCATGCGTCGTTACATAATAATCCTAAAAAAAAAAAACATCGGAGGTCAAGTGCCTGTCTTTTAGCTCAATCGTCCACCACTTGTTATTAAATTAGTGGCTCAGGTATTTTACGTGCCACAAGTGTAACATTTTATTACTACGATGATGATGAGATGTTACACCATTCGGTCCCCTTCTCCTCCCTGTCTATCTTCTCAACCTGAGCAGACACAATGCGTAATCTGAGTCTGATGAGTCGGCCGCCGGTCAAGTCTTCTTATGACCCAGTGGCTAGTGATAATCATGTGGCGCCGCCGCCTAACAGCCGGCTAAGCTGCGAAATGGATACACAACACTCTCAGAATGTGATTAATGTATATGTATGTATGTTCGTATGTACATACGTACCTACGTACGTAATAACGCGGTTTCCCGCCAGACCGGAATAGCACAAATTTCTGGTTTTCGATGAAAGTAAAACCTTAAATTACGTAGGTACAGACATTTGTGGAATTTATCATCGTGTTCGACGTGGAATGAGTACACTTTCAATTTCATTTCGAACCGGGGCTGCATTAAAGCCACCTTGCGCGGTGACAACGTTTTGGCATTAAAAAAACCTTTTGTTGCCGATGGAGTGATAACAAAACAAAAAAAAAAAATTCACTGATTTTTATGTAAATTTATTTTTTATTGTTTTAAATATGTTTTTTTTTAACTCTGGATTGCATTTTGTATGGGATTTTAATAGACTTTGACATGTATTCCATATTTTATGTAGATTTTATTTAGGAATTAATTATGGATTAAGGTAATATTTTGGTCATTAAGTTTTGGATATTTTTTTTTTTGTTTCTTTCATGATGTGGAAAGCAAAAAATAGTCTGTTTACGAGTCTAATCCTCCTTAAAACTATGACAAACATAATCTACAAACGATAGTCTTTCAGCTGGATTCAGGAGGAGGGCAATGACTTGGCAACATATTTTCTAAGTGCTTTAAAAATACCATTAACGAAGCAGTATTCTTTTCCGGAGGTAAATACATAGATCTATACCAGTATTTTTTTTAGAGAAATTGAATGCCTATTGGTTACCTTCTTTAGTATGCTTAACTCAGCCATTTATTCAAAGGAACTAACTCAGCGGGAAAATGATTGTGCATGAAAGTAAGTATGCATGAATTCATCGAGGAAATCAATATCAATGAAAAATATTTGTAGGTACATTTTCTGCAGAAAAGAAGCGAAACCTGAGTTTTAAATTCAAATCATGTTAGGACCAGGATGTCTGCAAGTTCACGTTTTTGTTTTGTTCTTTTTTAGTTGAAATTTAGATATGAAAAGCGTTTCGAATTTACTCGATCGATTCAAAAATAGACTGATCGTCAATATTTTCATCGGTGGATATTCTTTGAAGTTTTCATCGGTGATTGTTCATCGACATTTTCATCGATGCTTACTCCTGCAGAAAAGCATCACATCGTGTGTTAAATTCATTGAAGTTTTCGTGTAGAAATATGCCGATCTCGATGATGAATGCCAAACATGGAATACGGCTTCGATGCGGTGTTGCATCCATTTTCCACTGTGAAATCATAGGCAAACTAATAACTACAATTACTGGATACGTAGAACAAAAACCTGCAACGCTTTGCTCGAATATAAAATCGACGATGCCTCGACTTGCCGACATAAGCAATGGCACAAGCTCGCCTGTGATGATTAGGCGTCCGATACATTTCGAGTCGGTAACTTCAAATGCTTGGGGCGAGCGTGTACGACGGGTGGTGCCCCGAACGGGCGTGTCAGTTTTAATACAAAAATGGCTGCATAAACAGCGAAAATTTCTTTACGCGGTATTTTGGGAATGAATGGACGCACCCACCATGGGGATGAAATGTGTATAAGATCGGCGTGTCCCGGTGTGAGCCCGTCCACAGTAAATGGCTTGGCTCGTGAAACCGTGCACCGTGGAAGGCAAGACTTAGAAATTTGCAGAAAATGCTACGGCCTACATGTTTCACTTTTTACGGATGAGAGACATTCGGGGAGAGGAAAATTTTGATATACCAAGCTTCGAACGTTCGAATGGAAGCACGAGGAACATACCAGCACTTCGGCAAGGAAATAGTTTCGGCCGTTTTTAAATTGTGAAATTTCTGATCGGACGGCTGTGCAGTTGTTTAACTACGATTTAAAGTGATAATAAATAATAATTTAATTATCATTACGTGCTGTGAATTTATGATACAGTTACTGCTTATATAAAAAACTGTAACTTAATTGAACACGTACACAATTCAACTCGTTAATCATATAAGGAACTACCACGGAGCAAAATTATTGTGCTGGTCTAGGCACAAGAGAAGGAAAATCCTTCCCTTTCATGTTGAAGCGTGTAGGCTGGCCCAATATTTCGGTGTAATTTTTATTCAGTCTAGTAGTCAACTGAGGATTTTCAGATACATACAATACTGTCATGTGTGCCATTGTCGGCCACCAAAAGTGCATAAAAATTCTAAAGAAAAAATTTATAGTAAATTTCTAAGAAAAAATTGAAGGCTTCCCTACATCAGGTCATCATCGATTTTACATTCGAGCAAGGCGTTGCAGATTTTTGTTCTAGTTACCCAGTCTCTGTAATTATTTGTTTGTCTTCTCTCGTCTTTGTTGAAAATAATTATATAGTAAATACTAACTCTTACTTTTCGGAAAAGTAGAAAATCTCACAAATTTTTTTCTATTCCCATACGACGACTTCATTTTGAGTTCAGATTAAATTTATATGGTCATTTATTATAAGTTAGAAATCATTGTGGAGAGCAGAGGCCTAAGTTCAATTCAATTAAAACGAATAAATCAGTGCGCTATTTAACGGCCGATATTCTTTAAGCTTCTTACCTATAATTTAAATACACGCGTCTGCCATCCCAGAAAATGGGATATTAAAAAAAAGGGCAAAAATTTAATCTTATTTGGATTCGGAAAATTTGATCTGATCCAAACCGGTTTTCTTTGAAAGATAAAACAATATAGGCCGACAACAATACAGCAAAATTCAAGCAAGTGTCCATTTCGATGAATTGCTAAGATTAAATTACGACGTTAAAGAGATCATGTAAAGCCGATTTCAGTTACTTGCATTCTCTTCTGTAAAATAATTCACGTCATGGATAGAGACTCTCAACTAAAACAATACTGATCATCTACAAGCAACTCATGCTAGCCTCGGTAGATCAGTTGGTAAGAGTATTTGGAAGACATATGCTTCCAAGAGGAGTGAAGAAGGAAAAAGAGAAAACAAGCAATTTATGACACCTCTTACCATGCACCGTTCCTACATTACGACTGCAGTAGGCTTCCGCTCAAAATAACTGGCAACTATTCTCGTACATACTTTCCCAAGAGCGACGGCCTATGTTAGTATAATACCTATCTATGAGTATCTATTCGAACTTGCGCATTAATACCCAGAAAGAATCGTTAAATAAAAATATAAACCTCATTGGGGGTACTCGAAGGAACTATCATACTGAATGTCAGGGCAAAAAAGCCTTGTTGCAAAACCTTCGACTTCCCAAGCCATATGAAACAGGAACCTATTTGTTTTATATTGATTTTCATGGAAAAGTAACTAGACATACATGCTATTAGCCTAATTACTATCTATATACTATATACATATCTTATACTTAACAAAATAAATAATTTTTTACGCTCAATAGCTCTCATCTGAGTAACAGTTAAATATGTAAATGTGGGCCCGCAGTCCGAATCTGCAAACGTTACCAGAATGTGGGAATTCTCCCATTTTAAAAGAATTAAGGAACCAAATTTTACGGAAAGGAGGAAAGGGAATTTCAATATGTATTTGATTTAGTACATCTTGATTGATAGTTCTCATATAATATTTATTTATTTCCTGCGTACAGATACAGAGCTCCTTACAGACTAAGCCTTAAGGATAAACTACGAACTAACTATCTAGATTGTGCAATTCAAAACTACAACTTTTAAATATGTCTCTAGGCTAGGCAGATCAATATCAGTACAATATGTATATTTGTTAAATTGTACAACGCCATATATATGTACTTTCTAGGACGGACACCAAATAACGGTGGAGTATTCCACTATGGATTATACCAATGAATAAAGAAGAACTATCAAGGAGTGAGGATCTTTTAATTCCTTTGTGTTTCGTCTTATAAAGCCTAACATCATTAAAAATTTATAAATAATTTATTCCATATGGCTAATGAACGATAACTTAGAATCAAAAATGACTCCTAAATCTTTAGTTTCCGCTACTCTGGGAACAGATGAAGCTCCAATTTTAGAATTGAAGACTATTGGTGTAGATTTTCGGTAAAAGGACATTAATTTACATTCAGAAATATTTAGCGACAAGTTATTCTCTGAGAACCATTTACCAAGGGCATTTAGATCGTTTTGATGAAATATGCAAATAGCAATAGAATTTATTTTCACAAATAATTTTATTGCAAACAATAAACATTCTGTAAACCAAAAAATATTAACAATGTCGTTGGTAAAAAGCGGAAAATAGAAGCGGACCAAGGTGACTACCCTGAGGAACGCCCGAATTTACCTCGATAACCCTTGTCAATTTATTGCTCATTTTAACATATTGTCTACGATTTGTTAAAAATGAGGAAATCCATCTGAGGATGTTATATTAAAATCCAAGACGCATAAGCTTATTAATTAAAAGCATAAGCATCATCCTGATCAAAAGCTTTCGAAAAGTTGGTATATATCGAATCGACCTGGGCGGCATGCTCTTCAATAGAATTAATAGCATAATTTGACAAAAATTGCAAGATTTTGTACATGTTGTTTCAATTCAGCTGGGGAAAGCTGGGATGAGGGGGTCAAAGTTTTATCTACCTAGTACATTTTGGAAAATCTAGTACAGAACCGCGTTCTTTAGGTCCTGGGAAGAAGTTTGAGTACCCACACTCTTATACTCGGAGGCTTAAATAGCTCTTTATAGCCATCCCAATACTCCCTTTTTCAGTATTTTCCTTTTTTATTCGAACTGAGGTACTAGATTTTTCGTACCTTAGGTCGGCTTTAACTCGGTAGGGTTATGTTCGATCGGAAAACGGGTTTCACTGTTCGCCTCAGCTCATTAGCAGCTACAATTCGTAGAAGAAAATTTTTCTCTGCAATCTTTTAGGGTAGGGGGTAGGAGCCCCGGCGGGGGGGGGGGACTGGTTGTTCCAAAACCGCATGTTGCATATCGAATTAAAGGTCCCGCCGAGGACTATCGGGTGGTGTATATTTTTCCCGATTCAGAAAACTTTCTCGGGACGTTTTGCCGCCAGAAACCCCTTTTTCATATACTTGGGTCACTTACATCCCAGCTACTACATTTCGCATATATTTTTGCAGTTCTTTCTTCCGTGGCCATTAGTGCTCTGTTGTGAACATTTTTCTCATAGGAAGTCATTTTCCACGATCGCCAAAGCTTTCCCCCGTTAGATAGAAATAAACATTGTCAATAAAATATGTTTAGAGAATCATAATAGATATCTCTAATATCTGAAGGTGTCGGGCCTAAAATTGTATAAAAAGTGGGCATTCCCCTTTCTGCTTGCCACTTGACAGCTCTAATTAGGTAAGTAAATACATTCCCAAAATATTTAAAATGCCTTTGAGTGCTGAAGTAATTTACTTTTAAACATCTTAAAAAAGTCTTGCTTGCTATTTTAGCAGAATGATGTTAAGAAAAGGAACTCTTACGTTCAGCGAAAATAAGATGGTTTGCCATGCAGCCCTGATTATCCAGATTGTTCGAAAATTCGTAACATATAATTTTTGCATGACTTTTCTGAAACAAACCGACAATCGACAATAATCAGTATCAAGGCGTATTCTTACGTCATAAAATCTTATTTACTTTAATGCATTCCATGCTTTATTTGAATCACGAAAAGCTCTTATACACAAATTGCGTAGTGAGTGTAGTAATCCTCTCTTGTAAAAATATCTTACACAAATTTATATGATTAACTTTCTGAATTTAACTAATTAGTGCATTTATTTATATTTTTTAATATAATGGTAATTTGATGGGAATTGAAAAACTGGGTGGCAAAATTACCAAATTTTCCCATTTTCGTGGGAATTTCAAGTTCGACCACCTGGCAACGAAATCTTCAGCAAGATTTATTTGATTTCAACAGCTGAGAGCTTTTGTTTAATGAATTGTAGTCATTTGGTAAGATAAATTTTTCGAAAGAATTTTGTTAAGAAAAGTATAAAAATTTGATTACGGTTGGGAAAGTAGGAAAGCAAACTTAATATTATCAGAAGACTATTTTTGTATGAATAGGGCGCAGGACCTATTTAAATCAAACTTTTGTCAGGTTTACAAACCAAAACTGCAAATATTTTACAAAGTTAGGATTAAGATAGGGCTATCATGTATTAGTGGAAGAGTCTGGCGTGGGAAGTATTTCACGAGGGTTAAAAACAACGAAACTTGGCTATACTTTATAGCTGCGTTCTTTTGTATCCGCAGAACAGAGCAGAACAAAAGATACACAAAAGAACGCCTCATACATTTTCATAGATGATTTAAATGAAACGAACAGTACAAATAGTTCGCTTCAATAGACAGAACAATTTGTTCTCCTCAGTATATGGGAGTTCCAGAACAAGGTACACAAAAGAGAACAGTTTATATATGTAGTAGATCTGTGTTGCCTTGCATACGATTAGCCATCGTCAAACGTGTATTGGAAGGCATAGTTTGTAGTGGAAGAACGTCATGAGCAGGATTCAATTCACGGCAATCGTTGTTTGGCAAATTTGTTGATAGAAAGGGTAAGTGAGCTTTTGAGATATAGTTGATCTAATCACGGTCAAAAGTCAACTGAAGAAGTCCCTTGTCATTATTGGCAACTTTTCTAAAGGGGTCACTGGGGGGTTAGGCCACACTAAGAAGTTTAAAAGCACCTAATAAAATAAACTCTAAAATATTTCAAAAATATGAAAATATATTTTCACAAAAATCCTGTAAGCCACCATGACAAAACACAACTTGGGAGATAAATCAGAGTTTGATATTAGGAGGTGGAAACATGGCACGATTTCTACTGTGTGGTGTAGTGAAGTGTATGGAAAGACGTCATATGCTCAGAAAACACAGACACATGCGTCGTTCTTTTTCTCGTTCTGAATGAATCTATGTGAATCGACTGAACGATGATATAATTTAGCTCTGTACATATAGAAAAAGAACGAAGCAGAAACATTTCATGTGTTTGACAGTTCTTCCATTTGAAAAATTCGTAAAAATTTTTGTTTATAAAAAAAGCCATTTTCCAACAAAGAGAACTTAACCTCAACTATTACCACCCCGGTCAAAATTCACGAATATAAATGAAAATCTTTCTGCATGAATCCGGGGAAAATTCAAGTGCATTCAGAACTACTCAGAGTTCGAAAAAAGCAATAACAGATTCAAACTAAATCATTCGGGCCGATAAAAAGGCCGACATGGATTGAAATAGATTCATTCTGAATGAGAAAAGGAACGCAGCATCAGAATCAGTCACTGCAACGTAACCAAACATTTTTTTACACCTTGCTATTGCTGCCTTGGTCCAGATTAACTTTGCTCCAGAAAAGGAGATTTTTGAGAAAGAATGCGTAAAATTTCTCGTTTAAAGAAAATAAATGTAGTTCTGGGACCAGCCGTGTAGGGCACTTGATAGGTTTTATAATTGGAATATATAAAAAAAAAACATAATTTGAAAAGTTCAGGATTTATGAAAATTTATAAATTCCACGTATTAATTATTTTTTTAATGTAAATTTAATTTTGAAAGGAAAAAGTGCTAGTCCTCTTACATCTACTAACTTGATCGATTAGATCTAAATATATACCTCAGATTCATAGATTAGAAATATTGCTATTAGGTAGAATATTGATTTAAATATTCTTAAAACATTTTTTTTTCCTAGATCCACTTGCTTATTTTATCACGAGCCGCCATTGATTGGCCAGGATCTCTGATCCCACTTGCATATTTTGTCTAGAACAGAGGTTCCCAACCTCGTGCCGGCGGGCACCATGGCGCCCGCGGAACGATTCGTATGTGCCCGCCACTATTCGACAGAGACAGAATTTTTTTTATAAACATTAATTAAAAATGTTAATTATTTTTATTTATTTGTTAGAGTTTAAATTATTTTGAGTGCCTAGGTTTATGAAATACGTTCGTATGTTTGCAATATTGTATGTATGAGTCATATGAGTGGTTCCTTTGCTGACAGTACTTGTCTAGCGGTGAGCCAGACTACACTCTTCACGCTATCCTGAAATGGGGAGTACTATTTGCACGCAAAAACCCCGAAGTGAACGAACGCCACGAACTGAGCCGATGAACACCGAAGGTGCCAAAAAACATGGCACAGCTCAGTTCTGTCTGTCAGTGAAAGCAATAAGCATGGCCCCGGCAGCCAATCGGACAGTAGTCACGTGCTCTAATTCTTGCGAATTGTGTTGATTCTCATTCTTTCTATTCAAGTGTACAAGGAGTGATGTGCAAATAGCATTTCCGCTTGGAACCGCGTTGTTGTCATTGTGATTGCGATTGCTGCCCCGTTCGGGTCGCGACTGTTAGCTAGGAGACATCTTCGTTTGACGAAACACGAATTAGGAGTTTTGATATTCCTTTTGAAAATTTTTAACGGGCTAAAAGCGAGGTGCGTATTCTATTATATTAACAAGCGATAATCTATTATGATTTATGCATATAATATAGAACAGACGTGCTCTATAACATTGATATTAGGTATACTGGCTATAGTAATTCAATTACTATTTATTTTTTTATTTTTTTTGGTCCTAAAATGAGTGTTCCGAGACCCGAGTAGAAGACAACGAACCTATAATTTTAACACTGACTGGGAGGAATCATATTGTTTCGTTAATTTGCAAATAAATGCGTTTGTTTGTTGTGTGGTAGTGTATTGCACTGCCAAAAAAACATAATGTTGAACGACACTTTCAGACAATTCATGCCACTTTTAATGAGAATTATCCACTTAAATCTGAAGTAAGAAAGAAAAAAATATATCAACTAAAATCAAGTCTAACTGCACAGCAGAATTTTTTCACTAGACATGTGGAAAATTCTAAAAAGGCCACCATTGCTTCTTTCAAAATTTCTCACATGCTCGCAAAAAAGAAGAAACCTTTCATTGATGGCGAGTTGTTCAAAGAACTATTTTTGACTGGTGCCGATTATTTGTTTGATGGATTTTCTAACAAACGTGAAATTGTCTCAGCAATACAAGACTTACAGCTGTCAAATAACACAGTCACAAGAAGAATACATGCAATTTCCACAGGCATGCAAACTCAGTTAAAGACTGACTTGGAAATATGTGTCTGGTTCTCGCTACAATTTGACGAGTCAACAGATATTTCAGACACCGGACAGTTAGCAGTTATGTTGAGAATGGTATTTAGTAACTTCACAGTAAAAGAGGATATGTTGCAAATACTACCTATGAAAGGACAGATAAGGGGTGAGGATATTTATAATACATTCAGAAAATAAGCAAAGTCAATAAATATGCCTTTGTACAAGCTGCCTGCGATAACCACCGATGGCGCACCAGCAATGGTAGGTAAAAACAAAGGATTTATTGCCCTCTGCAAAAATGATGAATCATTTTCAAACTTTATGTCCTACCACTGTATTATCCACCAGGAAGTTCTGTGTTGTAAAATATTGAGATTTGAACACGTTATGCAAATAGTTACAAAAATAATCAATTCTATTCGAGCAGCTCCTTTGCAACACCGACTTTTCAAGGCCTTGTTAGAAGATACTGAAGATAAAGAACATGATTTTATTCTGCATATACTGAAATACGTTGGCTCAGTAAATGAATTGTTCTTACAAGATTTGTGAGTTTAATTGAAGAAATAAAAACATTTATAAACGATAAAAAAGGAAAATTATGATGAATTAGCTGACTCTCGCTGGCTGATTGATTTGGGATTTCTCACAAACATCATGGAAAAATTGAATTCTTTAAATTTGGAGTTGCAGGGGAAAGACAAAAACATAGCTAAAATGATAAGCTCTGTAAAGTCATTTAAAGCTAAATTGGATTTGTTGATATCACATCTGCAGATCAATTCTCTCGTGCATTTTCCACATATAGTATGAAGAAAATGCTAGGTAACAATGAATTGAACGGGTCATAATTTATTAAGCATCTTCAAGTGTTAAAAACCCAGTTTGAAAAAAGATTTTCGCAGTTTACACTTATCGAGCCAATTGTTTTCTTCTGTATCAATCCTTTTACTTGCCAAATAAATGTAATAGAAATGGCCGTATGTATTGCAGATTTTGTTCAACGTAAGACAGAAGAAGTAGAGTTAGAAATGTTGGGCCTTAAGAATGATATTTTGCTAAAATCCTTAATATCAGAGGACTTTTGGAATACAGTAGCATATAAAATTGAATCATTTTTCGGTTCAACTTATTTATGCGAATCATTGTTTTCAAACATGAACTTAATAAAATCAAGATGTAGATCTCGGCTCACCGATGAGCATCTTTATGATTGTTTGCTAACAGGATTATCGTCATACTCTCCTGATTATGAAGCACTGGCCAATAATATGCAATGCCAAAGATCACATTGACATATTGATATTATATTTTTTATAAAATGTTTTCTTTGTATTTGTTTTTTGTTTACTTTGGTGGTGGTGCCCGCCACCCTACCGATCTTTTAGAATGTGCTCTAGAGTACAAAAAGGTTGGGAAGCCCTGGTCTAGAAGATGATAATACTGCTTTAAAAGTTTTTTGCAAATATTCAATGATAGCAATGCTAGTTAGCCTCGCGATTTACTAAACCTATTCAAGTGACCACATCATTTAATTAACTCTCAACTCGTTCTTTACCCATCCAGAAAAAAAACCAACAGTAGAATAATGCAATTAAAACCAAGTCACATTGATTCGTCACGTATCAAAAATCCATATTACAATTTCTCATATTTTTTGTCCTTAATTTCTTTGATATTAACATTGACACAATTTGTATTATTATTATTTTCCAAGTTCAATAACTAAATATCTGCTCCAACAGCAGTCTTGAATTGGAAAAAAAAACAAAAAATATATAATCATAGAGGTCTTTGCGTATAATTGTAGTAAGTGTAAAATATAATAAGCAAGTCACTTAACAAATGATGCAAACTTGAATCTCGGACATTAAATCTGAACACCTGTAATACCTACATACCTACATAATTTCACAATATTTCAACATAGATACAACTCCTCAGTAAGGTGGGCGTTCATGATACTAACAAGAAGCTTTTTTTTTTTTCTTGATATGAGGAATAAATGAAAAATTAATTTAGATCGCTAATAGCCACACTTTGTATATCACTCAGAGAAAAAAGCCTAGCAACAAACAGAAGGCGGCACATAAGATAGGCGCAGGTACATATTATCAGGTTTATAGTAAAAACGTAGTTACACTTATTACGAATAGCATTTCATATATACTTACCTAAAAGAAACCTAGCGAAAAAAAAATTTAAAGGAAACCTTTAACCATGTATGTACTTACCTCGTATCTATTATTAAGCGATTCCATAAATTGCGATTAATTACAGCAATCAAAACCTGATGTAATTGACAGTCGATGGCTTTGCTCGGCCGTCAAGCATTTGTACGATCATTCAGAATTCAACTCGCGAAGATAATAATTATAAAATCGATTTTATTCCACATTTATATGATTCACTTAAAAAATTTTTATGTACGTATGTATGTATGTATGTTTAATGGGTTTCACTTAGAGTGAATCAAAATGAATGCCCTTAAAGTACAAATGAATTGAAGGTTGCTTTGTGATGGATGGCTTTATTATGCACACGTTTCCATATTAAGATTATCAGGAAAAATCTGAAAAGAAAAAGAAATTCTTTTATTTTATCAACAGAAGAAGATTTTGATAACTATGCGTCATTGATCATTAAAAAACTTTCGTAATACGCGTAAGGAAGATCAATAGACACATAAGAAAGTATATTGAAGTAGATGGATTTCTTCTAGCCCCATATAACTTGAAAGTGGAGAGTGTAAAAATATTTATCACCACACATAATTTTTCTATTAGTAGAGAGAATAAAAACAAATGAAAAACTAAATTTCAATTAAAGCCGAGTACTGAGGGCTGCGCGCTAAACTAAATTCTCATATAAAATTTAGCGATCTATTAGCGAAAATTTATTCTGAATGTTGGCGATACCAGTACTAAGTTCAACACGCCAAATTTGGTTTGTTGTTGTTGAATTTATCAGTCCGGACCAGAGTACTGCACAGATACTTGTTTTACAAGCAGTACTTGACCTGCAGGTATAGTGCCTCTGATTGAACTGCAATACCTGTATCTGCACAGTTCAAGTATAATAAGTTAACCTGTAACTGCAAGTATAGGTAAGCAGGTATATCTGCATGGACAGATAACTGGCAGAGCAAGTAATACAGATAAACAAGTAATGGGACATTGTGACTTTGTAATAAACAAAAAAGAAGAGAGAGAATAGGAATATTTAAATTTGCGTGTGGATTTGAACTACTTTTTAGTGAATTATTGAGTGATTTACTCCAATGCTACCATTGTCCCCTTATAATAGATATGTCGTGTCCCACGGACAAAAAGGATTTCACATTCGGAATAAGGACACACAGTGGAGTTGTCTCAATAAAGGGACGAAAAAGGACCAATGCTTTTGTTTTTGTTCTTCTTGCAGGACAAAAGTCACTTTCTATAAGCGTTCTCTTAATAATCTTTTCCAGTGAAAGACGATGGAGCGCCCTCCTTCAGGAAGATCGAAAAGAACCTTCACACTATTTTCATTGTTTTCTGGGAGAGGTATATATCCGTAACCAATTGTGAGTAACCAGGTAACTCGACTAACTAACTTCGCTTATTTATTCAAAATTGGTATGGATGTGTGTGGAAAAAGAGCAAAGGGCTTCAATTTTACACTGTTTTGTGCAAATCATAGTATTAATGGGGAAATAAATAAATTAATTAATTACCAATGAATTATTACTTAACCGTAAATCACTTCCCGTTAACCACGAAATTTAATAAGGGACCATACTCTAAAAAAAAAAAAAATGGAATTATCAAAGCCTTTTCCTTCAACGCACATCAAATCTTACCCGTATAATTAATAGCTGTAGATATGTAAACGAATTGAATCATGTTACAACAGGAAAATACATACATCGATAACAGAGTTTTCCTTATCTACGCCGAGATTTGTTACCTCAAGAAACATAACCATTCCTTGCAATGCACAACATTGTCTATCATTTAACGTTTGTTTGAAGCAGATTATTGTGGCCCTGCACAGGTACCTGTGAATCTGATCTGATACTACAAGTACAGGTATGTTGTTGTACCTGCACTTGCAGCCACAGGTAAGTAACGCCACGTTAACTGTACTTGTTCATAACTTGAGTACTTCTACCGGCAGCTGCAGTTCAGGTAACAACACGTTACTTACCTGTGGCTGCAAGTACAGGTACAATAATATACCTGTACTTGTAGTATCAGATCAAATTCACCAGGTACCTGCATAGGGCCACAGGTACCCATGCAGTACTTTATTCCGGACCGTTCTTTACCTCTTTAAAAATATATTTTGCCAGAATTCTAAAAAATCTTACCTAAAAAAAAATAAAATAACCGGCCAAGTGCGAGTCGGACTCACGCAGGAAGGGCAGGGCTCCGTACCATCGTACAAAATTTAACACTATTATGTACTTTTTATTTATTTTTTCAAATGAGAGTAGGCGTCATGTGAAAAATTAAGCCTGAAATACAATGAATGCGACACGAAATTGTCGACGCCAATTGGCGTCGTCGTTTGTCGCAGACGTAATACAATGAATGCAACATTATTCGTCGTCATTTCAAGATAGTTGAGTTGAGTTTTGCTGTTTTGTGATGTCTACGAATTTTTTTTTTTACATTTTTTAAGAACAAGTATAAGTTACATTAAAGATTATATGCAGTTATGCTAGTTTTAAAAGAAAAGTACGTGAAATGTACCAACACACGGACTGTCAAACTCAAATGTCGCACTGCGCAACGACAATTTTAGAAATTTGCTCTACTTTTTGACGACGACATTTTCGCGTCGCAGCATTTGCTATGCCCTAATGTCGTAGCATGTATTCGAAAATTATTTTGGCGTCGACAAATGCGTGTCGCAGTCATTGTATTTCAGCTTTAATGCTGTCATTTGAAAAAAAAAAAATGCCTACTTATTATAATAATAATGAATGAGAAAAAACGCCGAAAAAATCACGTTTCTTGTATGGGGGCCCCCTTTAATTTTTAAATTTATTTAATTTTTTATATTTGTTGTTATATCGCCAATAGAAATACACAGTTTGTGAAAATTTCAACTATCTACCTATTACGGTTCATTAGATACAACCCTAAAAAACACAAAAAAGTTGTGAGAACATCAACATATTGGAAAAAGTGTGAGTAAAATAATAAAAATTCTATTTATTCTTTTCTCTCCTATTTAGCATCTCTGAGCCTCCGCTATCATAATTCAGCTGCTAAAGGAATGGCCCGATACTGGAGATTAGCTAAAATTTAGTTTAGCGTGGACCACGATACTAGGCTTAAACAAAAAACACAGTCTTCACTTTTTTTTTTTTTGCTTTAAAAGCACACAAAACTTACTTTAAAACAACTCTACGAAATATTCTCCATACTTCGTAACTTTTGTAACGATTTGTGCGAATCAACGAAATTAACTGAAAAACTCTTAAAATGCAGTTAACTTTGACAATTGGTGCAAACAAATAACTGTCAAACGAAAATGATTTTTCCAACTGCTTTAGTAGGTACTAAGCAGACTATTCAATTCAATTCAATTATTAACATCAATATTGCGGAGAAAGACTACTACTAATACTAATATATAATTAGAATAGAAAAATAAACAAAAAGGAAACATTTGATAGCTCATTCAAAATTAAAGTTAATGATAAAAAAAGAGTATAGAAAAAAAAGAAAAGAAAATAAAAAGAGAAGAAAATAAAATAAAGTAAATTGTATTATAAATTGGTAGAAAATTGTAAAACATGAATTGTAGTAGAGTCGAGATCGGAGGAAACGTTATGTATATGCGGTTTATGAAGTTAGATTGTCGGGAGGGATAGATTGGGTAATAAGCTTCCGAAAGAGCGCGTTCCCAATAAATTAGCAGGATGTGAGTTTCACACACGAACTGTTCGAACTGTTCGAACGAAGAAGGAGCCCCCAGAATGGAATGTCTGTGTCGAGGTATCAAAATGTTCACATTCCTAGAAGATTGCATGAACACAAGCTCATTATACAAGTAGGTGGGATTTTTTGAGTAAATAAGTTTATGGAAGAATATTAAAGCCTTGCGAATAAAATGAATATTCAAAGAGCAGCCAAGTAGAGCGTGCCGATGTGAAGAAACATGGTCAAAGCGTTGGAGCCCGAAAACAAATCGCGTACAGTCGTTGAAAGCAATATTGATCTTTTTTCGACAGACTGCGTCTAGATGTGGAAAAATCACGCTGCCACTGGTGAAATAAGGCATGAGTAGAGTTTTGAAAAGCTTCAAGCGTAATGACCCTGAGAGGATACTATACGATAGCCAGAGTCTGCGGAGACCAGTATAAATACGACGAATGACACTATTGATATGGTTACAGCACGACATCGAGGCATTGAAATGACCTCCCACGTTCCTCACCGAATTACTATATCGCAATATCTTCGAATCTAAAAAGACTGGAGGAAGATCATTAGCATCCACAGTCCCTCTAAATATCGCCATCGATTGGGTTTTATCAGGATTAAGTACCAAATGATTCTCTACGGCACAAGTTGAAACCCTAACTAAATCGGAATTTATATATGCGGTCTGCACAATCGTTCATGAGGCCTATTGGACGTGCCAAATATAGCTAAACATCATCCGCATACAAGTGAATACTGCAACCCTCAATAACATCAGGGAAATCATTAATGTAAGTACAGAACAATACTGGACCAAGTATGGATCCCTGGGGGACGCCACACTGCAAAGATTTTCCCACGAATAAAAACAAGTAAACTTACAAAAAAAACACAACTTTAGGAGCAAGCTAATCGAATGGATTTCAAAATTATTTAAAAAAAAAACGAGAACAAAATTATTTTTCCATATGATTGGTAAATCTTGAGGATGTTGAATGTGTTGAAAACAAATAATATTTATTGATTTTGAAAGAGAAAAGTCTGGTCATATGATCGATCCACATTCCACAGATCTCAATATATTGTCAAATTATCCCAACTCGAACTTCTTGTGAATTGGAATTTTCTATAAAATTGGTATTTCTAGAACTTTTTCCAAATACTACTCCGAATAAAAACTTCTTATCATGAATTGCTCTAATATGAACATTATCTTAAGTTGAATTCATTTTTCTGTCATATAAAATTAATTTCCCACTATATTATAATTGCCCAACTTGAACACTCTTTTAAACTAGTTAAAGTTGCCCACGTTCTTAGAACGGGAATCTCTCTTAAGTTTATAGCTTTTTTTTTATTATTTTTTTAAATTTGTTTTAATATTTTTGTTTTTATTTTATTTTAACTTTTTTAATGTTTTTATTTATTTTTTTGGTTTTTTTAATTTTTTAAATATATTTTTCATAAAAAAAAGGCATGCTAGGATTCGTCTGCGGTACATATGGTCTTTCTATATAAATTTATATTATTACATTCAGAAGACGTAAAAAAAGTATACAAAATTATTTTTATTGGATTTTACATTTCTTCTCGAATTTCTGTGAGCCAACCATTTTGAATTTGAATGGAATTTTCTCATTCAGTTTTTAAGAAATGTTAACTTTTTTTATATGGCGTAGGATTTTCAAACACACTTTATTTTTATTATTTTTTTATTCTATTCTACTTTTACGAAAATATATAATCTTAGTAGAAATTCTACACAACACTATACATTATTGTGCTAGTTAACCACACTTTTCAAAAAAAAGTTATTGTCTTGCCCCAAATTGGCTTTTTTCTTATATTTCCTTACCCGAATTCCTTTTCTGACAAAACCAATTCCTTGGTACATGAATCTTGGCATTCTTAAAAGATGAAAGTAAACTTTTAGATGATTTAAAGATTACTTAGCTCTATGTCCGCGAAATCTTGACTTCTTCCAAACTATCTAATAATTTTAAAAACCGGCAGTAGTATGTTTCTCTCAATCTCTATACTTATTCTGTCTCATAGGTTAGGCACCATTAAACCATTAAGTAAATGATAATTTGCTACGAACGTCGATGTGTTATGTCTAGACCACTAATTTTGTATTAATTTTACTCAGCAAATATTTGGACGATAGATCCGCCAGACGAAAAGATAGCAATTTCTTCCATACGAGAAATTTATCGTATCTATATTGTATGTTTTTATTGCTTGATTCGATAAGGATTAAATTTGTGGTGGGGATAATAACAAGAAAAGGAAGATACGTGTCTCAATTTTTTCTTTCTTCTAATAAATATAGTCAAAAATCTTCCTTCTCATAAAGCCGCAACAAAATATATGTTAATATAGATGGGTTGCCAATCGCCGGAAGTTCCAACTTATAATTATGGCCCACTTTATTTAATGTTGTAGATTCAACACAAGTTCTTTTTTAATCAGTATTTGGAATCCTTCATAACTGAATTTCAAGATATCGAGAAGAATGGATTCAGTTTGAAAACAAACAATATTAAGTTTGCGAGTAATAAGGATATGAAGCAAATAAGAATGCGAAGAAGTATCTATTTTGTATTATGAGCGCGTCACAAACTCTTATCGTCCCCGCGATTCATATTCTCATTACTCTTTTTGTCTTACTGTCATTTCACATTGTTTTACAGTTTTGCAGAGGAAAGATTTAAGAATTGTCTGTTGATGAGAAATGCTAGAATTAATTGCATTTTAAGAAATGGGATTATGGGCGATAGGAATTGAAAGTTATTCAACGTTTATTAGAAGGGAATTAACTTGATTCTGGCATTCCCCAGTACATACAAAAACCTTTTATTTTTTCCACAAATATTCTGGTAAGAGAAGCATATCATTTAAGTTAATATAAACTATGAAAAAAGCTATATTTGGTCCAAGATCAATTCTTAAAATACCCATATGAATGCCCGTATGTATGCATATGTACAAGCATATATTATCGTTACAATGATTTTACGCATAAGCTTCTAGAACGAGGAAGCAAAATTAAAAATGATTATAACTAATTTCGCAAGTTTTTACATTCTGAAAAATTGCTCAGTACCTACATTAAGAACAAATTGGTGCTAACCATTTTCCCAATACACTGAAAATTTCATAATTTTTATATGACAACACCATGAGTTGCAAGATTTATTACATTTTTGAAATTATATTTATTATTTTTCTCGAAAATCCCGTATACAGAATTTCAACTCTATAAATCAACACGCTGTAAAGTTATCAACAGACGGACGGATAGACGGAAAAACGGACGCACATAAAAATAACTTTTAATATATAAATATAGACATGAGAAGATGCATTAAGATACTCTGAACATAATTTATTAACAATGTTTATTTCTATCTCGCGGGGGAAAGCTTTGGCGATCATAGCTTGAGAGACTTTCTTTGATGAAAAGGTGGACTTTTCTACTTCTCGTGATTATGCGGAATTGCTGCATGGTTGAAAACGACTTCCTATAAGAAAAATGCTCACATGCTTATGGCCATGGAAGAAAGAACTGCAAAAAATGTAGTAGCTGGGGTGTATGTGACCCAAGTGCATGAAAATTGATTTTTCGGCTGCAAAAACGTCCCGAGCAAAAATATATACACCAGCGGATAGTACTCGGCGAGACCTTTAATTCGATATGCAACATGCGGTATTGGAAACACCCCCCCCCCACGCTGGGGGTTCCTACCCCCTACCCTAAAAGAATGTAATTTTCTTCTACAAATTGTAGCTGGTAATGAGCTGAGGCGAACAATGAAACCTGTTTTCCGATCGCACATAACCCGATCGCGTTAGACCCGATCTAAGATGCGAAAAATCGAGTACCTCAGTTCGAATAAAATAGGGAAGTACTGAAAAAGTGAGTATTGTGATGGCTATAAATAGTTATTTAAGCCACCGAGTACAGGAGTGTGGGTACTCAAACTTCTTCTCAGGACCTAAGGAATTCGGTTCTGTACTAGATTTTCCAAAATATACTAGATCAAACTTTGACCCCCGCCCCCCCCCCCCCTCCAGCTTTCTCCAGAAATACACATTTATTAATACAAAAATTTTAGAATATCATAATGCATCGTTTAAGACATCTCTCATGTATGGAGGTGTCAGGCCTAAAATGGGCATTCCGTTATGTGACATGCATAAGAAATGCGTGATACTCAAGAAATACTTCATCAATATGAATATACAACCTAAAATCTCATCCAAATTTTTTAAGCTCAATTTTTGCAAGTTGACAATACGCGCTTTATGACACATTTGAAATTTCTCTGAATTTTTCAGAGAATTTCTTAGGATTGCAAATTTTCTTATGGATAAATTTTTCCCCTTTCTTGGTTTTGATCTTATTTTTGATCAAAGAAAGCCATCTGCCAGCAATCCAGATGGTTTTAGTTCGAAAATTACAAATAAATTTGCCTGCCTTGAAAATATTAAAAAACAAAAACGCTATTGTCGCTTTCTGAACAGGTACCTACAAAGCTGATCTTTTTTGTTTTTTTTTAATTTCCGTAGAACATGTATAATAAATCTGATAATCTCTTTTGGATGCGAATATACGCGCATACATACACCATTTGATGGCACTCCTATTTAATTTTCTACACAAGTAACAAAATCTAAATTTATTGCGACATTAAAAGATCCTGAATGAAATTTATTCACGAGTTATTATCATCATCGGATCCCTTTATTGTGATTAAATCGGGAATTACGCGGATTTGCTAATGCATATGTCAAGCACATACATACATAAATACCTACCTATAGCTATTTCGAGACTCTGCAGGGTTTCATACATCATCATCATCATACATATTCCATAGTCGTCATTGATTTCTCACGAAAATCCGTTTGCGTAATTTGTCGTATTTGTCTTGTAACAAAAACTCATTTACCAAAATTTCAGTCACGTACTTGTGAATGTCTTCAATTACTATACCTAAACATGATGTGCTTGATGACATCTTAATACCTTTGAGTTTTGAAATTTCGTCTTATTAGGTATTTTTTATTCTTCTTTCTTTTCCACAAAAAAAAAAAAAAAACAAAAACTCACATACACATAACTCATCGCATGTACTGAATGCGAGACATTTTACCGCACTGAAATGACACATAAAAATTGAAAGAAATTTTCATGATGACATTTATTCAAATCACGCCGCACTTTCCACCAAACGTACTATGTATGTATGTATGTATATGTATGCACAACAAAAGGAAATAATTAAAGTGACAGTTATTTACCTACATACTCGTATGTACGTCAATCTATCAATATTCCAAAGTGCAACTTCTTTTGCATGAATAATAACAAATTGCGCATTGTATTTCTCAACAATTCTGAAGACGTTTGAGCTGCGGAAGCTATCGAAAGGAAGTGTGTTAGTGCAAACGCAGTGCCATTTTATAAGATGTATGGTTTTAAATTTTCAAGAAAGTCGAATGAAGAAAGTGCAGTTTCTTTTAAATTATACGCATATACATATGTAGGTATGTATGTATGTTTTAATTTATAATTTCATGGCTGCTGTTAACATAGAATGCATGTATGAAACGCGGTGTTTACTGTCGTTAATTCCAAGTAAATTGCGATGAAATATTTTGAAGTGATAATTACTAGACTTTGTTATTAATTTATTTTGTGGTCACGTATAATTATTATTTAATTTTTTTTCTAGGTATGTATTTAATATTTGGTGCGTCATCTCTAGAAAAGATACATGACTTAGTTCCATCCGCACTGTGCTAGTCGGCTGCATATGGTAGGCAGCACTCTAACCTAGTGGAACATACTCTTTTACAAATGAAAAATCGTTTAAAAAAAATAGAAATATTTCTATGCAAAAGCGGGCGTTTCGTATCAGCAAGAGCCGTATACTCATCAGTACGGCTTGGTTCCTGCCTGTCGTATACACCGAAGTGTACAGCCAAGCTGACCTAATATGTATATGCACTTAAAATAATTTTTAAGTGTGAATTATATACGAGGCGAAATACTAAGTGTTTACTTCAAGATTAGCCCTATGCGGGACTAGAATTTCATAATGAGTTTTACTATGAAATAAATTCATAGCGAATTTAGTCAATATGAAAATTATGAAGTTTGCTGCCAAGTCTGCAAAAATTCCTTTATAAACGAAAAATCTTTAAAAAAAATAAATTTCTATGCAAAACAGGCGTTTCGTATCAGGATTTGACAGCAAAACTCTCTACTCTATCCTAACCTAACTTTATTCCTAAGATTTTAGAAACTAGGAAAGTATAGTTATTATAACTAGCTAAAGTTGCGTGTTCTTAGAACGAGATAATTTCTTAAGTTTATATATAAAAAAAAATCCATGCTGGGATTTGAGCGAGTTACAGACAAACAGACAGACCGACAGAATCTGTGCTTTTCTTAAGTTTAT
Source organism: Dioctria rufipes (assembly GCA_963924295.1). Taxonomy (NCBI): domain Eukaryota; kingdom Metazoa; phylum Arthropoda; class Insecta; order Diptera; family Asilidae; genus Dioctria; species Dioctria rufipes. Next base: position 59,858,608 of record OZ002742.1, read on the forward strand.
AAGTACAAAATCAAAGCTTCAAAGACGTTAATGGAACTAAATTTACCGTATAATCTTAGATTCACCCGAAACAGTGGATTTTCTACTTTCAAACCAGGGAAAAATTTGAAAATGGCAATTTCTTGTCTTTTCTAGAAAAAGCTAACGATTTGTTTTAATATCCATTACAGACCGTGGCTGCTCAGACATTCTTCTACCACAACTCCTACTGGCCGTTTCATTTCGTTTCTGTGAGCTGGAGTAATTTATTAAGTTTGTTACTATCATCTCACCCGAACAAATATTTCATCTCAGTAGGTCTACTGAATAATCACAGCTCAATTTACCATCTCAAACCTGTGCAGCCCTACTTTTCCACCAGTAGGGCGCTTTGGAACTATAAAAATGCTAATTGAGAAAGTCTAGTAACTGATGGAGATTGATTGGTCAATCTGTTTTGTCGCGGGGGATGTCGATGAATTTACTCTTAGAGCTTGGTAACATACTAAACTAAGTCCTGACATACGTATTGCATTTCTGATTCCTTATATAATAACATCCTTATACATAGCATCGCTCTGGGTTTAATGATTAGTGCAACCAAACTATAAGAGCTAAAGGGTCTACTTTTCACGCTTATCAATTCCATCCACCTCCAAAGTAGAAACAAATGTACAAATCTGCACGGAACATCTGCAAGTCCATTAAACATAGAAAAAAAATTATTTCTCACCAGACAGTAGACAAACCGCAAAGGTAATAAAGGTTTTTCGTTTGTTGTTAAATATATCAGGAACAACTTCACCAGTTCTTTTATACCTTCATTACTTAACAATGGTTCAGTGTTTGTTGACTCCCTGAATGAGCTAATAGTCGTCTCAAATTCTCGCCTTCTACCCAGACCCACTTCACAAAAACCTGTTTTGCTCCTCCCGTATTCTTCAAAAGCTTCTGCACAAACTATTTTACTTAAATTATTCGACAGGAAACTTTCCAAATGCTTGGAAACTATAACCAACGTTTTCTACGAACGGAGTATGACACCTAGCGCTCAAATTATCTTTGTCATCGATATTTCAAAGGCCAAGAATATCTTCCTGACCTTTTAGCGAACTTTAAAGCACTTAGGCTCTCCTCCTCCTCCCCCCTGCCCTTCTATTACAGATTAAAAGTTTTTTATCTGGTCGCCTAATACGGGTTGTATTAGATGGCGTACCTCAACCTATTATTGCCGGAGTGCCTTAGGGCTCTGTTATCTCACCCTCTATCTTTTTACTTTTGATTATTGAGCTGCTTTCCCTTACTTTCAATCCCATCCAAAGTTTCTCTGATAACAGTATCTTTCATTTCGTTTACCCCTTTGACACTATTACAGACTCCAGAGGGAGTGTCGGATGTTTTAAATGTAAATATTCTCGTTTGGGGCAAATCGAATTGCGTCAAATTCAACACATATACTTAAGTCCCAAAATTTAATACCAACAGCAGCAATGGAGATTATGCTCCGACTCCCGACATACATGGGAAATATATAGCTGCAAAAAGTGCACTAAGACTTAAGGAGTCGAACTGCTGGTCAACAGTAGATATTAATCACATCAGTATACTGAAGCTCTGTCCTGAAGACTGTATACGAGGAGCTACGGATTACATTGTTCCAAAACCAGATTTTGGGAAAGTGTTCTCAACTAGCATTCCTAGTAGAGAGGAGTGGGAGGGTAATCGCGTAACAATTGACTCTGATATATGTTTCCTTACGGACGGTTCAAAAATGGAAGTGGGAGTGGGAGCCGAAGTATACTCAGCGCTCCCTGGAATACAGGAATCGTACCGCCCACCGGACCACTGTAGTGTGTTCCAGGCAGAGGTCCTGGCTATTTGCAAAGCAGCAAGGTAGCTACGAACAACTCACGTTGTATACAACGATCGAGTCATTAGAATTTGTATTGACAGCTAAGCTACAATCAAAGCTCTGAGCTCGAGCGCCTAGTGCAACGGTGTAGCTGTGAGCTCGAGAAAGTGGGCGCTTTCCACAAAGTTATTCTCTGCTGGGTGCCTGGCCACAATGACATACCTGAAAACGAGGCAGCAGATCCTCTGGCCCGAAAGGGTTCAGCTATGAATATATGTCTAGCAGAGCAACCCGTAAGTTGGCCTCTAGAATCAGTGAAGAGGATTCTAGACGTACATGCCTGGAAGCTGGCTAATCGCAGATGGGGAGAATTGACCACATGTACGATTTCAAGACAGCTGTGGCCCGAGGTTTGTCCTAGGAAGACTGAATTTCTGCTGAGGAGGAGCAGTAATTATGTGCGTAATCTTATCGGAGTTATTACGGGGCACTTCCTCTTTGGTATGCATGCAGAGCGTATGCAAGCCCCTACAACGACTTCTGCAGAAACTGTATGGATGAGGAAGAGGTTGAGAGCGTTCAGCACCTGCTGTCTGAATGGCTTGCCGTGCGTTGGAGGAATGTGCTCGGCAGCTACTTCGGCGAACTAGCAGACAGGGAATTGGCGAGCCTGATAAGGTTCCTTAACTCCTGTGGCTGGTTTCACCGCACCCCCCCCCCCTAAAACTAGGATATCATTCCCAGGTAGGTTCCCATTAAGGTAGTATCACAATGGACCGCAAATGGTCTAACTAAATGAGGCTAATCGTAGAAGTCCGCGTGATGGCCGCCACTCTAACCTAACCTAACTTACCCAAGTTCCAAAGTTGTCTCATCTCTTTAAAACAAGATTATCATTTTTCCACTCTCGTTTATTTTGATCGATCATTAATTTCTGATTCAACGTCACTAAGAATTCTTGACACTAATATTTTTAGCAAGTTAAGCTGAACAGATCACATCTTCTCTGTTGTCAAAACAACATCGAAATGTCTTGGATTTCTGAAAGGATGTAAGAAATATTTGAGCCCATCAAATTTAGGGCTCCTCTACCAGTCCTATATCAGACGAAATACAATTCTCATATCTGGGTCGGAACTGATCGCACAGCCTGAGTTTCATTAGATATTGTCCAAAAGATAGCCTTAAAGCTCATTGGTGACGTGACAATAACTTGTCATATCGATTTGCTCGAGCACCGCCGCAATGTTGGATACCTTTCGGTCCTTTATCGCTGCATGCGTGCTCAATGTTCTGATGAAATATCTAGTCTCATATCTTGTAGATAAATTCATCCACATAATACTCACGCTGCAAGCTACGCACATCCTTTTACCCTTCGAAATACTTTCGGTAGTATACAGTAAAATTCCGTGATGCTTTTTATCCCGAACTGTGTGAATGTGGTACAGTCTACCATTTTCTGTCTTTTCTCGAGCTTCAAGATTCAAGAACGCCATATATATACATTACCAGTTGGGGCACTCTCCTCATGTCACCTAATCTTTCCATACCTCCTTCCTGCCACTTTTTTAATCATAGGGTATTTTTAGAGCTAGGCTTAATATAAAAAAACAAGATGCTGATGGAAACGAAATTTACCGCATTATCTTAGATTATTCGAAAGAGCGAAATTTCTATTTACAAGCCAGAATAAAATGTAAAATCGTGTGGATGTTAACAAAAGTAAGTTTTTGTAAAAAACTGACCTAAACGAATTTTATAGCAGCTGCAGTGTGCTCATAGGAAACCAGTACACACGAATTCCTATCGTACTTAATTGAATTTTATTTTTATCCACCATCAGCCACTAGATGAATTCTGGGTTTCCAACGAAGTTCTAAAGTTCACATCTAGGTGATTGTATGCGGTATACACAATTATTGGATCCTTTAGAATAAAATGTTTACGTTAAAGCATACAAAAGGTAGGCAACTTAGTACCTACACTTTAAAAAATGTGCACAATTGTTGCCACAAAGCTTAGGTATTTTTCCCTAAAATGTAGGGAATTTTAGGGAATATCCCTTACATTTTAGGAAATATTCCCTATATTTTAGGGAATATTCCCTACATTTTAGGGAATATTCCCTACATTTTAGGGAAAAATACCTAAGCTTTGTGGCAACAATTATGCACATTTTTTACAGTGTACTGCGTAGTATTTTCTTTTGTTTTTTTACTTAGAAAGCCTGAAAGAAGTTTACTTACTAATCCTTAATTTTAAATCTCATTTTAACTGTATTGTAAGCACTTTTGCCAATTTGGTCTTTTGCAGTTGGCACGGAATTGAGATATCATTGACTTGAGTGTTTTTTTTTTTAACTTTTACCTCAATTTTTGCTTCTAAATGTCTCAAATTGCCTTCATGCGAGCATTCCATCAATCCGGCAGCACTACCGCCTATTCTTCGACTAAATTCATCCACTCAATTTCAAACGTCACATTTTCACTTCAAACATAAGGTTTTTGAAGAAAACCCTTACTTCACATTTTAATTAATTGCTTTTGTAATAAATCTAATATCAAAACTACGAAACAACACGCACAACAACAAAACTTTGAATAATTTTCCATAACTGGGGTAAATGGAGTTACTGCCGGGTTAATTAGGAGAAAATATTTTACTACCAGCTTATAATAAATAATTATAGCGCTTAGCACACATAAACCTAATTAAATTAATTTAATTTAATTTCCTTTGAAACCATTGAATCAAACCATTATTTATGTGTTCATGTTCTGTCGTCCATATTCCGTCGTTGGGAGTTCTTGCAAAAAGATATTTTCCTTGAGATCTTAAGTCATTGTAAAATGGTTCAGTTATGCACTGCCGACCTCTAAAAAAGTAGCTCTATAAATTTTGCAGCATTAATTCAAAATTAATTTGCGTCCTTTGTTCATATAATTTTCATTTTTGTTTCATAAATGGTGCGATAGTAGTGGTGGTTCTCTAGTTATCTGAACCTTGTCGAATGGCGTGATTGTTTTCGGATATGTAGAAAGCAAATGTTTCTTGAATGTCACTCTAATTTGTTGACATTTTTTTTTTGCTCAGTGTCATTTACATAAGAAATGTAACTGAAAGCATGCATTTATTTAGAGCAAGTGTCAAATGAGAAAGTAAAGAAATTCACTATAGCTGTAGACTGCTGTGTAGCTTAGCTGTAAGCCTAAAATTTTGATTAATCAAAGTTGATAATCTGTACATAACTACAAAGGCTTCGAACCATGTAATTCTGATGACAGATAGTGGTTGAAGATATTGCCAATTTTTTTCCGATGGTATATTTTGCCGCCTGTTGCAAACAATAGAAAATATTTTTTTCACGTTGACATTGGAATTGTGATTTTCCTGCGCAACGTTTCACTTTTGCTCTTATGATTTTTTTCATGTTAAAGGAAAGAGCAAATAATTCTAAAATGTTTTTCAGATAAAATGTAAACAAAAAATGTAGGGGAGCGGATGCTAGTCGATTTGAATTATGGTATGCTTCTGTTTTTATTTGACAGATTTATTTTGTTTTGATTAGCACATCACTTGTAATCTTATATCGATTTTCATTAATCACGTTTTCTAGCAGAAGTGTTACACTTTTCTTGCAGTGCTACACTGAAATCGTTCCATTGACATGCACTGCTAGAAAAAGTGTACCTCAAATGACCCTGGTACTACACACTATCTCATATAGATGTGTGTGTTATTCGGTGTAACACCGCCGATTTTTCGAGTGTAGTACCAGCGTCATTTGACGTACACTTTTTCTAGCAGTGCAGGTCAATGAAACAATTTCAGTATGGCACTGCAACAAAAGTGTAACACTTCTGCTAGAAAACGTAATCAATGGAAATCGGTATTAGACAAAATGCGTCAAGCATAAACTTCGAAAGTGTCAGTTTTGACAGTTCGTCAGAGGGTTTTAGTTATTTTACAAATTTTTACTTTCAAGTCAGTATGCGAGCAGACCTTTTGAATGAAACAAAATAAAAAATTAATTATATAAGCTTTCTACAGCCAAAGAAGAAGAAGAAGAAAAGGGAAAACCTGTCTATCTTCATAGGAGTAAGATATTTTCTAGAAGAGGGATTAAGTTTTACTCTTTCGAGACCCATATAGAGTCTATAGGCAATTTTTCAAAGACAAGCTGACTGAAAGACCCAAATCAAAATTTCATAAAGAAATTCGGATAATTTGAATAATTTTGAATAATTTATTTGGCAATGTACCCAAGATTAAAAGATCTTATTACAGTACTAATATCAAGAGGAGGAGAACAAAAGAAAGAAAAAGCTAAATGCATATAATAATAATAATAAAACTAAAAACTTAAAAATATACAAACTAAGTACTAAAAAAATAATGGAGATAGTAGTCCAATTAATTTATTTAGTAGATGCGTGCACCATTCACCCTCAAAAATTTAAATTATTAATTAACCTTGAAAAAGCTTTGCTGGAGCCTTCACTTTGAATATTACTTGGAAGAGAATTCCACTTACGAGCAGCCTGGACAAAGTAAGAACGCTCACCATACTGTGAGATGTGTCTTGGGATAAGAAGCTGAGGATTTCTGGTAGAATGCAAGAACTGCAGAACTGCTGGGCTTTTATGAATTATTATTTTTTTTAAGAAAATAAGTTGACGTCTAGCTAAATATGTCTCAAGAGATGTGCCCAGGATCGATGATACATACGCTGATATGTGAGCGCTACGAGGGAGCTTGTAAATGTATCGAGTAACATCATTGAACGCAACTTTCAGTTTCCTTTGACAAACAGAATCAAGTTTGCCGAATATTAAACTGCCATATGTAAAATGTGGTACAATTACTGATTTAGCCAACTTCAGTTTAAAATCCACTGACATGGAGCTTGAGCTAATCCACAATTGCCGCAGAGCACCATATACCTTTCTCATCGTTTCCGCAATGTAGGTGCAGCAACTGAACTTGGAATTAATTTTGATTCCCATATTTTTGACTGAGTCAACATATTCCAAGACTGTGTTGTTCAATACCACAGGGGGAAGCTCGGATTTCTCTAATGCACGCCTATAAATCGCTAAGCAGTTTGATTTGGACGGATTCAGTGACAGCTCATTAATTGCAGACCACTTATGTAGGTACTGTAGATCCTCATTGATCCGATAGACACAATCCTCCATTAGTCCTATAGGTCTACTAAGGTACATCTGTACATCATCAGCATATAAATGAATAGAGCAATTTTTAATAGCTCTTGGTAGGTCATTTATGTACAGGCTAAATAAAAGTGGACCAAGGATTGATCCTTGAGGAACACCTGAGGACAGATACGCCGCATTAGAGAGAGTTTCTCCTACCTTCACCATTTGACTGCGATTCGTTAGGAAACAGGTAATCAACTTAACAGCTGTAGATGAGAAGTTAAACCCATTACCATTACCAAGTTTAGAGAGTAGTTTTAAATGATTAACAGAGTCAAATGCTTTACTATAGTCAAGTAAGACCAATATTGTGAAATGATCACTATCAAGAGCATCATAAATATCTGTGGCAACTTTTAAGAGAGCAGTCTCACAGCTGTGCCCCGGTCGAAAGCCAGACTGCCAAACTGACAATATTTTATTCACCTGTACATAAACCATAATTTGCTTATATAAGATCTTTTCCAATCCCTTGGCTAGAAAATTAAGCAGACTAATGGGACGATAATCGCTAGGTTGAGACGGAGACACTTTCTTAGGAATAGGGACAACTGTAGCTTGTTTCCATTGGGTAGGAAACTGAGATCTGGTGAGACAGCAATTGTAGATATGGACTAGGGGACAAGATATATATGGCATTATGAGTTTAAGGAATTTGGGATTTAGTAAATCATAGTACCTATACTGTGTATTTCGAGCAGGGCGATCTCATCAGGACAGTAATGCAACCCTCAACTGCTTGCTGTCTAAAATATTTTCTTTGAAATCTTTGCCTTCCACCCCAAATACATGTTACAATATGCCAAAGACTAGTTTAGACGGCATAATTTTTGCGCGCTACGGACGAAAACAGTGGGAGAGGAAGATGAGCGGAGATGGGGGAGGTCATGCACAGAAGTGCGCCCAATCATCGCGCATGAACACGAAATTTTTATCGATTCCTTTTTCACCTTTTCTCCGTACATTCGAGGGACATGACGAAAGTTGCGATTCAGACAGGGTTTGTTTTCATATTTACGTCATAACTACTAGAGTCGTTTACGCCAGGGGCGGATTTCCCTATAGACCGAGTAGGCCCCGGGCCTAGGGCGGTAAATTTAGGGGGCGGCCAATCTTTGTGAGATTTTTTTTTAATTTTATCATGTACAGAGTTCCGTTTTTTTTTTTTTTTACTTTAATTTAATTCTTATAGATCATTCAATTTTTCGTGTTTTACAGGGAGTAGGCGGGGGGGGGCGGCAATCTTCCATAGGTTTAGGGCAGCCAAGTTATCAAATCCGTCCTGCATTTACCTGCTTTCCCAGAATGTTTTATTGGGTAATTAAAATCCTTTCAGTCGTCCCTTTATACTAATAATAATCTTTACTTTTTTCGAAATATTTTTTAGTTTAGGAATATGTAGGCGTATATCGGTGTTCTTTAATTAGCCGTTGGATATTTTTTTATACTTGGCGGGAGGTGGGACTGTATGCCTAACTTGGTATCTTATCTGTCGCTCGACGTCATATCCTCCCCCGAGAGATGCTTGATAACAGAGGCGCTGGATAACAAATAATTTTATTTCAATCTGAAAGTGTACTTTATGGTGGTGTACTTGTGCGTTGTTTTGTAAAAAATTCATCCAGCGATGTCTATTAAAAGATCTTTACGTTTTAATTAGGCACTATACTTTGCAAATTGTTGCAAAAAATTGCCTTCCATTAGGCACGCATTACTAGTTCTATTTTACAACATGCGTGAAAATAGTTCTTAGTTTACGTGAAAGTGCCACATTAACTATTAAAGAATTTTCTATTTTTTTGTATAAATGTCGCATTCCGACACGTAGAGACGACTATTATATCGAGAAGCTTGAGAAGCTGCATGCAGAGTGGATGGTACTACAAAATTCATCTAAAATCCATTGTTCAAAAGACTTACATTTTCTTTCCGTAAAAAAAACTTGGCGACTTATTTGATATATCACATGGAAATGCTTTGAGGTTGTTGAAAATAAATGGAGACAAACTAATTTTAGTTAACCAAGAAAAAAAAACTAATCTGGCTCTAGTCCATGGTATCGATTACCACTTTGCTTCTCAAAAGAAAGCTGCTATAGATGGATCTGAAAAAGTATCCGAACTACTGAAGGGAAGTGTTCAAAAACTACCCAGATTAATGGAAACAGTTACCTATTCTTCATAAAGTAGTAGTGACTGTTTCATTAGAAAACGGTTGAATTCGAAGTAGAAAGGCAAGAAGAATCTGATCCATCACAACCGAAAAAATAAAGATTCTATGGAACACATAACATCATCACTTCAAAAATAGTAGCTGCATTTGATGCCTCTGCAAAATTAGTGACAGATACGGAGTCCATATTTTGACAGCTGTAACACAAAGAAACATTAGGATATGACATTGTATTTTTGTCCATAAGCAGATCCATTACGCCGTTCTTGACAACATATGCGTGAAGAGAAGGCTTTAATATTGAGATGGAAAGCTTTTACCTCTATAACTGGAATGGAAAACGTCGATAGGCTTGCTGGCTTGCTTACCAGTGGAGATATTGAGCGATTGCTTGGTGTTCTCGTTTTACCGACTTCAACAAGAAAAGAACAGGCCGCTGCAGTGTAAGAGGCGCTTGTTGAGTGGAAATTGGAAAGTAAAGTAATAGCATGTGGCTTAGTAGGCTAGTTACGAAGTGATAAATGCAAGAGGAAAAATCATCTGTCTCGTTAGCTCAGGGGTAAGAGCAGTCGCCCGGCAAGCGGAGAGTCCCGGTTTCAAACCCCGGACGAGGCGGTTGGTTTTTCTTCTTATATCGGGTTTTCCAATAAGAGGTGCTATTTTAATTAGCCCGCTATTTCGGTAGATGTCACTTTTGGAGCTGTCATTTTTTGACATTTGACAAGTAGAAACTACGCCATTAATAAAAATGGAACGATTCAGCAACGCATTGAAATTATTAAAATTCACTATAAAAATGGTGAAAATGTGGCAGAGACGGTCCGTTAAACTCGAACATTTTTGGGTCGTCATGAAGCACCTTGTCGGTCCGCAATACAGAAATTGGTAGACGGCGCTACGTGCCATACAAGCAATGAAACCATTGATCTTTTACGGGAAAAGTTTCCGGACCGTGTTATCTCTCGAAGAGGTGATCACAATTGGCCACCGAGATCTTGTGACATAACACCTTGCGACTTCTTCCTTTGAGGCTACGTGAAAGAGAAGGTCTACGCCAACAGCCCAGCGTCGATTCAAGACCTCAAAGATGGAATTCGTGAGGCTATCGAGGACATAGGGCAGCCACTTTGCGACTTGGTTATGGAAAATTTCATGAAAAGGATATGGTCCTGTAGACGTGGTCGTGGTGGTCATTTGGCTGATGTTATTTTCGGTTATTAACGGCATACCTTCCACTTTATAATGAAATAAATATCCGATCATTTATCTCAAAAAATGGCATTTTCTTCGAATATCAAAATAACACCTCCTATTGGAAAACCCTTTATTTGTAAATTTGATTTAGAATCGTTAAATTTAAAAGTTTCTTAAAAAAAAAAATTCTTCTTTCTCCATCATTAATAGCATATACTATACTATACTAATCATTTCTTGTTGCATTATTTGTAGACTTAACATAGTATAAGAACTAAGTGGAATCTTAGAATATAGAGAAAACCCTGTAAAACACATTTCTCCAATTTCCCCTATTCAAAGACCACAAACTTAAATAGGGGAAATTTGAGAAATGTATATTCATCTGCCTACACTTGAAACAGCTGAAAAACTCCTTGGGTACTCTGGCGCAGTGACAGCGACTAAGAACATTTTCGGTGGGAGCAACCGCAGTATTTTCAAACATACATCCCCAACTAGCAAGATAGGTAAAATCGTGCAGTTCAAAGACATATTGGCTTATTTATGTAAAATATTTCTTAATTTGGAGATAATTTTTAGCCCTAAAAGTCCATTTGACTTTAAATACATAGTTCTAGTCGATAATACTCTAGTTATAACTTCCACTAAACCCCCAAATTCCATTAGGCTTCTAGGGGTTTTCTTTGGGATAAGAGTTAATAAATTGAACTTGCAAAATGTCCTGCAAGTTTATTAGACTGTGAAGTTAAAATTATGTCAGTCATTTTGGATAATTATTCTTAAATTTTTTCCAAATTTCGACTTGTAAATTATATGAACTCCAAAGAATTTCTACAGGTTGGATATAGGAAAATTAAGCCCAGTCTTTGTCTTCAAAGCCCGTTTTACTTTGAGGTTAAATTTTAGGCATTAACTTTAGAAGTTTCAACCTAATTTCTTCCCTAATTTCAACCACAAATTCTATCGGACCTTTAAGACTTTTTAGAAGTCAGAACTAGAAAAATTTTGCCCTATTCAAGGACTTCAAATTGGGATGGACTTAAAAGATCGAATTAGGTTCACAATCAAGGCATTTTTTTTTATGGATGTTACTTATTAAGTAATGTAACAAACCTTAAAGTAGAAAATACTTGAATAGTAGACCTCAAAGCCCTAATGTCGTTTTTGGACGAAACAAGACAAGTAGAATTTTTTTTTATTACCTAAATTCAACTTAGAAGGAAAAGCCAAGTGACGTTTAGTGAAGCACAAATTGTGTCAGTGATTTATCAACAAAAATGCCGAATCAAAAGAAAGTTAAGCCATACTTTAAGCCATACTGGTTCACAACAAATTACTACAGAAAAGTGAAGAAAATAACTACTCGTAGAGTAAATAAAGAAGTTGAAAAAAATCCGCGCGCTAGTGTCTATACAAATAATGAAGTGATTGCAGATAGTGAATCGAGCGTGTCAATACCTGACGACGAATTACATATAGATGACAGTCCGGAGGTCGATGAATATGATGAAATCGAACAAAAATATTTTGAAGAAAATCTGTCATTACTAGATGATTTGAGAAATTGGGCGTTAACACATAAATTGAGCTTAATCGCAGTTAGCAATTTGTTAAAACTGTTAACAACTCATGGTATTGGAGACCTCCCTATAGACAGTAGAACACTATTAAAGACTCCAATTAGAATTGAAATTACTGAAATGGGATCTGGAAAATTTTGGTTCAATGGGATAAAGCATAATTTATTAGCAGCCCTTTCACATATTCAGCAACCAGAATCAATATCGTTAATCATCAATGTTGATGGAATGTCTCCATTTAAAAGCTCGTCACTGCAGTTTTGGCCCATCTTAATTTTAATAGACAATATGCGCCATTTATCACCAATGGTTGCAGGTATTTATTATGGTGAAGGTAAACCTCCTTTACAGCTATATTTTAGTCGTTTTGTTGAAGAACTGAACGACGTTTTGCATAATGGATTAAGTATAAATGGCCATAAATTAACTGTAAAAATCAAATGTTTCGTTTGCGATACACCAGCTAGGTGTTTTGTCAAAGGTAATACATTAAGTAAAACTATGCTAATTTCATAATTTTTATAGCCGTCCATTTTTTCCAGGAACTCCGGGCTCCAACTCTGAATTAAGTAGTTGTATTAAGTGCACTGTCACCGGTGAATGGGACAAAAAGGGACGACATATGAGTTATCCAAAAATTGATTGTCCACGCAGAACGAATGAAGGTTTTCGACACAAAATAGATGAGGACCACCACAGAGAAAATACACCATTAACAGATCTGCCTATTAATATGGTCGAAGATTTCGTCATTGCAGACTCCCTACATTTATTTGATTTAGGTACAAATAATTTTAGTTCTAATTATTTCAGTTTTAATTAGTAACATGAACAAATATTATAGGAATCATGCGAAAATGTTTATATGGATGGCGTGAGGGCAGTTACAATTTTCGTACAAAGCTTTCAAAAAATGAAGCAGATGAACTTTCAGAAATGTTACAAAACTGCAACAAGATGAAACCGAAAGATATTCAGCGGGCCATAAGAGGTCTTAAGTTTCTAAAATACTGGAAAGGTTCTGAATACCGAATTTTTCTTCTTTACCTTGGAATTGTTGTTTTAAAGGACTTTTTACCTCAAGAAGTTTATGAACATTTTCTAATGCTTAGTTGTGCGGTTAGAATTTTATCATGCAAAAGCTATTCTATATATGTAAATATTGCCGGTAAATTATTAGAAGATTACATCGAAAAATATATTGATATTTACGGATTGGACTCAATAAGCAGCAATGTTCACAATTTATGCCATGTGGTGGACGACGTTAGAAAGTTTGGGCCGTTGCCTGGGATAAGTTCATATCCCTTCGAAAACTTTCTTGGTCACCTAAAAGTTTTGGTTCGAAATGGAAATTTACCTTTAAGTCAAATATGTAGACGCGTTATTGAGCTCTTGTCATTTTATAACAAAAAACAACAAACGAAGCAGACTGTTTGTGTCAAAACACAGATTTTAAATGAAAATCACAGCTTGCCAATGTGTAACAACGTCTACAGGGAAATTCACTTAACTAATGATTTTATTTTAAACTATGATAACAATAATAAATATTTCTTAACGACAAATGAGGAAATTGTCTCTATGATAAACGCGACTTATTTTAAAAATAAGTTACACATATATGGTGCCGGTTTACAAAACAAATATGATTTCTTTATAAGTCCGTTCTGTTCATCTCGTATAAATATATATGCTACAAAAGGAGAACAACATTCAACACTTAATGGCATTTCTTATAAATGTAAATATAAGGAACCTAAACTATATTCATTAAGAGAGATAAAATGTAAAATGTTCTGCCTTCAGTACCACACTGAATTTGTTTTTCTTCCTTTAATTCATACTGTTGATTTGGAAATAAAGTATGAATAATTATTGTTGTTTTATTTATTATAAATCCCTGTATCTATGTTTTAATTATAATATGATTAATATTATTCATTATTTCATCAATTTTGAAAGGAAGCGCTAAGTATTACAAGACAACACAAAAATAAAACCCTTTAAAAAGATTTTCTGCATCTGCCTAATACTCGTAAATAGTACTTAAACAGAGTTCTATCGAAGAAAAATTCAAATAGTGAGAATTACATACTTCTGGAATTTCGTAAATATAAAATGAATTGAAGAGTTTTACATAGCGGAGTGGCAACAATAAAAACATCAAAATTTATATGTTTTCTAAAAAAATATACTTCTTTTTTTAATAGGAACTTGGAAACTTACAAACTTATATAAATCTTTGGAAACAAAACAAATTCATTTAAATAATTGCATAAAAATCAAAATTTATGATTTGTCAACAGGAAGATTCTCACTCAAAATATTTTCTTTCTCGAAGCCATATTCAGCATCCTGATTATCATTTGATAAAATTTTGTTTTTGTTCTTTTTATCAAAGGCATCACTAATTTGTTTTGCATGTTTTAATATGTTATATTTAAAGAACTGTTCATTCTTTTGTTTAGTCCAACGCGAGTCAGCCATGTAAATAATGCTGAAGAAAATGGATAAAATACCCTCACAGGATTGAAACGATTTTTTTTTCTCAACGCCTGATGTTCTAGATATACCGGTCCATGAAAATGATGTCAGAACAGATCTAGTGAACAACATTGATAACATTTTCTTGGCAACACACTTTCCGTCCTCATTTCCTCCAGTACCACCAACTGAAGCAAAATGTTCAATCTGAAACTTATTATAATTTAATCTAATTCATGAATAGTTTAAATTATCAAGTAATACCAAATAAGATTTGTAGTCATTATTATTACAAATGTACTTCTCAAATTTCAATATTAATTCTACGGAATCAAGAGGAAATATAAATTGTTCGCTGAAAATATTTTGAGTGCTCTCTATTGAAGTCGTGTCAATATTGTTGGTGCTGTTGCGTTCTTTTTCTTTTAACATGCTATAAATTTTATCCAGTGTTGTTTTCATTTGTAAGAATGTACTATCCAATCTTTCAGTGAACCTTTTTTGACTAGCCTCTATTCTTTTTTGTGATGCATCTATTTCGTCAATCTTCTGTTGCACTAAAACAATATTTTTTTTTTGATACCAGATTTAACTAAATCAAACCAACCTACTTCTGAGAAATTCCTCTACTGAAAAGGAAAATGCGACTTCCTGAATCTCTATTTCACTTCGTTCAGTAGTTAAACCTCCGGACTGTAGAGTATCGAACGATTTCAGGGAATTGACAATCTCCTGCTCTGCAACAGTACATGATTCTAATGGTCGTGGACTGGCAACTATGTTTTGGTGTGGGATAGCTTCTTTCTTTGACGCTATTTTGAACAGCTCATCATAACTTCCACTTACAGACAAATTATTTAATTTTGCCTCCGATCTTTTCCTTTTAGGACTTATTGTCAAGCTAAAATTTTATATAATTTAATAAATAAATTTTTAGATAAAAACTCCACATTACTTTTCTTCTGCTTCTGTATTTGAAGCATTTACAAATTCCTCTTCCCATAACTCCGCCTCTTCAAATCCATGTATTTGGTCTTTCTTCATTTTACAGCTATACTGGGTCCAATCATCTTCAGGAATGCTGCAGGGATCTCTACGTAATATTGAGGCGTTTGATTTTGGCCAATACAACGTTCCATTTCGCTCCCAGTTACTTGGAACATATGAATATTCCATCCTAGTTGAAAGCCCTCTTTTTTTCAACGCAGCTACAATTTTCCATGTCTTATCTTCCATTTTTCATATCACTTAATACCAATAAAACTTTTCACTTCAAACTACACTACGTGATCTATAAAGCACAACCAACTTTTAGTAATTTCGCGGTTTCTAGAACTAACCAGAATCGACTGTGCACACTGAAAGCTGCTATGCGTGAGTACGTTTGACAGATGCTCTTTTTACAACTAAATAACACGCAATGCCCTAATAGGGCATTTTAAAGACAATTTGTCATAACAGAACGATTTCAAGACATAATACCGAAATATCGCCCTGTATAGACAAAATTCCCTAATAGGACCGTTTAAAGACAGAATGCCTTCATAAGACTATTTATAGGAAAGAAAATGTTGTTAGGTTAATTTAAAGTCAAAATGTGCTCTAAAGACATTTACTTTCAAAACAAAATTTCCTAAATAGGAAAATTGGACTTAGAGGACATAAATTATAAGTCAGAAACTTTTGTAGGGCGAAAAATTAGGAAAAAGAAACTTTTAAGACGAAAATGAAGAAATCGCCATATTTGTTATCGAAAATGAGCCCCCATAAAGAAAAAAATTAAAGCCGAGTTTTCGAAACTTTTTTATTTTCTATAATTATTGAATTATTAATTTAAATTAATATCAATAGTTTATTTTTCAAACGTCCGAAGTATGAAAAAAATTATTTTATTCATATACACTAAAAAAAAAATTTCACAAAAGAATTTTATTAAATACATATTTCTTAAATATATAAAATTGGACAGGCCCGTTGAAATTTTCTTGGGTACATCTGTAATATTTACGAACAATTTTGTCTTGCAGCTATTTTTCATGCATACACAATGCGTACAATCGATTTAATAAATGCATTAATCAAGTTAAAATATCTTAGATTTAACATCCATTTTGATTTTTTCCTTATTAAGTTTTCAGTTTGGTACAAGTTCCATTATTGTTGTTTCATTCATTCATTTACGGACAAATTATCTATAATAATAAACAAAAAACGCTCTGTCTTTCTCTTACAAATTGGTCGGAAGTGAGACTACGGGTGGTCGAATAGACGTCAAATAAACGTCGAATCGACGACAATTTAAGATATTTAATCATATAATGTCTTGTCCTGTTTGCCAATCTGTCCTATATTACCTCATATTTACGTCCAAAATAATTCCAGTTTATTCCCCACATTGGGAATTCGACGTCCAATCGACGTATAATTCACCAATATAGGTCAGGTCCACTAAAAATTATGCCCTCTTAACAGGTTGAGCCAACATCTTTTCGACCTAAATTGTTAGTTGGGTCTTGTTGCTCCACTCTCTATGTTGATTCTACTACACGCCTATACTGAGCTCCCACACAGCGTCAACAGATTCTAACCCAACCAGAATTTGACTAAAATTGGCTTATCACACTTCCTGTACTTTCTATATTCTAAGAGTGGAATATAAAAGCTGTATTGTTTCGTTTTAATAAAATAACCAATATTAAAATGAAAGTTTCTTTTTAATTTAGTTTAATTTTTCTATGCTGCAAATTTGTGTTGCTCATTCTTAACTTAAAACTGTATGAAACAGTATTTTAGTATTTCTATTTATTCCTATATGTATGTGTCCTGCGTCACGCTTTCTCCTAATTTTATTCTCACTTATTTTTTACTGGGATTATTTTTCCATAAATTAGAATCATTTTCAGGCTCCCGCCCCTGAGTTTTCGAGTTTTCGAGTTCGAAAAGGATGGACCACCCTATAAGGTGAACAATAATTCACTAATGTAAATTACCCAAATAATACGTTTTAATTCATTGACTGACTGTTTCTTTGGTGTTACAAAAATTTTTATTCGAACTTATTCGTATACTTTACGACTTTCACTCTCGATTCTCATGTTTTTTTACTTGGAAAAGTACGCGAAGTCGCAAACACACCTTTTAAGTTCACTCTAGTTTTCTCACACGTGAGTGATTCTATAGGATGTTTTTGATCTCACTCATGTCCAATAAGCCTGAAATGTCAAAATAGGTTAACATGAGGTCTCCTCTGCCTTCATAGTTTCAATATTTTCTCGAATAACTGCAGTTATAGAATGTAGGTAGGTACTTCAGGATATTATTCATACCGGAGAGTCCGTCACTCACGTCAAAACTTACTGTACTATATAAACATGCTGTTATAAAATGATACTACATTTCCAACTGAATTTTATAACGGTTACAGGACATCTAATATAAATATCAAAAATGTCTCTATGGTATGAAGTTGTCAACATTTCAACGTTTCAAAAATATGTAAAATTCTTTTCGAAAAAATTTTAATATTGCTACTTACATCTTAAGACTTTTGGTACAGCCGAGCCTTTGTATTTCTGTTGGAACTGAAATCGAATCCAGGACACAGATGATGAAAAATTTTGGAGCTACGCCTTTTGCAGCTCGACTTTAGTGGTACTTGTTATAAATATTGGCTACATCATCTGCAACTGCTCAGCGACAGCTCTTATGAATTTTAATGGTTACTGCGAGTTTTCAAATGCATAAAAGACAGGATGCGATCGTCTTTCACTTCTGTTAAAATTGAGTTTCCAAATAGGAATAGCTATCTTAGGCCCGACACCTCCACACATGAGAGACGTGTTAAACGATGCACTATGATACTCTGAACATTTTTTATTAATACGGTTTATTTCTATCGAACGGGGTAAGGCTGAGGGGAGGCGGGTCAAAATTTTACCTAGTTCATTTTGGAAAATCTAGTACAGAATTGAATTCCTTAGGTCCTGAGAAGAAATTTAAATTTATAGCCATCCCAATACTCATTCTTTTAGTATTTCCCTCTTTTTTATTCGAATTTAGGTACTAGATTTTTGGCATTGTAGATTGGCTATAAGTCTGTAGGGCTATGTCCGATTGGAAAACGGGTGTCACTGTTCGCCTCAGCTCATTACCAGATACAATTCGCAGAAGAAAATTTTTCTCTGCATTCTTTTCGGAGAGGGGTAGGAACACCCAGGGGGGGGGGTTCCAATACCAGATGTTGCATATTTAATTAAAGGCCTCGCCGAGTAGTATCGGGCGGTGTATATTTTTCCTGATTCAGAAAATTTTCTCGGGACGTCTTTGCCGCCGGAAAACCCATTTTCGTTCAATTGGGTCACATACACCCCAGTTATTACATTTCGCATATATTTCTTCCATGGCCATTAGTGCTCTTTAGAGAACATTTTTTGTCATAGCAAGTCATTTTCAACGACGCACCAGTTCCACAAAATCACCAGAAGTAGATAAGTCCACTTTTTCACCTAAGAAAGTCGCTCAAGCTACATATCGGATCGCAAAAGCTTTTCCCCGATAGATAGAAATAAACGTTGTTAAAAAAATATGCTCAGAGTATCATAATGCATTGTTTAAGATATCTCTCATGTCTTGAGGACATATTCCAGTCATAGTGTCTATGAATTTATTTCACGTACCCGTTCCAATTTTTCAATGTAATAGGTTTTTGCTCAAAACGAATAGCCTCTTCTATGGCTTTATTGATACAGATTTTGACGAAGTCTGCTTAATCGGAGCTTGTTTATATCGAAAGATCTTTGATGCTCTTTAGTCTGGACTTTTCGATCTTTGCTTTGCAGGCATTTGGTAGCGGACGAATTTGTTGTGCTATTCCATGATTACATGTAAGGCAATGGAATCGTAGAATCTGCCTGTGATTATTACTTACTTTGCATAAGAAAGGCAATAAGTGCAACATATCGAATTATAGATCTACAAATTACAAATATATCTTTAAAGTTTTCAAACTCTTGGTTTGTATTATGATTGTATCTTCTACTTTCATTGCTAGCCATTCAAATGCTGTTTTCAGCATGGTTTCATGAGAATGGTAAATCGACTACGACAGAATTGTTGGAATATTTTAATTACTGTGTATTTGCTGTTGAAGCTGCAAAGTAAGTTGACTACATTTTCACAGACACATTGCTGTAAGGCCTTTAAAAGAACTGTGGTTAATTCTTATAATTGTTTTCCAACGTCTAATCTAATCTAATCTAACCATACTAAACGTAATCTTTTTCATAGACCTCTTTCTAATATTATTAATAATACTTCCGATGTGCTACATGACAGCCATCTTGGACAACTGCTCTTCATCATTTACATCAATGATGTATATTTCTTTTTGATCAATTCGAGAATATTTTCTGTTACACAAGACAAGATTTCATAGTTTTACAAACGAATTCAACTATACCCGCCCTCTTAAACTACATATATAACTCAGACTCCTTTCATACATATGCAATACATATCAATCACATCGAGTCAGATCAGAGAAGGTGGTTTTTCCCTGAACATCTCTCTATCTTGCCTCCTAATGTAGATAGACTTATACTTATCTAGCTAGAAACTTTTGGTAATAGACGGTAACAGCTCTAGCATTTTTGCCACCGACTGCTTGTAAGGATCTATATAAATTCCTCTGAAGGCTTGATAGCTCTTAGTCCCAGCACAGTTTTTGAGAAACTTCACATTTCACAACTCCTTTTAAATTCATTTTTCTAGTGAACAAGACTAGAACAGTTTTATTAGGATTGACATTAAGCCTCTCTGCCGGTACATTTGCGATATCCCCTTTTTGCGCGCTCAGAAGTTTTAGTAGCCGTTGTAATGACGGCAATATAAAGACAATAATCGGTCTCGGTGGGTCTCAATCGGGATACCTGCTGTATTACGAGTAGTGATTGCAAAATCGGTTACTCGATTACCCTATTAATCGATTAATCGGCCCTTAAGCGGCCGATTTCAGGAAACCAATTAATCAGTTATAGCGTCCTAAAAACCGATTTTTTATTAATGAACATTTTTTCGTGTAATTCATGTAATTTCAAAATTTCACGAAAAAATTTTACTACAAAATAAATAGGTATGTACATTGCAAATATATTTTCAGTTTCATGTGTGCCGCTGTTGGGCTCCAATAATGCATAAAATATCTAAAACAAAAATAAAAATTGACAGGAAATTTCTAAGAAAAAATTTCCAACAAATTTCTAAGAACAAATTGCCAGATTCTGACAACACAAACAGAGCAGAAAGAATCGGATCAGAACTGAATTGATACACTGGTAGTGTCACTGCACTGCACTGGTGCTCACTCAATGCTGTGTGTGAATACCCAGTGAACATAACTTGCCGAAAAAGTTAAGAACGTGAGAGCTTAGGCTGAACTACAATAGATGTATACGTAAGTATACTTAATTACGTAAAGCGAACGCTCCCTTTAATTTAACAGGTGTATACAAATTAAGTTTAACTCGTGTGACGGGAACTTTCGTTAAGTTTACAAATCAAATTACAGTCAGTAAAGGTGCAGTAAGAATTGTTCATTCCGTAAGAACGCGATGTGTCAAACAATTAAATTATTACTAATGGCCAGTTTCACAGTCTGAGCTTAAACCAAATATTTAGTTTAAACTCGATGAACGAGTTTCACAGTTTGGTTTAAACCCCGGTTTAAACTAGAGTTTAAACCATGCGATCCCTCGGTTTAAACTCAAGATAAAAGTGTTGACAGGAGCATTGTTTCTTTGTATCAAGAAAACAATTTTATCATGGATTTAGATTTAGAAATTTCTAGCGATGAAGAAGTCTTTTTTCGACTAAGTTTATAACTCTGTGCACGACTGAAAGTAATTAGAAATTGGCCAAATCCATTTAATGAGTGGGACGACGTTGATTTTTATGCTAGATTCGGTTTTAGTAAAGAACTTTGCCACTTTCTCTTCGAATCTGTTCTTGTCCGTTTTCTCGCGCTCTATTATATATCTTTTTTATGCGCTAGTGAAGGCAATACCTCAACTTACTTATGCTAAAATTTGTAGCCTTTTTGAATGTTGGGATATTTAAAATTAGCAAATATAACTACATATTTTTTGTTTTTTGCTTTCTGGTCTGTTACTTTTCCGATTGACAGATTGATTGATAGAAAATTGCTTCAATGGTGGCGATAACTAATTCAGTTCACAATTTAATCAGTACTACCAACGTTACTAACAAAATGCACTGTGAAACCCTGTTTGGTTTAAACTACGTTTAAACTTGGAGGATCCCTTCAAGCAAGGCGAAACAAAAACGTACCGAAAATGTAAACATGCTTGCATAGAAGTGTACGCAAAAGAAACGCTTTGGTGTTGTGAATGCGTAACAGACATCAGGCCAAAGAGAAGTGAAACTGAAAAGCGTAGACTGTCAGTGCAGTGGTAGTTGACATTATATTTCGCAGACTGTACTCTATAATGTTTCGTTTTCGGAACGAATATTACGTGACATTTGCGTAGCGTTGAAACAGTTTCGTTTTCGGAATGTAAATTATGTGACGGTTTTGCATCGTTGCAGGAGAGTTCATAAAGTATTCTCAAATTGTGTATAGTTTACGAAAAGTTTTGCATGTGGACTGAATGACGAAGAAAACATCAGATTTTTCTAGTTTAATTTATTTAATAAAAAAGCATCTCAATTATATTATAGGGTTTATTTTTGTAAATATTTGTACTTTAACTTATTTTACCATTTCTACTAGAAAAATGAAGTACGTTGGAGGTTCCGATGTTAGAGGTCAGAGGAACAACGAACAGTTTTCAATTCTCTCACATTCTTTATTATAATTCTCGTTTGAGTGTTATTGAGCACCCAGACAGAGAAAAGCATGGTACATCGCTTATCAGTTAGTATGTTGGAGGCAGAAAAAACCTTAATAATAAGTATACCTACTTAAATTTGTTGACACTCGAAATTCTTTACATAAAAATCACGCGGCGTTTTGTTATTCTAAGAATATCAAATAATCACACAAAAACACAAAACAGCTGTCAGGTTCTATGAAACACAGGACACAGAGGTCAATAAATCCAGAGGTGTACATTTTCAATACGTTTTTGTTTCGCTGTTATTATAACGCTGAAGCTATTCGCAAAGTTTACGTTTTCGTTTCTCTTTAGATGTACACTCTCAAATGCTTAGAGGGTGATACGTTTTCAATACGTTTTTGTTACGCTATGATATAGTGTTCATGTACTATACGGCCTTGGGTGTATTAGTGAAAAAGCTGTTCGTAAGGTTCACGTTTTCCTTTCACTTTAAGTGTATACTCTCAAATGTTTAGAGGGATGGTTTAAACTAAACCTTGGTTTAAACTCGACTGTGAAACCGGCCATAAATAATTAAAAGTGCAGTGCAAAAATTAAAATGGAATAAAAATGGCACTGTGAATTAATAGAAAAATCTTCAATTAAATCAACTTCCATTTGTTAATTTTTTCATTTTTACCAGTTTTTAACATTGAAAACATTAAATTCCAAGATAATAACTCTTAAGGAATGTGATATATATTTAGGCTAAAAATATAAATTTTTCGAAGTAAACAGGCTGAACTACAATAGAAGTAAATAACTTAACGAAATTAAACGAGACTGAGGTTTACTTACGAAAAATTGATATTTTTATCCTAAATATATATCACATTCCGTAAGAGTTACTATCTTGGAATTTAATGTTTTCAATGTTAAAAAAAGGTAAAAGTGAAAAAATTAACAAATGGAAGTTGATGTAATTGAAGATCTTTGCCATCTATTAATTCGCAATACCATTGTTATTCCATTTTAATTTTTACATTGCACTTTTAATCATTAATGGCCAGTTTCACAGTGTGAGTTTAAACCAAATATTTAGTTTAAACTTAACGAATGAGTTCCACAGTTTGGCTTAAACCCCGGCTTAAACTAGAGTTTAAACCGTGCCCTCTCTCGGTTTAAACTCAGGATAATTTTATTTTGACAGTAGCATTGCTTTTTTTTGTATCAAGAAAATAATTTCATAATGGATTTAGATTTAGACATTTCTAGCGATGAAGAAGATTTTTTTGAGTTAAATTTACAACTCTGTCGATGACTGAGAGTAATTAGAAATCGGCCAAATCATTTTAATTAGTGGGACGACGTTGATTTTGATGCTAGGTTCAGTTTAAGTAAAGAACTTTGTCAGTTTGTCTTCGAATCTATTCTTGACCGTCCTCTTGCGCTCTATTATATATTTTTTTTTTATGCATTAGTGAAGGCAATAGCTCAACTTCACTTTGCTAAAATGTTCATCCTTTTTGAATGTTGGCATATTTAAAATTAGAAAATATAACTACATATTTTTTATTTTTTATTTCTGATCTGCTTACTTTTTCTGATTGACAGATTGATTCATTGCAAAATTGCTTCACAATGGTGGCGATAACAAATTTAGTTCACAATTTAATCAGTACTACCAACGTTACTAAAAGAATGCACTGTGAAACCCGATTTGGTTTAAACTACGTTTAAACTTGGAGGGTGGTTTAAACTAAACCTCGGTTTAAACTCGACTGTGAAACTGGCCATTAGTAATAATTTAATTGTTTGGACACATCGCGTTCGTACGGAATGAGCGATTCTTAGCGCACTATACTTACGGAAAATTGGATATTTAAACTTATCGAAAGTTCCCCTCACACGAGTTAAAGTTAATTTGTGTACGCCTGTTAAATTAAAGGGCGCGTTCGCTTTACGTAAGTAAATTACGTATACTTCTATTGTAGTTCAGCCTAACCTCAGTCTCGCTCAATTTCGTAAAGTTATTTACGTCTATTGTAGTTTAGCCTTTTCACGTAAAAAATTCGTTTAACTTGTCAAAAAGCGTTAACTTTTTTATGCCGCAAACGATACATCTGTGGTTCACATCAAAATTATTTTGTACTTCTCTACCGAATGTAACCTTTTCTTAATATTTTCTTATCGATATGGGTTAACAATTTGTTATAGGTTTCTGGTGGAAATCTTTGCATTTTTTGAAAGTTATTCTTAACGCATTCCTTACCTTTTCTTAGACCTCAAAGCAACGTTTTTTCAATATTTTCTTATCTTCTTATCGACATTCTTAATGTATTCCTTCCCATTCCTTGACGTCGATATTTATCGTTTCCGTTTCATAAACACTGAGATAATAGGCAAGATACAACCAACTTGTTGTTTCCTAATATAAATTTTTTATTATAATTAATGAACGGATTTTCGGTAGCTAAGATACCATAATCAGAGGAATATCCTAAACTCAGTTTTTATGATATTCCTCTAATAATCAGACGCGTTCATTAATTATAATAAAAAAATATATTATGAAATAATAAATTGGTTGCAATGCGTATAAGGCTTTTTTTATCAGCAGGAACCAATACTCTTCAGTACGGCCAGTTCCTGCCTGCTGCAGATGCCAGAAGAAAATGCTAAGCAGATCTAATATATAGTCTCTTTCAATAAGTTGGTTGTATCTATAGCCTATTATTTCAATGTGGTTATAATACTTTGAAATCAATTCCTCCTACAAGTGTGGAACTAGAGAGGGTGTTTTCAGTATCTGGAAATTTGCACCAAACAGAGATCACGATCACGATAACTTATGCTTTCTACGTGCTCATTTCAATTACATTTAAAAAACATGTTTCCAGGATTTTTACAAATAACTTTTAATTTTTGTATTTTTAATGAATTATATACATTTTTTTATTTTTAAATAAATATTATATTTTCTATAATTATAAACATGAAAAAAATTGAACTATTTTGACAAGAAATAATTTCAAAAAACAATTTCTTTTTAAAACCGATTAAAAACCGATTAATCGGTATTTACTTTTACAATAATTTTTGCAATCACTAATTACGAGGCAATTATGGTTTGTATACAACAGGAGGAAAATAATGGAGCTCCATAAGGAGAGCAGAGCCGACACCAGAGACACCACTAGTAAGTAGATGTGGTAACGAACTCTGGAGTCCAGACGATATCTGTCGAAGCTGTAAAGCTCTTGAGGAAATCAAATTAGTTTGATATGTGCTTTGTTAGTGTCCTGCTCTAGCGATCAAAAGAGGCGGTCTACTTGGTAGCCACTTCTCGGAGCTGGGAGAGTTTAGATTATTGTAGGAAAACAGGATATTCTCAGAAAGATAGATTTTAATGAATCTATGGAACCCAATGGACCCGATCGTGGTCTCCGTTAAGCAGGCTAAGTCTTATCTGAGCGTCATCCCTCTAACCCAACTTAACTCAGGACCGGACAACTGAAATAATTTAATTTAGTGTTATTTCAGCAACGAGACATCAGCTAGTGATCTTAGTCCTATATTTATTGATTTTAAGCTATGGATGGGGAGCTTAAATCAAAATTGAAGCATTCTTCGAATATTTTTAATTAATGGCAGCAAAAAACTTAAATTCGCTCAATAAAAACATTAGCAGTAAAATTTTTGCTATTACGTAATTGCCCATTTCAAGTTACCCCTTAATTGCTGCTTCAGGTATAGGGTCATAGGTGTTAAGCAACTCATTTTGTTTTTTCTTCTTCTATAATTTCTTGTTAGCGCATTTCTTAATGAATAATTTCTTGAGCTTTGACGTGATTTGGTATTGTCTTTACCTCTATAAGATAAATAACAAATAATGGAGCAACCTCCGTGAACAAAGCACAAAGCAAATAGTTACAGCCTCGCTGTATCATTTCAACGTCAAAAATTACCTTGCGAATTGTAACTACCACAATTTTTCAGTTGGTGGTAACTTGGTGAGTAATTGAGTTGAGTGCGCATGCGGTTGGCACATACCACTAGAGACCGGACCACAAGATTTTCTCACTTTTGTTTTATTATCAACGACGTTTGAGACTATTCAAGGAGTATATAGTAAGTACTATACTAGTTAGTTATACCTGAACACGTTCACTACGACCACTTTTATTAATGCCATTTAAGTGAACAGAACGTGACCTTAGAAATTAAAGTTTTCGTATTTTTTGATAGATCTCGCACATATGGAGCAAAATATTTCCTGAAAATTATAGCACGCCGGTCACCGCTACCGCCACCGCCGCCATTGCATTACTTGTCGTAATAACAGATCTCTGTACGAAGGTCACAATCATACTTTGAAAAGTGAAAAGTTTATAGCCGGGTGTGGTATATTCATACCACACCTAAAAAATATATGTGCCTACACTTGCCGGTCATTATTGCCATAGAGTTCGTGAGATTTGTTGCGTGATTTCCAGCACCCCCTGTAGAGTTATGGCTGCCAAATGGTGTAAACTACCTACTGAGCGAATATTCGCCAACTCTGCCAAATGATTGAGTTGTTAATGACCATAGAATTGGCCATTGACAGAATATCTTGTATCTTTCTGTTTGATAGCATTTTTCCATATTGTCGTAAATGGTTATAATTTGTTAGTTCCTGTGTCCGAAAATTTAATGAGGAAATCATAGCATACTGTGAGCGGGAGGCAATCACTATAGACTTAAATATAAGTTGAAAAAGTAAATGTTTTTTTTTTTTTTTCAAAACGTAAATATTTCCGCCTTTTTAAATGATTTGTTAATGTAGAAGCCTTGATTTGATGCAGTAATGTGGAAAAGTATGCCAATAAAATATGTGTCGCAATGTGGAAGTCATGTTTTCATGCAAGCTATATGTCGTTTATAATTAATAATTACTTTAATAAGCTGAATTAAATAAAAAAAAACTTTGATTTTGTAAACGATAAACCCATCTGAGATCGTTGCCATGTTAAAATAAAATTTTGAAACTCTATGTAAACCCTGTTATAAATTTGAATCGAATTGTAACAATAGTTTTGGGCTCATATATTTTAAATTAAGAAATAATCATTATCACAGTGATTTCAGTTATATTGTGATTTCGAAATTTTACGATTTTTAATTATTAAGAGGTGTCAGTACCAAGATTTTCAAGTTTCATACATTTTTCAATGCGAATTTCTGGCAAACTATTTGTAGCAAAATAATGATTTATATCTTAAATTAAAGGTAAAGAAGAAGTCTAGTAAATAACGTTAGGAAAAATTAAAAAAAAAGTGTATTGGAATGGAGATATTAGCTCGGAAACTTGTAAAAAATGGTAAAAATTGAAGTCTTTTAAATACATTTCCTGTTAGTAAGTATTCGCATTTCTCTAAATTGTGACTATTTTAGAAAGATAAGGCCTAGATCTAGCAAATAACGTGGAGTTTTTTTCATTTTTAGTGGAGCTTTTTTTAATTCTTTAACTCTAATAGTAGGTATACTTGTTTTTTCTCTCGATATTTCACACATGATAAATTGCGATATTTCATTGAAAGTTGTAGAAATATGAAGCAAAATAGTATATTTAACAATTATATGCTAAATAAAGTTTAGCGGAATTAATTGTCGTTAAAAATTTTCAATTTCTTTGAACTGAAAATTTTCATTTTCATCTTAAATTGTCGCATTTTGGGTTTCTGTCTTTTACGCTAGATGTCTCTAATGTGACTTGTGGTCTAGGTCTAGGCTAATTTTATATGAATTTTCATACTTTCAGGACACAAACCTACGAATAGTAAGTTTTATTGCCTACAGGCTCGCTGGTATCTAAATTGAAATTTTTGCTCAGTACTGACTCCTCTTAATTATTCTAGCAATATTCCTCCCTCGGAAAGGCTGTAATTATAGTAACCCCTGTTAAAGTTGCGATACAGTAATCGAAATAGATTACCTTCCCATTCGATTGGACAATCTACAACCTGGCTCCACAAACAAGGAACCGAACATTATGGAGAAATAGAATTCTTCTTCAGGCCCTGAATTCATAAGCCACACTATAGTCGACAAGCTAATAGCATCGAACAAAAGTCCACCGTGCGCACCCTTTACGACAGGTTTTCTGTGAAAAGTATCATTCTCGAAGAATACATGGAATTAAAAAATCAAAAGATCAGAATACAAATTTTAACTGACAGAAAATAATATATGGAAGACAATAGCATTCTACTTTCCACTGGCGTAACTAACGCAAGAGGACCCACAGTTTCTAGGAGCATACGAAAGACTACAAAATTAATATTTTCAAATGAAGTGATGAATCTTGAAACCACCTAAAATAACCAAGCTGGAATAATAAGCAATTGTGAATCAAATAAAATTCGGTTTTTGAATAAAACTTATATCAACTCAGTAATGATTTCATTATTTCAGTTCCATCTAAAGGTGTTCATACCATCATAGGCTTTGAGACGCTGGCTAGACAATAATGATGATACAACAATAAAAAAGTCGAGAATATTCTATTCTTTGTATTTAAACGGAAAAAAAGGGTACACCTGAAACTGAAACACTGTAAATTATTTTCTGGAAAATATTTGGCTGACTTCCTTAGGTTAGGCGTACACGCAGCTAGCATGCATCAGAGTTCGTAGATGAGAGAAGAGTATTACTTTAACTTTCGAATATTAGATAAGTAGCAATGATCGAAATAAAAAATATGTATAAGATCAAATTTTTCACGTTGAAAGGTTTTGAGATTCCCTCAAGCTCCCAACACTGTTGTAGGGTGCGGTGATCAGTGGACTCGGGCTCTTGCTTTAAATAATGGAATATTTCCGGCTACTTATGTGGGAAGTTTTTACCCCTTTCGCTTTGGCTTTCTTAAACGTTTTTCTTAGTTACTCATCGGTTTTCCTATTAATGTGCTTTCGTCAGCATATGCTAGGGCTGCCAATGGTTTTTAACAGGTTTAGTGATGAATATAGAGTAGGAAGTAAATCTAAAGAAATAAGTTTGGGAATTCAGATATTGGCGATAATGCTCGTAGTATCCACGAAACCTTTTTATGTTTTCGCTTAACTCTGGCTTGGAGTGAGTGGAGCGAAGACACTGTTGGGAGATCGTGAGAATTCTCCCATATTGTAGGCATTTCTGGACTAAAAAAATTAAAAATGGAGAAAGGAATAATTTCGGCTCCCCGTACAAAATTATGGAAAGCATCATACATCCGAAGTTCAGAAAATATTTCCTTGCAATTAACACCAAAAATTAAAATTTTCCTGCGCAAGTATGTTAATTTGCGGGGGGACATACACAGTGCCATCTTTACGATTGGGCCCGCTGGGCCTGTGTCCAGGGACCCGCGATCCATGGGCCCCCTAGTCCTTGCGATTGTAAACAAACCAATGACAAATCCTTCAACCAGTAAGACAACATATTACAAGCTAGTTTAGCTATTAAAGTTTGGCTGTTGAAATTAGACCGTTGGATTTATTCGAACAACAAATTTTCATACAAAGTAATAATATATAAAAGTATAGTGGCTGTGTTAGCAGACCCAGTATTTTTTAAATTTCCAACATTTTTTCCCTGTATAGTTTCAGTAGCCAAACTCAATTTCTTTGGTAATCAGCAAAAATTCTTATACTGTTGGTTTATATTAGCTTAGCCCTAAAGCGCACTGGAGACTTTTTGTTACACTACTTCTTGTTCACTGTCGCACTGGGCTAGTTTGGTACGCACAAATTGTCACTCAAAAAACTCATATTTTATATCATCATTCATCAATATAAATTTCGAGGAGGCACTTGTGATATGATGATAGTTTCGTCACGAAAAAGTTGCTAGTCGCAGGAACCAAAAAGTCACGTTGTTGTCGCGTCACTTCATGCGCGCAGCTTAATGGAATTGAGAGTGGCGACAAAAAGTCTCCAATGCGCGATAGATCTTAAAAATATTTTACGTTATTAGTCCTGTTGATAACCCAAAATATTTTAGAAAATAATTTGTGTTACGGGCCCGTATATCCTGAAGTGCTCAGGGCCCCCACTTGGCTAAAGATGGCCATGGCCATACATCCTTAGTTACGCCACTGCTCCTTTCTAAGCAAGATTAACAAAGGAATGAGTTTATGTGTTTCCACTCTGTTCAAAGGAGAAATAGCTATGTGCACATTTCTCTATATTCAGAGATCGTAGGATAACGTCCTTTCAAATAATACAAACTGCTTAAGAATTTTTTCTGCATTGCTTATTATTTTCATAAGTAGATTGTTCAAAGGAAGACCTATGGATAGTTGAAACCAAATCAGCGATACTCTAAATTTTGAATGAGGTCTAAATTAAGAATCAATCCTCAACCCAAGATTATTCAACTTACACAAGTACTAAATACTAAATTCATAGGATGCGGACTACATAAAAAATATTATGCTGGTAACGTACGGTGATAACATCTTCATGAAATCCAAATTATTTCTGCTAATCTTAATAAAATTTACCTTTTAATATCCCCTAACAAATCACAGGTTTTCATTGTAAACAATAATCTACGCACTATATAATACCCACCCCATCACATATGTATGTGTTTGAAAAGTCATCTACTTCTTTTTAGGCTCGAAGTTCTTCAATGGATGCCAGGACACTTAGCAATAGATGGGAATGGTAGCGCAGACGTACTGGTAAAAAACAGAGCAGCCATGCCCCTCATAGCACCGGAACCATTCTGCGGTAACTCTTACAACACCGTGAAGCTTTCCATTCAAAACTGACTTCAATGACGGGTTCCAGACAAGCCAAAAGATTCATTAAAGGACCTCTACTAAAAAAGAGCCTGGATCTTTTAGGGCTATCTAGGAATCAACTCAGAATAATCACAGGAGTCCTATCTGGACACGCATACTAAACAAACACATGCATCGAATATGCATATCTCCCATTGATGGCTATATCTAGAAGGGGATGAAACATCACAGCACGGCTTATGCGAACACGAAGCCGTTGCACATTGCAGATTCCAGGCTTTTGGCTAATACTTCTTGAAGCCTACCAACTTTGAAGAAATTTCACCCAAAAAATACAGCTCT
Organism: Dioctria rufipes; assembly: GCA_963924295.1. Classification (NCBI taxonomy): domain Eukaryota; kingdom Metazoa; phylum Arthropoda; class Insecta; order Diptera; family Asilidae; genus Dioctria; species Dioctria rufipes. The sequence continues at coordinate 59,890,041 of OZ002742.1, forward strand.
TCCAAGGAAGAGTGGAATTATTGGATGAACTATAAAGAAAGCGGTGCACTATAAGACAATGAATGGCTGCAGTGCAAAGGCCACTCGTTCCGTTTAACTCCCCCCCCCTCCCCCTAGTGTTGTCTAATCTAGGCTTGAAGCTATTCGCAATATTATAGCTTAATCTCTCCTAAACAAATACAACAGACTCGACCAGCTCTTGGTTATAAAGGGTTTTCCAATAAGAGGTGTTATTTTAATTAGCCCGCTATTTCGGTAGATGTCACTTTTGGAGCTGTCATTTTTTGACATTTGACAAGTAGAAACTACGCCATTAATAAAAATTGAACGATAGACGATTCAACAACGCATTGAAATTAGGACAATTACGAAAATTTCATGAAAAGGATATGGTCCTGTAGGCGTGGTCGTGGTGGTCATTTGGCTGATGTTATTTTCCATTATTAACGGCATACCTCCCTTTTTATAATGAAATAAAGATCCGATCATTTATCTCAAAAAATGGCATTTTTCTTTGAATATCAAAATACCACCTCTTATTGGAAAACCTGGTATGTTCCCATTATCATGGATACTCCTCAGAGCGTTTTTATTAAAAGTCGGGAAGGTACCTACCAATACAAGAAGGTAATACAGGCATATCTGGGAGCCATGCTAACTACTGCACCTGAAGGTAGAAGTTATATTAATGCCACTAACTTAAAGGTGCAGCTTAAGCGTGAAATACAATTACGGCTGATCTGTCGACTGCGACTTGATTTTAAGTCGAAGTCGACGCTGAGGTGAAATTTGTAATTAAATTAAAGCTTCAACTCCTTGAACAAACCAGAAGTCCCGACTTCTGCGATTGAACTGAAGTTGGCCGCAGCGAACACCAACTTTGCACTTTGAGCAAAGTTTAATTTCAGTCGAAGTCGAAGTTGCAATTGTATCTTGCGACATGTATTTACCATTTGAGCAAAGTTGAAGCCGAAGTCGAAGTCGTAATTGTAATTCGCGCTTTAATGTGCACACAAACGCATCCCAAAAAACCTCTGTTGAGATGATCACCCCGTCGTATGTTTCTCTATAACCAATAATAATTGAAGGTGTTATTTGTACTCACATAATTAAACCCCGTACGAGGCGGTTGTTTTTTCTTCTTGCATTTATAAATTTGATTTAGAATCATTAAAAAAAATAAAAGTTCTTAAAGTTCTTCTATCTCCATCATTGACTGATTCTAACAAGTGTAGGTTCGATTCCCGTCCGTGGGAAAAATACATAATTAAAGTAATCCAAATTCATCATAGATCATAAAAATTACGAGATACTATCAGCATCACACAAACTCCTTACCAATCCTCAACTTATTAATTTCTCCTACTATCCACAGATAATAAACTACGACCCCCACCTCTTGTAGTCATCCCGGAAGTAAAAAAATACCCAAACTCTTTATTCAGAAACTCTTATTTTCTATAAACTAATAAATAGTCAGAGTTGGTGTGGAAAAGATTTTCCAAAAACTACTTCCACCCTCTAGATCCGTGTCTTCTATTTAGAAGCTATCTTCACACTCAAACTTTTATTTTCATATGGAAAGAGATGATAGATCTCGATGAAAATGCGAAGGGGTCCATCTTCTCCCCACCCCTGCTCAGCTCTAAGTTTTTTTTTTTTTTGTGGCGAATACTTAAACTTGTAATATGGGTTTCATTTTACGAGATGATTTTAAAACAGTAAAATATATTTTTTTAGTTCTGTGGCGTCCGAATTCTTATATAGCATCACTTGGATTTTCTCCTGGACCAAATTAAAAAAAAAATAAGTAATAGGGTACAATTTTGAGATAAACAAAAAAAAAATTTTTTTACTTCAAAGATCCATAACTCTAAAGATAGAAAAACATTGACACCTACTTGGTAAGCATTCGACAGATCATTAGAGGGGCTCCATTATAATGTTTCAAAAAACCTCGGAGATATTGAAAAAAAATGTTGACACTGAAAAAAAAAAGTGCAAGCGCCTGTAGTTTCCAAGAAGGTGAAGATAGATCCCGCGCCTTATACATTTTGTTTCATTTCTCATCGAGATCTATCTACCTACTTCCATATAGGAATAGGACCATCCTAATTCGGAACACCCTATATAATGCTGAATTTAAACCTATACTGGAAATATACTAGAAATTAAACCTATACTGGAAGATATTAGCTTTGCTGAAATTCAGTTTTCTTTTTACAATAACATTAAAATTAAGATGCTTAAAAATTATAAAAGTAAAGAAGACATACAAAAAAAACTACATTATTTTGGACACTCGATGTTACATTAAAAATCCATTTCCTTTGGAATTATCTAAAAACGAAATTGAAAATTTATCTTGGGAATTCTGTGTGGTACATGCCTACATAAATAAATATCGTATTCATCTTGGTAACTTTTTATATTCTTTATGATATTTCTACAAGAATTTGCGACTGAACTGAATACTGATGGCGATAAAAAATTTGTCGCAAAACTTGTGTAGGCAGAAACTTATTTCTTTATGTAATTTCCAGATAATAATTTTGTTGTAAATAGTACTTTTTTTTTTTTTAGATAAGATATTTCATTAAAATGCGAATTTTTTTACAAAGCTAATCCTGATGATAATATAAAAAATATTCGCGAGAAAACATCTTACTGCAGTAATTTTCGAATAAATTAAGATCGACCCAATAAAACTGCCAGATAAAATAATCAATTCATGAGAATTTTAATATAAGAAAAAAAGAGGAAGAAGCAGTTATTTCAGATAGTTAGTTTCATGGTCACAGTGTATAATGGTACATAATTACTGTCTGGATGTAAAATTGATTTTCGTTAACACTAGTCGCTCGCTCTTAACTTTATATTAAGTATTTCATTTAATTAAAACTAAAATAAAAAATATTCCTATCTCGTTTCAACTCTCAAGTCATTTCATATTATTTCTTTTGTACACTGATAATAATGTTTTATTAAAAACAAGTGTAGCGCAACAGTCTCATTAAATATTTGTAGGGTTTAACTTTATACAATTTATCTTTCTTGAATCGACATCTGGTAAAATATCACATAACCTTGTTTGAGAAATCAACTGCTTTCATACACATAGGACGTTGTAAATATTTTTTACAATTTTTACATTATTACACATTTATCTATATAAAAATGAAGTTGCTAATGAATAGATAATAAATTAGACTCTATTTAAGAAGAAGAGAATAAGCTGGTGTCAAAGCGGATTTAGAAAGCTAAAAAAAAAAAGAAATTATTAACAGGCAAGGAACAGCCTGAAAATTTAGGTTATAATTAACAGAAAAACAAAAACTAAACACAAGATAAAGTGAAATTAGGAGTGGGAGAGGGGTGGGGGGTTATGGTTTGAAAGTGCTTTTTTGAAATAATAACAAAATCTACAATTTTCATATAAGGCATTTTTCAACATAACCTCAAAATTTTCAAGAAAATGGTGGAAAACCGATTTTGGTTTTTTATTTTTTTTTCTCGTACAAATAATTCAATTTACATGAAATTTTGTGAAAATATTCGTGTTTTTTTGCATTGAATAGGCATGATTTTTTTTTTTTTTTTGTATGTAGAATCTGGAAAATAAGTAGTTTCCGAGATATTTACATTTTTCGAAAAAAAAAAACCCAAAATCTTACACGGAAAACTTTATTGGTGTTTTTTTTCTATTTAAATATTCTATTTATTAATAATGGATTTAATTGCAATGACAGAATTTATTTGAATGTAATATTACTAAAGTTGAATGAATTTAATTAAAAAAAGTGGTAGAAACCATGTTGAAATTTAAGTTTTTCGTGGCAAATTCACCATACCGGACTGAGTGCATTTTTATTAACGTATATTTTTTCACTACCTGTAAAATTCCAAGTACAAGTACCAGTACCTGGACTGGAAATATTTTAATACAACTACAAGTCCCGGTACTGGTACTTAAAAATATTTCAAGTACAAGTCCCGGAACTTGTACTTTAAAATTTTTCAAGTACAAGTCAAGGTACTGATACTAGTACTTAAGTACCAATGTACTTAAGTACTTTACAGATCTGAATAAATAGTATAACGATGAGTAATCTATTTTATGTATATTTGAATACATAATTATTAAATAGAACAATTAATTTACTGATATTTTTTTTTAATTTTGATTGGCTTCATCTTCAGAAAAATATTGTTTTGTAATTTTTTTTATAAAAACAAAAAATTTATGATAAATTATAAATTTCTAATGAATTTTAGATCATTTGCATTGTGGTTGTTCTTCTTCTTCATCAATAAAACTTTCCAATTCCGAAGGATCTTCGAAATTATCGACGTCTTCGAGCTCTTTTCAATATCAAGACTCTTCCGAATTACTTGCGTCTTTAAATATTTCTTTTTCTCTAATTGCGCAGTTTTCATTACTGCATAAATTGGTTCATTTTAAGTCGTGTTTTCAGGAACGACTTTCACAGCTGCAGCTAATACTATTTAATAATTTTTCGGGAATTTATACTGAGCTGTTTAGGATAAATTTGGGCACCTAGATGTTCGTTTCAGAACCATTGCACAGCTTTTTTGTTATCAGGTTCGTTGTCCAAATAATAAACAAGCCAAATTTGAAATTTATAATAAACTCTATAGGAGTGTTGACCTATTGAGAAATTTTTCCAATTTGAAAATAGATTTGTTAGTTTCCAGTTGGTAATGTTCAAATCTTAATTGATTTAATGACATATTCCAAATGCTTCCACACAACTGGATAACTGAATAGGCACTACTCCAAAACGAGCTCAGCTGGTCTCTTGGCGCGGACCATCTTATTCGCCCCCCCCCCCCGCCGTCAACTTCAGGCGGGCTTAAACCTTTTATAAGTAGGTACGTATTCCAAGTACTTTTCTAATATTGAGCTCGCAATTTTGACAATTTTTCTACTACATTTATATGATATGCATAATTTAAAAGATTTTTTATTAATTTGTTATTTATTTAAAAGTTTCAGCATAGTTTTTGCCACTTTCTTTAATTAAAATCATTCAACTTTAGTAATATTACATTCAAATAAATTCTGTCATTGCAATTTAATCCATTATTAGCAGATATAATAAAAAAAAATGAAAATAGTAAAAAATATTGAAAAATTCGTGATTCGAAAAGTCATTTTTTTGGCTTTTCTCAATTTTAAGCGGTTTTATGAAAAATAAACCATCAACATACATAGATCATTTAAAAGTAAACGTCTCAATTGGTTAAAATGAGCCCTGATAGAACATTTATATAGAAAAAAACACCAATAATGTTTTCCGTGGAAGATTTTTTTTTTTTTTTTGAAAATGTTAATGTCTCGGAAACTACTTGTTTTCCAGATTTAAAAAAAAAAATCTTATTCAATGCAAAAAAAGGGTATAGGTACTTTCACAAAATTTCATGTTAGCTGAATTCTTTTTCCACCATTTTATGAAGGACAATTTTCCGCTAAAAGGTCACGTTTTGCCAGAAATCGCAAAAAACCATTTTCATAGGTATGAAGAGAAACAAGGAAATAAATAAGGAAGATTTCCTAAATCTGAGGCAAATTTTCTTACTTTTTACCTAAATTTTACTTAACTTCGAAGTCAAATTTAAGGAAATGTATTGACTTTGAAGTAAGATCTATTCCCAAGTGCAAGGCAAGATAACGTAAATATTCCCTAAATAATTCCCTATTCTATTGTGTTTGCTCTCAAACTCTGATTTACCAAGAAAGTTAACCTCTAGGCAAATTGGACTAAATAAGCAAGTTTAGCGAATTCCCTCATAGTTGAAATTACGTAATTCTGCCTTCGAAACCAACGAAAAAAAAAGAAGTTTATTTCAACATTAGTGAATGTGTTAAAAATGTTTTTAAGGCTGGGTCGCTGTCATAAATAGGACAAGATGGGACGGGGCGTTAAGATTTTTGAATAAATCCCAAATTGATTAATAGAATATTTATTTAAACACCTAAGGCAACAAAATAACGTTTTCTAATTTTTAATTTTGTCCCCCAATTTTTATTGAAAATGATTTAAAAATGAAAATTCAATGATTTATTTTTAATTTCTCTGGTTTGCGGAGTGGGGCTGCCACAAATTTGAACCAGATTAAATAAATTTTTAACATAAGCTTTTTGCAGTAAATAAGCAGAAAATAACGTTTTCTGATTTTTAAAATTCTACTTATATCTACGACAATTTGACGCAATAGTTTGCTTTACCTGCATTTTACCCATTAAGAAAGCAATCTATTGCATCAAATTTTCATAAAAGTAAGTAGAATCTTAATAAGGTGTGTGCATGATCACTTGTCTCACCGCACGGGATTATTAAATAATCCTTCAAATTTTTATCTAAAATTTACTTTAGAAATTTTTTTGCATTGTGATTGACAAGAGTCAAAAACAGTTGGATTAATCTTAACCGCTAACATTTTTTGAGCATTTCTTTTTTATTAGGAACCTTTTTCTGAAATTTTTTTCTTCAGAATTTTTATTTGCACAGTCTGCTACAGAGCATAGACAAGATTCTACCGCAAGCCAAAATAAAACTATAAAATAGAGGATACTATAAAAAAACTACTACTATTATTAACAAAAAAATTATCTTTTGCTGTTCCTATTTTGTTTTTTTTTTTATGAAACATATAAAGTATTTATATGGCTACATTTGACATACATAAGGATTACAAAAATCGATTGATCCATTCACGAGATATGATTTTTTTGTAAATACGTTCCATCATAAAGTCACGAAGTTTCGGCGAGTGGTAGAAGGAAACAAAAAGAATGGGTGAGATATTTTCGTATTCCATACAAACTCTAAAAGTTTCATCCAAATCGGAGATCGAATTCGTGTAGAATGAGAGCATTTTCAGATGATTTTCTATTTCCGACTCTTCTTCTTGCTTTTAATGAGGTGACAGGAAAGTTTCATGCATAATTTTTCATATTCTATAAGTATTTCTTCCACCACTCGAGCATGTTTTTTACCCAGAAAGTTTTTGCGCACAAAGTACGGGAACATACCTAATGAAATCAGAATTCTACTTGCTTTTCGACGAGCTGAGCCTTGCTCGCATTTCTATGGGGTAAAAAACAACTACAAAAAACTATTTTTCATTAACCATTGACAATAATTCCTTTTTGAGCTCTCCTGGTAAGGAAACTTTTCAATTCACATAGTATTACTGCACTATTCGAAAAGTTATTACGGATAGACAATTTATTTCGTTAATTTGAAGTCGAAAGGGGTTACAGCGATATGGTTCTTTTTTTTTCTATGTATTGGAACGTTTCCAATTTTTCATTCACTGGGAAATATAAATTCCGTAAAAGAAGTGTTGAAACCGATAACATGCACGAACTAATTTATTTTACAAATTTTTGGTGGCACATACCATCTACTCGGACTGTATCTGCTTTAATGGAATAAATGTTTTTACTTCAAGGTAATCAACTCCATAAAAACTGAATTCAGGGAAACTCTCCGAAGTTGAATACGAAGTTTGGTAGGCTATCATTTCACCACGAAGATAGAGGACTTTCAAAAAATATTAATTCTATTAGTCCATTCGTATTGCTTAATTATGCCTTAAGTATAAACAATTGAGCAGTAGCGTCGTTCGATATATACTAGTAGAATAGTAAAAGGGTCCGTGTTACTTTGGCATTTTAATTAGCCCACCCTTAAATTTAGTTGATTTTTTATTTTATTTATTTATTTATTTATTGGAAGACAACAATTTTTTTTTATTTACTTTATTTTTCGGACATTATTTTCGAATTCAGAACAGTGGACAAAAAAACATAGTTCTACTAAGGTAAAATGGTGGCTAATTTGGAACTTGTTCCAAAAAGAACAAAACATCAGCAAAATTTTCATGAATATGGGCTGTTCGAGGAAAAAATTGCAAAATGCTTTCAAACACTACCAAAATCATGGAACTTTTGAGAATCAGAGACGATGACGATCTAAATCGAGAAAAACTTCTAATTGAGAGTACAATCAGGTATTCTCTTTAGGAGCCCTTCACCACTTCAATGGAAATAAGAGCCTAAATGTAGGAAAATTATAGCGTCAACATCTCTACCAGGACTATCAGCTAGCGATTACTCGAACATAATCTCTGAGCATATCAGAGTCTCAAAAAACTGAAGGTTACACAAGGTAATCTAAGAAAACGTATAGATTTCGCTAGAAGCCATCGGTTCAAATGTCAATTATTTTGCAATTCGTTCATCTGGAGGGATGAATCAAAATTTAATCTGAATGCACCTGATAGACGAACGTAGGTTCGATGTCCATCAAAAAAGGAACTGGAAGCTAAGTACACCAGGAAGACAGTTCAGTTTGAAGGGGGCAGCGTCATGGTTTAGCTGTTACAGTGTTGATCGAATTATTGAAATAAAGGACATGGACGGTCTAATGTATAAAAGTATATTGGCCATTCAATTGGAAGAATTTTAAGAGAATTTCCCACTGTCAGCATATCACCAATGGATGTTCTAGCAGAACGTCATATGGCTCGCAACTTTCCATAATGTGTGCCCCCATAGAGCCCCGATACAAACCTCTTTTGAAATTTGTGGGATATCATCAAAAGACGTGTTTCGAAAATTAAACTGAAGACAACAATGAAATTTTGAGACACCATTCCTCAAGAATGGTACTAAATAAGTCCTGACGCCTGTGCAGACTTGGTATTCTCAACGGAGAGGAGATGTGCTGCCATAATCACTCAGAAAGGGTACCCAACGAAATATTAGGAGGAGTTTAAATATAATTTAAATTATATGTTATTTTCTTTTTATTAATAAAATTATCATATTTTTCAGATATAATAAATATCATTTTGGTACCAATTTTGCTCTTACTTATTTTATATGTAAATCCTTTGGTTTTTTTTTTTTTTTTGTAAACAAATTTATATTTTTTTTATATTTTTAGATATAGTGTGTATATATTTATCGAAATAAATCAAACGCTGAATTAGAATATCTGAAATTATAATGGGACTCTCTCTAAAGTTTGCAATTTTTTGTTATTGTTTATTATTTTTTTAATTTTATTTTATTTTTATTTTTGAACGCTTTTTTATTTTTTTTAAATATATTTATCATTTAAAAAACCAAAAAAATCATGCTGGGATTCGAAGTGGCTTTTTTTTTTTTTTTTAATAAATTTTTATATTTTCAAATATATTTTTCATTTTTATTAACAAAAAAATCATGCTGGGATTCGAACTCGCTACAGACAGAGTCTGGACTTTTCTCATAAATATATTTATAACGTCCACAAATCCAAATACTGAATGTCATAATCTAATATGTTGTTTTGTTTTTTTTTTACAAATAAAACACCATTAATATCACGCCGAGTCAAAAATAGACGCCTGAGCATAAAAATCAAATGATTTTTGCACCGCCTTTTTTTCTGTTTATATGAACAGCATAAAAAGGTCTCCAAATTACGGGTCACAAAAATAAAACCAGGATAATATAGTTTCAGCATGGTTCATTGACAGACTAGTCATCAAAACTATCAAGCAAGGAGTTCTGGGCTCAAATCGTGACTTTCTTAGTGGCTCTTAGTTTATGTAATTCTCTTAAGCAAAGAAAAAATGAGTACTTAGGGTATAAAAACCTAAGAAAAAATTTGGCCAAATGTAATTCTAACTGATAAATTCCTTCATATACCTAGTCCCATTGTCAAAAAACAGATGGAGCGTTTCTACTTTTTTTCTCTCTAATCAGTTCAGTTGATATATTCGCAGACGATGAAATCACCTTGATACAAAATATATGAAGTCAATTCATCCAGTCTTACTGGGTATAAAATCATCCAAAAAAGTCATTTTTCATTATTTAACGATTATTCACTCGTTTAAAGACTTTAACCCCCCCCCCAACCAAAGAAGGCATCAACAATATAATCTTACTTGAGCCAAGATAAAAAGCTAAAAATTTCCAAGCCCTGATAAAAAAAAGCAAGAACAAACCGCCAAAAAAAAATTGCTCTCCACGTCATGTATATATGTATCAAAAATCGCAACCAAAAGATCCGTATTATTTCGTCATAACACCGGTTGGTACAGCGCAGCAGCCTTACTACAGATAACTCAAGATAAAAACAGCAAGTAAGCGATATTCCAGTAATTACGCATTCATGCTCTAGTGAAACACAGGAAATTGAGATCGCATGCAAGTATCGACAGAATCTCTTACCATTCAAAAAAAAAATGTGTCGTTAATCTTCCGTTGCACGAAATATCCGAGGTAAGGTAATAATTATTATTGTCCACAACTGCTATCTGTTGTATCGGATCACATAACATTACGGGCACACGTATTGATGCTGTAGGTGATCGTCTTATGTAAAATCTCGACAGGTGTATGCATTTACCTGGTGGGTAATAATATAATTTCTTTCTACCCAAAACGTCACTTTTTGTTACAATTATTATACCAAAGATATCGCGACAAAAAAAAAAACGGTGGCACACTGTAACTCTTTTGCTACTTTCTTCAAGTTGCGTTGATTCTCTTTTCGCTTTTAATTCACTTTCAATCACTTCTACTACACACAAAAATTTTAACAAAACTAACAAAGAAAAAAGAACAAAATCACAAAAACCAACATAAGCGAAAGAAATGATTTCTTTTCGTTCAAATAAGGGAAAACCAAAAAAAAATCTCAAGAAAACCGCCAAATTATCATGAAGAAGTTCATGGAAAACGTTCGCGAATTTTATTCCATATGAGAGATTGCTTTGCTTGCGGTTTTACGATCGCCGGAATGAGCAAACAGAAGAATTGTTATTAGCGAAAGATAACTTCCCGGCTGAACCAAAGGGTAAGAACATTGCGCTTGCGCTGTCTGAGGTTTACTGCAATGGATAACTTAAAACGGGCTCAATATTAACTGCAAGCTCTGCTGATCGCAGCTTATACGGCTAGCTAACCGCTAACATTATGTATATGAGCTTAAGACAGCGCCACCAAAGAGATCACTTCTGGCTTAAGCCGAGTTTATCGGGTCTCAGCGGCGGCCAACTGTACCACACCACACCATACAGGAACGGGTAAAAAGTAAGCTCGCTGAGTGAGTGATATGGGAAACTATGTGTATACTCAACTCATAGTCATAACCCGTTGCTGTTGATCTGTGCAACAGCAGTAGCAGCAGCAGCAGCATTGGCGTAGTTTTCCAATCGAAATTTACGGCGACTACTGTTATTAGTCCACACAATTTTGAGATTGAGAGTAATTAAGCGTGTTTTTTTCCCGATGATGTATATGGATCAGGCTTTAAAGAATCTATTTCCTGCTTATACTTCAGCTGAAACAATTAGCTTCACGGTTATCAGATGAGCCTAGTTTTGATCCGGAAATATCTTCATATTACTGTTACGTCGAAATTTATCGCGATTTTTACACCACATTAATCTGAGTTTTTCTCGTGCAAAATTTATATTAAATTTTCTTACGCAAGCTCACAAATTTATTCTGTTTTTATGATATACGATTGATTTGCTTAAGCAGCACCCGCAGCAATCTTTTACCGACATATGTATGTATGCAGGGTGCACCATATGTATGTGGTGTTACACCCCGAAGGCTATGAATATAGATCATGCTTTAGACAAGCAAAAAATTGTATGGGTAGTGGGAGGAAAATCCTAACAGTTTCCGAGATAACGTGATTTAAAGATATTTGGGTATGTTTTTATAGACCACCCTGTAACTTATGAACGTTATACTCTATGATGATGACTTAAAATTTTTTAGATTGATAATCTTTAGAAATTTCTAATAGTCCATAAATTTTTCTTCTTCTCCGTTTTGAAGTTATGGCTCAACAAAGTTAAAATTTTGGAATTTTAATTCAGTTTTCCTTATTTAACTACTATTTTTATCATAAAACCTGTTATCCATATCTATTTGTCATATTGGATTTAAAAATGTCCAAAGGCTTCACTAAAATGACCTATGACACTCTGTGTGGACAAAATGTATCCTTTCTGCGTTTTTGCACTTTTTCTTAAGCATATACAGCGAAAAAGTTCAGTAAATGCCAGAAAGTAGGCAATTATATTTTTGGAATTAACTTTCTAAGCCATTTTCGCTGGATATGTTGGAAAGGTCCAACGATTATCAATCTAACAAATTTTAAAATCATCATCATAGTGTCTAACGCTCAGAAGTGACGTAGTGTGTGACGCATAGTGGTCTATAAAAACATATCCGAATATCCCGTTATCTTGGAAACCGTTACGCTTTACAACCATTAACACGTGCAATTTGTTTCTTGACTAAGCATGATCTATTCAAAGCATTCGGGTGTAAAGCCACATATGAGACACCCTGTATAATATGTAACCTATTTATATAAAGAAAATAGAACAACCTCCCACTTACATAAAAATCCTCAGCATACTTGAAAGGCAAATCTTAAGAGCGTGCACAGTACTTCATAGAAGAGCCAACTGGTAAACACTTCCCAAACAGAGTAGTCTACGTAGTAACCAATATAACTCCTATCAAGAAGTACTTGTTCGAACTTGCGTACAAAAGTTGAGAAAATCTCTAACCACTCAAAATCACTTATAAATAACCTACCACTAGCAAAAAATTTGGCGAACATCCGCAACAGCGAAACTTAAGCGACAATAGAGTTGCACAACATGAGAGTAAATGCGACAGAGCTAAAAATTATGTATTATCTATGCGATATAAAAGCGAAATGAACGCGAATATAAATGCTGTTCTCTTTTATTTATCTTACATAAAAACGACAAATTACTGATCTGTTCTCGCTGAAATGCAAGCTCAGATGGAAAAATAGAACCGAAAATCTAAAATTCTCAGAAGTTCGGGCACAAAACAGCGCACATGCACGTGTTTATGTAACATAAATAAAAGAGAAAAGAGTTTATATTCTCGTTCGTTTCGCTTTTATATCGCTTGGATAACATAAATAATTCTTAGTTCTGTTGATTAACTCTCATGCTTCGCATTGTGCAGCTTTAAGGAGCGTTTACAATGACAGAGTAGAGTGGAGTGAGCTTTTACCAGAGTAGCGTGCATACACAATAGAGAGTTAGCTTCGTTCGGATTTTCGAAATCATATGAAAATTGTGTGACAGATTATCATGTGTTTACATTTGAAATATATTTCAAAACAGAACACAGTTTGTCGATTCACATAATTTAGTTAACGAAATGGTGTTAAATGACAGAGAATAATTCTATAATTACATCAGAATGAGCTATGAACAACTTAAATTATCACAAAAAACAAATTAAAATTTAATACAGACACTTTCGAAATGAACGACTGCCATATATATTGCATTGATAAGCCAATTCGAACATAAGAAAATTTTAATTCTAAATTGATTTTATTTTGTTAAAATCGAGTCATAGAAATAATAATTATATTTTTAATTTCTTTGTAAAAATATTTATATTTTGTTTTGCTGTTATAATTTATTAATTTTCGTTAGTTAAAGCTTGCAAATATCAGTGCGACATCTATTAGAAGCTAGTGTTTCGAAACAAATGTTGAAAGCTTTCGAAACTACCAACGTGAAATATGGAATTGTTCCAATCTGACGCTACTCTGTGAAATTCCACTCTGGTGGGTAGCGTGAAGAACTTATATTGGAGTGCAAGCTTGAGAAAAGGAGAGAAAATGCAATCTGGTGACTCCACTCTACTCTACCATTGTAAACGCTCCTTTATTGTCGCTGAAGTTTCGCTAATGCGGATGTTCGCAAAATTGTTTGCTGGGAGAGGGTTACATTCGGATGATACACGAGTGTTTTATTACATATGTATGCGTGTCCTAAGTTTATGTCCATATAGATCATATGAAAACGATAAATTTTCTTCGATGTCTCAAGCGTTTATCAACCATGTATCAACTACGTATACCATGGGTTGAGACACACTCGATACAAAAACTGGTTCTTACGTTGTATCTAGTCTCGAGCGAGTGTGTATCATCATGTGTCAGGGGACTCAGTAACCATCGATTGCTAAACTCTCCCAACAATCCACATCCTATACTTCCTATCTCCTTCCTGCGCCCTCTCACTAACAACTAACTTCTATGAGGTAATGATATGCAGTACGGTTGATATGTGGTGCATCATCCGTAAAGAAAAAGACAACATGAAAACGGAAAGTTGCAAAAAAGACAAAAGACAACTATCAACAAGAGGACAAAAGATGCTATGCAATCGAACTGAAGGCTAAAGAAGAGCCCCAAGGACCAAAGAAAAACAGAATTTATTAAAAGAACATCGAGGAAAATATCGACAATCCAAAGAGGCACAGGACTCACTTGAATTGGCTTGACTTGACTTACTGCGTTTACCCACGGTATACAGACAGACTAACAAGTATGACTGTCGCAAACCATAGATTCACCATTTTGTGTTTTGTGACGTCATGTGAATCGAATTCCTATAGAAGCAAAATAAAGTTTCAAATTGTTTGTAAATTTATTCTATTGGATCCATTTAAGATGTTGAAATAAGTACAATTTTACTTCGTTGACATAAAGCCAAATTGAATTTTTCAATTTAATATCCTTTAGGAAAAGTCAGGTCGCTATTAAATGAAGTGCCTATGAAAGTTTTGTCGGTAAAAAAATGAAAAGTAAAAATGGAATACCTGATGATTTTCGCTGTTAATTGATTAAACGGAATACTCACATTATTTCTATAGTCAAATAAGATGTTGACAATTATACTTTCTCAAACAAAAGACATATCGGCAATCATCTAACCTTTCCACATAATACCTCGCAGATAAACAATTTCTATTACTTTAATCTACCGGTTGTGCTCAAAGTGCACGTAAATATCTGATGCATATTCATTTCTTCACATTAATTAAGTAAAAGGTATCGATTCATATATGTAATACAATTTTTCATTATTATTATTAACAAAGGTGGGGTTAAGTAGGAATATGAACTTTCACTGCAAGTTTTCTCAGTAATATTAGATTTAATTTTTTTGAAATTATTTTATTCCCAAAATATACCTTCTTACGCGCAACAAAGTGACACAATCGACATCTGTTGGAAATGGAAACAACTTTAGGTTAGTGACATCTTACCCAATAAGCAATAATTCCATATGTGGAATTTTCGCACGGAATTCCAGCGGAAAAAAGTGACGGCATTCTCACACACACAGCTGTTTTTTACACGCTACAGCGAACGCCATTTTCAGCTTTACAAATGTGTTGGAGGTATACGAAAAATTGTTAATGGCTTATATTAGCTGTATTCTTTTGGTTCCGTGTAGTGTTCTGCAAAACACAGGCGATTGCGAATTAAATTGATTTTTAGAGTGCATAGCAGTAGAAAAAGTTTTGAAAGTATAGCGAAAATATCAAGGTGCCATGATTTTAATTCTTACAAAACGCTGAATCTGTCAAACTTTGCTCCGAATTTATCAAGCTCTATTTTTGCATTTTGCAAGGATTCAAGTCATGGCAGTTCGATTATTTTCTCTATACTTTCGAAACATTTTCTACTGCTTTGCATCTTACAAATTATTTATGTTCCACTGTTTAATTAAAAAATGCAGAAAAGCTTTGAAATCCCTAGGAATTCCATATAGAAATGCCTCGGAAAAGTCTGGGAATTTCATGCCAAAATAACATGGAAATCCGATACATTTCCACGTTCAGTTCCATCTACCAACACAATCAAAGACTTGGAATCTCGGCGCAGTTCCCTTCGACCAAAGAAGCGGAAATCTGTGCGCAAATAGTACGGATTTCCAGGAAAACTCGTCAAAAACGACAAGGAAAACGACCGGAATTCCATTCGAATTGCTTATTGAGTAGTAAACCTTGGGTTGTTATGGTTGTATGTTGAGTGATTGACATCGGACGTGAAGTCCAGACTTTCAGCATGAGCTGACAGATCTCTCGGTGCACAGCGTTGACTGCAGGGCGGCACGCTAGCTCGCCTCATCTATTGGCGGAAAGTGTGAGGAGGTTTCACGAAAATCTGCCGCTGCCACCGACTGATCTGTCAGCTCATGCTGACAATCTGGACTTCACGTCCGATATCAATCACTCTACATACTACCATAACAGGGTTCGGAGAATAGAATTAACGGGAAGGTTCTAGGATAATTTGTAGAGTATAAATACAGCGCTTTTCACATCCAGGAGGCGAGTCTTATTTCAGCCAGTGAAGTAAACGAAGTAAACTATTTGGATTGTGATAATTAGAAGTTCAGTACTAGCGATAACTAAAGAGTTGATTTGATAATTGTTTGTAAATTGTGAGAGTAAACAGTAAAGTTAAATGAAGTTTAAACTATATCCGAAATATTGACCTTGAAATTGAAAAATAAAAGATTTGCTGTAACTGAGATATTACTGCGGTAATAATTGCTGTCAATGAAGTATGGAATAACTGCATGTACCCTTGTCCGAAAGAGTGAACCACCAGAATCAATCCACCAATTCGTTTGGACCGTTGTTGTTGGTAAATAGTTATTCATTAAAATTCTTAAGAACAATTTGCAAATATATTTCTAAGAAAATATGTCGGAAAATCAGATAGGTAAAAAACAATTTATGCTCGCTGACCAATTTCTTGGAAACAATAACACTTTCAAATCTCTAAATTGTGTGCTTTTTCATGAGTAATCGGTGCAACAAAAATATAAAAACATCAATCGGTCTGTTAAGTATTGCGTGCGTTTTTCTAAACAATCAAACACTAAAATAAATATGTAGTATTCCTGTGATAGGTATATAGATGACTTTTCGACATAATAGCTGTCTTATTTTGCGCTCCTTGCTCTAGAACAAATTGTTCTGTCGATTGAAGCGAACTATTTGTACCGTTCGCTTCATTTAGATTTTTCTATGAAAATGTATGAGGCGTTCTTTTGTGTATCTTTTGTTCTGCTCTGTTCTGCAGACAAAAACTAACACAGCTTATATAAAACACAAGAAAATTCTAAAAAAATCGTACATGTTTTAAAGGCGGAGAGCTACGAGTGAATGACTATTATACCCACTCCAGACTCCACTATTGCTACTAAAAAGAAGACAAACAAACGCCCAAACCAGCGCTAGGTGTCACCACAGATTGGAAAAGTGCGTCACAGCACCAGCATAATTCGCCGGCGTCAGCTACACATTGTGTCCGTACCATACGAAAATCGTCCTGTTAAACTTTTACAACTCACTCTACAGTCCAGCGCCACATTCAATTCACTCGAAGGTGACGTGACGCGTTGGGGGGGGGGGCATGACTTCCGGGACCCTCCCCCTGTATACGCGCCTGCCTGCGGCCACCATGGGCTAATTGTGTTTTTTAATTTTTAAAGCTCATTGAGTTGAGTTATTTCAACGAAAGGTCTGGCTTGATGTCTGTTTAATTGTAGAAGTTCAGCAGTTGATCCTTTGGAGTAGTTTTCCAGAAAGAGCTGTAGTTGTCAACAATATTTAAGCCCGACGCACATCGAACACAGCACAGTAGGTACAGCATAAGAAAATGGGCAGTCATAGAGTAAAACTTACTTAAAACTGCTACGAAGCGCATATCGAACACAGGAGAACTATTTTTCTATTTCGTCTCTTTTGGTAAACGGGTAGAAAGCTTGTACCAATCGAATAATTTGACTGTTTGTCTAGTACTAAACTGTGAGCTAGGAGCATTAGAGGAATAGAAAACTGTGCGTAGATCACAGAGTACAGAGGCGAGATAGAGACGTTCGCTACCCTGCTGTACGTTGTTCTGTGTTGTGTTTAATGTCCGGCGGGCCTTACTTTCCTTCCAATGTAGTTCGGCTTGGATTGTTATAGCTACTCCGATTATCTTCCTTTGGCTGTTCAACTTTAATCCTTTTTTTATTTATTGTTGCCTGCAATGTTCCTATGACCAGACACCAAAATTAGAGTAACTATGTTTAAGTTCGCTAATTTTATTACTTTTTACATACAGTCCCATGCCAACTTTGATTGAAAACGGTTCGATCCGAGAGCCAATATTGCGGCCCTTGCTGTCAGAGGGAATTACTCGTAGATACTATGATACCTGTATCCTTTTTTGATGATTTCCTTGGTGCAGAGCTCAATGGCTTGTATATCTGCTTGGAAAACAGTATTGGTCATGTCGGCATATATCTTGACTTTGGACCTTTCACTGTATATTCCAGCCCCCCCCCCCCCCCCCGTTTGATTTGGAACCATTTGTACCATAGCAGAGGTCCTTTTTCAAATATCCGAATTCGTTTAAACCCCAATTTATTTGCTCTGGACAGAGCTACTTACTAAAAAAAATACCCAAATGTAATACTTTATAACTTTTGAATGAGCAATATCAAAAAAATAAAGAATTTATCGAAGATGGACATATCTGAAAAGATGTAGATAATTTTAAAATGAAATAAATCTTTTGACTGTTTGTTGTTGATCTCCCGAACATTTCTTTAATTGGATAGTCTCGTGTAACAACAGTAGCGATCTCTCTTACATAACTAATATATTAATTTCATTCAGCTGACTCAAAATATTTTAAGTTAATTAATTTTTTTCTCCAAATCGATCGATCATACTGATTGATCTACTAACTAACAATAACAAGTGATCATTGGTCAGTCAACTTAACAAGTATAGGTAAGGAAAAACCAAATTGCATAGTCATCCTCTTTTGTGGTAGGTAATCAATTTATCCTAGACCAAGAACACCGTGATCTCTAATCACTGCCAAGTCAATAGATAATTGACAGCAAAATATTAGGTCGAGGATAAGGTTGCAGATTTTTTTTTTGTTTTTTTTTTTTTTTTTTTTCTAAAATAATTCGGAAGCTGAAGGCTTCATAAATCATAATTTTAATGACAGCCATAACACTCCGAATAGTCTTAATCTAGGTAATTTCGCAAATATCTGACAAATAATGCCAAGTTTAAAATACAAGTGTACCACCCTTTTGCTATGAGAATAATTAGCAGTAAATTTTTTGTTTTTGTTCCAAACAAACTTCTGCCAAAAGGAAGTTTATGGAGTTTATGTGGAACTAAGTAAAATCTACTAAAATCTATTCATATCTTTGCAAATCGCTATGACTTATTGCATATTTTCGAGTGATATAGAGTGAAAGTTATTTCCGACGTAATAATATAATTGCGCGCTTACTACAACTTTTATGTGCATGCGCATGTCGTTCAATCTCGCGCAAGAGAATAATTTGAATGCAGGAGGCCTAATGGCTGTGACCGCGTCAATACCCATATGTTCACTAAGCAATTAGCGCCACACTGCAGCAACTATGTGCACTTTTCTGTTTGCTCATCGAATCGGAAAAATCGGTTACTTAATGTCTGTTACATTATCGGTTAACAACCGTGGCCGAACTTATTAGCCTGCACATTTTACTTAAAGCAGACCGCTCGAGGAAACGTTTTCGTCGCTTCATTTATCCATTCTCTCTGGCATCATCCTGTAAGCGCTTGCAGTATAGGTATGTGCTGCAAAACGATGAAAATTACCTGCAGGCTTTTGAGTATAAATAAAACAAATAAAAAACCAAAAAAAAACAAAGAAAAAAAAAAGAAAATAGAAATAAATAGCCATGTAGCCGCAGATCAATCGAAACTGGATCGCAATTGAATTTCGTGTGTACTTGGCGTACTTGTAATCCAGCTAACCTAACCGAACCATTTGGTCCGCTCAGATAGAAGACAATGGCGAAATAAATTTCTACCGCGTTGTGATATAGGTGGAACAAAATAAAATGGACGTTGGCTGCCTACCTGCCTGGCCATTCATTCAGCTAGAAACGATACAGCCAGGTGAGCAAGGTGAAACCCCACCTATGATCACGATTTTACGTGGATTAGTTTTTTAACATTTTATGAGGCGCATTTCAATGAAGTCTAGATACATCATGAAAGTTTGAACAACTGGGATTAAGGATCGCGTGTCTAGTGATTATTGATAAACACACTTTCATCATCATATATTTTTTTAGTTAATATGGCAAATTCTATTTAACTAAGTATGTAAACCAATTAAACCGTTAGATCTATTGGAATTTTCCACCAAAACGAAAAAAAAACGTATCTCAGCGAGTATAAATTTTTATCTATAGTCTGAAATCAAATGAACCTAGTACTGAATAAATTATGAAATGCATACACATGTGCAATGTTGGTACTAAAAGAACATGCATTCCTCTGTTTTCCTAATAAATTCCACACACTTCTTTCTCACACGGGCCGGGCAATTGATTTATAACCAGTTTAATAACTTAAATTTAATGGCAATTAATTAATTATTTCACATTTAAATTATTTCAGTTGTTCTTGGCAGGTTTGGATTCTCTTTATGGTTCTAATGGGTTTAGTTTCCAGGGAGTGGATAGAACTGAAGCCTTGAATACGATTTTTGCTATTAAATCTAATACTGATGGCCCGGAAAATATGTCACCCCGTTTTGTAAAGCTAATTGCGCCGCTCATTATGGGCCCCATTTTATATACTTATCTTCAATACCTGGCATTACGAAATCGGTATTCCCAAAGATATGGAAAACAACGCACATACTTCCTATCCCTAAGATGGCTACGGCTACAACTCCTGCTGATTATATACCCATCAGCTTGCTTTATGTTCTTTTGAAAGCTCTAGAGAAGCTACTATATTGGCAGGTTTAATAGTACATACTGCAAAACAATCTCATAAGTAGCTGTCAATGTGAGTTTCGACCCAAGCATAGTTAAGAAAGTGTTATCGTTAAAGTCACAACAGACATATGCGTTGCACTTGATAGAAGAAGACTTCTCTAAAGCTTTCGACAGTGTTTGCCATGTAAACTTGCTAGAAAAATTGATTAATAAATTCCATTTCTCGTGTCGAGCTGTTCATTTAATAAAGGAATTTCTAAAGGGGCGATAGGAAAAGCTTACCCTTGGGGACAATAATTACTCAAATTTTCTTCCTCTGCCTTGTGGAGTATCTCAAGGTTCTATTCTTGCTCCTCAAATCTTCAGCATATACATATCTGCCTGAAATAATACAAGATGTCAACATCCATATGTATGCTGACGACGTTCCAGGTCTTATCGAAGACTGTGTGGCTCGGATGAACTGTGATTTACATAACATATACACCTGGTCGATTGACAATAAACTTAAACTAAATCCAAGTATGTCACAGTGAATGGCTTTTTCCTTTGGTACTTTTGACTCTTCATCACTTCCTCCTATTCTTTTGAATGGTTTTTCAATTCCCAATGTGGATAAAGTCCTCGGGGTCACCTTAAACTCTAATATGAAGTGTTGTGATCTCGTCAACTCTAACCTATCAAAGATCTACGCCACCCTCCGCCACCTATGGTTATCTGCTAGAATGCTTTCCGCTAAGGTATGCTGTCATCTCGTTAAGTCTCTAAAACTAAACACGGTTCACTTGTTTTCCAGATGCTAGATTCATACTGCTCCAGAAAATTACAAGTTGCATTTAAGAGGAGTCAATACCAAGATTTGCAAGTTTCATACATTTTTCAATGCGAATTTCTAGCAAACTATTTGTAGCAGAAAAATGATTTATATCTTAGATTAAAGGTAACGAAGAGGTCTAGTAAATAACGTTGAGAAAAATAAAAAAAAATGTATTGGAATGGAGATATTAGCTCGGAAGCTTGTAAAAAATGGTAAAAATTGATTTTTTTCAAATCAAATTCCTCTTAGCAGGTATTCTCATTTCTTTATATTGTGACTATTTTAGAGAGATAAAGCCTAGATCTAGCAAATAACGTCGAGTTTTTTCATTTTTAGTAGCGCATTTTTTAATGGTTTAACTCTAATAGTACTTGTTTTTTCTCTCGATATTTCACCGACGAGAAATTGCAATATTTCGTTGAAAGTTTTAGAAATATAAAGTAAAATAGTATATTTAACAATTATGTGCAAAATAAAATTTAGGAGAGTTCATTCTCGTTAAAAATTTTCAATTTCTTTAAACTGCAAATTTTCATTGTCGTCTTAAATTGTCCCATGTTGGGTTTCTGTCTTTTACGCTAGATGTCTCTAATGTGACTTGTGAACTAGGTCTACGCTAATTTTATATGAATTTTCATACGTTCAGGACACAAACCAACGTATAGTAAGTTTTATTGCCTACAGGCTCGCTGGTATCTAAATTGAAATTTTTGCTGAGTACTGACTCCTCTTAACGATTGCGTAAGTTTTATTTTCGGGTTACGAAGATTCGATCATGTGTTTCACCTGAATTATGCAACATTACTCTATTGAAGTATATCTAAAGCGTTGAGCATTATTCTTCCTATTCAACTTACAACACAACTCTCAGCCCGCTTACTTGAGAACTATGCTCCAACCCTTGAACTCTACCAGTAGTTACAAACTGCTAATTCCACATTTTCAGACCTCTGTTCTTGATAGATCTTATATTGTTCAAATTACTCGAATGTGGAATTCATTACCACACAGCATCCAGAAGGCTAACTCGATCGGTACTTTCAGGAGTTTTCTTGTAAATTTTTTGACATAAGTAGCTTTGTTGTTCTATTTTTATTCTTCTTATAATGACTCGTACGCGCAGATTTTAGATTTTCTTATTCTAATTTGCTATAATTTTTTTTCGTTTTTATTTTATTTTTTATCTTAATTTTACTTATTTATTCATTATTTATTTGTTATTATTGTTTATTTTTTTTTTTTGTTCATCTAATATCATTTGCTGTTTTCCAATTTTTTGTTGTTGCTGTATTTTTTAACATTTAATTTAGATTCTTTTTTAATTTATTATTGTATTCCACTCAAATTGGTACTAAGAAAGAGATTTTGTAAATCTTGTAGTATGTCTTCCAAATACACAAATATTCCAATTTTTCAATTCAGTTTAATTCAATGAATTTATTTATTTTATTCAAATAACTTCCGGCGACAAAGATGATTCCAATAAAAATTTTGGAAAATTTATTTCATATTACCACAAGAAATCAAGGGTAACGGTACTCTGTGACATTATAAATACAAGAAATCAAGGGTAACGGTACTCTGTGACATTATAAATACAGTAGTACAGTCATTCGGATAGTTTTCCGGGAGTTTTGAAAATAGATATTTTTATAAATTTTGATGTGCCACCATAAGGTAGAATCGGTGGCGCATTTTTTTCTTTTTTCCCTGTAGGCCTAATCCACATGGAAATGTAATACAAGAATTACGAAATTTAGTACATTCTCCTTCACTTCGCTATTCCTCCTAGTAACTAAGTCCTAGGACGTTCAACAGATGTTCTTAGGAAATTTTCCTGTCCGAAGAATCAGTTCCGTGCAATATTCCCAAAAATGTCAAAAGAATTTTATGGGATTGTCACGGAGTAAAAGTTACGCTGTCCGAGGAAAGTATGCCGTCATTATTCCAAGGAATTTCTTCAGAAATAATAAGGACAATGTCTTTGGAAACCTAGCGGTTAATTTTCCGCAGATACTCTTCTACAGAAATTCTTCAGAAATCATAAGAATAATATCTTTGGAAATTTAGCGGATATATTCCACGGATAATCTATGGAGGGTTAGTTTGGATATTCTGCAGAATTATTCTACAGAAATTCTTTAGAAATCATAAGAATAATATCTTTGGAAATTTAGCGGATATAATTCCACGGATGCTCTATGGAAGGTTTTTCCGGATATTCTGCTACAATAAATAAAAATCATTTTAAAGATATTAGTGTTAAAATATTAATATTTATATTTTAGAAATTCATTAAAACAAAACAATTCAGTTGTAAAAGGAAAGAAAAACAAATCTTAAATTTATGCAATGCTGGGTGTTTTTCTTCCAGTTTCTCTGTGAACGAAAAAGTTATTATCTTAAAAGTAATAAAATAACTAAATTTACATCTTACTTTATTCTTTTCCTATTTATTTCTTTCCTTGTGGAGTCTTTTAGTCTACAGAACACTAAATGTAAATGATTTCACGTCTCACGACACCATTCAATTCCATACCAAAACCCTAAATAATTTTTCCTAGAAACAATAAAACATTGGAATTTCATAGGATAACGCCTGGATATAGTGCAGATTCATCATGTCCAAATTTTTCAGTTCCACTGTTAGTCCATACTTTTTCCAAGAAACAATAAAAACATTGGAATTTTATTGAATAAAGCCTGGATATAGTGCAGAATCATCCTGAAGAATATCCATGGCATGTCCAAATTTTTCAGTTCCACTGTCACATTGGAATTTGAATGGATAAAGCCTGAATACAGTGCAGACTCATTCTGAAGAATATCCATAGCATTTCCATAGCATGTCCAGAATTTTCAATTCCACTGTTAATCCACCACACTTTTCCATCAAATAAAAAAAAAGTTGATAAAGTAAGAACGATAAATTTTTCGAAAATTTTGTCCAGTAGTTGTCCGCTGTTTTTCCAATTAAGAAAAAAGAATGGAGATTTCTTTGGACAAAGTGAAGATTCCAATTTCTACTTTTTCTGCAGTATGTCCACACTTTCTCCATATATTTTCATATAAGAAATTTTTCAGAAAAATAATGGACAAATCAAAGAACAGTTTTCAATATTGTCCACAATTGTCCACTTTTTTTCCAGTTCTCATATAAAATTATTACGGAAATTCGATAGATTTTCCTAGGAATGGCAAAATAGAGCATGGTCAAACATCGGAACACGTAAAGACATCGTTCTGTGCTGGAATTTTTTGGATAAATATTGGAATTCCGTCCAATATTTTTGTAGTATAGTTTGGAAAATGTGAGGACATCGGAATTGTGGTTACTAACTAGGTTTTGTGCGAGATCATGGTCTTCAGAACCGCGCGAAACGTCGCAGATAGGAATTTCTTCCACGCTATCCGCAATAATGATAACGATAACCACAGGCAGTATCAAAACAAATACTCATCTAATCAAGCGTTTTCAAAATGCGAGGAAGATGAATTAGCGAGTTATTTAAAAAATTATTCGAAATTGCATCACGGATTGACATATTCAATGTTAAGGAAATTTGACTACTCTAAGTACAACAACCTAATTTATCCTAAATCTTGGGAAATAAACAAACAATCTGGCAAAGATTGGCCCGAGAACATAGGTGTGACCAGATTAAATGGATTTAACGAAGAAGCAGTTGGTTCCTTTTTCAAAAATTTAAGAAATTTGTATTTTACAGCGAAAGCCATATATAATCTTGACGAAACTGGCATAACAACAATTATGGAATCTCCAAGGGTAAAAATAATCGTAGCATAAAAAACTAATCTTACTTATAATTTTCTTAGGTTATTGCTGAGAAAAGAATTGCTGGCAGTATCACAAGCTATGTCTGCCGAAAGAGGCAGTTTAGTGACGATGGTAGGTATAATAACTGCAAACGGAAACCATTTTCCTCCGATTTATGTTTACCCACGTATAAGAATGAATGAACGCTTCTTCTGGTGCCTTTACTGGATCTCTAGCTCTAAACAGTAAAAGCGGATGGATGAGCGTTAAATCCAACGTTTGCCAAATTATTTTTATTGAAAATAATTTATTCACCGTGTAATTCTTCAGAAAATGTGCAGGAAAATATATCTTCACTACAGTGGCGCAGCTAGAGCTTTTGCCACCTGGGGCGGTCCCGAATATGCCGCCCTTTCTAAGTTAATCAGAATCATTGAACTTCTATGGTAGGTGATCAGAGATAACCATACTGATGAGACCTCTCTGATCGCTGGGTCGAAAAGTTCAATCATTTTTTTTACACTTAAAACGTATTTTGTAAATTTATTGAAATTATTTTCAATAAATTTCAGTATGTTAGACGATAAATCTCCTTCACAAAATTAAGAGTGGTTATTAACAATTTTTGAACATAAATAAATTAACGAGTAAAATCATTTATTTATTTAGTTTAAACAGATTGGACACATATTGATAAAACGTGTTTTGATTTATATATTTATTTTTCTTGCCCTTTTATTACAATAGTCTTGAATGACATTGTCCAAATTTATTTAGTTAGTTCTCTTTCTGTGGACAGTATCGCTAGATTTCGTAATCTTAAATTCCTCATTGTGGAACGAAGATAATTTTTAATTAATTTTAATTTGGAAAAGTTCCGTTCATAACTAGCGACACTGATGGCTATTGTTAAAAAAATTCTTAACAATATTACTATGTTGGGAACAGAGTTTTCCAACCTATATTTTTTGATAAATATTAAAAGTTCAAGAGGCCCTTCCCCGCTTTTCCAACCTTTTGCTTGCTCTTATACATCAGGTAGTGACATTAAATTCTGCATCCTTTTCCTTTCAATATGAAACTGTTCCTCGTCAATGTTAACAAAGTTATTTACTTCACATTCAAAATTTTTATTTAAAACATTTGATGGTATTATGCACAAATACTTCGCTGCAAGGACATGTATAGTTGCTCAAACCGTACTTTTATATCCTGGATAACTCTATTCAATGACAAAAACATTTCTCTTTGTACTCTTTGTACTTTTGTACTTTGTAACTCCAGTGAAAAATCTGCCGAAATATTTTCTGTAAATTCCTAAGAAGAAATTAATGTTTATTGCTCGTCTCATTGGACATGAAATTTCAATACAGGGGTGGATTAGTCATATATAAAAAATTTACGAAATTCAATAATAAAATTCATTTAATTAATTTAAATTACCCAAGCAGTAAAAATGACTGCTTTTAGGCAATATTGGTATAACACATACATATAACAGAAACAAAGAGGAGGAATAATTAAATAAATGAATATATATCATGTATACAAAGTCTCCAAATTATAAGAAATTGTATCGTTATAGACATCATTTTTTTTTTCTAAACGAATTTAAAAAGCAATCTAATATTAAGGAAATCTCTACTTACGTCCTAGCTTGTTCTTAAGTTGACTTTGCTTCAACTATCACGTATTGGCGATGTCCATTATCGATAAGGGCTCTGTTTACAATAACAACAATTGCGCTAAAGAAATTATTTACAGCTGATGTGATTAAGCTTAAAAATCTCACGTCGATAAGTACTGCCGAGATACAGTATATTCATACTGTAGAACAGATCTGTCCAAACTGTCACATGAGTAGGATGCTTCTATAATGTGACTACATATACTTTCTCTTTCAACATTTTTAATTAACACACTAGTCAATTTTTAATACAAAGGTTGCTATGTAAATCTAAAGTGTATGAAGGAGAGCTTACAGCATGCACAAGCTTGTACTAGAGGAAAAGGAGGAAATTGACAAGCAAAACTATTTCTGCAAGAAAAAAAAAGCTAATAATAATTTATTTCACTTCTAATTCCATTCTGCGTGGTAGAACTGTCAAACTGTCACAAACATTATTACAGCAATTTTGCCAGTTACACTGTCCAATGGAAAGAACACTTCTTTACAATCAAAACAGCTGTTCAGTACTTAGAACATTATATCAAACTATTTCAAACTATTTCTGCTCGATGTTTATTTTAAGAAATGAAAAAATCGAAGTTTATCCACTAATTTATTTAAAAAGCTACGCTACTTCTCTATTGTTAGTCTTCTACACTACATAGATAAGTGTATAAATACAAATCTATATTATTATATTCCCGTGCAAGATGATAGAGCAAGGCAAATTGTTGTAATTTGTATAAATGGAATGCAAACTAAGTACATCTCTACACTAGCAAACAAAATGGTTAAATGATTAAATTTAAATCATTTACAGATTTTACACCTTCTGTCATAGTATAATAAGCTTGTGAACCTTATTGCACTATGTTACCAGAAGCGACCACGTGGGGTAGGTGTAAAAATGTAAGAGTTTCAGAAGTTCACAAAAGTATCTTATCTGTTACTGTGGGCAATATGTTTCAGCCATTAGAGCCTAGATTTTTAAATTATTTATAATTTATTTCAGTGTCATGTACATCAGACGCTACTCACTTAGAGTATAAGTAAAGTTCTTAGATAACATAATATCTCAGAAATCCAATTCTTACTAATTTTAATTAATAAATTCGCTCTATTGAAGGTAGAAGACTAATAAAAGTGAAAAGTTTAACAAACAATACAATTTACCTAAAATTGTAGATACAGAAATAATACTAACTCAAACTTCTTACACGCCCCCAGCAGTCCTTATAGCTTTTGCTTCATCACAATTTCAAAAATTTCACAATCAAAATCAAAGTACAAATTTATCACAGATTAATAAATTACTTTTAAATAAGCTATTTAACATTTTTCTTTTAATTGATTTATCTACTCCAATCAAAATATTCAGATAATTTTCCAAATGTCCCCTAAAAATATTTTTAACCCACCGCCATTGACTTATTGCCGTTCGACTTTGACAGTTGTCTTTTCACATAAACAAAAATATTTCTTACAAGTAAGTGCACAACAAAAATGAAGTTTTTATATTTGCTTGAAGATGATTCACCAATATTAGTGTTATTAATTAAAAGTAAGAAGATTGAAAATAATTTGTGAATATACTTGCCTCAAAAATTCTTCCCATGGCCCAGTTTTTCCTCTATAATCCCGGTAACCTTTTACTGAGCACTTCATTGTTCAAATTGTATTTATGCACAAGTTTGTTAGCACTAAATATTCTTTCGAATTGTTAATATGAAATCACTAAAAGCAGTTGATTAGTTTTGAAAAAAAAAAACTATTATTTGTTTTCACTACGAAATCACAATTAATTAACAGAAATAATTTACTTCCACGGAAACCACTGACATATAATAAGAATGGACTGAGCGTTCTTGCTTAAAAAATGGCACAAATAGTGAACAGGTTGTGAAAACCCTTTATTTCGTACAATTGCACACCGATTCATAAACTATTATCATTTGCAGATTAGAAACACTAAAGATGTTGAAAAATAGTATTGCATTAAATAAAAATTGGTTAGGAAATTAAACTCGAAAAATTTGTTCCTCTGCAGATTAGATGTCAAATTTAATTGAGCTTGTAAGAGATAGACGTACATAAACAATATATTTGTCTAAATTTTTATGTCAATTCCAGTGCATTCCAATTAATACAGCCGTACTGTTTCCAAAATTTGTTACAGTTCAGTGTACATTTTGAGCTTGAAAGGGACAAATAGATTTTAGCTAAAATTTTGTGCCATTTTTGACTAAAGGAATTAGATAGGATGGCTCAGTCCATTCTAATTATATTTCAGTGACGGAAACACAAAACTGACTTGACAGATAAGAATTATATTTTGTCTTTCTCCATGTATTCCGCCCTTTGTTATTGCCTTCCCCGTCGAGATCATTATGCGGAGAAGAAAGCTTCATTCATGTACACGAATTTTATACGATACCCGCATTCCTATTTGATATAAATATGTTCTAAGGTTCAGTAATGGAACAATACATTTGTAGTACCTTTGCCAAGATGCGTACTTACATATAACTAATACTTTTTCCAACCATTGTGCATAGTTACTGTTCGCCCATTTACTTCCGTATCATACTTAATAGTTCCCTCTTATGGGAGAAATTTTGAGAATTTTTTTTTATAATTAAAATTCTAAAATTCACTCTTCACTAGTTTGGTTTACTGTATGTTTGTTCATTCAGTGCCCGTAGCTTAAATAATAAGGTATATATCTTGCATGATGTTTTCTCTTTTGAAAATACACAGGCTATTCTCATATGCGAATCATGGCTTAAGCCACACATATCCTCGAATGCAGTAGATATTCCAGGATTTTCACTTTTTAGAAATGACCGTACAGACCGCAGTGGTGGAGGTGTGGCTATTTATATTCATACATCACTTAAAGCATCTGTTCTAGCTTGCTAGTTCCAAGGGGCTTCCCTAGAATTTCTTTGTGTGGAAGTCATGTCTGGAATGGAAAGATGTGCCTTGATTGCGGTGTATTGCGCACCAAACTGCTTTAATGCGACATCGTGCATTGAACTCCAAAATGCTATCTATTGACTTGGTCTAAGTTACTCGGATATTATTGTCGGTGGCGATTTCAATGTTGATGGGTTGCGAAGCCAAGCCTCTACGGACGAATTATGTTTTATGATGCAATCAAATTACTTGAAGATAGTAAATCATATGCCAACATATTTTAATATGAACAACCCGTCGCAGTTGGATTATATCGCTGTTACCAATGCTGACAAGGTGTTATTTCATAGCCAAATATGTCCCACGAGTAACTTTGATCATGACTTTCTTTACTTAATCCTTTGGACTGTGACACTCTGCTGGCTGTGAATCATTTTCCTACAGAGATTACAAGAACATTGACATGGACTTGCTGTATGCAGACTGTATAAACTTGCCTAGGCTGGATATTTTCTAAATGAAGTCGGTTGACGATAAAGTTAATACTCTAAGCAATCTACTTCTGCAGCTTTTCAACCGGTCTGTACCACTGCGAAGGCGTAAGGTCTCATCACAGCGCTGTCCGTGGTTAACCAGGGAGATACATTCGATTATCGCTGAAAGGGATCTACTACTGCGTCAGTATAAAGCCACGCACAACCCTCTAATTCATAGTCGCTACTAGATAGTTCATAACCTTGTGACTTGTAAACTTCGATCTTCCAAAAAGGCTTTCTATAGCACTAAATTAAATCCTGATCTTCCAACTAAAAAACTTTGGAGCAACATCCGCTAACTGCGCGTTACTGGGAGAGAAACTCCTCAATGCAATATTGATGCTGAGACCCTAAGTGAGTTTTTTGCTTCTTCTACCCCTATAGCCCCTAATAGTCATCTAGTGGTGGGTGATAATTGTTTTGAGGGTTTTGCGTTTAATTTCATTGATAATACTGATGTTCTCTTTGCAATGTCTGGTGTAAAATCTAATGCGCTTGGGCATGATCTTCTCCCCCCGAGATTCATCAAGATGATTTCCCCCGCTATTTCTGATATTCTAGTACATATTTACAATTATTGTCTTGCAACTTCTCAATTTCTAAAAAACCTCGTCGTAATGGAATTAATGATTATAGGCCTATTAGCTTGCTGTGTTACTTCATCAAAGTCTTTGAAAAAGTAATGTACAATCAGCTCACCCAGTATCAGCTTCTATCATCTTTCCAGTCAGGCTTTCGACGTGGACACAGCTGCGAAACTGCCCTTCTCCTTTACAAACTTTCGAATTGATTCAATTTTTCCTCTTCAGCCATCAAGCTGATTAAAGGTTTTCGCACCTGTAGACTACAAGCAGTCAAAGTTCTAGACTCTATGTCGAACTTTCGGAACTTATACTGTGGAGTACCACAAGTATCAATCCTAGGTCCTCTCTTATTCAGTCTATACATCAATGATTTGCCTGATGTGATTAAAAATGTGAACATTCATCTGTATGCTGATGACGTACAAATTTACTTGAGCAGACCAATTGAGTTACAGGAAGATTGTATTGCTCGTGTAAATGAAGATTTAACGAGAATTTACGACTGGTCGATAGCTAATAAGCTTCAACTGAATCCTAGCAAGTCTGTGTGTATGCCGATCTATAGAAGTCACCTCGAGGCATTAGAGCTACCACGATTTATTTTAAATAACTTTACCTTACCATTCTCTAGCTCTGTAAAAAATTTAGGTGTAGTCCTGAACACTGAATTTAATTTAGACAAAATATATGGCTCCTTACGACAGTTGTGAGTCTGTGGATATTTATTGTCTACAGATATGCGATTGAAACTGGTACATAGTTTGATTCTACCGCACTTTATGTATGACACAATAGTATTTCCCAAGTTAGACTCAGTTTGCTGTCGAAGATTGACAGTTGCATTCAATGATTGTACTAGATATGTTTTCAACTTAACACGCAGTGCCCACATCTCAATGCAAGTTAATGCAGCCCTTGGACATACTCTTGATACCCATTTTGCTCATCGCGACTTGTATTTTTTACATAAATTAATTCATAAAAAGAGGCCACAATATCTCTACAATAAGCTGCAATTCTTGCGCTCTTAAAGAAGTTTAAAAATTCTTTTACCACGCTGTCATTCTCATTTCGGAGAGCGCTCTTATTTTGTCCAAACTTCACGTAAGTGGAATACCATCTAATATATGTAGCGCGAACTCAGGCAGAGACTTTCTTGAATTGTTAAGCTCTTTGGAGCCTTATTAGGTACACATCATGGCTGTTCTTAATCTTTATTTAGTACATTTTCTTCTTTTTTTTTTTCTTTTTTGTAGAATTTATATGGTTCATTTTTTTCTTTTTTTATCTCTTTTTTAGTTTTTATTTCTTTCCTCTCTTTTTCTGATTTAATTGAATTTGCTTAATATTGTTTTTCTTGTTTTCCACTTAAAACAATAATTTTATACAGTTTACCGTAATATTGTTATTGTTATTGTTATGTGCACCATGGTCGGGGTCAGCACGCATTTTTGTTATATTAAATACTTAATATAATAAATGTTTCTGTGAATTACAGCATTATTATGTTATTAATTTTTATTTTTAAATAATTTAGACAGAAATGTAAAAAATGCCGCCCGGGGCGGACCCCCCCGCTAGACACGCTACTGCTTCGCTGAACCCAGCATTGAAGATGTTTCCTTGAATATATTTTTAATACAGATTTATCAAAATATTATTTAAAATAAATAAATCAGATTTACTTAATTTTTTTGGTTTTAAAATGAAGATCTCACTATATGTTTTGTTACATTATGTTTTTTTTTTTCTAATTATATAAATTGTTATTAATAAAATCGTGTATTCACTCTTCAGACGATTGTGCCCCACAGTGGAGCAGTTTTGTCACTATGTTAAAAAAAATTTAACTGTCAAAATCAAAGCATTAGTTTAACAGAAGCCTGAAATTAGTGCACTAATACTAATACATGTTTATATGCTGTTTTGTAAAAAAAATTTATTCTTTCTTCAAAAATGTCAATTGAAAAAATAGTGACAATTGCGCCCTACCTTACCCTACCTCAGGTAGCAAGAAAAGGTCCCGCAGCAAGCGCGCTCCGAGTTCCACAGCTACCTATTTTCCAGCCGACGAACAGTTTTCGATAACAATAGGCTGTGAATTTTAAAATACCTTAAATATGAAAATATCCCTTTACCCACGTGTTCTAAGCACTTTTAGGATGAAAATTTTGTTAAAGGAAAAATCGAATTTTTCATAGTCATGAACGGTAACCTAGCTTTAAACTACCCCCGTTTAATAAAGCCTCAAGTAAAGTACTTGCTTTATTTCATGTTGAATGTATTTAGTTTAGAAGAAACTGTTAAATTTTGTATGTTTCTTTATTTTTAATAAGTCAAAGTTTATTATTCATTTGCCTGAAGTACGCACCTTTTGTAAACAGAACGATCATCAACTGGATAATTATGGTTCACTTCACTTAAAACTGTCCGACGCAACTGGCTCTGATTGGTGGTACTATTTCCGCCCTATATGTCACTCGAGGAATTAGAGGATGAATTTTAAAAAATAAATAAATAAACTGTCTTCATGCAAAGTTAGAAGCCTTTGAATGGTTTTACTAAAGTGACTTTTATTACCATCAGCAACACGGAGTATATTGGAAGCATAATATTTTTCGAAGCATAACACAAAAACTACGAAAATGGATGACACATCTCATGCGTTACACTTCTCTTGATTGAGAAAAAAATAAATTTTGAGGTTTGTGTTCTGTAGTTCAAACTTCATGGTTTGACTTCTTAAAACTAAACCCCAATCAGTCTATTCTATAAATAAACGTAGTTAAACTGACATACATGCTTAGATAATTACTATATGTATAGATGTAGGTATATGCATTTCGAAACAATGCATTCCAATTCAATTCAATTTCAATTTTGCATGCATGAAATTCCGGTAGCATATCTAGATGTCGAGAATTTTTCATTTAAATCCACTTGAGAAATTTTCAAGTGAAACTGTGAAACTATGCCGGAGAGAAAGAATATTCGTCGACGGAAGATGGTATGCAAACAATTGAAAAGAAACTGGACTACTTTCCGCATAATGATAATAAATGAATTTCGGATTTAATCGACAATGACATTAAAAGATCACATGAAATGGCGTCGTGGTGAAGTGAAATGTGACGCCGAAAAAACGCAACTCTAATCATCACTGAATTAATCTGCGCAGGTGGTTTAAGTATTCATAAAGTTTTCTTTTTCTTTTTTATTATGGTATCACGTTGATGGGGCGGGCAAAGAAAAGGTTCATGCTTCGTGTAAACCTATAACGACCTTGATCACACAATTCGCACATTATACTTTAGTAAATGAGGCACATACTCGATTCTGATAGTATGTGGCTATATAATCTATGTGTATACGTGGAAGTAATTAACGGCATTTTATGCATTAATCAAGTAAAAGTAATCGATTCTCATTAATCATTGTTGGATCGCTAATTTTGCAGAACGGTTATGTCTAATTTCTATAATAAAATCTAGCCCGAGGGATAAAAGC
The DNA here is from genome assembly GCA_963924295.1 of Dioctria rufipes. Lineage (NCBI taxonomy): Eukaryota > Metazoa > Arthropoda > Insecta > Diptera > Asilidae > Dioctria > Dioctria rufipes. The sequence continues at coordinate 59,924,551 of OZ002742.1, forward strand.
ACAAAATCTGTTGGTAGATCTCTATGCTGAAACAATGTCAAGAGAGAGAGAGAGAGAAATAGTGATAGGGAATTATAAACTAAATCCCGTGCGCAGATTACAAAAACAAACGTGCGCAATGCAATTTATCTTCAAGTTCATGCTCACTGCATCTCTTCAACAATTGATGACAAGTATTTAATGAAATTGCCAGTGTCACTGTGAAATAAATCAGAAAGTGAAAAAGATTGGCACTTGGCCATTTACAGTGAAAACGAAATTGTTGGTTAGGTCATGTGGAAAAATAACTTTTACTTGAGACGCATAATAATGTGATGTTGGTTGAGGCCGACCGTTGATGATCACTTTAAATTTTCATAGAAATAATTTTGTAGCTAATCACTGAGACTAGAGGAATGTGTATTTATGGCTGGCTTCTCGACTAGTAATCGACACAGTCTTAATACCTACATCGACGCCAATCGAAACATTAGAAACTCTGTTTGAACAATACCACTTCATTTAAACCGCTCATCTATGAATATTATTTTATATTTATTATCATTAAATCCATGATTAATGTGAAAAGAAATAAAATAAAATAAAATAAAATAAAATAAAATAGAACACAATAAATTTATATGCAGAGCTTAGAAATAAAACCACAGAGAATATTGTGAAATAAACAAAATTAAAATAACGTAAATATGCGACTTTCTCTTTGAGAAACTGATCTTCGAAATCATAAAAGTCATCTATTTTACTTCAATATCAATTCATCTCAAATTAATTCATTCATTCTTTAGACAAACAGTTCGGGTAACTACATCCCTAGTAACCACAATTCTGATGTCCTCACATTTTCCAAACTACAAAAATATTGGCCGGAATGCCAATATTTATCCAACAAATTCCAACACAGAACGATGTCTTTACTTGTTCAGAAGTTTAGGAACGTATTTTTGAAATTATAGACATTTTGTTTTCGAGAAAATGCACACCTTGTGATGGTTTTTTAGCTCCTGTTGCTACAAATCTTCACTTTTTTTCAATTTTATTTCTCTTATGTAATTCCGAATAGTGCTTATGTAACCTGTTGCTTTAAATTCTGAATCAACTGCTCCAGCTTGGGAGAAAATGCCACATTTTACCGAACCAAGAATAGAAAATTAATAATTCGTTGAACTTTAACTGACTGTACTGAAGAAAAAATGTACTACGCCAGGCTGGCAAGTAACTTTAAAAGTTGACGCATTTAATAAGGATTTTAAAATGGTATAACACTTGCTACATTATTTCTTAGATTACGGAAAACAAAATTTTTTTTTCAAGAAACCCAGTTTCGAAAAATTTCTTTTCACCTACTAAAAATGATTTCGAAAAATTTCTTTTCACCTACTAAAAATGATTCTAGTGTACGCAAAGCTTGCCGTAAGACAGTAACTTTAAGACTTTAGTTTGAGTGAGACGGAGAGTCATTGAATGAAGTGTGAGTGAGCCAGATAGTGACGTTAGCGAGTCATATCATCGAGTTTTTACAAATGTGCACCGTCTACTCTCCACACAGGGCCGACTTCCAAGCCAAGTACATGGTGAAGGAAGAAGTTCCTTACCTTACGAGGACGTAGTACTTCAAGCAGTTGAAGAAGACCCAAGTACTACGGTACGTGCAATTCAGGAAAGCACAGGAGTGCCTTAGATAGTATAACTCACCGAATTTTACAAAAACATGAGCTCCAGAATTACGGAAGCAGTTGAATTTGTCAACAACGGAAGATTTGGCCGTCTGATAACCCGATATTTTTTAAGAAGATGTCGAACTTGTATTGCAGCTGAAGGAACGCAATTTGAACATCTTTTGTAAATAATAAATCTTAGCATCCAAATAATTGGTGTTTAATTTTAAACTTAAGGAAAATTTATCCTAAATTTAACAAAAATTTAGCATCTCTAACTTGAAAGCGTCACTATCTGTCTCACTCACACTTCATGTAATGACTTTCCGTCTCACTCAAACTAAAATCTTAAAGTTACGGTCTTACAGCAAGCTTTGGGTAGGTAAAAAGATATTTTTCGAAACTGGGTTTCTTGAAGAAAAAAATTTGTTTTCCGTAATCTAAGAAATAATGTAGCAAGTGTTATACCATTTTAAAATCCTTATTAAATGCGTCAACTTTTAAAGTTACTTGCCAAACAGGCGTAGTACATTTTTTTTTTTTCTGTACAGTCAGTTAAAGTTGGGTGAAATATTAATTTTCTATTCTTGGTTCGGCAAAATTTTACATTTTCTTCCAAGCTCGAGCAGTTGACTCAGAATTTAAAGCAACAAGTTACATACATAAGCACTATTCGGAGTTACATAAGAGAAATTAAATTGAAAAAAAAGTAAAGATTTGTAGTAACAGGAGCTAAAAAACCATCACAGGGTGTACATTTTCTGGAAAACGCAAGAAATGTCTATAATTTAAAAAATACATGACTTAGATTTTTTTTAGACACCCTGTATACATATTTTTGCTAAATAAAAAAGTAATACCATATATTATTTCTTTTTACAGAAAGCTGTATATATACAACGTCTCCCAAAACAATAGCAGTCAAGCGGCAACAAAAATGTTACCAATGCGTGCCTGTTCATATAAATGTGAAGGCGCAGTGATAGTTTCATCACCCAAGAGTTGCTAAACGGAGGAACCAAAAAGTCATCTTGTTGTCACGTCACTTCATGCGCGCATTTACATTAGAACCTATGGAATTGACGATGGTGATAAAACAGTTAAGGTAAAGATACACGATCAGAGACTTTTGGTCTCCAGTCTCCGGTTTACAAAGACTAAAATCTCGAAAATGTTTACGCAGCAAGAGATTTTTGTCTCTGGAGACGATAATAAAAAAGTCTCTAGAGACTCTCCGACATATAGACGAAATTTGAATTTTGGTCTTTAGAGATCTTCAGACAGGGGCGGATCCAGCTAAGGGTCGCGGGGGCGCCCCCCCCCTTCCACCATGAAAACCATTGAAAAAAATTGCAGTAGATCTTCTGAATTTTCCTAACAAAATGATTCACATCTATTCTATTTAGCAACGCATGCCCTAGCTAGCACCTTGGCCTTCGGTCATGGTTGGTTGTTGAAGCCTATAGAGAAAACAGGAAGCGCAGATGCCTGTACATGAGCGTCGCTTTGCTCGGGGTGTTTGAAGCAAGACAGAGCCTACTCTTTTTAATGCGATGGAAGGTTTGTTTTAATTGAAAACCATCTGCCAAAGGGTCTTTGATAAGTCTTCCATGTAAAGACGGCTTCTTAGAACATTATCGGCTCGGCCTGACAAAACAAACATTTAAAGAAACAATTATAACTCGTAATTGGAGAAATTCCGTGAAACTATAGACAACGTGGTGAGTCTTATTACATTTAAAGAAAGAGATTAATTTTTAAATATTTTTTTTTTATTATTGCGTAAAATGTCATAATTTTTATAGAATACTTAGCCAAAACGTTAAATAAAAACAAAATAAATCTGTAGATTGGGAAAGTCTCAATCAGTGTGATAGAGAAATTTGATTGGTCGGTCTGTTTTGCTTCAAGGGATGTTGATGAATGCACATTTGAATTTAGTACAATTCTAAGTCTTGGGCATGCGTGAATACATTCGGTATTTACACAGCAGTTCTTAACAACAGCAAAATCGCTTTTGGTTTAAGCCTAGTTGACATTATGCTGATTGACCAGCGCTGATGCATCGACAGCTAGCATCAGGGCACTATTAGCACAGTGTCAACACCAATGCTGGTAGCATCAGCTCTTCACACGTTATAAAAACTGTAAATGTTTGTGGAACTATAAACTAAAAGAATATAAAAACAAAGACATTAGAAATAAAGCTTACGAATACATGAAAACTGAAATGGTAATGAATGATTTGAGTATTGAACAAGTGAAACGGAAAATAAAATCAATTCGTGATTGCCCACAATTGCTTTGGATATACACTCACCAAATTACTGTACTATATTAACAGATGAAGCAGGCACTGTAATTGCAGGGGAAGAGTTAATGGAAAAGAACGCTTCAGTGTAAAATAATAGTTCTCACTGGAAATAATTAAGTTATTAGTTTTACGATTTTGGACAGTCTTTATTTAAAAATTTGATTTATTTTGATAAAATATAAATTTTGAGTGCATTAAAACTTTTTTATTTTTCCCCATTGCCATTCAACTGCGCCTTTTCCCATGAAGTATTTTGCGTATTCTTGTCTACGATAAGCTGCAACTTTTGAAAAGTTATTACTGCCAAATGATGTTCTTTCACCTACTGGCACATTTTCAGGTATTTCAACTCTCCAGAATCCAGGTGTTAATCTTCCGGAATCTAGATCCTCCCGATCTACGGAGCCTGGGGGCAGGTATGTTGAGGCATCTGTCTGTTTTAACCAATTGTGTATGGCGCAAACTGCTTTCACAATTCCATCTACCTTTTCGGGGCAAACTTGAATAGATGACAAAAGGACTCTGAATCTTGAAGCTAAGATGCCAAAAGCACGATGTGAATATGGTTTCATAAGATATGTAGTGACGGGGAACGCGTCATCACCAACAATAACGCCCCAGTTAGGAAACTTTACACTACCGTTTTCGATAGCTTCTTTTAATTGGAAATCTCGAAAAATAGTAGCGTCATTTATCCTACCAGTCCAACCAATATCCACGTAACGAAACCTATGTATATTCACTATCAACTAGGGCGAACACGATTAAGCTGAAAAACCCCTTATAATTGTAGTGGTCACTTCCGGAGTGTGGCGGGCATTTAATGCGTATATGTTTGCCATCGATGGACCCGCAACATCCTGGGAAATTCCATCGACTTGAAAAACCATTTGCGATTTCTTTCCACTCACTTTCAGTAGTAGGTACCTACGGGTATCACCTTAAATATTTTATTAAAAGATTATACACATTATATTTACCTTTATGTAATTTTGCAAGGAGAATTGCTTTTAATACGGGAATGAAAAACTTTGAAATAGATGATTTCGGTACTCTGTAAGAATGCTCCAAACTGGTAAAAGAATCCCCAGTTGCTAAATATCTCAAAATAATTTCCAACTTTAATTTTACAGGGAGCGCTTCTCTGAATATTGTATCGTTTTTAGAAATATGAGGGTCTATTAAAGCTAACAACTCATCAAATTTAGCTGGAGACATACGCAAATTATTTCGAAAGGTTTACGGATCTTCCAGTCTCACTTCTCTTAAAAAATTTGTACTTAATCCCAACTGGTCGCGCCTTTGGATCCACTTTCGTACCCATAGCCTCCGTTTAGCACATTTTTTCTTCCACCAATTGTCAACTTCCGCCACTATAGTAATACCCGAGAGCACAACCTCACTATCAACCATTTTTGACACAACTAACTTGTGCTTTTGCAAACGCATAATGTAAACAAAATCAGCGAGCTGATACATCAGATGCTGATGCATCAGCACTGGTCAATCAGCATAATGTCAACTAGGCCTTAACGATAAGTATAACCAAGCAATAAAAGACAAATAATCTGCTTTTCGTACCTATCAATTGCATCCATGTCCAGAAGTGAAACACTATCCAAAGATAAAAAATTCTTTTTGACCAGAACATTAGAATATTGGCAAGACGCAAAGGTCAAATCTATCAGGAGCAACTTCAGCAGTTCCTCTATTCCTTCACTACTTTACAATGAAGTCACTGTTGACTCCCTGAATAAAACTAATATTTAGACTGTTCGATTCCCTTCAAATTCTCCTTTTCCACCTACTTTACATATCTCTTGTAATGTGTACAAGAGCCAATACACATCTATACGAGAGATATGTTCAAGGTCCTTAAGGAGATCTACGTCTCCATAGCTGCAGGCCCTATTAGTATCAAGCCTCCGTTAAATAAAACCTGTGCCTCATTCTTGGCTAAAGCTCTGCGAAAACTATTCTCCTTGTCTTATTCGACAGGAAAATTTCCAAATGCTTGGAAACTACCTCACGTTCAGACTATTCCCAAGAATGGAAAGGGTAGTTATCCTTCAAATTATCGACCAATTACAATCACTTCAATTTTTTCTAAGGTTTTTGAATCTATCATTAGCTCCAAATTAATAAAGTATCTAGAAACTTCGCCAATATGGCTTTTCTTTTTCTAACTTTTCTTATGGAACGTTGAAGCCGTAGTCTTCTCAATTTTACTGAGTCCAAAATCGTTGCCCTATCATAGTGTCTGGAGTTCAGCCGTTTTAGCAAAACTTGAAGCACTTGGCCTCTGTCGTCCTCTTTTATTATGAATGTAAAGTGTTTTATCTGGTCGCTTAATACATCTCAATCTCAGCCAATAAAAGCCGGGGTGCCTCAGGGCTCTGCTATCTCTCCATCTCTCTTCTAAATTTTCATTAATGATCTGCCTTCCATTACTTTCAATCCCATCCATTGTTTTGCCCAATAACAGTACCCTTGGGGACTACAGAGGAAATATCACGTATGTCAAACTGGATTGCATGATTAGATCCTTGAACCCCCTTGATAATATCCTCGCTTGGAGCAAACAGAACCGCATCGAAATCAATACATCTCAGTTCCAAAGCTATTCCATCTCTTTAAAACAAGATCATAATTTTTCCACTTCCGTTTCTCTTGATGGAGCTGAAGCACTTCTTGACGATACACCGTCTTTATGCATTCTTGAAGTTAATATTTGCAGTATGTTAAGCTGAACAGATCACAGCTTCTCTGTTGCCAAATAAGTAACGAAATATCTTGGATTTCTGAAAAGGTGTAAGACGTATTTCAGCCCATCGATTTTAGCGCTCCTCTACAAGTCCTACATCAGACCTTGCATGGAATACAATTTCTATATGTAGACCGAGGCTGGTCACAGAGTCGTAGCTTCGTTGAATATTGTCAAAAAGAGAGCCTTCAGCTCATTGGCGATGTGGCAAAAACTTGTAATATGGACTTACACCAGAACCGTCGCAATGTTGGTTGCTTTTCGCTCCTATATTGCTACATGCATGATCAATGTTCTGATGAAATATCTAGTCTGATCCTGGATTCCTCCATATAATACTCGCATTGCAAGCCGTGCACATCCTTTTACCCTTCAAAATACTTTCGGTCGTATGCGAACGTGGAACAGTCTCCAATCTTCTGTCTGTTCTCCGGCATACAATCTGCGAAAGTTTAAGGCTGACATACATCAGCACCTTCGCCACCCTCCTCACGTTCCCTAATTCCTTTCTTTATCACCTTCTTGCCATGCTGTGCTTTTCATCATAGTTCATAGGATGTCTCCTGAGCTTGGCTTAATAATATAAAAAACAAAAGAAGTCACACTTTCTTAGCTCGCCGACGAAGTTCTAGACGCACAAAGTATGTATTGCGTCTATTCTGTGACTGCTATTTTAAATAAATGTAAATTTTTAATTCCTATATTTTACAAGGATACAATTTATGATGATTCGTGAATTTGAATAAAGTACGTTTCCCTAGTTTTACTAACTAAAATGGATGATTGCGAAGTTTTACACTTCCACCATTTACAAGCCAAAACGAAATGAATAATCTAACATTGACTTTTTAGAGTGGCTAAGAACCTTGAGCAACTTTCTTCGTTGCGAGTGGTAGCCACTTGCTAATTTGTTCGACTCGTATCTTTTAAATGATAAATTTTGTGCATTTGACACTTGCGAGTGGTGGCGAGTGTTTTCAAACTTTTGTTCAGTTTTCAGCATATACCATTTTTAAACCAAAGTTGCGCCGCCCCCCCCCCCCCCCCCCTCAACAGAATCCTGGATCCGCCACTGAGAGTTCTTTGGTAATTATCAAGCAACAGTCTGTTAGAGAGAATTATATCAAAAGTTATTTATATTTTTATGTTATGCGAAAAGTGAAAAAGCTTAAAAAATATATCCTTGGTGTTCAAAATTTACTGAGTAAAGGATAACACAAGAAATTTGTGTGATTCATTTTTCTTTACTTTTTCAAAAATAACCAAAACGTAAGTGACAAAACAAATTTCCTGCCCTAAATTCATTATATTAGTTATGAATTTTTTTATTAATTTCTTTGAAACAATTTGTCAAGCTCACTCCACTTTATTTCTTTTGCTTTCCTACACCTAACTAACCAGAACACACCAATAGTCTCCGGAGACCTGGAGATGAAAAATGAGCGGAGCTTCGGAGACCGAAAACCGAACCTGGAGACCTGTTTGTTTTAAAATACACGACGGAAAACTGAAGACCAAAAAAGTCATAAAAGATTTTATGCGTCTCCGAAGTGTATACACACTGGTTTCTGGGCCTTTGTCTGACAAAAAGTCCCCAGTGCGCAATAAGCTTTAACAATCTTTACATTATTATTCCTATTGATAACCCAAAGCATTTTAGAAAATGATTTTTGTTAGGCGGCACCTACATCTTCACGTCCCCACTTATCTAAAGAAGGCCATGCGTATAGGCCATAGTAGAACGGGTTTTCAACGTGTAGTAAAATATTTTTCGTTAATATATGAAATACCCGTATTGGTGTAGATGTTAGTTGGTTTGTGACACTCGTACAAAAGCAAAAAAAAGGATAGTAGGGGAGGTTGGCCTAAAATGATATATGATAAGCTTAAATTCATTTATTACCACATACTTTGACAAAAAATAAAATGTTCTTCAACGAAAATAAACCTTAAACTATTATACATATTATATATAAAAATTAAAATTAAATAACCTTGCTCTGTTGCTGAAAATTTAATGACTAAAAAGTCCTTAGTGTGTCATTTTAGCCTAGTATATGAAGGTAAAATGACATACCTATGGTATGATGTTAAATATTGATTTTTCGTGCTCACATATTTTTTGCACACATTACAAACAAACTCCTTTGCACCTTTAATTAATCCGGCACATTCGTTGTTCGCCCTTTTCCCACATTAGGTGCATTGGATCCAGTTCTCCCCAGATTTGGATCTACTAAATAAATCATTGCAGTAAAGGCAAGGTACGTCAGTTTCATCGTCATCACCACCGAAATCTCCCAGAGTCTCAGTGCACTGAAACCTTAAGTTGATCTTTGCCCGCTCAGCCGACGCTCTCTGAGTACCTGATCGTTTTCCCATGACTTTTGCTTTTAGCACGGCCGGACTATACTCTCTCTCCTTAAAGTGCGCTGTGGTACTCCATAAGTTTTTGCCGCTTTTATCCAACCCATTTCATTCTCGTTCACAGAATCATTGGAACTTTACATTGCCTTTTCGTCCCAACTCTGACGATCACTCTTCCTTTTATAGTTGCCTACCATTTCTATTCACAAATTAATAATTTACATTTTCATTTTAAAAATTAGAGAACTAAACTGAATGAGATTTTGGAGAAACTTATTTCAATTGAGTGGTAAGAGGCGTAATATAGGAGTGTAAGGTGTGTGTAAAATTTGATTGCTTGGGAATATATCTTTTGAAAAAAGAAAAACCAACCGTGTTTATTCATTACGTCTGTGGGTAAAATGACATACTGTTTCATTTTGCCCACATATGTAATATGTCATTTTACCCTCAAACGTAACATTAAATTTTTTTTTTAAATATATTACTTCCAACCAACAGAGAACTAAAACTTACGCTCACACAAACACTGTCAAAAACTTTTCTCTTGCCTTTTGTAATAAGTTCCTCTGAAAAACTTTTGGGTGTTCTATATAGACACACTCACTTCTCTTATGTTCATATATGAGCTATCACTGAAATACTATTTCCAGCATTGCTCTTACAAAAACCAACGGATCTTACCTGAGATTTTCACAGGAAAGGTGGTTGACACGTTTGTTTTCATTGATGGACTACGGAATACTAAATTTAATTTAGAATTGGAGATTCATGGAATGTGTCATTTTACCCTAGTATGCATATTAGGCCAGTCTCCCCTAGAAAATTTTCTCTAATTTAATTTATTATATAACTATTTTCATTGTAAAATGAGTCGGAAAGGAGATATTGTCAAGAAACTGCTTTTGAGATACGAGCTTCCAAAGTAAAAATTCGTAAAGAACACGTCGAAATCTATAAGACTACCAATTTTCAAAGCTCCCAGAAAACTTTCCACGTAACCCATTTTTAATCACTGAAAATGACTGCCCTATTATGGCATTGAGTCCTAGTGAGTTATTTATTTTGTAAGTTTGCATAGTGTCAGATAGATTCAGTTAAGAGGAGTCAGTACTCAGAGCAAAAATTTCAATTTAGATACCAGCGAGCCTGTAGGCAATAAAACTTACTATACGTAGGTTTGTGTCCTGAAAGTATGAAAATTCATATAACGGGTTTTCCAATAAGAGATGTTATTTTGATATTCAAAGAACAATTCCTTTTTTTGAGATAAATGATCGATTCTTTATTTCATTATAAAGAGGAAGGTATGCCGTTAATAATGGAAAATAACATCAGCCAAATGACCACCACGACCACGCCTACAGGACCATATCCTTTTCATGAAATTTTCCATAACCAAATCGCAAAGTGGCTGCCCTATGTCCTCGATAGCCTCACGAATTCCATCTTTGAGGTCTTGAATCGACGCTGGGCTGTTGGCGTAGACCTTCTCTTTCACGTGGCCCCAAAGGAAGAAGTCGCAAGGTGTTAAGTCACAAGATCGCGGTAGCCACTTGTGATCACCTCTTCGAGAGATAACACAGTCCGGAAACTTTTCCCGTAAAAGATCAATGATTTCGTTGCTTGTATGGCACGTAGCGCCATCTTGTTGAAAGTAAACATTGTCCAGATCAATACCATCCAATTCCGGCCATAAAAAATCATTAATCATCTGTCGATAAACCGCACCAAACAGTCACACGTTGAGGATAGAGAGGCTTTTCAACAATAACTCTTGGGTTATCCGAGCCCCAGATGCGACAATTTTGCTTGTTGACGAAGCCATCGAGGTGGAAATGGGCCTCATCACTCAAGATCAGTTTTCGATGGAATTCCGGATCATTTTCATGCATTTCAAGCACCCAATCAGCAAAGAGTCGACGTTGTTGATGATCGGCCGGCTTGAGTTCTTGTGTTAACTGAACTTTATAAGCCTTAAGACCCAAATCTTTATGCAAAATACGGTGTAATGACGTTTGTGGAATGCCTAATTCCAAAGAACGACGAGGAATGGACAAACCTGGGTTTTCTTCAACACTTTCGGCTACAGCAGCAATATTTGTCGGCTGTTCTTGAGCGACGTGCACGGGTTTTATTCTTCACATCACTAACTTGTCCCGATAGCTCGAATTTGTCTACCAATTTCTGTATTGCGGTCCGACAAGGTGCTTCACGACGACCCAAACATGTTCGAGTTTTACGATCCGTCTCTGCCACATTTTCACCATTTTTATAGTGAATTTTAATAATTTCAATGCGTTGTTGAATCGTGTATCGTTCCATTTTTATTATTGGCGTAGTTTCTACTTGTCAAATGTCAAAAAATGACAGCTCCAAAAGTGACATCTACCGAAATAGCGGGCTAATTAAAATAACAACTCTTATTGGAAAACCCTTTAAAATTAGCGTAGACCTAGACCATAAGCCACATTAGAGACATCTAGTGTGAAAGGCAGAAACCAAACATGCGACAATTTAAGACGAAAATGAAAATTTGTTGTTCAAAGAAATTGAAAATTTTTAATGAGAATGAACTCTCCTAAATTTTATTTTGCACATAATTGTTAAATTTACTATTTTGCTTTCTATTTCTACAACTTTCAACGAAATATTGCAATTTCTCGTCTGTGAAATATCGAGAGGAAAGACAAGTACTATTAGAGTCAAACAATTAAAAAAAGCGCCACTAAAAATGAAAAAAACTCGACGTTATTTGCTAGATTTAGGCTTTATCTTTCTAAAATAGTCACAATCTAAAGAAATGAGAATACCTACTAACAGGAATTTGATTTGAAAAAAATCATTTTTTACCATTTTTTACAATTTTTCGAGCTAATATCTCCATTGCAATAATTTTTTTTATTTTTCTCGACGTTATTTACTAGACTTCTTCATTACCTTTCATTTAAGATATAAATCATTATTCTGGTACAAACAGTTTGCCAGAAATTCGCTTTGAAAAATGTATGAAACTTGAAAATCTTGGTACTGACTCCTCTTAAATAATTGGCGTTTTCGTTTTTGCTTCGGGGTTAACTCCTGCCCTTTGAAGAAGCAAGCATGTGTTCGAGTTTGCGGTAATAGTCGTGGAGTCACGCCACTTTTGACCCTTGGTGCTATCTCTGCTAGCCCCAGCTCAGATGAGGATCAGCTGTAGCCCTACTAACATCATGTAATTATTGTAAATATATGAATGTCTGAAATGTCATTTTGCTATTGTGTGTCGCATTTGTTTTGACAAAATCGATACAGATCTGAAATATGTTTTTAATTTTTTAATTTAATTTATATTTTTTTGCAAACGGAAATAGCAATTTGCAACCAATTATATATAGAAGTGCCAGCAATTGATCCCAATGGAGACTTGCTTTTTACAAGGTGAAACCACTGACATGTATATAAATGGACTGACTGATCTCCTGTTTCATGTGGCACCAGTTTTTATTTCAAAAAGTATCCTCTGACTGGCGCTGTTTTGGTTGGAAATACCACTGAATCGTTCGTTACAGTTAGTGGCAAATTATACTCTCACGGAAAGAGACAGGAACATGAAATTTATTTTCATGCATTTTTGGTTCAACGAGCAATCCATTTATATACATGTCAGTGGGTGAAACATATGAATTGAGTGATATGGAGTGATAATACGGAAACTTAATTGGAGATTTCTGAAATTCACAGTCATCACATTACCGCCATCTTCAAAAAGGTTATTATTTTCCTTAAAATATTCTATTTCCAAACGGTAATGCTCTAATAAATTGAAAACTGCAAAAATTGCCAGTTTTTTATTTCTCGTTATTGTTGTTGACATTTTGAATGATAGATTATGACACCAATAAACTCGAATATGGAGCTTAGCACTTGAAGCAAATGACACTTCGGTGCAGGGCTACGGTAACCCCAGTTGTCCCCAGTGCTATGCTTCGGTAGCAAAAACGAAAACACGGAATATTGTTTTTAATAGTCTCTAATAATCCCGAACCTGGTGAATGGAAAATAACAGCTGTCATTAACAACTGTATTAAATAATTCTCTTCTTAACCCTTTTTCACCATTTCTCTTGTTCGTTCGGCTTTTCTTACTGGGTCCACTTAACAACAACGTAAATCAATATTGATTCTTACAACAGTCCTTCATTCCTTCCGACAAGCCGACAAGCATCCAGTCAGCCTGTCAGTCACGGCTTACCAACCAAATCATTTTCGATTGACAGACCGATTTATATTATGTATATTGGGCCTATATACATATCACGGGTTGAAGATTATCTTTTCATTGCTGTCATTCTTTAAAATTCAAAATTCACCTCGGAATGCAACCAGAACCCAAAAAAAAAACAAGTGAAAGAACCAAAATAGTGCAGAGCTAGTATAAGCTACGTGCCCTAATTCCTAATTCATATAAAAGTTAGTAAGTTAGACAAAACAAACCCAATGTGATTCTATTACCAACCACCAACAGATAAGTATATGTAGCTCATCTAAATTAGTACTTAGGTGTCGATTGGCAATATTGATACCGAAAACCACAGAATATGAAAAGCTATTCAGTGGATGCCTGGGTAAATTTCATTGGTATGCGCCGCTTGATATTAACCTAAAACTGGCATCTCAAATCTCAAGCACGACAGCCAATATTGTAGCGCAGATAGAATTACCCAACATGCAAATTAAAATGAAAACATGCTAGTGCGGTGGCGCAGCACATACCACCGCGGTGCTCTTACTTATATCGGTAAATGCGTCCTAATTTTCATAGGTAATTGGGGTATAAATCATATTCAGCGTCTGATACTGATAATCTAAATCTCTGGCCAACCAGCAGCTTCTGCGCGAAGAAAGAAGAAAAAAAAGAACGTTTCCCTCAACATTGTGGTTAAGATTCCTCCTATTCAAAACAACAACAACAACAGTGAAAATAGGTAGGTCTCTGTATAGTTTAGCTGTCTGGTGCATTGAAATGAAACCTAAGATCTTTTTCTCTCCTTCACGTGGCGCAATCGCTTCATTTAGCGTATTGGCTTCTCTAGTCTGATGATAATTAAAAATTAATTAACGACTTATTGCAATTGTTTGCAATTTTAACGGTGCCTACCTACTTGAGAATAATATTCGTTAGTCGACTTAATTGTGAGGTGCAAAATGTACAGGAAATTAGACGTGTGTCAAAAACATATATAATCAACCGCAAGGAGAATTAATTCTCAAAGATGTTAGATGCTCGCAATCACCGGATAGATGCCACTTTTATTTTGCTGAGGTATAAATCATTTATTTTGATACGGTTGAGTCGATTTCAATCAAATCTGTTCGATTTTAACTGGAAAAACAGAAATCACTTAAAAGCACATTTCTAAAGTAGAAAATAATTTTATGCAATATTTCTCGACCTTATCCTAATTACCTAACTAAACCCGAAATTATAAGGCACACATAGGCTCAGCCAAACCGGTGTTTTTTAACTACCTATCATCGATATGAAACTGGCGCGCGACTCCTATCATACCTTGACTTGTTGCTTTCTATAGTTTCAATCGAACAAGACCTTTTGGCTCCTAAATAGGCGTGAAATTGGAATTTAGGTGAAGCCGTCTATTGTCTGCCTGTGCGTGTATATAGCAACATAGCAACGTAACAACATATATATAGTATATACCTACTTACCTCTTTCTTGAAATGTCAAAACAAAACTATCAAGGACAAACTCCTAATTACCACCTGAAATGCACGGTGGAGTTAATCAATATCACATGCCCAACAGAATGGCACATTATCGGAACTAGATCGGCTCTAGTAGATATGTATCTATCTATCTATCTATACCTAGGTATCTCCTGTATATTATATATCCATATATTATATATCCACCCAGCTATATAGATAGTGGTAACTACATACAGGTATAATGCACTTTCCCGTGCAGGTAGACTCTAGGTACAGACTCTATAATGTATATGGACTGGATCAAATTAATAATTTTAAATGAGTCATGGAACTTTTACTAGTGTAGAAATGAAAAATATCATTGCATTGCAGGAAGGCTGTGCCTGTCGTTTCGCTTCGTGAGTTGCATTTTATTTACGCCACGGCTCAGCAAAATTAATTCTGAAATGAAACCGCACATAGTTCTGTGTTACATAAGTAAGCGATAAATTTCATTAGAGAAAAATTGTGTACTGCTTTAACGCAATTCGATTCAGACCAATATTTTCAAGACTACTAACATCAGTGAACATAATCAAAGATTTACACATTTTCCATCCCAATAATCACTGAGAAATTCAAACTAAAAGAGTTCTACCTCAACGACGACGTCCACATTTTAATTCTTCTACCTTAATTCAGGTAAGGCTAGTTTTGATGCTCTATCATTAAAGGGATTGATAATTTTACCCGATCAGATCTTCACCGAGTGTAGAAAAACTGAGAGTGGTACACTGGAGGACACACAAATCGAGGCCCGAACCAACGACTGGCGGCGTTACAAAGATTAACTGTCATAACGGGGCGCGTTCACTGCCACCAAAATGGAGACTACGAGTCACTACTGAGCGTTCACTCTGCCAAATTTTGACAGTAAACGACTACGCTTGACTACGACTATCGTTCACTCCGCACTTTGAATGTACCAAATACGCTCAGAAGGATAGTCGATCGTAGTTCGTTTGACAGAACTACATTACGACAACGACTATGCTACCAAAGTAGCAATGAACGCGCCCACTGTCGACGGCCACGATACCTCTTTCCTAGGAATTCTCGTAATAGAGAAACATGGATTAATAATGGACACCCTTTGGATATCCCTGAGTGAATTTTCACGTAGGCCTGTTAGTATTTTATTTGTGACCTTAAAATAAAACGGTTCTCTCGCTTAAAATACATACTACTGCCTTCCGGGGCTATTCAATAGAAGCTTTTGAAATTAATATCCTCTCAAACAGGAATACCACATTTTATATGTGTAAAGAAGCACGTGGGATGAATCTGAGGGTGGTGAGAGACTGGAGAAAGCCATTGTTTCGGTCCCTTAATTGCATTTAGGAAACTATGTACAATGAAAAAGCGAATATGTCACCCAGGCACAGGTCCGACTTGAGTATCTGCTCTTTTGTACCCAACGACTGCCGCTATAATAAATTTCAACAAATAAGAAAATTTAGGAAAAATATTGGGAAGTCCTGCCTTAATCAATTACCTGCAGACACCAGAATAATGAATCTAGGATGATGTGGTAAATTTAAGGTCTGTTGGAAGTTTAAAGCTTCTTGTTTTTTTTTTCTACATAAAAGGCAATAAAATTTTCCATTTAAATTTTTTTGTCTTGAAATATCGAAATTTCGCTCTTCCAAATAAATCTGGGTTCATGAGATGAATTTCAGGGTGTTTTACTCGAAAATAAAAAAATATATGGTTTTCAAACTATTGTTATCTGCTTTTTTGAATCTGATGCACCTAGGATCTTGAGAAAAAATGCAGATCTTTCATGGTCTTTGGTCACGTTCGTCTTGAAGGGTTAAACTGAAGGTAACAACTTTCTGCATATCTCTTTCTAATCGAATTTTTTGTACGAACTTTTCCGATGCAAGTCATCAATATAAGGGAGAATTGAAGAATTTTAAGAATTTTTATTTTTTAACGATTCCAAATCAAATTATAAATACAAGAAGAAAAAACAACCGTCTCATCCGGGGTTTGAAACCGGGACCTTCCGCTTGCCGGTCGACTGCTCTTACCACTGAGCTTGTTGTTGTTGTTTTTTCTTCTTGTATTTATAATTTGATTTGGAATCGTTAAAAAATAAAAATTCTTAAAATTCTTCAATTCTCCATCATTGACCGATTCTAAAAGTGTAGGTTCGATTCCAGTCCGGAATAAATAAAAATCATCAATATAAGCTACCACTTTGTCTCCCACTCTTTGTAGAGAGATGCGGATTTTATTTATAACCAATACTAGAATGAGACGGTTTAAAAAAAAATTAAATTGTCTAAAAACGTCTTTATGATTCTTTTGAAAGTCTTCAGAAAAAATATGTGAGGCTGATAGGTTTGAAGTCCTTAGCGGTCATGTGTCTACTTCTGCTTACATTGGGCTTTTAAGTACATGTGACATATGTAGGTGGCTTTTATTTTACAGTTTCCTATATGTTCTGTGAATTAGTTCTTGACGATTTATAAGATAAGAAAAATTTAATGGTCCATGCCATTTTCACCTTTGTAATAGTATTCCAGTTTGGCTTTAAACTCGCAGTATCTACAAACTCGATGTGATTATTGCCGTCAACATCATTAGGATTCCCAGTAAAAATGGGTATTCTTAAGATTTTCTAGAGATTACTCGATTGTTTCGGTCTAAGTACAGTCATTCAATTGCAGGAATAAGGCACCGTTAAGATCCTTCGATATATATATTTAGACTCTTAGTATGAGGAATGAGATAGGACTCAGCCAAGGAATTGTAAGATCTTTTCTCAATCCGTTCCCTGGATATGGTTCGAGATGTATACGAGGTGGAGAGGAAATGAACCGCATATGAATTGAACTGACGGCTGCTAACCGGTACAGAGTAGGATCTGACCATAATATTGCGACCCTACATTGTACAAGGCATTATAGCAACAAGTAAAGGTCCATAGAGGAACAAAAACTTGCGTGTAGATTTTTTTTAAACAAAAATTCCTACCTGTACCACTTTAACAAAAGCATTCGTTGAAATATTTTTACTTCTTTATAATATTTTGCAAAAACCAGTAATTAATGCAGCTACGACCTAAGCGTATGTTAATCAGTAGCTTCAAGGAAGCATAGCCTCCAGTAATCTTGGTACCTCAAATGTTTTCCAATATTTCTAAATTTTCGCAAGTTCTAGCTAACGACATCCCAGGATTCTTCTGAGAATCTTGAATTTATGTAGCTAATTTTGCTTTTATAAAGGGAAGCAATGATCCTCTATGGTTTCAAAAGTGAGTCATACCTTTTGTACACATTTTTGAGTTACGCTCTGAAAATGGAGTGTGATGGAGACATCATGTTGAAAATTATGACATAGAGGAACTATTCTTGAGACGAGTCTTAAGCTGTTTACCTTTATTTTTCAATTTCTTATGTAAATTGGGTGAAGAATCCAAAAATTGATTTTTTAACTTGAATCGGTCCTAATTTTTGCATATAAAATTTCTTTCTTTTTGGATAGGAAACCCTGGGTAATAAAAACAAAAATCACAAAATTGTAAGAAATTTTAATATAGAAAAACTGTACCAGGACGGTATACAGGCACTTGTGGACTTGGTAAAGTACGTCCTAAGTCAACTTAAATTAAAACCTCGTCTTTTTCACTGTTGTACAGTATCATATATGGCTTGTGCAACAGTTGCATCCTCAGCTGCCATTCCTAAATATAACAATAATAAAAATTAAAAATAAAAGAAACAATCGCAAATGTAAAATATACTGAATTTACCCATTGACTGAAAAATAGTGATTCCATTATTGGGAGTTTTTCTCTTGCTGATAATGTCTCCGACCTCGCAGATAATATCTGCTTTGAGATTCTTTAATTCTGTCTTAGCGCTGGCCCAATTATCGATATAAATGTTACTCTTTTGATACAAATCTTCGGATATTTCGGAATGATGATTTACTCCAGCTCCAATTGCTAAGAAAATGATATTAAATTTAATAGGGAACATAATTTAATTGTCTAATACCATTGATGTGTACCTCCTCCAATTTAATCATACTGGCATTGATTAGGGGCTCAGAGCTGAACGTAGCAATAACAATGATATCTGATTTACCTACACATTCTTCAACAGTTTTTGTTACAATTACTCTTAACTGTTTATTGGTAAAACGATTTCTTGACTTCTCTAGCTTCTCTGCCAAGATTTCAGCTTTCGATGTGGTTCTATTCCACAAACGAATCTCTTCTAAACTATCAAATGAACAGCAGAATCCCATTGCGTGACTGTTTCCCTACAAGCAAGTCAATAAAAAGAACTTGAGCTAAGTCGATTTACAAAAATTTTCACAACAGAATACCTGAACACCGCATCCTACAATAGCAACCGTCTTACCACCATTACTTTTTTCTGGCAATCGAGCAAAGTAAAGATGTTTTGTTGCAACGATAGATGCTGCTGCCGTTCTCCAAGCTGTGATTTCTGTTCCTTCTATTATGGCCTTAAGCCTCCCAGTGTTACTATCGAAGAGTAAAATGTTGCCGAGGATAGCTGGAAGTACAGGATTCCTCGTCGCATTATCTTTGAACGATGTAACTAGCTTGCATGCTAAAGTATTTAATTGCTTTCCACCCATGGAATAGTTTCCCACATACCCAGGCATTGATAGCAGAACTCCTGCTTTTCCCTCAGTAAAAGTAAAAATTCTGGGAGGTTGATTAGAGAATGGTAAGTCTTCATTTTCACTCCTTTCTTCCCTGCAAGCAGATTTTAAGGCTTGCTCAACTGCTTCATTTACCATGACCCAAGTTAGAGCCTCTTTGACTTTAGATTCATTTATGTAAACCGGAGGATCTCCTTCATTTTCCATTTTTTCTCTGGCACGAATGTAAAAGAAAATGATAATATTAAGTAAATAAATAATTTATGTTTATTGGAATCATGTAAACCGTCAAACTAACTGTCAACAGCATAAAACCAACATTTCTTGTTTGGAATATATGTAGGTGGCTCTAAAGTATCTAAGAGGATGTGTGCATGGATCCAAACCTTTTTCGCTGGCTACTGTCTCCTACAAAATTTCCAAATCGCACATTCTCGCTCAGTTTTGATTTGAACTGGGAAAACGTTCCAGTTTCCATAAATTTTCAGCACAAGGACTCGGGCTTCTTTGAAACTCACCCACATCTTTGAGTAACGCCGTCGAAACACGAGAAAAAACACAAATTTTTGATCATCTTTTCTTACCCAAAATTTCACGAAAGTAAAAAAGTGCAAATTTTAGCAGCAGATATTGACCAGACCGGGTTCAAACGACACAGGCGGGTTCAAGGACAACGAATATATCATTTAGATCAAAACACTATACACGGTTTCCGAAAAAAAGGCAAAAAATATAATTCTCCAGGATTTTCTCCTCCAAGAATGAATGGAAGCAGCAAATTCTCAGATTTCCACAATCGTGCATTTAGCAGGGCTTTTTGACAAATCTCGCATCTGTGGCACGCGTGTGTGAAATCTGGCTACATATATTTTATAAATATTTTTATTATTGCAGATAATTTCTGTTAGGCAAGATTTGTGTTTTTCGTTCGGTTTTGTTTTCTTACGTACAGTTTGGTCGAGATGTGGAGAATTTTAAACTGGATTTTTTTTCAAGCAAAAATGGTTAACAATTCGTCAGGTTCCACAGCAAAAGTTCCAGTTTCCACACTAATTTATCCTCGAAATTTCGTTTTAATCTCTTTTCTTGAGAACGTGTGAGCTTTTTTTTAATTTTTTGTATTCCCGGCCTCCCGAAACGTGTCCACATCCATAGTACAAGAAATATAAGTATGCTGGCATCTGAACGTGTTTTCACCATCTTGAAAGCTTTAAGGAGTGTTTACAATGGCAGAGTAGAGTGGAGTCACCAGATTGCATTTGCTCTCATCATCTCACCAACGTGAGATTAGGAATTTTTCAAATCTGACGATACTCTGTGAAATCCACTCTGGTGGGAAGCGCGAAGAAGTTATATTAAAGTGCAAGCTTGAAACAAAGAAAGACAATGCAATCTGGTGACTCCACTCTACTCTGTCATTGTAAACGCTCCTTAAAGCTTTTTATGACCTCAAAAGAGCCACTTTTCTTGTCGATGGCATTAAGCGGCCCGCACACGATACAACTGTTGTACCAATCTGTGTTGGCATACAACCGTTGTATGGTGTGTGGGCCAATTGTACGAAGCATCCAACGACCGCAAGCTCGGTTGAATGGTTTTGGGTGTGCATGCAGGTAAACCGCTGTTGTATATGCAACCGTTGTATAGTGTATGTGCTTGTTGTTCAACCGTTGATCCGATTTCATTATCTGTGAAGTTTTTTATTGTAATTGCATTGTAAAAAACAAACCAAAATGGTGTCTATTAAGTATAAGGACTTCTGGGAAGAGTTTATTGATATATTATTAATTTTCAAAGACATAATCACAGCTGAAAAACAAATGCACATTTTCTTTTTTTTTTACAACCGATGACATTATTTCGTAATACTCAGTATGAAAAGTTACACAAGACTGACAGCGGAAGAAATCGGTCCAACAGTTGTATCGTGTGCAGAGTACGGAAACGCACACTCACGTGCGCACGCGCACGTGAGTAATAAATTGTGTGCGATCAAAGCGCACATACTCGTGAGTCGTGTGCGATTTTCTTGGGCATTAGCGCACGCGCCCATGAGTGAGTAATTCACAATAAGAAAGCGCACACTCGCGTGCGCACACGAAATTTCTTACTGCTCATTACTCACGAGTGAGTAATTCACAATAAGACAGCGCACACTCGAGTGCGCACACGAAATTTCAATATAAGAAAGCGCACACTCTCGTGCGCACACGAAACTTCTTACTGCTCATTACTCACGAGTGAGTAATTCAATATAAGAAAGCGCACACTCGCGTGCGCACACGGAATTACTCACGAGTGAGTAATTCATTGGAAGAAAACGCACACGAAATTTTTCATTGCTCAATTCCTACTTGTGTATGCAATTTCATTTATGAAATATCTGCATGATGTAGAAAACGTATATAGCTAATTTTTAATCATTCCTCGGCTATTCTTTCAAATATTTTAATTACTGAACCGCCACACCAATTTGTTAGGTGACAGTCTTTATAAATTGTAACTTATCTTAAAGAACGGAAAATTTTTTGTCAAATTCCCTTATTAATCCCTTCAATCCGGCACATACATATGTATGCTCATAAGGCGAATAAACATTAAAAATATTAATTATCCACGTTATCTACATAATGCAAGTATTTCATAAATGAAATTGCTCACACAAGTAGGAAATGAGCAGAAAGAAATTTCGTGTGCGCACGTGAGTGTGCGCTTTCTTATTGTGAATTACTCACTCATGGGCGCGTGCGCTAATAAAATGACAACGACTCACGCACGCGCACATGAGTTTTTAGAAATGGAACGCGCACATGAGCCGTAAATTACTCATGAGTCTTTCGTGTGCGCACGTGAGTGTGCGTTTCCTTACTCTGATCGTGTGTGGACTACCATACAACTGTTGGTCCAACTGTTGTTCAACAGCCGTTGGACCAACAGTTGTATCCTGTGTGGGCCGCTTTAGGTTAAAACGTGCACAGTGAATGAATGCATAAAAGGCATTTTAATAACAAATTAATCGGATTTGCATACATATTTAACGGTGTATTTTAAAATGGACTATATCCTTACATGCAAGTCGACTTAATCAAAATATCATAGATAATTTCTTTAGTGCCATAAGATCTAAACGTGGTTTGAATTACCATCCTACTACTACAGACTTTAAGTATACATAGATTAAGATCATACTTATTAGGTATGTTGAATTAGTTACATTTAAAAACGTATAAATATCTTAGAAAAGTTGTAATTTATTTTTAACATTTTGTTATCGTAAACTATCTATATTTCTCCTACTTTAATTTCCTATTTTCGTTGAGTTTAATTTTTTTTTTTTAATTAGACTATACATATTTATATATTTATAGGATGTAATGAAAATATTCTATGTTCAAGAAGTTGATTCTGAAAACTCAACATTAGGTTGGTTTTCACAAAATGAAGATTTTGTTTTAAGAGTAGGTAGTCATTAAAAGCTGTAGATTAGAACAGGGCAATATTTGCAGGGATCGGATCTTAAATTTGGAGAAATAGATGATTTAAAACATGATAGCGCTTGGAATAAAAAAATGAAAAAGACTTATCCAAAAGAAGAAATACAGGAGATGCAAAATAAATATCCTTGAAAGGTTTTTTTGAAGAAGATCATTAAATTAGCAGAACAAATAGAGACTTAAGAAGGAAGGCTAAATTACTTTCGTATTAAACATTTAAATAGAAAGGAAGAATGAAATAAACGTGCAAGGAAAAGAAATAAAATAAAATAATCATTTGAACAGAAAATGGTATTTAGTTCATTTATTCGTATGTTCATTTGAAATAGTGGCTCGTTATGACGCCACAGAAAGCTTTAAAGAGCTTTCATTTTATGCCAGCATACCATATATTCTTTGTACCATGGTATGCAGATAGTAGCTGTGTTCTTTTGTGTCCGCCAAACAGAGAAGAACAAAAGATACACAAAAGAACGCCTCATACATTTTCATAGATGACTTATATGAAGCGAACAGTACAAATAGTTCGCTTTAATCGATAGAACAATTTGGTCTCTTCAGTATATGGGAGTTCTAGAACAACGTACACAAAGGAACACAGCTAGTGTAACACACACGCCAGCATCAATCGAACAAGGACCTTTTCTACGGCTAAAATTGTTCATTATTTTGAACTATAGGTGACTGCTTTAAGACAATCAGCTGTCGTGGATTTGTGAGTTTATTTCGTGTTCTTTTTAATTTCTGTTGCAATTACCCAATCTCGAAATAGTAAGGAAAATTATATTTATACTTACTTTTTTAATTCCTATTCAAAAGAATTGTTTAAATGAAGACGGTTTTTTTAGCATAAAAACAATAATTATAAAAATACACTGCCACTAAATTCAAACGTCAAAATTTAGCGATGAAAAAGGAATTGAGCGGGATAAATCGAAAGCTTAAACATATGATTGTTTAAATTACTGCCCAAACAAACTTTTAGCTAAATTTCCGTACAAAATTTATAAGCTGAATGAACACAATACCAGAAGCAATTACATCCGTGTGAATATTTTACTTTATTCGCTTTGAAATTAACGGTTTCTCTCAGAGTCCTCAAAACCCAAGGGCTGTTTAAGATGTTATAGCTTTTGCATGCCTCGTACACGAAAATGGAATTGTAAGAGGTGTGCACAAGGGCGGATCCAGACATTTGCTCTAGGGGGGGGGGGGGGGGCTATTGCCCCTATAACCGCACTTGACATCAGTTGTGGACCGCTCTGTATAGCTTTCTCTTTTCGTTTCAGCATGAAAATGTCATTAGCATTCTGATATCGCCAGAGTTCTTTTATTTATATAATATAAGTTTTTGATCCCGTAAGCATAAAAAATTTAGTCTCACATAAAATAGGCATTTTTTGATCACAAAAAAGTGCAAAAATTTTGCTTATAGGTACTGAAAATTCCTTAGTGGTATAATTTTAAATTTTTTGAGAATAATTTATGACTAAAAAAGAAAAAAATAATAAATATTAGAAATAAATTTTTAAAAAACTATCTAGAATTTTTCATTTAATTAAATATTAAACTTATATTACATTTGTGTATAAATTTTAAAATTTTCATGATACACAAAGAAAGCAAAGTCAAAGCGAAGTAATTTAATTAAGTATTATGATAAACATAAGGAGTTCCAAATTCATTGTTATTCACTGTAGTGTTAAAACTTAAACTGCCCAGGGGTTAGATTCCGTAACTGTGAAAACTTTGCCAGTCCACGTGATTAAAAAAACTCACCGTGAGGGAAAGTGTATACACTTAAGTGCTGAATGAAAACTTTTCTATGCTGAATGTTGTTTGAGTGAGAAAATAGTCTTTTTGAAGAAGTTAAGTCCAGTTATAAAAAATGAGTTACATGAATTCACTAGTATTAAAGCGACTACGGTTTAGAAAAGGTAAAATAAATAATATAAGAAATAATTTTGAAAATACCGGTTGACAAAAACTCACAGGTACCTCTTCAAAATTCACGGAAAAAATGGCGGGGAGAAAATATCAGTTAAAGTGTACAAAATCTTGACAGAAAAATTCATTTTCATTTTTGCGGAATCCGAATAAGATCGTGTACCTACACAAAATTTTTGCACGCGTAAACTCATAGTTCCCCAGATCTTGCTTTCCTTGTATACCATGAAAATTTTTAAAATTTATGCACAATTGTAATATAATTTTATTGTTTAATTAAATGCAAAATAAAGGAAAACTCTAGAGAACTTTTATGATACATTCATTAAGTGAAGGGAGAAATTTGTTTCTATTTTTTTTAATGCGAATTTAGAAGATTTAAAAAAAAATTTTTTTTGTTTTCTATTTCATTAGTATCAGTATAAATTGTGATCACTGACTTATAACAATGGACTGAGCGATTTGCTATTTCATGTGGCACAAAAAATATTGTGTTTCTGTATATCACCGTTAGAGCACCCTTTAAAACGATTACATGAAAAACATGTAAAACTCAACCAATCAGATAAAATTTTACACCCGTAAATCGAATTAAATTAAAAAAATGTATTTTCTTGTGTCCATCGCCCCCCGCTGTGTCCGCCCTTGGGTGTGCAGAACTAATCCAGCCTCAACTCTAAAGGAGCGTTTACAATGGCAGAGTAGAGTGGAGTCAGCAGGTTGCATTTTCTCTCATTATCTCACCAACGTGAGATTAAGAATTTTTCAAATCTAATGCCCTAGACACACAACGCTCTTAATGAAGAAATAACTAACGACTCATTAGTCTATAATGATTCATTATAAACTGAAGACACACAGCCATTTCTTTAATTAAGTTGTACTGTCAAACTAGTTTTGATAAACTTATCATATTAAAGAAGCAATATGGATCGAATTAACGCGATAAACTTTGTTTTTAATTATTTTATTTTTCAATTTAACAATGTACAAATGCGAAAAAAATTATATTAAAAAGAATATTGATAATATAATTTGTGATTTGCATTTCTTTGCATTTCTTCTTATTATTTTTCAAATCGGAAGATGCACAGCGGAGCTCCACATTTATATTATATGCCAAATCGAGCACATTTTTCCTCCTATAATAAAGGAGGAAAATACTTCATTAGTGTACTTCATTATCATCTGATTTTCGAGCCATAATGACGTACCTATACTGTGTGACACATGGCATTTTAATGAATAGTTAGTACTAATGATTCATTAGATCGTGCTGTGTGTCTAGGGCACTGACATATATAATATGGACAGATTAACTTTCTATTTCATGTGGGCTCAGTTGCTAATGTCAAAAACAGTTCTTACGCCGGTGCAAACATTGAAATAAATTATTGGCGGGAAGTTGAAAAAATGAACGTGCAGCTGGAAAAGCGATTATAATAAAACTTGTTATGGTCGTAGCGTATTGCATATAGCAATATGCTACACGTCCTGCAGCGCGTATGTCGGCTGCTGTCCATAGCGGACAATGTAAACGTACCCCGACCGAGAGTGATGCTGTACTCAAGCTGGAGGTCACGATCTTGCGAAAAAGAAGAAGAAGAATCCGAGCGGACGACAAGATAAGACCTCTTCTTGGTAGAAAGTTGTCAATACAGGACACGCGACTGATTAACGGAAGTGAATATTCGCAAATTTTCTTACTTTATCACACCCCCCCCCCGAAAAAGGAGTAACATTAATAGTGCCAAAGCAAGAAGTTAGGAATTTAATTGGAAAAGCGGCAGGGTGTTGGGATTAATCTCGGCCACCTTGCTTATAAAACGATACGGAAGGAAATAAAATTCACGCTAGCGTGCCACATGTAAGTACAACGCAAATAAATAATTAAGAAATTACGATAGAATGGGCATCTGATAAATTCACCCTTTTCCCCCTTGCCTAATAAACAGGTAAAGAAGAGATATAGATTGCTTATATCGCCGACACCCTGCGGAGTGTTGCAGAGAGAAGAGCCTGTGAGGTGACAGGACATCCTCTGAGTAGAAAGAGGGAAATAAACCCAATAACAGTTCCATCGAATAAGCCTAAAAGGCTACAAGAGTCCTCACGTAGTCTGGGCGGATAGAAACGGTTCCAGGAAGGCCCCAGGAAGTCGCTGATGTTGCTAGCAAGGAGCGAAAGTGGATGATACCGATCCACGGGAAGTATTTTATCTCAATACATTTCTATATAGTAAGATTAAGTGTAATAAGCCCCACCACCGTGGAAATCTATACATATACGTATAACACGTGCATCAACTTGTCAAAAGCTAGGTTAGGGCTTAGGCATTCGAGAGTTTTCTTGTTCTCGCATCATGTGAATCATTTGTATAAACGCTTACCAAAGATACGTCATTTTAAAGCTATCCAAGAGAAACATATCAGATCTCAACATGGATATCAATTCCTGTTAATCGAACGGTACCAGTAATTTTAGTATTTTTTAGAACATGTTTATGTGTTTATATAGAAGTGAAGTAGATAACTCCTCCGATATAAGTGTGATGATATTAACTCTAATCCATAGGCGTATCAGCTAAACAATAGTGTTAGCACCTTTAGTATAGAAACGTGACCTAGGAGTTACTCATTAGTATCAGTACGTGATTCAATTAATGAACAATGAATTAACTTTATTTCCTAATTTATATCCATTAGTATACTCAAGCTTAATCAAAGTTATCCATATATGTATACCTGATGCGGACGTTGCGAGTCGAATGAGTCCAATTAATGACTCATGAGTTTTGTTAGCGTACCATATTGAAGGAAGATATTTTTTTTTTTGCAAATCTGAAAATCAGTAAGAGCCATCCAAGATGTGCCACCCTGAATTAGAGGAAAGGAGACGTTAAATAGTAAGAATTGTTGCGAGGAAAAACGAGAATTAAAAAGGAAATTTCTTAGATGATTAGGGATGAATCGGTACTTGTGCTTCCATAGAAGAAATTACCCGATCAGTTAGTACGTAGGGCGGATGAGGAAGACGACTCTTCCCTGTCCAAAGGATTTTCTTCCAACTTGATTCATTTCAGCATAGCCAACGGATTCCATCGCCTCCAGGGAGCTCCTTCGGGGATCGAATGAAGAGTAAGTCAAACTTAAATAAAACAAAAAAAAAAAAAAAAAATGCAAACAAATTCTTTTTATATTGTTCAGTATATTATTATAATTTTTACAACAAAAGTTTTCCTGATCACTAAGAATAAGCACAAAATTATGTAGACCACAGGTCGTGTCCCATACATTGCTTCTGGAAGTGTTAGGTTGTCTACAAGCGATCCCCCGCGGTTCGTCGGAAAGAGAAACGATTATCGGTTCAAAGCTAAAATAGAAAAAGAATTAACAAGAATGCAAGAAAAAAAAAAAAGGACAAGTTTTGAAAATATGAAAAATTCCCAAAACAAAAATTTTTATTAGATATGTATATACATAATGCAAACAGCCGGAAAATTAATATTTTTTTTATATAAAAACAAAAACAAATATATAAAGGGGAGACGACTTGAAAGTTATGTATTAATTGGATTCTCACTTGATTATTGATTCTTCGCATCCACCAATAGTAGGTGAAAGTATCTTTTTCTTGTTTCGTTTTTCCTTGATTTTATTAGTTAATCCTATTGAAACGGATATATTGAATTTGAATTTGTGTTGTTTTAGACAATAGTTATCGTGAACTAAATAAATAAAATAAAAAGAAAAAGAGAAAGAAATCGTTCAGATAGCATTAGATTATATTTAATTTTCGGAAACAAAAGGAGTTTATCCTGGCACATTCTTGTCAGGTATACATACGTACATTCCTTAGCATAGCGACTTAGGCATAATTTTTTTTCTGTAAGATAATACTACTGGATACAACTTATCAGTCGTTCCGCAGAGATTAGAGCGAATAGTTACCTAATGAGTTTTGAATAATTTAATATATCAAAGAGATCGAAATTAATAAGAGGAAGAAAAACGTACCGTAACCAACGCTCTAGTTGTCTCGGGAATAGTATGTTGGTTAAGTTTAGAAAGTGGTAGAATTAAGAATTCATTTGTACTATTAGGAGGAAAGATAAGCCATGTTAATGAAATTGGAATTAAAAGAGAATTTTTATACCGTAAAAATGCCGTGCTGAGAATTTGTATTTTTTCCTTCACATCCTGGAGCCTTCCCGAATAACATAGAGGTTGTCTAGGTCCTCCTAGTCTTTCTCTCTCGTCCACAGGTCAGCTAAGGGACTTGGAAATAGTAACCCCCAAGTCAAAGGGAGGATGGGGCATGGCCATGAAGGCAGAACATCTGCGCCTTCGACAGGAAATGGGTAAGTGACGTAAGGGTCCCTTCAGGACCGAGTGTGTGCCGGCTTTTTTTTGTAGGTAGGCATGATATTTTCTTTTGATTATGGGTGATGACAGTGGCAGGTATTTTCGGGAACTCCCCCACACTCTCCGCCAACCTTAGCCGAGGTGCTAGCATGCCGCCCTGTGCTATCGCTGTCATCGAGTGATCTGTCAGCTCATGCTGACAGTTTGGACTCAACGTCCTGAACAATCACTCTCGCAACATACTTCCATAACAAACTTTTCGAATTTCTGCTGCATATCTAATGAATATATTGCGTTTGGTAAAACAATTTTATCAGTAATCAACTCAAATAATTAATTTAAAAACACTTATTTCGACGGACCCACTTATTTATTTGTTGTTTACAGTTCTCTCTCAGTTGGTACTTGTGCTTAGACCGAAAGAGTCAGCAATATAGAAGTGAGCCCACTTTTTACAGTACATTTCTATGAACGTAGTCAGTCCATATTATATATGTCAGTGGTCTAGGGTATAACGCTACTCTGTGAAATCCAATCTGCAAGTTTGAAACAAGGAAAGACAATCTGGCAATCTGGTGACTCCACTCTATTCTCCTATTGTAAACGCTCCATAATAGTAGGGGTCACCACTCACCATAAGCAAGCATGGCAAAAACTAGACGAAGTCAGCAACAATTGCAGCATTGAGATACTTTCATATGTGTGAGGTCATATCCGATTAGTTCTTTTCCCTGGTAATTTATAGTTACAATTTCAATCAAATATTCCGACACATTTTATATAACAAAAGCCTGATTATTATGTAGGTACATATGTGCAAATAAAAAAATAATAATCGGGAATAGCATTGGCAATTACGTGCAGATAATTATAGTTGATTACTCAGAGCAAAGCAAATTAAGCTTTGTTTTCTTTTTGCTTCAGCAAGAACAAATAATGATCGGCTCAATATTGCGAAATTGCCAATGATCATCTGATGGTGAGCTATGTGGGCAACAAAATACACAATCACCTCACCACACCAGCGCCGCAGCGACAGTTTTCTATATGGTCTGCAGCGAGTCATAAAAATTATCAAGAAATCACTGATTTTCCCAAATCCAAACCCCAGACGTCATTAGTGACGTCTATATCGTAATCTTCTAAGAATTAAGACAAATCTGGTCAATTGTTGTTTTTATTTTTAATTGAAATATCTCTTGAGGTATGAAATATTTAATAAATATGAATAGTGAAACAGTCACCTTTCAATCTTACTCTTGATCATGTATACAAATATGTATGTTCATATGTTTGTAAGGCATACATATATGCATAGGTATGTATTTACTTTTGAAATAAAAGCTTCCTTTGATTGAAGCTGGAGCACTTTTAGCTAGATGTCAGTACACATATCTAGATATCCATGCCATTATGTTATTCAGATTTTTGTTTTTTACTAGAGCGTCATCGTGAATATGTATTCATGTAGTCACCTTGCTCTTATGAGAAAAAATTAAAGATTCCACGACAAAATATTGAAGTTATTTATGGTAATATCAATGTTTACATTATTATTATTTTAATAACTACATACCAGCGGTGTTTCGTTTCGATACGATAAAAGCTTTTAAGTGAGACAAAATAATTTTCTTCACGACCAGAAAGCCAGGTATGTTTTAACTGATTTTTAAGAGGATAAATAATTCAATACACCGGTTATAAAAAGGATACTACATTTGTTTTATTTGTAATAAGCACTTTTGCCGCCAATATATTTTTTAGGATTTTAAATTCTAGTTTATTTGTAGTTGTAAAAAAATTCTCTCGGGTACTTATGTATTGCGCTTCACTTAAGCTAGATCTCATTCGGCGTTTGTATAGTAAGGCTTCGCTAGGGTGGAATACAAATTCAAAAATATCCGAAATTTAGCCAGACTTTGCTTAAGTTTACTTCATTCAAATGCTTAATCGGAGCGTACATATATTTTTTGTTTAACTGATGTAGAGACAGAAAATAAAAATAAAATGTGGTCACAAGCAGTTTTAAGATATTCAAGTAATAATTGTTTCAACAATTTCACCATAACACATGAACATAAAAATTTAAAATTATTTAATTAAAAGTCAAAGATGAGCATTTTCCTGGAGCAAATTGAAAGTGTTTTTGTTATTATTGGTAGGCTTCGTCTGACCAAGCTGCACATCTTTTACGAGAATCAGGAAATACTTCCTTTGATAAGGCTGACAAATGATCAACAATTGAAAATGCCACATTATCCTGCGCAAAGATGTTAGCCAATTTTATTTGATATGGACTTTTATAAAAAAATAAAAGTTAAGGCACAATAAAAATATTGAAAACCTTCGAATTCTGGATCACAAAGTCTTTCGCAAAGATCAGTTCTAATTTTTCGTTGCTATTTTGGCGTATCTTCCTGTCGTACTGAACTTGAAACACCAGAAATAGAAAGCTTTATTAGCCATAATACCATTAAAAAAAAATCTAAAAACGTATAATCTGAACGTATAGAATTCACTTGAACAGCTGTTCAATAGACAGATATTACCCATAGAATTCACTTGAACGGCCGTTCAATAGAAAGAGATTACCCATCAGAGTAGGCGTTATTTGAAGAAAAAAAAATGAATTCAAATTTAAAAAGACAAATATAAATATACTTGTTTTTTCTGAAGGAGAAATGTTTCCATTTTCAATAACCAAGCAAATTGTTTTTTACACACTGGTGAATAAGGGTGTAGTGGTTCACTGTTGCTTTTAACACACTGGCGAATAAGGGTGTATTGAACAGCTGTTCAAGAGATCGCTCTATTAGTATATGCTCGCCGATCTTAATTATACATTTTTCCAAACTGGAAATTTTCATTACACAAGAGAAGAGTAGGTACATGACATTGACATCAAAATTAATAGGGTACTCCACTGATTCTCGTTCTGCACTATTGTTTCTTCAATTTGCAAAAGTTCTCTGTAGCTTGGAGCAAATTAATTAATCGAAATTTTTAGTACACAAAATATCCCTAGATATCGTCAATTTTTGGAGATTTTTATCAATAAATCCCTAAAACCGAAAATTATCCCTATATCTAGGGATAAAATACCTAAGTTGGCATCACTGCATGGAAGAAAGAACTTAAAAACATATGCGAAATATAGTAACTGAGGTGCATGTGACCCAAGTGCATGAAAGTGGGTTTTCCGACAGCAAAAACGTCCCGAGAGAGTTTTCTGAATCGGAAAAAAAGTACACCACCCGATAGTACTCGGCGAGACCATTAATTTGATATACAACATGTCGTATATTAGAACCGCCCCCTTACCCTAAAAGTACCTACCCCTCACCCTAAAAGTATGCAGAAAGAAATTTTCTTCTACGAATTGTAGCTGATAATGAGTTGAGGCGAACAATGGAACCCGTTTTCCGATCGGACATAACCCTACCGAATTCCCCTTTCCAATTAGAAAATTGGTAAGAACGATTGAAATTGAAACGATCAATCCTGCCATCCAATTTGCAGATGAATCGGTCATAATTTGTTAATCTTTGTACCATGGATGTACCGGTTGTCATTAAACAGCGTGTTCTGTAATGTGTACAGCTCTGATAGTTTCTAGAACGCCCTTATTTGGAGGATGTCCTTCTCGTGAATCACCATTGAGCAGCGAACTAGGTATACACACGTTGGAGCTCACTAATTAAACTACTGTTCTCTAGTGGCCAAGAATTGTGTTTCATCCTCATATAACCGTTTCAGTTTTTGCTGCGCGTGGTAATCCCATTTATTAACATTAACAAAATAACTGTTTTTGACAGTCTGGATAAAAATAAGGCAACCTTTTCCTTGATCTATCACAGCTGTGAAAATATAATAAACGTTAAAGATTTAAAACACAATATTTTTACAAATTACACAATAGCTTCATCACAGCACTTAAATAGCAACGCAATAGTATTGCATTGCCAGGGTCAGAAGTAAGGTAAGGGAATTAGGAGAAAGCCTTTCAAATTTGACAATTTTCAGGTCGATAATTTTTGAGAATTGTAAAACTGATCAACACCCTTTAAAACGTTACTACATAAAAAACATGTAAAACTTAACAAATCGGAGATACCTACCTGAAATTTTTGCCAATTCTAGAAAAAGTCGTGTGTTCATCGTCTGATAGCGATGACAAATGCAAAATGTTATAACACTAACTAAAACAAAATATAAAAAGTTAATAGAGATTTTTGATAGTTTGCTATACCCTTAGAATATATAGCAAACAGGAATGGGTGAATCGTGTATAATTCATGTACATGCGCCTAATTTTTCAAGAACAGGGCATCATAGTAGGAGAAAGTCAGATGCCGAAGGACCACTATTGTAAAATGTGCTTTTGTTTTGTGAACAGGTTTACTCAATTTAAAATTTATTGCGGAATTTAACAAAAGTACGGAATCGGTTTTTTTCAAAACTATTTACCTTTGAAGTTTCATTTGTGCACAGTTTTATACTGCCACTAGTGTCTATTAAAACTTTCATACAATTAAAAAGCAGAAATGAAGTGTTCGGTCAGTGCTTGCAAATATAAATCGGATTATAAACTAAAGAAAATTATCTTTTTTGGTAATAGAAACAAAGATTTATATAAATTAAATACGTGAGTTATTTCAAAATAAAGTACAAAAAAAAATTTTTTTTACCGCAGATGCCCCGCACAAAATTGACAAGTTTCTTAGAATATAGGGTCGTCGTGTAAACAGATGTAAAACATGGACTACCAACACAACAAGAATTGATTACGCAAAATCTGGCTTATTACCATTCCTGTTGAGGCTATACCTAGAGGCACAAATTCAAGTCTTTTTATACCCTAGATGAAATCTAAAGGGTTACTAAGTTTGTCATTCCATTTGTAACACCTAGAAATAATGCTAGTAGAGAAAAATGGGTTGGACACCATAATATTAAAAGTTATTTTGATTTTTGCATGTCAGTCTGTCAGTCCGTCCGACCCTCCGTCAGGTTTTTTAAAAAATAATTAAATGTAAGTTCGAAAATGGGATAAATCGGGTAACTTCTTCGTAGGGTTGCCCTACAAAAATTTGGGTTTTTACTATATATTTGGACAGTGCAGGTGTAGGTGTTCACAGGTGCACACAGATTTAAAAAAAAAGGGAGATTTGAGTTCAAAAATGGACCAAATCGGGCAAGTTATTCGTAGGGTTGCCATACAAAAATTTGGCTTTTTACTATATATTTGGACAGTGCAGGTGTAGGTGTTCACAGGTGCACACAGATTTAAAAAAAAAGGCAGATTGGAGTTCAAAAATGGACCAAATCGGGCAAGTTATTCGTAGGGTTGCCATACAAAGATTTCGTTTTTCACTATATATTTGGGCACTGCCTGAGAACGCGTCGACGTAGAGAGCTGAAATTCGGTGCATAGTGTTTTCACAGCAATAGTAAATAACATTTAGAAAATGTACTAAATCTGGCAACCCCTTGGTGTTGCCATATACAAATTTAGGATTTTTACGTATATTGTGAAAACGATCAGTCCTAGAGGGTTTTCATGTACTGAAAAAATTTTCAGAATGTGAAATCCTATAAAATTGGTTATAACCATTTTTACTGTCTGAAGAACTGTTTTAGAAATATATGCAAAAAACCACTTTAAAAAACATACTTGCACAATTACATATGGGTTTTCATCCAGGGTATCATAAGAATTGGTCTTAGACCAATTCTAGCTTTTTTACTTGTTCAAAATTATAATAAGCAGATATATGAAATCACAGCACATGAAAAGTGGCAACTCTCTATATGGTGTCCGGCTATGACAATCAGGGATATGTGAATGACTTGGTCATTACAATTAGGGGCAAACATAATCAGATAATCTCTGATCTATGCCCTAAACATAGTTTGCAACTGGTGCCAAATAATGGTACTTCGAGCCAGTCCTGGTAAGACAACAGTTGTTTCCTTCACGAGAGAAAGGAAGCTTTACCTAAAAGCACCATCCCTTGAGGGAACAGTAGTGGAATTCTCAAAGGAAGTCAAATATCTAGGTATTACCCTAGAAACAGACTAAAAAAGAATACTGGATAAAGCTACAGTGGCAACATGGACATGCCGCAGGCTTTTTGGCAAAACTTGGGGTCTTAAACCAAAAATGGCTCTGTGGTCACACAAATCTATTATAAGACCCATGGTCACATACGCCTCACTCGTTTGGTGGCCAAAAATAAAACAAAAGACAGCTCAAGCTAGTTTGCAAAAACTACAACGGCTTGCATGTCAAGGAGTAGCCGGTGCCATGCCTACCTGCCCAACTGCGGCCCTAGAGGCTATGTTGGACCTGCTACCCTTACATTTGCATGTTAGGAAGCAGGCCACACTTAGTGCAATTAGGCTAAAAAGGGCAAACCTCCTAAGTACAAATAATCTGGTTGGCCACCTGAAAGTCCTAACCCAATTTCAGACGTTATGCCGAAACGCCATAACTTTGAAACACCATTTAAGGTGATCGTGGGGAACCGTCAACAGTGGCACACTGGGGACCTACCCTTTGAAAAAGGATCTCTTAAATGGTACACGGATGGATCTAAAATGAAAGATAAAGCAGGCGTGGGCGTATACGGGCCAAGGTGCCATCTCGCAAAGGCACTGGGGGCCTCACCAACCATTTTTCAAGCAGAAATACACGCCATAGAACTCTGCGCTCGCGAAATAATCCATAAAAGTATGCGTGGAGCAAAAATTTACATAATATCAGACAGCCAAGCAGCACTTAAAGCGTTAAACTCGTTTACCTTTGAGTCAAAGCTGGTTTGGGACTGTCTTACTGTCTTAAAGCAACTGGCCGAGACAAATAGGGTGACACTGATCTGGGTACCAGGACATGAAGGCATTATGGGAAACGAGATTGCGGACCGCCTTGCAAAGGAAGGAGCCAAATCTCCGTTTATTGGCCCTGAGCCTGTCTTTGGACACCCAAAAAGTCACCTCTCAGCTCAGATCAGGCTTTGGGAGGACAGAACTAAGAAGAAATACTGGGAAAATACCCCGGGGCTGAGACAAGCGAAGAAGTTTATAAAGTACTCGCAACAGAGGACCAAAGAAATCCTCACACTCAGCAGGAAGGAACTAAGGCTCATAACGAGCCTACTTACTGGGCACTGCCCACTTAGATACCACATTAAGAAGATGGGTAAGGTCAATGATGAGACCTGTTGATTCTGTATGGAAGACGATGAATTCGCTGAACACGTCATGTCCTATGTGACTGTGAAGCTCTGAGCCGCATAAGACTGAGACATCTAGGAAAAGCATTTCCACCACTGCCAGAGGATATCGAAAAAATGGCCGCCCTAAAGAATATTATAGACCTTAAATTCCAATGGACGCCCTAGGGCATCAAGGGGTAATATCACAATAGATCTTATAGGTCGCAGTGACAAGATGAGAGGCAGAAATCCTGTCTGCATCCCCGTAATTAATAAGAATAATAATAATAGGGTGTTATGGAAAACGCAATAAAATTTATTCTCTATCCACGATTTATCTATAAATATATATCAATTGAATAGTTGTAATTCATTTTGAAATCAATGAATTGTATTTTATTCTTTTCACCGCTAGTTATGCCATATGCCATTGTGAATTTGTAATTTAAAAAGTTTACAAAGTTCTCTGTTAAAATTTTGCTTTCGACTTA
Source organism: Dioctria rufipes (assembly GCA_963924295.1). Lineage (NCBI taxonomy): Eukaryota > Metazoa > Arthropoda > Insecta > Diptera > Asilidae > Dioctria > Dioctria rufipes. Next base: position 59,961,555 of record OZ002742.1, read on the forward strand.
AAGAATCATTTTTGTTTATGGAAAGTATTTTAGATTTCTGAAAAAAAACAGACCCTTTTAAATAAGACTTAGCAGAAATGTTGAATTGTTGGACCACAGTTTGTAAACAATTTTTAAACCATCTTGTCTTAATATGCTTTTTCATCTTCGTATTTCACTTTAATATTTAGTTGAAGATATTTAAAATATTTTCTTTCTCCTCCATCTTCAAAATGAGATCTGCAAATTTACTAATGAGTTTCTCAAGTTGTGGATATTTTTGCTAAAAAAAAAAAGAATCTCTCAGAATGATATGATTACAATAATATCGAATAGCTTCCAAGTGCTCCAAGTTACAATATACCGATTCCATATCACTTTTACTTATCTTTTTTACGCAATAAACAAATATCTTGAAATCTATTCTTTACTAAATATTTCATGAAAAATAAACATAAGAAGGCAAGAATGCATTTTTAAAATAAGCAAATACTTAACTCTTTTATCTTTTATCTACTACTAACTACTCGTAAATGACTTTGTGTTTGAGGGCGATATTCATGAAGAAAATGTGAAATTTTAGAAATAGTTTTAGGGTAGTATAGGGTAAAAAGTTTTACGTTTTTCGGGGTTTGGGGATGGGGGTGGTAACTACCTCCCTTGAGGTTGCCCAATTTGGGCTGTGTGTGAGATATCAAATTAAAGCTCTTGCTGAGTGCTATTAAATGGAATTTTCTTTTTTTTCTGTAAGAAACTTAATAACAGACTTTTCTCACCCGAATATCGTTAAAATGCGTGATTATCGTAGGTTGGTGTGGGGTTGATTTTTCTTTTACACGCTTTAGCATATTATTTTACATATGTATTTCATTTCCATTTCAATTTTCCAGTTTTTCACTTAAACTACTAATACTATACTAAGTGCGATAATCTTCTAAACTACTTACCGCAGAGAAAAAGAAAATACACAACATTCGCAAGAGAACGTAGATGGGAATTAATATACATATATCAGATAGATTAAGTACCGTTATATGAGTTTTTAGCGAAAATGTAATGACTAACTAAAAATTAGAAATTGCACTAAAAATTAAAAAATATTTTTTTCTTTCTCAGTTATATGTATTCAAAAAAAAAAAATTTTTTTCATTGCAAAATAAGAAATGTTAAAACTCAGATTAAAACTTAAAATTGAAAGTATTAACAATACTTTAAAATTATAATATTTCGTTGGACTTTAAATGTTTGACGAAACTTTTCTTGAGTATATCACAGAAAGAAAAAATAGTGTTTTTACTTTTTAGTGCATTTTATTTATAAAAGTTTTTTTAATATACTTTATTTTTTTCTGACTACAATATCAGCAAACTTTTTTAAGAATGCTAATAAGAGAATACTTTTTGATCGTCTTATTCAAAACAGGTGTTTATAACGAAAAACCAAACGATTTGTTTCATACAAAAATTCATTTTTGCTGAAAATGTCGAAAATAAAAATTCCTTTTCGTTTTCCAGACAACTAGAACGTGAAAACGAATTTTGGCGTAGAATATAGACAAATCACACCCGGAAGTTCCATAATAATCAATTGACACCAGTCATATCCATAAAGGTGAAATATCAGAAAAAGACTTATGTACTTAATGTAATTTTGTAAGACCTGTAACAATAACAATCGCCATCTCAGCATACTCAGGCAAACAATCGATTTAATTTTAAATCTAAAAGAAAAAATGGTGGGCGATAACATACAAATGTTAGTCATAACAAGAATACGAATGAAGTTTATTTCGGTAACGTACACAAGATTGAAATCTTATTGAGTACAACAATTCGTATCTTCAGTGTACTTTATAACTAAAATATTCTTGAATGATAAGTTATACTACATATTTATATACAAGCTACAAACTAAAGAAAAAACTACACCAGTACTGCAAATTTTTAATTAATAGAGTGATTTGAAATGTTTAAATGTCAATTACAATTTTTGAGTCGTAGTAGTCTTGCATTGAGTGCGAATTGTAATGGTTCTACAATCACATACACCAAAATTCGAAGAATAAACAAACAAACAAAAAACTAAGTAGTATTCCTTTGCGGAGAAGAAGAAAAGAATGGGGAAAAAAGAGCTATATTATATGCGTTTTAACGAGTTTTGTAAATGCATTGATAGTACCAGTCGCCTATATAGTATACTGACAGAGAGATCATCCCACAGACGTATGCTTTGGACAAGGTAAGAGCTTTCCATTACAGTCTTATGATAGCGAGGCAATACCATATTTCTATTTCGTTGGCGTAATAAAGTGGAAAAGTTCTCTAAGATACTCTGGCTTATTAACTTTTACCAAATTGTACAAATAAATCAAATCTCTTCGTTTTTATAATGACGAAAAAGAAACTTCATTAGTGTACTTCATTATGATTTGATTTTCGAGCCATAATGACGTATACCATGTGATACACAGCATTTTAAAGAATATTTAGTACTAATTCATTAGATCATTAGATCGTGCTATGTATCTAGTGTATAAATCTCATAAGAGGCTTTCAAGTCTGCTTCCTGAGAATAGTAGAAAACGCTTGGCTTGTGCTTGCTTGTGATTATTTGTGATATTAAATTTTATGAAGCTTATGAAAAGCGAATATTCCCCTCTTACTCTCACTTTTATTAACTTCAGATTACTTCTAACCACTCTCAACTTCACATTCCTTGTTGTACTCCTTCTGGAGCTCATCAAATAATCTTCTATAGAGCTTCCAAAGTAATGGCTATAGAAGCTCTTGAGTTACTTACATACTTACGCCTCTCCTTATTTTTCTGGATATATCAGTGCATATTCTTCTATAGATCTCCCTAATGATGCCTATGGAAGCGCTGGTTTTTCGTCCGAATTGGAAGGATGAACTTAGAAGCATAGTATTGACGTTTAGCACGTGAGATAGCCAAGTTACTCAGCGGAAAATATGTTAAGCAGCCAAGAGCGCTTCCCAAGAATCTGCAACTGACGCTTCCATGCGGGCATTCTCACGTTTAGCCACAAATATGTTAACAAAAACGGCAAAGGCTTTTCAATTAATTATATTGATCAATATTATCTTGAATGATAAAATGCTAAATTTACCTAAAAATGTTAAGGAAGTTATTTTCTAATAATAAAAAAATAATAATAATATGGGTTCTAGTGATGTAACGGGGTTACGTTCGTTTATTTCAAAATGCGACTTTCCTCTGTGCTCTTTTTAATGGAAAGTGGGAAAAACACATTGTATCAAATTATAGTTAATTAACAATAATTGAAAGCTTTGTAAATAAAACGTGCTCAGAAGGTAGGTACACTTCTTGATAAGCACACTAACTAAAAAACTAGTAAAATGTTCTTTCCACATTCGAAAGTGCTTGGCTACATGAATACACTGCTGAATTAAAAATTGCTTTTTTCTTTTACAAACTTAATATCGCAATTTCTCACTAACTTATTGCAGAAATCCAAAGCACGCACGCACACGCGCCAATATGTTTTATGAGTCCATATATGTATATAGATATGCATACATACCTTGTAGTTCAACGTTAATGAACTCAAAAAAGCTTTTTACACCATTCAATTCGAGGAAATGAATCAACAGCATGAGTTTGATGTTATAAGAATAGCATAAGTTAAAGAAGGCCAGCAAAACTTAAAGCTTTACAATCAAGTCCTACACTACACTTCGAAAGTAAAATAGCCCCCCGGCCCGGCATCAGTCCACATAGTAGAAATAAGTGTCCACAGCCGCACACCAAGCCCACACCACAGTTGTTGGATTGGATAGTCCGCCTCGCAGAAATTATATTAACTTGAATTTGACGGTTTAGATAGAGTTTAGTGTTCGTTTTGACGTGTCTTTTGTGACTCTCAGAATCTGGTCTGGTGGTGTATAGAGTCTTGTCCGCGCCCTTCTGGTCTAGTCTACTCTACTCAGTGCCTTCAAGTAAAATAAGAGGTTTTTTTCGAGAAATAATATTGTGAAACACGTCTACACAGTGTGCTACGTGCTACCTACAGAACTACAGCAAACATCACAACTTATTTAGGTATGTAGACTTTGCAATAAAATTATTATTTCTTTTATTTAACATTGTGTGACTGACGATAATCATAATTTTTTAGTGATAAAGTGTAGAAAAACGTGAGTCATGTGAGCCAAAGCTTAAAGTAATTTACCCATTTCATCATTTGGTTTTATTTACATGTGAAGCGAACGATTTTGTTTTGGCATTCTGCGGACGCATATTTCACTTTCACAATAAAACTGTGAGTCTGATTGAAACTTTTCCATATGTTTTCTTTCAACTGTGTAGCAGCGGTGAGATTTATTTGGAATTTATGGTTCCATTACATTCCCAAAACTTTATACCATTAAATTCCAAGGTGAACCTAATCTATTGTGCATAAATTTTGTTATACATATATGTATTCCAAAAGCTCTCGAATAACAATAATTCAATGTAAGAATAAAACATTTAACCCCTAGCAACTACGGTTAACATTATCTTCCGATTTACTGAAAAATCTTTAAGAAAAAAACATAAAAGTTTTGGTCTGGTTTTGGACTGGCGCCAATTTGTCGGAGGCTGTGCCGGTATGCGTCACGTTACGTACACATACCTATATGTTTTTTGTATTGAAGGGTCAGAACTTTGCAACCTGTTGCTAGAGGATTATGCGTAAAAATTTACCTATGTTGGTAAGTACGCATTTCATTCAGTTAAAAAAAAAACTTTCACCTCTTCAGGTAGGTAGGTATGTAATTTGTAATAAAAAAGCAGAAAAAGACAATATTGAGCTTTGCTTCTCTCATAATTAGTTCTAATATCTCTCTGAAGAGGTGAGTGGCGACAATTTTAATTCGGTGATTATTGAGTCACATAAAAGATAAAATCGAAAAGCCTGCCTAGGTAAATAAACAATCCAAACAAAAGCGTTTGGATTTTTTTTTAATCAAAGTTAAAATATCGTGAATGAATCAAAGTGTGTATAGGGTGTGACGTACTTTCTTCACTGCGATAAAGATTAAAAAAGTGCTTTTATTTTGAACATTACTGTGTCGACTGACTGGGTATTCTTTCTTTTTTGTTTAGATACATATTGATTCCCAGAGATTAAAAAATATTTACTTATTTACCTTACAGGGTAATGTACTTATAATACTGCGATTCGAATTTCATCCATTTATTTTTCTGAAAATTGTTAACTTAATGATGATAAAAAAATAGTTTTATTTTAATTATAGAATTTTATCCATTATCTTCAAACAAAAAACCAAAACAATATTATTTCATAATTTGTTTTGAACGTGCCATAAACATATGTATCAGCAAACAACGCACGTGCCTTACAGCCCTTGAAATGGAATGCATTTACTTGTACCTTACCGGTGGGATTTGCAAGATATTTCCCAAAAACAATTAGCCACAGAAAGTGTCTCAAATTAATTTTTCAGTTTTCTATAATCAATTTTGCGAAACTTCCAAAAAGTGTGTTCAATTAAATTCAATTAAATACAAGCACAAAGCGGGGAATCGTGATCGTGAAAATATTAACTCTTTAGTGACGCCACTACCATCTACTACATTATTATAGTAGGCGGAAAAAGCATTTTAAATTTTTTGAAAAACCTATTTTCTTTCTTTTTTTGATAATAGGAAGAATAGCGTAGGAAATCCTCTAAATTTTGAAGAAAAAAGAAAATATTCATAATCCTACCGAAAAGGCAAAATTTTAATTTTTAAAATTTACTTTTAAAAACCTCAACTTCGTTTTAAACATTTGTTGGTTACGTATATGTAGGTAATCCAAATATAGTAGGCAAACTAGTATTATTTGATTAGTTTAGTAGGCTATGAAAGAAAGTGTAAAGGCAGAAACACATCCAAGCTGATACTACTGAAATTGCTTACATTCTTTGACATTATTATGGAATCACTTTTCTATAGTTGTCTCGTTTTGGTTTAACTACTTTATTCCGCGGAACTACAAACAATAAGTTCTATACAAAATACACCATAGTCCAGTTTCAGTTCAGTGGTTTTCCAATCGAATATATAGAATAGAAATAGATGGCAATACAATATTTGTAATCCTTTCTCTATCCCCCATAGCTACTTTTAGGGGCAGGTAGACAAAAATTGCTTAATTTTATTTCTTTAAAAATCAAGTTTAAAAAGTATTTGATGTTGTATGAGATAAGCTTCCAAGAATAGAAATAATTCCGAATGCAACTGTAATTTGTTGAACTTTTAATATGAATATTAAAGCGAAAGTAAAACTTGAAATTAAGATAATTGTCACACCCTGCCAAAAAAAGTTGACCCATATGAAATAGAAAATCAGGCAGTCCAAGTTATATATGTCAGTGCTCAGGGCTGGCCTCTCAGGCTTCCTCGCAGCTCGCCCCAAGGCTTGCCTCAGACAAATAAAAACAAAATGATACCACCGGGCTCGGTGGTGTCATTGTAATTTTGATAGTACATCTGTTGAAAGAAGTAAGCCTGAGAGAGAAATATTTCCAACATTGAGCAAATCGCGCTTTGCGGCGAAGCCTTGAGGCTAGCTACTGGCTTGGTTTTGTGATGCATCATTTAAAAACCCGTGTTGAAAATTTTGACAACGCCTCGAGGCCTGAATGTGTTTCTGCCATAATAGGCGCTTTTTTCACATTCACACATCATTACATAGATACTTATTTAATAAATTATTTTCGGATGGATGAATTGAAATGAGGTTAAGTCCTCAAGGAGTTTATAGAAGGTAGGCCACGACGGGGCCCATTGTTCACCCTCCAGCATTTGCTCACAAGTTCCAGCCGGATGTTCTTACAAAGTATAATATTGGCCCCCAACCCTCCCTACCCACTTCATACAGTTCTTCCAGGTAGTGTGAGCCAACCAATCTGTAACGCTTTCCAGAGAGAGTCTGACAGTGCCAAAGAAAGTTTCGGATTCTTCCTCGCATTGTCTGCTTCAGAACCGTCACCAGGGGGGTGATTCTGATCTTTTGTCGTCAAAATATACGCCTAAATGAAATGAACTTTTCTATTGATTTTTTCGTGTTTTTATTCAGGTCAGCAACCCTTGCATGACGTAGAATGAACGGAAAATAACACTTGACATTACAAATTCAAAATAATATTTCGAATTTAAGCACTTGTAATGCTCTAATTAGGTGTAGAATTTCCATTTACCACAGTGTAAAATTTTTGTCACAACCTCTTGAGCAGTTGACTAATTTGTAGCATATTTAGGCGTGTTTTTTGACGTTTGTTCACCGAAATTCATTATAGTTCATTTCGTGTTAGGTTAGAGTGAAGACACAAAATGAACTGTGTTATAAGAAAAAGTACGGCAAAATATGTTAAAATTCACGCCTAAATAGTACCACAAAAGAAGAATCACCCTCCTGGCCCTATCCTGTGTTGGTGACCCCTAAAAAATGAGTGTCTAGTAAGAAATGACACTAGGGTTCTCAGGGTTGGCTTGTTAAGTTCTAATAGCATTTCATTAATTGTGGGTCAGGTATACCCCACAGTTCCTAGCCGAGGGGTCATCTAACCAAAGACGATTGTGGAGGGACATGTCCCGAGGTTGTACCTAGACGAGTAAACTCGTCCGCCTTTTCATTTCCGTTAATATAGCTGTGATCTGGTATTGACAAGTACCCCGTTACATTGAGAAAGAAAATTCTGGATGGTTTTATACTCTAATACCAGTTTGGGTTTGTAAAGTGCTTTGGCAAGGTCTTGACAGCAACTTGGCTCTCCGATCGGATGGCAATCGGCTTGTTCTTAGTGTCTGAGTTAATGAAATACCTTGCAACTGATGGCCTTGATTTCCGCCTGGAAAACCGTGACGTGATTTTCAAGTTGTATGACCATTTCCTGCTTCGGGGTTTCCCTCCGATTTGAAGCCACTTGTGTAGATAATAAGGTTTGTCAATATCTGAAGCACATAGTGTGATTCTTATTCTGCCCTAGATGGGACTTTCGTTTGAAGTTGCCTTTTACCATAGGCTCGAGGTGGTGATCCATGTTGATGTCAGCTTCGATTGACTACAAATTCAGAAATGGATTCATGTGAACGCAACCTCAGCGGTGCGATTGAAGTCTCCTTCTTGATGTAAATTTGCACATCGTGTATGTTGAAGCTAACCTCGAGAGCCCGATTGCTGGTTGACTTGAGTGCGCCACTTACACTAAGGAAGCACAGTCTTTGAGCCTTTTCAAAATCTTACGATGATTGGCGAAATCCGCCGATTTCCAGCCAGATAGATAAAGCCGGTGGGATAAAGGTAAAATCATCCGCACTTCGTTGCTTATTAAAGCAATTACCTTTAAGACAAATTTTTTATGAATTAAGCTACTAGAATAATGAAATAATTCGAGTATTTCCGCCTTTTTTTTAATAAATTGTTTCCATATCAAAAAATTAAATCACAAAATTATATTGCCCTATAATAACCAAATTTTGGTACTAACCACTTTCAATTGGTATTAACTAAGAAGTTATTTTGTTTTCTTTTCAGGAAAATAGTTTAGCTTAAAAAACCCAGCGAAATCACAATGTATCCATTCGTAAGTATAAATTTTGTATTAATTGTTATTTTCGAAACCAAAGAATTAACAAAATTATAAGAAAGTCATTAAACATAATTTCGAGGTACAAATATTATTGATTAGCTTATTTAAAAATATTTTAATGCTCTGCAGAACGAGTTAAAACAGGAATTTGGATATAACTAACGCACATAATTCTACATTAAAAATAAAAAGTTAGAACTAGTTCAAAAGCATCAGCCAAAATGAAACATTTATTAACTAAAAAAAATCTAATCCACTGATTTCGGTGTTCAGTGAAGTAGGTATACAACTGCGCAACCAAGTAAACACCTGAAAATACTGTTAAAAAACGTTTAAATTCTAAAAATTAACAGGTGTGATCTAAATTAGAACGAAACATTATTTTTGTATTAGCAATAGTCGAAAAAATATTTCGCAAATTAGAGCGAGATAAACAAAGCAGAAAATCAATATTTTTCGGTTAAAGGCTATCATCATCATGAAGTTAGATGAAGACAAAACTTACTTATCCCAATCTTAGAATTTAGTACTAAAGGAAATGCCACCATAACTGATAAAAAGCACTTCTCTTCATGTGCAGTTTGTGGTGGTATTGCATTTGTTTCTATAGTGGCTGTATGATTGAGCTCAAGTTTAAAGTAAATCAAAAACAAACATTAGAAGCACACTTCTTTTCATTCATTCTTATCTAATGTATACACGACTTACATGATATAGTCTATCCTGTTTGTTATACAGATTGTTCCGTAATTGGTGGTAAGCTTCGAAATCATTTATAGACTAAACAGGAATGTGGTTTTTGTTTTAGAAAATGCCCTTTATTTTGGAAACCACAGATAGTCATATATCACTAGTACGTCTTTGCATATGGATCTCCGTGAAATTTTTACTTGCCTACTAGTACTTTTTCATATTATTAAGTCAAGCTCAGGGAATACCCTATGATACAAATCATGGCAGGAAGGAATTTAAAATTTTTGAAATATTAACATTATCATTAACTACAAATAATAATCAAATCAATTCTAAAAAGCACAAACCTTCAGTTTCGAATGACCTACCGCACTCAGCATTAAACATTGAATGCCATAAGCTGAAACAACTTACATCTAGATGTGAAAACCTCACAAAGAGAGGTCGACCTGATGGCCCTCTCATAGAAAGCTCTATACATTCTGTCTCTCTCTTGCTGTATTATGCCACATAAATTCTTCGCAATAATAGCTTTCTTTGGTTGAATAAAAAGTTAAAGAGCTTTGAAAAAGTGATCCGGGCTTATATGGAGATTTTGTTATCTAGTTGTACATATGTTATCTGTGCCCTTAGACAGAAGCAGGTAGCTTTTCAGGATCGATGTAGAATACAAGGCAGAGAACCGGCATATTATGTCTTGAAAGAGCTTTCTTTTATGGACATGGTAGGTCACCCACATGCCAGATGGAAGGCTTCTATGGTCGGTATTCCAAAATAAAATGCACAATTAAAATAATTCAATACTTAACAACCCGCGAAAAACTGAACTACGCTCGCCTCAGTGCTTCACATTTCATTATATATCTTATATTTCTGTTTAACATTGCATCGATACTATTGCTTCTACAAAGCTTTCAATGAAAGGCACATGCACATTTGATCTCGACCTCCTCTATCACCAATTTCAAGGTCCGCCACTAATTACGAGACACCTTATATAATCTAAAATCATAATTTTTCTTGAACGAATTGATATTTCACCTAAGCAACATCACCAAAGTACGGCATTATCCACTTATGTGATAAAACCAAATCAATTGTTGACTTTGATAATAAGAAATGTTTTAAATTTAAGTACTTAACTCTCATTTATTAGTGCTTAATTTTGTAGTGATGTCCTTAGCTGTTATAACAAAATAAAGGCGAATAGAAATACTTGAATTGGGATAAGCCTTAACATGTTGTAGCAACATTAGAGCCCCAAGTTATACATATATGTTTTAAGCATTTTCTGTCATATTTACTAGACACTTGTACTTTTTGCAAACTGCACTCATTGAACATTTTTTGTATAAATATTTCCAATAACAATACTAAACATAAAGTTCATATCTATTTTCCTGTCTTTGCTTGTTTATACTAGTCGAAATCCAATTTTAAGTCTTGAGGGTGTTTGTATAAAAATTTTGTTATTCCTTTTTGTTGTTGTTGTTTGGTAGAACTATTTAAAAATACCTAACAAATTTTGTAGGGCTCGGGTATGCCTCAAGGGGGACCACCATATAATCCAACAATGAATAATGCTTCATCGGTACCTTTTGGTGCTGGACGCTGGGCTGAACAATCGCAAAACCCTCATCCCAATTCCTATCAAAGTGATCAACCTGGATCAGTACCATTTGGAGCTGGTCGCTGGGTTCAACCAGGTCAAAGTCCTTATTCATCACAACAAAGCGGTTCTCCAGTAGCTGCTGCTTATCCACCTCAAAATCCATATACTTCTCAATCTTCTCAACCACAGTATTCCTCACAAGTACCGTATCCATCTTTAAATCCTTATACATCATCAAGTCCTTATCCACCTTCAACTGTCTATGCATCATCAAGTCCTTATCCATCAACATGTCCGTATCCATCACAAATTTCAAATTCCTCTCAATCGCATTATTCTACCGTACAAACACCGTATCCAACAGCAAACAGTTATCAACCACAACCTTCAAGTTGTCCTTATCCGGGAAATCAATATCAATCACCTCAACACCAGAGTCCTTATCCTCCGAGCTCTACAACATCATCGTATTCATCTCAAAATGCAATACCTTATCCTGCATCATCTCCTTATCCATCTGGAAATCCTTACAAGACTGCAACATACAGCGTAGCTCAAACAAGTTCTTATCCTCAAGGCTCAAGCACTAGTGTGCAACGCAAGGTTTGTTCAAATTTAACACTTTATTTTATTTTGAGATTGTTTTTTTACATTTTTCTTATTATATTTAATTATATTTTATATACATACATACGTTCGTTCTCTATATCAGTAATTTGGTAACTAGGTTTTTGAAGCTATTGCAAAAGTTTTCTATAATTAATTTCCAAATAGTTTCCTAGCGTATATTAACCTTTCTATTAACACAAATGCTTGCTGGGCTTAAATGTGCTTACTTCTGATTAAACCTAAAACTAACATGAGCCAGTAGATTTTGCTTGTATTATATTTTTCTTATTAGTCTCTTTCTGGTTATAAGATCTATTTAAATCTCTACACATGACGCCTATGGTGTTTATTATTCCCGTCATCTGTTATGCTGATTTACATGCCTTATTCACATGTTGGCACAAATATCGTTCCGAAGTGAATACAGTCATAAATCAAAATTTCGGCATTTCTTTATCCGCCAAACATCCAAACTCTCCGAATTATACAAGCACCTCAAAAACTTATTGCTCTTTCAATGTTCCAAATTTTCATAGACAAACGGCTACAATTACGAGTCGTCTAATTTCTAATGATCTCATGATTCAGGACTGGTAACATCAAATTCCCGAACTTTTCTATACAATGTGATCTGCAATTATCGATGCCTTACAATCTTTAGGGCCTTCGTCTTGTTAGAACAGTTTGTCATGTCTCAACATCTTTACCAACAAGCTTAATTAAACTACATATGCAGGGTGATTCAAAAATGCATACACAAAACCATACGTCGTGATGGAGCAAATGATTTAAAAAGTAAAATTGTAAAAAGCAGCTCAAGTTTTTTAACTGGCTTAGAATTACAGGGAGATGAGGCAGGCGCAGGAATTCTTGATCTCTTGTTCTCTCCAAACGCGCAAACTGCAAACTCATTGGTCTTAGTAGGCAATCGATCAGGCTGGTTATTAATGTAGTCACGTCACTGGACATAGTCGCTTCCAGTATTTTCTGAGAAAGATAGGGAAATTCAACGGCGAACTATGTCGACTGTTTGAAGTGGATTGACCAAACCCTCAAACATATTATATGTGAGTGTGCTTGGAGCTTTAAGGTTGCAAATTACAGGAGAAGCATTTATCACTTCATATAAGGTTCGCAAACTAGTCCTTAAGACAATAATCGAGCTCGTAAAAAGGCCAGATTTAGCGTAACTACTCTAGAGAGTGGACACAATAGAACAACTCTGGTCGCGGTTTCTGTAGGGTCCTAGTGGCCTAAACACCCCTGCTCTCAACCTAACCTACCCTAATTTGTTCCAAATCGCGCTACTATTAGGTAAACTGAGGTTTGAAAAAGTTTCATCCAAAAAAGCAACCATGGTACGGGAGACCACGTACGAACATGTTGAGAAATTTTGCTCTACAGTTCAGATGTGTACGTCAGTGCTTTCTAACATCGATTAGTGTCAGCCGAACATTCATATCAGTAGCACGTTCCAAAGCTGAATTTGTATATTTGTGTCACTCATATAATTTTTTTCCAATTTTGTATTTTTCTAGAAATCCATAGCTAATCTGTACCTACTGGAGTGATTATTTGCCTGTACATTTGTAACTCTCTATGTATATTTTAGTTCCATATTTCCTGTGTATTTTTAGGCAATGATATATTCATTTTAAAACCCACTACCGGTGACAAAAGTATCAAAACACCTCGGGGTGTTAAGAATACAATTAAATTAGGTATTTATTTATAATATATATTTGAAAATTACTCATTATAACAATGAAAAATATACAAAGTTGATATTATATATATACATATATATGTATATATCGTTGGTTAAACTTTGAATTATATTTTGTTAATTTATTTTTGTAAAGAGGGAGAGAATATTTATTCTTGCTTTATACTAAAAGTTGATTCTTGTTGTTATTAAGATTATTTTGCACTTAATTTCCTTAAAAGAAACAGTAATACTTCTGTGTCCGCTACATATTACTTTCGTCCTAGGCCACCAGAATGAAAGTAACAATCGACGTGTCGACGAAAAACCCTTATAGTTCTTTAACACCGTCATTTGGAAAACTGAAAACTAGGTGCATTTATAGCTGATTGAGCCAACTTTGTGAATATATAATTTATGTAATTGTATCTTTATTAAGAAGTTTGACAGCTGAGCCAAATGCGAAAAATGTTACTTTTCTCCACGGTCTCCCCTACTCGGTTTTAAATGCTGAAACTATTGGGGAGGACTACAAGAGCTATGCAGCAAACATGTTTTTGAAGTTTTATATGCCCTATTCTCTGCCTTAACACCATACGTTTACATATATTATAAAAATCGAAAGTTCCTGTTTAGAATTTAATATTTAAGTACGAGATTCAAAAAATGTAAATAATGAGGTTGCCAAATTATAAAGCTGATTCAGTACACATTTTAACATCTTGCAATGCTACAAGCAATGTAAAGCGGGTACTTCTACTATATTTAAATATAATTTTTACTCGCGGTATATAGACTACAAAGTATATCTAATAAGTTTATTTTACATTTAAAATGTAACGTCACTTCGGCACTTAATTAAAATAAAATAATCGCTTCATAAATTCCGAATAAATTGGTTGCCCATCAGCTCAGCAGAATGTGGCGTTAGTAGAAAGATTAGAACCCGTTCAAAAATAACACTAAAAGTAAAGAGAATTTAGTTAGAAATTAATTTGAAAATATTAAGTGCTTATAATTTATCGTTAAAATCAGATCTTTAGCGCTATTCCTGAAACGCAAAATTACGATCGTACAATTTTTACGGGTAACTTTTGTGTTAATATTAAAATTTTCTTCCCCTCAACTTTCTTTCAGCAACCATCTTTTTATGTCTTGATTGCGATTACAATTACTAGAAATATAGAACTGTAGAGTTCCGATAATACCCACTTGTGATCTGAGCTTGCTTTATAAATATGGCTGTTAATACTTTAGCTTTCTTATATAGTCGTTCAAGAAAATTTTATTTTCTCTTTTATTAATGCATACCAGCTGCACATACATATACTTTGTTTATATTATACATATTCAATAGTTGTTGCTAAAAATATTAATAAGTTTGTTTTCTTTGAGTTAAGTTGAGTCTTTTAAAAATTTTCCATAACTACAACATCTCCTTCAATTACAGGGAACTCCAACTGTTGTACCTGCACCTGATTTTGATCCGGTCAAAGATGCTAGTGCTTTGCGTAAAGCAATGCGAGGTTTTGGTACAGATGAGGATGGTCTTATCAATGTTATTTGCAGACGTACCAATGCACAGAGACAGGTATACATATGCAGCTAAAATTTCCATAACAGAACATCGATTTATAACATTGTATGCAATAATAATTTCAGGAAATTCAACGTCAATACAAAACACATTTTGGAAAGGATCTGATCGAGGATGTTATCTCAGAAACTAGCGGAAACTTTCAAAAAGTTCTTGTTGGTCTTTTATTTCCAATTGTAGATTTCTATGTGAAAGAATTAAATGACGCAATGGCAGGCATAGGAACCGATGAAGATGTTCTAATTGAAATCCTCTGTACTTTATCGAATGCAGAAATTCATACCATTAAACACGTATACACAAGAAGTAGAATATTTCAATGTACATAATATTTAGAATGTCATTAAATTATTATTTATTCATTTATAGCTTATGGACGTGATCTTGAATCTGAACTAAAATCAGAAACATCAGGAAACTTTAAAAGACTTCTTGTCTCTTTATGCGCTGGAGCTAGAGATGAAAGTGGCAGAGTTGATCTTGAGTCAGCACAAAATGACGCAAGAGATTTGCTTAATGCTGGTGAATTACGTTTTGGTACCGACGAAAGTACTTTCAATATGGTTTTGTGTCAAAGAAACTTCCAACAATTAAGATTGGTAAGTAAATTTCGAAAATTATTTAAGATTTGTTGATTTTTTAGAATATTAAATATTCGGTTTTAAGTTATTAAATACATAATCAGCAGCTTTTCGTTATCTCGCATTACGGAAATTGCATCATAGTGTTTTTGATGGTATGCTTTTATTTATGTTTCTTAATGCTGTGTAAGATTTCTTACACATTGCGACGAACTTTTGTATTTCTTTTTCCGGGAAATGTTTGACCCTTCTGCATCGCATTTGTGTTGTATTCTTCATTGGAGTGATATCGCCACTTCATCTTTTACGGAACTGAAGACACAAAGTGAAAGGTCTGAATTGTAAGGAGGGTGTTCACATAATGCGCATTTGACATTTTCCAGGGTCATATCATATCACACAGAATCACAATGCCGTCTTTCAAATTTCCTAGATGTCGATCTTTTTCAGCATCTGTCAATAAACGAAACTGAAAACGCTCAGCAATGATGTGATGCATCTTTGCATGCATATACCCAATTCAGTTGCGATTGCGTCAATTCGTTAACGCGTTCAACGTTATCATTTATTGTCAAAGTCTATCACATTCCTACCCCTGCCGGTAATCATCTTTGATATCTATGCTTCTATTTCGAGCAACAAGCACCCATTATGATTAACTATCGCAAAATTATCTTGTTGCCGTACTTCACTAAATTGACGATGAATTTCAGTGGGTTTATCCTTTCTTGCACAGAACAAACCAGTCATGGCGTGGACTTCCAAATCCGACCCCATGAATTATAAACCGTGTTCTTTTGTGTACCTTGTTATAGAAGTCTCATATACTGGAAAGAACAAATTGTTCTGTCGATTGAAGTGAACTATTTGTACTGTTCGCTTCATTTATAAATCTTCTATGAAAATGTATGAGGCGTTCTTTTGTGTATCTTTTGTTCTGCCCTGTTCTGCGGACACAAAAGAACACAGCTATAATCAGTGTTACCAATAACTTTCATCAAAATATCTCTAGTAGACAACAAGTTTTGGTCGAGTGCTACAAGTTTTTGATTCTGCTTCGTAATTATAGAATGCCTAATAAAATGTTTTGAATTTTACAAGATTTGTTCAAAAAGACAAGCGACAGTTTAAAGCAGTGTGAGCTGTTAACTATTTACGCAGTAGCATGGTAATATAAGACATTCAAATTAAGTTATTTTTGTATACAAATTATATCGGTTTACTTTCGGATGACCCATGTAAACTTCTATGAATCCCTTAAGGGAACGTATGTAACCTATGGAGACTTGTGGTTAATTTGAATAAATCCAAAGTAAAGATATTTTTGAGAGGTAATTAGGTTTTTTGCAATAAGTGTTTTTATTATATATCCACTTTGTCAGTGAGGCATTGGACCAAGTAGGCAGCTGTTAAATTGCAGTTGCCAAAAAACCAGAGTACCCTTGTTAATAGCTTTTGCTTGGAACAGAATGCATCGCAGCTACCACGCACAATGCGGTGATGCAGTGTCAAAATCGTAGCCACCAACAAGTTGAACACAATGGCCATTGGTGACTGCGTCAAGATGAAATTTCAATGAATTTTGTTAACTGTATTAATAATAAATTTTTTAAATTTTTCACCACCATAATTAAATTTTCTTTGATACTCACGATGTTCAGAATACAAAATTATTTTAAAACAAACAAAATATTAATCAGCTGTGAAATGTCAACGTAGGGTAATTGAGGTAAAGTTCAAAGTCGACCAAGTTTTGCATGGTGGCTACGATGCCTACGTTCATTGCGGTCACTTAATGGCACTGCCTTATAACTTACTTCTGCGTGACATTTTCCTGCGTGGTGGCTACTTTCATTCTGTTCCAAGTAGAGCCCTGATTAAACTTAAAATTGCTGTCGAAGTGCAGAACATAATATAGATTTCGATGAGTTTCTGGTATCAAGAAATTTTGCAAAATAAAATAGCTTATTTCCTGGACCGGCTTAAAGAATGATACTCTCAAGAAGATAAATAATAAGAACGATAGTCACTGCTGGTGGGTAATTGTCAACACATTCAATCACATTCCTGTGTACTTTTCCTGCTTTTGAAGGACATTGAAAGGGCATATTAAGAATTTCTCTTCTGCTTAAAGATCAATTGAAAAAGATACTATGGTGGTTATTAAAAAACAAAAACTGAAATCTTTCATTGTATGTTATCGAAGTAATATAGTGCATTTAGCTGATTTAGTCTCAGTTCTTCGACTCTGTTATAGCTCCGCAGTGGACGGGAAATTGTCTAATTGTATTTCATAAAAAGTTGTCTTCAATGTGTTTAGCTATAAATATCCGTTAAATTACGAAATTAAACGGTTAAGTTACAACACGACCACATTCAGCCCTATCAATTAGGTGACCACAAGCACTTTTTCTGATATTCCGCTTAAGCTCACTCTTAATGAGCAGGTCTCGATCACACATTTATATATGTACATTTTCTATCAAGCATAAAATTTACTTTATTTTCTTATTTTTACAATTACTACATTCTAGGTTTTCCAAGAATACCAAAAACTTACCGGTCACTCATTAGAAAAAGCAATCAAGAGGGAATTTTCAGGAGACATTGAGGATGGTCTTTTGGCCATATTCAGATGTGTCATGGACAAAGCTGAATTTTTCGCTACAAGATTACATAAAAGTATGGCTGGGATTGGAACAAATGATAAACAATTAATACGCATCATAGTCACAAGATGCGAGGTATGATTTTTGAAACATTTTCTCTGTGCAGAAATTTCAAAATAAATTTACAGATTGACATGCAAGACATCAAGCAGGCATTCGAGAGACTTTATGGAAAGAGTCTTAAAAGTTGGGTTAAGGTAAGAATAACAGTTATATTGTAGTTTAGAAAATAAAATCCAAAAATAAATGAAAACAATGAATAATGCTTATAAATTTTTCTTTTAGGGTGACACGTCTGGTCATTACAAACATGCACTGTATCCATTGATTGGAGAGGAACGCTCATCATAATAAGACTAATTTACTTAGCCTATCTCGGGTTCATTTAAATTAACAATATTATACGTATTTATAAATTGAAATTGTTTGTTTTTCTGTTTTTTTTTTGTTTTTTATACATTTTCTACATGTTCTGTGTGTACTGTATTTTAAATAATTTTTACAAGGATTAGAGCTATTTTGGCAGATTTTTGACGAGCCCAAAACTTTTGGATCAGTGTTGTACCTGCATATGTACGTTCTCACATTGTTATATTTGTGACTAAATAAAATGCGCTTTTTTTCTCTCATGTACTAATTGTCTATTATTTATCTTGTACCACATATTCCTTTCAAATGCCCATAATTGTGAACAAGTATGTAAGTATTTATGTAGGCATTTATCTCGCCGAAGGCTTTACTGAAAAGTTCTGAGTTGTTGCAATACTAAACATTTTTCGAAACCAATTCTGGGTATTTTCTAAATCTTTCAAATGCTAATCGATTCGTACCGAATAGCCCAGTAAAATTAGACACAAAAAGGGCAAAACAATTCCGACCGAGCTGGATTTTTGTGGAGAGCTTTATTTTAATTTTTTATTTTTAGGGAGTGAATTCTGGTTTCTTGCAATTAAAATTATGCTTTTTATTCTACACAAAAACTTTTTTCCATTGGTTTCAAAGCCATATAATAAATTATGTCTGAACAAAAATTGCACACAACAATATAATATTATCACTAGAGGTAAGTATAGTTTAGAGGAAATTTGGGATCGGCAAGTCCTTCCTATATATTCTACATATAAAACAGTAAAAAAGTTACATGAAATAAAAAGTTGTTGTTGTTTGTTACTATGTACTAAATTTAATATTAGACAATAAAATTTAAGATCTCTATTGCATATTACTTACTCATAATCGAAAAAAATAAATTCTTTCCAAAGTAATAGACAATAATAATCTTATTTTCTAGAATATTTACACGCTTCTATTTTTAATTAAATCTTAAGTCGCGGCCAACTTATCCTTCATTTTCACCATTCATTCCCCTGCCTGAACCATCCACTCCATCTAGTCATTTCATCCCTCCAGTAATTCCAAAGATCCTTCAATCCACGACCAGGCTAGCCATTGAAATTTGGGGGGGGGGGGGGGAGGGGTAGTCATCTTACTGCAATCAAATTTAGAAAAATTGGGGCACCATTTGTCCAGCGTCGTAAGTCGCTTAGTTTAGCCATCGCAGTACTGTAGTAAGGTACTAGGAAGGTTTTCGCATTAAGCGGTGGGGATGATGTTATAATTTTTTAATAGAATAATAGTTTAGGGTGCAAACTGCAGGAATCATTCAACCAAAACTTTCTCAGTTTTACACACTGGCATATATAGTATGGACTGCTCGATATGCTATTTCATGCGGGTACAATTTTTTGTGTCAAAAATAGTTATTACGACGGTACCAATATTGAAAAATCATTTGCGGGAAGTTGGATAGTGATTTTAATGAAATCTTTCTGTTGAGTACCTATGAATATATTGCCTTTGGTAAAACACTTTTTATTACTAATTAACCCAAATAATTAATTTAAACTATTTATTTCGACGAACCCACTTATTTATTCGTTGTTTACAGTTCGCTGTCAGTTGGTACTTGGTGCTTAGACCGAAAGAGAATGCTATATATAAGTGAGCCCACTTCCTGCAGTGTATTTCTATGGACGTAGTCAGTCCATATTATACATGTCAGTGGTTTTACATAAGAACGCCGCAAATATCTTAGAATGTTAAGAGTTAGGATTAAGTTAGGGTAGTGAGGGAGTCTGTTTCGTGGCGTGGGAAGTGATTCTCTAGGGTTTTGAATCACCCAAAGTTTGGGTTCCAAAATCAAATTCTGAGAAAAACCTATACACATACATCACATCCATACAATAATATTCCTTTAAATAAATTTTTATTTTTTTAAGTTTTGGAATAAAAACATTTTGTATAATTTTTTGAAGTTTAATTATATAAATAAAAAAACTATAAAATAAAAAATAAATTTTTAAAATAACTCAATTGATTAATTATTTTTTATTCTAAGTTTTTACGGGGGCGGGGGATGCCTCTGTCCACCATCCCATTTATCTAGATCTAGGCAAACCTTCCATGCATCCATTCATCCCAGCGAACCATCTGGACAACACATGTATCCATCCCATCTGTATGTCGTAGACATTTGACGTAACTCAGCATTTCACGAAAAGTCTAGACACTTCATGGAAAGTAGACAAATAATGTAACGGTCTTGACTTAGCCCCTTTTTACATTATGTGTCTGAAATTTTTAGTCATTTCATCAAATGCTAAAAGCGTTTACGCCGATACTGAAATACCACCCTATATAACCAAATACTACTAGTGTGAGATGGGTGGTGGAGGGGGAGGTCGCACCCAGGCCTGCGACACACATACACATATACACACATACACGCGCGGCGCGTTATTCAATGATCTAGTCATGCAATCTTTTTCGACAGATGTGGCATTCTTCTAGAGTCCGCAAGAGCGTCAAAGAACTGGATGGAATTGAAAGTAAGGTAAAGCAGATCTTTAATGAAAATTAAGAAGAAATATGGAGAGAGCCCTGGGGCATACCGGCATTTATAGGGTGAGGTTCCGATGAAATGCCATCTACTATAACCCGTATAAAGCGACCAGATAAAACTTTAAATTCATAACAGAAGAGGAGGAAAGAGGCAAATTGTATTAAGTTTGGCTAACAGGGCTGGATGTCAGACTCTATTAAAGGCCCTTGAAATATCTAGGGCACCGAATGTCAGCATGTCTCCAGATGAGCGTTCAATCCGGAAGCCATATTGGCGATCGTTGATGAGTTGATTGGTTTCTAGATACTTCATTACTTTTGAATTAATGATAGATTTAAAAACCTTTGAAAGAATTGAAGTGATTGCAACTGGTCGATATAATTGGAGGGATCTGTAACCTCTCCTTTCTTGGGCTGAATGTGAGCTATGTAGTTTCCAAGCAGTTCGAAATTTTGCACAATCTTATTCGCCTTAATAGGATGCCTTGAATTTAATGTGTAATAGGACGTTTGCAATGTCTTCTGACATTTTAGAAATTTACTTTCAAGTGTGTATTACGATGTAGTATAAAATTTAATCTGAAGCTGAAAAGGAAGGTTTTAATTAGTGCGTTTGCAAGTGTACCGGCAGAACCTGTAGTGCGAGAGTGCGCGGGAAACTTTTGTGGGATTATTGTGCTGTGGATTGTATACCTGTTATGAGGTATTTGGATTTCTTTGTTTGTGCGTTGTTATAGAGTGCATTTTTGTTGAGGAGAAGTTGAACGAGGGCTGGTAGCTGGTACCTATTATTGCATTCGAGGTATTCAATAGGGTAGTTAATGCATTTAGAATGTAACGAATTTTGAGAGCTGCCTAATCTATTGAAGAGACACGGTGTTTGTTTGCTCTATGACTTCACTGTTAATTCTAGAGATATGTGTTCTTTCATAAAGAATTTAATTTTTGATGTAGTGGTACATCCAACGCCTTAAGATGGATCTTTGTAGCACTGGGATCCTTTTCATTTTTTCGTTAGAGATGGGGGATGCATACATTAGGACGGGTCTAATTAAATTCTAATGCGAATATCCATGTCTTTGACGCCTTGTGGAAGATTTCATACCAGTGAAGGTGATTGATTCACATTTGTTTAGTTTGATTTTGAGTTTTCTTTTGTTTAAACAGTGCTATTTTTTGCTGGTGTAATTATTGATTTTGGCTATTGCTATTGATAGGTTTTCCGCGCTATAATAGAGGATAAATTATCCTATGGTGAAATAATTTATTTGGACAGCCCAATTTTCGCTTGAAATCCTCTGGAAATCTCACTGCCACCTTTGACTTTGATTTATTTTGATTATTATATGTTATTTTGATTTTTATATGTCCGTCCGTCTGTCCATCCTCACGATAACTGGAGAACGTGTTCACTTAGTGCTCTGAAATTTTACACATGGGCTTTTAAAACCAAATAGTAAATTTGAGTTCAGAAATGGGACCAATCGGGCTAATTCTACGTAGGGGTGCCATACAAAAATTTCATTGTTTACTATACATTTGGGCACTGCCTAAGAAGACGTCGACATAGAGAGCTGAAGTTTGGTACTTGGTATGTTTACATAGTAGTAAATAAAATTTCAAAAATAGACTAAATCAGACCACTCTTTCTTGGTGTTGCCATACAAAACTTTTGGTCTTCACTTTATTTAACTTGAGGTTGTGACATTAGTTTGTGTAGACCGAGCTGTTGGATTTGTTTTAGTTTTTAATAATTTTAAATTTGTTCGTGTCCATTTTAATACATTTTAATATTGGAGAGCTTTTTGCCGCAATATTTGTATATTTAATAGATTGAGGCATTATTAATTATGTTATTTAAATTAGTGATTGTTTCATCTATTTCTTCATATGATAGGTTCCTGTTAAGAGGGATTTCAAGAGTTTGAATGACTCTGTTTGTTATGTTTCTCAATTTGCGTGGATTGGTGCTGCTGTAGGTATAGATTACTACTGGATTGGCCGTTGACAGAGTTTAGTTGATTTTAACTAAGAGAAGCCTAAAAGTTTTGTTTCTAGAAACGCGGAAAAGCTTTAGTTTCTTTTTATGAGAAATAAATCAAAGAATGAGTGCTTATTTCCTCTATGAAAAGATGTATATCTACTAAAGAGTAAATTAAAATTGAGGTATTGCTTTTGCTAAATATCAATGGTGCAAGGTGGTTCCAGAAGGATTGTAGTAGAAGTTTAGTATTTAAGTCGCCACCAATGATGTCAAAGGACTCTTTGTTTGTTGGTGAAAGGCTGGGGAGGTCGAGAAATTTGCTCAGCTCGACAATGGAAGTGATGAAGATTTTTCATTTATCGCAAATGAGCTTTATGGTCGTGTGTTCAATACTGGTAAGTTGGACAGAAATTTGAATTGAGTTGCAGTTTAGTGACTCATGAATTAGTATACTGGTATACCTGCCACTTTACCTGAGGTTCGATCGGTTCGTACAAAGGCGAAGTTATGTAAATTTAACTTACGCTTTGCATTAACCTTTGTTTCCGAGAGTTCTGGCTTATTCTTAGTTAGGAAGATGCCAAGATTATGTCTTCTTGTTTGTTTTGTCTACTAATGAGTTTTTTGCAACTATTTTGAGGGTGTGAATTATACGATTGCTTAAGCTAAGAGTACGAAACAAGCTAAAAGAGCGCAAGATGTGACTTAAAGTAAATTTTATTCCTTTATTACGTGGAAGGAATTATAATATATTTATATGAACTTGAACCACTGTTCACGTACTTCTTGAATAAATTAGTTCTTCGGCTTTGTTGGGTAAAAATATTACACCGGAGAAGTTGACAAATTTCAAAAGTACAGTAAAACTTTTATTCCCGGACAACAAGTGGCCATGGTAACTGTCAGGATAGCAAGTTTGGACAAAAAATTGAAAAAGGTTGACCAATGAAAAACTCTCTGAATAGGTGAATAGATTTTGGGTGGTGCTTTCTTGTGAAAATTTGACAGTGTATTTACTCAAACCAGTGTACATAAACAGATCTAATATAAGTTCACGGAGTTGTGAGTAAACTTAATTTGGCTTAATTTTCGTTCAAATTATGGTTGTAAATATAAAAATTATGGTTTAAATCTATATTAATTTTACATTTTTACATTTTCAGTTGGTATTAACTAAGAAATCTACTTCTTTTTTTCTTTCAGGATGTGAGTTTAACTTAAAAATAACCCAGCGGAATCTGAGCATATCCATTCGTAAGCATAAATTTTGTATTAATTGTTATTTTCGAAACAAAAGAATTAACAAAATTATAAGAAAATCATTAAACATAATTTCGAGGTACAAATATTATTGATTAGCTTATTTAAAAATATTGAAATGCTCTGCAGAACGAGTTAAAATATGAATTTGGATATAACTAACGCACATAATTCTACATTAAAAATAAAAAGTTAGAACTAGTTCAAAAGCATAAATGAAACATTTATTAACTAACAAAAAAACCTAATCCACTGATTTCGGTATTCAGTGAAGTAGGTATACAACTGCGCAACCAAGTAAACACCTGAAATACTGTTAAAAAACGTTTAAATTCTAATAATTAACAGGTGTGATCTAAATTAGAACGAAACATTATTTTTGTATTAGCAATAGTCGAAAAAATATTTCGCAAATTAGAGCGAGATAAACAAAGCAGAAAATCAATATTTTTCGGTTAAAGGCTATCACAGCTACATATTATGATAAAAGTTATATGAAGACAAAACTTACTTATCCCAATCTTAGAATTTAGTACGAAAGGAAATGCCACCATAACTGATAAAAAGCATTTCTCTTCATGTGCAGTTCGCGGTGGTATTGCATTTGTTTCTATAGTGGCTGTATGATTGAGCTCAAGTTTAAAGTAAATCAACAACAAACATTAGAAGCACATTTCTTTTCATTCATTCTTATCTAATGTATACACGACTTACATGATATAGTCTATCCTGTTTGACATACAGATTACTCCGTAATTGGTACTAACTTATAACAATGGACTGAGCGATTTGCTATTTCATGTGGCACAAAAATATTAAAAATATTGTGTTTCTGTATATTGGAGTTTGAGCACCCTTTAACACGTACTACATAAAAGCATGTAAAACTCAACCAATCAGATGAAATTTTACAGCCGAAAATCAAAATATCTTTCTTGTGTTATATAGTTATAGTTATAGTTATATTTCAATCGATTTAAGTACTCTTATAAGAAATTAAACTCATTCCGACTTTAATTTTCAAATGGTTATCTTTCTCTCATTCTTCCTGTGGTGATTGCATCTGCAGCCAACATATAAACATCAAATGTCATTAGAAAACGTTCAGGAAGCGATATTTTGTGTTGGTAGCTCCAACTCTGCCAAAGCGCGAAAGAGAAAACTATAAAACTTGTGCCAGTCTTTCCTATAGGAAAATGACATTGTTAGTAAGTTAGTGGTAATTGGTGGTAAGCTTTGAAATTGTTTATAAAGGAAATAGGAATGTGTTTGTTTTAAAAACCGCAGGTTGTCTACGTATATCAATTTTATATATATACATCTATATACGAGGTCTATTCAGAAAATAACTGAACATTTTGAATTACGTGCCAATGGAGATATTTAGTGATATGCCGTTGGCAGCATTGCCTTGCGCTAAACTCCTTTGTAACCGCGTGTTTTTGGATTGTTGTTATCGCGTTTAGTTTTCGAGATATTGTTATGTGAGTGTAACGTGTGTTTAAGTGGCGTCCGATTTTCTGGAGCAACGATGCAACACAATATTTTGCGTGAAACTTGGAAAAACTTTTAGAGAAACGTTTCAACTTTTGAAACAAGCATACTGAGGTGAAGCTAGAATTGGTCTAAGACCAATTCTTATGATACCCTAGATGAATGCCCGTATTAAATTTCGTATGGTGACCGATCTATTCAAGTTTGATTTTGAAGTGGTTTTTCGCATATATTTCTAAAACGGTTTGTCGCACAGAAAAAAATGATTACAACCAATTTTATAGGATTTCGTATTCTGCAGAAGTCTTTAGTACTATAAAAATGTCTTGGACTGATCGTTTTCAAAGTATACGTAAAAGACCTAAATTTTTATATGGCAACACCAAGAAGGAGTTGCCCGATTTAGTCCAATTTTGATATTTTATTTGCTAATAAAGTAAAACCATCATGAACGAAATTTCAGCTCTCTACGTCGACGCGTTCTCAGGCAGTGCCCAAATATATAGCGGAAAACGAAATTTGGCCGATTTGTCTCATTTTCGAACTTAATTAAACTTTTTTTTTTAAAGCCCGTGTACAAAATTTCAGCTCTCTAAGTATACGCGTTCTCAAGTTATCGTGCGCACAGACGGATGGACGGACGGACAGACGGACGGTCATGCAAAAATCAAAATAACTTTTAATATTATGCGTGGGTGTCCAATATATTTTACTCTACCATCATTATTTCGAGGTGTTACAAACGGAATGACAAACTTAGTATACCCCTATAGATTTCATCTAGGGTATAAAAATGGTCGTCAGTCAATTGAGCAGAAAGACCTTCCACTTCAACCGATGACTCATACGTTCAGAAAAACAACTATCTGGTGCGTGCAAATGGCCGATTGACTATAGGAAAATTGCAGAAGACAGTGGCGGATCCGGGGGGGGGGGTCGTGGGGGTCATGACCCCCCCTAAATTTGAAGAAAAAATATTTAATTGAGTTATTTGAAAAAATATATTTTTTATTTTATACTTTTTTTATTTATATAATTCAACTTAAAAAAAAATTTATTCCGAAACTTAAAAAAATAAAAATTTATTTCAATGAATGCTATTGTAAGCATGTGCAGGAGAGGTTAGTGTACTATCAAGGCGTTTTGCAACGGTTACGTGAAAAAATCCGTAAGAAGAGACCACAATTGTGGCGATACAACTCATTGTTCTTGCACCACGACAATCCGCCCACACTGTTATGGTCACAGGTAGAAAGGTAGCATTGTTCTAGTGCGGACACCCACCAATCGATAACTGCCAAAAGTATAATATGCACCATGCGGCGGAGTTCGGAAAATCGAACCGACGAATATGCCGGAAGAGTGACAGACGGGCATATTGGCAGATTTATTAAGTATGGTGTAGCAGGGGCTGAAGTGAAGGTTCTGGTGAAAAAAATGTTTCATTTTTTGATGGTGAAGATTAACCCCAATGGCAGCAAGGTTGAAAAAGAGAGAAGTGAAGGAGGCAGACAGAGTCTCGAAAAATAATGGAAAAAGAAATTTGGCAGAAGTAAAAAGAACAAAAAGGAAAAACGGTGGCACCGGTGTCGAAAGAAGGGATTAGAGGTGGAGACTAAGAAACAAAAAGGTAGAAAAAAATCGGAAGCGGACGATCAGAAGCCGCGGAAGAACTCCCCGCGAAGGAGAGGAAAGAAGCTAAGTGGTCTTTCTTCATCCTATTTTAGATAACACTATTTATAAAAAATAAAATGTCAGTGCAATATCATTATTAGAAACATTCAATTATTGAAGGTATATTTAAGTATTTACGCACTCGAGTGGCCCTCATGACCCCACATGATCACTAAACTTTTACTGAACGATTTTTTGTGAAAAGCAAATAAGGTGCCTATATGGCCCGCATAAGGACTTGAATTCCCACGACAAACTAGTTATAAATTATATATATATGTGAATTTAACCTATGTAGATCGCTGTGGAAATAATATGTCTTGTATATGGCTTTAATTTATCACCATAAATTAGTTATAGATTATAAAGGATAGAGCCAGTTTTCGTTATTAAGTCATATGTATGTATCGTAGCTACGTATCGCGTGCCCGGAACGGAATTATTATCTGAAGTTAGGTATATACCGTAAATATCAGTGCTAAATTCCTATCACAAACTTGTTGTTGACGTCACGCGTGTTCTCTGCCTGTCTAGTGATTTTTGAAGGAGTAGTAGAATACCACCCCGGTACGAATTTCCTACAGTAGTCTTACATAGCGGTAGTACAAACAGTATAGGACGCCATAGGGCTTAAATCCCCACCGATGAAATTACATAGTAGGTCCTTGAGTGTCAAATCGTAGGGCGAACTATATCACAACCCAACGGAAGTGACCAACGTAGTTGTTCGTACACTGATTTAATTCGGTTGCAACGTTCTAGAAGGCCTTTTAGAGACTACCTAGTAAATAACCCTCGGCCAATTGTTTTGTTTTTTTTTTTCGATAACCTTACAGTAAGAAGGAAAGTCCCATTGAGTGGCGAATCTTTCGACTCTACAAGTGTTGATGATTAGGCTTAGTACTACGGGGGTGAAATTAAGTTCAAAAATTGAAAAGGAATAGGAGGTGCCAAGGCCAACTGTACCAAAGTGAATGGATAAGACATAATACTCTACTTGCATCTATAGTATACCACGGGGGTGAATTCATGAGCCAAAACAAATATTGTAATTTTTTTTTTCAACTAAAGTAACCGAGATAATGCGGAGTTTCTCTTCTCTTTCCTCTTCCCGAGGTTTCTCTCTCCCCTACAGGTTATTGATGAAGGACGGGGTGGGGGGCGTCCGGGGATAGCAAAAACGGATAACACAATCGGATCCCTACGACCATCTCAGGTAAGTGATGTATGCGGTCCTTCAGGGCTAATGTGTGGTGCGCTTTTTTGGTCATAGAGCTTCGTTTTTTGTAGTCTAGGCACGAATTCTTTTGTTAATGGTGACATGGCAGCGGCAGGTATTTCGTGGTACCTACCCCATACTCTACGTCCATAGCTGAGGCAAGCTAGCGTACTGCCCTGCATTTTCAACGTTATCACCGAGTGATCTGTAAGCTCATGCTGGCAGTCTGAACTTCACGTCCTAGCCAATCACTCCTCATAATATCATAACAGCACACTCAGCTTTGTCAATTGGTCAGTTTTGTGCGAAAAATTATATGACTATCATCCCGCAGCCTCTGTACTCGCCAGACCTGGCTCCTTTCGATTTCTTCCTATTTCCAAAATTTCAGAGTATTTATTGATGACATCAAAACAAATTTGTCATATAACTTAAAGGCCATCTCATTTAAAGCTATCTAGGATTTCTTAGCGAAATGGAAATACCTTTGGGTAAATGTGTGAATAGGGGAGGGGAGACTTTGAAGGGGACAAGGACCAATAATCTGTAAAATTAATAATAAATTTAAAAAAAATAAAGTTCGGCTATTTTCTGAACAGACCTCGTATGTAAGTTTCGAAATTTTAACACAGCCTTTCATTAACTACAAATCTTAAAATACATGCTGCAAAGCACAAGGCCTTTACTGGATCATATCATACTCAGCATTTAAAAAAAATATATAAAAATAAAATAAAAACTTCATAATCCCCTGTAACTCAGTAAATTCACATCTGACAGCAACTTACCCATTCATTTATTTATTGTCGAACTCATCTATCACTCATGTCAATTATGAGACACCTTATATAATCTATTATCACAATTTTTCTCGTCTGGATCAATATTTCACCTACGCAACAACACGTAAACACACAATTATCCACATATAGGTAAGTACCTACATATCTCATGAAGCCCAATCAATAACTAGGGGAAAGCTGTAACATGTTATTGCAACATTAGAACCAAGTTATATATGTATATTTTATGCTAAATATTTTCAATAACAATACTAAATATAAAGTACATATCTATTTGTTATTGTTGTTTAAGGAGGATTTACATTATGATGGCATGCATTTTCTACAAAAATTATGAGGGAGATAGTTTATTGAAATTTAAATGCTGCCGAAGCAATCACTGCAATACCTCTCTCGTACACTCCCCTCTATGGCAAAAATTCCAAACTATCAAACAGTTAAACAATCAAACTGTTAAATTGTCAAATTGTAATTTGTCAAGTTCATAATTGGTTAAGAAGCCAGCAAAATGACTTCATTACTCCGGGATTGGTAGATCTAGAGCAACAGGATGAAA
Organism: Dioctria rufipes; assembly: GCA_963924295.1. Lineage (NCBI taxonomy): Eukaryota > Metazoa > Arthropoda > Insecta > Diptera > Asilidae > Dioctria > Dioctria rufipes. The sequence goes on from OZ002742.1 coordinate 59,991,512, forward strand.
GCATTGTTCCTGGAACATGGAGAATTTATGCTTCATATATATTTTTCTTTATACTTAACAGGCTTTTAATAATTTCGAATTGAAATCCTGCCTTGTAAGGCTCCGGAAAGGATTTTAACTCGAGGACAATAAAATTCCCAAAGCTATCCTCGGCATTTTCACACTTCTTATGCCTCGTTTTTATCGTTAAGTTAATTTATTTTGCTAATTGAAAAATATCTCCATCTTTTTCTAATTCTTGCAACAATTCTTATAATCTTTTCTCCCTCGCACATCTCAAATACCGCACTTACAAAACCAAATATTTGACACAGCAAAACTTTTCATTTAAAATTATCACAAATAGGGACACGTGCGGCGAAAATTATATTTATTTATCTTCTTAGAGTGATTAGGGTAAAGGAATTTTACGATAATGTTGCTAAAAGTCAATATTTAAAAATATTGTTTTTATAACCCATTTTTTTTTTATATAGAAATCCAAATTAGTATTTAGAACGACAAAATTAACAGGAAAATTATTCAAATGAATTAACTTAACGATGAACACGAGGCAATATTCGACTCTGCCTTTCAAATTCATGTTAATGGATCTTATCTATATGAAAAGAATTTTCCATCAATATCATTTTCAGTAATAACTGGAGTTGAGAAAGCAGTCGCAGTGGAATATTCTGCTTCAAAATCATCCCCAATTAGCTCCGAAAAGGACCAGTGCAGTGAATCTGCGGACGTACTGATCCCTGCTTGTGGACGGAAGACCACATCCGAAATATTTTCTATAAAGAAAAATTTAAAAACTTTCAATTTCGCACTATTTCCATTTTGACAAATAATAAATGACAGATAATTTGACTTTACAGATATATGCCATAAAATTATAGTAACAACAACAATATGGCAGCACGAGTGTTCGAAATTGAGAGATTAGGGTTGCCAATAAAAAATATTTTAGTTTCAGTAACTATAAAAACTTTCTAGGCTTGAGAACTTTTTATGGTTCCGGACATGCACGCATTGACAAAACGAGGTCTGGAAAAAATGCAGACGATATTTGCTTCTCTCGTCACTCATATATAAATTCCCGTATATGATGTACTACCTCCCTTACAATTTCTGCAAAAAATGCATGCCATCATAATAATAAATCCTGCTTTATACTATTTGAAATTCAATTGTAAGCCTTTAGGGTGTTTGATTAAAAATTTTGTTATTCTGTTTTGGCTTTGTTATTGTTGTTGCTGGACTACTTAAAATTATCTAACAAAATTTTGTAGGGATTGGGTATGCTACATCGGGAACCACCATACAATTCAACAATGAATAATGCTGCACCGGCATCTTTTGGTACTAGGTGCTGGTCGGAACAATTGCAATATCCTTATTCGAACTCCTATCAAAATAATCAATCTGGATCAATACCATTTGGATCTGGTCGCTGCCTTCAACTAGGTCAATGTTCTTATTCATCACAACAAAGCCTAGCTGCTTATCGACTACAAAGACCATATACTTCTCAACCTACTCAGCCATCACATCCAACTTCAAATCCTTATTCATACCCATCGCGAACTTCGAATTTCCCTCAATCGGGTTATTCTACCGTACAAACACCGTATCCAACAGAAAACAGTTATCAACCACTACCTTCAAGTTCTCCTTATCCAGGAAATCAATATCAACCACCTCAACAACAGAGTCCTTATCCCACGAGCTCTTCAACATCATCGAATTCATCACAAAATGAAGATCCTTATACTGGAAATCCTTACAATACTGAAACATATAGCGTAGCTCAAACAAGCTCTTATCCTCAAGTCTTAAGTACTAGTGGGCAACGCAAGGTTTGTTCAAATTTAACATTTTACTTTGTTTTGAGATTGTTTTTTACTTTTTAGTTATTATAATTAACTTATTATATATACAGGGTGATTCAGATCAAGATACCTTCCGGTATACCACGCGATTCCTTGAGTCAAGCTGATCAAAAAATTGTTCCACATACCCCCCCTAGAAACCTTCCTTTAGGAGTTGTGGCCAGTTGAAGATTTCGCCAATATTCGTGAGAATAAATAAGTATAACTTCTGAACCACCCTATAGATTTTGGTTATTGTTGGCTTATTAAATAGCCAAGAATAGTAGCTGTCGAAAAGTGTATTCCTCTGTATTTTTAATTAAGCATCTTTAAATTATTCTCAAATATTTCGAAAGCATTGATTTTTTTACACACAAATTTCAGAAATACCGTTATTTATTTCAAAAACTTTTGTGTGTAAAAAAATCAAAATTTTGAAAATATTTGAGAATAATTTAAAGATACTTAATTAAAAAATACAGAGGAATACACTTTTCGGCAGCTACTATTCTTGGCTATTTAATAAGCCAACAATAACCAAAATCTATAGGGTGGTTCAGAAGTTATACTTATTTATTCTCACGAATATTGGCGAAATCTTCAACTGGCCACAACTCCTAAAGGAAGGTTTCTAGGGGGGGTATGTGGAACAATTTTTTGATCAGCTTGACTCAAGGCATCGTGTGGTATACCGGAAGGTATCTTGATCTGAATCACCCTGTACGTAACTTCGTTCTCGATATCAGTAATTTGGTTTTTCAAGTTTTTGTATAAGTTCTCTATAATTTCTAAATTAGTAGGCATTGATGTATACTTTCTTGCTTGTATTAATTTTCTATTAACACAAAGACGTGTTGGACTCTTAGGTTAGCAAAAAGGATAGGCTATGAGGAAGAAAAACTTAAACATTTTTCTTCATGTAGTAGAATTGCATCGATCTATCATGGAAGTCTCAAACTACGATATTTTCGGAGCGGGCACATAATTTAGTGGTTGAAACTTTATTAAGTATTGAAGAAATTCAATAGAAGAGATCTCATTGTATACCACAAAATGATTACATTAATTTTTAAATTTATAATTTTATAATTTGTTTATAATTTTTTAAGTTTTTAAGAATTTTTCCTGTGCTCCATTATTTTCTGGCAATATTTTTTGGCGTTGCTTTTGTATGACTCATATCATGTAAGTGACCACTGAGAAATCAATTGTAAACAAAGAAACTGGCATTGGAAAATGTTCAATTTAATTGCCACGGCTGTTTATTTTTCACTATAATAAATTCTACACGAATTTTACACAGCATAGCCTATCCTTTTTGCTATATAATCTAAGTTTTGTCTGTTGTTAGGTTTAAGCTTACTTCTGATTAAACCGCTAAAAATCCCATATGCACAGGTTCGAAATAGTTCTTCAATGGAAAATGGTGAAAGTATAAAGCTCCAATCAAAGAGAGCAAGAACCACCAATCTGGTCATATGGGCTCTAACGTAACTTGTAATTTATAACTAGGGATAGGCCATAACATGTTATCGCAACATTAGAACCAAGTTATATATATCTTATGCGAAAAATTTTCAATAACAATACTAAATATAAAGTTCAAATCTTTTTGTTGTTGTTGTTTATACTATTTGAAATTCAATTGCAATGCCGTATTCACAATGCAGAGTGGAGCAGAGTGAAACACGAACTTTGAAATAAATATAAGAAAAATGCCATAGCAACGCCAAATCACCATGCTTGTCGTTGTCAAAATAATAAAGTCACAAAAGGATACACCTGATTGTCTCGAAACTAGATAAAAATTGATGTAATTTTTTTGGTTTTTAAATCATGAAGTTTGCAAAAAATACCTCTTGTTTTTTATAGCATTCATAAAAAATATTAAATCATAAAATGACATTAAAACATGTTAGTTATGGTAAAAAGAAGTATGGAGCTTTTTCCACGCCATCTACATGCTAGTAGCACGAAATTCCAGTTTGTAAGCTTTCGGAAATGCCAGCATGAAATTAGAATAGAATTTATTTTCATGCAGCTTCACTTTGCGCTACTCTGAACCAAACAGATATAGCCATATGCCATACTGTGTGCGAAAAAGAGAATGCCAGTTACCACTCTACGCTAGTCTACTCAACTATGCATTATGAATGCGGCATAAGTCTTTCGAGTGTTTGATTAGAAATTTTGTTATTCCGTTTTTGGTTTTGTTATAATTGTTACTGAACTATTTAAAAATATTTTGTAGGGATTGGGTATACTTCATCGGGAACCACCATACAATTCAACAATGAATAATAATTCACCGGCATCTCTTGGTACTGAGCGCTGGGCAGAACAATCGCAATATCCTTATTCTAATTCCTATCAAAGTGATCAATCTGGATCAGTACCATTAAGATCTGGTTGCTGGCTTCAACCAGGTCAATGTTCTTATTCATCACAACAAAGCTTAGCTGCTTCTCGACTTCAAAGACCATATAATTCTCAACCTACTCAGCCACGGTATCCCCCACAAGTACCGTATCCACCTTCAAATCCATATTCATCATCAAGTCCTTATCCGCCTTCAACTGCCTACCCATCATCAAGTTATCCATCAACATATCCGTATCCATCACAAACTTCAAATTTCCATCAATCATATTATTCAGCCGGACAAATACCTTATCCAACCGGATACTGTTATCAACCACAATCTTCAAATTGTCCATATCCCGGAAGTCAATATCAACCAACTCAATATCAGTGTTATTATCCTGCATCATATCCTTATCTATGTGGAAATCGTTACAATACTGGATCAAATTCTGGTCCTCAAGGCTCAAGCACTATTGTCCGACGCAAGGTTTGTTCAAATTTAACACTTTATTATTATTATTAATTTTGAGATTATTGTTTACTTGTTCCGAAATTTATTTAACTTATTATATATACATACGTTCGTTTTCTGGAAAAGTATAAAAAGTAGACATTGATGAGCTTTCCTAATGTTTATTAATTAATTAGTCTATTAAGACCAGAGTACGCAACTGCTAGCTGAAAGCTTACAACTTACTCAAAGCGGAATGCCCATTTTAGGCCCGACATGTACAGACATAAGAGACGTCTTAAACGTCCTATACTCTGTGGGGGAAGGCTTGTGGGGAAGGTCAAAGTTTGATCTAATACATTTTGGAAAATCTAGTACAAAAACGAAATTCCTTAGGTCCTGAGAAGAAGTTTGAGTACCCACACTCCTACACTCTGAGGCTTAAATAGCCATCCCTATACTCACTATTTAGTATTTCCATCTTTTTTGTTCGAACTGAGCTACTTACTAGAATTTTCGCACCTTTGATCGGCTCTAACTAAGTGGAATTTTGTCCGAACGGAAAACTAATTTCACTGTCCGCTTCAGATCATTACCAGCAACAATTCATAAAAGAAAATTTTTCTCGGCATACTTTTAAGGTGAAGGGTTGGAGCCCCCAGTGGGAGGCGGTGGTTCCAATCCGGCATGTTGCATATCAAATTAAAGATCTCGCCGAGTATTATCGGATGGTGTACTTTTTTCGCGATTCAGAAAACTTTCTCGGGACGTTTTTGCCACCGGAAAACCCATTTTCTTGCACTTGTGTCACATACACCATACTACATTTCGCATATATGGCCACTACCTGTGGACGCGTCGACGCACGTAGAGAGCTGAAATTTTGTACACGGCGTTTTCTTAAAAATAGTCAATAAAAATGGACTGAATCGGGCAACTCTTTCTTGGTGTTGCCATATAAAACTTTGTGTTTTTTAACAGATTCGAAAAACCACTTTAACAATCAAACTTGTACCGACCATACGATATTATATAGTTAGTCTTAGACCAATACTAGCTTTTACGGGTAACTTTATGTGTTATCATTGAAATTCTCCTCCCCCCTTTTTTTAACAACCATTGTATGTCTTAATTCCAATCGCAAATTTTTCCCAATGACTAGATATATACAAAATGCTGTTACATACATAGAGCTGTAGAGTTCCGCTTAATGGATTAATGCCCTGGACTGATTTTGCTTTATGAATATAACTGTTAATATATTTTAGTTTTCTTCAGATTTATATAGCAGGTGAAGGAAATTTTCTTTGCTTTTCTATTAATGCATACATATGTATGTATGTAGCTGGTATGCATTAATAGAAAAACTAATAAAATTTTGTTTATATTATACAAATAGTTATTACGAAAAAAATTAAAAAGTGGCGTTTTCTTTTATAGTAGTTCAGTTTTTTGAAAAATTTCCATAATTACAACGTCTCCTTCAATTACAGGGAACACCAACTGTTGTACCTGTACGTAATTTTGATCCGGTCACGGATGCTAGTGCTTTACGTAAAGCAATGAAAGGTCTTGGTACAGATGAGTATGGCCTTATCAATGTTATTTGCCAACGTTCCAATCCACAGAGACAGGTATACATATGCAGCTAATGTCCATAGCAGAGCATTAATTTATAATATTGAATGCAATATTAATTACAGGAAATTCAACGTCAATACAAAACCCAGTTTGAAAGAGATCTGATCGAGGATATTACCTCAGAAACTAGCGGAAACTTTCGAAAGGTTCTTGTTGGTCTTTTACTGCCAATTGTAGATTTCTATGTGAAAGAATTAAATGACGAAATGACAGGCAAAGGAACAGAAGGGGATGTTCTAATTGAAGTCCTCTGTACTCTATCGAATGCAGAAATTCATAATATTAAAAAGGCATACATAAAAAGTAGGAATATTTCAATATACGGAATATTTGGAATTTCATTAAACATTATTTAATCATTTTTAGCCTATGGACATGATCTTGAATCTACGCTGAAATCAGAAACATCAGGAAACTTTAAAAAACTTCTTGTCCCTTTATGTGCTGGAGATAGAGATGAAAGTTACAAAGTTGATCTTGATTCAGCTAAAAATGATGCAAGAGATTTGCTTAATGCTGGTGAATTACGTTTTGGTACCGACAAAAGTATTTTCAATATGGTTTTGTGTCAAAGAAACTTCCAACAATTAAAATTGGTAAGTAAATTGAGAAAATTACTTACAGTTGCTGTTAGATTTTTTCCAATGTTTAAATATTCGGTTTGTATTAAGTTTATATTATTAATGACTATTAGTACAAGTTGCTGACAGCACTACTCAAAACATTTGCAAAATTACATATAAAAAAAGAAATTGGATATTATATGTCTCGTACCCATCCGCATTCACATATCGAGACTTATAACTTACAAAATAAAAAATTATCTTAAATATTATTTGTTCATTCGAAAGATAAACCTTGTTATGAAATAAGAATTTTCCTTTATCAAATAGATAAATGGCCCCAGGGCAGGGACCCTAAATAACTGTTATTATTTTTTTGTTAGCGAAAAAACTCTTTAATAAAGTTTTCTAGGGAGTAGCGTAGTATAAAAGGGGTCTATGTACAGCACTTAGATTAGCTGCCTATGTTGAAATTAAGAAAGTTCCGATTTTAATATATACATCCAATCCTAACTGTTATTGTAAGACATATTTTTTATATTTCAATTTTAACTGTTAAAAAAAAATAATTGTATTATTTTACAGCGATATAAAACTCTTCGCCACAGTTTTACATATTTCGTATATAATAAGAATTAAAAATTAGTTTTATTTTTGTCCTCAAAAAATAAAACTCATAATTCGAGTTTTATATTTTCCTCGTCTTATAACAGTTAAAAATGAGTTTTATTTTTTTCTTCAGGAAATAAAACTCGTAATTCAAGCTTTTTATTTTCCTCAGGAAAAAAAAACCTTATTAATAGACGTTTTCTATTTTTGTTGTCATATATTTGTTACAAGATAAAATTTGTCAATTCTTTAAAAAAAAATTGTATAGCAACCGTACGAAGAAGTTGCCCGATTGGTCCTATTTTTGAAATTAAATTTACATTTTTTTTTTAAAACGCCGTTTACAGTGAAACCCCAAAGCTATGAATGGCAAAGGGTTGCCGATTCCAATTTTCCTTTCCCTAAGAACCTTATTTGGACAAGTTTACTTCCTGAGGAAAATAATAAAACTCATTTTTAACTGTTAAATGCTGCGAAAAATGATAAACTTAATTAAATAGTTTTATTTCTTGAGGAAAAAACTAAAACTCATTTTTAACTGTTAAAGCTGAGAACAATGAAAAACTCGAATTATGAGTTTTATTTTTTGAGAAAAAAAGTAAAACTCATTTTTAAATGTTAAACCGAGAGAGAAATAAAAAACTTAAGATAAGACTGTTATTTACTCAGAAGAAAATAAAATTGTTTTTTTAACTATTTCATTAGAAGATAAAATATAAAATATCAGTAACAAAGTGTTAAACCCAAACTTTAAAATATATCTTATAACTCTTTCGGCCCCTGCCCCAGGGTTAAGCTAAAAGTTGCTGCAGGCTGCTCGAAACAGGATAGTATATTGGGCTGCCTTGACCTCAGTATTTTATACTCTGTACACCAACAAGATAACAAGACTGATTCGATTTGAAATTTTTGTTATTACATAAAATTTATACTCTCGATGTGTGAAGGTATAAACGTCCTTTAAGCTACTATTTCATATTTAATTTAAAGTGTAGTTGTAAACCGACGTATATTACTTTGTTTTTTTTACGTATATGCCCTACCAATTAGGCCACAAGCATTTTGTCCGATATTCCGCTTAAGTTCACTCTTAGGATACGTGCAGAACGAACCGAGGCGAGGCGAAGCGAGTCAAGGCTAGGCAGTTGACCAAGGCAAGGTGTAGATACATCTCGAAGTGTAATGTTCACGATAAGGCGTTCAATTTCATGGTAAATTGCGAAGTGAGAGCATAACTTATGTCATCAAATTCTGAAGAAGAAATTATGTGTTTGTCAAGTAATGCAACTATATTGTATTTCTCACATAAGTGTAGTTCCCGTTGCCACCCGATAAATACGAAACGTCTAGAATTTGGTGAATTTCATCATCTATATGAAGATTTACGGACTGATTCTGATAGATTCTTCCAGTATATGAGAATGAATATAGAAACCTTCGATTATATTAAGAAAATATTTGAATATAAACTCAAAAAAAAAAAAAAAAAACAAGTAAAAAAGCTAGAATTGGTCTAAGACCAATTCTTATGATACCCTAGATCAGGGGTGGAAAAGACGTCGACCGTGGTCGATCGGTCGATCGTGTGGCCATTTTTGGTAGCCCGCGAGAGTAAAAGCAATTGAACAAAAATTACAATAAATTGCCGTGAAGTGAGTAACGGATAACCAACCCCCCGCCAGCATGGCGCAATTTCTTCACCTAACTTACTCTCTCTCTTTCTTTTTATCTCCTGTACTAATAAAAAACGCGCCAGTCAGTATGGTCAGCTAGTATTTAGTTCTGATGATTTGTTGCGTGGTGATAATAATAGCGACTAAAATGAGCGGGTAAGGTTGTCAAATCCGGAAAAAGGTTACCATTATCAGAGGAGTTCTCTACCGTTATGTTCAAGAATAAATGTGTTTGTCTTATTTGTAACTAAGGAGTTGCACTACAAAAAAAAAATGTCAAAATGTCGAAAAGCATTTTAAAACTACACACACAGAATACGTCATTCCGGTTGGAAGTAAAATCTAAAAAATAGAAGTACGCGAGTTAAAAACTGGCTTATATGCACAGCAATCTTTTTTTACCAAGCCAGATACAAAAAAGCAGCGATATTGGTATCGCAAAAATAAAAAGGAATGTCTTTTGTAAATCAACGGCCATTTCGCTGCCATGAAACACTACTATGCGCCACCCAAGTTGGCAAATAACTTTGATTGATATGAAAAGTTTAGTTAAAACATTCAAAGAAAAAAATCAGGTGCATGCATCCCAATAGGGGAATTGAAGAATTACCAAAAACATGGAAACGGGAATTCCAAAGTTTCGCCGAATAGTTGGAGAATGTACACGAGAAGTTCAAAAGAAGCTTTTGGAACTCGAGAAGAAGTTTGATGGTGTTCCCTTTTAACGAAGGCATTAATATTGACAGAGTATCTATAAACATCGGCCAATTAATTGATGCTGAATTTGTTGTGGCCGAGGAGTAATTTAAAATTGGTGCGACATAAGTATTAGTCAAATCTGGAGCATTCGGAAGTACCTACAGATTTGTTGAAGAAAAGTTTTTGCGTTTTATATAAAACTATTGCTGACGGTAGACCGCTATGATATTTTGAATTATAATGCAGACCCCGTACTTCAAAAGCTTGGCTACCCCTGGCCTAGATGAATGCCCGCATTAAATTTCGTATGGTCACCGATCTATTCAAGTTTGATTTTGAAGTTGTTTTTCGTATATATTTCTAGAACGGTTTGCCGCACAGAAAAAATGATCATAACCAATTTTATAGAATTTCGTATTCTGCAGAAGTTTTTAGTACAATAAAAATGTCTTGGACTGATCGTTTTCAAAGCATACGTAAAAAACCTAAATTTTTATATGGCAACACCAAGAAGGAGTTGCCCAGTTTAGTCCATTTTTGACATTTTATTTCCTAATGTAGTAAAAACATCATGTACGAAATTTCAGCTCTCTACGTCGACGCGTTCTCAAGCAGTGTCCAAATATATAGTGAAAAACGAAAGTTTTGTATGGCAACCTCACGAAGGAGTTGCCCGATTTGCCTCATTTTCGAACTTAATTTTACTTTTTTTTTTAAAGTCCGTGTACAAAATTTCAGTTCTCTAAGTATACGCGTTCTCGAGTTATCGTGCGCACAGACAGACAGACGGACGGACGGACAAACAGAAGGACATACATACAAAAATCAAAATAACTTTTAATATTATGCGTGGGTGTCCAATTCATTTTGCTCTACCATCATTATTTCGAGGTGTTACAAACGGAATGACAAAACTTAGTATACCCCTATAGATTTCATCTAGGGTATAAAAACTGCCATAATTTCCATTCTAAAGCCCGGTATTCTGTTCATTTAGCGGATAAATATTTACCAGCAATCAAGCAGGGACCTTTTTTACGGCTAAAATTGTTCATTGATTTGAACTATAGGTGGCTGCTTTTGACAACCAGCTGTCGTGCATTTGTTATATTATTTCGTGTTCTTTTGGATTGCTATTGCACTTACCCATTTCGAAATAGTAAGAATATAATATTTATACTTACTATTTTAATTTCTTTTCAAAAGAATTGTCTAAATGAATACGGATTTTTTTTAGCAGAAAAAAATAATAGAAATACACCGCCATTCTTGTATTCCAATTTCATTTAACCTCAAATGTCAAAATTTTAGCGTGAAAAAAAGGTATTGAGCGGATAAATCTGATGTTAAATATGTGATTGTGGATATTACTGCCATCTACTTGTCAAAACTAAACAAACTTTTAGCTGATAAAACACAATACCACTTTCCCTAGCGATTTGGCTAAATATTTCGCAACTAAATTTCACCGCTAAATTTCCATACAAAATTTATCCGCGAAATGAACACAATACCAGGCTTAATCAGGAAACCGTCAAATATACAAATAAGATGGCGGAAATTGAAAATAAAGGTGGATGCTAGTGGAAATTTGTGTTTATATTTCTAATCTTAAGGATATAAAATAAATCATTTTCTATTTGTCCAGCCCTTTTTGCAGTTTTGCTTATATATGGGGTCACAATGACAAGCGATTAGAATTTGGGGAATTCCATCATTCACATACGAGTATATGAATATTTACATACGATCCTCATAGATTTTTCCAGTATATAAGAATGAATAAAGAATTCCATCAATTATGTCAAAGAAAATCCTATTAGAATATGCAAGCTATCAAAATTAGCACGCTGCACCTCGCGAAAAACTGAAAAAATCTTATTCTTGAGCGATATCTCGAGGTGTCTCGCCATATCGCCCTTTGCTACATCGTTGCTATGAACACTCCCATAGTACAGCGTACAATCATTTTATTTCTTCAATTCTTGAAACAGCCTCTCCTCGCCTCGCCTCGCCTCGCCTCGCCACACCACGTTGTGCTCGTACCCTTAATGAGGAACTCTCGATCACAAATTTGTGTATGTACATTTTCTATCAAGCGTAAAATTTGTTTTATTTTCATATTTTTGTAATTACTACATTCTAGATTTTCCAAGAATACCAAAAACTCACCGGTCACTCATTAGAAGAAGCAATCAAGAAAGAATTCTCAGCAGACATCGAGGATGGTCTTATGGCCATATTCAGATGTATCATGGACACAGATGAATTTTTCGCTACAAGATTACATAAGAGTATGGTTGGTATTGGAACAAGAAATAATCAATTAATACGCATCATAATCACAAGATGCGAGGTATGATTTTCCGAACATTTTCTGTGCGCAGATATTACTTACAGATATTTCAAAATAAATTTCCAGATTGACTTGCAAGACATCAAGCAGACATTCGAAAGGCTTTATGGAAAGAGTCTGAAAAGTTGGATTAAGGTAAAAGTAACATTAATATTGTGATTTACATAATAAAATCTAAAAATAAATGAAAACAATGAATAATGTTTATAAATTTTAATTTCAGGGTGACACGTCTGGTGATTACAAGCACGCACTGTATTCATTGATTGGAGAGGCCGAACGTTCATCATAAAATGACTAACTTACTGTACTAGCCTTCCTCGGGTTCATACAAAATTAACAATATTATACGTATTTATAAATATATTTGTTTTTCTCTTTTTAGGGTTCCATACAACAAAAGTTAAACGGAACCATTATAAGATCGCTCGTGTGTCCGTCCGTTCATCTGTCCCAGGTGTTTTGCTCGAAATCTACGTGACGTAGAAATTTGAAATTTTGCGAAATGTTAGGTCTTCATTACACGTACGCGAACATCAACTATCAAAAATTATTAAATCTATTTTTTAATTTTTAATTGTGATGGGTTGAGTTCCCTTTTAAAAAAAAGTTCTGTTTGTGAATATCGTTTAAGAGGACTACTTTCACGGATTCCAAAACAAATTTCAAAATTTTTGATGAATTGGTTATATGAAGATTAGCCCAAAATGTTCGAAAAATATCGTTCTCCTCCCCCATTAAGGATCTGTTTCCTTGGGCTGCGGGTATGCATTGAGCATCGTAGAAATCTCTCACTTTTCTGCCGTAGTGGCAAGTTGCTAAATCCGGTCAAAAGAACGCTGATGGATCATATGCTCTAAAGAATGGAAGAAGGAGCTTCTGAACATACACCTTAATGTACACATACGTATTGATTGTGCCTATTTGTCAATAAACGTGATGAGTTCTGGCTAAACTGCAAAATTAAATATTTACCGGGAAATTTGATGCACCGATCTGCTTCACCGCTCTTTTTTATTATATAAAATTACTGCACTGGATGCTGGTTGAAGTCCGCTTTCACCTAAGTTTCATCATCCGTAATGCAGCAGTCGAATTTCGTTAGAAAATTGTCATACAAAATCCGGCTTTTGGATTTTGAAACTTGATTCTTTTCTGATATTCTGTTCGGTGTTTTCTGAAAGGCTTTGTCTTCTATTAAATCGATGAACCATAGCAGATGACGTTTCAGCCTTATCAGCCATATCCCAAAATGACATCGAGAGAGACATGTTGGGATTTCGTATAAAGTTGTCTACCACTTATTTGGCTAATTTTTGGTCTACCGTACCTAATTTCCTTCCTGACCCGAACTTTCTCTGGACATTACAAGATTCCCGAAATTTACAAAGAACATTTTGAATGGTCGTCTTCGGGAATTTCAACTTTTTAGATAAGCCACTTTGAGACATATTCGGATTTTCCATATGTGTGGATAGAATTAATTTGCGACGATCTTCATTTTCACTACTGCATAAGAACTTTGCACTTAATTTCTTTTATATATACCAGCATTCCCTAATTTTGTTGACCTAGTGATGAGTAATGGGAGGGGATGGATAGGTCATCAGTTCACTGAAAAGTTTGAATTATGGCTATACATTTTTGCATTTATTTCAAAGATTTGAAATGTTAATAACTTCGTACCGTAGAAAAATGTTGGACATTTGCATTAGGTTTTCTAACTTATTGAAAGTATAAATTTTTTATTTTTTTCACAAAAATCTGAGATATTTCCTTCTTTACTACAGGCCGTAGCGCTAAGACTTTTCTTTATTTGCATATGTATGAGAAACGTGTCGTTTGAAAGCTTTTAGCAATGCGCATTATGGAGAAACTATAAAAAAAATGTATATAAAATAAACAACGCTTCTGGTGACGATAATTCAAAATGTTTACTTTTAGGAAAAAATTGTGAGTCTTTCAACAAAATTACAAGGGGTTCCGCATTTTCCTAAGAGAGTACAGTTTTCGCTCAAGACGAAAGTTTTTTTTAAGCTTGAAGTATGATTATCTCTGACTGCCTATAATATATTAAAAATAATATAATAATAATTAAATTCCTTTCAATTACACTTTCATTTATTTTTTAGACTTTATAAATATATTAATTTTAAGTTTTTGTCAATTTGATATTCTCTAATTTTGAAAAATAAAACGGAGTACACCTCTAATTGCAGCGAAAGCTTTTTTTCTTTCTCCTTTCGCTTCTAAATAACTTTTCAAAATTAGAGAATGATTAATTGGTGATAAAAAAAAATGAAAAAAATGGTTTCTGAAATTCAACATGCAATTGAAAGACATTGAATTATTATATTAAAGTTTAATTACTATGTATTCTCTCATTTCACAGCGAATCGGGTAGAGTTTAATAAAATGCAACAGCTCTTCGTAATTTTGTTGAAAGACTCACAATTACATACAATCTTTTTCCTAAAAGTAAACATTTTGACCTATAAATAGGAGTTAGAATTATCGTCACCAGAAGCGTTGTTTATTTTATATAAATTTTAAAAATTTAATTTTGTTTTTCCATAATGTGCAATAATAAAAGCTTTCAAATGACACGTTTCTCACACATATGCATTTTATAACTCCATGACTAGTAGTAAAGAAGTAATAGCTGAGAGTATTATCGTGCTATGATTTTTTATTCACCTTTATCATCGTTGTCACTTTAATGGCCAGTTTCACAGTCTGAGTTTAAACCAAATATTTAGTTTAAACTCGACGAATGAGTTTCACAGTTTGGTTTAAACCCCGGTTTAAACTAAAGTTTAAACCATGCCATCCCTCGGTTTAAACTGAAGATAAAAGTATTTGAGAAGTGTGACATTTTATTTTGACAGTAGCATTGTTTGTTTGTATCAAGAAAATAATTTTATCAGGGATTTAGATTTAGAGATTTCTAGCGATGAAGATTTTTTTTAGTTAAATTTTCAACTCTGTCGACAAGTGACAGTAATTAGAAATCAGCCAAATTATTTTAATGAGTGGGACGACGTTGATTTTTATGCTAAGTTCCGTTTAAGTAAAGAATTTTGTCACTTTATCCTTTCATGCGCTCTATTATATATCCTTCATTATGCACTAAGGAAGGCATTAGCTCAACTTCACTTATGCTCAAATTTGTATTCTTTTTGAATGTTGGCATATTTAAAATTAGCAAATATAACTACATATTTTTTATTTTTTACTTTCTGATGTTTACTTTTTACGATTAACAGATTGATTGATAGAATAATTGCTTCACAATGGTGGCGATAACTAATTTAGTTCACAATTTAATCAGTACTACCAACGTTACTAAAAGAATGCACTGTGAAACCCGATTTGGTTTAAACTACGTTTAAACTTGGAGGATGGTTTAAACGAAACCTTGGTTTAAACTCGACTTTGAAACCGGCCATAAGTGAAAGATCACATTACGACACAAAAATTGTATTATGATTGTCATTTAAAGTGACATTTGTTAAAAACATGTGACTTTGGACGTATTATTGTATCGTATTAAGTAGACATATGTCAGTGTAAGTAATAGTTTAGTAAATATTTCACTCAGAAGAGAATACATTCTCTGTACCGTACCCTCACGCTATCTGTCACTTTAAGTGACAACGGTAATAAGACGTCAAAGCAAAATGTCACATCACACCGTTCGACAACGACAATACGAAAAGCGAAGTGAAGGGAAAGTGTCAGTGGAGCTGTCACTTCGGTGAGTCGACAACAATAATAACGGTGATTATTTCTGTTCGAATTTATCCCAAATGCAAAATATAAATCAGAAAAAGTTTCATCTTGTGCGAGTGTATTTAGGTGGTACAGCGAACTTCCACATGGACAAAGGTAGTTCTGTAACTGCAGATACTCCAGATATCACTGAAACTGTGAAGACCATAATTGATGAAGATCATACGGCAACCTACCGTCGCATTAGAGACTCTTGTAATGTAGACAGCAAAATCGTTGCCAGGGAGCTCTAAATTTATCTTGTTGTGGTTGGGGAAGCTTATTTGAATCTCAACTTGAGATTCTCAAGTCTGTAGTATATACTAAGTATGCAATAATCTTCAGCTACTCAACGTCGGTAGTTGTTGAATTCCTAGATAATAAAGTAAGCAATAATTGTTCTTTTGGCGAATTCTGGTTATAGTGCTGTTATGGAATTAGGATTCACTCATCTTGAATTTCCACCACAATACCTAAAGCTGTAGGTTTCAAATTTTATTTGGGAAGTGATATTAGCTTTAAACTGAATATTTCTTAAGGAAAACAGTTTCATACTCCCTAAGGACTTTAATTTCAGCAAGTCTTTCCTATATAGGATATAGGGTAAACGCACCAATTCGCGGCCATTTAAAGAAATGCCATCCTTACAAGAAGGGTTTTTATTGGAATTTACTTAATATCGTTGTTTAAACTTTTGTAGTACATACTCAAATCATTTATCTAGTCTGCATAATAATTGAAAATATCAGTGTATGCGGAAATCACCAGTTTGCGTCCAGTCTAAACCAGTTTGCGTCCACCAAAGTGCCAATTCCCTGCCAGTTTAAAAAAAACTTCTTTTATATGGGGTACTAAATACATGTTGTTTTGAAAGATACCACTTTATTAAGTTTTCGTTATTTCTGATTTGAAAAACCATTAAAAAATAAAAGTTGTGATAAGAATTCACAGTACATAAGACATAACATTCTTCAGATTAAAACTATGTAATTCAATTCAAACTGTGTACAACATAACAGCATCTTTTAAATTTCATTAAATTAAAAGGAACAAATGAAGAAGGAATTATATAACATAATGAAATTCAACGTTTTATAATAATAAAACATTTTTTTGCCTTAAAGCTATATTTAGTTCAACATACTTTTTAGACAAACTTCAGCTCTTGGTCTCTCTTCTCCAATTTTATTATGGATTGGAAGTTTTTGATCTGTTTGATGTGTTACATCTGAGGCTCACCCTATAATTGCCGGTGTGCCACAGGGCTCTATTATTTCTCCGTTTTTCCTTTTAATTTTCAATGATCTGCTTTACCTTAATTTCAATCCCATCCATAGTTTTGTCGATGACAGTAGCTCTTATTCCTTTGACACTCTTGCGCACTTCGAGGGAATGTCACATGTGTTGTACGAGATTGAATGATTAGATCATTGAATAACGATCTTGACAATATTCTCGGTTATGAAAAGTGATCACGTCGAATTTCATGCCCCTAAGATCCAAAGCTAACTCATCTCTTTAAATCAAGATCATCCTCCCGTTACTTTTGATGATGCATTAGTTAAAAACATTAGCAACTGCTCGTTGTAACATATGTACTGGAGGAAGTGCATATAAAATTATCCCCTTTGCCTGAAAGACTCCCATAGCCCCAATTTTAAGTGGAACTTGCGGCCCTCAGCAAAAGAGTTCACATGTTTTTGAATTTGTTCAGTAATTAACCATGTAACCGTTAACCCCATTCGGGAATATTCTCATGCATACGGACTCAGAACGAACTAAGAACCCGGCTTCTGGCATGGTTATTGACTAGATCCCTAAGTGGTCGTATATAAGGGAAACCAACTGTTTCTTTAAATATGTCTCTCGCATTTATCTCCTTTATATAATTTTGCAGCTCATCAAACCATTTTCGAATAACCTCTTCAGAAACATTTTAGGAAAAGGTCGTAACATTTTCGCCCTGATCGCCTATTTTTGAAGGATGTATTCGTGCTATCATCTTGCTCCTTTTTTAGGTTCTGTACCCGTACTAACCCTCCGTTGTCCGTCTGTCTGTCAGCGGGCTCTATCTTATTAACCGTAATAGGTAGTGAGTTGAAATTTTTATTGAGTGTGTATTTCTATTGCTGCTATAATAACAAATAATAAAAATTAAATTAAATTAAAAATTAAAGGGGGCCCAAGAATCTCGATTTTCTCAGCGTTTTTTGCTGGACGTTAACAATCGCTGTATCTCTTGAACCGTAATAGGTAGACACACGAAATTTCCAAAGAGTGAGAAATACTATAGCTGCTACAACAATAAAACAACAAATAATGAAAATTAAATTAAATTAAAAATTAAAGGGAGCCCATAAAAGAATCGTGATTTTTTCGGCGTTTTTTGCTCGACCTTAACAATCGCTGTATCTCTTGAACCGTAATAGGTAGACACATGAAAAGAGTGAGTAATACCATAGATGGCACAAGAACTAGATGTCGCATACAGTACCAAAAAAGTATACAAAATTTATATGGCTGGGTGGTCCATTCCGGAATGGACCACAAGATTTAAAATGATGTATGCGTCGAGTGATTCAAATTTTTTCGTATCTGAAGTATTGAGGAGGTTGGTTAAATGTTTACAAAACTGCTATTATAAAAATATTTGCTTTTGGCATGCTCTAAAATATGTTATGGTCCATTCCAGAATACACTACCCATTTCACAATCTGTATACTCTGTTTTAGTATGCCATGCGACATCTAGTTCTTGTGCCATCTATGGTAATACTCTATAGCTGCTATAATAACAAAAAATGAAAATAAAAAAATAATAATAAAATAAAAATTACATAGTGTTAAATTTTGTACGATGGTACAGAACCCTTCGTGTGCGAGTCCGATTCGCTGTTGGCCGGTTTTTTTTAACTGTGCTTAAAAGCCTATCAGGACTTAATAGAAACCCACATGTGATTAACGACTCGCATCACTTAACTAGTTTTTTCTTCGGTTTCCGTTAAAATACTTTATGGTCCAAACTTTTCTACGCATTCAGGATATCTTTCAGACAATTTATCCTGTAATGTTTTTTGGAATATTTTATTTAATGCTAGATGCTGTTCTAATAAAAAATTTTCCTTGTCGAATGTATGACAATGCTTCATTTAGTATTGTAGCAGTATATTTTTCCATATTTCCTTATATTCAATGCATTAAATCAGACTAATTAATGAAGTGCTGCTTGTAGGCCGCAATTTGGACAAGGTAAAAAAAATGCAGCTCTAATTTGCGGCCACCAGTACACGTGAACTGGCTAATAATAGTAATCATTGATCCATTTCGCGGACACTAAAATTAATGTAGTTATTCCGAAAATTTACTTAAATTTCAAACAATATTATATTTATTTGAAATATAACTACTTAAAAAACTTTCTTACCAAATAAAAATGGCATACAAATCTCAGTCTCTTACATTTTAAACTCATAGCACAACGTTACAAAAAAATATGTTTTCTTGCATTTTCGCATTATTTACATGCCGACTCCTAATGAACTAAGCTCTGAAGACTCAGATTTAACTCAACCATCCCATTGCTCACTTTAGGAGAAGCAGATATATACACGAACATGAGGATAAAGAAATATCTACATTTTAAGGAAAATACACTCAGATTCAATATTAAAAAACACCATTTTGTCAAGCTTGAGAATAAAAGTAGATTCAATATTAAAAAACACCATTTTGTCAAGCTTGAGAATAAAAGTTTCGTCCACGTGAAAGAATGTTTGTTAAGACTACTAAGCTTTTGTTGGAGCAATTATCGTTAAAGAACGAACATTTGTTGATACCACAAACTAGATTTTGTTGAAAATAGGGAAATACTTCTTAAAAAAATTCGTTAATATAAAAAAAATATTTTCCCCAGAAAGAAAAAATATTTTCTGTTAACTATTAGTGTTGAAAAAATAATTTTGTGTTGACTAAAAATTTCTTTTGTACGAGAAAAATAACTTCATTTCAAATAAAAGTTATCTTTTTCAATTTCAAAAAATCGAATTCGTAAAATTACAAAGTTTTTGTCTTGTTTTAAAATTAATTTTGTTAAATTACAAAATTTGTGTCATTATTGACAATGAATTTTGTTAAAGAACGAATTATTTGTATATTCTAAAGAATTTTTTTCTTTCTGTGTCAACCATACTCATTCAATCTTCATTACAGTTCGACTTTTTGTAATTGACGGTCACGTTTTAGGAGGAACTGTTGCGTGTTTATTGTTTAATAGTGCAAAGTGAAGTGTCAGTACGCAGAGGTTTTATTAGTTGATTGAAATAAGGTGAATATATTTCATGTTTTATATAATATTATATAATTGTGCTTTTTGTTATTCGTTAGAGGTTTTTCCAATATAAGGAATAAAGCACGTGATTTTTAATTTCTAGGGTACGGCAATATTTTCTCATTTTAGAAGTTCTCCACATAAAGTGTACATTTGCGTTACAGTAATGATGTGTTTTATTTGCAATAAAATATTTTGCAATATAAACGCACTAATTATACATTGTCGCATTTTTCACGGCTTAACATCATTCAGTTCGTATAAATGTTGTGAGAAGAGTTGTTTACAAACGTTTTCAAATATTAGCTCCTTTAAAAGACACGTTAATAATAAACATTTAAAGCCTGTTTTAAATCTTCCGTTAAAGTCACAAGTAAATTTTAGTATGCAGCCAGATAATAATGCATATTTGATCAGCAGGTGAGAGATCCCAACAGTCGCCACATATTGGAAGACTTAAAGAACTCAAGTGATAATATAACAGAAAGTAAGTTCCAACTCGTTTTTTAATATTATCCTTATCTCGCGAAACATGAATTAATAGAATAATAGATTGTTTATAGTGGAATGTTAATGGGACACTTTATGAACCATGTAGACGTATTTTTAAATGAAAATACGAAATTGAAAATTACTCGTTTCATTTCACAAATGTCCAGATGATTAATGAAATACGTTACGCCAAGTGCATATATGTACTTAAATTCTCTAATTAGTATTATTGTTTAAAACAGTTCGGTTGAGTAGCTTAAAGTATTTCACAGCTATTAAGTCAATGAAAGCTTTAGAATTTCGAAGCGAATACGCGGTCAATCTAGCTTCTTCGAACCTTATCAGGATTAGCTTATATTATGGACATATGTTTACTTATAATTTTTGTAAAAAATCATAAATTTGTTCACTTATACATATATAATTATTTATAGATGGTTATAATGCTGGAATATTTTGTATTCTCCATGGACTTTTGGTACCATCAACAAAAAAGGTGACCCGCGATGAAGATGGAACTAAATCAGTTATAAAATATACAATTAAAGATTCCCAAAAATCTTTTATTTTTTTTGGAAGAACTACGGCAGAAATTGAAGAGCACATAAAGAGCCTTCAAGAAAAAGGAGACCCAATACAACCCTTTGTGATTATCATTGGCAAATCTTTAATCGATCCCTCAGATATCTTATTATATTTTGATGCAACAAAATACAAATTTTATAATGTTTTGAAGGCAGTGGATACTTGTTTCAAACTGTTCCAAGTTTTTAATTTAGAATATCCCTTGCAATGTTATTCCGTTTGGCAATTTTTGCAAAAATATTTTTATAAAATTAACCACAAAAATGAAAAAAAAAATCCAAATATATTCATGCTCTTAACAGAGCTACAAAAGGAGCAAAAATCCTAAATTAACACGTTACGGTCCGTTCACGCGTTTTCGCGGGATAGCAGAACTTTGCGAACAGTCCGTTCACGCGTTTACGCGTGTTAAAAATATTGTATATTTATGTTCAAAAAAATGTCATAAGAACATGATACAGATTTAAATTTCTTTGAAGAGATGGAAGTTTATACATTTGTAAATATTTTAGTAACGTGAAAAATAGATTTCAAAATATAGAAATATATAATTAATTATTTTTTTTACAAATAAGTCAATGGAATAGGTTTTATATTTATTTAGCTTCATTTTCGTATATTTGTTAGTTAGTTTCAAATATTGCGGCGGATTTTTCAAATACTTCTACTTAACCGATTGGGTTGAAATTTTGAACATATATGTAGTTCCGATGACAATACACTTCAACGATTTTATGTAGTATGTAGTTATTTATGGTCCGACCCTTCTGATATGGATACCAAATAAAAGGGATTGACGAGTAGAAGAATAAGATAATCTATGTGACGTTAAACCCAAAATGGTGGACGCCACAAGAGGGCGGATTACCTCTTTTTTCACAGCCCCTTTGATATGGGCATCAAATAAAAGGGTTTGACGAGCAGAATACGATAAGTTATATTGCGTCATTCTAAACAGAATATGGCGGATGCAACAAGATGGCGGATTACCTCGTTCTTCACAAATCACTTGACATGTCCACTAAAATGAAGTACAAAGTTTTTTATTGAATACGGCAAAGGTATGGTTGGAGATTACTCAAATGGAAACTGAAGATCCCGAGGCCCCATCTACATCCACTATGCAGGCATCTATCTCTAGAATTCGTTCTGATTTAGTCGATAGAATATCTAAGGATTCCATAAAGCATCAACTCATTAAAATACCTAAAGGAAAAAATATAAATCAGCCTAAAAGAGTCTGTAGAGTTTGTATTTTTCATAAATCCCGTAAGGAGACAACATTGATGTGCAAACATTGCAAAGTTCCTTTGCATGTTGGTATATGTTACAATGCATATCATTCAAAGCAAAATTACTAAATAAAATTTTTGCTTTCATCAGAAGATTCACATTTCAATACTCACTTATATAATTTTAATTTTGAACCCAAAAATTATGTACCATTTTTTGCGTTAGCTTTATATGTAGGTGTACATTTTTGTTATTTCTTTTACTTATACTTATTAGGATATTTTATGAAACAGAGTAGTTATTACTATTATGTAAATAATTTGTACTAATAAAATATTTTTAATTCAATTTACACAATTGCGAAAATTTTTTTACTCATATTTCGTAATTGGTTTTATTCAACTATTTCGGTGGATAGAGCATTATTGTTTCATGTAAATTATCGTAATTTCCTTCCTTCCACAATTTCACGACGAAAAGTATTTAGCGACGTCGTAATCAAGCAAACCACCCCCACCCAAAATCTCGACTAATTATTTTCTGATTTGCAACATTCCTTTTGCTACTCTTTTTGTGATCTTTTTGTTTTTTTTTTGATATTTTGATAATATTTTCCCTCCCCTCCCAAATTCGTTGTGAGAATTAATTTTCGACGGCCAAAATTTCTGTCTGAAAAATTCATTTCGAAAATTGCTTAACCGAATTGTCGTTAAATCCAATTTTATATGTTTTCATGGATGCACACTTCTTAGGAGATTATCTATACGAAATTTCCGGAAGATCCGAATGAATTTGGCGCTTTTGTTTAAATTCTGAGCCAATTTAACCGCGGCAACTCCTGCGAAAAGTTCCAAATTTGATTTTTGAAATCGCGATTTTTACTTTCTTCCGAATCCCGCCATGTGGGTACTTTTTGGAAAGGTCTCAGCGAGTACATAACAAAAAATCTGTTACTTTTTTCCACCCCACTTTTCGGTCGATTTGGCGCTAAAAACCGTTATTTTTGCTAAGTGATGCCACCTCCAACCCTTTCTTGAACCATTTCCAACGTGTTATTATAGGCATTTTAATCCTTAATTTGTCTGCTATTTCAAACCAAAAATACAAAAAAAGTGCTAGAGGTCCACAGTAATAAAAAATATATTCCCTTCAGTGCAGTGCTTGCTCCCATACAGGTTACTTTGGATATACGGTGACGTTAAAAAGTCATATCTCAAAAACACAGCCGAATATCATCGCAATTTTTTGTGCATAGATAGATAAAATTTCTAGCTTCACTATACAAATAGAAAAAAATGCTAGAGGTCCTCACTAGTGAATAATACTATTTTCTTTTTTTAAATACTATTATTAACAGAAATTTTTTTTCGTTCGGTGCTGCTATATTTTTTTACAAAAAATATAAAGCATTAAGCTTCATTTGACATTTGATAGGAGAAAACAAAAAAATGTGTGTGAGTTACTTTGGTATTCCCTACCAACTGTGAAACTTTCAGCCAAATCTGAGATGGAACTTCGCCCGGACTTCATATGAAGTTTAATGTGGAACACAGCGGACCGTAATGTGTTAAAATGTGATCAACTAAAACGCCAAACGCCAACGCTAAGAAACCAAATTAATGAATTTTTTTGTATTATTTTAAATGGAGAAAATTTTAAAAATTACAACTATTGATTGAAAATTGTATAACTTTTTATTTCATAACCTATTTCTCCTCCAAAATTCGTTTACAGGTTGTGAGGGTAGAATAAAAGTGTGTCGTGGATTTTCCGATAGAGACAACAAAGAAACAAACGGAGCACTATACAATAAAATGGGTGATAGAATATGGCTGTGCCTTAATGATATCTATCGTTGTATGTCATTTATAACAATCATAGAAGTAGACATTTGAAATTTTCCAGCAATATACGTTCATAATTAAACCTTTTTTTTGTTTTAAACTTGTCATCAAAATATTATCCTTGGAGACTGTCCTGCTTAAGTTATCAATAACGCCCAATTTATTATCACATAAGATATTCAAAACAGTGTGCTATATACCTACAATGTAGAGGTCCTAACAATATTCTTCTATTTGATAAAGCATGTATAATGCTAGAATTTAAGTAATAGTTGAATTTTTTTGGTATTCGATAAGTATCATGCAATACTAACGAAACCAATCTTGAAAGCTGATAAAATTGGGCCAGTGGTGAATAATCGCCACAAATATTATTGTGAGATTCACAGAAATATTCGTTTAGAGTAAAATAACTGCATTGTTGATTGAAATGAAACGGTTTTTACTATTTACAAAACGAAACTGAAAGCTTAACAATAACATTTTTATGTAACAAATTATATTTAATATGCAATTAAAATTTTGTTGCACTAAAAAATATATTTTGTCTACTTTAAAATATATTTCGTAGAATATGGAAAAATTTTTTAAATTTAAC
This sequence comes from Dioctria rufipes, assembly GCA_963924295.1. Classification (NCBI taxonomy): domain Eukaryota; kingdom Metazoa; phylum Arthropoda; class Insecta; order Diptera; family Asilidae; genus Dioctria; species Dioctria rufipes. The sequence goes on from OZ002742.1 coordinate 60,016,573, forward strand.
AAAATTGTTGTTAATTAAGTTTCGATATTCCGAAAGTCGAAATTAACTTAAATTTTACTATTAAAAAAACTTTTTTATAAGTGACCAAATATTTGTTGCTTGAGAGGGGAAATGGAATTTAACCAAACCGAGTTTGTGTCAAGAACGAATAGTTTTGTCGGTTGTTAACAACAAATTTTTTTTCATGATAACATCATTTTTTTTATTATTTACATAGATATTTCTCTGGGTGTACGTCGTTTTATGGCGAATTGGTGCATTTACATATAGCAGAATAAAAAATAGTCACATTAAATAAAAAGTTGTATTTAAATTCTTAACATATCACATAGCAGTTACTTATTACACAAATTTATGCTGACTATTCTTTAGGTACTCAAATTTAATATTAGACATTAAAATTAAAAATCTTTTATATATTAATTATGATAGATATTGCAGTAGAAATGGACTACAAAGTGACTGAAAATTGCTTCGAAATAGATGCTGATCACTTTTGATCACCATTTCAAAAAAAAAAAAGGATAATGCGTCACAGGGAGGGACTTGTTTATTTCAGATTACTCGAAAGCTGGTTGCCGTCATTTTTCAATTCTTATATTTACTGGCTTTTAAGAGTTAAGCTTTTTTTGCCGATAACATTACAATAATAATATTTGTATTTATACTTAGACTATTGAACAACTCTAAACGTAACTTAGCACATAGAAACAACCATTCAACTCCAAAATCAAAATCTTTCTAGTGACACCTGAACTACTGACAACCACAGCTTTCTGCAACAATTTGTCTAAAAATCTTGTGATTCACGAGATAATCATTAACGTAGTACACGACTGAAACAGAAGTGAGTCGTGTTGGTGCACATTGTGGTCTAGGAACATGTGGATACTTCAAGTGCATCAACGTTTGTACAATTGCATGATTTGTAGGATTCAAAGTAGGTCCCAAGGGAAAGTTACATTCACCACTGCAAAAATATGCTTCAAATTTCTCAGGAGCTATAATCCAATTCTATACAGAAAAATGATAGAAGCCAAATTTCTAGAACCTGAAGAAAAAGCATAAAATTAAAACTTTTACCCATCCTAACTGCTTGAAATTAACAGTGAAGTTCAATCTTTGACATATTTTTGGTATCTGAAAGCGATGAACAAAATTACTATAGTTGGTAGAACGTTTGTTACGGTGTTTCTCTGCTGGAACAGCTAACTATATACAAAAAAAAAACACTCATTTAATATATTAACATTATGGATTTATTCAACTTTTCCTTACCTCTCGTCCATTAAAACAACCCATCATAAAAGGTTTGTACTGATCTTCACCGTAATTATCGACAAATCCAATATTTTTACCAGACAGAACCGTACCTCCGAATGTATTTACTTTTATATAAAATCCAAAGTCTTCTCTCGTTCGTGAAACTGCCATTAATAAGGCATTTGTAACATTTATTTCTATCCAACCGCTATACATGGCTGTCACATTTAACTGATCTACAACAAATCCATCTACGAAATTTTGATCAGAATGTGAAAATACGCTTATTTGGAATACTTCGTCTTGCTGATAATGACCGACTGGAAGATTCTTGTAAATTTTCAGTTCTGCTTTCTTTAAAGAGAACTCTTTTGGTACGCCGTTTACATTGAATATAAGTTCAATTACATCTAGATCTTCGTTTGACTTGCTTGTTTTACCTGAGTGAATAATAAATTTTATAATATACATAAAATAAAAAGATGCTATAAATTATGTTTACTTAAAAATGTCATCACATTATTACAATCCTCAATTTCCATTATATCTTGATTCGTTACGAAGTTTGCTGAACTTCTACGAAATCTTGCGTTCCGATCATTTTTTGGGCTGGCTAATCCATCTTCCTTTAAATCTTTGTATATTTCCATCGAGAATTCTAGGGCTGAATTTCTTTAAAAAAAAAAAATTAATTTTACAAAGTTTTTCTCTTTTCCGTTTTTTTTTCTCCATGAATGAAAAATGAACGAACTTTGTGGAGAATCGTACAAAATGCTGATGACCCAGCGCCAGTCAGTGGGGTACAGAAGATTCAAATCTCGATTCACCAGTTACCAAACATTTTTCCAATTCTCACAATATCGGTACTCATCTGAGATACAGAGAAAGGATCTCACAAAACGTTTAATCTCACAGGCATCAAACAAAAGTAAAAGATGAAAATCAGAGCAGAAATCAATTTTCAGTATGGTCGAATTGTGAGAGCAGAGCTTGAAAAGGGTTCGAATCTCCATCGCCGGTAACCAAATATTTCTGCCACATGTTATGGATAAGTAGATGAAATCATAACGTAATAAAAATTTTGTTCATACGTTTATAACACATAGAAATAATGTTAGTAGAAGAAAAAAATTAATTAGATTCAAGTGCCCCATATCGATTTTTGCATATTCGTCTGTCTGTCCGGACAATAAATTGAGAACGCGCCGATCTAGTGAGCTGAAATTTTGTACCTACAGTAATTTTATGAAAAAATAGCTGGATAAAATCGGACAGCTCCTTCGTAGTATTTCCATACAAATTTTTTAATTTTCACGGCATACTTGGGCACTGTTAGAGAAAACGCATTGAGCTAGAGAGTGCAAATTTTTTAAATGGCGGTCTAAGTTGGAAGATATCCGAAATCAAGTAGCTCTTTCGTCTGGTCGCCATACAACAATTTCTATGTAGGTATATGGAGATTTTTTTTATATACATATATACTGGCAAACAGTCACTCCCAAATGTTTTTAATGTGTTGAAGAGTTCTTCAGAATTTAAAAACCTATGAGATTGTTTATAACTATTTTTATCGTCTGAAGAACCCTTCTTGAAAAAAAAAATTGAAAACCACTTTAACGATCAAACTTGTATTATATATTAAATTCCAAACAAAGGAGTAAGTATATATTTACGGTCATTCATATAAGCTATTTTAAAGTTCCTGTATTTTCCAATAAGAGGTGTTATTTTGATATTCAAATAAAAATGCCATTTTTTGAGATAAATGATCGGATCTTTATTTCATTATAAAGAGGAAGGTATGCCGTTAATAATGGAAAATAACATCAGCCAAATGACCACCACGACCATGCCTACAGGACCATATCCTTTTCATGAAATTTTCCATAACCAAATCGCAAAGTGGCTGCCCTATGTCCTCGATAGCCTCACGAATTCCATGTTTGAGGTCTTGAATCGACGCTGGGCTGTTGGCTTAGAACTTCTCTTTCACGTGGCCCTAAAGGAAGAAGTCGCAAGGTGTTAAGTCACAAGACCTCGGTGGCCAATTGAGATCACCTCTTCGAGAGATAGCACGGTCCGGAAACTTTTCTCGTAAAAGATCAATGGTTTCATTGCTTGTATGGCACGTAGCGCCGTCTTGTTGAAAGTAAACGTTGTCCAGATCAATACCATCCAATTCCGGCCATAAAAAATCATTAATCATCTGTCGATAGCGCAATCCATTCACCGTAACTGTTGCTCCAGCCTCATTTTCGAAAAAGTAAGGTCCAATGACCCCGCGGGACCATAAACCGCACCAAACAGTCACACGTTGAGGATAGAGAGGCTTTTCAACAATAACTCTTGGGTTTTCCAAGCCCCAGATGCGACAATTTTGCTTGTTGACGAAGCCATCGAGGTGAAAATGGGCCTCATCACTCAAGATGAGTTTTCGATGGAATTCCGGATCATTTTCATGCATTTCAAGGACCCAATCAGCAAAGACTCGACATTGTTGATGATCGGCCGGCTTGAGTTCTTGTGTTAACTGAACTTTATAAGCCTTAAGACCCAAATCTTTATGCAAAATACGGTGTAATGACGTTTGTGGAATGCCTAAATTCAAAGAACGACGAGGAATGGACAAACCTGGGTTTTCTTCAACACTTTCGGCTACAGCAGCAATATTCTCGGCTGTTCTTGAGCGACGTGCACGGGTTTTATTCTTCACATCACTAACTTGTCCCGACAGCTCGAATTTTTCTACCAATTTCTGTATTGTGGTCCGACAAGTTGCTTCACGACGACCCAAAAATGTTCGAGTTTTACGAACCGTCTCTGCCACATTTTCACTATTTTTATAGTGATTTTAATAATTTCAATGCGTTGTTGAATCGTGTATCGTTCCATTTTTATTAATTGAGTAGTTTCTACTTGTCAAATGTCAAAAAATGACAGCTCCAAAAGTGACATCTACTGAAATAACGAGCTAATTAAAATAACACCTCTTATTGGAAAACCCTTTACTACAGTGTGGCAAGATGAACAAACAACACTTTCCCAAATAAATAAAGATTCATTTGAGTTGAGTTCTTACAGAATCCCTCTCCTGATTTCGAAAATTGTTTTTATGCCTTTTAAAAATACTTTATCAATTTGTTAATTGATTTAAAGATTTCGATTTCGACAAATCACCTGCCATGTGAAACACTTTCTTTTAATAATTTTTGCCAATTGTTTGTTTTCGCAGAAAATATCAATTTATGTAAAATTTTTATTTAAAATTCTTAAGTGCTGTACAAAAATCGAAGTTTCGTTTCGTATAAAGTCAAAAAGTCAGTGTTCCGAAAATATTTCAAGGTTTTTAATTATTACAAAAAATGATTAAAATTCGTCATTAGACGCAATGAATTCACAAAAATAGGTGAACAATAAATAACTCTAGAGACTCGACCCGTCGAAAATCACGTATGGCTCTAAAGGAAAACTTAACGAGCAATACAAACGAAAGCTAAGAAATTATTTAAAGATGGGTAAATTAAAAAAAAATAAAAAACACCTTCCTAAGCATTTTAATTTTTCATACCGCCCGTCAAGTAACATAACTGCAACGAATGCGAAATGACATCTCCATGTCAGAATGAAAACAATCGAAATATATCTTGTAAAACTAAAGCAAGTAGGTATGTACATATGTGCCAGCAACACTGAAAGCAGCAAAAAATTTATATTTATAAAAAAGTTATATTTTTATAAAAGAATTAATAGATAACGTTTCTTATAAAATACTGTTTTGTATAATACAAGATCTCCCCCTTTTAAGTTTTATTGTTATTTCTACCGAAAACAAATCTAAATGTATGTATAATCGCGGTCGTAATTAGGTTGCGAATATTTATACCTCCTACAGAAAAATACGCGAACTGCATTTTGAACTATACCAAATTCTAGAATAATGTTTCGAATAGGTCTTGCTATAGGAATGATATTTAATTCTGGTTTATTTCATTCCACGCTGCAATATTCTGCTACCATTACTTCCAGTAATATGGTTCGGACGGTTCTAAAACCAAGAAAGGAGTAGGAGCAGCAGGAATATATAGTGTAAGGCCAAGAGCTTAAATCTGTCAAAGCCTAGGAAAATATACCTGGATATACCAGGCAGATGTATATGCCATCAACAGATGTGCATACGAAAACCTCAGCCGATCCTACACTAACAAAAAAAATATACGTATTTATATCCAGAGCTGTATAATTTTAAGTACCAGTACCAGTCAAGTACCAGTACTCATACTAAAAAAAATATTTAGTCTAAGGACAATTTTTTTTTACTTTTACTCGAAAATTTACCAATACCATTATAAATATTGATAATGTCCAGTGCCAGTACTTATCCAGTACTTCCCAGTACTTCCCAGTATCTCCCAGTACTTTACAGGTACTTTACTAGTACTTACTTGTAAAACTAGTAACTAGTTACTATAATCATTAAGACGCATAAATGGTGTACACAAAAGTCAATGTACACAAGTCAATAAATTTCTTTTCATATAATCATATATAACCTACATAGCAGTCTTTCAAATCCGTCTCATTTATCATTAAAATTAAATTAAATTCAGACTTATAGAGCAATTGGATATAAGAAAAGCTTTGAGATCCATAAGCCAAAAAAAACGACTTTAATTTTGTTGGTACCAAGATGCTTCTGGACTATTTTAAAGTATGTGGCCCGGACCTTGTTCACTTGATAAATACGTCACTGAGATCAGGTTGCTTTCCGGATAAATGGAAAGAGTCAGTAGTTACACCAATAGCAAAGGTTACTATAGCAGATAACTGTGAAGACTTCCGCCCAATTAATGCTCTACCATCGTATGAAAAAATAATGGAAAAAATCATTCAGATGCAGCTTGATGAATGAATACTTCAATGGGCACAATCTTTTCATTGAGAGCCACTCAGGCTTTAGGAGTCAACACTTATGTGAAAGTGGGCTAAATCAAGTAATCATTGATTGAAAGGAGGAAATATCTACAGCAAATAGTGTTATTGCTGTGTTCCTCGACTTAAAGAGGGCATTTGAAACTATTGATAGAAGTTTTCTTTTTTGAAAAAACTTTATAGTTATGGAGTACGATCTACGGAATATCAGTGGTTTAAGTCATACCTCCACGGTAGATCACAGAGGACTGCTATAAACGAAAGCATGTCAGAGAGCAAGACTACGACTCTAGGCGTTCCGCAGGGTTCTATATTGGAACCATTATTATTTATTATATATATAAATGATATTAGCAAAGTTCTTGAATATTGCAAGATAGTCCCTCTTTGCTGATGATGCCCTGTTGTTTCTATCCGGTAATATCATTTGTGCGTGCGAAGAAAAAGTTCAAGGAGATCTGGTTAGATTGAATAAATGGTTTCAGTATAATAAATTAAAGCTTAATATAAATAAATCTAAGTGTATGGTGTTTAAACGCCAATGTAGTGTTAACTTACGCATAAACAGTAAACGTATTGAACGTATTGGTGTAATTTTTGATTGTAACTTTTGAATTATGTTACGAAAAAAATATCGAAAAAAATAGAGTTTTTTAAAAGAATAAGGAATGGATTAGATACATTACATGTAATAAATGTTTACAATGTAATTATTAATCTCCATTCTGTATATTGTGTTGTATATGTGTGATGAAAGTGCGTTCACGAGGCTTCAAAAGATTGCAAAACAAAGCTATGAGAGCTATACTGAAGTGCAATAGGTACATAAGAATATCAGATATGTTAAGTGCATTGTGTTGGTTAAGTATCAAACAGCGTTTAGCTATGAATATTTCATTGTTTGTTGACGAAATTGAAAGGGGATGTATGCCCAACTATTTAACATCCTTAATTAATTACGTTAGAGATATACAGCCATACTTGTTCAGAAATGCAAATGACTTTCGATTGCCATTATTTAAGAATAGATTAGCGCAAAATATTTAGTTTAGTGTATAGAGGTTTTCAGTTATTTAACAAGTTACTATTAAATGCTAAAACAGAAACAAATATTAAAATTGTAAAAAAACACATTATAGGATTTGTTAAAAATAATTTCTAGAATAATAATGTTATGATATTGTATAAAATAGTAAGATAACTAAATAAATCAAATTAATCAATCATATTTTTCTTTATTTTCTTCCATATACTCTAATAATAAATAGTCTAACCACAATTAATTTTCACTACACGCTATAAATGGAGTGTGGTATTTGTGAGTACTGGTAAGTACTGGCGAGTACTGGAAGGTACTGGCGAGTACTGGAAAGTACATGTAAGTACTGGGAAATACTGGTACATACCAGTACCAGTTTTCGCACTGGTACTTAAAACACTTTAAGTACCAGTAAAAACTACTCACCTCTACTGGTAAGTTTATTTTCGGTATAAGTACTGGTACTGGGAATATCATACAACTCTGTTTATATCTATGCAGATAGCCTAGCGACACTGAAAGCCATATTATCACCTGAGGTCAAGACGAAATTAATGTCGGAATGCATCCAAGTATTAAAAAACCTTGACACAATGAACCACGTTAAGCTTCAACGGGTACCAGGATACTCGGGAATTGATGGGAATGGCAATGCAAACATCCTGACCAAAAAAGGAACATCTATGCCTCTCAAGGAACCAAAACCATTTCACGGTATCTCCTATGATACCCTGAATCTTACCAAACGAAACTGGATCCAAAACCAAATGAACCAGAGATGGACATCAATGATAGACTCCAGACAACCCAAAAGATTCATTAAAGGACCTTCACCAAACAAGAGTCTGAATCTTTCAAGGCCATCTAGGAATCATCTCAGAATTATTACAGAAGTCTTAATCGGACACTGCAAATGCAACAAACACACATGAATCGGATAGGCATATCACTCACTGATGTATGTAGCTTATGTCTCAAAGAATATGAAACATCGGAGCACAACGTAAGCAAATGCGAAGCCATTGGACTACGTAGATTCCAGTCCTTTGTCTCATACTTCCTAAAACCTGTCAACTTCAGAGGAAATTTCGAATCCGGATTCCGGACTTCATCGATCGTATCCCAATTATTCCGGATGATCCGAATATCAACCTATTCGAATACTTTCAGCTCTACTAGTGACATCACATAATTTTTTTATAATATTAATAAATCCTATGTCTTATGTCTTGATCCTTATACAAAAATAGCCAATACAAAAATCTGCAAAAATTAAAGATCTGTACAAGATCTATTATGACACTTAAATAAATAACAGTCTTCTATAACTGTTATAACTGACTGTAAAATATAAAAGTCCGATTAGAATGTTATTGAAAAGATATCTAAATCTAATAGAACTTTTATTCTGGGACTTAAATAAATAAAAGTCTCTGGTAACCGTCCTAACTAACTGAAATCTATAAAAGTCTTCTGAGATAGTTATCTTGAAAATAAAAAAATTAAAAAAACTTTTAAGAGTTTTACGAATAGACCATAATTAATAAAAGTCTGTGATAAATCTTATCACTAAACTAAAAGTATAAAGGTCTACAAAGACTGTTATTATATGACTTAAAAAAGAAAACTCTTTTGGGACTTTTATCATAAGATTTAAATTAATTAAAGTCTTCGGAAACAGTTACAACTTACTATAAAATAAAAATATTCTTTGAAACTCTTATTATGAGACTTTCAAGTTTTATAGCAAAACTATTTGTTATTACTTCTCAAGTACCATATACCAATAGTCTTTTGCTGCGTTCCTTTTCTCGTTCTGAATGAATCTGTGTGAATTGACAGAACGATGTCATAATTTAATTCTGTGCTCATAGAAAAGGAACGAAACAGAACCATTTCAAGTGTTTGACATTTCTTCCATTTGATAACAGCAAGTATAAATTCGTAAAAAGTGTTGTTTATGGAAAAACAAAACCAAATTCCAACAAAGGCAACTTAATCTCAACTAATACCACTTCGTCCAAATTGTAAACAACATATTCACGAATATAAATTAAAATCATTCTGCTTGAATCTGGGAAAAACTCATTCAGAATGATTCGGAGTCCGAAACTATATCGTTCGGGCCGAGAAAAAGAACGACATGGATTGAAAAAAATCATTCTGAACGAGAAAAGGAATGCAGCAGTTATGAGACTTATTTAGCTGATTTTCCAAAAATAACAGTTATTCTCTGTACCTGATTTTAACAAATTACTCACCTTAAAGATGGACGATGTGTCATCCGAATCGGCTGAGAAATACCTAAAACTTCAAGAACACCTTCTCCAATAATTTTTATTTGTTCCTGCGAGTTTCTCTCGCAAACTACATTAACATTGAAATTAGAAACTAAAAGTAAACTACAACAAATTATATTATACATCATTGTTTTTTTTTTCACTATATTTAAGAGCCACAAAAACACTATAACTAGCTTCACTGTAGTAGTAAGTAATGTATGGCCAGGTGAGTCCCAACTTTAATTTCAAATATTTTTTTAAGTCTTTACTCGCACAGCCTCCGTGGCAAAATAAATTTCAGAATTTTGTTCTACACTTGTATCTTGACATAAGGTTCCTTTTCAGCAAAACCTAATAAAATATTTTATTGCCAGATTACAAAAGTATAATCCTTTGTATAATTGGAAGAAATGCCTAAAGTAGTAATAAACCTGTAAATTTATTCCTGGTATAAGATCAACAGGGACAAGTGCTACTGCATTTATATACCTATATGTATGGGTGATTTCATCTAATATGAGATATGTAAATATCTACCTCTACCCTTGTACGTATAATTACAAATGGAAAATAAACATTTAAGGAATGTGCATGGAAATAATTATTCCATCCACCCGACTACCTGAAGGGTGAACTTTCTTTAAAAGAATTGGAACAATAAATTGTTCATTTCTAGGCATTTATTGTGGGTGACTTTAATAAAAACCTTATAAGATACAACTCTAGGATGGGCTTATTTTAAGACCACAAGCAATCAAATGAATTAGACTATTAAGATGTCAATAATGTTTAGTTAGTCATCATAGTTATCATCCAAAAACAAAAAATGTTCCCTCCAAGCGGGAACAGTATATTTATCTAGTGGACTTACTACTAGAAGATTAGTGCGAGCGAACAGAATGGGTTTAGTGCTAACCAAAATAATGTGATTATTTTATATTTTACAGAAAAAAGAGATACATTGTTATATTTTGCAAATCTAGCTATAAGAAAATGGGTAAACGAGATCGCTTTTAGAACGGAAATTTTAAATTGACCGATTAAAAAGAAGACTAAAATATTTAAGGCATGTTTTGACACAGAAAAATTACTCAAACAAAATATTATATGGCTACATAAAATCAATGTATTTCAAAATAGAAGGTAGTCAATGTGCTATACATCCAGAAAGCGATGTAGTAGTAGCTATGCTTACTTCCGATTTCTGGCCTATCATAGCCTTCTTTGGCGTTCCCTTGCAAGTACTAAATGAGGGAAAAATCCAACAAAAATATAGATGTTGTTATGCCCAGTAAAGAAATCCCAATAAAAACAAATAAAAAAGCTAGAACTAGTCTAAGACCAATTCTTATGATACCCTAGATCACGGGTTCTTAACCTATGGGTCGCGACCCTGAATGGGGTCACAAAGGGTTTTCTGTGGGGTCGCCAACTTATACAGTTAACTAAAAACATGTTCACTATAATGCAATATCAAACATGTCCGAAGACGTTAAAGAGAAGATTTCGAATAAAATCAAGGTTTCACCATTGTTTTCTTTTAAAGTTCATGAATCAACAGACAAAAGCTCGTGTGCTCAGTTGCTTGTCATCGTGAAATATATTCATTCAGATGATATCAAAGAAGAGCTCTTTTTTAATAATGGATTTGAAACTACTGCAAAAAGTGGAGATATTATGGAGAAGATAAATACGTTTGTTGAGACTGGAGGATTAAAAGTGAAAAAACGTCTGTGGGGTTTGTGCAGATGATGCATCATCTATGCTTGGGTCAAAATTGGGGTTTCAAAAAAAAGTAAAAGATCTAGCTTCCCAAATAAGGGAAATTTACTGCATGATTCACCGGTATACCATTGCCAGTAAGATTCTTTCAACTCCTCTGCAAGAAGTACTTGATTCGTTGATAAAAACCGTTAATTACATCAAATCTGGAGCTCTTAACACCTGCCTGTTTAAAAAAAACCTTGGAAAGACATGGACTGTGATCACGAGGTTCTTCTTTTCTACACTTTAGTATGCTGGTTGTCGAAAGGAAATGTTGTGAATCGTGTCTTTGAATTAAAAGATGAAATCTAGTCGTTCCTGTAAGTGCAAGGGAAATATGATCTTTTTGTACACTTTAACGATAGCTTGTTTGAAAAGAGTAGCATGTCTAGGAGGTATATTAAAACAGCAAAATAGGCTTAACCTGAAACTTCAGGGAAAGGAAACGAATATTATCGCATTTCATGATAATCTCGGGGAATTTTTATCCAAGCAACAAAACTGACGAAGAAAAACAAATCTTGGGAACATTGCCATATTTGAGAGACTCTGCATTGTGGTAAATGAATCTGAAGATGAAATTTGAAGGAGGAGATTACTGGGCATCTCGAATCCCTTGAAAACGAACTTCAGCATTACTTCCCTGAGCTGAAAGAAGAAGAAACTCTACATTTGACACGAAATCCATGCTCTGCTTCCCATGATGCAACCAGCATTCCCAATGAATTACAAGATGAATTCTTGGATTTGCGGAATGATCGGAATTGATTTCTCGTCACGTAAGTTGTTTAATGAAAACTTGTTCACACAATTCTGGGGTGGTGGTATGTATCATTCATAACCAAATGTAACGATGCTTGCCTTTCTACTTTTTGTTCAGTTAGTGTTAGAGTGAATTTTCAACCCTTCTTCGTTTAAAAACCAAATAAATAAATTAAATTTTGAAAATGACATGAGGTTGGGGTTAACAACAAAAACTTATCTGGGATGCAATTTCAACCATCGCATTAAATTAATTATTAAACATAATTTAAAATAAAATTATACTAAAAATACTGTTTTCGTTGGAGTTTTTTAATTACTTTTTTAAAAATGCTTTTATAAAAAGGTGTCGCCACTCGAAAAAAATTGGGATCCTATGTCCTAGATTCTAGGGCATAGCTAGATGAATGCCCGCATGTAATTTCGTATGGTACCTATATGTGAAAGTTTGATTTGTGAAGTGATTTTTCGCATTTCTAGAATGGTTTGTCGGACAAAAAAAAGATTACAACCAATTTTATAGGATATCACATTCTGAAGAAATTTTTAGTACAATAAAAATATCTGTTGATCGTTCTCACAGTATACGTAAAAATCTTAAATTTGAATATGGCAACACCAAGAACGGATTACCAGATTCAATCCATTTTATAAATTTTATTTACTATTACTATGAAAACACTGTGTACAAAATTTTACGTGGACGCGTTGTCAGCACTGTCCAAATATATAGTATGTAACGAAATATTTTTAATGCAAACCTACGCAGGAGTTACCGGATTTGTCCCAATTTCAAACTTAAATTTACTTTTTTTTTTAAAGGCCGTGTGCAAAATTTCGTTTCTCTAAGTGGACACGTTCTCGAGTTATCGTGAAGACGGACATTCAAAAACCAAAATAAATTTTAATATTGTGCGTGTGTGTCAACCCATTTTTCTCTACTAGCATTATTCCTGTGCGTTACAAACGAAATGAGAAACTTAGTATACCCCCTATGATTTCATCCATGCTATAAAAAACACAAAACGAACATAAATTATAATTAATTATAATTACTTATCGGTAACGATAATCTACAACACATTAGAATAAAACAAGTAAAAAAACTAGAATTTGTCTAAGACCAATTCTTATGATACCCTAGATCAGGGGTCGGCAACCTGCAGCTCGCGAGCCGCATGCGGCTCAGTAGAAACATACTTGTGGCTCTTGAGTATTTTAATAGTTAATATTGAAAAATGAACTGTAATATTGCAATTGCCAAACAAATATAATAATCCTGCTTACACACATCAAAATGCACGGCAGATCGCATGCAGTTTAGCTGACCTTACTCTTCACACTCAAAACCAAAGTGAATAGAAACAGAAGCGTTACCAGGACACTGGAAGAATATTCGTGAGCTTTGAAAATCAGCGCCTTTTAGTAGTGAGCCTTACGAATTTTCTGAAAAAAAAAAACCCATTATGCAATGCGGGGCATTTCAGCACAATATTTGTTTACTACCACTTCCAATTTGTTCGAATCGAAACGACCTTAAAAAAGCGCCCTTTTAGTTAAAATTTCTTATTAAAATTCCTTAATTTGAAACAAATTAATTTCAGTTACCTTTAACTTCTATTAATTTTCTCGTTCAAACTGATTCAAATGATCCGATAAAAGAATCCAATCGAATTATTTTAACAATTTTGTGCGAAAAAATTAACTGAAATCAAATTAGACTAAAACGAATTCGCGAGAATCTTAGGTAAATTCTAAAAAAAATTGTATTCAAGGGCGATTTTTTAAGCTCTTTTTGCTTCAACTAGACGGATTCAATAATAGAGCCCAGTTCCATCTTCTTAATCGTATCGTCGTATTCAGGTTGTAATATTAAGAGTGAATTTTTTGTCACCGCCATTGTAAAAATGCAAGATAAGCCACTAGTGGCGAAGGTGTGCGAGTTGAATTTTACACCATTCCCAACTATTGATAGAGCTCAATTTGAGTTACAGTTGTTAGATTTGAAAAACAGAGATATATGGACAGAAAAGTTCACAAATTTGCAGTCAAAACTAGAAAATTTAACTAGAGGGAAATGAAAATTGGCTGTCAGACACCAGTGGACGGATCTTTCAAAATCTAGGAAGAAGGAAGATATTATATTTGAACATGGAACTGTCTTTCCTCATTTTTATGAAGTGAAAACATGCATTTGGCATCTTGACAATTTTCGGATCTACTTACTACTGTGAACAATTATTTTCAAATATGACGATTATTAAAAAGAAATTAAGAACTTCGCTTAATGACGAAGGCCTCGAAAGTTGCATGAAATTAAAAACTTCTGAATATTCATCAAATTTAGAAAAACTTTGTGTCTGTACACAATCCCAAAAATCTCACTAATATTAAATATTTGCATTTATATTATTTTTTACATTTAATTTGTATTTTAAGCAAAGCTATATGTATAACCTACTGAAATTAAGTTATAAAAAAAGTTTTCCAATTTTCTTAAATACGTTGACTTATCGGTTCTGTTAGTATGCAAAATAGAATGTTTTTATTTCACAGCAGATAACGGTTATATTAATTTTTGTAATACATATTACTGATGTATATATTTATATTTGGCTCTTTAAAAAAATTATTTATCACATCGGGAAAAATATGGCTCCTAACTCCAGAAAGGTTGTCGACCCCTGCCCTAGATGAATGCCCGTATGAAATTTCGTATTGTCACCCTTCTGTGCAAGTTTTATTTTTGAAGTGGTTTTTCGCATATATTTCTAGAACGGTTAGTCGGACAGAAAAAATGATTATAACCAATTTTATACGATTTCATATTCTGAAGAAGTTTTTAGTACAATAAAAATGTCTTGGACTAATCGTTTTCACAATATACGTAAAAAACCTTAATTTTTATATGGGAACACCAAGAAGGAGTTTCCCGATTTAGTTAATTTTTGAAATTTTATTTGCTAGTACAATGAAAACACCATGTACCAAATTTCAGCTCTCTATATCGATGCGTTCTCAGGCAGTGTCCAAATATATAGTGGAAAACGAAAGTTTTGTATTGCAACCCCACGAAGGAGTTGCCCGATTTGTCTCATTTTCGAACTTAATTCTACTTTTTTTTTAAAGTCCGTGTACAAAATTTCAGCTCTCTAAGTATACGCGTTCTCGAGTTATCGTGCGCACAGACGGAGAGACGGACAGACGGACAGACAGACGGACATGTAAAAATCAAAATAACTTTTAATATTATGTGTGGGTGTCCAATCCATTTTGCTTTACCATCATTATTTCGAGGTGTTACAAACGGAATGACAAACTTAATATCCCTATAGATTTCTTCATCTAGGGTATAATTATTTACTTCAGCAAAAAACAGAACTTGTTAGTACAGGATGTTTCCGAGATCTTGTTAATTTACAGGGTGTTTTCGGCTCAGCGGTCCACAGTGCAGGTGATAGTACTTATTCACCTAGCCAAAAAAAAATGTACGGCAGGAGTGGGGGGGATCTCAATCGTTTCAGAATTACAGTGTGATTAATTTTTAATTTTAATTTTTAGCATAAACTTTCCAACGAATGTCTAACAATCACTCCACCCCTTTCATGACGCAGTTAAGGACGTCAAAGTCAAAAAAATTGGGAACAAAATTTTTCCGCGAAAAAGCATGCTAACGTATACATATAGACATACATTTATTTAATTTCAAAATGTACATATGTATACCTGCATGACCTATTTTAATAATTATACATAAACACATATGTTAATATAATGTAGCTGATACCAAAACTTGTCATGTGTAAGGATGGAGTATAGACAAGTCAGTCTGTGAGTAGATTCCGAGCTTGTTGTAGAACTATTTTCTTTCGTTTTTAATAGTTAAAATAAGTTAAAGTAGAATAATGTCTTAGAGATGAAGTTGTATAAATAAATTGAAACTAATCCGTGTTATTTACTCAAATGCATTTCTTTTGAACAAACGGAAAAATTTCCAGTAAATTTTTAAAAGAAAAATCAAGATCTGCCTACATCAGATCGAGGCATCGTTGATTTTATATTAAAACGAGGCATTGCTGGCTTACCCTTTGGTTACGTCAACAAATCGAGGCATCGTCGATTTTATATTCGAGGAAGGCAGGCGGTACAGATTTTTCTTCTTCTTGCTCAGTTTTTGTATGTTATTAGTTTGTCTATGCTATAATGGTTTCCAGAGTTCGGAAAAATTCATTCGCGAATGAAAAAATACAATCTTATCGTTTACATTCATTAGCGAATGAATATCTGAATCAAAAGATTCTTGAATGAATGTTTCCCGTTGAGAATTTTATGAATGCATTCTATTCCTGAGAGAATTAAAATGAGAGAATATTCTTCAATGACAGCAAAAGAATGAGAAAGAGTAAAAATCAATCATTCGGAATAAAAGAGAACATTCCTATATTTCATTCTTTTACTCACCCTTATTATCGTTGTCACTTTAAGTGAGGAATTGCATTACGACACAAAAATGGTATTAAAGTGACATTTTTCAAAAACATACGTAGCGGAAAGAGATAAATTTTGTGGTGGCTTTATAAGTTGTTCATTAAAACATAAAATTCAATAGCTTTTTATAAATTAAATCAATTTTATTTTGCATTTTTAGTGTAAGAATTACAACAAAAAAACAATTTTAAGTCATGATAGATTTTATGGTGAAACATCGTTTTATAGCTAAAGGGCTGAAATTCGCAGAATACATCGCGTTTATAATTTTTTTCTTTTAAACACTTTCAAAAATAACAAAAATACCACGAAATAAGACAAACCTCACTTTTGTCTATAAATATATTTCATACCCTGAGGATATCTGTAACTTTAAGTGACAATGATAATAACGCTTCGAAGAAAAATACTATAACTATAATGGGAGCATGACAAAATCCAGAACTGACAAGATCCAGAAAAATTACAAAAATCCGGAAATGTGAAAATTCAGAAGTGACAAAATTCCGATGTGACAAAGTTCAGAAACGACAAAATACGTAAATGTAAAAATCCCGAAATTGTAAAAATTGTTATAATTAAAAACTTTTTTAAAAACTTTTGAACTTCGCTTCCCAATTCTCATATTTGCACTCGTCGATGTTGTTATATTAATCTAAACCTAGCATCTTAGTGAAAAACAGGCTAACCCAACAATGCCTGCAAATGGGTCACGATTTGTGAATGGCTGTCAAGAAACAAGAAATTTTGAAGTGTTGATCGCGATATTGAGATGGTCAAGGTCCAAAATGCATGATAATTTGAATTAGAATAAAAAAGTTTAAATTTTGGAAATTACTAATGCATAGAAAAATTTTTGCGTGAGGTATTATCCTGCTCTAGAATGCATGAATTAGTATGTGGTATATATCTAGGGCTGTGCCTAGGTCTCATTTATTAATGTGTGCGTAAATAAATGAATGTGTGTGTTGAAGTGGTACTGGGGGGTGAATAAATGTAAAAAATAATATAATTTGTTTGTTTTTCAAACTAAAAGGAAATCCAGAAAAAAATCCAGATAAAGATATTCGCGCGCGCGAATATCTTTTCTGGATGTTTACGGAATTTTTTCGGAATTTTGTCTCTTCTGGATTTCGTCACTTCTGAATTTTGTCACTTCTAGATTTTGTCTCTTCTGAGTTTTATCACTTGGATGTTGTCTCTTCTGGATTTTGTCTTTTTGGATTCCGTACCCAATCCACTATATGTAATAAGGGTGACTGTCGGAGAAATTGAGTGGGACATATCAGATGTATTAGTAAGATCAAAATTGTTTAAAAGTTGAAAGGTTTTCTGAATTTACGATTTTTACAAAAATGCGCAAAATGTCGCAAATCCAATATAAACAAAAATTAATTATGATAAGAACAGTGATTCTTCAAAGTATTTATTTATGTGAAAGGCTTTTAAACGGAAATTTGTTAGGAAATATCAAAAGACTAAGTATATAACTTTGCACAATCATAATTTTGAAAGAAAATATATAAATAACTCATCAACACATCAAGTGGAACAATGCTGTATATCTGCAAGCAGCCGTCAAAGTGCTACTAAATATCTAAATAATAACCTGTTAAATTTAATAACTTTCGTAGATAAAGACACGATTGAAAATGAAAACCTTAAATTCAATTATTGTTTTATTTTTACCATCAAAAGTAAAATTTTTTAGGACATTTATATTTAAAAAATGTGCAAAATACACTAAGTGAAAGCATAAAATCGTCCCTTGACATAAAAGAATGAAAATGAATATTCTTTTTCACTCTTTATCATTCGCGCAAAAGACTTGGGAATGAATAACTTCATTCGCTCGTGAAAGAATGAAACCGACTAAAACATATTTCGATTCATTCATTCGCGAAAGAATGAAAGTTAAATTGTCCTAAGAATAATCTTTTAAAGAATTAATGAATTTCGATCATTCTTCTCAACCTAGGTTTCTTAAAATTCTAAAATGACTACCTTAACACCTAAACTAACTTATTTGACTTTCTGCATTATTACCTTCGTAGCTTCATACTATTAAAATCCGAAATGTTGACTGCATTTTTGAATCCAATGCCTTCCATAAAATTATTCATAAATTTTTGATTATATAACTGTTTTTGTTTTCTATAATACGAGATATCTTCTGTAAGCAAAAATTAAAAATTAAAAACTTAAATCACTAAACAACATCAAAAAGTAGGTATTTAGTAAAAAAAATATATTTCAACTAAATCACAATTATCAACACAAAAACAATATTTTCAAGCACGACACTTTTTTTTTTTTTTTAATGACATCCACAACTTTTCACAATCATATTTTTATATTTCTTCAAATTCACATTTTCCTCGTTCAGATGATATAAAACCGGCAGAGCACCCAATGTTGTTGGGGCACAACACGGTTTCGGTACTTTCGATGGCTGCATCAAATGCACTAAAGTCTGAACAATTGCGTGATTTGTTGCATTCATATGTGCGTTAAGCGGAAAATTGCACTCTCCACTGCAGTAAAATGCTCCATAACCTTCAGGAGCAATTATCCAATCCTATAATAGTTAATTACAATTGTGATAAATGTAAAAAAACAAATATAATTTGAGCATTTTGCTTTAAAAATTCTATTTTTACCTGCCATTTAAGGTCCTTAAAATCTATGTAAAGAGTTTGAATCTGACAACTTCTAGAATTTTCGATAGGACGAGATTCTGTAAGTGGATTTCGTAGCTCGGACTTTTTTCTTCGTCTAGAAACACTACGTTTCGTTCTTGTATGTTTTACTGATTTTTGTACCTGAAATTCAATACGTTGATTGATAGATCATAAGTAGCTATACCTCTGCAAATCTTAGAGAGAAATTTTATTCTTCTTAATTGATACTCACTTCAGGTCCCTTAAAAAATCCAATCATGAAAGGTTGATGTTCATCATCTCCTCTAACATTAACCAATCCAATATCGTCTAATTTGACTTCACGTTCAGGTTTATCTACAGCATGAGCACTAATATACAATCCCTTATTATGTTTGGGACTAAAAATCCATCTAGATAGACCTTCAGTTACATTAAGTTCCAACCACCCATGGTAATCTGAAGTGGTATTAGTCGTGGACAAAACTTCCAGTTCTTTTTGTCCATCCGTTCTGACAATAGCGTAAACTGTTATCACAAACTCTCGTCTTGTACCTAGCCATTTGCCTAGAGAAGAATTCTGATAAATTCTTAGTTCTGCCATCATCATGGATGCATCAGCAGACACTTCGTTTACATCGAACCATAACCGGCGCCCGTGTTCATGTCTAACTTCGGACACATGGTGGTCTGAAATTAAAAGATTAATAATGATAAATGGAAATAGGTAGATAAGGTACCTAACTAAACTACTCTTTTTTTTTTTAAGAAGAACACAGGTAGAAATTCCATTATACCTTATACCTACCTGTAAAGCTTGAAAACTAATGAGTCATCTATACTGCGACAAATATTTAGGAAAACAAAAAAATTCTCTGTTTAGAGAAGAACGACTTACTTTTGTTCAAAAAGGTCATTATGATGTCACTCTGGTCGATTGCTTTTCGATCAAGTTCGGTGATAAAATTTTCACTATCCGCGTCCCTTTTAGATCTACTGACAGCTTCATTCTCTTCTTCGCTTAGTCTGTGATATACGTCCATCAAAAATTGAGGTGCTGATTTCCTAAAAAGGAAATTATAATCATTAATGAGCTTATTTTCATCTTAAATCAGGTTAAAAAATTCGACTTTCTGATTATTATTTTAATAGTTTGAAGCAGACGTTTGACTAAATACGCAGGTGGAAAACTCAGTTATAGAAGTAGAAGAGATGAGCTGTTACAGTCTCAGATTTTGACTGATAATAACGAACAATTAACCCTTTAATTCCCACGAATGTGTGTGAATCACCAAGAATTTGTTTTTTTTCGATGTAAATCAGTTGAAATAACTTCCAATATAAAAAAAAAGGGATGACAATGACTTTAAAATATTTATAGTATGGATTTTGAAAAAATGGTTCCATATGGCAGCATTTCGTTGTAGTGGTAAATGTTGTGATATAAAAGTAAAAAATTCAGATTTCAATTATCATTATTATGATAGTAAAAACAATTCTTTTTTATAGGTAAGCATCAAGGTATAGTAGATGGCAAGGTATTTCCATTGCACACACATTGCAGCTGATAGCCTGTGACGCAATTCTGTGACTCATGTATATACATTTTTATAGGAAAGACAGAGGGAGGAGAGAGAGTATTGTGCTCTCTGTGCCATACTTTCCTATACATTTCACGATATTACGTCACCTAATGGTGGTACATGGTTCTTAATGGGAATACCTTGTATTCTATATACGTTGGGTAAACATAATCCTACCTAATATTTAGTGCATTTAATCCTTAGAGCAAATTTTACAACGTATTTTTGCGTCAAGTGCAATCATACCGTGCGTCTCCAATTGAAGGTGCAACTAGTCTAAGCGAATACGATCGTGATTGAGATGAACTATTAGAAAGCCGACCCCTTTTTGGCGTTTTAATTTTTCCTGCTAATATTAGCGAAGAGTGCTTTTTTTTAGCTGCTCGCATTCACGTCTATATAACAGCTAAGCCCTATTCCGCAGCCATATCCTGAAGATGGTAAAACGGTCTCATATAAGCCTGTCGAGACCTTATCATTCCAATATAATTCCACGAGTATGTCGTCATGCAAATCCACTCCACCTATTTATTGTACTCCCTAACGACAACAAGACAAGGTATTGACACATATTTCTTTTCTTTTATTGACCATCTGTCGACGTTTTTAAGCGAGTCTTTACCTATGTAAGTTGAAACAAGATGTATAGACTTACTGTCCTACCACTTAATGGCACAATTGTTAGTTCGCGACTCTGAGCTATGATCGATAGAACCACGACCTTCAGATTTCATTGCAGTTTCACTTCGAAAACTACATCCTTGAAGACGGTTGGCTCGTATAGTATGAATTGCCTACAATCCCATGGTGTTTTTGTTGTTTTTTTTTAATACAGGGAGATAGGAGACTGCATCCCAAGCACGGAGGCCATAGCGACCCATTATGCTGTCCTGCTAGAAGCCCATTCACCAAAACCTTCCTGTCCTCTTAATGAAGCGCATCATGTCTTGGTGAAGACAGTTGTTCTACAGATAGAAGGGCAGACCCTAGAGTATTCAGTCTGCTCCGGGCGAAGGCTGGACACGCACACAAAAAGTGTTCGGTTGTCTCAGGCCCTCCCTCTAGTCAGGACAGACACTCAGGGCTGGCAACAACTCCCATCCTTGTTAGATGAGCGTGTAGTGAGTTGTGGCTGGTGATGATGCTAACCACAGTTCTACATTGTTTCCTTCCAAGAACCATAAGAAAATCAGAGATATTCCCATTGGGCCCATCAAGAAACAGTTTTGTACACCTGCAAGTATTCAGGTTCGCCCATCTCTACTGATGCTTTCTATGAACATCCGCTTTGATGATAGTTGAGGTCAGCGCTTTCATTCCTTATATGACCAGGAACCCACAGAAGGTGTTCCGTCTAGATACACAACTTATCCACAGAAGACCTGCAAACTCCCAGTAACTTAAATGTTATCCGAGGCTCACTCAGACCCATCAAGGCTGTCTAACTATCCGAGAGGATAGCAATGTCCTTCTCCTTGATTTTCATATCAAGGGCTAACTTCGTTGCCATCGATATGGCGAAGACTTCAGCCTGAAAACAGTGGTGTATCTTCTAAGTCAGTTCTCCATTCCCAATATCAGGCTCAGGAAAGTAGACATCCACCCCAGCTTCCTCATTAGTGAGAAAGCCGTCGGCGAAAATTTTTAGAGCGGACCGGGGAAGGCTCGATAAGGCACTTCCCTCAGTCCACGATTCCCTTCCAGGAAAGCTCACAGAGAAGCTGAGGTACCATCGCATCACGAGGCATATTGGCCAGAGGATTTTCCAAGACCAGCCCGTACGCCAGAGAGCAATGAGAAGAGCCAGTCCAGCCGTCCTCCCAACATCCCCATGAGCACAACCTGCACTCAGCTCTTTTGGCATCTACCTGAATGACTAGATCTAGGGGTCGCAGATTAAGTAGGACCTCAAGAGCAGCAGTAGCCGTAGATCACATGGAGCCCGTAATACCTAAGCAGGCAGGTCTTTGTAGGCCCGCCAGCTTCCGGATCGCAGTCCCCAGAAGCGTCCTCGACCACCATATACAGGAAGCATATGTAAGCATGGATCTAATCTAATCAAGATCGTAAATAATTCCACTTTTACCAGCTCGAGCGAAAATGTTTATACCCCACTTATGTTACTTATTTTTCATGTATTGTTTAAAGCTAGTTCAGCCCTTAAATGGGACAATCATTTCGTCAATGGCATTGTATTCTTCAGCCTTGGTTTGTAACATATTATGTCGGAGTGAATATATGGTCTTATTTTTGTACAGTTTATCGTACCCTGGCTGATTACGAGCTTTCCTTTTGGCTATTGTCGTTTAAATGTAGGAATCTCTTGATTAATTCGAATATATTTCTTCTCATTGGGCCATCCCACATGAGTATTCTTGATGCAGTATGCATACCAGATTTTTAGGGAAGAGATAAAAAGAAGCAAAGAGATATCTCTCCAAAATGTAGAGATATCTCTTTGCTTCTTCTCACCTCTTCCCTAGAAAACCGGTATGCATACTGCATCAAGAATACTTATGCGGGATGGCCCATTGTTGAGGAAATAGTGGGAATATTTGTTGATTCATGCCTGTATAATCTGTAGCTGGGAAGTTTATAATGTCCATTAATAATGATGTGTTTATTGAACGGACGGTGACTTGCGTTTGATAAAGATTTGTTTCGTATATCATATTCCCACAGTATTTCTTGACATATCCAACTGGTGTAAGGTTTATTGGTTCATTAAACTCTTGCAAAAATCGACCATAATATGCTCCATATCTTTCGCTCTATATTTGGGGCTCCTAATTTTTTTCCTTTTTGCAAAATAAACAATAAACAGAAATACTGGTGGCAGACTGTACCTATTGTCTAAGAGTACGCAACCCTTACTTTAAAGACATTGGGCCATCCCAAATGAATATTCTTGATGTGATGCAGTACGCATACCGGTTTTCTATTGAAGAGGTGAGAAGAAGAAAAGAGATATATCTACACTTAAGGTAGCTACCTACCTATTTATGTTAAAAATCGTAGATAATTAGAGTGTTTAGTGTCAAGAGCACGCTGAATATCCGAAGGGAAAACAGACCGTTGTAGATAAACTGGTAAAAGAATGAGGTAGCTCCAGTTTGTGCCAAAACTGCATCTTAAAAACATATGTAACAAGAACAATGCTGAACGACAGGCTGAATAACATAATCAGTATAAACCGTTGATTTTATATATAAATGGATGCACCCAAAAATGTGTACGGATTGGGGACGAATTGCCTCATACATATTTCCCGTCAAATTTATACGAAATTCCCTTTTCACCTTATCGATTATAGCACAATTCCCTCAATTTAAAAACAAATATTAAAATAGTGTCTAGCAAAAATTGATTAAAAATAAAAGTAATACATAGGTAGGATAAAGTAGCCTATTCAACGACGAGAACGAACGTCTGCAACTTTATAGGTTAGCTTATACAGTTCAAGCATTTATTATATTTTTCTCAATGATTGTTAGTAAGTTATGTAAATAGAGGCAATTAAATGGTCTTGCCAAAGTTAAACGTATTATTTTATACAGTTATAAAGGCTATCTTATTTTATTTTAAATGAAAAAATTTTCGTTAAGATTGTTGGAATGATAACATGTCTATTGGCTGCCTTTATGATAAAACGGCATTAATAGGAGGCCAACCACAATGCATCGCAGTGTTTTTTCTTATTGTTTTGCCTAGTACTAGTAGGATGGACTAGTTTTGTTCTCTTCATGCCCTACATAGAACGATTCTATTGGTTCAGTGTTTATTATTTCTTTAATAAATTTCACACATTTTTATATCTATGATTTATCTGCCAGGAATTTACATTATATTTAAAGCCCTTAAGTATAAAGGAATGGATTCGCTAAATAAAATCTCTGTTAGGTTAGGAGACAGTTTGCCAAATCGGCAAATTAAAAGAAAATAGCAATATTAAATCTTCTAGGATCATTGTATTGTATTTATTCGTTTTAAATGTCTCTTCATACATTTTCGTACATATTTGATTATTTTATGTTAAAAAACTCGAATTCTAAAAATTCAAAGTTGTTACTACACTACGCAATGTTTTCTTTCGTTCACCGTGGCAAAGTGGGTTAGTAATTCTTTTGACATATGTTTACTACGCTACGCTAACACTACGCTACAAGACGCTATCGTGTCAGTGATCGCACCCATGGAGAACGTGCGACACTGCATAGAAAAAAAAAATTTAATTCACTTTATTGCTCGCACATACAAGGGGCGGATTTACCAATAAGCAGAGCAGGGCGAAGGAAACGAGAACGAAATCGCGCACCATCCGGCAGGGTCGGATTCGAGTTACCGTTTTCAATGTCATTATCAACAGTTTGATTGCAGAACTACAAATACATAATTTTGCTTACGAGAACATGAATAAAAGGTTTGACTTTCTTTTGAAGCTACATTGCTTGGAATTTCTTTAGGAGATTTAGAAGGGAAACGGCTGTCTGCATTTACGAGCTCATTCGTCATCCGCTGAGGCTACATGGAGAAAACAGTTATCGGCCCTGGAGTTATACTACAAGTACATCCTGGAAAAAGGCTTTTCTGATATTTATTAAAATGTGGAAATAGCGCTCCGGATGTTGTTATGTACACCAGGGTCAACCAGGGAGACCAGGATTTGTGACAGCAAGCGCATGCGTGAGAGTTCTAGCATTTCTTAAATAGACGAAGTATGACAAATAGGTAAGTAATAATTAGTTTTGAGAACTTAGGCTTTTATAGTCTATTTTTCTTGCACTTATCAAATAGTATTCTAATATTAGGTAAAGTTAGCTTAAAAATGTCACATACATAGCAGAGAAGGAACACCACAGAAGTTGATTCAGAAAAATAAAAAAAAAATCAATCAATAAGAAAAATCAGCTAAATTTACAGAATTGCCAGATCTAAGCTTCAAGAAAAACTTACAGGAAAACTATTAGAAGGTCCAAAATCTGAACCTTCAACTGTTCTCACAGCAGGCACGTATACAGGGCGTGGGGGTCACGGGGGTCATGACCCCCCAAATCACCACCTAACCTTCGCGGTTAATTGAATGAGCGGGCTGTAAAAGTTTAACAGGATAATTTTAGTATGGTACGATTTGATTTGTTTGTCTTCTTATGAGTAGTAATAGTGGATTGACTATAATAGTTATTCGCTCGTAGCTCTTCGTATTTTAAACGTGTACACATTTTTTATAATTTTCTTGCGTTTTTATATAGTATCAAAAAGTCATCTATCATATCTATCACAGGATAGTAAGTAATTTTGGAATGCATATTTATCTTAGTATTTGATTGTTTAGAAAATGGCACGTAATGCTTAGCAACCCAGTTATGAATATGCTTTTATATTTTTGTTGCCCCGATTATTCATATATGTATAGAAAAAAGTACACAATTTCAAGTTTAAAAGTGTTATTGTTTCTGAGAAATTGGTCAGCGATTTTAATTTTTTTTACCTATCTGATTTTCCGACGGTAGACGGCAGCGGGAAGTTCGATGTCAAAACAGATAGTCGAAAAATTGGGAGTACAATTGCAATGACAGGCAGTGAGGGGCGATTGTGAAAGAAGAAGATACTATGACAATTCAATTGTTATTAGTTTTGAGCATTTTGAAAAAGATTTTTATCGAGAATATTTTATATTATTTTGAAAGAATTGCAATGAACCAAAGTGTGGAAAGGAAAAATTTAAAATACAGAAATTAAATTTGCATTTAAGCGCCTCGAAATATCAATCCAAACAATGTTTTTTTGGCAACTCGTATATACTGGTTTTCTTGTATATCATAAATTTATGATTTCGAACTTCCTCAATCAATTTTTCATCAAAATCCATTGTTTTGAAATTGACGCGATGTTCTACAACCTTGACAAAAATAAATACCACAACAATTTCATTCGTTTGATTATGTTCGTAGTACTGCAGCGACGACGGCAAAATTAGAAATTGATTAATCCCGACGGCAACTTCGTCGACCGCTGACCGTTGCCCGTCGTAATTTGCGCATTCGCATAAGACGCTGTGCTTTTAGAAGCTTGACAGCGGCATTTTTTCGTCGTTTGGCCTTACCCGTCGCAATTGTATTTAAGACTTGACTTAACAAATTTTGTTTTACGGTTCTACCAGTAGAACCCTAGTTCCATGTAATCAACAGGCGCGTTTAGGCGGAGACCAAACCGGTCAAAATTACTGATTTTTCCTCCGCATAATTGCAAACCATACCGAAGCTGTTGGTATTTTTACATGGTTGTGAACAAATGCTTCCAATTCTTCTAAACTGGTTTGGTCACCGCCTAAACGCGCCCACCGTCTAGCCACCCGTTGATTTTTCATAAGATTCAAGCCTGAGTTGTTCAAAATTTTTAAGTTCGTATGGAAGCATTAAAGTTTTCTTAAAAATACACTTGCAAATTATTCTTAAGTACTTGAATGAATAACCGACAACGGTTCAAACGAATTGGTGGATTGATTCTGGTGGTTCACTTTTCGGATAGGGGCACCACAAGCATTCAGTTTTCTTAAAAAGATCTGAAAATTTTTCTTTAGATTTTTCATGCACTATTGGCGGTGGATAATGGTTCCAAAGAGTTTGATTTAAGTGCCTTGGCTGATCTCGGTCGCTAAAGATATTTATGAGCGTTAACAAACATATATTTTGTTCTTACAACGGGTCTACACAGGCTTTTTTTTTATACCTTAACAGTAATTTAATCTACCAAAAGTCCAGTGTGGACCACCTGGATGATGCTGAAATCTTCGTCAAGGCAGTTCTGGCAAGGCAGATATGTAGGCAGTAGAACGGATTTTTTGTGGGCAGTAAAATGACATTTGTGAAAAAAAATGGCAGACGTGAGGCTAAAAATGTGCGACATTGTTAAATTAATGAATTTTTATCAACATCAAACTTATCTTCTAAAGATAAAAATAGATTAACCCACGACATGACAAATGACAATGAGCTGCCTTGACAGAATTTGCCCACTCGTAATTTAATCCAATATCAGAGTGACATTTGTAATCACCGTCTTGCCAGAAAAATAATTCTGTGTAGACCCAGCGTTAGATTTACTTGAACATTTTTCTTTCGAATATTTAATTATACACTATTGGTTGCTGAAAACTGTCAAGTAGATTGATACCACTAAAATTGGTTCTACAATTTTTCTTCACAATTTTTACGGCAAGACTATAAAAATGAAAACGATTGGCTTTCCTCTACCTGCCGTAGTTGCCGTTGCTTTGCTTGTACTTTCGTATTAATTCAAGTAGTGTTGTTTAATTTAACTTAACGTTTACTTTTAATCTATAGGAGAAGAATAAACTAGCTTCACTAGTTAACGATGAAGGTAGAAATAGTAGCGAAAGTGGAAAGCAGAAGACTAATAAGACCATTGATAACTTTCTTCCCATCAAAAGAAATAGTCAGTGACATATCATGCACTCCTACTCCCATTGCTTTGAATGTGATTCAAGGTGCAAGCTCTCACTCTCAGTCATTTACTTCATCCGTGAAAGAATCAGTTGCACCACATCTATTTCTACAATCTTTGCAGGAAAAAAAGTATCTGGATATGAGTCCTTATTGTCTGTCCACTCTGAGATTGACATTGATGTCGATAATATTATCGACAGGTTTTCAAAATCAAGCCGAAAATTGCGTATTGTGATATCTAACTTAAATATGATAAAAAAAACTTTAAAAGCGACTACTTCCGACTTTTTCCTCCCCCCTCGAACATTTTAGTTGTGACTAGCTTCGGATCAGGTGTACCAATAAAAGATATTAAGGCTATCCGAATACAAGTCTTCGTCTTTGTCTTCATCTTGTTATTACAGCTGGTGACGTAACGCAACAAACTCACCCATCAATGCAATTTTGATTTTTGAACTGGTTTTTCGCATTTATTTCTAGAATGGTACGTCGGACAGAAAAATTGATAATAACCTATTTTATAGGTTTATATATTCTCAAGAAGTTTTTAGTACAATAAAAATGTCTAGGACTGATAATTTTCACAGTATACGTAACAATCCTAATTCTAATTTTTATATGGCAACACCAAGAATGGGCTGCCCGATTTAGTCAATTTTTGAAATTTTATTTACTATTGCTGTGAAAACACTGTGTACCAAATTTCGTTCTCGTTCTCAGACAGTGTCCAAATATATATTGAAAAACGAAATTTTTGTGTGGCAACCCCTTGAAAGAGCTACCCGATTTATCCTATTTTCGAACTTAAATTTACGTTTTTTTTTTTCACAAGGTCGTGTGCAAAATTTCAGTCTAAGTACATGCTTTCTCGAATTATCGTGCAGACAGACAGACGGACATGCAAAAATCAAAATAACTTTTAATATTATGCGTGGGTGTACAATCTATTTTGCTCTACCATAATTATTTCTATGCATTACAAACGGAATGACAAACTTAGTATACCCTATAGATTTCATCTAGGGTATAAAAATGGGACCAATCGGGCAACACATTCGAAGGGTTACGATAAAAAAATTCGTTTTATACCTTAGATGAAATCTATAGGGTATACTACGTTTATCATTCCGATTCTAAAGCATAGAAATATTGCTAGAAGAGCAAACTGAGTTAGATACTCATGCATAAAATTAAAAGTAATTTTGATTTTTGCTATATAAAAATTTCGTTCTTCACTACATATTTGGACAACGCCTGAAAACGCGTCAATGAAGAGAACTGAAAATTTGTACATAGTTTTTCATAGCAATAGCATAGAAAAATTTCAAAAATGGACTAATTTGGACAATCTCTTCTTAGTGTTGCCATATAAAAGTTTTGGTTTTTTTTTTTCGTATACTGTGAAAACGATTATTATTTTACTGAAAAGTTCTTCAGAATATGAAATTCTATAAAATTGGTTATAATCATTTTTACTGTCCGACGAACGTTTCTACAAATATATGCGAAAAGCCATTTCAAAAATCAAACATGCATAGATGGGTGACCGACCATACGAAATCACATATGGGCATTCCTCTAGGATATCATAAGAATTGATCTTATTTGGACACAACCTGAGAACGCGTCTACGTAGAGTGCTGAAATCTAGTACATGGTGTTTTCATATCAGTAGTTAAATTCGAGTCCAAAAATGAACTAAATCGGGCAACCGCTCTTTGTGTCATTTATGCTTACTATAATTTCCATTGGAATACTAAAATAACCGAAGATATAGCTGTTCGGAAAAGGTGTACATATATATATTTCCAGGCCAAATATCTTTTTGGAAATGTTAGGTAGCGATCCAGATCTGAATGATTTTTAATCCTCCTTAGTAAGAATAGGTCTGTTCGCGTACTCCTCGTACAAACAATGGTCAATCTATCTGCATTCGATTTTTTATTGTTTTAAAAACTTTCAAGAAAATTAAAAAGTTGTATTTTTTTTATGACAGCTGTCAATTTTTCTTTCAAAAATGATGCAATAAAAGGTCTGTTCGCGTGCTAGCTTGAAAGTACAAACTTGTAAAACTTTTTGTAATTTTTTACTCGAAGACGTTCGCGTACTCGAAAATTGAGAAAGAAATTGTTTGCGTCACCTTTCCCCTCCGTGCAATTTATTACTTGATTTAGCTTGAGTAAATCGTCGAGTAAAAACTTAGAAAGTGTCAGTTTTGACAGATCGTCGCCGGTTTTCAGTTATTTTTCAAGTTTTTAGTTTTAAAAAAATGGAAAAACCTGTTACGCCTCCTCCAGTAGAGGTAGAATGTTCTCCAAGAATATTTCAACGTATTCAAAGTTGTAAATTAAATTTGTTTATTGTACTATGTGCTAGGAAAATTTCACGTCGTTATTACAGATCCCGAATATTTGCAAGTTTTTACTCAAAGCCGTTCGCGTACTTTGTGAGTGTCACTCTCAATTTCTCTCTTTATCATACATTTTGACGTGTTTCATGTTTTTACTTGAAAAAGTACGCGAACAGACCTAAAGTAAGTAAAAGCTGCTGTGACCTATGCAACACTCGTGTAATTTTCTTGCACAATAAAGTAAACAAACGAACGGAAAATGTGTATTCTTCGCGGTTGTTGATTTTTTCTTGCATCGATATGGTGCCACTTTGGCTATTTTGCATGTATCTTCTGTAAGTATAGTTAATCACGCATTCTGTAATCACACCCGTGATTTCCACAGAGAACCAAAGATTACATTGGCGATACTTAATAGGAGAATATTTGTTGAGAAGGTAAAGGATCATTGTGTTTAGAAAATCAACCTACTGATCTACAGAAGGATGCATACTAACTAACTGACAATTAAGGTAAATTTGAAAACTTTCATGGATTGAAAGCTCGACATAGTAACTTATTGTTGAAAATGACCAAAAAGCCCGGGTACCGGGTGGACTCAGACCAAGGAATTTCATCTGTTTTAAGGATTATACACGGCACCGAATTTCTATTTTGCATTCTTTCGTTAGCTTTATTATAGATTACTCAACTTGTTTCAGTTATTTTTTGGAAATTTTATGGTTGGTTTCATTTTGTTCGGATGAAAACTATAAATTTTATATAAATGCTTTTCTACTAAGTCCTATATATGATACCTAGCTTCCCAACGCTCAAATTGAGCTCTGTAAAAACTCGCTTTTAGATCAATTGGGCTGCAAATCTAAGAAATTTGCAATATGATATTTGCAATAAAAATTATATTTAGGTAAGTACTCTTTTTAAGAGCTGCCCATAGATATAATACATACATATATATATACATAAATATATTCACGTAAAAGAAAACTAACGAATTAACACCTTCCCGCCATTGAACATTATCCGATCTCCATTCATTCAGGTCTTGTGTTCTTCACACTAATTTTATTAATAAAGTTGAACTGTATAGAGTTATAATCATATAGAAATTGTAATTTATCTAACTGCGTAGTTAATACAATTGGAACTATTTTGTTTATATAATCCAGAGCTCTTTCAATGCGCTAATTGCATACTTATGAATCGTGCATGCATTCAACGGTAAACAATAATATATAAAGTAGTATTCGAATCGGAATTCCTATTAAATATTTTACAATGATATCACACTAAAATTTATTAAATTTAACGATCAAAATGAGAGAGTGCGGGTAGGTAACTATATATAACAAAAAGCTTAACAAATCAATCAAGAATTCCTTGCAGCAGTAATAAAGTGCGAAATGTTTTGTTATTGATTTGACGGACGATACGACCCTCACAGCCCCAACCACACTTCAGTTTACTCTCTGCACGCTTAGACTTAAGTTTGCTTTTTGTAGCAACGCGAATCTATAATTAAAGCTCGCGCTCAATAGTTGTCTTGCTCAGACAATATGGCGCCCCGAATCTAAGACAAAACCAGTTCATAAAGTGCATTTGTTTTAATTTTATTTGCACACAAATTGTTGCCTGTGAGGCTACTACTTTTGAATTTTGGGTCATATATGTACATACGTCGTAATATACACCTACATAAATACTGTAAAATCAAGAGATAAATAAAAATGTTATAAACAATTTTACCTTAAGGACAAATGTCCATGCTTCCTCTTTGGACGATCTGGTAATCCAAGAAACTCGAGGATTTCAGTTTCCACCTGAAGCTTATCACTTTCATCCAAGGCACGATGCATTACAGTTTGATCAATTCCATTATCAATGTAGATGCCAGATAGACTGGCGAGTACAACAGATACGAAATTTAGACAGAGAGCTAGAAGTAAGCAAACACTCACAACACTACTATAACTTTTAGGCCACATTCTTTGAAATTTAATTTTTCATTTTTACGAAATTATGTATTTCCGAACAACAACTATAGAAAACTGTTTGAGAGGGAAACAACAACAAACTCACACGAAGAGTTCGATTACTATAATAATATATTGATCTTGAAGCGAGCCAGTCAGGTATTACGTATATACGTACGTGTCTACCAAGTAGCGGAATCAATGGAGTTCCAGAAATAACTGACTTGTCTTGCGCTAAGGCATCTTTTTCTTGTCTTTCAACAAGATCTTATACTTAGCCTCTCAACTCAACTCGACCTCTCCACGAGACGGGTGAATCTAGTTTTTAAATAAAAAAGACTTGGAAATGGTTTTCAACTGACCGCATCTCTGGAGTAACTCCTCTGTTGATGCTTCTTGTATGTTCGTTCACTAAAATGTTGTTAGACGTTGTGTGTTGTGATGCGATGTGAATGTGGTACAGTGTCTAGCATACTGAGCAGCCATAAAGTTTTTAAGACAATGTTTTTTTTTTTTTTTTTTATATATATCACTTAGAGACGCCCGCTGCCAATTCACATTCAGCAGCAGAGCGGCCGGAAAGTTTTATTGAAATGAATAATTAAAAGAGTCGTCTTCTTTTAGGCTCTTATTTATGATTTTTTTTTTTCTTGATCGTATCACATATTTACTCAGAACTTATGAAATAAAATAAGTTGAAGGAAAGGTTCTATGAAACTCTTATACCATGATTTATTTGCAATAAGTTTTTTAAGTGTAGATCTAGTATCAACTCTTGACGACGAAGATTGTAGCTTTCTCAGAGATTTCAATTTAAGCAATATTATAAGTGGATGGCCAGCACTATGATGATGGACGGAATATTGATGTCTATTAATGTCGTTAGTGGAGACAGGATATACTCTGTCTCATATGAGGGACCTGATTGTCGCATTGATACTAATCTGTGCATTAAGACTGCCGTAGAACTAAAACTTCGAGCTAGGTGTCCACGTTAAACCTCGACAGAATCTGATGTCGTTAGTGATAAGTTACTTAATAATGAAGAGGATGAAACATCAGAGCACATCCTATGCGAATATAAATGCGAATGCCTGCCGACTTCAAAGAACACTCACATAATAAAATAATACTACTTCTCATCCTAGGAAGAACTATAAAAAAAGAGGTGCACAATAAGCCAATGAATAGCTGTAGTGCAAAGGCCACCCCCGCCCCCGGTCTTAATCTAATCTAATTAATAATCCTCGAGGGACTTAAGGGCGAAACAAGCTCTCTGTTCGACCCTGTTTTGTGCGACTACTTTTGATTCACTATCACTGCATGCAAGTTTTTTTTTGTTGATAGCAACTTCTGTCAAAATTATACTTCTTCAAATCGATCTGGGTGGTCTGTTCATATAATTCACGTGTTTCTTCCAAGATTCTGCTTAGTTCGCTTTCTTCTTATTTTTGATTTCTACATCAATCCTGTCTTCGCCTGAATGCTTCCAAATTTCTTTGATGGCAATTCGATCACACCAGCAAAAAAGCATCACTTAACTTAATTATAAGAAAATTTTTCATAAGGTGAAAGAAGTCTAACAAACCTTCCACTGTTCGGTTATATACGTACACAAGGTGCGCGAGGTGTAATTTGAATACTTTCTGTTCTGAATTATTTTCATATTGTTGATTTCCTGGTGTCAATGGGCTGCATTAAGCAAGATAATACCGGTATAATGCATTTTGTATGTTGAACAGGCTACGGTCCAGCACATTTGTATAGCGAAATCGATTATGATGTGGTCCGACAATTCTTGCGCTAAGTGAAACCAAGGTCATTTCTGATGCTGATATTAATCAGTATCACGTCGCTGGTTACGGTTTGATCGTTAGTGCCTCTTTTTTTTTTTGCAGTATAGAAGATCGGAATATATATATTCGGAATTATGTGACCTTTATCATTCTTAAAGATTTTCCTTCTGACAATTCAGAGTTTTATTACATCTGGATTAGATTCAAACTTCATAGGCGCATCATATACTTTTGCTTTTTTTATCGCAGCCCTAATATATCTAATGATGATACGATATCCGTATTTGACAATATCTCCAATAATATTGATCATTTGCTTTTTGTTTCCTCATATTTCGAAATCGTCCTGGCTGGCGATTTTAACGTCCATAAGATACCGTGACTCAGATATTCTTCTACCACAAGTCTTACGCGGAGATTCGTTGAACTCTTCTTTCAATTTACAACAGCTAGTAGATGCACCCACGTGAAACCCTGATGCAGCTGGATATATAGAGTTAATTTACTAAATTTGTTTCTATCATTTCATCCCGACAAATATTCCATCTCTGTCGGTTACCATTTTGATAACTCAGACCACTGTCTAATCACGATATTGATTGCTTTGAGGGATATGGATAAATGCTCATTAGAACTTAATAACATACAAAGTCTTGGCATGTGTGAATATATTCGGTATTTTTATGGCAGATCTCAACAACAGCAAAATCGCTCATGGTTTAACGATAAGTGCATCGAAACTATAAAACCGAAAGCCAATACATATATGCACGAGAGATGTGTTCAAGGTACCTACGTCTCCAAGGCTGCAGGTCATGGTGGTTTCTTCCCCTCATCCCCCCCCCCCCCCCCTTGAATAAAAGGTGTGCCTCATCCTTTACTAAACCTTCACTTTTCTTATTTCGACAGGTAAATTTCCAACTGCTTGGAAACTAGCTCATGTTCAGCCTATTGCTAAGAAAGGAGAGGGAAGTGATCCCTGAAATTATCGACCAATTGCAATTGCTTCGATTCTTTCAAAGAGTTTTGAATCTATCCTTAACTCCAAATTAATGAGGTAGTTAGAAATCAAACAACTCATCAACGGTCACAAATATGGCTTCCAACTGGACGCTCATCTAGAAACTTACTGATTTTTCTTACGGAACATTGGAACCGTTCTCTTCACAATTTTAGAGAGACAAAAATCATTGCTCTGGATATTTCAAAAGCTAGTCTGATATCCTGCCCTTTTAGCGAAACTTAAATCACTTTGTCTCTCCTCTCCTCTTCTATTATGGATTGAAAGTTTTTTATCTAGTTTCCTAATACGGATTGTATTAGATTTGTTACATTTGAACCTCATTCTATAAATGTCGGTGTGCCCCAGGGCTCTTTATCTCTCCATCTATCTTCTTAGTTTTCATTAATGATCTACTTTCTTTAACTTTCAACCCCATCTATAGTTTCTCTGATGACAGTACCCTTGATTTCTCCTTTCCTTTGACACTTTTGCGGACTCCAGGGGCAACGCCACATCTGTCAAAACAAGATTGTATGATAAGATCATTGAATACCGACCTTGAAAATATCCTCGCATGGAGCAAAGCGAATCACGTCGAATTCAATGCATCTAAGACCCAAAGCTACTCATCTCTTTAAAACAAGATCATCACTTAATCACTTCCACTTCTTTTGATGGAGTATTAATTTCCGATTTACCGTCACTAAGCATTGTTGGCATTAATATTTCCAGTAAGTTAAGCTGGACAGACCACATCTTCTCTGTTGCCAAAAAAGCATAGAAATGCCTTGGATTTCTGAAATCTCTATAAGTCCTACATCAGACCTAGAATGGAATACAGTTAGCATATATGGGCCAGAGTTAGTCGCACAGCCTTAGCCTCATCAGATATTGTCCAGAAGAGAGGCTTCAAGCTCATTGGCGATGTGGCAATAACCTGTCATATCGACCCGTTTGAGCACCACTGCAATGTTGGATGCCTTTCGCTCCTTTATCAGTACATGCATGATCAATGTTCTGATGAAATATCTAGTCTGATCCTTTGTAGAATAACTCCTGTATGCAATACCCGCGCTGCAAACCGCACACGTGCTTTCACCCTTCAAGCTACTTCCTACCGTACAGTAAAATTCCATGTTACTTTTTTTATCCCGAACTGTGCAAATGTGGATCAGTCTACTATCTTCTGTCTTTCCTCCGGCATACAATCTGGGAAAGTTTAAAGGTGAAATAATCAGCACCTCCACGACTCTAATAATATCCTCTAATCCTTTCCTTATCTCCTTCCTGTCATGCTGTGCTTTGCATCATAGGGTATCCCCTGAGCTTGTCTTAATAATAAAAAAGAAGTAGTGGTAAAATATATTTCACAAAATTTTAAATTAATATTAAAGCTGTCGGATAGTCTACCATTTCGATTTTGATGTAAAAGAACACCTTTATATATTCCATTAATTTCTGGAGAGCTTCCTGCCGATATAGCAAAACATTTTATATCGGCTCTTGTACAGCATCTAATACCAAAATTTAAAAAAAAAAACTAATTTAGGCTTTAGCAAAGATAAAATTTTTAACCTTTCTAGTAAGTGTTTCTCAGATTACCCTGTCAACGAATATTTCTGAATTTCATACATACTTAATAGTTCGTTAAAATTCAAAAAGTCATAACAGAAGAACTTGGTACCATACAGGAATAGCGTCGAAGCACAATACCTAATGATAAATTTAAAAGTAAAGATGATCCACCTCTACTTCTGATGCTAAACCGGAGTAATTCAAATATCGCCAGAAGAAAAAATAAAAGTAAAGGCGCTTTCACATCAAAAACAAGAACCGAAAAACTCAATTTATTTTATTGATTGCTAAAGTGGTTTTTCGAATCTAGAAAAAAAAAACGATTCGTCGTACAGTAAAAATCATTATAATCAATTTCATAGCATTTTTGATTCTGAAGAGCTTATCAATACAACAAAAACGTCTAGAACTGATCATTTTCACAGCATACCCCAATTTTTGTATGGTTACCTGATTTAGTCCATTTTTGAACTTGTATTTACAATTTTTATGAAATCGCCGTGTACAAAATTTCAACTCTTACATCGATGCGTTCTCATGCAGTGTCCAAAAATATAATGACAAACAAAATTTTTGTATGCAACCCTACGAAGGAGTTACCCGATTTTTCTCATTTTCAAGCTTAAATCTACATTTTTTCCTAGATGCCCGTGTACAAAATTTCAGCTCTTTAATGAACGCGGTCTCGAGTTATCGTTAGGACACACCAGTGCTGTCGTTTGTACGCCGTTCAGAGTATTTGTACTCCGAAATCTAATGGCGAACTTCGGTATTACTCGTTTTATAAAAGTACTCCGTTTTTAGTATTAGGTAGTCCATTTCATTTTTCAAACTACTATATTTGTTAGAAAACCACATTTATTCAAAGGATTTATTCACCTAAGAGGGAGTACTGATAACTATGCATAGTACATTTTAGTAACAAAATTTATTAACTAGTCAGGTTGTAGGGATGGTTTACTAGTTGGACTACGTTGAAATATACCATACCAAGTTCAATAAAATCAGAGCAAATCTCTTATTCTCTCATTCGTTTCGCCAGCTTGGCCTGTGTAATGTAAACGTTCGTTCCCTCGAAGAACTTATAATTGTAGAATTCAATTTAAAACTTTAATTTTAATCGCTCCTTTCCTTTTTCACAAAAGTTCAGATCGCTTTCAAATCCAAATCCGTTGAATATTTTTCATAGGAGTGGAGAAATTAATTCATAAAAAACTACTTCAAGAACAAAAAATGCAAGAAATATGAAAAGAATGCCGTGATTTCTATATTATCGAATGTAAAAAAATATTATATCGTATAAACTTTGAGGACCAGTACTAAAAGAAGTTGTAGGAATCGATCCAAATTGTTTAACTCCAAGCATAATTACCTTTAATCACACTTTTTCCAAACATTTTTGATCGATGCGTTAGACGAAGAATGGACGTCTTGTACAAAGTCACCTGTTATTTGAAAAAAACTGGAACTCGATTTTTAATGTAAAAATGCCCTAAGTGAAAAAACGTTTCTCAATTTAGAAAAAAATATTACCTGCCTTATATGCCTTCCACATGCTCCGCAAGTGCGGAATGAAGTTTTTCGTCAGTCAATCTTATTCAAACTGAATCCAGAAGTGCTCTTGACGGAGAAACTGTAAATTCCATAATACCGTGAGCTTTGAGTCCAGATCGAAGTTGTTCAGAATACAGCGCATAGTGAGATTCGAACTTTGAAATTAGCATAACAAATCGCCATAACAACGCCAAAACAACAAACAAGCCTAAACAAATAATTCAGATTGGGTCGAAACTAGCTTTTAATCATCAAGTTTGTAAAAAATGCCTCTCGTTTTATAAAATCAACGATGCCTCTACCTGGTGTAGGGACCGCCGCAATTTTTTCCTAGAAATTTACTGGAATTTTTTCCTTAAAATTGTTATGCATTTTTGGAGGCGCAGACAACGGGTGCTTGGGTCACTAAGAATTTTTATCAGCATAGACGCGTAGATGAGCAATAAGTATTCATTTCTTCTTAGAAGTTAACAGAAAAAGTTTCAGCAGAATTTTTATTCAGTCTGGTGGCCGACTAGAGTTATTGTCTGCCTCCAAAAATGTATATACTATATATTCTAAAGAAAAAATTTCAGTAAATTTCTAAGAAAAATTGAGGGTTTCCCTACATCAGGTCGAGGCATTGTTGATTTTATATTGGAGAAAAACATTGCTGGCTACCCTTTGGTTACGTCTGCAGTAGTAGAGCGCATCTACAAAACAACAAGTAACTAACTAGGGAAGGGTCCCTACTCGTCATCGCCGACCGAGCCAAACTAATATAATACATAATGTAGGGGAGCCCGGGGTTAAAATTAACACCTTTCGGAAAAACTTTTATAATTACCAACAATTCTTTTCCTTACAATTATCTATAATCTGTAATGTTATCTTTGATTTACAAAAAACCTGAAATTTGAGAGCATTTTCCAAAATAAGATTACGATGTTCGTTAAATTACTTTCAACTTATATTAATTATATACCTAGGTGTGCTACTAAAAACCCAGCGTTATCTCGGCCAAATTCAACTGACATATAATAAGAATGGACTGAGCCATCCTATCTAATTCTTATAGTCAAAAATGGCACAAATTTTGGCTAAAAGCTTTTTGTCTCTTTCAAGCTCAAAATATACACTGAACTGTAACCAATTTTGAAAAAAATACGGCTGCATTAATTGGAATGCATTGGAATTGACTTAAAAATTGAGACATACGTCTATCTCTTACAGGCTCAATAAAGTTTTACATCAAATCAGTAACATTAAAAATTAATTTTTGTGTTAATTAAGACAATTTTAACTTCCTAAATAATTTTTTGTAATGTAATACTATTTTTCAACATCTTTAATGTTTAAGCTGGCTTCTTATCTTCCAAACCGTAATAAAATTTTCATACTTTTCCTAACAAAATTATTTAAAAAAAACTTAACTTAACCAAAGACTACGATTTCTCAAACAAAAATTCTCAGCTGAGTAATCATTGTAATGTCACTGTGCCGTCATGGGAATGGGATACCGCGGGCTGATGATATCGAATGTAGCTGCCTACAGATTCGGACTCCGGCTGCACAAACAAACATGCAATTATCACTCAGCTGAGAGGTATTGTAATCAAAACTATTTTATTATTTTGTTAAGTAAGGTATATAGGAAGTGAAGCCTTTGGGAAGCTAAGGAACCAAGCTTTAAATTAGTAGAAGACTATTTTCCTGTATGGATAGTAGCTTAGGCTCTATAGCAAATATAAAGTCAATGTTTGGCACTTTTCCATAAGTATAAACATAGAACATTTTAGAAAACGGACTCAACGCACACAATAGATCTCTGTTTCATGACTTGGGAAGATTCTCGAGGGTTTTGCGAGTGGTGATTCGTTTCGCAATCACTACATAGTTTTATACACAAGACCAAGAGTATGACTTTTAGAACTTGGAGAGTAATAGAGATGAAAGGGTTGTGACCCTAGATAGACTGTGACCATAATAATAAATTTTAAATTCAGTCATTTCAAGGAAAGAAGAGATGACAGACTATAGACGAAAATTATTTCATTTCGAACATTATTGACAGTTCCTCAATGTGAGTAAAGATCATGGCAGAGTTCAATAATTTAAACAAATGCTATCAAGAAAATTTGCCAGTATTTACTGTAGGGCATTTAGTAGAAGACAATTTTTGCTGTTGAAAGAGGCCAAAAAGAGAAGAAAGCGACAAAGAAACTTCTTTCATGATCACCTGACCTGTCACTGCAACTTAATTAGAAAAACTTTCCACTTTCCAATAAATTTTGCTCATTTTAATAACGGTAGGAGGCAATTTTACTGCAATTTCACTAAATGGAGTAAAATTTGGTCTATTTGAAAATGAAGCGAACTGTTACAAAAGGGTCCTTGATGAATTTCATTAGTATGACACACTGGACATTTGACTCCCTTCGTAACCCCCGGAATATAATAGAAGTCATGAAGTCGCCGAAGGCACCGAAACATTAAAAGGCCTTAACGAGCCGGGTACAGCTTGCAGTAAGAGCTCATTCTCACTGCTTTTTGTATACTCGTCATGGAAGAATCACTAAAATTTCATCTAAAACAGGTCCTAAAGCCCAAAACTGTCGCTCCCACAGTAAAATGAAGTTAAAACAAATTTCAGCCAAATATGTTTTCTTTCTAATAGTTTAAAAAAAATAGCATGTAGAACAAATTTATGGAAATTTTAGCGTTTGAACAAAATACAAGCAACTTTTATATGAAAAACTCCTGCAGTAAGAAAAGGCAAGAAGACTGTGGATGTCGCCTGCTGACCGGCCCGCTGCTCTCTATTTTCGATTTTGTTCAGGGCTTGTATATTCCGGTGGTTACGCTCCATTTAATTAAACCTACTAGTTCTCGTGAAAGGGAGAAAAAATTAAACTTACACAGAAAATAATGTGGATCCTGGAATTGTGGAAACTGGTGTGGATCTTAGGATCCTTTAAATGTGGTACCTGAAAGATTCCGATATCGGAAAATCAAATTTCTATTCACCGACAGATGACAGATATTTCTTAACTTACAATTTCCTTTAAAATGTACATTGAAATAACTAAACTGTAAGCGGCTTTACCTGTGAATAAATAAATAATACAGTAATTTCAAACTTGCAGTAAACTCAACCTAACTGCATAATGGATTGAAAGCTTTCTTTCTCCCCGTTCAATTCACGGAGTTACTTCTGACCGTTTTATAATCCATGCCGGTGTACAGCAAGGTTCTTTGCTCTCTCCTACTCTCTTCATCATTTTTATTAATGATCTGCTAGCTCTAACTTTTGACCCCATTCATAGTTTTGCAGGCGACAGCACCCTTGATTGCGTGTACTCGTTCGACTCAATAGCTGATTCCCGTGCGAATGTTATAGCTGACAAACGAAGCCACATGTTCAGTTCACTAAACTAGGACCTCACACAAATACTCGCTTGGGGCAGAGCGAATCGGATCTTATTTAATGCTTCCAAAATGCAATGTTGTCTGTTATAACTTAAACGTACTCCAACACAAGCTTAACCCATTTCCGTCGATAGAGAAGATATCTCGAACTCACCATTTCTTAACATCTTATTGGCGGTTTCACAGTACAGGCTTAAGCCACAGCGATGGCTTAAGCCAAGGCTTAATAAATATTTAGGTTTCACAGTCAAGGCTTAAGTGAAATCACTGGCTTAAGGCACACTTAACTTAAGCCCGTCATCTCGAAGGCTTAAGCCTCAGATTGTTCTGTGAAACACATAAGAAATTATTGCTAATATATATTTTGCCTAAATATCATAATTTTTGTTATTAAATGAACGTACATATTTCAAAAGTTATACTTTAAAACTAAATTGAAATTTTCCAAGCAAAAAATAGTTATAAGCAGGATGAACAATTATGTAAAATGAAGATATGGTCGGGAAGGATAGTATGTGACGATAAGGCTAGAATTGGATTAATCGGTTAAGGCAATCATACAATCAGATGCCATAGTTTTAAAGCTACTAAGTATTGTTGCTCCCCTAACGAGTGCAGGTAGCCTGTTCCATAATGTGATCCCCTGACCATAGATGCTATGAGATGCAAAGTGGGTGTTAGTGCGGGAGTGCACAATACGCGCAATGCTTCGATTACTCCAATTAAATTTTACATTTACATATTCAGGAACCAGTTTAAGCTTGGATCGCATTATGAAAGTAACCACTCGGATTGAGTAGAGTTTGTCCAGATGGCACGGGAAAAATAGCTCCATGAATGGCGTAACATGTTCAGAGCGTCTGAGTCCATAAACAAATCTGACACAGGCCTTAAGGGCAAGCAAAATTTTAACCATCATGCCATTACTGACTCTAAACATGACTATGTCGGCATAAAAGAAGTGAGGGACAATCAGGGATTTTACCAACATAAGCCTGATGCTGGAAGGGAGCTTGTGTGCAACTGCATGTAGGGAACGAAGTCCTCCATATACGCGCGCACAAATAAGCTTAACTTGAGTACCCCATTTAAGATGTGGATCCATAAGAAGTCCTAGATTTTTGACTTGAGTTGTGGAGAAAGGGACAACCAGGCCTTGAAGGAGCAGTGGAGGGTCAAGACTGGAAGAGGCAAGAGTCCTGGAGCACGACGAGTAAATCATTGGCCTGTGTTTTTGCCGGGTTAATGCTAAGCTGGTTATGCCAACACCAGCGTGAAATGTCTTCCAGGATGTCGTTGAATTTGGCAATGAAAACGGGGAGATTGTTCACTTGGGACGCACTATATATTTGTAGATCGTCAGCATATAAGTGAAAACGAAGGTCTGGGATTGCTACCGATCCTGTGAGAACTGGTGTGAAGTCATTGATGTATATTGAGAATAGTAGAGGGGCCATAACAGCCCCTTGAGGGACACCTGAGACCATAGCAGCAGGAGAAGAGCTTTTGCCATTTGATATGACGATTTGTTGGCGGTTAGAGAGATAGCTCACTATTAGATAACAAGCAGTAGTAGAAAAGTTAAACAGTCTGGCTAACTTATTGATCAGAATGAAGTGAGGAACTGAGTCGAAGGCCCTGCTCAGATCAAGTAGAACATGGACCACATTTCCGCCATCATCACAGAGCTCACGAACGTCCGATACCACCTTGGATAGTGCTTTTTTTTTTTTTTTTTTTTTATTATTAAGCCAAGCTCAGGGGATACCCTGTGATGCAAAGCACAGCGTGGCAGGAAGGAGATAGGGAAAGGATTAAGGGATATGAGGAGAGTGGCGGAGGTGCCGATGTATGTCGCCCTTAAACTTTTGCAGGTTGTATGCCGGAGGAAAGACAGAAGATGGTAGACTGTTCCACATTCGCACAGTTCGGGATAAGAAAGCATCACGGAATTTAAGTGTACGGCCGAAGGTAATTTGAAGGGTAAAAGGATGAGCGCGGGATGTAGCGCGGGTATTGCGTGCAGGAACTATTCTACAAGGGATCAGACTAGATATTTCATCAGAACATTGGCCATGCATATAGCGATAAAGGAGCGAAAGGCATCCAACATTGCGACGGTGCTCGAGCGAGTCGATATGACGAGTAATTGCCACATCGCCAATGAGCTTGCAGGCTCTCTTTTGGACAATATCCAATGAAGCTAAGGCTGTGCGACCAGCCCCGGCCCAGATATGGGAATTGTATTCCATTCTGGGTCTGATGTAGGACTTGTAGAGGAGCGCTATATTTGATGGGCTGAAATATTTCTTACACCTTTTCAAGAAACCAAGACATTTGGATGCTTCTTTGGCAACCGAGAAGAATGCACCATCAAACGAAACGGGAGTGGTTAAGTGATGGTCTTGCTTTAATGAGATGAGACAGCTTTGGGTCTTAGATGCATTGAATTCGACGCGATTCACTTTGCCCCAAGCGAGAATATTGTCAAGATCGTTATTCAATGATCTAATCATGCAGTCTCGTTTAACACATGCGGCGTTCCCTCTAGAATCCGCAAGGGTGT
The DNA here is from genome assembly GCA_963924295.1 of Dioctria rufipes. Classification (NCBI taxonomy): domain Eukaryota; kingdom Metazoa; phylum Arthropoda; class Insecta; order Diptera; family Asilidae; genus Dioctria; species Dioctria rufipes. Next base: position 60,061,034 of record OZ002742.1, read on the forward strand.
CAAAGGAGTATGCGAAATCAAGGGTACTGTCATCAGCAAAGCTATGGATAGGATTGAAAGTAAGGGAAAGCAGATCATTAATGAAGATTAGAAATAGAGTCGGAGAAATAACAGAGCCCTGGGGGACACCGGCATTAATAGGATGAGGATCAGATATAACGCCATCTAATACAACTCGTATTTGGCGACTAGATAAAAAACTTTCAATCCATAATAGAAGAGGAGGGGAAAGACCAAGTGCTTTGAGTTTGGCTAAAAGGGCTGAATGCCAGACTCTATCAAAGGCCTTTGAAATATCTAGAGCAACGATTTTGGACTCACCAAAATTGTGAAGACTACGATTCCAACGTTCCGTAAGAAAAGTCAGCAAGTCTCCAGATGAGCGTCCGTGCCGGAAGCCGTATTGGCGATCGTTGATTAGCTGATTGGTTTCCAGATACTTCATTAATTTTGAGTTAATGATAGATTCAAAAACCTTTGAAAGAATCGAAGTGATTGCAATTGGTCGATAATTTGGCTGTCGTGGTATAATGTTTACATCGGAATCCGGATTGCAGCTGATTCAACCGATTCTGGGTATCTAAATGCTGGCCATTGGCCAATTTGCTCAGGAATAATTGATTCGAAAGCCTTGGAGATTGCGGGCAATATGGTAATTGGCCTCCAGTCTGCCAATGAGCTCGGTGTTGTTTTTTTGGGTATCGGCGTGATGAGTCCAGTTTTCCAACAACAGGTGATAAGTTTATTGAACAAGCTGGTCATTTGCGGGAGGATGAGGGGGAGAATAATTTTAAGGAATCTTTAATGGTATCGACACAGTATATATCATACAGTAGAATAGCTTAGAACTAACTACTGAAAAGTGAATTTTAGAATTTCAATTAAAAAAACATAACCTTAAAATTTCTCCCACAAGAGGGAACTATTAAGTATGATACGGACATAAATGGGCGAACAGTAGCTAGCTGCACGACCGTTGACGGAAGTATTAGTTTTATGTATGTACACATATCGGCAATCGGCGACAAATGTATTGTTCCATTACTAAACAGCTGTTTGACGGTAAAGTGGTGTCATTTTGCCTCTTTCCTTCTAGTAAAAGTTTAAGAATGCCATCAGTTCTCTTTCTTCCACTTCAGATTTACATAGGAATCCATGTATTAAAAATTGACTAGTGTGTTAGTTAAAACTGTTGAAAGAGAAAGTATAGTCTCTTTATAGAAGCATCCTACTCACTTGACAGTTTTGACAGAGCTGGGCTACTGTATGATATATACTGTGGTATCGAACAACATTATTAAAGAATAAACACAAAAGTAAGGTTTAGTACGACCGAAAAAATTTTTCGTCCCGAAACGTTCCACATGTGGAAACCGAAAAGAAATTGACAGATGCAACCGAAATTTCGTTTTTCGGCCGAAAAAAGATAAAAGTTGTGTTTTTCTTCAAAATCTGAGATAAATATTCTATTTTATTAGTAAAATTATTAGTTTATCCTATTTCCCATGATTTTATTAATCATTGGAGCAAAAATCTTGTTTTAAAGTTGAATAAATTGAGTTTTTCGGTTTTGATGTGAAAGTGCCTTTAGATGGATTGGTTGGATAGGCTTTATGCATAGACAACCAAAAGTATAAACCTGAGCAAAGAACAGAAATTTGCAACGCTCGCTCGAATATAAATTCGACGATGCCTCGACTTGCTGACACAATCAAAGGGAACCAAGGCCTCGCTTCAATAGATGATGTCTCGGACGATGTAAGGAAGCCCTCAAATTTTTCTTCGAAATTTACTGAAAATTTTTCCCTTAGAAATTTTTTCCGTAGAAATTTTATGCAAACATATGTGCCGTTGTCGGCCTCCAATAATTCTTAAAACTTAAAAAAAAATTTCCAGTAAATTTCTAAGAAAAAATTGAGGGTCACGCCACAGTATATATTATGTCACACCATCGTTGATATTATATTTTTTCATTTCGTAGCAAGACAAGTTCTAAGGGCGAATGACACCAGAGCCACTCTTTGTAATCTTCTTCGTGAATATACTTTGAATAAATAACTAATAAGGAAACGGCATATCGGGTGAAAACCTAAGCCACTCGGTGAAATGTATTAGTGTGCTTTGTTTGCATTTGTTTCGTCATGGCAGTAGTGAAACCGTGAAATTTTGAATGGGGACATTTTTTTAATCCAAATTGCTATGTAAAATAAACAAATTTTTGGCGCCCCTTTATCTTCAGGTAATATTATTTGGCGTTGCCTATGATTATTTAAGTGACTTGTTAAGCAGAATTTTCAAATAACTGACCAGCCCTCTTGTCATTTCTCCCCCCTCTCCAAGGGTTTGACTGGCGTTGAATTGCCTACTCACTTACGGTGTATTCACACGAAACCCCGCTTCCTTATTAGTTATTTATTCAATGGCTGGATATCTGTTATCACTTGTGGTTACTTGTGGTTAGGTTGTCAGTACTGTAAAATTTTGCAACAACCTTGAAATTTCTCAAAGTCGAAGTTGAAGTTGCATTCAGTGCTGCTACAACTGCATTTATTGTGACACCTTCAAGTTTTAAGGCCGACACACAGTTCACTTTTATACGATCTCAGTGTAACTTTAATAACCTCAACATGATGAGCCTTGCAAACTTTTACAACTCACAATACGAACTTTGACAACTTCTGTATGATAGCAGTTAATTGGGCTATTGCCTTGAAAATTTAAATTATTTTGTAATAATTTACTACAGCAGGAATAAATTTTCACGTTAAATATGTTTCCCAAACTTTTTTTCAACAAGTTTCCCATACGCTTTTTTCCCGTAAGCTGTCAAAGCTGACAAAGTTCCAGCAGAGTAGAAAGTAGACCTACTCGAGTTCAACCTCATCCTGGCCGGCCTCACCAACCTTCCCATTGGGAGGATAATAACCTGATCTCATATATTCCACAGAAATGTCAAAGTTGGTGAGGCCGGCCAGGTTGGTAAAGGCAGCCCTGTGTTTCACGCTTAACCAAATAAGATACCATGGACCAACCTACACGCTTCAGCATGAAGCGGGAGTATTGTCTCGCTTTGTGCTTAGTCGTGCCAGCACAATAATGTTTCTCCACGGAAGTTACTTAGGTATCTGATTACCGACTTTAATTGTGTATATATTTAATATAAACAATAACTGTATCACAAATTCATAGCATAAATTACAATGAATTCATGCTTATTTTGGATAGCTTTCGAGATGTACCAGTTATATGTAAAAATAATATTTCTAGTAGCTGTTTTCTTCTCATTGTCGCAAAAAATTTCACAGCAAAAGCCATTCACATCACATCTGATATTTAATACTCGACCAGTTGTTGTGTTCAAAATTCCTTCAAATTGGCAAGTAATTTGATCAAAACTCAAGCTGGTTGGAAGCTAGCAAAACAGCTCAAGCACACTGAAAAGTTCCAATTGTATTTCAGGCCCAAGGCGCAGTTCAAATAAATTTTGCGGAACTGCAAGAAAATAGTAATATTCCTATATGGCAACCCTGGGTAATTTTCCGACAGCCATGTTTTTAAGTCGCGATTCCAGTACAGTTAATCGCGGGAAAAACAACTAGTAATTTTATTTAAGGTAAAACAACAAAAAAATTGTTTATATTTTGTTGTGACATTTTTGTGCTGTAGTTAAGGATCTGTCTTTTGTGATGTCATTAAGATTTTTTATCAATTTCAAAGGAAATTTGGAAATTTTCACGTGAAATGGCGCAATCAGTGGAGTACAGTCAGTACGGTACAGCCATTTTAGTTATCACTGTTTTTAAATAATTTACAAGGCTGCTGTACGGTTAAGGGAAACTGAATTATGTATTTTATTAATATCTGTACGGTAGGTTTGAAATTTCGTATTTTCTTTGTAAATCGTATTGAAGAATCAAAATGTGGGGAGATTATTATTTTCAATATTCAATAGTAAATTTTGTGAGTAGCCAGTATAAGAATGTGTAAGTGCGCATATACAACGTTAGTTAAAAGTAATATGGCGAACATTTGCTTCGTATACAAGGGATCAATGTCAAACGATTTGCGTTTTATTATTCGTATTAGATAATGTTCTATGTGTGTGTGGGCTTGCCAGAAAATATCGGTTAATTCTCGACGTTGATTGGGTATCAATTTTCTAGCAGATTCTTTTTAGCCTACTTTCATTCTTTAAACAATGCGCACTACTACATCTGTAAACAGAATAGTTATATGTATATGAAGCCAGTCGAAATCGAATTTACTCAAATACGTTTTGTGAAAATTTTTTGACAAGTCACTTCAATTTATATTGACATACCTCAAGCATCAATTGGAATTTTTGGCAAACTTTACTTGAATTGACTTTAAAATGTCATTTTATTTATGTTGTTAAAGGATATTGTAAAGGAATTTTCTGAGCAATCTTATTTGGATCAGATTATTGTGTCGTAGAAAGTTTTTAATAAGTCCGCGAGTTGTGCTCTATCCATTTACGAATTCCACGTAATAAATATGCAGTCCAAACGTAAATTTCCTGTTTCTGAGAATTATAGTTGGAACAAACGTAAGTGATTTAAAATTATAATTTCACTTGTTTACAAATAAACATGTGACTTTGACGAGTGCATTCTGGTGGATATTATGAATTTCATTCGGACAAGAAAATGATTAAGTTTTTCTTTTTACAAATGGAGCGCTACAACCTTTGATCATGTTCATGGCTCGCAAATATATGTGATGTGATTATAGACTAGGTATGATAGGGCGCATTCCTCATGAATGTCAGTTTTTATCGCATTTTCTCTTTTAGGCTGTGAAACGTTATGTTCGAATAACCTTGAGTAGTTTCATATAAAAATTGCTAATTTTTTTTATTATATAATGTTTTTATTTGTGGGAAGTGTTACATTTGTGTGTGTTGTGTAGTTTTTGCAGAGCTAGTATGGTCTCATTCAGTAAATCCACACCTTAAATATACTTAACTTCATGAGTTCATTATAATATAATTCGCATTCCTGAAAAGATTGTGATTTGTTGTATTTTTGAAATTTTACATTCAAAGCAATGAACTCGAATTTCTTTTAATAATATAAGCTTAAGTTGTAAGATTGGATCCATAATTCCCCCTTATATATTAGCCCGCCCGGTATTTGCAAGTTTTCTTATGGAATAGCCTTTTTTTATTAAATCAATAAGCATTTGTTTTCATACCCCTGCTTAAGCTAGGTACAACGTTGGACATTACGATAATAAATAAATCTCTCGATAGTGCGAAACTATTCTACGGAAGAAAGGTCAAATTATTTAGTTTGTGAGATGGCTTTTTATTTTCTCCCAATGGTCAAATACTTTATTTGAGAAAACTATAAAGAAATCTTACTTACACAAAAACACAATTTCAAGCAAATTATCAGTTGAGACTCATATTTATATCACAATTAATTTAATCTTTCAGATTTGTATCATTAGATTTGATTAGACATGTGAAGGGGTGCGTAGTCGCAATCACTGCGACCTGAAGGACCTATTGTTAGTCCCCGTTAAATTTACTCCAGTTTGGTGGAGGGAAAGCATGTTCGAGGTGGAGTAGTGTCCGCCTATCTAATGCTTCGCAGCTGCAGAGCAGGTACTTCGAGGTTTCATGAATATCCTGACAAGTCTCAGCCAAACCCATCTTTTTAGATGATACCTCAGGAGGCAATGGCCTGAGAAGAGCTTAGTAATTATTTGAAGGAGTACGAGTTGTGATAAACTTTTTTGTCCGACAAAGTCCTTGTAGCCTTTCCCAATACATAGAGGAATTTTTGTTAATTCTTATTTATTATTTAGGACAGATCTAATGTAACACTTTGAAGAGCCACAAAATGGCTCTGATCCAAAAGAGTAAGTTTCCGCTCATCTTTTGGCCATCAGTGATTTTATTGCCTTTGTGGACCTCATGTCCAGGTACCCACATGATAACTTTGTTTCTCCTTTATAAATTTATGAAGGTTTGTAGACAATCCCAGACTATCCCTGACTTGATAGTGTAGGTCTTTAAGGCCTTGAGAGCGACTTGACTGTCCGAGAGGATAATAGTTGCGCCGTTTGTGGCTCTTAATGCAACTATTGGCGCATTTTTCTATGGCCAATACATTGGCTTGGAATATGGTAGTGGTAGAGCTCAGGGCCTTTAGTATATGGCATTTGGGACCGTATACGCCTAGTCTGAATCTACTAATCGTTTTTAAACCGTCGACCCTTGTTGAAAGGACCGTTTAGTGGAACGCCGTTGTTGAAATGGTCTTACAAAATTTACCTTGGGTGTGATTATATCAGATATTGTCGTCACTTGCTCGAAGCATATCTGTTTTAAGATACTTAAATATGACATCATTATCGTGAAACATACTTGTTTTCCGTCGACTCGAACAATATTAAGTACAAAGCAACTATTGCATTAAAAAGGAACTACATCTACATCATAAAAATCAAATTCTGCGCTTCGCCAGCATCTGTTTGTCTTCGTGGGGCCAGTTCATATAAGTGGCCAGCAATACAGTTAATTCTAAGGCTGGTCAAATGGCGTCTATTCATGTTATATGTTGACTTACAGTTGTACTATTCGTCTTTTGGAAAAGAAGGTGAAGACAAATACAAGGAATATGACAGAAATATGCTCGAGACTTCAGTGTTCCCAGTTTTCCACTGCAAGAATCAGTGCAACACTGATATAGTCCCATCGAAATCAAAGAATGCAAAGTATTCTCATTAAATTTTGAAACATTGTAGCTGACGTCACTTGGCCACCATTGTAGGTATGGAAAAGTAAGAAAATCTCTGATATATTAATAAATTTGACAGAGAGAGGACAGGGAGATTTTGTTATTTCGATTTCCATTGATATTTTAAGAAAAGTGGACGTCAATCAATGGAAAACGAGTTCAATGGAACAAATTTTAACGCGATAAGAATGTAGTAATAGTAAGTAGAAAGTAAACCTACTCGAGTTATACAATTGCAATTATACGATTGGCAAACCTTAACAGCACTCAAAACTAATTCAACACTAATGTCGTGGAATGCTATTTGATGTCCAAAGAAGTCATAATTTAATTAGCATCCATATAATGATCTAAGCTCTCTTATTTTTTTTTTTTTTTTTTTTTTTTTTTTTTTTTTTTTTTTTTTTTAATTCCTCCAACCACCACTCTCTCCATCACTCTAATTCTAGCATGACTCATCAAATATACTTATTATAATGTTTGAACCTCTTCTCAGTCAGCATCTAGCTGGTATTAGAGAAGGGTACTTATTATTATTATAATGACTTTATTTTAGAACTCGATTGAACAAAATTTTTAGAAAAAAAAAACTTTTTTAAAGACTAGCTTTTTTTTACCGAAATCAGTTTTTCATTTGAGGTCAATCATTCTACATTTTACTTTTCTTAATTTATGTACCTTTTTTGCAATTTTATTTAATTGTATATTAAGAAAAAGTGAAAGTCAAACTATTATTATGGCATAGATTAAAAAGTCAAGCTTCCGTTTTGTTATAAACAAAATTTTCAGCAGGATCTTAAGCGCTACAATCTGATGAAAGGCTGCCTTTGGGTACATATGAAGAATATCCAGCGTTAGTGCATAGTTTCTTTAAAAGTTTTCGAATGTGTGAATAAATTTCGGATCTAAATATATTTTCCTAATATTTCATTTACATCTATTCGTTAAAGGGTTAATTGAAACGATCAGTTAAATAAATCTATTAACTTATTCTGGGTTCCAACATGTATTAATCAATACGATAAGATTCGTTTCGTATGCATATGATTAAGAATTACGTATAGGGACTCTGAAAAACAAAGTTCTTGCCGAATTCCTAGAATTCTGGAAGCTGATAAGAAGAGCTATCAGCTCATATCATTTGCTTATCTACATTACTCCTAACTACATAACTCATTATCTGAAAATTCTGTTTGCTCTTAATATCACAAAACAAACTAAAAAAAATAGTTTATGACTATTTTTATTTGTTTTAATGACCAATAAATAAAAAGGCAACGACAGTAGTGAATCATATTAATACAGCTATGTACATGTATTTTAAGATTACATCTTTGAAAGAAGTGGGTTTAAATAAATAAAGGTTTTAAAAATTCATAAGCTTAATTTTGCGATAGAAAAAATTATGATTTCGAATTAGACTACATACGGAAGAAAAATTCCCATCTGCGCATTGGAACGTCATTTTCTTTCTTAAATTTTATAATGAACAAACACTCTTATATTTATGCCCTAGATGATGAAATCATAGAGTATACTAAGAAAAATGGGTTGGAAACCCAAGTTATTTTGACTTTTGTATGTCCATCTAGAGTAAACCCGGTACTTTTACAATTTCTACAATCTTTTTCTGGACAGTCATTATGCAGTTGCAATGTTTAAGACGTCCGTCCGTAATATTAACAATACAGAATTGTTAAGATTAATAAAGATTTTTCTTCATCCTATGTTTCTATGAGGCTTGATTGAAGCCTAATTACCTAGTAGGTCTAAATTAAAGACGCTTCAATAACAAGCTCATCATCTAATTCATTTTCACGAAGATTTTTGAAACAGGTTGTATTGTAATGTGCAGTTTATTTTTAGCAATTTTGAATAATAATATTTTTGCTGAAGTGCTCTTGTAATGCCTGTAATGTGGCCCATAAGAGATATACGGTAATATATGTATGTACATAGGTAGGGTGAAGTAAATGATGGTATTTTTTATAGACTTCGTAAGGAGTATGAATTTTTAAATAAGATCTGATACAATCAATATTTGAATTTTATAGAATTTGGTATTAAGCATAAGGCTAAAAGATTTTACTTCTTTCTTAACGGAAAAAAGAACTTTCATGGAATCTCTTCACGTGTCCATTATAACAATAAGATAACAGGTAACATCATTGATGCTTGTAGTGTCTTTATCTGTTTATGTCGTGGATACTGGCCAACTATTTAATTATAATCTCACAAGGAACATACCTTCATCTGTTGACTTAGGTTCATTACATATTGATGCCCTAAACAAGCTCGGTACATCACCTTCTTCAGTTCCTACTGGTATTCCGGCTGGCTCCGTTTTTGTGTATCGGAGGCTTTATTTCAACCCTTATTATATATTTTCAATCTTTCTCTCTCTTCATGTGTCTTTTTTGGTCAATGGAAGCTCTCAACTAGGAAAGCTTCCATTAATCAAGAAAAACACCTATTCATAAATCTGCTGTTAAAAATGTTGTCAAGACACAAACCACGGTACGAAGAATATAAGGTATTCTCATTACAAACCACGTTCCACCATTAGTGGACGAAATGTGTAATATATAGGAAAGCACGGTATGAGAACACAATACCAAAGATAGCCTAATAAGAAGATAGGAATTAGCCGAACAAAATTGAAAACTTTTCGAGTTTTTTAGAAAGAAACAAATAATGTCATATACATACTTTCGTCTTTTGCATGAATGGGTGAAAAGAACTTTGCTATGCATTATTGTAGTGCGATTGAGACAATGCGTTAAAAACAAAAATCGATAGAACGTAGAATTACCACGACAAAATCTTCTTGAATCCCTCAAAATCCTATCAAACTATACATAATAATGTAGTTTTCGCTTTGGCCAAGGTGCTGAAAGATGTAAAGTTCCTCTCAAATAAAATTCTCATTTTACCCGAAAATATCAGAGAATCCAGCATGAGATTCTCCTACTTCATCACTTCAGAGCAAAGTGAATGTAAACAGAAGTACGTGCTGTTCAAATATCATAGGATTACAGCAACAAACATTGGGACATCAGCAAAAAACATTGAGATAAAATCTGTTTTAATAACAAGCGCAGGAACATTTTATGAGAGTGAAATCTGAAAGCTGTTATCTTTTCTTCAATACTCACCAAACAAAGCTTTCAGACAGTCCGACAAGTCGGAAAAAGTAATTCAAAAAATATTTTCCGAAAATCTTTTATAAATCTAACGGAAATCGTGTATTAGAATAATTTTTCCTCCTTTTTATTGGAATAATTAGCGACTTCTACGATTTATCCCACTGAAATCGTAGCTCTTAATACAAGAAATTTCTTACGAATTCTAAATTCCGATTTCGTGACGATTTTTAGCTGCCTGTCGGAAATAGTACCAATATGATGAAATTACGTCGCATCGTTCATTTCAAATCTAGTGCTTGTACAGTGCGCATTGTTGTTTTTTTTAGAGCTAAAGTTGTGATTAAAATAAACTGTATTGTTCAGAGTTCTACAAAAATAAATATTCGTGTACTCTATTATTTAGTGCACAATAAAAATTTTAAATTATGACGTAATTTGCAGCTTAAAACTGTTCATATAAGTTTATATTTTCTTATATTAGGTATACGCAAAAGGGTACAAACATACGTAATTAACTTTAAAAGAAGCTCAATTCTAAATTCTGAAGAAAAATTGGCAGTGAATTTCTACGAACAAAATGATTATTCTGAAATTTATTAGTGACCCAGACGCAGACCAGACACCCAAATCAATCTATTCATATATTTTACCGTTCTTTTGGGTACCTTGTTCTAGAATTCCCATATACTGGAGAGAACAAGTTTTTCTATCGATTGAAGCGAACTCTTTGTACTGTTCGCTTCATTTATACATCTTCTATGAAAATGTATGAGGCGTTCTTTTGTTCTGCTCTGTTCTGCGGACACAAAAAAACACAGCTATAGAAAAAATAAATTAAATTTCTAAGAAAATGAAACTCTACAGCAGGTTAGCCAGGCTCTCGATTTATTATTCGAGCGAGGCGTTGCGTTATGGTCGCTACACGCTTTCGTCATAGACAAACTAATAACACAAAACTGGGCAAGTAGAACAAAAATCTGCAACGCTTTGCTCGAATATAAAATTGACGATGCCTTAATTTGCTGACGTAAGCAATGGGTAAGCCAGCAATGCCTACCTCTAATATAAAATCCACGATGCCTCGACCTGTTGTAGCGAAGGCCTAAATTTATTCTTAGAAATTTACTAGAAATTTTTATGCATTATTATTTTTATGAGCATAGATAGCAATAAGCATTAATTTTTTCTTAGAAATTTACAAAAAACTGTTTCGGAAGATTTTATTCAGTCTGGTGGCCGACACTGGAGTTATTTTCAGATGACAATACCATAGACAAATTAATAACATACAAAGACTGGACACGTAGAACAAAAATATGCAACGCTTTTCTAGAATATAAAATTAACGATGCCTCGACTTGGCACTTGATGACGTGCACAAAGGGTAAGCCACCAATGCCTCGCTCCATACAAAATCACAGTTGCCTCGATCCGATGAAGAGAAGGCCACAAGTTTTTCTTAGAAATTTACTGGAAATTTCTTCCTAGAAAAGCAATAAGCAATTGTTTTTTTTTTTTTTTAGAAATTTACACAAAGTGTTTCGGTAGAATTTTTATTCATTTTGGCCGACTAGACTTATTTTCAGATACAGTATGTATTAATTTGGCTATGACAATACCATAGACAAATTAGAAACATACAAAGACTGGACACGTAGAACAAAAATATGCAACGCTTTTCTAGAATATAAAATTAACGATGCTTCGACGATGCCTCGACTTGGCACTTGATGACGTGCCCAAAGGGTAAACAAATCAATGTTGCCTCGATCCGATGAAGAGAAGGCCACAAGTTTTTCTTAGAAATTTACTGGAAATTTCTTCCTTGGAATTTTAATGCATTGGCTGAAGCCGAGAGCAGTGCCTCGCTCGAATATAAAATCTAACAACGATGTACATGCTGTACGTGTACCCCTGAAAATAAGTCTAGTCGGCCACCAAAATGAATAAAACTTCTACCGAAACATTTTGTGTAAATTTCTAAAAAAAAAAATTGCTTATTGCTTGTCTAGTGTCTACGCTCATAAAAATTGTTGTCGCCCTCCAAAAGTGCGTATGAATTCTAAGGAAAAAATGTCCAGGAAATTACTAAGAAAAAATTTCGGCCTTCCCTACACATCAGGTCGAGGCATCGTTGTAAGATTTTATATTTGAGCGATGCACTGCTCTCGGCCCGGCCAATGCATAAAAATTCGAAGGAAGAAATTTCCAGTAAATTTCTAAGAAAAACTTGTGGCCTTCTCTTCATCGGATCAAGGCAACAGTGATTTTGTATGGAGCAAGGCATTGGTGGCTTACCCTTTTGGCACGTCATCAAGTACCAAGTCGAGGCATCGTTAATTTTATATTGCGTTGCATATTTTTGTTCTACGTGTCCAGTCTTTGTATGTATTAATTTGTCTATGACAATACTTTCATGTGTGCCGTTGTCGGCCTCCAATAATCGTAAAAGTTCTAAAGAACAAATTTCCAGTAAATTTCTAAGAAAAAATTGAGGCCATCCGTACAACAAGTCAAGGCATCGCCATTTTCTATTGGAGGGAGGCATTACTGACTTACTTATTGCTTACGTCAACATTTCGAGCCATCATCGATTTTATATTCGAGTAAAGCGTTGCAGATTTTTGTTTACTTGCCCAGTTTTTGAGTTATTAATTTGTCTATACTATCGTCGGATTACTCCGCGTTCATCGAACAGTTTTGTGCGAACAACGATTTTTCTCTACGTCGCTCGGACAACGCTGTTCGACGAACTCGAAGTAATACGCTTATAAGTAGTGTGTAGCGGCTTAGCGAGCGAGCATTAGCGTTACTGGTTTACCTTTTGATTAGGTACGCCATCAAGGCAAGGCATTGTCTTTGCCTATTATCATAGATGCCACAAGAACTAGATGTCGCATGAAGTACCAAAAAAGTATACAAATTTTATATGGCTGAGTGGTCCATTCCGGAATGGACCACAACATTTGAAATGATGTATACGTCGAGTGATTCATATTTTTTCGTATCTGAAGTGTTGAGGAAATCGATCAAATGTCTACAAAACTGCTATTATCAAAACATTTGCGTTCGGCAAGCTCTAAAATATGTTATGGTCATTCCAGAATGCACTACCCATTTCACAATCTGTATACTCTGCTCTAGTATGCCATGCGACATCTAGTTCTTGTGCCATCTATGCTATTATATATTTGAGGGAGGCGTTACTGTTTTTTGTTCTACATGACTAGTCTTTGTAAGTTATTAGTTTGTCTATGGTAATGCGTTTTGAATCTTAACCCGATATCTGACCACTAAGCATGTCGCACCAAGAAAAGTTTTCGACTAAGTACCCAGCGGGAAATGGAATCATACCCGGATGCTTTCTTTAACAGATATGATGCACGCATCTATAAGACACTTTACGGGACATTTTTATATGCATGTCCGTGGGAGGAAGCAATTCAAGCTTTTCGTGTGCTTCCTTCTAGCTTCCTTAGAACGAGAATGAAAGGATAAAACATCCACGCATATTGAAAAGAGATTCCATTTGTGCACATCTGAATTACATATTTAGAAAGTTCTTCTTTTATTTTATTTCTTGTGTAATGTTGCACTTTAGTAAAACCCACAACAATTTACAATTAAATTTACTCTGTGCAAGCGAAAACACAACTGCGTGCACAAACGAAACAAAAAACGAGCTTAAAAACATACGTTGCACCTTCCAACAAACAACCTTCTTCCGGGATCAATTTGGAATCTATAAAGACTTGTTCAGCTTTTTCAGGTTTTTGCTTTACTGCTTCCACAAGCCTTGACGTGGAAGACCTGATCAGATTGATCAGATTTCCCGCTGGGTATCATCTAAGTTAAAAAATAAATAAAATTAGTGTTTCTCTACTTCTAAAAATACTCTAACAAAATATTCCGCAAGAAGCAAGTGGTTTGGAGTTATACGTTCTTTGTTATAAAAAAAAAACTAATATGTATTTGAAAATCTTTCTTTTCAAAAATTCTCATAAGATTTATGTTATTCAGCGTTTGTGATCGATAAAACGAAGATGGATGGTTGGATGTTATGGAAAACATTTTAGTTTCATCCAAACCCAAGCTAAGAGGAAATCTGAACGTTTCTATATATACATATTATACTTTTTTAAAGCGCTCTTGTGTTTATCATTAAGTCACGTAAGCAAAGTTTATAGTAAAATACTAAGTACATATAGATAGAGAAATGAGTGCAATAATGAGTCTGGTGTTGTGCACGGGTGAATTAAGGTTAATTACAGTACAGTGCAGTTAAAAAATTAAAATAATAGGAATTTCAATGCGAAACTTCGCTGGATCTCTAAGATCAGCGTTTTGTTGTTCTGGTTTTTTGAAAATGTAAAAATACAAATTTGCCAAATTGGCATATATTGTCACATAAAATGTCAGCAAATGTCAAAACTGCCACGATTGATCAAATTGGCAGAAAATTGGTTTACAATTACTTTTCAAATCTGACACACTCCCCACCTTATTTTATATTATATAGACACTTCAATTACAAGAATAATTTTTAGAGCTGGGTATAATCTACCAAAAAAATCTTGGTTCATCATAGACAACACCAGACCTATTCATTAATACCTACTACATTATGTACATATGTGTGTATGTCTTCTAATTTTAATGGAATTTAGAACACATAATACATATACTCGTTAATTGCCAGTTAAACAAATTCTGAATTCAATTAGCTTTTAAAAATTTTTTTTTCTTGTTTCTAGGAATAACCAAAAGGCAATTTATAAACGGAGCCTCATACAGCATGTACCCAAAAATGGACTTCTAAAAACATCAAAAACAAAATTCACTACACTCACAACAATATAAACCAGTCAAATTGCAACATGAATTATTAGTTATGTAACAACTTAAGATAAAACATAAAACGCAACACGTAACATAAGAAAAAATCGCTCTGTAGAAATATTTGCATATTTTGTTGTAACCTAAACAGCAAAAGCAATAATTCACAAACATTCACAATTTCCCTTCACTTTAATTTTATCACTACTTAGTGTTAAAAATAATTTAAAAGAGCAATATGTCTGGTTTTGGTGGCGATATTATTATTTTTGGGTTGGATTCACATGTTATGCCGCTACTACAAAATGAATAGAAGGTTCCGGAGTCAATATCTATACGGCCCGCGTCTTAATAGGCGCCAAATTTCATCGGCCAAAACTTCCAATTTCTTTGAAATTGGATTTGTAAAATTTTATGAATGACACTGCTAACAATTCACATTAAGGTAAGTGGAAATATTCTATATTAATTGGATTTTTTTAATGTCGTTTGCTATATCATTTCATACAACATTAAAATAAAAATTAATATATTATCTAGTCAGAAAATACAATGGTAGTAATTACAAAAAGAAAAAAAAAGAAAAAAAAAGTTTTTTTTAGAAGGGGTTGTCTGGTATTATGAATGTTAAACCGACTTGAGTGTATAAAACTTCTATAACATTTATAATGCAGAATCCAGCGAATATCTAACTCTAAAATCAGGGGTATACCAAGATTGTCATTCCGTTTGTAACTTGTGAGCTGACGCGTTAAGAAAATCCGAAATTTTTAGTTTAGACCACAATAACTCTTGAGAGGAGAGGAGTATGGGGCTCATTGAGCAGTCGTAGGAAAGGCTATGAAGTTATCAATACAATGAGTGCGGTCACAACCCTGTACTTTTTAAGATACTTGGTGAAAACCTAACATATTTTCTTAATTACGCTATAACTCCGAAACGCTTGATATGCCCTCCTGTCATACAATTTTTTGTTTGCCTAGGTGAGTACTATAACCTACTACGGCTCTATAGACCGTAGGTGCAAACACTATGTATGTGGGAATCGGATTTAAAAAACATTGGTCATCGACGATTGAAACCTCAGTACTTCGCATTTATACTTCTGTATACAACTGTATCTGTGTTGTGAATCGTATAAAAGTTTTTTATAGGATAATTGATGATATATAAAGGGATAATCTTTAACCTCTCCTGCTTTTCCAAACAACGTATTTACACATAGAGCTCAAAACTGGATTCGGATTTGCTAATATCCGGATACCAGAATCTGCGGACAAACCTATTGCTGAAATTCGAGTATCCGAATCCGAACTATCTACAAAATGTAATCAAATTTCCATTTTTCCAATGAAACAATACAATCTCGAGGAAATTGTCAACCTTTTTTCCGGATACATACCCGGATTTGAGGTATTGAATCCCAATTATTCCGGATAATACAGACAAGTTATTCGAATTCTTTCAGCTCTAATTTACACCCCACCCCACATTCAATTATTTCTTCCTCTCGACATCTACTATTACTTCAGGCATTAATGCAGAATTGATCCAGATCATTTTGAATAAGAGAAGAAAAGAACCGATTTTTAACACGAATTCAATTTCATCAGTTGATTGATGAGTACATCTCGGTGGTGTTTATGAACTCCAAAATTAACGTTTCCAGTTACATCCAGTTAAAGGTTTACTTACAATAAAAAATACAAAAAAAAATACAAAAAAATAACATTCAAATATTTATTGGAATGAACTCAAAATGTATCAGATAAAAATATAGGACAAATACTTCATATAACTGGTCTTAACCAAAAAATGTGAATTTTGGAGGTATCATATCTCAACTAAACACCACCGATATGTACACGTTAATAATACTTTTAGAACTATGAAAAAAATATGCATTACGGTACTTAATTTTGCCAAAAATATTTTGTATCTTAGAAATGAGCGGATAATCAATATTTTGGTGGCATTCTACTTTAAATATCAAGTCAACGCTAATAGTTTTATTTCTTGTCGAAATTACTTAGAACTTCAATTGAATTGGTCGTTGATTCCCCGAATAAAGGAGATTTCCAAGCAGCAAAACTGTTTCGCGTTGTGTGTGTGGCGGTACGGTAGATGTACTATTTGAGATCTTTAATGGACTCAACTTCTTCAAAGCCGTTGGTCCTGATCATTTCTCGCCCTGCTAAGTTAAATCTGTGCCTCGTTACCTAACACAAGCTATTCTACTTATCCTACTCGAAACTTTCTACCAAGCAGCTCATAAATAGCCCACGTTCAGCTAATATGCAATAAAGGACCTATGATAGAATCTGACATCAGGTTTGTTTATCAAAAGCACTTGGTCTCTCCCTCTGCTAATCTGTTTTGTCAAATTTTTTTTATTCGGAACTGCAATTATGAGACAATTTACCACCCTTTTTCTTTCCTCAAATTCACAATTTGCAATAGTTCTTATTGTGCTCACTTCCTGACTGCTGTGCTTCGCATTATAATGTATCCCCTGCGCTTGACTTAAAAATAATAAAAAGAAAAATCTATCAATTCCGGGACACCCAACTGCATTGGCTAAGAGTATATACTGATATTTTCTTTACAGTAATTTGTAGGTTCGAGCTGGAAAATTGGCTAAACTTAGACAACCCACTCAATTTTCGATACAAACAATATTTTTAAACCTAATATTAGGGAAAGGATCAATCGGATTTGCAAAAACATTTCTCGTTCTATAAAGATATTGAAATTGGTTATTTCATTATTAGTCTTTTTCTTTTGGAGTATTTTTTGTTAATGACTACCATTGTATTTTATCGGTTGTCCAAGAATCGTTTTTCTGAGAAATTATTTTTCGGAATCAAAATCTTATTAGTTAGAAAGTAATGAAATTTTCAAAATTCTTTGCGTATTTTGCAATTACTTTTACCCCGCCTACTACTGTGCTCCTTGATCTTCAGTACAAAAAAAAAAAAAAAACCCCAAATGCAGATTTATACTGAATAAATAAATACCTGATTGCAAGATATTGAGTTGGAAAAATAAGACGTGATTAATGTTATTTTCCACGCAGGTATGAAGTATCCCCAGCTTGTATCAACACGTGCGGTGAACGCCATCTCTGATTGGTTAGTATCACGATTGGAGCAATTAGGCGTTGAGGCACCTCTTATATATTCTAGACTTCTTTTATCTCTTTTACATTCGTCTGTTCAGATAAACGATCCCATTGAGTTCAGCAATTTAGAAGTAATATACATAAATACTAAAACTTCATTAAAATGTTATAATTAATTTTCTTCATTTTATAGTCATATTTAGCTAATCGTAAAGGTAGTAAACGTATTCCTCAGTGCGATTCGGACACCTTAAAGAAAATAACCGCAGTTCAGTGTTTAATGGACACAGTCTCATCGGAACAAGAGGTTCTTATTTTTTTTTATCAAATTGATCAACGTTTTTAAATTTCGAATATCTGGATTTGCAGATTACAAATATAGAAAATTTAGTGGACGAACTGTGTGATAGGTTGAGCGAGGTTGAAAAACAAAGTAACGAAGAAGACCTACCAAACGAAGTACTACCAACAGAAAAATCTTTTGATTCAGAGGATCCGAGAAAGCGTTATTATCGAGCATTCCCTGCCTTGTCCAAAGAGATGGAAGATACTGTTTGGGCTCCAAAAAGAAATACGAAAGCTTTAACATGGCCAGCAGGAAATAATGAAACAGCACTTTCTTATCAAAATGCACTAAGCAATACGGCTGGGATTAAAAGGAAACAAAAACGGCGACGGAATCAAGGTTAGGAATAATAATAAAAGTATTAAACAATTCAAGCTTTATAAAATTTCTATTCAATATCTAGGAATTTCCAGAGGAAAAACTGTGAATGTCCGGAAAAATTTATCTGCAGGAAATATCTCTCCAACTTGGGATACTGATTTTGAAGGTTCATGGGAAATGGGACGTGATTTGATCAAAGAGTTTATTGTGAAGCAAAATAATCGCAATAGGAGTACATCTGAAAGTGATGCCTGTAACATTCGAAAGTGCGAAATGAATCTTGAAAAACGAATGAAACCTACATTCAGTGGCGAAGAAGATGAATTTTATAGTAAGTCCCAAACTAAAATGGATCCTCAAAATGAACAACTGGCTCTAGATATATCATGTGATGATTTTTCTACGTTATCTGAAATGCATCCAAATAAATTTACTACTCATATTATTAATGATGAGGGATATTCCACTAATGAAGGATTCACTTCACTTTCTGAAACAGATTGTACATCATCAGCACGTCGCTTATATGAACGTGATACTTCGGTAGATTCTTCAAATATGCAAACCGAATTTGCACAGTTAAAAGCTAAATTTAATAGCAGTGTTGAAGCTTTGTGGAAAGATAGTAATGAAGCTACTTCCTTACCACCAAATCATCAAAATTTGGAAAATTTCTGGACCAATTACTATAATCATTGTTTCGATATCGATAAATTTGATCAAAAAATACATCAACCTAACGATTCAAATGATTTTTTCTCCATGCCCAGTAATTTGATTCAGGCTGCTGATAGCTCAATAAATAGTAACTCGAAAAATACAATTGGAGAATCTTCTGTTGTATTCTTGCAAGATTCAATTTGGTCCGATTATTCTACGAAAACATTTGGAGGGGGGGAAGATGCTGACTTCTATGTAAATGTTATAGGATCCGTTCTCAATAATGATGCAATGGTTAGTGTTTATATCCTTTCCAACTACACTTCTCTAAGTGGCTCTAATTTAATAATATATATATTTTTTTCAGAGTGAAAGCAGTATATATGATAAGGATTCTTCTTCGTATCCATTTAACATGGCTGCAAAATGGTCAGAGTGTTCATTTGAAACGCCGTTTGTGCCATCATCATCGGCAGCTTCATCCAATGATCCATCGACAACGACGACAACGACGACTGGATTGAAGAAAAACGATTTACGGGAAAATATGCTTAAAAACTCTTATCTATATAATTATAAGCATCCTGTAACTCCGGCATCGAACATTCTTAAAAATAAGAATGTTCCATCTTCTTCTGCTCCATCAACATTTTCAGACACACATGGATCCATAAATAAGGGTGAGAAAAAAAATACTACTGATAAGCAATCTATGTCATCTCAATCTTCAGTTACTTTAATTAATCATTCATCTAATAGTAAGTTTGTGGAATATTCACGCATTAAGTCAATATATAAGTTTGAAGGCAACAAGTATAAAGTAGATAAATGTGATGATTACCGAAGTTCGCAATCAACTTTACCGACATCTCCTTGTGGTGAAGATGATGAAAATCTTCTCACTTCTGAGCGAACACATTTTCGACCTATAAAGCAAAGTTATGCTGATGGACACCAATTTGATATATCCAATAACTTTGATGAAATTAAATTCGAAAGATCTAAGAGCGGATTTTTATATTATGAATCAGAAAAATACCTGGAATATACTAGGGTCGATATGTTCTTATCTGATGAAGATTTTGTACATTCATGCAATACAACAGTAGATGGATCCAATAATAAAGTTAGAAATGAATTTGCTCTAAAATTTCGTGTTAAACAAATTGAAAAATTTTGTCAAACGGATCCATCTAATGATGGCTTCATTATAAACGCTCATGGTCGGAATATAAATTACCAAAATATGCTCGATGATGATGATGATGAAGATGATGATGATGATAATGATGATGAAAGCAGTGACAATGAATCAATGATGGATGAGGATAACGACTGTTGTTTCAAGGAAGATAAACGTGTTAATATCGAACAGTGGTCAATGGCTGAAATTGAGAGGCGATGTGTTGATAATAATAATTCTCATACATTATGGGGTATGTGTCCAGCATGCAATAATGATACGAAATCCATGCCAGCCAATCGCTTACTAAAAGATGAAGTTAATATTGAAGCCGATGAAATAATGTCTGACTTGAAATATATGCAAGATTTATACATAGGCAGCGATTGGGAAGATGATGACACTGACTGCGATGCTGACATAATTAAAGATTGCGATTTATATCAATCATTAGAAATAACTGAAGGGGGTGAAGATAATGAAGAACAAGAGCATATTATATATAATCTTACCAAATTTATTTCTGATCTGCTTAAGCCTGAAAATGCAAAATCATTAGCAAACGCTCTTGGCGCGAATAAAAATTTACGAGCAATGTGTGGAAATGGAAGTAGTCATCAAAAAAAGAATGTTTTAAAATCATGTAATGAAAATCGGTTCAATAATAACAATAATAATTATAATAACAACAATAATAATAATAATGAATATGTTGGTGGTCTGTGGAGCAATGATGAAAATATAATTTGGAAACGTGAATTGAAACCAATTAATGACAACATTCTTTTGTCACGTCTTGATAACAACAAAACTTCATCATTCTTAAAGAAATTAAATTGGGAGTATTCTGATTTGGCAGAAATATGGAAAAGAGCGTCACAAAATGATAGCGAAATACCAAAATCCCCTTCAAATTTCGTGAGAGTAAGACAACAACAACAGCAACAACATATCGATCATAAAAATCATCATTGCAGCGAAATATCCAATAAAAATTTATTAAATGTAATATCATTGAACATATCGCAGCAAAACCATCATAAATCTTTCGAAAACGACCATAATTACGTTCACAACTTTGGCATTAGGAATAAAGTTGTAAATCGTTTTGATCGCAAACGACGACACTCGGCTGCACAAAACGTTGTAAATATATCGGGATCGAACGATTTTTGTGATAACGTAATTATTGGCAATAAAATTGAGGTAATGGCAACAACGCAGGAATTGGACTATGGCAAACTATCTACTACTCTAAATGATTCACCCGCAACGATAATAACATGTAAATATTGGACTACTTTGGATACGACCTCGGCATCACATTTCTTTACGGACAAAGGCTCTAATTTCGATGGAATTTCCTCTATAGCTATGAATCCTTCCTCTATTTTAAAACATGTCGCTGTGGTCTCACGGCCACTTACACGTTAATTTTATTTTTATTGTTTTTTTTTTTTTTTAATTGTGGTCCTAACAATTTTTTCATATTTTTCTTTTCACCCCTTTTTTTTTTTTTTTTAAACTGATGAAGTATTTTATCATACACGTAAAAATGCTTTATTTGTAAAAGGTTCTGTTCTTAATTCATTTTAAAAAAAAATTTCTTTATGTTTATCACTTATTGGTAAGAATATCTTATGTTGCGTTAATCACCACAATTATTAATAGTGGTGAACAGATATTTTTATGTAAATTTTTAAAATATGTAATTCCAAAAGATATCTTGTTTTGTTTATGTTATTTTTGAGCGTTAAATACATACTTGTTTACTTCTTTGCCATTTTAGGGTTAATTGAATACGAAAGTATTATATCTAGTGAAAAACTTTCTAAAAAATATATATATATATTTTCAAGGATTTTGAAATTGTGTAAAAAATTTTCTCACAATTTCTAAGCCCTAAAAAATTCGTTGATTGTGGTGTATTTGATAGTATAAATTTATGATATGTACATAATATAACATCAAAGATACGTTTGCTCAAAATTTTAAGAGAAAAATAAAGAACAAAATTTGTTTTTCTTTTTGTAATACATGTTTGAAATGAAGTACATATATATAAAAACTAAACAAAAAACAATAATGTAGTAATATAACTTATTATCAAAATTATCAGAGTAACAATTTTTGTGCCGTCATTTCTTTATTTTGAACTTGTAAATACATATTTGTCCCTCTAAAATTTGATATAATATGATTCCTTTACACATTTTTGGACACTCAATTATATAAAATACACAGAGGCACTCTGCCAATTTGTAATAAACGACAATATAATTTTATGAGCAAGTCTTCAATATAATTTTGTATTTTTATTTCATTATGTTTGCAAATTGCTGCCATTATTTGAAGTGTTGGAAACATGTAATGCATAAATTCAGTAGTTTGTTACATAGTTTTTTTTCTTTTTAATTTAATTTACTGTAGTTTTTTACACTTTGTTTTTGAATATTTTCATTTGCAATTTTTGTTTTTGTAGTCTTTATTATTTGACATAATTAAGAGGTGCGTGCTTTAGACGCTCACATTTGGAATAATTTAAGTACAATAAACATTTTTTTAACACTTCAAAAACTATTAAAATTATATATATTTTTTAACTCTTATTAATTGTTCGAAGTGTAAATCACTTAGAAAAAATTTATTTGAAATATTGTTAAAAATAATATTCAAATAATTTTTCCTGTTTGCAAAATTGATAAAAATTGTTTAAGATTTTTTTATCGGATATTGCACTGATTAAAGAGTCTTTTTTTCATTACATCATACAGAGGCACAATAATTTCTTTTCTAGTGAAGGGCAAAATCGATTTTGGTAACACACAGGACATACCAGTCTTTGGTATAAAAGACATATAAAAGATTCGATTATTTGGGTCATTTGAGTTAGTTGAGAATAATCATCTAATACCCTAAAATTACCTACTTCAGCGAATCATTCATGTCAGGGCAACGCTCAAAGCTAAAAGTGCGCTTAGTTAATCAATTTTTCAGCCGTTTGCGACTGATATATCATTGCGTGTTAAACATTCACAATCCAAATTGTAACTCGGTTAACCTCAAAGCAAGCATTTAGCAAATGAAAAGTTGCTGCATTCTCTCTATTTATAACTTTTCCTTAAGAAAAACCCTTCTAAGGAAATGAAAATTACAAATCTAGAAAACAAATCCAAATTAGTTGGCTTTAAGTATGTGTGCGTGCATGAAGGAACTTCATTAGCAACCGCATGCCACGACGACACAGCGACATGGACAATGATTACTCAGAGAGTTTTGTCTGAGCAATCGTAGTCATTTGATTCAGATAAATTATTTTAAATAATTTTGTTAGGGAACGTATATATTATATATATATATATATATTTCGGTTCGGAAGATAAGAAAGCAAGCCAAAGATTGTCAGAACACCATTTTTCTGTAAGAATAGTAGTTTGGCCGGAGGAGCTATTCAAATCAAACATTTTTATCAGTTATACATAAGAACACTGCAAATATTTTAGAATGTTAGGACTCCGTTGGAGCTCTCATGTGGTAGTGGGAGAGTCTGTTTCATGGTTTATGAAGTATTCTCGAGGGTTTTAAAGTAGAGCAAGAAAATATAATAATATTGTACGCTGTAAAGATTATCCATCATCTTTCTTAAATACTTGCATTGGCTTGGCATCCCTTTGCTTTGTGCTAGTGCGGAAGGGAGGTAAATACCAAAACTAAAATTTGGGGACAGAGTTGGCAGTGAATGATGCCTTTCTGGATGCAACGTACCTAATTTTATACGATCGCTTAGTTATGATGTATTCAATATCCTTGTCATTTTACAGATTTTGTTTGTTCGATTCTTTAATATGTCTTTTATTGATTCTCGTTTGTGTTCGTGATACGTTTTAATGGTTTTACAATATGACAAGGATCACGATTTTTTACTAGTTTTGTCTTGTTGCATTGTGCCCATGATAAAATGAATTAAACCGAAATCTTACTGTGTCTATAAAGTAAAAAAAAGAAAATGCTTTACTCTCTAAGATACTGAAAACTTAGCTTAGTTGTGTTGACATTAGCACTGAATCACGGAATATCATTCATTAGTTCAGCTTATGTCCCCGAGCTTTGCCTGAATTGAAAAACAAATTTTGATCTTAAAAATTGAGGAGAAATTTCTAGTTAATCTTCAGAGCTGGGTATTTACAACAAATATAGTAAATTCAATTTTCTGCAATTTACTTACTTCAGCTTACATCAATTTGTAAAGAATATACGACAGCAGTTAATTTCAAATGCTAGAGTTTTGTATATTTTAACAAATTGCTGCAAATTAATTAATTTATTCATAAAATAATTTTGTTCTGTGAAATACTTTTCCATTGTGGTTAAAGCGGAAAATTTCACTATCCAAAGGAGTTAAATCAATGGGAAGGGGAGTCACGTAATTGTCGGAACAATATGGAGAGCAATTTAAGTGAATAATTATTAAACATAGTCAGTGAAAAAGCACAATCAATATTGGACTCAAAACCACCACTCGGAAAGGGTAATTTCATTTTAAAAAGGCCGGTATTTGATAATTCAACTACCAATATATTAAACTACATACATATATCTGAAATAGATTTGTGCCACGGAATATTTGACTTATCATTTTTTCTTAATTCTTTAATTAGATTTAAATTCAAAACTCTGAAAAACAAATGAAATCATGAACACAAAGTAAATTACTAGAAGTTCTTCTATAATTTCCATACTTGTGACTGCTAATAAATGGACACCTGATAACCATTTTTCGATTCCACTTCATTTCGTAGCTACAAGCATTTGGGGATTTAAATCTGCATTAACGTCGACAACTTTTCAAAGTTTATACTTTAGGATATATGAATGTGTACGATTCATGGTGCTAATTTAAGCTATCTTGTGACTTGTAACTTTTATGATATATGTTACATTATAGAAAAATGTAAATGATACTGCATGGCAAAGGCAAAATTCATTTGATGAGATTTTTCCATTCAGTATTATGTTTATTTTTCATGACGGGTAAATAAAATAGCTTACACGCCTACCGATCATTGTCGAATTTGATGGAGGCACAAAGCGATATTTGACCGAGTTCAAATTGTCTAAAAAATCTATAATTACGATTTAAAAATTGGCTAAATATAATGTAGTGTCATCTTCATTATTATAAAATAGTGGATTTATTACGCTAAATTACGATTTAAGAATCGCTCTCTGTAATATTACTAATCTAGCAAAAGATCAGAATATTTGAAATATTCTTAATTTGAGTCAAATAGAATCCTAACGTTTGGTTAAAAATGAAAGTGTTTGAAAATACTTGTTGACTAATGAGAATATACAAATCCATATAAAATTAGAGCTAAATTTGAAGTGTCGGGCTTTAGAAGACTATAGTAGAGGTGTATAAAAATGCAGAGAATAAAGCGAACTTTTATTTCAATACATATTCTAAAACTATTTGTATTGAAATAATATAATAACTAGGAAAAAATATGTTAACGAAATGGTGTTGATTTAATCCCCAAACAGTAATTAAAGAAAAACTTGACTCGAATTTGTAAAGCAGCAGATTGATTATTTACTATTGATTGAATTTGGTCCCTTCAGATTATATCAGAATAATACAAATTATCAAATTTAACCAGTGATGAGAGAAGCAAACCCAAAATGTTTTAAAACTTCGATTAAATTTTTTTATATTATATTGTAATTAACATACAAATACCTATTCCATTAACAATTAAATTAAAGCAATTGTGATTCAATGTATGCTAACAATCACCTTCGCTTATTGCATCATTAAAATTGCAGAAATTTCCACATGTTTTACCGGCACAAACAAGTCTTGTGAATTCGATTTTATCCAAAACGATTCTTCTATCAGCAGCAAATAGTAGAAAATATTATCCTTTGTTAATCCTGTTAATTTTCTTTTCATGAGGCCTATGGAGACAATGGACCCTCTAGTGATGCAGACTGGTCTAGAGGTACCCCTCTTTCTTACCCAACCTAACCTAATCTGCGTAGAAATATACAATATAATATATGTTTAGAGAGATACTGGCTTTGCTTCTTCTAATAAACACAAGAAATTGACCTGAATAACGAAAAACAATTTAAGATAATATCTGTTAATGTGTGCTGTATGTAAGAAAATAATTTTGTTTCCTTATGCCTCCTTACTTCTATCCTTGTGAATGATTTTCACTATCGAACAAAAATTTTGGTATTACTATTATATAAATTTAAAAAAAAAACGATCTTAATTTTTTGTTATTTTATGTATAGATAAAGATAACTTGCTAAAATATACCACAGCAATGAATTTTAAAATGGCGTTAATATAAAATGTTGCTAAAATCTTTTTTGAGAAGATTAAATTGTGTGCAATTCAAGCAAAAATACATATTATGCAACATTTTCTAAGTTTCCAGATAAAGGATTTTTTTTTTTTTCGGTTTTCCCCCCATTTTTATTTTTATTAATGCTGTAAATAAAATAAAAATAAGTGCATTATTTTCAGTTTACATAATTATTATTATAAATTAAAAATATGTAGATCAATTTTTGTTTAAAATATTTTTATTAGTAATGAATTTAATTTTGTTATTAAATATTTGTTCGAAATGTAGTATAACTAAGGTATGTAAATAGTATTTTGTTTTAACAGCATGCTTCAGTTAATGTAAATTAATACCACACGTAAAATTATTTGTTTTTTTTAAAGTCTATAGATTTATCAAATTGATATCTCTTAATTTTACTACATCTTAAGTAACCGTATTGTCATTTGAGATTTTTATTGCACTTCGAACAAATATTTAATAAAACTTCCTTTTTATGTGTGAAACAAATAGGTTATCTATAAATAAAAAACAAAACAAAAAAAGACGGTGGCTCTAAAGTAGTTAAATTAAAAAAAAAACTATTTCCTTGTGGAATAATATTTTTAAAAAGCAACAGCCACAAATGGTGAAATATAATATTATATAATAAACAAAAAACAAAAAGAAAAAAAAACAAAAATTCTGATTAAATACGAGCAAACATTGATGGACAATTGTAAATATAGCAATTTTTTCCTGAAAATTTACATTTTAACTTTCTTAAAAATATTAATCGAACTTCATAATAATGACCAAAGCAAATCTACAAGGTATAATTAAGTATAAATCTCATTATTATTTTTTTATTTAACATTATTAAAGAATATTAAAAGAAATTAGATTCCATTCAAATCCTCAATGTTTGCCATTTCTTTAAAGTACTTTACACCTGCACTTTTTCGCCATACATATTTCTTAAAAGTTTTATTTTTCATTCTCCAAATTGATATGTTATGTATATGATTTATGAAGACATGAAATTCTATATACAAAGTTAAAGAAAATTTTTCAAAATTTTCTTTTATTCAATCATACATAATAAATGTAAAAAATCGAAACAAAAATAAATAAAAAAGTAATATTGTCGCAACATATAAATTACAAGTACGTTTGCATCATATAAGCATAATATCCATCATCCCGTAATGGTTGTTTTCAAAAGAAAAAAATTTCAAAAAAATAAAAAAATTAATAATTAAAATATTGTAAGCCTTTGCTTTTTGTGCTTACGTATAAAAAAAAAATAAATAAAAATAAAAATCACCGAATTAACTACAGATAAAGTGTTGGTTTATAATAGCTTGAATACATAGTTAAGGTGATAACTATGCATAACCAAAAAACAAAAAAATACACCTTTTATCTTGTGTTAAGTATTTATTATTCTATTAGACAAGATGTGATCAAATTTCCCATTCAAAATGATGAAATGTGTGTAATAAGTGCATGTATGTACCACACTAAGAATAATTATTGTATAAAATATGTAATTGTAATTTTTCCAAGAATTCACTACACTTTATTTCCACAAACATAACCTTATATTCATAACATAAATTCATTTACTGTGTTGAGTAAAGAAGTGTTTTTAAATGGAACATGTTTTAGCAGTCGTTTTGTTATAACTCGAGATAAAAAAAAATTAATACATAATGCTATCTATGTATAAGAAGAGGCTGCAAAAAAATTACAGTTATAAACAAGTCTTTATTTTATTACGGGCGAAAGTGAATTAAAAGTAATATTTTTAATGAGTAAGGAAATTTATGGAGCAGGCTGTTCACATGATTATTTAACATTTTATATTAGTACCACGTTTACGTATTGTAGGTGAAATAAATACTTCCCTTAATAGCTTATGCCCTAGACACAGCGTTCCTAATGAATAATTATCTAACAACTCATTAGACCATAATGTCAAATTGGTTTTGACATACTTATTATTTTTCAATTTTACGATTTATATATACTTTCTTGTTTGCATTACTTCTTCATATTTTTCAAATGGGCAGATGCACAGCGGAACTACAGATTTATATTATATGCCAAAATACATTTTTCCTCATTAGAGCTTTAATGAAGGAAAAAAACCACTTATTAGTGTACATACTTTATTATGATCTGATTTTCGAGTTATAATTATGAATAGTATGTGACACATGGCATCTTAATGAATAATTAGTATTAATGATTCATTTCGTGCTGGGTATTAGATAAAAAGCTAAAAAAAATCTTTTAATTGAATTGTTTTTGGTGCATATATTATGTTAATACTACATAATTTAAGCATGTCAACTTCTATTATAAATGCATTTAGATTAACAAATTTAATTGTGTAGAAAATAATGAAAAAAAAAAGTGTTAAAAATTTTCTTGTAATTTTTTGCCGGTGTGACAATAATGACAAACAAACTTCATAAGTATTGCCAATTGCCTGGATTACAAATTTTGTTCACTTTTGAAGCTATTTCGTTTTTTTCTATATGATCAACTGACTAGAAAAATGATTTGAATGCATTTTCTCTTCTAAACAAAAGTAGAACATTTTTACACACGATAAAGAGTATGAGCAAGTTTATTCACCTGAAATAATTCTATCAGTTGCCACCTGTGAGATTAATGTATATTTCCATTGATATTTTAAGAAAAAGTGCACGCCCGCCCAATCAATGGAAAACGAGTTCAATGGAACATCTTTTAAGCAATGAGAATGCAATAGTAGCTTATATACGCGTAATTTGTCAGATTGAAATTTTCTGGGAAAAGCAACATAACGAATAACGTAAAAATTATGAAATATTTTGGTGTGATTGCGGATGAATTTGGTGGAGTAATAGTTAAAGATAGATATATAATTCTCAATGATATTCAGGAGTGACATTTATCATGGAGATGTGTGCGTTTTTCGGTATAACACCGCCGATTTTTCGAGTGTAGCATCAGGGCAGGGTCATTTGACGTATACTTTTTCTAGCAGTGCAGATCAATGGAACGATTTCAGTGTAGCACTGCAAGAAAAGTGTAACACTTCTGCTAGAAAACGTGATCAATGGAAATCGGAATAAATTGAAAGACAAAAATTTAAAAAAAAAAATGCAGTTTTCTGCGAGATATTGAAAAAGAATCTCTGTAGGGTTTGATGATTTCACAAAATTATCTTTTGCAGTTTATAATAGCGATTTCACTATTATACAGAAGCAATGAAAACACGAATCCACGATCTATTATTGACTTCATCAATTATTGCCAATATGAACAATATAATATTAGACTTAACGTCTCGTACAACTTTTATATAGATCTAAAAGAGTTTAACGACTCATTTCACAACTTTCTTAGACCAAATTTTGTAATCAATTACCGCAATGAGCCCGTTTAGACCGTGCTATTTAGAACTAGTTTTACGTAAGTCGACTTACGTAGAACTAATATGAAGTGGTGTAAACATGCCGTATTACGAAAAACTAGTCTTACTTTAATCCGGTATTTGATGCGGTATTGACCTACAGAATTAGTATTAAACGTAGACATAAACCTCAAATAAGGAATTGTTTACAATCTTGAATGCATTATATTCATTCATGGAGAGAATTGCTATTTTCTTTTAATGAAAATGAGTGGAATTAAGAAGGAAAAAGGTGCGACTTCTTTTATAGACTTTTGACTTATTGAAGAAAGTATTCCGTCCGTAATGGATGGTAAAAAAATTAGAAATTTGGAAAATTTAATTTTTTTCTTATGCTTATTCTCTGTTGTACAAATTTAAAATATTATTTCTCATTTTTCTCATAAAAGAAGTACGCATATCTGACAAATTTGTCAACTGTCAAAGCTTTAATACGAGTGGACTAAACGGCAGCCTGATTAGCCCTACGTAAGTCGCCTTACGTAAAACTAGTTCTAAATAGCTGCGGTCTAAACGTACTCAATGACTCTTCGTTTACAAGTGACAATTACAATTTACTTAGCAGGTTTCTTCCTTTTACTTATTCTCATGCTACAGTACTCAGTTGAGCTAGAACACATCGGAACGAATGTTGTATGGCATGGTGTTGCCAGATTCTACATCTGTGAAATTTTCATACCACACGAAAATTTTCTTTTTCTTTTTTTTATTTTCCTTTTCGTTGGATAAGCATAAAGTGCCCAATGCATAATGTATTTGTATATTAGATTTTTCTTAGTACTTTAATGTGCTCAATTAATTTTATTACATATGTACATAAGTAGTCTGTTAAACTAATTTTGAAGGTACATATATAAAATGTATTTATATATGTAGTTTAAAATGACTATATTGGGCCAGAGCATAGTCCTTGTTTAGCTAACCAAGCAACAGAAGACGTAGATAGTATTGACGATAATTAGACTTTATCAGTTAAAATAAAATATAATTAGAGATTAGTTTATGCTTAATAAATTAACATTTTAAATTTCCATGAAATTCTTTTATAGTTATTGAATGACATATTTCGATTGTCTTCACGATATTTCTCAATTAACACTCTAGTCTGACTACAGTGTTAGGCTAGATCATTTTCTTAAAATATGTTTACTAGAGATATGTAATAGTTGTCAGCGCTAATGAATTATTTTAGCTTTCTCCTACATGTAGTCTTTTATTATCATAAAAAGAGTTTCTTGCATTCTATCTCGTCATAGTTCACTATGACTGCTATAATTGAGAATTATTCTATCAGGGTAGAATTTTATTACTTTGTGAATACGGCCCTTAGTATGAATACCACGGGCAATAATTAGTCGGGCTCGCGCAATCACGGTTCCGTATCAAAACTTTATCGACGAGTCTTGTAATTTAACACAAAAATTTTATGAGACTGACGAAAAATACGGCAGTTTTCGCGTCACGAAGACCTAACATTTTGCCAAATTTCAAAATGCTACTTCAGGCAATTTTCGAGAAAAACGTCTGTGATAGACAGACGGACGGACGGATGGAAGAGTGATCTTATAAGGGTTCTATACGAACGAGTTATAACATGTTCGTATCGAAAAACTTTTTTTTTTTCGAACAGACGGATTGTTTTGAGAAATGTAAAAGGTGAATTTCTGCTGCTAAAATCGATCGACACTATTTCATTATTTTTTTATACTTATAATTATTCTTGAACAAACCGAAGTCAAAGAAACGCTCTTAGCCATCTGGGCCCTGGGATTACATAGAAAAAAGCAGCTAAATTATTGCTTTTAATTTGATCAAATCCACTATCACTCTAATGTGCGAGTGTTTATAAAATTTCAGTTATACAGTTAAATGACAACACAAGAAATTTTGATAATAGTTAAAATAATGTGAATAAGCTCTTTTATTTCCTAAAATCATTTATAATTGTTTCAAATTCACCAACTAACCCATCGATTTCATTTTTATAACGCTAGTAAAATCTAAGTATGTACTTTATTATGAGCACTTTCGCCCCAAATATACTTCATACAACCGCAAAATTCATATAATTTTCTTAAATAAATACCGCGCAGAATAATTAATACATACCTATATATGTATATATATAATATATTTTCGTAAGAAATATTTTTTTTTCTATTAAGTATAGAACGACTATATATAATTAAGTTTGCATGATTTAATGTGCGGATTTCAGCAGCAAAATGTAGATTTTTATAAAATTATTCAAATATTTTATAAACCTTTAAAGAGAAAAAAAAAACACTGACATTTGAATTGTTGATTTAATCAAAATGACAAAAAAAAAATCAAGTGTATTTTTTTATTATTTAACAAACGAAAAGAAAAAAATTTTACAGTTTTTCTCTATAACTATTCTATTTTTTTATTCAGTAGGCATGTTTCATTTAATCAAGACATGCTAATTTAACACAAAACTTAAAAAATGAAAGCATTAATTTAAATTATCAAACTTTTGTTCGGAGAAATATGTTTTCATAATATTTATTATTAACATTTTGACTGACTTTTCGCCACAAGTAAATAATAATTAATTGGAGGCTTATATCTAATTTCGATCTCTTCTAATTCGACAGATTAAATGAAAAATGTCGACTGATCGAGAGATGGAAATGCAAAAACTCTGGACTATTTCAGTTTTCTTTACAAAATATTATAATTTTAATAATATACATACATACATTAGATATATTTCTAAATAGAGGTCAAAAATAATATTTTAAGTGTTTTGAACGAATTGTATTCAAAAGAGGAGAAAAAAAAACAAGAAGATAAAGTAAATGTAAGTGGCCTTTAAGTTAAATTCTATTATAAGAAAGTTGGAGAATTTTTTTTAATTTGTTTCTTTTTCATCTATAGACAGCTTTATAATATTCAATATAATATTCAGATATTTTTTCGACTAGAATCAGTAGCAAGGCTTGCTTATCATGTATATTGTTTGAATCGACTCAGTTCGTTAGAAATTTAATCTTCATCAAGGAAATAGGGAGTACATTACATACATACATATGTGCGTCTCATATTATTTTATCTATATTCTCATGTAAACTTTAACAGCAGAAAAAGTAGAAAATAAAGTTGAATTTGGTAACAAAATGGAAGTGCGATAAAACTAAATTAAGAGTAATCAAATTATTTTTTGTTATTTTAAGCGATCGGAGCTCTTTACAATGAAATCAGATTTAAAATGTTATCATTTGCTTAAAAATTTGTATGTGACATACCTATTAGGAAATGAAACGGTGTTGTAACACCTGCGTTCACAATTCTATGAAACGGGAATTCCTCCTACTCAATGTCAATAGATAATTTTGGGAACGTCTACCAGAAAAACGTTAAGTTATTTGATCACTCTAAGGTGGCTTTATCTGCATATGCCCTCAGATTTAAACAAGATTAAATGAATGTCGCGCGTTAATATAACAATTCCTAACTTTTGTAGAGGTTGGAAAAGCTTAATTTGAAAAATACTTAAATATGTATTTTTTTTATAACATTTCCATTCAAAATATCAATTATCAAGGACTCAAAGACTCTCTAAGTGAGTGATATCACGCGTCGAAAGTAGAATACAGTTCTATGTACTGTCGTGACAAACGTAGTAGGTTTTATAGTTAAGATGAACTTAATGCCAGGGTTCACACGCGACAGATTATAGGTAGCATACCAATACTACTGAAAAGGGAATTTTCGGCCAATTGAGAAATTTCTAATCGGTCAGCTGTACAATTGTTTAGCTGATATTTGAGGTTATAATATAATAATTTATTTATCATTACGTGCAGTGAACTTGTGATACACTTATTGTTTATATCAATAACTGTAACTTAATTGAACACGCACACAATTAATTTCAGTAATCATATCAGGAACTACGCATAGCAACGTTATTGTGCTGATCCGTCTAAGCACAAGGAGAGGAAAAGCCTTCCTTCCCTAAAAACTTATATATTCTATTGAACTGTTAAAGTGATGTGACGCTTGATGTATTCATTTTGCCTCCACCACAAGCGCTTTTATTCGGAAAATGAAAAATGCATTTTAAACTGAAAAACCAACAAAATTCTCTTATATCAAATTATATTATATTTGAAATTTACGTTTTCCGCCATTTACAACAAAATATATCTAACCACGCTGATTTTGAAAAACATCAATGATTACAAATTCAAATGCTATTGATGTGGTTTGGTTGGCAATAGGTAGGCATTGTTATGTTAAATTGTTAACTCAGTTTTAATAACAATTTTTGTTTATAATTTTAGTTATAAAAAGATGAGTTAGTTTAAAAAGAATTATATATTGTAATTTTGGCATTTTATTGAATTTGAAGCATACTCAATATCTACGTTCGTATGAAAATTTAATTTCAAATTTCTGAGTCAATTCTTATGAAATACGTGACAAGCAGACAAGTTGAATTATCGTAAAATTTTATTGTTTCCTAATTTAAAATAAATTATTTTTTTTTTGAATGAAAGTTATTAAATTATAAATAAGTAACATCATGTTCAGAATTTTGAGTAGATATGTATATTGGTTACGGATACGCTTGGTAAAAACTGAAATCTTTACAAATATCTTAAACAATTTAAATTCTTTCTTAGTTTCAGCTACATATTTACTTTACTGAGTTGCTAATTAATATCACCCAGCAGCGGCACATGGAACGTATAAACGATTCTGTAATAATTGATATTAAACCACAATTTCATTTGTTCATGCTGATGCTAAGTTTTTATTTCATCAATAAAACTTTGTTCGGTAAATTCAATAAAAACTTGCAACAAATTCAATTTTTTCTTAAAATCATATTTCAAATACTTTTTTCCATTGTATAAAATTTGTTGGTGTTGCAAAATCAATTGAAAGTTATTCTCACAAAATTTTCCTCCACCAATTCTAGATATGCAGCGTTTTCTTGTTTTTTATTATTTTTGAAAAAAAAAATTCAAGATCAACATAGAAAAATAGGGATTAGAAGTGCGATTTTCAATAGGCAGGTCTTAACTATTTCATGAACTATAAAATGACGAGGAGTAAAAAAACTATTTCATGAACTATAAAATGACGAGGAGTAAAAATGATGTTGAGTGAAATTCTTTTCAACTGGAAATATTTCCGTAGCTTTAAAATTAGGAATGGGAATATGTATTTCAAAACGACTGTTGTGCTGACGACAAATTGATTTTTATAAAATATCAAGTTTAATTTGAAATATCAACACATAAAGAAAAGTATTTAAAAGAAGGAGTATGATATGATCAACCACAGTCGAATTGTGCACTTCTACAATCAGTTCACTCGTGATTTCTGTCTCGAAATAAAATTTCCAGATTTTACGTTGATCAGTTCGATTTCCTGCCAACCGCAGTCTTTAACACGTTTTGAGTAAAAAGCAAATACCCTGATAATTTTGTGATAAAAAACACAATCTTGTCATCGATGCTCACAAGATGAACTTAAAAATATAGAACCTATACATTACTCTAACAAGATCGCAACCCAATTTTGTATTATATAATTAGTAAAGATAAAACTTGAATTTTTTCCTCCAGACCCTTATCTCAAGAGTTAAAAAACGGTCTAGACGGCTAATGGTTAATTTTTATTATTATTATTATTGCTGGTTTAAATCTTCGTTTGGTGATTTGAGACTAAATAATTTGCTTCAAGACCCTAATTTCCCATAACTTCTTATAGAAAAAAATTGAGTCGCGCAAAAATGTGGACAAGCGAAACAAGATTACCTCATTGTGTACCTGATCCCAATTGCTTTTAAAGCAAATAAAGGGGAGAGTAGTTTGTTTTATATTGATGAAAAGTATAAAACAAAAATTTTTGGAAACTGATAGAAATTTTGTCAAAATGAGTTCGAAATAATCTTGTTTCTTTTATTTATATTTTCAAAGTAAAAGTGCAATTGAATTGCGAATTACAAAAATAACTTAAACTGTTACGTAATTTAAAAAATTTTATGAATTACATAAAAAACGTCTAGCTGTTTAAGTACGTCTAGTTTTAGCTTATTTCAGCACTCAATAAAACCCGTAACCTGCATTTGAACACTTATATCGCTTGAACCTCTACATCTGAGCGAAAAATTACCAGAATCTGCTTAAAAAGTTGATTAATGTTTGTGAAGTTAAGTGATTGAAATGAGAAGCTCTTAAAACTACTATTTAGTCGATTTTTTTTTTTTGTTTGTAATGAAATGCTTCCTTTAATTGATTGAACTAAAAATAACTTCATAACTTAAATGTACCACCATCTTAACAAAACTATAACAAATTTTTGATCAAAAGGCAACTTTTGAAAAGAGTCGAGCAAGGAATTCGAGTGAAAATGAACTCAAATTACCTTGACTGTAAAATAAAATTATATATTACGCAATTGTATGTATTAATCTTACACTTAAATTATATTTTGTGTATAAAAAAGAATTTGTATGGCTTAGTCATAACAATGGACTGGGCGATTTTCTATTTCATTAGGCACACATTTTGTGTTTCTGTAGGGTTTGAGCACCCTTTAAAACGGTTACTACATAAAGAAAAGCATGTAAAACTCAACCAATCAGATGAAATTTTACACCCGAAAATCGAAATGAATTAAAAAAATATATTTTCTTGTGTCCAAGTGGTATTTTAATCGCTTCTAAGCACTCTTATAAGACTCATTCCGATTTTGATTTTCGAAAGGTTACTTTTACCTGAATCCTACGTATGGGCAAGAAAGACGGCGCATGGTAAACACTATCTTTACCTTATTCTTCCTGCAGTGATTGCATCCAACATAAAAACATCAAATGTCATAAGAAAACGTTCAGTAAGCGTTTTTTTTTTCTATTGGTAGCTTCAACTCTGCTATAGCGCGAAAGAGAAAGCTATAAAACTTGTGCCATTCTTTCCTATAGGAAAATGGCAATACGCTCAAGTCCATTGGTATAAGTCAATGGACTCAGTTAATAAAAGAAAGCATTTCCATAGAGATATTTATAAATAAATTATGCCCCAGAATATTCTAAAGTTATTCGATGAACACCAACCAGAGTAAAAAATTTAAATATTTTTTTCGGAATGATTTGATCAAAGTATTAACCGATGTTTATAAGGAAGGTATGGGTTGAACCAATATATATAATAATTGAGTAGCGTCGTCACAGTGAATCAATGAAGACTCGTGTAAACGATGAAAATTTGATTAAGTTTTTTTTTTTTTGTTTTACTTTTTCTGTTAACATGTTAAAAGAACTTTTTTCAAGTCACAAGAATAATAAAAAAAAAATAATTTGAAATTAATATTTCGTTCGACGAATTGAATAAAATTCTTTTCTTGATAGTCATTTTAAATTACTGATTTTATCTCACTCAATCTGACAGAAAGAAATAAACATTTCGGTTTAACCCTTCTCGGCTGAATTAAAATTAAATATTGAGTAAAATCAGAAATTGTATAGGTTGTTGTTAAGGTTTTACTTTATTTATGAGTAAAATAACTGGCTGGTTTTTGTGGGCTTTAATAACTATTTTATGAAAAGAGAAATATATCTGAAATTTTTATATTATTTAATTTAAATTAAAAGTTAACAACTTAGTAATAGAAATTTGTTCGTTGGATTATTCAGACTAAGCAATTTTACTGTAATGTATATTATACCCCTACATCAGAGATATACAGTAAAATTTCTCATTCTGAATATACGATCGAACAAGGTACTTTTGTACATAATGTATATATACCTTGATTAAATAATATAATTAACTGAGAACGTATGTATATACATATATGTATGTCCAATTTGGCAATAATTTATACGAATGGAGCTTGATATAAAAAAAATGATCAATACATTTTACATATACATATTATTTTCTTAATTACAATCAGAAAAAAAATCCTCCAACATATATAAATGTATATTATATAATTTGCGTGAATGCGATGAATTTATTTTACACTGTTTAACTGTCCTAGTATAGTCGGTAAAATTATATTCCATAACAAAAAAAAAAATATTGATGCGTACTATACTAATAAATAAAATAAAAAAACAATTAAATAAAGAGATCTTTTGCTACATTGAAATATAATAAACAATTCCAGTCCTTTTGTTTATTAATGAGAAATCACTTCAAGTACGAAAACAATTAAAAGGACTTGTATGTAAATGATTTTTTTAGTACACTAATAATAATATTGTATAAAAGATTACTTCTTATCTATTTGAATTATATATTTTTTTTTTTTTTTTTTTTTTTTTTTTAATATATTTTCGACGAAAGAAACCGAATAGGTGCTCAGATATTGTATTTGTTAAATAAGAACCCTGAGCATCGTATAATTATTATTGAAAAAAAGTAACTCAAAAACATAACAATGGATAAGAACTTAAAAATTTTCTAAACGAGAAAGTAATAAAAAAAAGAAATAAATAAATAAAGAGAAAATCTTCGACCAATATTATTATTAATAATTAAAAACAAATTAAAAATGCGGATGTGAGTGAGAGATACTAATATTTATTCCCAAATGTATACTCTCCTCTTCTAATATAATATAAAAACAAATGAAAGAAAAATAATAAAAAAAAAATAATTTGCTATTGCGTTGAATGAATGTGTCAACAGAAATATAACTTAAATAAGAAGAAAAAAAAAAAACGTTAAAAAAAATATTTGATATTGCAGTCATGGTTTTTGTTATTTTAACGTAATCTTTAAAATTTCTAACTTTTATTGATAAACATTATGATTTAAACTTTGTAATATCAAAATTTGTAAATACATACTAGCATTAGAAAAAAAAGAAGAAAACAATACAAAAAGAACGCAGTTATAACACCTATAATAAAAAATTATCTATGTGTTTAACACAAATTTTCATTTCATTCAAATGTTAATGCCTAATTACATTCGCAGCGGTATGTAACAATTTATTTAAAAGCATCAGACAAGCCGCTTAATTTTTTGGTTTTCTCCAATAATTCGTTTAATCGACTTTAAAATACATAATAATTATTAATTTTTTGATTCTAAAGTAGCTACAACAGGTAAAGTTAGATAATGTAGTATATACCTATCAAATCTGTTGATGAATTTTAATAAACTAAGTGGTGAGGAGGTCTCCCACCAAAAGGAGAAATTCAATTTTTGATTCATTAGAATGTTCGTTAATATATGTTTTTTTTTTTTAATAGCTTCTGTTGAAAACCACCAAAAATTAAAACGTGTTCAATAATTAGATTTTTAAATTTTATTGGGTGCTGTAAGCTACCGATTTTAGCTTGGCATAATATTCAACATGCCACCCAATGTCTAATTATATTTGTAATTATTATTATTATTATTTTTTTTTATTAAATTATAAACAAAAATTGAAAACGGAGAACAATATTAAATGAAATCCTACAATATTGAGATTAACTTTAAATAACATTTTTAGTATATTGTATATTGAAAACACATTTCGTAGGAAACACAGAGCAAAATTTTACTTGTTTTTATACCTCAACGCGTATCTCAGACACCCATTTTAATGGTTGCTGCTTAGTAACAACAATAATATTGCCAATTTTGTTCCAAGTAAAGGGTTTTCCAATAAGAGGTGTTATTTTGATATTCAAAGAAAAATGCCAAGTTCCAAGTATTCCGTTTAGTGCACAAAAATAGTTGCCTTCAAATCTTATTTTTTTTTTTTTTTGTACAAAATCATTTATTTTCCAATAAAAAATGAAATGAGAGTACATATAAAGATTATAGATTGATATTTTGATGGAATGCTTTAAATTGGACAAAAAACTATCATTTTAGGTGATCTTTTTAATATCATTGACATATGATAATATGTGCACAGAAGGCAACATGTCTCATAACAATGAAATGAGCCCTATTTGTTTCTAGCTAATTGCCTTTTTCCTTTTTTATAAAAGGTAGCTGGACACAGATCAAATAAATGTGACTAAAAGTGAGCTTAAACTTGTTCGGAACATATTGGTATTTTCATTTGCGAATGAAACATATTTTTTCTCGACATGATTCGGTGTTTTTTATTTATTTATTTTTTTTTTCTGAACATTGGCTGAATTACATTAACAATGCCAAGGTCGGTGTGGTCATCGTTTTATGTCCTAATTTTTAGATACTTTATTGCATGTATGAATTGTATTACATTGCATTATACTTGCTTTTATCAAATGGAAGAAATGTCCTTTTCTATGAGCACAGAACTAAATTTTGACATCGCTCTGTTGATTCATACAGATTCATTCAGAACGAGAAAAGGAACGCAGCATATGTATATGTTCCAATGTGGCTTTCCCACTTTCTAGTGATGTGGTCTGGCTGTTTACACTCTGAACTATACTTATAATTATCCAGATTTCATCTACATTGAAAATCTAAAGAACTTAGCCTCCATTATCATTCTGTAGTTTTTTAAAACAATTTCAGTTCACTTTTCTACCCAGTGGCGGTGTTAGTATTTTAAGTTATTCTGTGAAATTTGAAGTCAGAGACCAAGGACATTTTTGACACCAGCAAAATCCCGATCACCAGTCCTAACGTGTTGCTTTTCATTTGTTTTTGATCGTAGTAATTCACCTAAATAGATTCAATTTTTAGGCATTGTTGACATCTGTAATTTAAGAATTAATTTATAATAATTGGTCAGTTATTGTGACTTAACTATAGTAGTTCGCAATACCCTTTTTAAGTATCACGTTATAGACGCCAAGAGTAGTTTTCCACTCATCAAAAGAAAGGCTAAAATATTTAGCACGGTCAATTTATTATTCTAAAAACACTGCTTAAATTTATAAAGAAAAAATAATCTACCTCATTTCTACCAGATTTTTACTAAAAAAAATCACTCGGGAGTAGCCTTGCACTTAGACAGCATTCTTTTTTTTTACCTCTATTCCTGCGATAAGCTCTGCCTACGCCAGAGGTTATTAGATTACTGAAAATGAGGACAAATTCATGTTAATTCATCTGACATTATCCGGCTATATCTAGGTTGAATTATCTAATTTTACCAAAACTGTGGTACATACATATTTTTATTTCATTGACGTTGTTGTTAATTTGAAATTGATCAAGTAAATCTTTTTTTAAATATAAATTTAAATATTCAACATAATTCATTCATAATTGACTTGCTTTTTATAAAGCTATTATACTCGTTTTACAGAAATGTTACTTGCTATGACGAATTCGTAATTAGGCATATTAAACAACTTTTTAAAAAACAATGAAGAGGAAAAAATTTCTCAAGAAATTTAAGTATGAAAAACTAACAAGAAAAATGAAATTTACCAATGAGGATGAAATTTTATGGATGATGATAGAGAAGGTGTTTCGTGCCTTTTCAAAATAAGAAATGTAAACATTATAAAATATTAAAAACAAAGAAAAAAAAACTTAAAGCTAAGAATAACAATATTTATGAAAGTCAAATGTATATTTTGAATTTCTGGCTGGATAATAAATGTGAACTAAAAAAAAATATGTATTAAAATCTTGTATATAATACTGTAATCTGTGAATAACATAGACATACATGCAACTATATGTAAAACATAAACATGTTGAATATTATTTTGTAAGTTCTGCTTATTATCAAGTCGATAATCAAAAAAAAGGAAAAACATCATCAAAGCATTTTGCCAAAATATACACTAAAATATATTCTTTTCAAAACGGAAAATTAATCTCATTAATTGTGCATAAAAAAATTATGTTTGACAAAAAAACAAAAACACAACTCAAAAACTAAAAACTACAAAATCAAGAAAAAAAAAATATATATATATGTAATAGAATCAAACTATATGCAACAATGCTATTGATCTTTAAAATGTAACAAAATGTTTTTTTTTTATATATGTACAAACATTATTTAATAAACAGATTTGGGTTAACCAATCAACTCGAACAAAATTTGCATTGTTGCATGCAGTTTACATTATGTGCTATTTAAAGATTTTTTTTGTTTTCTCAGTCCTTCCTATTAACAACAACCATTTTTTTATGTAATTTCACAAAATTTTGTTTTTAAAGAAGGATTTAATAAAGATAAGAATTATGGAAACAAATAAAATTTAGATACAAACTTTTGATGAAAGAGAAAAATTCACTCATTGTAAAAATTGATGAAAAGTATAGCAAATAAATAATTTTAAATCTTGTGGAAGATTACTGAGAAAATCTGATAGTTTCAATCTTAACACCTCTGTATCATTTTATCCTTTTTATACTCTAGCGTCTAGCACCAAAGGAGAATCCAAAAGAAATCCATCTATAAAAATTTAATTCGCTCTATGAGTTTGCTTCACTTTTTAGGGTCACTAATGCGAATAAAAAACGATAAACAACGGCAACAGGCAGGATATCGTAAAAGACATATGTACATGAATAAAGCACAGAACCCCTAACAATATCTAGAAGGGGTAAGTGATATCGAAGGACGGAAAATGCAGAACAAATGAGATACAAGCCACAAAAAAAGTGACGACTGGAAGATTGAGTGATAATGATAAATGAATGGCAGCATGTAGAAATGTCAATAAATTTACACTTCTTAGAATAACTTTAGCTTTACTGCCTCTACATAAATTCTGCTATGCAATCAATGTCCTCTCACAGTTGAAAACTTCGAGCTTAAAGCGAATATTCCTCAAAATTTTTGCTGAATTAGTTATAAAGATATAGCCTAAAATATGCGAAAAAATACCTTTCCCCACCTGCAGGTCTCTAAAGTTAAAATTTTGATATTATAAGGGTTAGTAGACATTGAATCATAGATAACAGCAAAACTGCAGCTTTTTTCGTCAGTCTCATAGTTGCTGGAGAAAATTATTTTTTGTGTTAATTTATAAGACTACTGTTACTAAGAAAACAAACTATTATAAAATTACGTACATCTGTTTGAATATTATTCAATTATCATAAGCAATTTTGGATTGTTCGTTGA
Organism: Dioctria rufipes; assembly: GCA_963924295.1. Classification (NCBI taxonomy): domain Eukaryota; kingdom Metazoa; phylum Arthropoda; class Insecta; order Diptera; family Asilidae; genus Dioctria; species Dioctria rufipes. The sequence goes on from OZ002742.1 coordinate 60,104,238, forward strand.
TAAAGTTCTGGTACGGAAATCTCATTGCCCGAGTCTGACTCGCTTTTGACTGAATTATTTTTTATTAAACCAAGCTCCCGGGATACTCTATAATGCAAAGCACTGCATGGGAAAGATGAAATAGAAGACTGTTCCACACACGTATAGTTCGGAATAAAAAAGTATCAAGGTTTTTCTGTACGGCCGAAAGTATTTTGAACGATGAAAGAATGAGAACGGCTTGCAGTGCAAGAAGGATCATACTAAATATTTCATCAGAACATTAACCATGCGTGTAGCGACAGAGGAGAAAAAGACATCCGACACTGAAATAGAAACTGGAATGGTAAAATAAATGTTCATATGTAAAGTCAGTAACTCTCAAGATGAGAATAAGAGAAATAAAATAGTTTCCGCAGAGGTTTAGCTAAGGATAAAGCACAACTTTTAATTAACGGGCGAGAAATCATCAGAGCCTGCAACTTTGGAGATGTTGAGCCCATTAAAAAGGGCTTTGAAGGAACACATCTCGTACGGATGGGTCCCTTGTATACATCCACATGGGAGATGCGAAGAACTCGCTTTCCCGAAGTAATCTCGAAATGAGAGTACTTCGAATTTCCTCCGCGAGTCCTTCGTTTCTGTTATCATAAATGAGAGTAAAATAATGAGCTCAGCCCGACAATTCCCATTTTTGATCTACATCTTTGATTTCGGATTTATAATGAAATGAGACAGACAACATGCCTCTATTCTTCGGATTTTCTGCGAGATTCCTTCGTTTTTCTGATTTAGATTTATGATTCATCTTCATTTTTTAGAAGGCGTTCAGCTTACTGAATACTGATAACGCTCAAAATAAAAATAATTGATTCTTTTAGTGACATTTGCTGAGTAATGTTTATCTGAGATAAAGTAAAAAAGTGATATATGCAATATGCGCATTATTTAAATTTCATCTAGAGTTTTTTCCCATTTAAAAATAATTAAATGACCATAAAAACACGTTTTGCGAGAATCGCTTTAGACACAAGAATGGGTCGCTTATCTCTTAATATAACATAAGACCACTAATACGAACACGTTGTTCGCATTTATTTCGTTTTTAACATCGATTTTGTTCCGGCTTGAGCTCTAAAGCAAAAGTTAACCTTTGTCATCTAGGATTGTTTTAAGGAAAATGTCAAAATTGTTTTCTTTAATATCAAGCGTATTTTGATTAAATTGTTGAATTTATTTGGAAAACGTAATTAGTCCCCTATCATACATGATTTTGAAAGCTGTCAGCCTTGCTTTAGTTCATATTAGTAATTGCAAAAAAATGTGGAAAACTAAAGTTTTGCTTCCAATCTGCAGAAAAGGGAAGTTATACATATAACTGAATTGTGAAAGCGCATTTTTGTGTCTGAACTGTGACAGTTATGTTATCTGGTCTTGTTATTTATTAACTTTATTATTTTATATTCAATAAATAAGCAAAAAATTTAATAAAAAACTAAGAAAATTCATATAAAACTGGTAAAAAACTAGAATTAGTCTAAAAGACCAATTCTTATGATACCCTAGAGTAGACGAATGCCCATATGTAATTTCGTATTGTCAACCATCTGTGAAAGTGTGATTTTTGAAGTGGCTTTTACCATATATTTCTAGAGCAATTCGTCGGACAGTAAAAATGATTATAACCAATTTCATAAGATTCCATATTCTGAAGAACTTTTCAGTATAATAAAAACGTTGTTATGGAAGTATTTTAAGAGTGATTGGTCAGGACGTGAAGTCCAAACTGTCAGCATGAGCTGACAAATCACTCGATGACAGCGATAGCACAGGGCGGCACGCTAGCACCTCGGCTAAGGGTGGCGGAGAGTGTGGGAGAGTTCCCGAAATAACCTGCCGCTCTGTGCTATCGCTGTCATCGAGTGATCTGTCAGCTCATGCTGACAGTTTGGACTTCACGTCCTGACCAATCACTCTTAAAATACTTCCATAACAAAATGGCGCCCCACGTTGGGCAATAATATCATAATTTTGATAGCTATTCCTCTCTGAAAATAGCAACTTTCAAACGAAAGTATATTATTAACAAAACTTTTTTACTAGGTTTCCATCCGTCACTCCCTCTTCCATACTCAAGTAAAAATTTATCTACTTGATGTACCATTATTACGTTGTTTTGTACCAAACTTTGCAAATTTCATGAATTCGAGAGTTTCCTAAACCTAATTACATATGTACATATAAAACCCCGAAATCTTTATTTTTGAGACTTCATTACCTAAGTTTATTCTTTTTTTCAAAGTATGTGCAATTTTGATCATGATAATACGCACAGATTTGACACAAAGCAGTATTAACTTTTCGTGTTTTTTAAGATTTCAGTGGTAACCCCCCTTAATGCTTAAGTCACTTGCGATAAATTGCCTTTTTGTGTTTTTGGCTCGGCAATAGTGAATTTCAGGTACCTACTTGAAATATCTTGACAAATTCGATAATAGCTTGCTTTTTATGTAAATATTTCGGTGAAGTTCGGTCACCTGCACGCCTTTTGTTTCCTTTCGATTTTCTCAGGAAATATTTTATAGCAATTGATTTAAGTGGTCCACCTTTTCTTTAATTTAATAATTTGACACGAAGGCATCTTGATATTTTTTCTTTTTTTTTTATAAATTACCTTAAAGAAATTAAAAATATCAAATTATCTCGAATATTTTGGAACTTATAGATAATGATTAAATATGTACAACTTCGCTTGAGGAAAAGCGAATCGCGTCGAAGTCAATGCATCTAAGTCTTAAATCTGTATCATATCATTAAAACAAGATCATAATTTTTCCATTCCCATTTCTTTTGATGGAGTAGTTATTTACGATACACCGTCTTTAGGCATTCTTGGCACTAATATTTTCAGTAAGTTAAGTTGGACACATCACATCTTCTCTGTTGCCAAAGAAGCATCGAAATGTCTTGGATTTCTGACAAGGTATAAGAAATATTTCAGCCCATCGAATCTAGCACTCCTCTACAAGTCCTATATCAGACCTAGAATGGAAAACAATCCCCATATTGCATATTATCCAAAAAAGAGCCTTCAAGCTCATTGGCGATTTGGCAATAAGTTGTCATATTGACTCACTCGAGCACCGCACCGCTCGTCTTAATAATATATAAAAAAATACAAAAACAAAAAAAAAACAGTAACGTGAAAAGCTTTTTGGAGAATACCTTTTTATCTTTGCGGTTTCCTTTTTTTATTTATATATGTTTATTCCTGGCTTCTTTCTCGACAAATTTTATTTCCACAAGCCTTTCGTTTAATTCCATTTTACTAGCTTACTACACAACTTTTGTTTTCAAAATAAAAAAAGAATTTTAACTTGAACTGAAAAATTAATGTCATCTTGATTTTTTATCTGTAATTTTCTCGCCTTTTTGACATTTTGTGTGGAAAGAAAATTTTTGTGTATCAATTTTACCCAAAAACGAAGTGAAATTTGGTAGAATGTTAAGTCTTCGTGACGCGCACATACTTTTACACTCAAAAATTTTGATTTTTTTTTTAATTTTTAATGGGAGTGGGTGATCCTCACAAAAAAACTTTTTTTTTTTTATAATTGGGAAACAAATTAAATTTTTGATGGATTGGTTATAAAGATATAACCCAAATGTACGTAAAAACTCCGTTCCCCTTCCCCTGATCGTCTAGGACGATATTGATTTGATATTATCAGGTTTAGTAGGTATTAAGTTATAGATAACAGAAAAACTGGCGCTTTTCACGACAGTCTCATAGTTGCTGAAAAAAAAAATAGTTTTGTGTTCACTTATAAGATAACTCTCCAAGACCCGATAATAAAGTTTATGTACAGAACCCTGATTGCGCGTCAGGCACGCTCTTACGTTTTTTTTTTTATATTGTGCTAAACTGGACATTATCATCTTGCGCAGATAATTTAGCTTCTATCAATTTTCTAATTTTTGATTGCAATATAAAAAACAAATTATAAAATTTTATTAGTAAAAAGGAAAATCTGGTTTTCTTTATTTGTTTACATTTATGTATGCTTTTTTTTGTTGATGGACTTTAAAACTGTAGCTCAACGTAATTAGTGCCCAAAAAGCAGTAACCCACCTCTTTTCTTTAGCTGCATTTTGGTGCTAATAACATTAGAAAAAATTACATAAATTTTGCATTTTAAATTTAAACAAATTTTTTTTCCGCATCAGAAATTAGTTCGATGTAGTAGTAGTTTATAAAGCTCTTTCCTGCACCCAGAACAAATTTTTGAGGTTCAAATCAATTACAGGATTCTTTCAGTTATGGAAGGTCTTAACTCTGTTGAACTTGGATTATACCGTATTTTTTCGAAAGGATTATAACACACTTTATTAGAAAAGTCGTAATGTTGATTCGAAATCAATGACAGTGTATTAAGTATTACATAATAAAATGACTATAGTTAACTATGTATAACCAATTTTTTAAATACTTTTTCAACACTTCTCTCTTTTTTAAACAATTCGGGACTCGGACACGTCTATTTAGTGCCATAGCAAATATACAAGTGTCGGAAATAAATACATAGAGCTCATTCCAAAGAGAGATTCATTTTCATTATTTTGATAGTCGAGTGAGTCACTTCCTCCATATTTAACAAGCATAGCACTTCATTGAAAAGGACTTGAATACCATAACTTTATGACCATTTATCATCATCATTATTATGAGTCAGTAAGTTTCTGGAAACTTATAAATTTCTATAGAATGTGGAATGCTGTCGAATCAACTCGCACCACTTTCACAGATAATTACTTTTGCTTACTAATTTTCATGAAGTTTTCAAGAAACTAAGAATTTGTTGTGAGCAAATGCATGATGAGTGAAATTTTCATGATTTTTTAATCCCTGATTCCATTAAGAACCCAACTTGAAATTTTCATATGTTTTAGACAGGGACCCAGTTATTTACGGTTTTGGTAATCACCTAAAAAAGTCCCATCAATATTGAATGGTATACTTGAGACATAATGGCAAATAGTTAATAATTGCTAAAAAAACCTTTTAAATCTCATAATAAGAGTTTCAATACAATTTTTTATTTTAAAGTTAATTATAACTGTTACCGAATAATTTTATTTATTTAAGTCCTAAGGGTCCGAAAAGAATTTTATTTTTTTAAGTTTCATATTAACAGTCTCAGTAGACTTTTATACTTTTAATTTTTTTTTCTAATGATAACTGTCTTACAAAGCTTTTATAGATATCAGTTAGTTAGGATGGTTACCAGAGACTTTTATTCATTAAGTCCCAGAATAAAGTCCCATAAGACTTATATCTTTTCAATTTTTCGATAATATTCTGATCGGACTTTTATATTTTACAGTCAGTTATAACAGTTATAGAAGACTCATATTTATTTAAGTCTCATAATGGATTTATCACAGATCTTTTATTGTTGCAGATCGTAGTATTTGATTTTGGATTTCAGGAGTCGGATAGTGTTCTGCAAACTTTTTGTGTTCAAGGTACACCTACCAAATCAAGAAATTTTAGAGGTACACCATAAATGAGAAAATATGTGAAATGAGAAATGTGAGCGTGCTTAACTGAGCATACGCGATCGAAATTTGGAGTAGTTGATAAGGCTGCTCTCATGTCGTAGTCGATCATTCTCAGGCGTTTTTTTTTATTTAATCGTAGTGAGAGTTTAAAAGCCCCAATTCCCATAAGAAGGTCGCTTCAAATGGTAAGAGAATTGCAATAGCACGTTTTGGAAGCAGTGGATACTCATTTTTTTTTATGTAGCCAAAAATATGCTAGCTCTGTTTTAGAAAATTTTAGTTTTGATGTCCCTTCAGTTTTTAGCTCCATGAATTCTTCCTGCAAGTTTATTGGTAAGTGCCCAAGGGAAATGCTATCTGAGAATGGGTTTCGTACCCAGTCCATAGGTTGCAGGTCACACTTAGGAAAATAAGAGTTCATTTTTTCTGATAATAGCTCCATAAGTTTTACTATCAAAGCCTGCACTTTTTTTCTGGATCGGCAGCCATGACATTTGGGAACATTTCATTACTACCATTGGTAACGTGGCTGATCCATAACAAAAAATTAGCGCGAAAAGTTTCAATTTTGTCCGATAACGTTAAAATATTAGAATTCCTGTCCTGTATGTTTTTTTTTTGTTGAACTCATTTAAATGAGCGAATATGTCCGCCAAATATACAAGTTTTGCTACCCATTCTTTAAACTGAGAAACAAAATCTGAACTTTGGCTTCTACCAACGCCTGGGTCTCAGTTTTTAGCTCATAAATTCGTGAAAGCACTTTTCCGCTAGAAAGCCATCGTACTTCTGTATGAAATAAAAGTGACTGATGATATGCTTCCATATTTCCTGACACACTGCATTAAACAGACGAGACTTCAGCTGTCGTGACCTGATGTAATTGACAACTTTTGCGACTTCTTGAAGGACAGACAACAATTTACCAGGCAGAGACTTCATCATCAGTGCTTCCCAGTGTAAAAAGAAATGTAAATTTTTCATATTTGAGCTTTTTTTCAGAAGTCCTGGTTACAAATCAACTAATTTTTGCTATCATAACTGCTGCACCATCTGCGCAAATGCTTATGCAGTTGTGCCATTCCAAATTATGCTCACTGAAGTACTGGTCTGTTACTTTGTATATTTCTCCGCCGGTAGTAAGTACCTATATACAGGGTGTCCCATACGTACCGCATTTCCTTTATACCCCGAATTACTCACTCAATTTCGAGAAATAAATTGTATGGTAGGAGAGCCGGAAAATGCACGGTGTGGGCGGTAGGGGGGTTTACGATTTTTAGTACTGTTTCCACTTTACACCTTGTAAATTTCTTGATATACACCCTATCAAGGATTTATCTCAGGTGATAGCAAACCATCTAAGCTTTGCAATGAATGTCCAACCAGCCCTACTGTCATCTTCAATCTTAAGTTGTAGTACGTCAAAGTCCAAAAATTGGAAAAAACATCCTATTTTTTTCAAATTTTAACGATTTTTCCGCCAAAATACATAATAAATATACAGTTTATTTACAAGATTTAGAGACCCCGGAATGTTATCTTTAATTTGACTATGCACACGTACCTACCTAAATGCAACCGTTTTTGAGATATTACCGTTTCTATGATTCATAAATTCATGAATTTTTTGCTAATTTGCGTGGAATTGCATAAATTAGACGCGATTTCTATTGTTATTAGCAAAATTAATGAAATTATGCATCATAAAAACGGGAATATCTCAAAAACGGTAGCATTTAGGTAGGTACATATGCAGGATCAAATGAAAGGTAACATTCGGAGGTCTCGAAATCGTGCAAGAAAGTGCTATCCTTATATTGGCTTTTAGCGGGAAAATCGTTGAAATTGAAAAACAAATTGAAAAAAAAAAAAATAACTGCCGACGGAAAAGGAATAGAGGGGTGGTTGGACATTTGTTGGAAACCGTAGTAGATTTACTATCACCTGAGATGCAAGTCACCTTCATAGGGTGTATAACAAGAAAGTTACACGAAAGTTACATGGTATGAGGATAGAAAGAACAAAAATCACAAAACCCCCCCTACCGCCCTCACCGTGCATTTTCCGACTCTCCACCCATACAACTTTTTTCTCGAAATTGAGTAAGGAATCCGGTGTATAAAGGAAATGCGGTACGTATGGGACACCCTGTATATGCGACAAAATAAAAAGTCTTTTATATCACATCCGTCAATGTACCTCATACATTTGAGAAGAGATGCGCGTGACCACTGATATCAGTAGACTCGTCAGTTTGTAGCGCGAAAAGTCCACTAAGTCTTAATTTTTCAAATAAAGTTGATTCAATGTCGCTAGAAATATCATTAATGCGATGGGGAGATTATTTCCGCTGACGCAGGTATTTTTTCGATTTGCTTAGTGGCTTCTTGGCTAATCATAATCTTAACACCTTCTTTGCAAATAAGTAAAATTAAAGTTTCAGCAACAGAATGAGGTTTCTTGGATTTAACTAACATATTAGCGATCATGTAGCTTGTTTTTTGCGCTTTGTCTAATGTTTTGAAAGACGAACTCATGAGAGTTACCTGTTTCTTAAACTGGTCTTTCAAAGGTTGAAAAATGGCTTTGTCTTTTTGAGCCACCGATGGGTATTTAGCACTTAAATTTTGCATGAATTTACTGGGCACCATCGAATTATTACTCAGAGTTTCTCCACATTTTGGGATTGGGCTTGATTTTTCTCGGCAATATATAAAGCCATAACTTACATAGCTCTTATCAATTAACAAGCCTAAGTTTTTCTTGGTCGACTCTGCTTTTTCATGGAAATCATTAGTTTCACTTGACAATCAGGTACATAATGTGTAGGTTTCATATTTCTCATCTTTCTGAAAAAGCTTGCCATTTTTCCGGGGCACACCAACTTATGCCTACGGTACACAAGAGTGCCGCGGCACACACTTTGCGGTACACTGGGATAGTCTGTAGATCCATTATAAGACTTAAATAAATAAAAGTCTTCTACATATAACTGGTAGCAGTTATGGACTGAATGAAATTTATAAAAGTCTTCTAAAACAGTTAGTTATCTTGAGACTAAAAAATTAAAAGTCTTATTTCTTAGTCTAAGGTAAAAGTATAAAAGTCTACTAAAAGTGTTATCATAAGACTTAAATAAATAAGTCTTCGGTAGCAGTTATGACTGTAAAAAAAATACGTCTAATAAATAACTATTAACTTATGATCTAAAATTTTAAAAGTCTTTACAGTTATACATAGAACTAAAAAAACAAAAAAATTAAATTTTAACTATTATTTCAAGATTTTTTCAAAAAGTCCCTTAAAGTTACGGTGTCTAGTTTTTTAGGATAATATAGATAGAAAAGAAAACGTTTTCCAGTATAAAGGATAAAATTCTTATTCTTGATGTCCTTTGTCGCATATATTTGTAACATGCTATTTTGTTTAGATAGCTTGAAATCTTATCTTTCAAATGTTGTTCCATATTTCACTGTGAATGAATGAACTTTTAAAGAAGGAAGACAGCATGTTTTTTTGAAATTTAAAAAATGCTATAACACGCAAAATACGCAATGCATATGGAAAATTAATAATTCGTATTTTAGTTTTTACAAACCCTCCAATTATGTAAATTTTCAAAAAATTTGTGATGGTCATGTCACACATGTCGCCTATTTGATATGGAATAACCCTCAAGACAATCTTATACACATATCCTTCCTTTATTGTCTCAAAATATAAAAAAATCAACGAGATAAATGTAAATAGATAAAATTATCTCTTTCGCTGTATATAGTATGCTCATATCGACCACATTCCTGGCAGATGGCCTTAGAAAAAAACAAACAAACCACAAGATACTTCCAAAGTCATGCTGTAATTTCTTTCTTCCACTTTTAAAGGTAAGACAATTAATATATTTCATTAAAATACAAACAAATCACAAATATTTTTAATTTTCTTAAACCACTGTAAGAAAATTAAAGCTCTCATCGATTCAAGGCGGCTCGGCTAATGGCTCATTGGGGTTAGCTTTAGCTGTCACTGTCACATACTCAGGTTTAACTTTACAGTTTCTGTTTATTTAGTTTTCAGATAGAACTGTTTTCTAAAATTTAACCTTTATAATGTCACCTATAGAAAAATTTAAGCCTCCTGAAACAGAATTGGATTGGATCCAATTGCGCAAGGATTATGGAAGTTCCTTACCAGAAAATAATGAAGATAAAATGATTCGTAAAATTAAGGAAAACCCTCTTGTTCCTATAGGTGTGCGAACTTATATAATTTCATAAATTCAATTGCAACTGATTTAATATTAAAATAAGGTTGTTTGGCAACAATGTGTGCACTCGGATATGGCTTGTGGAGCTTCAGAAAAGGCGACCGAAATATGTCTCAGTTAATGATGAGGACTCGAATATTAGCACAAGGCTTCACAGTTATTGCACTCATTATTGGTGTGGGAATGACTTATAAGAAAAAAGAATAAATCTATAAAAAAAAAATTGTACTATTTTTTGTTTTAAATAAATTTGATTAACAGAAACCTTTGGCTGTTGTTGATTATATTTCATCGTGCCCGAAATCAGTGATTATTTTCCTTCCAATTCATTTAGATGAAATTACTAAATACAAATTTATTTAGTAATAGAATAGAAAAGCATTTGCACTCCGTTGTCACCGATAATGCGACATTTGAGATGTGAACTACGAATCCATTGTCGCTACTACGGCGACATGACTTACTTACGTTATCACTTACTAAGTATAAACTAATGCTCAGTTTTCGAGAACTGTCGGAAAAGTATCAAAATTTGATTCTTTTGGACTGCGTAGTTTAGTTTTATCACTTCGAGCCCTTCTGTAAATTCACTTATCCAATGTAGTTCTCGACTTGTTGTTGCACTTTATAGATAGGTAGGCTAGAGTGCAAGAACCTCAGATTTGGCTCCGTTACGACGTTAGGTACATCGAGTAAGTAAAAGATAATTGGCATTATCGATAGAATACAAAATTTCTTAGCAAACTAACAACTGAGCAATGCACAGTCTCACTGCGGTAGAAAGTAATATTGGACCTATAAATTAAGATAAAAACAATGTAAAGCTTAAAGTAAATCCTAACAATGTTAAATAACATAAGATGCACGCAGAGTTATATATCAGTGCCTACAGTAAGGTGCTGATCTATAGCTATAAAGATGGAATGATAAGTACCTACGAAGGATCCCATCCTTGTGGTCATTGTTTGTTTTTCAGAAATAGAATAGAATTGAAACGCATTTATTAAAGAATCGTTACGCTACGTTACAACGTTAGAACATCGAGTGAGTAAAAGCTAGTTGGAATTATCGATAGAATACAAAGTTGTTTAGCAAATTAACAAAGGAGCAATTCATATGAGATGGAAGCTCTTTGGCCCCCATACTTATGCTATGAAATATATGAAATATTTATTTTTGGAATCATTTCTTATTCGAAAATAATCGTCGAAAAGGTGTTCTATAACATACCAATCAAATTTCCGATGTGTTAGTCGCCAACACTCCGGAATTCAAATCGAAATGAATGAACCACATTGAATACTGGTCTACAGAGCATTTCTTGTCACTTATTTAAACTGAGAACTTTTCATTCATCGAGATAATTACACTATAAGGGCTATAGATAGCACGTAGGTGTCAAATCAAAGAAGAGGGTCCACATTTTAAAGTTTTTATAAGAAAATGTTATGCCTATTAACTGTAAAAAAAAAACCAAAAAATGGTAAGAAAAATCCGAAAATTAAATGATAAAACGAGGAACAACCATTTTTGCCGAAGAAATTGCTCTTCTTGTCAATTATTACATACATTTCTATGCTTATCAAATGTAATTCTTAATTGTCTTGTCAATTTGTGTACCATGCAGTAAAAACAGGGAGACATTTTGTTGTTTGTGAAAAAGTGAATATATTTTTAAAAAGTCTCTGAAATTATAGAAATCCTGCAAAACAAGCAAATGGAAAAAAACGGGGCCTAAATCGATTTTCAGTGTGATATCCCATGTATAATATATAATTATGTAATGTTTTGAAAAGAGCAATTCAGAGCTGGCAATATTTAGATTCGGTCGCATTTTCAACATGACATGGCTATAGTTCCTCATTTTTTCAGGGCTTAAAAATTGTGACTACGCTTATTTTAACGTAGACTATTACCTCCTTCAAGTAGTGTGAACAAAAAGATAAGCGTTATATGTTAAATAATGCACAACTTTATTTCACCATTCTGTTCATTTAATTCCTCCATTTAAAACTGACTTAAAACTCTGTGACCTATATAATGACGGTAATTAGGAATTGATTATTCTGTGCTATATAACACCATGCGTCAGCTTTTTACTAACTGACTATTTCGTGTTGCCAGCCGTTACGCAAATATATTGCAACTCCCCCTGTATGCTTTGATATTGAGTCGCACCTTACTTACTAACCATTTATCTTAATTTCAGGATCCCCTGTATCCTCAACGGAATGTGTTTCACTTAACAAAATGAGATCATAGATATTCTACTTAGCGTTCCAATTCATACAAATTAACCGAGTGAGTCCCTGAATATTCATATAAATATTTTAAGCAATCCTTTCCGTTGACTTTTACTTCTGTAGCCGGGCACTTCCAACTCATTGTATTAAATCCTACCCAACTTTTCGTTCTTCGTACAATTTATGCAATTTGTAATTTACTATTTTTACCCTTGGTAGTTCGTTACCCCAAGCCCTCTTTACTTTTACTACCCCCTCCCACCCGGCGGCATTCACACTGCGTATTAATTAATTATCCTTCAATCTTTATTCAATCCAGAACAATAAATAATAACTGAAATATAAGATTTTACCGGGTTATTTGCAATTTGTACGATTTTTCCAATTTTCCCAATTGTTTTGCAATTATTATGATTTTTTCAATTTTTTTTTTTAAAAAACGTTATTAATTAATTTATTGATAAGCAGTGGATATATATATGTACCTCCCCCTTATACCTCACCCCGTACACAGTTTCGCCTCACACATTTTAATATTCCACGATCATATAATTCTACAAATATCAAATCTCTGTCTAAAACAAAAATGAAGTGCCCCTCCCCCGTGCACAAGGTGCTGCGGAAAACTCCAAATTTTGGGTAAAAAATAAATTTCTCTATAAGATCTATTTTTGTTAAAGAAAAACGACCAAATTAAAATTGCACAAAAAAACTCGTTATTAAAATTTTCTGGACTAGAACCAATTTCGGTTGTCCGAATAGGGCGCCACCAGTATTTAATGAGGACGCCACCAGGCCGGCAATAGATATGACCCAAGATATATAAATAGAAGACAGGCTATTCCCATTAAAATGTTGACACTTGCAGCTGATAGTCTGTGACGTAGTTCTGTGACGACTAATGTATATACATTTTTATAGGAAAGACAGAGAGAGGAGAGGGAGTATTGTGTTCTCTGTATCGTGGTTCGTTCGTAATGGGAATTTTGTATTCTATATATACATTGGTGATTTCCTATACATTTTCACGATATTTCGTCCCTAATGGCGGAACTTGGTTCGTAATGGGAATAAATTGTATTCTACATACCTTGGGCACAGTATATTCTACTTCGGCTCAGAACGACAATGACGGTTATTGAAACTCGTGGCGTGAGTGTCGAAAAACCATAATGAAAGTGAGTGGCGCTGCTATCGCTTAGCATAGAGGATGTAATCGTTAATTCATTTCAGAGTAATATAACAGATGTCTCTACAACAAGTTGAATTATTACCTTTTGAATCATTTTAAGAGATGTCAGTTAGAGCTCACCCAATTAAACACAATTCTGAGAATCGACATTCGCCAATAGTTCTGGGACTCCTCCGTTGGAAACGGCCCCATCGGCGAAAAAAGCAAATATCGTATGCGCCCGCGACACTAGCGCCAATAGTTTTGGGACTCCTCCGTTGGAAACGCAAAGCAATTTGGGACTTAAGCCAATACTCAATCCTCACATGGAGACATATTTTTCCTCACAATAAACAATCGATGGTTATATTCGCACACAACCAAAAGCGCCATGCGCAGTAGAAAGACCTTAGAATATAGAACAAACAGGAATGGTTGAATCGTGTAAAATTCGTGTACATGAGCGTAATTTGTCAAGAGCAGGAGGTTATACATAGGAGTAAGTGAGATGCTGGGAGAAAGATTTGTCAAAGCTGGGTGCAGAATTGTCAAATGTGATTTTGTTTTGTGAACAGGTTTATACAATTTGAAATTCTTTTGCGAAATTTAACAAAAGTACGGAAGTAATTCTTTTCAAAACTATTTATGTTTGAAGTTTATTTTGTGCAAAGTTTGATAGTGCCACTAGTGCCTGTTAAAATCTTCATATCAATTAAAAAATCAGAAATGAAGTGTTCGGTCAGTGATTGCAAATATAAATTGGATTATAAACTAGGGAATCCCGTTTGAGGCAACTTCACTATCTAAATTATCTTTTTTGTTAATAGAAGCAAAGTTTTATATTAATTAAATATGTGAATTGTTTCAAAATAAAGCAGAAAAAGAACATTTTTTACCACAGATGCTCCTCTCAAAATATTTGTTTACTTTTTGCAAATTGACAAGTTGCTTAGAATAGGGATGGCGTGTAAATACATGTAAAAATGGACTACCAACACAACCAGAAATTCATTACGCAAAATCTGGCTTATCACCATTCCTGTTTGCTCTATATTCTAAGAGAAAGACGCCATCTAAAAAAGAAATTTTGACCGATCAAGTTGTGACATTTTACGTGAAGAGTATTTTATTTTGGGCTTGAGGATTTAAATAATCCTTCCGAAAATATAATTTTATAGTCAATTACTGCCGCTCTTTAAGTTATACCAACATTTGAACTCATAGTGAGCGCACAGTGCTGTAAAATCTTGGAAATTTCGTAATTGATCCGCCGATGAGAGCAAAAAAGTGAACTCATACATTTCTGTGACTTCCCTCCAAGATCTTTTGTAAACTTGTTTTTTCGATTTGTGGGATACTGAACTGACATAAGATTACGTAGGCAAGTACTGCTGGAAAAAATATTCAAGTGGTTTTCCTGCCAAATAAGGTGGAATTAAACAAATCGCGTTAGTTTTGGGCAGAAGAAGTCAATTATGAGCGGCTGGTGTTGAAAAGTTTTATTTACAGGTGCGTTAATATTCATTAACCTGAGTTGAGTTATGGTTTGTTTGTAGTGTCCGACCGAATTCCATGAAAGAATTTCTACTAGCGTTGCTTTAGTAGGTGTGCATCAAATAAAATTTTTGTGTGTTTGCTTTGCGTTGGTGTGTTGTTCGATTGGATTCAGTAAAATTTTAAAGAATAAATCAGTTAATTTATACCTTTATCTTCCGTAGATATTTAATATTAAATTGATTGAAAGATGAGTTACACACCGAAACAGCAGGGTTCGGGAGGGTCTGGCGGACAATCTTCGCAGCAGGCGAAAGCTTTGGCTGGCATAACCCAACAGATGCAGAATCTGGTCCACGGCCAGAATGCCCTCCCGCAAGCCGCACAGGCAGGTTTGGGTGCTTTCGCTAATTTGAATATGACGTTACAGCATCAGCAGCAGCAGCAGCGGATTGAATCAATAATCAGGGAACAACAACTGTTATTTTCTGCAAATCCACAATTTCAGCAACACTTTCAACAGCAAATGCAACAAAATGCCGCAAAAGAACCACTGGCATTAACACGAAGTCCAGCAGAACTTCTAAACAAAATGCAACAGCACCATCAGCAACAGGCTAATGGTAGCACGAGCGCAAACAGTTTAGCGAGCAATTTAACGAGTCAACAATTACAGCAACAATTGCAGGCTTTCTCACAAAATCCAGCTAATCTTATGCAACAAATTCAAGCATATCAACAATACCAGATGCAACAGCAAAACAAACAAAAAATGTTGTCTTTAAATCAAGCTCAACAGTCATTAACAAGCTTACAAGCTCAGCAACATATGCAACAGATTCAACAAACATTACAACAGCAACAACAAAAATTGATGGCAACTCACAATAAAAATCTGAGTGCAGGCAATCAGATAAAATCGTCGACTTCATCAAATTCACAGGCATCTCAACCGGTTCAACCAAACAATAATCTACCAAATAAGCCGCAAAATAAAATGAGCGGAAGTTCTTCTACACAACAATCAAAACTAACCAATGCGCCTCAAAGTTCTAAAAGTGCAACTGCTCCAAATATAAAGAACTCAGGCCATCCTTTGGGCACACCCAAAACAACAACAAGCCCACAGCTTGGAAATAAACCAATCGTATCCCCTAAGATACATGTTAATGCTACGCCTCCAACAAAATCATCATATAAACCTCCTACTCCTCCAGCTAAGCCAGCTACTATTACAAGTTCATTACCTCCAAAAAGTACCATTTCACCCAGTTCATCACCGAAGCCAGCAAATGCAAGTGCAAGTACTGCAATAACAAATGTTTCCAGCACTGAAGTTCCGGTAAAGGCTGCTCCGATTTTGGCACCAGTGCCAAGTCAAGTAGCTTTGGTTACTACACCGTCCGTTGCTCCTCCTAAACCTTGTGTTTCACCTGCAGCACCGGTGGCTGTTGTTGGATCTCAAGAAGCCGAACAAAAGAAGGCGGAAGAGCCAAAACAAATCGACGAAGAATTGGTAATAAAAGAATCTGAAAGTCAGATACAAAATGATAAACCAGAATCGGAAGAGGAAAACGAAATTGAAGAAAAACTTGAAAGTGAAGCTGATATAGAAAAGGATTCAAAAAGTCGTGAAGAAAAGGATTCAGACACTCGCGAAGAAAAGGATAAAGATAATAAAAAAATAGAAGAAAATGTCAAAGTTGATACTCCCAAGATTGATGAGAATCCTGAAAGTGTGATTTCAGATGCAGACCCTTCAACTGCAACTAATATTACATCAGAAAGTGTTTTAAAAACTGCAGCTAAATCTGAAGAAACTACCGAAAATAATACGCAAAAGGCAGCAGTAAAGCCAAAGTTATATCAAAGAAAAAATATTCATAAATCGGATAATACAGCTCCAGAAACACAAGTAACCCAGAAAGAGCAAACTTCAAAAGCTGAAAAGAGAAAAGCCCCTGTGGTAAAAGAAGTATCCAATGTGGAAAAAACTCCTAAGACGCCTATAATGGATATGTCGGATAATAGCGATGAGAGAAGAGGCCAACGCCATCGTCTTAAAACAATTTTATATCAAAGTCCTTTGCCTGAGTTAGCATTTATCGCAAAGTTATCTGCCAGTGAAATATCGGTTTCTCCTAGGAATAATGATGAAAAGTTGACAATTTTCTATAAGAACGAATATTTAGCTGTACGTAATGCAGACGGTGGATTCTTTTTATGTCAAGCTCTCCAGAATGTCTTTAAATCATCTCCTCGCATACGTATTCGATGGATGTCTGAAGAGAAAAAGGATAGCAATGTTTACATTCCTGACTTTTATGATAACACAGACATTGAATGCGTCTTAACCACTGTGGAAATGGAAAAGATTAACAAAAATAGCTATCGATTACCGGAGTCCGAACAAGGTCGAATCGAAAATATTTTGAAAAAAGCTATTGACGTTGAAAAAGGTGTACTACCACGACCAAACGTAACAGAAGAAAATCCTGATGGACGTAAGAACATTCGATTTCTTTTATTATCATATTACTTATTTTTGTATTTATTTACAGTGGACATTTCCCTTTATAAAAATGAATCTCAAATTGAAAAGAAAACTCCAGCTAAGAAACGGAAATTAAACAACAGCACTAAGAAGAGTTACTCCAAATCAAAATCATTAAAAAAGAAGAAAAGATCAAAACCGAGAAAAGAACGTGATTCCTCTGATTCAAATGCGGAGGAATCAGAAGAGGAAACTGATGACAAGGAATATAAACCCAGTCAAAAAAAGAATCTTGTTACACAACCTAAACTTAGAGCCCAACGTTCTCCGTTGGCTAGAGCTCGGGCAGCATCTCCAATAACAATTAGTAAGGGACTTTCCCCTCGAAGCCGAAAATCAGTGCCTCAAAAGGTAAATAGTATCTATGATCTGATTATTTGATAAGTTGCTAAAATCTTCGAGCTTAACATTGAATATGCTCTCTGATGTTTACAGTTAATTAATAGGAATCCATTAAAAACAATTTTTCAGTTTGTCTCGTATTCTTACTTAGGTCTCAGAAATTTCTTGTGGATTCGAAATTTTTCAAGTGCGTGGATTCCAAACAGTTATGTAAAAAAAAACTCATTGAGCTCCATATTATGGGTAAATTTTACTGGAAGGGCTTGTCATCGGAGAGCACTCTTACCTTTTCTTTGTCCAATCACCTTTTTGCTTGTAGTATTGAATCTTTACGATTCAGACACGAAAATATCCATTTTAATGGAATGTATATGGTACACACAATACGCTTTAATTTCAATCAGGTTCAACCCTGAACTAACAGATTTCGACATACACCCACTGATAGGGAGAGAGAGGTCATTGATATACTGAACACGGAAACTATCGAATATAGCCACATCCCATAATTTCACAAACTGATACCTGCACTTGAGGGATTTGAGTTGGGAAATACTTTCAATATACTGATAATATATTAGCTTCATGATGTTCTTATGTTTTTCTAGATCTCTGAAGCTTACAGGAGAACAACAGGTTGCATACATATCTCTTAGTGGATATGACCTATACTAACCTAATACCATAGATGGCACAAAAACTAGATGTCATACTAGAGTAGAGTATACAGATTGTGAAATGGGTAGTGCATTCTGGAATGGATCATAACATATTTTAGAGCGTGCCGAAAGCAAATGTTTTTATAATAGCAGTTTTGTATACATTTGATCGACTTCCTCAACACTTCACATACGAAAAAATATGATTCACTCAACGTATACGTCATTTCAAATGTTGTGGTTCATTCCGGAATGGACCACCCAGCCATATAAATTTTGTATACTGGTTTTGGTACTGGATGCGACATCTAGTTCTTGTGCCATCTATGCTAGTACCAATTAGTCTAATTACAAAGATGCTGATGTTTCATTTAAATTTGTACATCACAGTTTTATATATCTTAATCAGCTGTCAGATACTGAATGGAAAGGAGTTCCGGTAATCTGAATAGTTTGCAGTGATGAAGGTATCTAATACCGATTTCCATTGTTCACGTTTTCTAGCAGAAGTGTTTCACTTTTCTTGCAGTGGTACAAGAATTCGTTCTATTGATGAGAACTGCTAGAAAAAAATGTACGTCAAAATGACCTTTAGTTATGTCCATTTCGCTGAGACCATTTCAGGGTTGCACTTTTTCTGGCAGCGGAGAACTGGGAGCACTGAGGTCCATCAAACATATTACTGTCATATTCCTTGTATTTGTGGACACACGTATTATATACACGGAACTGTTAAACGTAATAAATGCTCTTTATTGATATATACAAACAAATTTCTTCTTAACTTTATGCCAATTACCCAAATGATTTTTTTTGCTTCATTTAACTCCAAAATTTCACAAATAAGCCCGACAGTACACTTTGACAGAGCAATTGACAATTCAATTTGAATATGTATTTGTAACACCGAAAAAATATCCAGTGCCAAATAGGAGAAGTCAGTACAAACCTCGTGTTGCACTTCTGTTATAAAGATTGTCCCATCGAACATTTTCAGTGTTGCACTGCTGGAAAAAGTGCAATATTGCTGTTGCACTGAAGTCCCATCGAAATCGACATTACACTCAAAAAATCTGCGGTGGTATGTTGGAAAACACATCTATATGAGAAATGTCATTGAGCATAACATCTATCTTAATAATAATAATTTTATGAGTTCATTATAAAGCTTAAATTAACAAAAATATGTATTATAAACATTATCTTTTAAAATTAATAAATATATTTTCTCGCTTTAGTTCCATTGGTAGGTGGTTAAATAACTTAGTCCCTTATACAACAATGAATTTTGTGCTGATATTTCTGCTGTATGGTTATGTCGCAAATGGGATTTATTTTTATCTGTAGATATTTAGGCAATTGTCCTGTTTTTACTTAAAATATAAACTTATGTCGATTTCGATGGGACCAAATCAGTATTGTACTTTATTTTTTTGCAGTGGACTAGGAGCACTGAAGCCCATCGAACATATTTCTGTCATATTCCTAGTATTTGTGTATACACATATCATATGGAACTGTCAACTTCAATATGTATTTGTATCACCGAGAAAATATCCACTGCAAAGTGGGGAAGTCAGTGCAAACTTTTGTTATAAAAGTTGTCCAATCGAATATTTTCAGTGCTGCAATGCTAGAAAAAGTGCAACACCAGTATTGCACTGAAATCCCATCAAAATCGACTTTAAACACATTAAATTCAATTCTGTTTTTGCATTTCATTAATGGCAGTGCTTGTAACATGTGTCTAACTGGTGGAAATCTATTGCATTTTAGTACACATCTCATAGCCTTGTTTTGGAGTATTTGTAGATTAGATTATATAGCAAAAAGGATAGGTTATGAGGAAGAAAAACTTAACCATTTTTCTTCATGTATTACAACCGCATCGATATGTTCGTTTTAATCAGGATAGTAGTAAATTACGATTGTTTCAGAGCGGGCACATAATTTAGTGGTTGAAACTTTATTAAGTACATATTGAAGAGATTTACTAGAAGAGATCCGATTATATCGAGTTTTTAAATTTATAATTTTATAACTTTTTAAATTTTTACGAATTTTCCTGGTGCGCAATTTTTTTTTTGTGATAATATTTCTTAAGGTATTTACACGGTGAGAGACTTTTGTTCTCCGGTTTACAGAGACTAAAATCTCCGAAATGTTTACACGGCAAGAGACTTGATATTTTCTGTCAATTTCTAAAAAAAGAGCTCGCATCGCTTCTTTTCTCTATCCCAGTTGATTGATTTTTTTTACGTAGGCATGTTCGCAGAAGCAAGTGCTGTTCTTAAGAAGCGAAGAAAGAAGTTTTTTGAAGGTATCTTTTGCTCGTGATTATTTGTATTAAATTTCATTAAGTTGATTAAATAAACCAATATTTTCCCTTTTATTATCACTTTTATTAACCAAAACTTCAGTAGATTACTTACTATGAATATCACATTGAAAATGACAAAAGCGATACTTCGCAGAATGGTGGAAAAATCCACAGATTCGTGGAAAATTAAATGAAATCAGTCCTTGTTGCACTTGTGTTGGAGATCATAAAATAATATTCGATAGAGCTTCCAAGTGATAGGTATAGAAGCTCTTGAGTTACTTACTTGCTCCTTTGCCTATTTTGCGTGATGTGAATATTCTTCTAAATAGCTTCCAAATGATGATCACGTCGAGCCATCATTGATTTTATATTGAAGCATTGTTGGCTTACCCTTTGGTTACGTCAGCAAGACGCGGCATCGTCGATTCGAGTGAGGCGCTGCAGATTTTTGTTCTACTTGCCCAGTCTTTTTATGTATTAGTTTGTTTATCAGTTGGTCTTATCAATAAGTGTTGTTTTATAAGTTAACACAACAAACATTTTTTTTCAGCAACTATACGACAGCTACAGTTTTCCTACTAACCATGATAATATCAAAAATTTAGCTTTAGAAACCCAGAAGATCAGGGGAGGGCGGTATTTAGTGGCACATTTTGGAGCTATATATTTATAACCAATTCACCAACAATTTTTAAAACAAAAATATGTTTTTTGGGCTGCCCAATCATGGTTCTCTTAGATTAAGGAAAGAATTCTCCCCAGCTTTCAGTTAATTTTATGCAATGTGTATGATATAGCCCTAATATACCAGTGGCTGGCATAGTTATGCCAATGCATGCAATGCGGTTGTGTGGGGCTCCAGCGAGCCACAAACGATTCTTTTATTTTGAAACTTTTTCGAGTAGCCTAACGGTTTTCGTTCCTAACACACCGGCGTGGTTACTATCCGCAACCGTCGTGCAAGCACAATATCCAACCGACATAATCGGAAGCGTTGCTACTTCAGGCTCTCCTCAGTGTTAAGACACTACGGCCAGAAATTGGGAAGATACACACGGTTAATGAATTGGGCGAACTTATAATTATAATCATTAAATTCAATTATATGAATTCGAGTTTCTCCGAAGTCTACACTTTGTTGCTTCTTTTTAACGATTCCCGTCACCGTTGCATCCGCGGAACTGTCATCTCAAAACTCAAAATAATAAAAAACTATCTTCGAAATTCAATGGGCCAAGAGCGCTTATCGCTATTAACACTACTGAGCATAAAGGCAGGAAAGGCAGAAAGAATGGATGTCTCGAAACCAAGGACTTCACAAGCTCTAAATCTGGAAAGGAAACATTTTAAAATTACCGCGCTATTGTATGATATGTAGTAAGCTATGTTACCATTTAAAATTAAAACTTAATGATTTTCTACCACAGGCTCTCTATATTATTTTCTGTATAAACTGTGACTAGTTATGCCACTGTAATATACTCTATACAAAGTTTTACAATTATATTTAGGCTTCTTTCTTCTTTCATCACCACTGGAAAATCATTATAAAATTGAAAAACCTCTAGTTAACAAATCTTATACTTAAATAACATTTTTATTTTATGTCTGTGCATCGGTTACCAATGTTGTTCTAGCTCTTAAATATGGCGGAAGATAATCTCCGTTCTTGGATCTTAAATATAAACTTCAACACATTCAAGTCAATTCCCTGTGTCACATTCATTCACTTCAGAGTTGAGCTGAGAGCATCCATCGAGAGATACTTCCCAAATCATGAAACAAAAGCTCTCTAAGTTGCATACCGTAGTTTTGAGGTATGCTTATGGGCAACATGGAAGTACTGTTTTGAAAAAGCGACTGCTGAAGTATTCCCCAGGTGTTTTGCCTATTCTGTTTTCACGATTTATTAATCATTTCGAGAAAAATTTTCCCAGAAATTTTTCTGCATTATGTATAACATGTAAACGCATAAAAATAACTTGTGATCACTGACATATATAATATGGACTTACTACGTTCATAGAAATATACTCCAAAAAGTGGGCTCACTTATATTGCCGACTCTTTCGGACTAACCACCTAGTACCAACTGAGAAAACTGTAAACAAAAAAGAAATAAGTTTGTTCGTCGAAATAAATGTTTTTAAATTAATTATTTAAGGTTATTACTGATAAAAACTGTTCTACAAAAGGCAATTTATTCATCAGATACGCGACAGATTTTCGAAACGTTTTATTAAAATCACTTTTCGAACTGTGTGCTATCTTTTTCAACTTCCCGCCAATGATTTTTTCAATGTTGGCACCGACGTAAGAACTTTTTTTTTTATACAAGCAATTGTGCCCACGTGAAATAGAAAGTTAGCAGTCCATCTTATATATGTCAGTGCTTGTGATGTAAAGTTATCAGGTAGGTAAAAAATTAAACGAAGAGAGACGTAAAAAGTGGTATGCATCTTCTTGAATGATAACCAAACTGTCCTCTTTTTGGGCAGTAATATAATATGTATTTGCATATACAGTGGTGGGCAAAAGTACAGAAACCAAACGTCTTAAGTGTATGCTTTGTATGTTAAGCAAAAATGGAAAAGATTTTAAGTTAAAAATCACTCAAAATTTTGAAGAGCACATCGTAAATGATTGTAGTGGTGAAAATCCAAAGTTTTATTATAGTATGCAATATAAAAGTTAAAGAAAAATAAAAAAAAGATCACATTTTCACGCTGACAAAAGTATGGAAAATCAGAAAAGAAGTAACATTAATGATAAAAAATACCTGAAAAAAATTTTTTTTTTTTTTTATATATAAAATGGCTTATTTAAATAATATTGTTGGTTTTACCTCCTATCCGTTTGATTTTATAACTTCATGGCATCTTCGCGCAAGCTCCTCACTAATTTTTTACATGTGCTCGGATTAACGCTTTCCAATTCTCGTTTTACCATTTCCCATAGCTCAGTAGTGTTTGTCATGGATCCCTTAATAGAATGTAATGTCCACCGAAGAGGCGTTTTTGATTCAGCGAATGGGAGCATAAAGCTTCCCAAAATAATATCTCTATACTTAAACTTGTCCATAATCCTGTCAATTTAAAAAAAATGGTTCAGTAGCCCTTGACGAAAAGCATTCCCAGACTATGATGAATCCACCGCCATGCTTAACAGTAGAATGGTATTTATGATCATATCTGTCACCTTTGAATGTCGCACATTTCTCAAGCCGTCAGAACCAAGAAGTTTAAACTTAGAATAATCGTTCCAAAGCATGTTATCCCATTTTTTTTAAGGCCACGAGCATTGTTCTTTTGGAAAAGCAGTTCGCAGCCTATTATTTTTCTTGGATATCAACGGTATTTTTGCCGTACAGCGCCCAAATAATCTTATTCCATCTAGCTTTCGTCTAACAGTCCTCGAGTTTATTATTAGCATCATGTTCATGTATTACATACTTTTCTACTGAGAGTCCTTTTAATCAACACTCTTGTTTGTCTTCTTAGGTCTTCTAGATTTTGGAGCAACTTCAATGCTTCCGCGGGTTTTTAATTTATTTTTATAATTTTGCTGATTGTTCACTTCAATACTGAATTTCTTCGCAATTTTTATTATTTTCAGTCTGTGTTTATAAATAATTTTCAGTAGTTGCTGAAGAATTTTTATAGCCATTTTTACTTAAAAAAAAAAAAAAAAAAAAAAAAAACAGCACAACTGACAAATAGTAAACCGTTATCTTAAGTGAGTCAGTAATGAATTGTTTCCATACTTTTGTCAAAGTGAAAATATGACCGTTTTAGGTATATTTTTTATTCAATATGTAAAGCGCTAACAAAACTTTTAATTTATCGTTATTGCAATAATATATATACAATATTCTGTTAATAATTTTGAGTGTAAGTTTCTAACTTAATTAAAATCTTGTTCCATTTTTGCGTAAAGTACCAAGGATCTACTTAAGACGTTTGGTTTCCATACTTTTGGCCACCACTGTATGTAGTCCTAGATCGAGAGTGGTCCCGCTACAATATCCATAAAGGAAAATTGAAAATTTTTGTTTTTTTATATTGATTCAAATATGTAAGAAAAACAAAAATTTCATTTTTAGACTACCAATTCAGGAAAGAATGAAGAAAATACAGATGTATCTTCACCTCCGACCAGTCGAAGTGATCGTGCCAAGCGAAGAACTACAGAAACTTTTCTCAACAAAACAGAGGAAGAAGTGCCGGCAAAAAAACCAAACTTAATGCCCAACCAAACTAAAAAAGCAGAAGCCAAGACCCAAATTAAAACCAAAACTTATAAAAGTGAGTTTTTTTTTATTTATTATTATTAAATATTAAACTAAACGAATTACAAATTGTTTTATTCTATTTTCTTGATATTTAGGTGATGATGAATTGTTAGTACCAATGAAAACACCTCCACGCATTTCTGAAACCTGGGAAGAAACAGAAAGTAAAAGTTACTCAAAATATGAGATTAATGACATATTAACTAAGAAAACATCAAAGAAAGGTGTAACTTCGATGTTGGCCACTAAAAAAACTAAGACGACCACCACTACACCTGCTGAATATGCAACTGTTGTAAGTGCTACATCTCAACCTGCTACAGGAGGTAGAGCCACACGAAGTAGGAAATGAGCCGTTCACGTCGCTCTATGCACTAGGTGAAGCACTGCAAGGAATTTTTATTGTCAGTAGATTAATATTACTTAAAGTAAGTATTAAAGATCATTTGTTTTTTGTTTTAATTTGTCTACTCTCTGTTTGTACTTTTTAATCATGTTTATGCTCTTAATTTCCTCGAATATCAATATAAAAACGTCGAAGAAATTTGTTTGTATAAAAATAGTGTTTTTTTTTTTAATTTCTCAAAATGTTGCAATTTTCTCTTAAGTCAAAAATATTTGTGAACAAATCTAATTGATGATAAATGGACAGAATTTGTGCATTCGGGATCTATGTACAAACAAAATTTACAAAATTCGCTTCTGGTAAAGAAAAGCAAAAAAGGAACAAGAATTATTTTTAATAGTTTAGGCTTAAAAATTTCATTAATGATGAATGCATGAGAAGAGCAGATTCTTTAATTATATGAGAAGTTTAACAAAAGAAGTAATTAAAAGTTTAGGTCATATGGTAAATTGATTTGACGAAAATAAATTTGTTTTAAAATATTTATTAATAATAAGATGTTTCACAGAGTAAAATTGTTTTAATTGTCATTAGAATTATTATTAGAACATTTTTCAGGGTGTTTTACTACGATGGGGTTGCGTTTAATTGAGATGCAAAATCAAACTTCCTTGAAAGGCTTGAAAGGCATTTGGATGACAGACAAAGTCAAGCTACATTTGTTCAGTGGCGCACATTAAAAATCTCTACGCGTCTCACACCAAATTCAGTTTTATTTTTTTCTCACGCAACATAGCAGCCTCATCTTTCACAAACAGATTCCATTATATTCTATTTACACTAAATTATGAGAGGTCAATACATGGGGGATGGATACAATATTTTTGATGAACAGAGGTGCTGCTTCGGACTACAAAAGGCTAAAGTACTTATTTTCCAAACATTTTATTTGTATAATACCACAGACAAGTGATAATATATCCAGCGACTATGGGCGGAAGAGATGTTCTGCAGTATTCAAGAAGAAGATTACAAAGAGTGCTGTAGAATCGTTTGCCTTAAGAAGTTTTTGTCTGCTACGAAATGAAAAAAAAATGTATTGGTCCAATATAAAATCAACGATGTCTCGGCCCCATGTAGGGAAACCCTCATTTGTTTCTTAGAAATTTACTGGACATTATTTCTATAGAAGTTTTATGCGGGCCAACAACGGAACTCATGTAAGTATTGTATCTGCAAAAACTCCAGTCGGCCATCTATCTGAATTAAAATTTCTAAGAAGAAATTAACGCTTAGTACTCATCTACCCCGTCTACGTCTACGCTCTAAGTCATAACAATTGCTAGTGCCAAAGCACCAGCTGTCGGCCACTATGCATAAAAATTCTAAGGAAAAAAATTTCAGGGAATTTCTAAGAAAAAATTGAGGCTTCCCTACATACTTGACTTAAAGAAAACGTGAGAAATATCGAAATATTGAAGGACGACTAACTGTGTGGGAGGATCGTAGAGCATTGGGGTTTTTTCCTACGGATTTAGGGTCTAGAGTACAAAAATATAGGTGAACAATTTCTGGGGGAGGAGCTTTTGGGGATGGGGGTCGTACCACCCCCATTGGGGGTTGTCCAAAATACGTCATGTTTGGTATCAAATTAAAGAGCGTGAAGCGGTGTAGTTTTTTTTTTTATCTTTTTAACTTCATAAGTGATTTTTTACTGTCGGAAGTCGGATTTTTTGCACTAGGGTCATATACACCCCAGTTCCTGTATTTCTTCCGTTCTTTGTTTCACATCCATTAGTACTCTGTTGTGAACATTTTTCTCATGGGAAGTGAATTTCCACGACTTACCAGTTCTTCATAATGATGAGTTGAAAATATGTCCAATTTCGTACCAAAAAACGGCCATTTTTTCATCTTAAAAAGAACTGATTCACTTCTTTTGCAGTTATCGCCCAATCCATTTATTGGACTGAAAAACTAATTACATATCTAATTAGGGGACAAAATGTAGATGCGATTTCATCCTACATACAAACTTTAACGTGCATATTTAAAAATGTTATAGCATCTCTTCTGTACTGGAAGAAGATCGAATTGACCATTTTCGCGTAGGAAAAAAATTCAGAGCTTCTCTACATCAGGTCCAGGCTGTGGTGCTCATGATTAATGGAGCCCGTATACAAAGCGAAGTTTTAATAATTTCTCAACAGAGGTGGAATCTCGGAAACTTCACATTATTTTTCACTGAAGCCAAACTACACAATGTGCCTGCAATATCTTTGTATTATAGAATCTTTGGTATAACATTTAACGAAGACAGCAACTCTGTTAGATGCTGATTTATCAACTGTGATTGGAATTTCGCCTTCACGAATTTCATTGTGGAGTAGAAAGATTTACAGCAATATGTTATACCAAAAATTGAAATTAGATAGCAAGCAGCTTTCTTTAAGTGTGGATATTTTGATTGTGGCAATAGTTTCCAAAATTCTATTATAGAAGTAGATTTGTGCTGCATTTACAATGTTTGAACCTATTTCATCTCAATAACTCCAATTCCTCAGCTGCTTTTTCGAAAAAAAATTCAGAAATTTAAAATTCATCTTCGATAATATTACAAATAAATTGCTTCACAAAATATGCAAATGTAGATTTAAAACTTTTCAAATCTTTGAAATTCGTTTGCAATTCTTGAAATTTTTCCTTATATTTGTCTAATTTTTCTTCTTTTCTTCGTCGATAGGGATTAACCATTGAATAAATAACTAATAAGGAAGCGGGGTTTCGTGCGAATACAGTGTACGTGAGTAGTCAATTCAATGACAGTCAAACCCATGGAGCGGGGGGAGAAATGACAAGAGGGCTGTTCACTTATTTGAAAGTTCTGCTTAACAAGTCACTTAAATTATCATAGGCAAGGCCAAGGAATATTATCTGAAGATAAGGGGGCGCCAAAAATTTGTTTATTTTACGAAGCAATTTGGATTATAAAAAATGTCCCCCTTTAAAATGTCACGGTTTCGCTACTGTCATGACGAAACGAATACAAGCAGAGCGCACTAATACATTTCACCGAGTGGCTTAGGTTTTCACCCGATATGCCATTTCCTTATTAGTTATTTTCAATGGGGTTAACCAATTTGTTTTTGCTTCGGTGTTAACCCTCAAGTCCGTTTGATGTTCGATTTGCCAGAGTCATGGCACTCGTGACTCTCGAAGCTGTCACTTTGTGTTTTTGTTTGCTACTTGGGTTAACCCCGGGTTAATCCTAGCTGCTCCTGCTCTTGACTAGGAGCACCGCGGTTCTTGTTTTGAAATGTCAAAGAAAGAAGAAGAGGTTAGGAAAAAGTTTGTGATTGGTACGTTTGACGTTTATTGCTTCCTTTGCGCAAAAACACGACCCTGGCCCTTCGGAGCTAACAGCTTTTTGACATGGCTCTGACATGTCCCCGGATGACCCAGGAGTCACGTTCCGGAAGCAAAAACAAAAACCCTCGATCACAAAGTTCAGCGTCAAAACTAAAAAGAGTTTTTGACAAATCAATAATAATTTTTTCCGTTGAAATGATCCATAATGTGTGTAAGGAACATGAAGTCGAGCTCCATTTAATAATTCTGGGTATTTTTTCGATTTTTTCTGCATTCTTAATGCATCTTATTCATTGAAATTATTTTCAGTGAATTTCAGTCTGCTGTAGACGAGAAATAATCCACCTGTAGAAAGGAATGGCTGCTGAGAGAAACTATGACTGTGAACATCATTCAAGGACCATTAATAGACCGCGAAAAAAAATCCTTCGTCCACCACTTCATATTAAGCTTAGGCTAATAAAATAGGTCGTCAATGCCTTGAATAAGAGTGGCGATTTTGTTTTAAATATATTTGCCACACATTTGCTGTACTTAGTATGGAAAAATTAAAAGCATGCATCTTTGATGGTCCACAAATCAATACCCTTATAAAGGATAGTAATTTTACAAGTCACATGACTCAGATAGAATCTGATGCCTGGACCAGTTTTGTATGAGTTATCAAAATTTTTTTGGGGTACCAAAAAGCAGCGGAATTTTCCGAAATAGTCGCCAAAATGCTTGAACATTTTGAAAAATTGGGAGCTAATATTTGAGTGTGAAACTACATTTTTTAAATAGCCATTCGATAAATTTCCTGATAAATGAATGAATGATTTATTACGCAAATTGTGCAAACAAGAAATAAATCCTTAACTAGCACAAGGAAGGTATAAATTAGTATACACTTAATTTAATTATAATACAAAGTACGACTAGAGCTACAAGTAAGTTAATAATAAAGGTAGTGAATAAATGGCAAGATAAAAATGCAAAATATATAAAAGAAAAGACTAAACAACACAATTAAAAGCGAAATTTTTAGCTATAAATATGTAAATTATGAGAAGCAAGTATAAGAAGTAAAAAACGTAGAAAGTAATAATTAAATAAAAAGAAAGAAACAATTAAAGCTAAAGCACTAGAAGATAAGCAGTAAGCTACAGCCGAAAAGAAATTAATAAAAATTGATAAGAGATTTAACAGATATAATAATTGAGGAAACATAAACATATATGTATCATAAATTTTGTTCATCTTAATCTTGCCTCGTTGATAAATGATTAAATAAAAAACTTTAAAATTCTTTAAATTGCCCGCAACGCCCGCCCGCTTAATATCGACAGCAATCTGATTATCCTCGTACGCCGACGAAGAACGAACGACTCGTGAGCAAATAAGAGAAACTTGGTAAAATAAAGTTATTAGACCTCCCTGATGTTTCCATGCGCAGTTTTTCATGCAGATATTGTTGAGGTTGGTGAAAGAAAAGCAGTTTATTAATTAATAAACACACCAATTCTATATTGAAAATGAGCATCCAAGCTAATTACCAAAATTCTTCCCGAGTATGGTGAAATATGGTCATATCTCCTAAGAAGAAAAACATATCGAGTACAGGCATTAAAAGCCAAATTAAGCTTACACTTATTATTGGAATCAAGACCGGCTAAGGAAACATAGTAATTTTTCATTGGTAGCTAGATCTTACGCCGTGTTATGAGGCAAAACAAAGAAATAATATTAGTGCTTCAGTTTGATTTTTTTTTTGACACACATAATCGTGTCAATGATTTTAATGATACTTAGCCTCCTGTTTGGACGTTAATACATATATTTTAGTTTTAGATTATTGTCGATATCAAGACACCCCCAAAATGAATTAATAGTACCAATTAAAATGTTATTAGTAGCTAGATTTTACGTTGCTTTATGTAGACCAAAGAAAAGAATGATATTAGTGCTTCAGTTTAAATTTGTTTTTGATACACATAATCGTGTCAATGATTTTAAGATACTTATGGCCGGTTTCACAGTCCAGCCACGGATGTGGCTTAAGCCCAGAACTTAAGCATACTCGGTTTCACAGTACTCGGTAAGCTAAGGCTTAGTTAAGCCGCAGATGCTAATTTTTAAGTTGTCAGCACTGCTGTAATTCTGAATATTTTTAAAGCAAACTCCCATTGTGAAAAAAAGTTTCCGGACCGTGTTATCTCTCGAAGAGATGATCACAATTGGCCACCGAGATCTTGTGACTTAACACCTTGCGACTTCTTCCTTTGGGGCCACGTGAGAAGAGAAGGTCTACGCCAACAGCCCAGCGTCGATTCAAGACCTCAAAGATGGAATTCGTGAGGCTATCGAGGACATAGGGCAGCCACTTTGCGATTTGGTTATGGTAAATTTCACGAAAAGGATATGGGGCCCTATTCTTGAATAACGAAGACAGATAACGTATACGTTAATCTGTCAAAAACATTCGAAATGAATGTTTATGTGGTATTCTTGAAATCCGCATTCGTTATATTCGTACGCAAACCATTCGTTATTTATCGCATACGTTAAAATCATTCGTAATTCAAGAATAGGCCCCATGGTCCTGTAGGCGTGGTCGTGGTGGTCATTTGGCTGATGTTATTTTCCATTATTAACGGCATACCTTCCTCTTTATAATGAAATAAAGATCCGATCATTTATCTCAAAAAATGGCATTTTTCTTTGAATATCAAAATAACACCTCTTATTGGAAAACCCTTTATATTTAGAAATAATTTCCTATTTGTCTCATAGCAAAATCTGAGGCTTAAGCCTTCTAGATGACGGGCTTAAGTTAAGTTTGCCTTAAGCCTGTGATATCACTTAAGCCTTGACTGTGAAACCGAAATATTTATTAAGCCTTAGCTTAAGCCATCGCTGTGGCTTAAGCCTTGACTGTGATGCCGGCCATTAGCCTCACGTGCTGACATTATACTCATGGGGAGATCTTCATTAGTAACGACTTTACGTTTTGGCAGGCACCTATATGAAGACTTATATTAACAGACGGCATCCTCGTCTCTACTCGAAATAGGACGGTGCTAGTAATGAAGGTTATGAAAAGATTTGTTTTTTGTTTTTTAAGTTTCAGCCTAGCTCAAGCAATATAACCGCCTCCAGGGAGCTCCTTCGAGGGATGGAACAGAGGGTAAGCGATAATTTTTGTTTTGACAAAAAAAGAGGAAGAATATATAAATCTTCTTTTGCTTGAGCTATAATTTTGCACCTTCCATTGATAATGTCGGGTTAAATAGATTTTTGCTTTTATTGATCACGGCGAATAGTAATTTTGTGCTAGTGTCGAACTTCTCGTCTTAAATTTTTTGCTAGAAAAAGAAAAAAAGGATTGCTGCCTTGTTACCGGCATATAACAAAAAAAAAAATTTATATGAAGTAAAATCTAGTTTCAGTCAAAATTAGCGATTACAATAACAATTCTCACTTATTCCAAGACTTAAGAATATTGAAGTTTTAATTTAAAAAAAATCACAGCCCAAGATAATGGCTGTCTAATTTAAAGGTCACGTGAATGAAGGTATCATTCATTAGTTAAAGTTCTTGCGAGAGGCTCATTCCAGTATGGTCAAGTCCAGGTCATAGAAACAGGCCAGTTGTGAAATTGTAACCTGCGGCCTGCAAGAGGAAAAAGAATCCTGAATTGTGATAGGTGTTAAGAGGTAGGAATAGACATTGCCAAATAAATGAGTTATAACGTGATTGAGAAATAAACCTTTCATTCACCCTTTCTCTCTCCCGGAGCTCTCTTGATTCGGATCAGGGGTTGATCGACTTTGCTTAATTTTTTTTTCAGGCTTTTATTGGGACATCGATTTTACGTGCCGATGATGTCATTGGGAGGACGGGGAAGGCACAGGAGGATCGTTTCCATCTGATCCTCATCAACCTATAGTAAGTGATGTATAATGTCTTTTCAGGACAAGTATGTGTAGTGGATTTTTTTTGTTCTGGCTTTCTTTCTTTGGCACGAATTTTTTTTTTGTTCATGTCACGTGGTAGCGCAGGTCTGTTTGGTTTATCCACCCCACACTCTCTGCAATTAGCCGAGGTGCTAGCGTGCTAGCCTGCCAGCATAGCTACCATGAAGTGAATTGGCAGCTCATGCGGACAGATGAGACTTGACGTCTTAAGCCTTGGTTTCCAAGAGAATGCGGCGGCGCAATTCCGCAGCGCAAATGCTTCGGCGCATTTGCGCTGTGATCAAGTATAAAGAAACTAATAGAGATGTTTTCCAAGGAACAGCGTGACCGAAGTGCGCTCGTGCTTACGGTCGCAATTGCGCTGGAATCAAACAGTTTTTGATTCCACCGCATTACAGCACTCGCTCAAGATAAAAGGACCATAACAACTTATACAAGTAGGGGCAGCCAACGCGCAGCAGCACGAAGCAGCTTCTCGGCTGCATGACGCAACGCAAGGGTACCGGATCACGTGAAGCGGAAAAAAGATATTACAATTATATTAATTTATGTGTGGCGATTGTCACCAACGTTGCAGCCGACCTAGCATCTCGGTTGCCCGGAAACGCACGGTACCTCAATATCGCCCGAAACATTTGAAGGCTTTGAAAACTAAACGGTTTTCGAAAGTACTCAGTGATTTGTCTGGGCATCTTTTAGTAGGCGTTGATTCTACAAATCAAAACGAAAAAACGAAAACAAACACAAAAATTGAGTAAGAAATGTAATTTTTAAGTTGCTCTGTAAAAAATTTCAATTAAAAATTGCATTTTATTCAACAAAGAATCTGTCGTGTTTTGAATAGACACGGATACTAACGGGTTTTCCAATAAGAGGTGTTATTTTGATATTCAAAGAAAAATTTTTTGAGATAAATGATCGGATCTTTATTTCATTATAAAGAGGAAGGTGTGCCGTTAATAATGAAAAATAACATCAGCCAAATGACCACCACGATCACGCCTACAGGACAATATCCTTTTCATGAAATTTTCCATAACCAAATCGCAAAGTGGCTGCCCTATGTCCTCGATAACCTTACGAATTCCATCTTTGAGGTCTTGAATCGACGCTGGGCTGTTGGCGTAGACCTTCTCTTTCACGTGGCCCCAAAAGCAGAAGTCACAAGATGTTAAGTCACAAGATCTCGGTGGCCAATTGTGATCACCTCTTCGAGAGATAACACGGTCCGGAAACTTTTGCCGTAAAAGACCAATGGTTTCGTTGCTTGTATGGCACGTAGCGCCGTCTTGTTGAAAGTAAACGTTGTCCAGATCAATACCATCCAATTCCGGCCATGAAAAATCATTAATCATCTGTCGATAGCGCAATCCATTCACCGTAACTGTTGCTCCAGCCTCATTTTCGAAAAAGCAAGGTCCAATGACCCCGCGGGACCATAAACCGCACTAAACAGTCACACTTTGAGGATAGAGAGGCTTTTCAACAATAACTCTTGAGTTTTCCGAGCCCCAGCCAGATGCGACAATTTTGCTTGTTGACGAAGCCATCGAGGTGGAAATGGGCCTCATAACTCAAGATCAGTTTTCGATGGAATTCCGGATCATGTTCAATCCTTTCAAGGACGCAATCAGCAAAGACTCGACGTTGTTGATGATCGGCCAACTGAACTTTATAAGCCTTAAAACCCAAATCTTTATGCAAAATACGGTGTAATGACGTTTGTGGAATGCCTAATTCCAAAGAACGACGAGGAATGGATAAACCTGGGTTTTTTTCAACACTTTCGGCTACAGCAGCAATATTCTCAGCTGTTCTTGAGCGACGTGCACGGGTTTTATTCTTCACATCACTAACTTGTCCCGACAGCTCGAATTTTTCTACCAATTTCTGTATTGCGGTCCGACAAGGTGCTTCACGACGACCCAAAAATGTTCGAGTTTTACGAACCGTCTCTGCCACATTTTCACCATTTTTATAGTGAATTTTAATAATTTCAATCCAAAAGTGACATAATAATAATAATAATATATATTTATTTGGCAACTGTACAAAGATTTTAAAATCTTATTAATATACAGAACACTAGTTTATCTACCGAAATAGCGGGCTAATTAAAATGACACCTCTTATTGGAAAACCCTTTAGTTTCACTAAGTGTGTTGTTATTTTCTGTAGGATTAATTCTCTGTCAAGATAGTTACTTATGATCTTGGCACCAGAGGACGACCGACTTTCTGAACTCCAAATATCAATGAGGATCAGCGATCCCCGGAAGGGAAGTCCTGTACGTAAATTGTTGTATAGTCAGACATGTAGACATGCAGGCAAATTATTGTGTCATACGACACAGCACATCACGACGTTCATCACCTGGAAGGACTACTATAGACCGTATTCCTGAACCATACATATATTGAATGGTCCCTCTAACCCACTACTCTCACAAGCAGCCACAATAGTGGGGTGAGTGTAATTGAAGTATACATCATTACCACAAAGATTAACATGAATACTTGAGTACTTGACTTGAAATCCACTTGAAACTCAAATACGGTTTTTTGGTTCAATTAATTCCATTTACTTGACTTGAAATTTACCAATAATCACAAACTCCTCTTTTACCATTTTCATAACTCGCAGGAATGAAAAATGATCAAGTACTGAAGTAGCATTTATATGAATTTATTCAAGTAAATCGAACAAAATTTTGTGATTGACTTGATTCAATTACACTTGAAGACAATGCGCGTTTACATGATACCTATTTTGAATACTTGATTTCTACTTGAAGTATACTTCAAGTGTTCATGTAAACGTACTGATAGTTCGATTTTTAAATTTGCGGTCCATTTACATTTGTAAATAAGTCCGCGAAAATAAGAAAAATTCAAAAATTCGACTTTATTTCCACTTTTCTTGCTGACTTCTATCCATTTTAATTGTCACGTGCGGAACTATTTCCACTTTCATTGTGCGGATTTATTTCATTATGAAATAACACAGCAATTTATGCGAAATTATATCCATTTTTGAGTACGAGCCAACAATTTGCAGTTTACAACATTTAAGAGCCTAGGAATGTTGAAATGAAACAAGAACAATTTTGTTTACAGTAATTATGGGAACTAAAAAAAAAGCTTTATTGAATAAATTATTTATTTAAATATTTTGTACAACACATTATTACAAAGGACTAATTAGCCTTAGTTTCACGTACACTCTAAAAAGCAGTAAAGTCTACAAAAATGGATGAGGATATTATTTATTTATCACATAGAGATACATTAGCACTTAATTATATTTACGTGTAAATATACTTATGTATTTTCTTCCCCACTATTTTTATTATACTTTTCTGTTACAAATAGCGGTGTACATACTCGTTACATACTTTTATTGTATATACTATGTATGTATATATATATATATGTAGTATAGTATAATTAATATTTAATTTTGTATAAATCTGCTGA
Source organism: Dioctria rufipes (assembly GCA_963924295.1). Classification (NCBI taxonomy): domain Eukaryota; kingdom Metazoa; phylum Arthropoda; class Insecta; order Diptera; family Asilidae; genus Dioctria; species Dioctria rufipes. The sequence continues at coordinate 60,140,273 of OZ002742.1, forward strand.
AAATTCTTCATTTTGGTGTTTTTATATAATAAGTAGTATTGCGTTTGTTTTGGATTAGTTATTATGTATAGGTACATTGCGGTTATTTATAGTAAGATTCATTGATATGATTGGCTTTTTTGATACGTGGAAATTTTAGTTAATGGTAAAATTACAAAGTGGGTAACCAATTCGGATTTCCTTGAGTACAGGGCATACAGCATTGACAAATAAATTTAATGTTGATGGATAGAGATGTGTTTTTATGTTGTTAATTATGTTCTCTTCGAAGTTTATTTTAGAACAATGTAAATTTTTCAGATATGTTGCGTTGGTATAATTCGTTATATACTTTTTGTTTTATTATTTTTAAGTTATGAGGTTAAGGAATACTTTATATGATACAAATCAAAGCAAAGCAGAAATAAATTAGAGAACGGGATTGGGAGTCATGGAAAAAGTTACGAAAGCTAAGCTCCCGCAGAATAGAAGTACAAGATAAGATAAAGAGATAGTCGCACAGTTTGAGATGAGGAAAAATCTCCGAACTATACTGTACGCAGAGCTGGGCAAGTACCAAAGAAAAAGTACTTAAGTACAAGTACAAGTACAGCTTGTATGAAAAGTACTTGTAACTAAGTACTAAGTCTATAAGAAGTACTGAGTAATTTTTGAAGTGCTTTTTAAAGTACTTTTTTAGAATCTTTTACGTTGTGAGTAATAAAAGTAGAGATTACTCTTTCGGATTTTTTACCGGCGTAAACTTATATTTGTTCAAGAAGGAATTTATTTATAATCTCCGGTATATAGCAAAAGCTAAAAATGTTGTTAATTTGTTATTTCATCACACAACCCATTATATTTTTGGTGACAAGTTTCAAATCTTGGTTTTGACTCATCAACATGTCCCAAACAGCGAAATTTAGTGACTTGAAAAACAAATGAAAAAATAGTATAAAGAAAAGAAATGAAAAAATGAAGAAAATTTGAGAAAAATAGAAAAAACAAAATTTTATTAAAAAAATTTAAAAACCAGATTCATTCGAAACGAATCGAACCTGTATACGCCCGCAGTGGGTTGAAAAAAGAAGAAGAAGAAGCGTTTCGTGTTAGCAGAAAACCTTACACTCATCGGTACAGCTTGGTTTTCTACCTGCTGTAGACGCTTGAGGATCAAAACAAGGTATATAGAAGAAACAAGGTATGCCCATTAAAATTTTGACATATCACAGCTGATCAAACAGCTGATAGTCTGTGACGTACTTCAGTGAATGAATAAAAAAGAAAAAGGAAATCTGACAGTGGCAGTACAAGCGCAAAGAATTTTGACACATTACAGCTGATCCCCTGTGACGTACTTCAGTGAATGAAGAAAAAGGGAAAAAGAGTTTTAACAAAAATGGCGGAACGTGGTTCGAGTCGGAAATACCTTGTCTTCTATATACCTTGGATCAAAATGATCGCTTCTTCTTCTTCCTTTTTCTTTTTTCAGCCCACTGCGGGCGTATACAGTTTCGATTCGTTTCGAATGAATTTGGTTTTTTAAATTCTTTAAATTTTTTAATAAACATTTTTTTCTTCTATTTTTCTCAAATTTTCTTCATTTTTTCATTTCTTTTCTTTATTCTATTTTTTCATTTGTTTTTAAGTCACTAAATTTCGCTGTTTGGGACATGTTGATGAGTCAAAACCAAGACTTGAAACTTGTCACCAAAAATATAATGGGTTGTGTGATGAAATAACAAATTAAAAACATTTTTAGCTTTTGATATATACAGGAGATTCTAAATAAATTCCGTTGTGAGTAATATAATGAAATTTATAGAGTTCAGTTAATAGATATTAATAAATAAATATCTTTTGAAAACTATAATATGTATAGTAACCAGTGGCTACTATTTATAGTTTTTTATAGTTTTCGGCGCTGCAGGTAGAGTGAAACTTTAACCTCTCTTTGCTACACTAATAAAAACTATTAGAGGTCCGCCCAAGCATCCATTATCGCCTCCAATAATGCATAACAATTCTCAGGAAAAAATTTCTAGTAAATTTCTGAGAAAAAATTGAGGCCTTCCCTACATCAGGTCGAGGCATCGTTGATTTTTATTGGCGCGAGGCATTGCTTGCTTACCCTTGGTTATGTCCACTGACGTATATAATATGGACTGCTTTCTTTTCAATTTCACGTGGGCACAATTGCTTGTCTCAAAAAGAGTTCGTACGTCGGTGTCAACATTCAAAAAAATTATTGGCGGCAAGTTGAAAAAGTGAGCACGCAGCTCGGAAGGTGATATTAATAAAACACTTAGAATTTCTTCTGCGTATCTAATGAATATATTGTTTGGTAAAACAGTTTTTTTCAGTAATAACCCTAAATGATTAATTTAAAATCATGTGTATTTCGACGAATCCACTAATTTATTTGTTTTCAGTTCTGTTTCAGTTCAGCAATATAGAAGTGAGCTCACTTTCTGCAATGTATTTCTATGTACGTAGTCAGTCCATATTATACATGTCAGTGGTTATGTCATCAAGTCAAGACATAGTCGATTTTACATTCGAGCGAGACGTTACTGGTTTTTGTTCTACTTACCCAGTCTTCTTTGTATGTTATTAGTTTGTCTAAGGTTCTGCCTTGACGCGTGGGTGCGGCACATGCTTTGACAGGAGTTGCGCTAGAGATTGTGTTTTCTTTTCTACGAAGAGTTAGATATTTGTAGGTACTTAATAGACTCAGAAATACTTAAGAAAAAATCTTGGAACTTAAGTACAAAACTAAGTCTTAAGTACAAGTAAATAGAAGCAAGTACTTATGTTCAAGTACTAAGTAGGGGCATTTAAAAAGTATTGAGTAATAAGTCTTAAGTAACGAAAATGTACTTTAAGTAGTACTTAAGTCTTTTTTACTTAAGTATTGCCCAGCTCTAACTGTACGACTCATAAAAGGTTGGAGGGATGGATGCCGTTTGCAGCACGAATATTCATTGCATGGATTAATCTATAACGGACCAAACTAGAAAATCCTTCATAACAATCATCACAGCAGAAATGATATATAAGATGAGCTTGAATACTCACATTAGCTAACACTGTCTTGTTAAATTATGGGAATTGTATTCTATTTAGGTCTGACGACATGCTCTACGGAATATGAGGACATGTTTTCTGGCTATACGAATCGATATCAAGATATACATATATTCTTTCCATATGCTTTTTATAAGACTCATGTCCGCCCTGCCGAGTGATCTTCGGACGTTGATCAAAAATGATCGTGTGATAATCGGTGGTAATAGTGCGTATCCGAATGATCATATTCAGAACGTATTCGAAACGATATAATATATATATACAGGGTGTCCCGTAAGTCGACGTCAAGCCGGAACCGGGTGATAGACCAAATCGTAACAGTTACCAGAAAAATATAAAAAAAAATCTAAGTCATGTATTTTTCAAATTATAGGCATTTCTTTTGTTTTCGAGAAAATGTACACCTTGTGATGGTTTTTTAGCTCCTTTTTCAATTTTATTTTTCTTATGTAATCCTGAATAGTGCTTATGTAACCTGTTGCTTTAAATTCTAAGCCAGCTGCTCCAGTTTGGAAGAAAATGTCACATTTTGCCGAACCAACAATATAAAATTAATAATTCGTTGAACTTTAACTGACTGTACTGAAAAAAAAATGTACTACGTCAGTCTGGCAAGTAACTTTAAAAGTTGACGCATTTAATAAGGATTCTAAAATGGTACAACACTTGCTACATTATTTCTTAGAATACGGAAAAAAAATTTTTTTCTTCAAAAAACCCAGTTTCGAAAAAAAATGTTCATCTACTAAAAATGAATCTAGTGTACCCAAAGCTTGTCGTGAGACCGTAACTTTTAGACTGTAGTTTGAGTGAGACGGTGAGTCATTGCATGAAATGTGAATGAGCAATCTTATCCAGGATCAGATTGAAAATCATGCTGGCGCAATAAGTTAATATCATAATGCCACAATACAATATTACCGACTTGAGCTGTCCAGCCAGATTCCCTGACCTGAATATTATAGAGAACTTGTGGGGAAAACTATCCCGCTTGGTTTATGGAAAATCGCCAATATGAAATTGTCGGTGCATTAAAGACGGCAAATGAATTATATTGGGATCAAATTCCACAAGGATATATAAAAACATTGTACATATCCTAATCAAATAGAATGTTACAAGTAGGGAAAAATAAAGGGGCCTCCACCATTATTAAGATAGAGTTACTTTTCTTATTTGAAAATTCTTTTTTAATATCCTCAATTTTGATATTATTGCCTGCAGTTCCTTAATCACGGTGTTTCAGCGTCATAAATTTTCAGCGATCTTTATGACAAGACGTGTCTGTGTTAATGAGGTAATAGGCAGGTAACATTTGGTTTGATGATCTTTTCAGATTGGAAAGTTTCAAGGGTGTGAGCTATCTTTTTGCTTGGGAGTGTAATTCTCTAAGGTAAAAGACCTATTCTGACGGCTATTTTTCTTTATGGCACAGATTTCCCCCTTTAAAATAAATTCATGTAGATTTCAATAGAACTACTGAGTCTGAGCAGTTTTCTATAGAAAATAATGGCCTAAGTTTTGAAGTGATGTCATCTCTTTTCCGTAAGACAGAATCAGACGTGAAAGCATATGAAAATTTGTATAAAAGCATTCCTGTTTTTTGTTTTTTTATATTTTGAAGTTGGTTGACAATCATTTCTAACAGGAGAGAAAACTACAAAAGATAGCGTTATTACTGTACGATCTCGTTCATCCATACGCAGAATGGAACTACGAAATGTGTGCTATATGAACTAGCAGATCTTGCAGTCAATGTTATACTTTAGGCTGGTGGGCAAAATCGATGATCATTCGTCTGTAATTAGAATTTTCAAAATTTGCTTTATTTTGAATTTTAATTTTAATTACTAAAAATGTGCTGTCATTTACATATAAAAATTGACATGACTTCTGGCTGGAACAGAATGAACGGATCAATGCCGGTGTAAACACGCAAGAAATAAAGTGCTGCCCAGAACGAAATTGCCGCGATTGCGTTTAATGATAATTCAATGCAATTTTCATATTTTCAATATCGTGCTTGTGGATATTTTTATATTATTAAAACTTGTGCGAATGATAAGAGTAACATTTGAAGCATCCCGCAGCTCAATAATCGATTTTACATTACAAAATTCATTCAAAACAAACGTTTCCTTCAGCTCTCAATAATATTCAATCCGGCACTTGCGTAAAAGTTGAAAGTTGACCAGTTTTCTTACGGCAAATGCGGTAACTGCGTTCACTGTGTGCGCATTAATGTATTTCAAATGCATTCAACTTTTGCGTGACATTTCCATCCGGCATTGAGATCCGTTCATTCTGTTCCAGCGGTACATTTTATTTTAATACACAAAAACTTGGTAACTAGATTTTTGAAAAATTTACTTGCAAATGAATGATTATTGAATTTGTCCATCTGCCTAGGGTATTATTACACAAGTCACAATGTAGCCTATGTTACAAAATGAGATCTCAGCAACTCTATTGAAATTCGGGACAGTAGATCTTATTCAAAATGGTTGCCCGGAAAAAGAAATCTTGTTGATGAAATCTTACAATTTCAAAATCTCGTATAATCTCGTAAAATCACATACTTATAAAAATAAATTCAAGACAAAAGTTTATCAATAGACACTGAAAGGTGACTAAAACGGCCATCCTATACGAGGCTTTCCTTGAGTTATAGCTCAGAAGCGTGACAATGATATCAAATTTTAAAAAAATTGGTAATTTGGTCATAACTTTGTAGTGCGCAGAATTTTGAAAAATTTTATGGCATTTTCGATTTTTGTTTTTTTTTATAGAAATAGTACCTATTTAAATGAATAGAACTGAGTTAAAATTCTGAAATTTTTTTGATTACGCATAACTTTGAAACAGAGAGAAGGATCTAGTAAATTTCAAATTGTGTAGGTACTTATTATCATAATATCTCAATCGCTTTATCCAACGTTCATTTACGTGGCGCTAATGCCGGAGTTTGTAATAAATAAATTTTGAATGAATGAATTTTTTATAGGGCATATCATTCAGATGCTACTTATAGGGTAATTAAAAATAAATGTGGTTTTATGTTATACTGTATAACGGCAGAAGGTATTATGTTACGTAAAATTGATTTAACATATACTATTAAACCATATTTCATTTTAAAATAAAGAAATAACAAAATCGGAGGCTTAGTAATAGGATTCCTGTTTTTATCCTTAGGGTACGGTACCCTAAAAATCATCTTTTTAAAATTGCGTATCACATTTTACCTGACTTAGTAATTAAAGGAGAAAAGATGAAAAAGAAAATCTTTGTTCTGTACTTAAAAAACTTTAACCTCTTCTGGTGACATGAAATGCTCTTTTTTGAAGGAGAAACTTAGAGCCGGCAGTGGAGACAAGTGACGACTGTCAAAAATTAAGTCTGTTGACATTGAGGCCTCAACCACGGTCAGTTATACTTATAAATATATAATATATGTATATATGAGCTTCCATGTTAAGTAACATTGACGGAAGTATAGCTCACACACTATTCAATATTACTTGTGAAGTTCTAGCATCCCTTCCATTTCACAGAATTCACAATGATACTTCAAAATTTTTCTGATTTCTTTCAAGCTTGGAATATTTTTTGAACTTTTACTGGATCGGTGTTCACACGGTCAAGTATCAGAAAAAAATGAGTCATTTCAACTATCATGTCAAGTATCATGGATTATGTGTGGGTCCTCAGTGGGCTAGTTTAGACGGTGCAGTTTTTCCATGCGTGATCGTCCATTCCAGTTTGCGCGAGAAGGGTAAAAGTTTTTGTACGTTAACAAAGTACAGTTCTTAATCGTATCTTTCGCAATATCTTCCGAATATATAGAGAAAAAGTGAAAAAGAAATGAGAAAAAAACTTCATGTTCATGTTCGATTTTCGAACTTAGAGCTGTGCACGATCTAAAGTGAACTGCCCTGGTTTGCTCTGCTTTTCTCTGAACTCACCTCGATCTCATCAAATCTTAAAACATTTAACAAACAGAAATGCGAATATCGTTAAGATTACTGTAAATGAGTTAAGCCAAAAACCCCTAATAATATCTCAAAAGGGTAGATGATAACAAAGGACGGAAAATGTAGAACAAAAGGAGATTCAAGCAGAAAATCAAACAAGTTCCAACTTTAAGCTTGAGTGATAAATGAATGGAAGTGAAATGGAAACAAATTTGTATTCCCTGCATGAATTCCGCTAGCCGTTTACACCTGAAATGTGTGCTCTTGCATCAAAAAACTTGTGCCTCAACACAAATATTGGCTCGGTTTCATTTAAATTTAACTTAACAGTATTATTTATTCTTAGCATTAAACTAAGCATTAAGCTAGACTACGGAAAAACGGAAGGGTTATCGTGTGAAAAGTATAATCGAAAATTTGATGTTGATGTACCAATATTGCAAATTTTCAATTATGAGTTATCGGAGGTGATAATTGGAAGAAATTAAAATTCTGTTGAAGGTCAAATAAATTTTAATTTATAAAATAAGTGCATACTTTACAACTAATGGTGATTACCGTAATATTAGCATGTACACTAAGAGTATAAGGTCGTCTATTTTACTGAACCTGGCATCGGTATGGAATACTCACTTGGAAGACATACCACTGTTTTCCAGGCTGAAGTCTTCACCATCGCAATGGCAGCAAAGATATGCAAATCAAGGGGAAGGACATTGATATCCTTTCGGATAGTCAGGCAGCGTTGATGGCTCTGAGTGGACCTCAGATAACATCTAAGTTACTGAGGGATTGCAGGTCGTCTGTGGATAAGTTATGTATCCACAACAAGGTGTCCCTTCAGTGGATTCCTGGTCACATTGGGATTATGGGGAATGAAAAGGTTGACTTTTTAGCTAGGGCTGGCTCTAATTCTCCGTTCCTCGGACCGGAACCTGCCGTAGGCGTTGCCACCTCGAGTATTGGGTCTCTCATTAAAACGGATGAAACATCAGCAGAGATGGGAGAACCTGAGTACTTGTAGGTGCACAAAACTGTTTTTTGATGGGCCCAATAAAAATATCTCTGATTTTCTCATGGGGCTTGGAAGGAAACAATGTAGAACTGAGGTTGGCATCATCACTGGCCACAGCTCGCTTTACGCTCATCTAACAAGGATGGAAGTTATGTCAGCCCTGAGTGTTTGTCCTGCCTGGAAGGAGAGCCTCAGATAACCGAACACTTTTTGTATGCATGTCTGGGCTTCGCTCGGAGCAGGCTGGATACTTCTATCTATAGATGAGCTGAAAAACCTTCCTCACCAAGACCTGATGTGCTTCATTAAGAGGACAGGAAGGATTTGGTGAAAGGGATTCTAGTAGAATAAAGCACAATGAGCCGCTCTAGCCTCCGTGTTTGAGATGGGATCTTCTGTCTCACTGCCATAAAAAATAAAGTATAAGGTCCAATCAACATAGAGATGTACACGCCACAAACTGGAAGCTTCTGGCTACAAATTTTACTTTGCACATATGGTGGGCGTACCGTATAGAAAGTACTACATAGAGAGCATCAAGCTACACTACATGGTCTAGCTAGCTACACATGAAGCTGTAGGTGATATTTGGCAAATTTCGAATTTTGTAGCTGGAACTGCAATAACACCAACATGATAATGAAGTAAAACTTATTTGTTTCAAAAACATATTGTGGTTACGATAATTATGTAATATGGATAAAGAGCACGAATAGTTAAAAAAAAAAAAATTTTTATCCAAAGAAATACGATAATATGGCACTAAAAAGAAAATGTCATTTATTCTTGTTAAGTTGTCAGTACGAATATTAAGCTTTAGCTTGTAGCGCTCATTGTAGCTGATTGCGCTTCATGTGGCTTGTATCTTTTAGCGTGTATCTCTCGATGTAGATCGGGTCTTAAACCTAGGATCGAGTTCGAGTAAAATGTGACATTTCTTTACAAATTTTAGCGCTGGTAAAATCGCAATCAAAAACTTTACTGATAATTTTACTGGTGCAGTATACGTACTTCATTGGTAAAAACTGAATATTTTTCTATTTTGAGATAGATAGCGCTTTGTATGTCTCCACTTATTTTACTGAATATTTTAATGCATTTCCTGTTTCTATGACAATTTTCAGATTGTTTTTTGAATTTATTAAAGGATTTAGTTTCTCTTGACAATTTTCAGAGTAATTAAGTCCCTTTTAAATTGTAAAAACGTTTAGGTAAACTTTATAAACAATTTGAAGTTTTTCAGCAATTTTTAAACATCTGTCACTTTGTTTTCTCAAAATTTTACTAGCGATTTTAATGTGAAATATGTGGAGACCGCGTTAAATTTTACTTTACCCGAACTCAATACTATCTAGGCTTAAGGCTAATGGATACATTACATTCCATTACATGAATACATTTTTGTGTAAAAAAGCCTAGTATCGAGTTCGAGCAAAGTAAAATTTAACGTGATCTCCAAATTTTTCACATTAAAATCACTAGTAAAATTTTGACCTTAATTAATTTGGAGAAAACAAAGTGACAGATGTTTAAAGATTTAATCGCTGAGAAACTTCAAATCGTTTATAAAGTTTAGATAAACGTTTTTACAATTAACAATTAAAGGTGGACTTAATTAATCTGAAATGGTTAAGAGAAATTAAGTCCTCCAATAAATTTACAAAACAATGTAAAAATTTTCAATAAAATAAAATATTTCAATAAATTAAAAAAAAAACAATCTGAAATTGTCATACGCGCATTAAAATGTTCAGGAAAATAAGTGGAGACATGCAAAGTGCCATCTACCTTAAAATAGCGAAATATTCACTTTTACCAGTGAACTCCATACTGCACTAGTAAAATCATCAGTAAAATTTTTGCTTGCGATTTTACCAGCGCTAAAATTTGTATGAAAATGTCACATTTTACTCGAACTCGATACTAGGCTTAATTCAAAATTTGTTTGCTGTTGCTGCTGACAATGTATTTAAGCCATAGCAAAATCAACCTCAGATGATGACAATTTGCTTTAATTTGTTCAAGCCTGCTGTGAAAAGCTTGAAAAACTTGCTTAAAATAATTTATGAATGCGATTTCGATTCTTTCCTGCTTTAGAATAAAGCGTCGCTCACAATTCGACGGTAACGACTGAGTTAAATATGGACGGTCTCTTTTTACTCTATCTAAATTTGCGTATTCATATCTCTTACTCATTTAGGAACTGGAACGTGAAGCAGAAATTTTGCCTACCTTTCTTGAGAATGTTCTCTTCAAAGCTTTGTTTTCGATATCTATACATTAAAACAGGTGGTGCTCCGAGATTTTTAAATTAAAAGAGGCTGAAAGTCACTTTAAAAACAAAATGTTTGTGATACATATAGTATAAATATACATAACTGTGTATTTTCTTCACGGTAAATTACTTAGTTAATGGGAGACCCCTGATACTCATAAATCGGGGTATTTTGAATGGTAACGGGCATGTCTAACAATTTAGTGTGGATGTATAACTGCATAATACATTGCAGATGATAATTTTCGAATTGCTACTTTTCTCCATTTTTGTTTTGATTCGCACTGTCTATCGGTGCATATATGTTTACACAAATTTTATATTTCTAACAACTACCAGTTGGCGTTGCTACTAGGGTATTTGCAATTACCCTGCAATTTTGGGGATATAAAATACCTTGAAATTACTCATTGGTTTTTCGGGATATTTTTCAGAATACTCAGGGTATTTGGTGACACATATGGAGTAAAAGCAGGATAATTTAAATACCCAGTCAAATTTATCCTACGTGTATCTCAGGTATAAGTGAACATTCCTATATATTTAAAGAAACATAATATATAATTTCTTCATATTTCTTAAGTAGGGTCAATTAACAATTTAAAAAAATCGGTCTTTTTTTATTCCTAATTTCGAAAGTACAATATCTTGAAAGTATTTTCTGTAAATTTCATAAAGAAAGCGGAGAGATTGCATTTTCTCTCATCATCTTACCAACGTGAGATTATGATTTTTTCAAATCTGACGCTACTCTGTGAAATCCACTCTGGTGGCAAGCGCGAAGAACTGATATTAGAGTGCAAGTTTGAGACAAGGAAAGACAATGCAATCTGGTGACTATACACTCTACTCTGCCATTGTAAACGCTCCTTTTAAGTTGTGAAATATATTTGTACGTCGATTTTGGAACAACAGCTCCTTTGAAAAAGCAGTCGATAACGCTATGTAAGTACAAGAGAACACTTTTTATCTGCATGTAAAATTCACTTTTTCTCAAAACAACATTTTTGAAGCGGTGTTCAAGATATCTTGAAAACTGCTTATTCAAATTTTGATCACTTATTTACGATATAATAAGCTCACGGGTGGATGAAGCATTTTTTATACGACGATTTTTTTTTTATAACCGAAAAATGAGCGACTTTTTTCAGCGAAAAAATAATAATTTTTCCACATCTGCCATTTTGTAAAAAAAATCAAAATAAACCCTTCGTCCATCCGGAAGCTATTGCTGTTAAGGCTGAATAAATTTGTAAACATTTTGTTCCCCCGTTTTATTTTCCACAGTTTTTATGATATTGATTTGAAATCTTCGACAAAATATTAGGAACTCTTCAGATCAAATGCTACCGGGCCTAGATTTTTCAAAAAGATGTTGCGTTTTTTTTTTTTTTTTAAATCAAAAACCTCAAAATCCGTGTTATTTTCCTCGCCACCCAAATAACTTTTCATCTACAAACCAATTTTTATTATTTTTCGTATATAGGTTTTCTAAACAATTTTGTAAATGCTACCGGAGCTGTTTTTCTAAATTTGTTAATACTTTTCATGTTATTATTACTTTCATAACAATAAGATTGAGACTCTTGTAACTTGAATAAAATTTATTGCCACACGATTATTTTAACACGAAAATGAAGGTTAAGGTGATTCTATTCAGTGGTCCAAAAACTTGATTAATCCCGAAATCAGTTTATTTTATAAAAATCAATTTGTAAACCTCTATCGTGATAAAAAGTGAATGATAAAATTAGTTTTTATTCATTTTAATTCTCAAAAGCTTTCCGAGATAGCGATAGGCTCCAGTACAAAATTTCAAACATTTTTCTTGTGTGACTCTAAAAATGAGTATCTATCCTACACGTTTGCTTTGAAAAAATTACTGGAACTTCTTTATTGAAAAAATATTATTATGAGAATAAATAAACCAGTCGTCAAAACAAGAATCATAAAAAAGGCGATTTTTGTTGCCTCAATTTAGTATAACCCCTTAATTTCGAAACCAAAATGTTATAGCAGCTATTGACTAAAACCACGCCTCTTTTAAAATAACACACTGATACAAACAATTTTTAAATTTAATGTAGTTGATTTCGAATTTACATGTACGTGTTGAAATATGTTATATTGTGAACCGAGAGTTTTTACTTTCCACTTTATGGCAGATTTACATTACTCGAACATTGCTAGAAAAAGGAGTAAGTAGTTTCCCCTTATCTGAAAATATTTTAGAACGATAAGGACAAAATATAATCCAGCAAAATTTTACTGAGTTAAATGTCGAATTCCCCGACGAAGGGGAAAGTTTTACTGCCATAATTAGCCATAAAAAGTTCTAGCCAGAAGTATATTTTATGGCAGTAAATTTTGCTATTATGGCAGCAAACTCATAGATATAACTACAAGCGGATACGAATATAATTGTTTACACGCACACAAATTAAAAATATTTGAAGAAAGTCACAGCACATCAGCTGGAATGTGTCAAAGTTTATTAAAATTTTTTAAACATTTTTTAAAAAAAATTAAATTTTTTTAAAAAATTGTTAAAATTTTTTTTTAAACATTTTTTATAGTTATTATTCATTTTTTTAAAAAATTTTTAAATATGGAATGTGTCAAAATTTTAAAGGGATTATTTTGTATTCTCTATTGTATTCTATATCTGTATTGTTCTTGAAAATAGTACCTTTTTTTATCTCGATTTTGAACTTCAGCATAAACGTCCAACTAATTTATGCAATTGACAAATTGATGAAATGCCACAAGTGACACTTCGCTATAAAAGAGTGGGAAATAATGCTTTCTCAGTCGATCACTTCTTTCTTTTTTTCTTACAGTGCAAAGTAATAAGACCCTCTCACTCACTTTCTCAGTAAAATCCACTGACATATATAACATTGACTGCCTGATTTTCTATTTCATATGGGTCAACTTTCGTTGGCAGGGTGTGACAATTATCTTAATTTCAAGTTTTACTTTCGTTTTAATATTCATATTAAAAGTTCAGCAAATTACAGATGCATTCGAAATTATTTCTATTCTTGGAAGCTTATCTTCTACAACACCAAATATTTTTTAAACTTGAGATTTAAGGAAATAAATTTACGCAATTTTTGTCTGCCTGTTCCTAAAAGTAGCTATGGGGGACAGAGAAAGGATTACAAACACTGTACTGCCATCTATTTCTATTCTATATATTCATTTGGAAAACCACTGAACTGAAACTGGACTATGGTGGATTTCGTATAGAACTTATTATTATTTCAAGTTCAGTGGAATCCAGTCGATAAACCAAAAAGAGACAACCATAGAAAAGTGATCCCATAATATTGTCAAATAATGTAAGCAATTTTGTAGCGTCAGCAGTCCATTGTATATATGTTAGTGGTAAAATTGCATGTTCGTGTAATGCAAATCAGCCATTACTTTTGCCGTTGAATTGTAAACGGCACATTAAGAGCAGACAAAAACAAAAAAAAAAAAGACAAACAGACCTGTAATATTAAACAAATTTGTTTTACATAATTTTGATAATTTAAAGAAAGAAGAAAAGCTATAGACTTCATAGTTGATATAAATTTAAAAAGAAAACCTAAATAAACCTGAAAATTATTTACCTCATTTTTTTTCTCTTGCTACTTGTACCCTTGGTCTTGTAGTTATATTATGTACATAAAAGAATTATTCTGCCTTAAATCAATTTTACTATAAATATATTAAAAATAAAAGGATAGAAGGAAAAATCATTTTGATAGACTTATCTATAAAAGGGAAAAAATAATTTTAAATTAAAAAAATAATTGTTAACAAATTTTTATTTCACATAACTTAAAAAAATAAATAAATGGTTCCAAAAAGGAATATTTGAGCAAGAAGTCTCCCAATTCACATAAAAAAAAAAAACAACAACGGAATGGATAGGAAGAATCTTCGAAATTAAAAGCCACTGCGCCTCTCAAGTATACTACTATGTACATACGAAACAATATTCTTAAAAACTAATATTTGTATATTGTAGAAAAAAAAATTGAAATTCCAAACTGAGATAAGGTTGGTCTGGGTCCACCTATGTATTAAAAACAATTTTTCGGGGACTATTTATTCCAATTCAAGTGCGTAAATCTGGATCCTTTTTTTTATATATATATATAAAAGTTAGTTATGTCACACCACTGAACATACAGTACCAACCAGTCCACATAACTGTTATCTTCTTCTTGAATATTATAGCTTGCACCCCTCAGATAATTTTTATCTTCTTAAATAATTAAAATCAGTTTAACCTAAGCAAACAAATTGGGGCAAATTGCAGCTTCGTGTTTATTTAATTTAACTTTTATAATAGTTGTGATTTCATTAACTGTTATAAAAATAAAAACTTGAATTGGGACTGGTTCTAAAAAAAAAAAACTGCAGTGGTATTATTTATGTATACTTATAACTCTCGTTTTGACTACAACTGCAACTGGGTATAAAAATATATAAATATTTGAAAATTGAAACAAAAAACCCAACGAATTGTGAGCCCATAAAACACTCTTTTATAAGGCTAAAGCATGCGCTTTCGGTTTCAAGGGTTTCAATATTATTTAAACACACAAATTCGTAAAAGTTGTAGTCAGTTACATAAATTCCACCCCAATTTAAATATAATTAAGAGCGCGATAATTTCATGAATATACAAAAAAATGTAAAAGAATGTTTACGAAAACTTACTAATGGCTACCCATTTGAGCTCATTTTAAATAGAGAGTAGATTGTTGCTAAGCTGTTTTATAAATATTTTTTATAAATTATTTTATATACTTAGAGTAACACTTTGGTATGTGTAAGTACTTAAGGTACTCTCATGTCCCTATGCAAGGAAGGAGGGTGTTCATCTGGACTAGGTGATTCATCTCCATGTGGTCGAATTCGGACAACAGCACGTCTCATGTCTTCATCTCGTTGCGGAATATATAATCCAGATGGTCCTGAATAACATGGTGCACTTCCTCCGGATAATCTTAGTTTTTCCGTTTCTCCAGTTGAATTCTCAGTAAAAAGTTGTCCCAAATTTAATTGCGGTATATCGTAGAAAACTGTTAGTGCCAGCATGACAGCGATTAGACCTATTTTAAATTTAATTATTTATTTAGCATTTAAAAGTAGCAAATAATTTTTTGTTTGTTTTTCATTTACCGAATATTAAATAGCATGTAATGCAAATTTTATATAACGAGCGATTTTCGGGGATTACACCATCACCTGGAATATAATCTCCAAGTCCGATTGTTGTCAGTGAGATGAAACAATAGTAAAAGGCGTCCAAAATTCCCCAGGAAGGTTCAAGATATGCAAAAACAGCAGTAGGAATGCCAAAAGTTAAAATAGAAACGATTAAGACTGAAAAGGTAAAATTAAATTATAGATTAGAAAAAAATTTCCTTAACTGTATTATTTAGGATCAATACCAATAATAAATAAATGCAGGAGACGAATATTGAACGGTTGATACAGATGGCCGAGTTTAGCGTTCAAAGATCCCAGCAACCAATTGGTAGGTATTAGGAGCCGTTCTACCATAGCCGTTAATAGGACTAGAGTCAATGGTATACCAATTGTGGCGTAGAGCATGCAAAATATTTTTCCAGTTTCACTTAATGGAGTTACATGTCCATAGCCTGAAATTATTTTTGTTTTAAGTGGTAAAGTTTATTTTATTATTTATTTAAATCGGTATTTAATTGAATAGTAAAGAAACATTTTAATTAAATTAATAGATATTGTGAAAAAGGATAGATGTATAAAAATAAAATGGGTGCTATTCGTATAATTCCAGTGACGATTTCTATACCTCAATCTCTATTGTGTGGCAAGGAAAATTTTCCATGATCCAGGAGTATTTTGTAATATTTAAGTGTTTTTACTTAATTTTTTTTTTAGTTTATATCACAGCTCACCGTATGGAATGCAAACTATAAGCAAAGAACATCTAATAAAAAGAATACGCATCTCGTATATTGAAAAGTTTTTTATGGTGGGTCGTAATATGACGACCCGCTCTCACAAATTTTACGTAAACTCTCTGCTTTTTGCCGACCTGCTACTCACCGCGGTGGCAGTGACGGGTCATCAAAGCACCAGCACCAGAACCAGCGTCTGCACTCCATATCATGCATTGCATTGCGTGTTCTCTTTGCTTCTTTTACCTCTCTTCCTTTAGCAAGCGATTTCATCAAGAATAGTTACTTTGGTTGAGAGAATTTTCATTTACATAGAATTTGCATTGCAGTAGAACAGAGGGAGAATAGTAAGATGAGCGGATGGGAATATAGGAATTAGTGGCCGACAAGCAATCAGGCAGCAAAGTGAAACATGAAACTATGTGTTTGGCTGGCATTGGCGTGTGTATGTATATGTACAATTATCGAGTGGTGGGAGACAGAGAGAACAGAGAAATATTCCCACAGTCTCTCAAATCTTTGCTGCTTTCCGTCTGTTACCTCTCGACCGCATCCATAATTAAGCATACAACTTGTGCAAATGAAGCTTCTTGTTAAGTTATATGTTCTTTGCTCTAAGGTATGCCTAATAAATTTTTGACATTTAAGTTAAGATGTCAGTAAAAGTAAACAAAGGAATAAGTAGTCACAAAAATATCAGGAATTGTAATTAGCAGGATAGGTATGTCTACTATATCTATTCATGGAATTATGTAATTCGTTTCGACTTTCTAAAATTTAGTGTGATCGAAACGACTTACATAATCACCATTACTGGCTGTAGCCAGCTGTTTTAGCCGCCTTCAGTACATCCCTTCTGTATTAATACCTATCCTGAGTGTGAGTACATATCCACAACATATAGATAGCAACCTACAGCATGCGAAGATCTTTCTGAATATTATCTATCCATTTATTCGGTATTTTATGCGTCCTGCAACTATCGGTATTTTCCTCATTGACAATTTTGAGTATCATTAATTTCTTCATTCTTGATTCCTGTCCAAACTATCTAAAGCATGGTTTTCATAAGCGAAGTTACAGTTTCAAGTAACCTTCTGCTGTAGAACTGTGGTTGGCATCATCACCGGCCATAGCTCACATTATGTTCATCTAACAAGCATGGGAGTTGTTGATAGCCCTGAGTGTCCTGTATGGAAGGAGAGCCTGAGATAACAGAACACTTTCTGTGTGCTTGTCCGGCCTTCGCCCGGAGCAGGCTGGATAGTCTAGGGCCTGCCTTCCTATCTGTAGATGACCTGAAAAACTTTCCTCACCCAGACCTTATGCGCTTTTCAATAAGAGGACAGGAAGATTTTGGTTATGGGGTTTTTAGCAGGATAGAATAATGGGGCGCTTTGGCCTCCGTGCTAGGGATCTCTCGTCCCCCATGCTTTAAAAAAAAAATCTTTTTGCTCAGCCCATGCATGGAGTCTACTTGAGCTAGTACGAAAATGTATACCCAGCCTGGTACCTGTGAAATAGTCACGTTAAAGTCTCTTTTCTGTATTGGTACAATTTTTCTTCTAGGATATCAGCTAGAGTGAAGCTTGTTAATTGTCAAGACATTTGCGTTTGATCAAAAACAAGTTCAGCTCTAGGTGGTTGCTAAATTTATGCCGTTTTTAGACTCATTGCTCACTCTAAAGATTTGCAAGTGTTCTATTCAAATCTTTAACCCTATATTACATGCATTTATGAAATTATGAATTGGCCTCCAGCCTTTACTACTTACTTTATGCATTTGAATGAATGAAGAAATAGGAGCCAAGACAATTGCATCTATTAACAGAAATCAGACAATGTCACAGTGTCACTGTTTCAGTTTCTCGACCTCTATGCAGTCATTTCCTGCGTAGTTTCCTCGTTGAAATTATTATTTTGCTTGTGTGGTTACCGATTGAGAGTAAATGCCTTAGCGTTTGTTTCAAGCTATTTTAGCTCCTGAGATATTGTTGTAATCCTGTACCTAAAGAATACGTTTGTCAGTGTGCTGTGGGAGTAATAAAAGGATTAAGCAAGGCGTTGGCAATGGTTTAGCTGTCTGACTACTAAATGGCTATCGTTTTGTTTTCTGTACCAGTACCAAGGAGATACCATTTTTGTGATGCATTACCACACCAAGATTCCAGTACAAGACGCTTGACTCAAAAGTTATTTTCCAATTTGTACCCGTCTATATGTAAAGGGTGAGCTATTTTTTAAGGGCTGAAGTACAGAGAGTGACATGCGTTCTGCCTTATAAAAAATTATCGCCTTGAAATTAGAGCTTAGCTTAGGAGATCATCGCTGCCCTTATTAAAGTTAAGCACAATTGACAAATTCAAGGATGGATTATTGCTGTGAAACTCTCATTTTAGAGTGAATCTAGCCTGATTTAGATGTAGCCTCAGTGCTCTGATTGATGCCTTCTTGTTATTGTGTATTTGTAAGGGCTGTTTTTCAAGATAACTTCAAGCACCCGTAGATGTCAGAGGGACTTGAAAGTATTACATACTCGTACGTTCAATATGCACATTCTCTAAACCATGTCGAATATCTTGCTATGATTGCAAAAATCCATACACTAGAAGAGGATCAACTGATTTTTTAAGCCTAACTTCTTCCTTATTCATCTCCAACACATGGCGATAGTTTCCACAAATTTTACTCGTCCTATGTGATTTCCAGCTTAGTTTTTGTTAGAAGAAATCCTAGATATTTCCTCCTTGTTCTTTAGTTCAACAAGCGTGGAGTTACAATGGAACACAAATCCATTGCTGGAATAGTTCTTTTCTAAAAAAAAAAAATGCCGAAATCGGTCATCAGCAGATTGAAGTTTGTACGTCAGTTTGTAATTAGCTTGGTCTTGTTTAGCATCAGCTCGCAGAGCTCCACCTTGAAGATATCTGTTACTAATATAATAGGTCGTTTGCTTCCAGTTGGGTATTAGCAAGAGATAATTTTCCAATAAGAGGTGTTATTTTAATTAGCCCGCTATTTCGGTAGATGTCACTTTTGGAGCTGTCATTTTTTGACAAGTAGAAACTACGCCATTAATAAAAATGGAACGATACACGATTCAACAACGCATTGGAATTATTAAAATTCACTATAAAAATGGTGAAAATGTGGCAGAGACGGTTCGTAAAACTCGAACATTTTTGGGTCGTCATGAAGCACCTTGTCGGATCGCAATACAGAAATTGGTAGAAAAATTCGAGCTGTCGAGACAAGTTAGTGATGTGAAGAATAAAACCCGTGCACGTCGCTCAAGAACAGCCGAGAATATTGCTGCTGTAGCCGAAAGTGTTGAAGAAAACCCAGGTTTGTCCATTCCTCGTCGTTCTTTGGAATTAGGCATTCCACAAACGTCATTACACCGTATTTTGCATAAAGATTTGGGTCTTAAGGCTTATAAAGTTCAGTTAACACAAGAACTCAAGCCGGCCGATCATCAACAACGTCGAGTCTTTGCTGATTAGGTCCTTGAAATGCATGAAAACCCAAGAGTTATTGTTGAAAAGCCTCTCTATCCTCAACGTGTGACTGTTTGGTGCGGTTTATGGTCCCGCGGGGTCATTGGACCTTACTTTTTCGAAAATGAGGCTGGAGCAACAGTTACGGTGAATGGTATTGATCTGGAAAACGTTTACTTTCAACAAGACGGCGCTACGTACCATACAAGCAACAAAACCATTGATCTTTTACGGGAAAAGTTTCCGGACCGTGTTATCTCTCGACTTAACACCTTGCGACTTCTTCCTTTGGGGCCACGTGAAAGAGAAGGTCTACGCCAACAGCCCAGCGTCGATTCAAGACCTCAAAGATGGAATTCGTGAGGCTATCGAGGACATAGGGCAGCCACTTTGCGATTTGGTTATGGAAAATTTCATGAAAAGGATATGGTCCTGTAGGCGTGGTCGTGGTGGTCATTGGGCTGATGTTATTTTCCATTATTAACGGCATATCTTCCTCTTTATAATGAAATAAAGATCCGATCATTTATCTCAAAAAATGGCATTTTTCTTTGAATATCAAAATAGCACCTCTTATTGGAAAACCCTATATAATGAGTACCCATACAAAAGATGGCATGATACCGGTTTGATACCCCAACCCGATTCTTTTCTTTACATATTCCGCTAAAATAAGCAAAAGGCTGTTATTTGACATGTGCCCGCGTGCGATCTGGTACTGTAGAGAGTGGATTCACTTAATTTTTAGTTTAGATGTCGATGTATTTATTCAAAAGACATTATTGAAATCATCTTCATATCTATAAAAGCAGCCATTCTGTTGCTTATTCATTTTATGTTTTTTTAATTTAAATTCAAAGGAAATTTTTTTAATATTTACCTATTGTCGTTACAACTGTACTTGAAAAGAACAAAGCTTGTCCAAAACCCCAATTAAGTTCACTTGATGCATTTTTAAGTGGAGAAATTCCTCGATCATTTGCCTTAACAATTTGTGCTAAAAATGCGTCTAAGTCATCATCTGAAAGAGATAGAGAAAAAATATATTTAAACATTGTCACTATCAAAAAGAAAAAAGAAGAAATTGCGATAAGTTTCAAACATCATTTATATGTATGTACTACTGTGCCCAAAAAATAAGGTGACATTTGAATTTAAACTGCGCGCGTCAAAGGAGTTGGCGAATTGGTTTCTTTTTTATGTTGGTAGGACTGTCTTTGACATCCCTGCCAAATCACACGTCAAAATATTCATTAGTGTTTGAGATACGCTTCGTTTTGTGAGCTGCTAAAAGTGCAGTTCTGCAGTTCTGCAGTTCTATGGCATACTGGCTGTTTAATGACGACGTTTTACTCAAGATAACCAAGAAGCCACTGGTCACATTAAGTGTCCAAGGAGGTTTGGAATAAAAAAAATGTAAAGTGATGTGAATCAGGGTAAAGTAAACTTATTGTCATACAAGTTAGGGTTGAGGTTTTTTACTAAATCAAAAAAATACAATGTTTAGGAAACCAATCAATCTGAATGCTCAAAATCACCTAAATATTCTTCTCTCAATCCGACCTACATTGCATTGCCTCAAAATTAATATTTAGAGAATTTTTAACAAAAACACTATTTCTCTCCCAAGAATATCAAGAAAATCAATTTTTTGCAACGATTTTAAAAAGTTCTTATTTCAGTTATAAAAATTGTAGATCTACCTTCGAAAAAGGACTAAATATTTCAAAATTGTGAAGGCATATTTATAACGAATCTATTTTAAAATCTCTACAGTGCAAAAATAAGCTTTTCAGAGACATTTTTCTCGAGGACTAAGGCTAGCCCAAAATGGACGTAAGGAAATTTACGTCACTATACGAAATTGGGCTTTACTTACGGATGATTGACAATTTCCCCTAAATTACACATTTCCTATTTCACGTTTTCTTAGCTCGTTCCCAAGCTTTTCTCTTAGAAGGGACCACTTACATTCTTCTTCTATAATAAAATAAAATAATAAGAATTTTACCGATTTCTTTATCGCAATTACGCTACCGCCAGTTACGTACGTACTAGGCATGTGCTATTTCGTTACTTTTGTTACCCGGTACTCATTCGTTACTCTACGAAAAATATTCGTTACTTTCTAATTCGGTACTTTACGTAAAATACTCTTTAAGCAGCATACTCGTACTTATTAATTAAACAATCTTTTTGTGAAACGGAGTATTTAATTAAATATGAAAATAAAAGTATCCAATTAGAGTTCAAGAATTGAAAAATAAAAAACGAAACATTTCACTAAAAAAATATAACATTTTTCAGAAGTAAATTAATAATTTTTAAGAAATATTTTGATTCCATGGAAGAAGATTAATTTCTCAACATTTTCAGGAAAAAATGGATTCCTTCTTTCTCTTATAGCTATTTCTGCCATTGAAAATATTTTTCCAGAAGGAAGAGAAGTTGCAACTTCTCCCAAATATTTTCTTGCAATTTCACTTTGCTCTAAAGAACTTGTGGGTGTAAATCATGCTGGATTCTCTGATAGTTTTGGGAAAAGTGAGAATTTTATTTTATAGAACTTATATATGTACTCCTTTCAGCACGTTGGCCAAAGCGAAAATTATCTTTTTCTTAAAAAATTGAGGTAGGGTGACCCGATGTACGAAAAATTTATTATTACGAAAAATTTGAAAAGATTTTGAAGTTATTCATGAAGATTTTACCATGCGGGTAATGATTAGTTCTTTCAATTTTTGTTTTTAACTCATTTTCTCAGTCGCACTAGAGCAATGCATAGTTAAATTCTTTCATTCATTCGAAAATGGCCTGAATATATTTCTTTGTTTGTTCCAAACGAGGAATTTTTCCAGTTTTGTGTGCATATTTCCTAAAGTCTAGTATCGAATTCGAGTAAAATGTGACATTTCCATACAAATTTTAGCGCCAGTAAAATCACAAGCAAAACTTTTACTGATGATTTTACTAGTGCAGTATAGAGTTTTCAGGGAAAAACTAAAGGTTTCCTCTATGTATAATACAAATAGATGGCACTATAGATTCTCCACACATTTTCTAAGCATTTTAATGCACAAAACCTTATCGAGTTCACGCAAAATAAAATTAAACCGATTCTTCAAATATTTCATTCTAAAATCGCTAGAAATGTTAATTTTGAGGAAAACAAAATAATTCATATTTACATTTTAATAAAATTTTAACTCTTAGAAATAAAATTGTCAAAATTTTACCAGTCATTTAATGCTTCGCGCATTAAAATGACTAGTAAAATTTTGACATTTCCTATTTCTATGGGAATTTGAATTTTGTTTTTATTGATTGAACAGTTAAAATTGTTTTAACAAAATCTAAAAACCAATTACTCTGTTTTCTCCAAATTAACATACGTCAAAATTTTACTAGCAATTTTAATGTGAAATATTTGGAGACCGCGTTAAATTTTACTTTGCCTGCCCAATCTCGATACTAGGATTAACTTCTTATTAAGTTAATTCTGGCACCATTTATTGGTCACTTCCCACCGCCACTGTCATACTAGTGATAAAGAAAAAAAAAAGATTGGTTACCTACTTACGTGAACAAGTGGGAAAAAAGTATGATTAATCGCGTTTAGTAATCGTATAGGTACAATGCTTTAACCGGGTACCTCGTAGAACGAATTGTAGTTATTTGATTTCCATCGTTACACTGTACAGGTAATAGAATACCGAATTTACTATGTAATAAAAACTTTGAATCAACTGAATGTAAGTACAAGTAACGAATAATTATTATCATCTTTAGTACGTACGCGTCTGTTTACGTCCATTTTGGGCAATCTTATTTACGTACAATCAATTAAAGCAATTTCCATGTGTTAAATTTTTTTATTTTTTGCACGTTTTGAAATAGAAAATATTAATAGTTAATATAATAACCCTTACGGAAATATAACGTTTATCTAGGGCAAAAATGTCAATCATACGTAAGTAAACCTCAATTTCGTAATGTTGTAAAGTCATTTACGTCTATTTTGTATCAGTATTTAAACAGATGCATACATTCGTAAACAGCGACCCCTACGGTACTTTACTTACGAGAATTTTACACCTAACAAAAGTTTCCTTACGGACCATTGACATATAATAAGAATGGATTGAGCCATCCTATAGTCAAAAATGGCACAAATTTTGGGTAAAATCTGTTTGTCTCCTTCAAGCACAAAATGTACGCTGAACTGTAACCAATCTTGGGAACAGTACGGCTGTATTAAATGGAATGCATTGAAGCAAGACACTTAAAATTATTTTGGGTGTCTCTGTTTAAAATATAAAGTAAGCGTATACTTATGTATTCGTCCATTTTGGGCTAGCCTTTAGTTCACCAGTAATGTATGCAAACTATTTATACATGCACTAAAGTACGCGGACTTATTAAAAAAAGAAACGGTCAATGAATGGAAAATAACGTATTTATGGACATCACTGGCTTGACTGTACATAAGCAAAGGTAAAAGATGTTTTTCCAAAACCCGACGAGAGAAAAAAAAAACTACATGATATTTTCTTTTGACTGACAAAAGAACCTTGTCTTACCAAAAATAACACCCCAGGATCAAATTGCTTATTACAGCAGACGATTTTATAAACCCAATATTTGTGTCGTAAAGGGACCATCGAAAGACCCTGCAGGCATCGGCGTAATTAGGATTTTTGTCTGGGGTGAGTACGTAGGCTTTAACAAACATTCTGTTTGCGAAGTATACCAGCTCATGGGTACACCCAGCTATTGACAGACATTTTTTATCCATTGCTCTAAGCACTTACGAGATACAATGTTGATATAATACCTAGAGCCAATGAAAGTGCATAGATTATAAAAACCATACATTTGCTTAGAGTCTATAAGTTACAGAACTCGTAAAAAAAAACCAAGGACACGTGCAAATAGATTAGTACATAATGTAATTGGAGAATTGAGCGAAAGTGCATTCTTTTCTTTAATTCCAATGAACCCAAACGACATTCATGTATTTCGTACTTCCACTGTTCACTGTCGATTTCAACTATCCGACGCGATTTATATTTTTTTCATATCACAGGAAATCGTGTTTATTTGAAAAATAAAATAAAATTTGTATGATTAAAAAAAAAAGAAAGTGATGTCGCTTAATTAACAGAGACCTTTGTTTTCTACTTCCCATCATCCCCTTCTCTCACGTAGTCAGAATCTTCTATACACGAAACTGATATGATCGTGACGCACAGCTTAATGCCCACTATTTATACTATCTGCATGCGTTTAAAAAATAAAGTTATATAAAGTTCTTAGAACAATATTTACGTTTTTAATAAGCACCTAATAAAGAGATACCTTAAGTTAAAGTCTGTATAAGTTTTAATTTTAGTTATTTTTTTCTGTAAACTTATTTAGCACCTGCTGAGCTGTTACTTTGCTTTCAATTATTTCGTTTTCAATGTTTAGGAATGCCATATTCCAAAACCTCTCCTGAAGCATAGTTGCTCTTAACTAAGTTTTAACTCGACGCATGTAAATGGCGATACAGTGTGGTCCAACCTTTGGAAGATCCAGAGATGGTAAAGATGGGAACATAGATCCGGGAGGGTAAACAAAATTACATATCTACTACATTGCCACAAAGAGGGCGATGACGTGCTGAGTGACACCCAAGCTGTAGAAGCATGTCTCTTAAATGACTTGACGGACATTATAACATAATAGGACAGTGTCCGATAATATAATATCGTACTTAAGTACACATCGGCTATCTAAAGCCACTAAGAAAACATTCCTGATGAGTTCTTTGGCAGGGACGAAACCTGGTCGAGTGAGCCTAACTAATTTGTTTTTCCCGGACGGGAGTCGAACTCACACTTATTAGAATCGGTCAAAGATGGAGAATAGAAGAATTTTAGGAACTTTTACCGTATATAATATCGAAAAGTGTGACCCGTGAAAAAATTATATGCAGGCGCCCGCAATATTTCGAGAAATGGGATGACGTTGATTTTTTTTTCTCGGTTCCAACTGTGGAAACAGTCGGCTATGATGATTTTGGATCTGATATACTCGTAGATAAAAAGCTCGACTGACTGGTAAAAACAAACGAGTGATAACAATATTTCATTTTGGTGTCTTCTTCATCATCAGGACTCACAATGGCAAATTACTTCAAAAATTCACAATTACCGCAGTGTTGACAACGTAAAATTTTTCATCTGCGGTTTAACTAAGCTTCTGCTTACTGAGTACTGTGAAACCGGGTAGGCTTAAGTCCTGGGCTGAAGCCGCACCCGTGGCTTAGTTAAACTCTAGCTTAAGCCTGGACTGAGAAACCGGTTATCAGTGGCATAGCTTTAACGTCTTCGTCATCTTTTTTCAAAACGGTTTTAAGGTTTGATAAAATTCTCTCCTATAGTATGACTTTTCCCAGAATTAGCGATGAGTAATGAAATTTGATAACTAGCCTCAAGAGTACGATTAATAGTTGCAGTATGAACAGTACCTAAATAGAGACTTTAATTTTACTCATTTCGCATCATTCAGAATAAATAGCGGGAGCGAAATGCTTTTACGGGTGGTCCAGTATAATAACTGCAACGTCTAACAATCACATCACGGCTACTAACATGCAAGTTTATCCAGGTCGATTAGCGACTGACGAATCCATTTTCGAATTGCCTTCTTAACAATCGACCCCTGTGGGTCGTAAATCCCACGTTGGAAAACACTGATCTAGGGTATAAAAACAGACCAGGTGTGGAGACTAAAATCGAAATTCATGTTGATTTATTTCTTCATCTTTAAAGCTTCATCAAATTTGAAAGATATTCAATTTATTTTCACAATAACAGGGCATTCTTTTTCTTCTGTCCGAGAAAATTTTCGGCTTCATTGAAAAGAAATTGTGGAAAAAGCCTGTATAGATATTAATTCAGAGGTGTACGATACTATTTTCAGGATCATAGGAGTGTTTCCTAACTTGGGATGAACATGAACGTATTAACTGGCAAGAAAAGGCAAAGGTATTTAAAAAAAAAACAAAACTAATTCGGTAGTTTGCATTTCCAGTTTGAATCAACCATATTAACTAAAACCACTGACATGTATATAAATGGACTGCTCGTTGAACCAAAAATGCATGAAAGCAAATGGCACCACTTTCATTCATGTCTCTTTCCGTGAGAGTATACGTTCCCACTGAACTGTAACGAATCGGAACGAAAAATTGCTTGAGGTTCAGTGGTATATCCAACTAAAACAGCCTTGTAAAAAATACTTCTTCGACTCATAATTAAAATTCAACAATACAAATAGTCCCAAATACTTTTGTGGTAAATTCGGTAAATCCCACTGACATGCAGATAAGTAATAGTAATAGTAGTAATTTATTTATAGGAAGTGGTACACAAGATTTACAAATCTTTTGTTTACATATAGAAATTACAGTGGAATCTAGAAATTATAGTTATATATAAATGAGGTGATTAAGCAAATATTAACAATTTTAACTATTAGAGAAAGTTAATAATTAATACACAATTACGAAATACTGCGAAAATGCAAATAAGAAATTAAGAGAAAGTGCATAGACAAATTCAAGAATTCAATAAAGATAGATATACTACTACACTAGCAATAGACTGTACAGATTAAAATTTAGAAAAGCGCTCAAAAAAGTTCGCAAGATTACAGAACATGAGTTTTAATAATAGCTTTGAATGCATTAACGGTGCGAGCCCCCTGCAAGCTAGAAGGGAGCAGATTCCAAAAGCGGGCAGCCTGAACAGGAAAAGAACTCTCCATAACCGTTCTGCTGAAACAGGGAATAATAATTTTACTGTTACGTGGGGATACCAGAAATTGGAAAAATTCTCGGAGATACTTTGGCTCATTGCTATTTAATATATCAAAGAGCAGAATTAAAATTCTACGCTTTAAGTAGTTATCTAGAGAGCATCCAAGTAGGGCACTACTGTAAGGTGAAATATGGTCAAATCTTCTTAAGCCGAAAATTAAACGAATGCAATCATTGAAAGCTACTTGAACTCTCCGGGCGCATTCACTATCTCTAATTTGGGGAAGATAGTATTTCCAAAAGAGAAGTAAGACATAATTAATGTCTTCACCAGTCTCAGCCTAACGGACGTGTCTAAAATACTCACCGAGAGCCATAGCCTTCTTAAACCTGCGTAGACTTTGCTAAGTAAGACTTTAGTATTATCGCAACATTTCATGTCTGAGCTCAATACTATTCCCAAGCTTGTAACTTTATTGTGCACTGGCAATATAAAACCATTCAGACTTATATCAGGTATGTCAATTTCGTCCAGTGGTCGGTTATAGAAACAGATACACTGCGACTTTGCAGGGTTAAGCAGTAACCCATTCAGCCTAGACCATTCATGAATCCTCTCAAGATCCCGATTAATACGCTCGATGCAGTCCTCAATGAGGCCAATAGGCCTACTTAAGTATAGCTGTACATCATCAGCATATAGATGAATTTTAGAATCTTCAATAGCATCAGGAAGGTCATTAATAAACAGGCTAAAAAGTAGAGGACCCAGTACAGAACCCTGTGGTACACCACATGAGACGGCCTTCAAGTCCGAAAAGTTATTATCCACCTTAACTAGCTGATGGCGATCACAGAGGAATTCTTTAATCAAGGAAATGGCGGTTGCACTGAATCTGTATTCGGATGCAAGTTTACAAAGCAGGAATTCGTGGCCAACGCTATCAAATGCCTTAGAGAAGTCAAGAAGGACAAGCGTACTGAAATTATTGTCGTTCATGGCCATTCTTATATCTGTTGATATTTTTAATATAGCAGTTTCACAACAGCGAAACGGACGGAAACCAGACTGCCAAGGAGACAACATCTGATTACAATCAATCCAACCTAGTATTTGCCTATATATAAGCTTCTCTAGAACTTTCGATAAGAATGACAAGATACTGATAGAGCGAAAGTCATAGGTATTTCAGCTTTAGCCTTCTTAGGGATTGGCAGGACAATAGCAGTTTTCCAGATGTTGGGAAAGGTAGAGGAGGTAAAACAAGTATTCATGATATGAAGAATGTACTTATCAATCAAGGGAAGTAATAGCTTTATAAGGCGTGGTAGAAGAGAATCGGTGCCTATAGCCTCCGATTTAACTGAGAAAATAGCAGAGATCAGCTCCTCTAAATCAATTCCTCGAAAGTAAAAACAGTTCTGGTTAATTTGTGGGGCCCAAGTAGCATCGGAGCTAGGAATGTTGCTTATAGGTGAGACACTTGAAGCCAAAAAATGCGTATTCAGATCATCAGGGTTTAAATTACAAGATGCACCATCAGTGCCATACACACCAACCTTCCGTAGATTGCGCCAAAGTATTTTGGGTTTTTGGTTTAAGTTAAACTTAGCAGTGAAATAACGTCTCTTGGAATTTCTAATGGCGACCGTTGCTTTATTGCGAGCAGCCTTATACAGTATTCGAGCTTGATTAGTTTTTAAGCGTCTGAAGAGTTGATAGAGGAATTCCCGAAATAATTTAAATAGGTCTGTTCGCGTACTCAGTTTTGCGACAATGCATTGCAATGAATTTGCACGAACTTACACATATTCCATTCGTTTACTTTCTTGTGCATACAAAATTAAATGAGTTTTGCATACGTCACAGCTTCCCCTCTCGCATGAATTTACCCGAAGTTTAACTATTCAATGCTCTCATCGGACTTTGCAAGACTGCAATAAGTTAAAACAAAAAATAAAAAAAAATAAAACAATACTCAATTCTTTTTTTTTCACGACATGAAAAGCGTTCATTTATTTTTTCATGCATTTCACATTCTTCCCCACCACACGAGTAAGTTTTTACCCAGAAAGTTTTTGCACGAGAAGTACGCGAACAGACATATAATATAACGCCAGTTACGACAGTTGGTAGCATTGACAGTCATATTTTCTGAAATCAAAAATGGTGCCACATGAAACAGGAGATCAGTCAGTCCATTTACATACATGTCAGTGACTAAAACCAACAACAACAAAAATATATTTGTACGCAGCAAGCCTAATTATATTTGTTTGCTGTTACCACTGACTTATAACAATGGACTGAGCGTATTGCTTTTTTGCTATAGGAAAGAATGGTACAAATTTTACAGTTCTCTCTTTCGCCCTATACAGAGTTGGAGCTACCAACACTAAATATTGCTTACTGAACGTTTACTTATGCCATTTAATGTATTTATGTTGGCTGCAGATGCAAGCACCGCAGAAAGAATAAGGTAAAGTTAGTGTTTTGTTTACCATGCGCCGTCTCTCTTGCCCATACGCAGGATTCAGTTAAGAACAACTTTTGAAAATTAAAGTCAGAATTAGTTTAATTTCTTAGAAGTGCAAGGTAGTACCAGTCTTGTACTTACCTCATACTTAGTTTAGTACTATATATTCATGTAATCTATTATACAGCCATCAGCTGATAGACATTGATGTACACACTTTGTATTGTCATCTTGTGCTATGAAGACATATCGTAGCTTGTTTAAATTCTATAAATAAAGATCTATGAACTAAAAGTTAATCTTATATTTACAGAAGAGTGCTTATAAGCGAATAAAATATCACTTGGACACAAGAAAATATATTTTTTGAATTGAGTTCGATTTACGGGTGTAAAATTTCATCTGATTGGGTGAGTTTTACATATTTTTGTGTAGTAAATGTTTTAAAGGGTGCTCTAACGGTGATATAAAGAAAAACAAAATTTTTTGTGCCACATGAAATAGCAAATCGCTCAGTCCATTGTTATAAGTCAGTGGCTGACACAGAAAAATAAGTATTACTGCCGCTTCCATGTTTCAATATGTCGTATTGAAAAAGGTGTCTTTATTAATCTATATAGTATCGATGATTTTGGGAAAACATTTCGGCCAAAACTGGAGCGAAGTAGAGTACAATTCACTTCAAATATATAGGTACGAACAAAAATGTTTTTATAAAAGACGAAGATGACTATTGTAAAGGATATGATCCTGATACCCTAGACACAAGTTGTCTTTATCCAATGTTAACTCTTGCAATGCTAGGTAGTCTTATCCATGCTGTCGTAGTAAAGCTCTGTCCAAATTCCGATTCTGATTTTGTCTTTAATTTTAAATAAACTATTTCAGATGCATTTGTGGTCAATATTGAATGGTTTACAATAAAAAAGGTTTCTTTATCGGTATTTTTTATAATTACAATAATAGTTTTCATAAGTTTGGTTTAGGATTGACGAGTTATACATATAGCATACGAGTTGGTATATGTGTGAAGTACATCGCGACATAATAATTTCAAAACATAACTTAAAAATAAAATAAAAATAACATGCTAATCAAAAAAATTACCCCCTGCTGTAGGCATTTTTCCAATAATTTACAGGTGATAATGATTTATCTTTTATTTTAATATCGAATCAATAACTTACCTTTAATTTCAGGATACTTTAAAGCAAAAGATACTCTTGCATTTTTTGTAGCCTCTCTCAATTGCTTTTCTATAGGCATTTCTATTGTTTGAAAGCAAATACTGCCCGACACTAGATAGACGACATAAATCAAAACGTAAAAGAGGAAACAAACATGAGACTTCATAATTTTTATATGATGTTTTCCTTGTTCCTGATTTCCAGTGTCAGGAAATTTATTATTTTCTGTGGGGGATTTTGAGTTTGCTGATATTTCATTGAATTCCATCGAAGGATGTATAATATCCACTGAACTGTGTCCATTGTTATTATTGGACATTTGAGTTTGCGTATTAATGTTGTCCAAATCTTCGTATTCACTGCGTTTCTTACGATCCGAAACAATACCGGTTAGAAATGAGTTGCTATTGCCTAATTTTGCTTTGACATGACCTGATATTCCGCCAAACTCGTTATTTTCATAGCCATCAGAAAACATGTTTTAAAAATAAATTTTCACAAGGACACACTAGATTTGGCAAAGTATAAATTCCATAAAATATTGTAAGTATTATTAAATCGAGAATTCAAGAGAGACACAACCTGTAATAAATATATTAATTTAGAGAATTGCACAATTTTTATAATTTCGTAAAACGGCTGGATTCAATAAAATGTCTGAACTTGAAATTGATTTCCATTATTATGTTGGAGACTGTAACTGCAAATAAAAGAGTTTTTTTTTCAACAGGAAGACGGCAATAATTTAAATGCACTCACTCGCGCCATAGTTAACTAACGTTGACATTAAAATCGCGGGGAATTCAACTTAATAGCATCAGGCTAAAGTGAAATTTTTGCATTCCATTTGAAAATTACATTCCACGACCGAGCGATAAAATTTTTAAGACTTCATAAATTTTTATTAAAACTTTTGACGAGCTCGCTGAGACTTATTCAAATTGTCATTTCCAGTGAACCAACTATTTTAAATTTGTTGTAACTACTCAGCTCGAGCTCAGTTACATAAATTAGATGTATAGAGATACAGTCAAAGTCAGGTAAGTATTTTATACCTATGCATGTACATCGAAGGAGTATGAAAAGCTAACAGAATCTTTTATCAGAACATCTTTGGATTTAATTATGAGAAAAGCTGGGTTGAATAAAGAGAGTGCGGTTAGAATCGGAAGGGGAAGTTTTTGTTTTATATGCATTTCAATTAGAGATAATATTGCTGGTCTGTTGTTGGATGAGTGATTTATTACAAAAATGGGTTGGGTGAAAATAGAGCTGCTGTTTTTGTAGACTTTCAATATTTTGTTTTTTTTTTTTTTTAGAATGTATTTGAGTGCTTCTAGGTAAATTCTGAAAGTATGTATGGTGCCATGCTAAAACGGATATAATCCGTACCAAGATTCAGCTAAGTCGAAATTTGCAAAAAGTGAGTGAAGTACGTCACGTCACTTTTTTGCAAAATTTAATTCTACTAATTAAATTCACTCACTCACTTCACTCACTTTCAATTTTACGGTGAGTGGGAGTGAAATCATCGAGCAGCGATTTTATTTTAGAAATAGTAAGCACACATGTAATTATTAATTATAATTAATAAATTGTAACTCGCCATTTGCATACTAGAAAGTTCTAATTGATGGACTAAAATAAAGTTATAATGTATTAGAGGGGAAGCTTGTTAGTGCACAAGGACCACAAGTGCCCCAATGCAAAGAAAAATATGGGAACAAATAGGGGGAAAAATTAAATTATTGCGGTATATTATATTATATATTCGTCCTTATTATCCGCATAAAATGTTTAGAGGATAATAATACGCAGTCGCGTTCATTTTCACACAGAAAATGTGAAATTGACATTCGAAATTAATTTTCGAAACTACTGACTTCATTTTTTTAAAGGAATCATTTTATTTTCAGAAGTGAGTGAAAGATGTGAGTGAAGCGAAATACAGGGTTTTCCAATAAGAGGTGTTATTTTGATATTCAAAGAAAAATGCCATTTTTTTGAGATAAATGATCGGATCTTTATTTCATTATAAAGAGGAAGGTATGCCGTTAATAATGGAAAATAACATCAGCCAAATGACCACCACGACCACGCCTACAGGACCATATCATATCATATCATGAAATTTTCCATAACCAAATCGCAAAGTGGCTGCCCTATGTCCTCGATAGCCTCATGAATTCCATCTTTGAGGTCTTGAATCGACGCTGGGCTGTTGGCGTAGACCTTTTCTTTCACGTGGCCCCAAAGGAAGAAGTCGCAAGGTGTTAAGTCACAAGATCTCGGTGGCCAATTGTGATCACCTCTTCGAGAGATAACACGGTCCGGAAACTTTTCCCGTAAAAGATCAATGGTTTCGTTGCTTGTATGGCACGTAGCGTCGTCTTGTTGAAAGTAAACGTTGTCCAGATCAATACCATCCAATTCCGGCCATAAAAATCATTAATCATCTGTCGATAGCGCAATCCATTCACCGTAACTGTTGCTCCAGCCTCATTTTCGAAAAAGTAAGGTCCAATGACCCCCGGGTCCACAAACCGCACCAAACATTCACACGTTGAGGATAGAGAGGCTTTACAACAAAAACTCTTGGATTTTCCGAGCCCCAGATGCTACAATTTTGCTTGTTGACGAAGCCATCGAGGTGGAAATGGGCCTCATCACTCAAGATGAGTTTTCGATGGAATTCCGGATCATTTTCATGCATTTCAAGGACCCAATCAGCAAAGACTCGACGTTGTTGATGATCGGCCGGCTTGAGTTCTTGTGTTAACTGAACTTTATAAGCCTTAAGACCCAAATCTTTATGCAAAATACGGTGTAATGACGTTTGTGGAATGCCTAATTCCAAAGAACGACGAGGAATGGGTTTTCTGCAACACTTTCGGCTACAGCAGCAATATTCTCGGCTGTTCTTGAGCGACGTGGACGGGTTTTATTCTTCACATCACTAACTTGTCCCGACAGCTCGAATTTTTCTACCAATTTCTGTATTGCGGTCCGACAAGGTGCTTCACGACGACCCAAAAATGTTCGAGTTTTACGAACCATCTCTGCCACATTTTCACCATTTTTATACATAGTAAATTTTTATAATTTCAATGCTTTGTTGAATCGTGTATCGCTCCATTTTTATTAATGACGTAGTTTCTACTTGTCAAATGTCAAAAAATGACAGCTCCAAAAGTGACATCTACCGAAATAGCGGGCTAATTAAAATAACACCTCTTATTGGAAAACCCTTTACTAGAAAAATAAGCTGAATGTCGGTACCGGTGTTAATAGCATTCGAAAAGAATCCAGAAATTTAAAATTAAAATAAAAAATATTAAAAAATAAATAAAAAGAAATAAGTCCAATTGTTTGGTAGGGTACCAGAAAAGGTATTAATTCAACAACGTGAAATTTTTTTTGTTTTTTTGTTTTATTACTAAGTCAAGCTCAGAAGATATCCTTTGATACAAAGTACAGCATTAGAGTCTCCTTCCTGTCTCCTAAGGAAAGGATTAGGATACATGAAGAGAGTGGCCGAGGTGCTGATGTATGTCGCCTGTGACTTAGTGTTAACACTGCCGCCGAATTTTACGGCTCCCGTGCTCCTTTCTTTCCTACCGATGTGGTGGGAAGAAAATAGCCGAGAAATGACAGAATCGGTGGCGGCAAGGTATATAGAAGACAAGGTATTCTCATTAAAAATTTTGTTCTAGAACTGTGACGCGTTTCGTCCTATAACGTATATACATTTCTATTGAAAAGACAGAGAGATGAGAGAGAATATTGTGTTCTCTGTACCGTACTTTCCTATACATTCGGACGCAAATGGCGGAACGTGGTTCGTAATGGGAATACCTTGTATCTCTGTACCGTGCGTTGGCGGTGATTACACCGAGTCACAGAAAAGAATTAACTAGTAGATTATATACCAGAAGAAAGACAAAATATGGCAGATTGTTCCACGTTCGCGCAGGTCGGGATAAAAGAAACATCACAGAATTTTACTGTACGACCGAAAGTAATTTGAATGCCGCATTCATAATGCAAAGTGGGGTAGAGTGGCATAGAGCGGCAACTGGAATGACCATCTCTGTATGGCTCAGAGTATAGCGCAGAGTGGAGCTGCATGAAAATATGAAAATATACGCTGACATTATCGAAAGCTTACAAACTAGAATTTCGAACTACTAACATTTAGATGGCGTCCATTCTTTTATGTTCTATCCTTATTTAATATTTTTTATGAATGCTAATAAAAAACAAGAGTTGTTTTTTGGAAACTTCATGATTTAAAAACAATAAAGAGTACTTTAATTTTTAGCTAGTTTCGAATCAATCTGATCGTGCAAGAGGTGTCTCCATTTTCGAATTGCTTGATATTTTGTTGATTTCAAAGTTCGAATTTGAGTATGCGCTGCATTGTGAACAGCTTCCTTCGTTCTGGACTAAAGGCTTAAGTGCTGGCTTTTCCAATCTGGCCGGCCTCACCAACTTTGACAGTTCTGTAGAATATATGAAATCAGGTTATCTAGCTCGCAATGGTAAAGTTTGTGAGGCCTGCTAGATTAAGGATGAACTCGAGTAGGTCTATGTACTTTCTATTCTGTTGAAACATTGCCAGCTAATTTTTGTTATCATTTGATGCCATCATTGTTCATGGAAAAAAATGTATAGGAAATTTAAAAAAAAAAAAAAAAAATTCGGAAATATCTTTACCATCAAAAATTAGTCCTGCTGTAGTAAATTATTACAAAAGAATTTAAATTTTCAAGCAAACAGTTCGTATTGTGAGTTGCAAAATTTTGAAAGGCTCGCCAGGTTGAGGTTCTTAAAGTTATTCTTACGTAGAGGTTCGAAAAGCTAGCACTGTGTTTCACGCTTCATTCTGCTCTACTCTGCTCCACTCTGCATTCATGATATTGCAAGGTCACACTCAATCATGGAGGTGGTAGTGTTATGATGCGGATCTGTTTATCAGCTAACGGACTAGCTCCTTTTTAGGAAAAAAAAACGGAATAATGGATCGTTTGAAATATAGGGAAATTTTAGAGATGGTTATGCCACATAACAATCATCCGAAACACACATCAAAGCTGGTAAAAGAACACATTAATAAGAATGTTGTTCCAAGTCCTTCATTGGCCGGCCCAATTTGCAGACTTCAATCCCACCTCCGACCTCTTCGGAATCCTAATCGACGAGTTAAAGTCGATGCACACTTACCGGCACAGCACAAACCGGCACAGATACGTAAAATATGCTTCTATGAAAACGAGTTAGCTAATTCACATCAACCGGCACCGACAGATACCGGCACGAAACGGAAACTTCATTGCCGGTCGTTATCGGTGGCCAGAAACCAGACAGGTGTTTGTCGGTTGCTGGTGTAGTTGCGAAGTTAACATGGGATCACTTTCCTATAGTTTTTTCTTTAACAACTGTATTCCGCTTAACTTAAATAAATACGTTCTATTTCCTAAAAAAAAAGGGTTTAAGCAATATTTGTTGTTTTCCGACGTATGTAGAATTTGTTATCGCTTTAAAACTTTCAGTTCTGTCCTGTTTATCTCGGTATATGTGCACGAAAAATGCTGGTGCTGGTCGATGCCAGTCTGTGCTGGTTCGTGTTGTGTCGGTTAGTGTGCATCGACCTTTAGAGGTAAACGTGCCCGAAATAAAATGGAATTAATGTAGACAATGAAAAAAAAACAAAACTGGAAATTATACCTGAAATCATAATTACTAATTTAATAGCGTCTTTACCATGATAATGTCCTGAAGTAATTAAAATGAAAGGCAATTACACGAAGTTCTGAAGAAAGAGTCGCTATTTATAAAATGTTGCTTTAGTTTGCACGCTTCAAAATGTAGAAGTCGGTTGTTTTTTCATTTGTTTTACAGTTATGAAATCTTTTATTTTTTTTAATGAAGTATGGCAATTTATTGGTTATTGATGAGTGGATAAAAGCACAATTTTTGCTATCTACAAGTCAATTAAAATTGAGGAAAAGACATAAATTCTTCTTTTACTTGAAACGGTTGCTATTGTTTTGCACAGTACTGTTTAATCCTCGTGTAAAACATATGGACGAATCGGTAATGGGTTGGGCATGTAAATGCAGTATGCGTGTATATAATTTGCATTTTTTTATATTATTAAGCCAAGCTCAGGGGATACCCTATGATATAAAGTGCAACATGCCAGGAAGAAGATAAGGAAAGGTGATTAATGGATATGAGGAGAGTGGCGAAGTTGCCG
This sequence comes from Dioctria rufipes, assembly GCA_963924295.1. Classification (NCBI taxonomy): domain Eukaryota; kingdom Metazoa; phylum Arthropoda; class Insecta; order Diptera; family Asilidae; genus Dioctria; species Dioctria rufipes. Next base: position 60,177,778 of record OZ002742.1, read on the forward strand.
ATGTATGTCGCCTTTAAATTTCAGAAGATGATAGACTGTTCCTGATTCGCACAGTTCGGGATAACAAAGCATCACAGACTTTTACAGTACGGCCGAAAGTAATTTGAAGGGTGAAAGATTGTGCGCGGTTTGCAGCGCAAGTAGTGTGTGCAGGAATTAATCTACATGGGATCAGACTAGATATTACTTCAGAATATTGACCATGCATGTAGCGATAAAGGAGCGAAGGGTATCCAACAATACGGCGGTGCTGGAGTGAATCGAAATAACAAGTTATTGCCACATCGCCAATGAGCTTGAAGGATATCTTCTGGGCAATATTTAATGAAGCTAAGGTTGTGCGATCAGACCAAGCCCATATATGCCCAAGAAGCACAATCGAGTTATAAGAAAGTCGTGTCACTTTTTTATGACTGATCATAGGCATAACGAGTTACATTTATGACGTGATTAAATCTTATACAAAACGTTCATATAACTAAAATGGGGAATCGTATTTCAGTTATAGGATGCTGGTGTAACTCATTTGTAACCACTAAAATGACCTTCACACAACATAAATAAAGTTAAACAAGTATCAGAGGACGGTTGTAAACTTGACAATTTAACATTCTTAGGACCCTTTTCCATCTGCTTTACGTTTTCGGCATGATTGATTAATTGCATAGTAGCATACAATAGTAAAACCTTGTAATAACTTTCATAAAACTTTTTGGTCTTTTGAATGTCGCTCCTTCTATTTATTAGAATATAAGTCTACAAAATTTACATAAAACTATTTCTGACTACAAAATGTATTTTCAGCAATATGAATTAGATTCCTAAATTTTCCACATTAAAAATACTACAATTTAACTGGTAAATGGAATTGAAAATCTTAGTAAATGGAAAAAGTTCTCATATTTTTAATGCTCTTGATTTTCTATGCATAACAATATGGTGCATTTATTTATGACTATATGACGACGTTTATACAGCTCAAGAACCTTGTATATGGCTTTAATTGTGTTTAAGATAGTTTGCAGTCTTTAATTAGAAAATATGAGTACTCTTGCACGGCTCTTATATTACGTTACTGTTTGTGTCTTCTCTCCGACTTTTACGCGACTGATACAAGTTTGACAATCTTCCATAACTCCTTTTTTTCCTTTGTTTGAGTCCATTTTAACATCTATGCCGTATTATAACTTATTAGTGGTATATTAGTGAGATATACGAAAGATTAGTCTTAAAACTATCAGGCTAAAACTTCACTACAACCAACTATTATCCGACGTATATCCGGCTATTATGCATATGGCTGTCTTATTTCGGTTATATTAGGAATGTGGCACAGTTATTTTGTTTGTTTTGTGGCAGAAATACTGCTCTAATACGAAGAGTAGTTTAGTTAACGTATATTCATCATGTTAATAGCTGAATTAATTAAAAATTCTTAAAGACTTATTCACAATGTTTATAAAACTGATTAATTGTGATTATAATAAGATTCAACTCTATGACGATTCTGTCGTAATGCATAGTTATATCGACGTCGTATAACACAATAAGATTTATACGACCTTTAAGTTATATGGTGTGCTACTTGGGTGGGAATTGTATTCCATCCTAGATCTGATGTAGGACTTGTAGACTTTTTCAGAAATCCAAGACATTTCGATGGTTCTTTGGCAACAGAGGAGATATGATCTATACAGCTTAACTTACTGGAAATATTAATGCCAAGAATGCTTAGTGACGGCGAATGAGCAATTAATGCTGCTCCATCAAAAGAAACGGGAGTGGTTAATTGATGGTCTTGCGCTTTAATGAAATGAGACAGCTTTGGTTCTTAGATGCATTGAATTCGACGCAATTCGCTTTGCCCCAAGCGATGAATTGTCCAGCAGATCATTATTCAATGATGTAATCGTTAATCTCGTTTAACACATACGGCATTCCCCTTGGAGTCCACGAGAGTGTCAAAGGAGAAAGCGAAATCAATGGTGCTGTTATCAGCGAAACTATGGATGGGATTGAAAGTAAGGGAAAACAGATCATTAATGAAAACTACAAAGAGAGACGGACAAATAACAGAGCCCTGTGGCACACTGGCATTTATAGCATGAGGTTCATATGTAACGCTATCTAATACAACATGTATAGGGTTTTCCAATAAGAGGTGTTATTTTAATTAGCCCGCTATTTCGGTAGCTGTCACTTTTGGAGCTGTCGTTTTTTGACATTTGACAAGTAGAAACTACGCCATTAATAAAAATGGAACGATACACGATTCAACAACGCACTGAAATTATTAAAATTCATTATAAAAATGGTGAAAATGTGGCAGAGACGGTTCGTAAAACTCGAACATTTTTGGGTCGTCGTGAAGCACCTTGTCGAACCGCAATACAGAAATTGGTGGAAAAATTCGAGCTTTCGGGACAAGTTAGTGATGTGAAGAATAAAACCCGTGCACGTCGCTCAAGAACAGCCGAGAATATTGCTGCTGTAGCCGAAAGTGTTGAAGAAAACCCAGGTTTGTCCATTCCTCATCGTTCTTTGGAATTAGGCATTCCACAAACGTCATTACACCGTATTTTGCATAAAGATTTGGGTCTTAAGGCTTATAAAGTTCAGTTAACACAAGAACTCAAGCCGGCCGATCATCAACAATGTCGAGTCTTTGCTGATTGGGTCCTTGAAATGCATGAAAATGATCCGGAATTCCATCGAAAACTCATCTTGAGTGATGAGGCCCATTTCCACCTCGATTGCCTCGTCAACAAGCAAAATTGTAGCATCTGGGGCTCGGAAAACCCAAGAGTTATTGTTGAAAAGCCTCTCTATCCTCAACGTGTGACTGTTTGGTGCGGTTTATGGTCCCGCGGGATCATTGGACCTTACTTTTTCGAAAATGAAGCTGGAGCAACAGTTACGGTGAATGGATTGCGGCGCTATCGACAGATGATTAATGATTTTTTATGGCAGGAATTGGTTGGTATTGATCTGGACAACATTTACTTTCAACAAGACGGCGCTACGTGCCATACAAGCAACGAAATCATTGATCTTTTACGGGAAAAGTTTCCGGACCGTGTTATATCTCGAAGAGGTGATCACAATTGGCCACCGAGATCTTGTGACTTAACACCTTGCGACTTCTTCCTTTGGGGCCACGTGAAAGAGAAGGTCTACGCCAACAGCCCAGCGTCGATTCAGGACCTCAAAGATGTAATTTGTGAGGCTATCGAGGACATAGGGCAGCCACTTTGCGATTTGGTTATGGAAAATTTCATGAAAAGGATATGGTCCTGTAGGCGTAGTCGTGGTCGTCATTTGGCATTTTTCTTTGAATATCAAAATAACACCACTTAATGGAAAACCTTTTATTTGGCGACTTAATAGGAAATTTTCAATCCATAATAGAAGAGGAGAGGAGAGACCAAGAGCTTTAAGTTTGGCTAAAAGAGTTGGATAGCAGACCCTATCAAAGGCCCTAGAAATACCCAAGGCAACGATTTTGAACTCACCAAAATTGTAAAAATTACGATTCCAACTGTCCGCAAGAAAAGTCAGCAAGTCGTCAGATGAGCGTCTAGCTCAGAAGCCATTATGGCGATCGTTTATTAGTTTCTAGATACTTCAATAATTTGGAATTAATGATAGATTCAAAAAAATTCAAAAGACTTGAAGTGACTGGTCGATGGTTTGAGGGATCGCTACTCTCTCCCTTCTTGGAAGGAGGCTGTACATGGGTTAGTTTTCAAGCAGTTGGAAATTTTCCTGTCGAATAAGCTAATCAGAATAGTTTACGCAAAGGTGAAGATAAATAGCTTTTAATTAACAGAAACCATCAGGATCTGCAGGTTTGGAGTCGTTGATCCCTTTTCGGACATTGAACACATCTCATGTATGCATATGATGTGTATTGGCTCTTGTACACATCCACACGGAAAGAGATATAAAACAGGTGTCTGTGAAAGACAAGAATTTGAAGCGAATCTAGCAGCCAAAATATTAGCTTTATCCGGGGAGCCATTAACCACTTCACTATTATTTAGTAGTGAAGGTATAGAGGAACTGGTGAAGTTGTTCCTGATGGTTTGGACCATGGCCCAGAAAGCTTTGCTACCTTTCCGGCTTGGCAAGATTCTTTGTCCAATATCCTGGTTAACGAATACAAAATGAAAATTTTTTTATTACTTCAACATCCTCAAAGAAAATGTCAGAACTGCTCAGTCACTGGAAAACACATTCAAGAAGTTTCTACATAATAAAACATCCAATAACGTAAACCAGTTAAAAGAAGCTTGACAGAATTAATGGATAAAATTGCACCCAAGATTTTTGAAAATTTAGTAAAATCAATGGAAAAACAATTTGAAAAGATTTGCACCTGAAATTCTATCAATTACGCCATCTTTGTTTTAGTTTGTTAGATATTTATTTATTTTAGCTATCTGTATTTGATGTTTTGAATTGTAAAATATTTAATTTTTAAATACTGACTCCGAGATTTAATTTTAAAATTGGAAATTGCAAGATCTGTATGTAAAATATCCGTCATTGTCTAATAAGAAAAACAATCTTTTTGTATTCTCGAGTATCTATCTATTTGGTCTACTTCAGAGAGCAAAGTAAGCTCACGGCTTCGAAGAACATAATACAAATTCGAATAATTCTATGGTAGGTTTGAAATCACATTTTTTCCGTCACCTTACTGTTATAGACTTAGAGGCTATAACCATGCCGATAAAAAAAAAAAAACAAATGACGAAAATTATGCGTCGCAATTATGTAGCCAAATTTGGAACATCGTAAAACTAAAAATCATTCGATAAGTGATAATTTTAAAAATAAATCGTAATAATTGTTCTATCAGACTCGGGCGATAAACTTTAGAGCTAATCATATTGTATGAACTTATAAAATATTAATTTGGAATAAAATTCAACATTTTCTTCAGTATTTGGACAGCGGTCTGTTTTCTTTATCAATGTTGTTATCTCAATATTATTGCAAAAAGGTCACCAATTAATGAAATATAATTGAAAATTTTCCACAAGAACTTTGATAACCGCTTCCTTGGGGTTTAAATTTGTACTAACAAAAGATTTCGCAAAAAAATGACTAAAAAGAGAGTGTCGATCTCGTGAAATGAAAAATATCGTGACCATATTTTATCAGCGAAATAATTTGTTTTACATAAACATTACAGACACGTCGGATAATATTTTCTTGTTTTACAAGGTTCTTACGAGATCTGCGTCGATATATAATTTAAGTATGAAGGAATTATGAGTTCTAAGTAAATAAATAATTCCGCTGTAGTGCCATGGGTCAAGATGATGATGGAATTTTTATATGCTTAATTATAAGCAGTTGTAAGTGATCGCATAATTTTTTGTAGATCTTGAGACTTTATTTTGATTATTAATTGTTATTGATTTCGAGTAGCATACATCAGAAATTTATCAGTTTTGAATAAAGTGCTAAAAATATTCGCTGATATGTATATATCCTGAGGTTAAACTGAACCAGGGTAAAGACATTAAAATGAAGGTAATTCTTTAATTTTTTGTAATTATAGATAAGCAGTATGCGTTGCTCTATGTGTGCCAAATTTCGTTTCATAATCATTTCATTTTAAGATTTTTTTTTCTATTTTCGGCAATTGCCTTTATAAAGTCTGAAACACAGTTTCTACGAATAGAATGAACGACGACCAATGACCGCTGCAGTGCACTTATTAAGTAATCGCTCTAGAAAACATTCCTAGATAAAATTATTTTTATGACTGCAATTATAGTAGTCGGCCGTTTCGTTTACTCTAAAATCGTCGCTACTACATTTATTTAAGGCTCAAGTTACAATTCTCTATTATTACATAAAAAAAAAAAAAAAAAATGTTGTGCAAATTATTAGTACAATTTAGTTAATAGCTTGAGAGATGAGTACAATAATTAATGGGTCTGGTGTTAAGATTTTTTTGGTAGATTATACCTCGCTCTAAAATTTATTTTTGTAATTTAAATGTTCATATCAATCGTGGAAGCGATGGAAGGCGATGTTCATGCAGGAAAGTTTACATTGAATTTGGACAACCAACTAATTCAGTCAGTCGTGGCAGTTTGACAGAGTTTCGAAAAAATAAAAAATTTAAATAATCGGAATTTGAATGCGAAACTTGGCAGGATGAGGATGGTAAGTTACATACTCAAGATTGAGAGAAAAATAATATTATTCCTCCAAGATCAGCCATTTTGTTGTTGTGATCTTTTGAAAAAGTACCAAACAAAAAAATTTGCTAAATATGATATTTATACACACATTATAGAAAAGTGTTCCACTATCTCCTCATGGAGTCCCTATAGGCTGTATCTGATCTGAATCTAATAAGCAAAACATTTTTTGACGTATTTCCAGGTGAAAATTCGGTAAGAGTGACGAAGCTGACGAAGAAAAAACTGAAATTGACGAAAATCTCTCAAACAATTTAAAAAATTGGCTTAAATACAACGATAATCCTTTTGAAGAAGTAAATGACAAATGGTTACGGACGTCTTCTTATCGCCGATATATACTTCTAAAATCTGATAGTCTTGGCAACTTTTTGGAAGATTGGCCCTTATATAAGCATGCATCACTTGGTCCTAAGCTAGTATGACACTAAAAAATATTGCTTTTGGTTCTGACCAATGACTTATAACAATGGACTGAGCTATTTGCTATTTCATGTGGCATAAAAAATATTGTGTTTCTGTATATCACCGATAGAGCACCCTTTAAAACGTTTACTACATAAAAATATGTAAAACTCAACCAATCAGATGAAAATTTACACCCGTAAATCGAACTCAATTCAAAAAATATATTTTCTTGTGTCCAAGTGTAAGAAATGGTTCGTTTCTCTCGACATTAATTTTTATTTTAAATAAAAAAAATATTAAAGGGATCTTGAAAAAGGTGAATTCCCAGAAAAGGTGTCTTAAATTAGCATGACATTTTATGACGGTAAGATATGCCGGCACCAAAGCAGTGTCATTGTCTGCATGGTGTAATTAAAAATTAAAATTTCCGGCGGTATCGTAAAAAAAACCTGCATGAGTAGTTAGAGATTTGTGCATGTAGGTACATAGGAAAATAAGGAGGTAGGATACTTTCTGATGCCGCACAGATCATTCATTCAAAAATGTGCTGTGATCTGTGTCGAAAGTAATTTATCTAAAACTTATCAGAGACTATTTTCAAAGTTGATGTGCCATTTTTAATAAGAAACTTATTATTGAAATTGATAGGGAAAATAAAGAGAAAAAGAGTGAGTTACTTACTCACTGAGTGTAATTTGGTAGTTCTGTGCTAATGTTTTGTGTAGTGTAGTGTATTGTTAATGAAAAATGAATTAAGTTGTTGCCAAGATGTATTTAGGTAATTGTAGTATAGAAGTGCTTCGTTTTGTGGGTCAAGGCAGTAGGGATTGGCTCTCCTCCCGACTGTCTTTAAGGATGGCTCTCCTCCTGATACCATGATGGGGTCATATAAACCGCGGATGGCTCTCTTCCCCGTGTTTATGGAGATGGTGCTCCTCTCCACCCCTACGACGATTTCATGGTTGTAGTTTTGCTATTGTCTTGTGGCTCACCCTTGACAGTGCGACCCGCGAAACGAGCACTCAACTAGATAATTATATAGTATATAATACATAGTAGAGTTGGCAACTTGTATAAAATAGTAGTGAAATTATAGGCACTCACCTATTGTTTTAATATTTACAGGTACGGCGGTCCACCACGCGTGTATATAGCTCCGGGACCCTTAGCCTGACAAGTCTTGTAGTGTGAACGAGAAGGGGAAAAAAAATAGTGTTAACTGTAAACTATCTAAATGTTTTGTTTGTTTTACTTCTTTTTCTCGAAATAAATTATTATTTCATTATCGTTCTTGTCTTGTATATTTTTTTTTTTTACATTTTTATATGTTACACAAGTGATATTTTAATCGCTTATAAGCACTCTTATAAGAAATTAAACTAATTCCGCCTTTAATTTTCAAAAGTTATTCTTAACTGAATCCTGCGTATGGGCAAGAGAGACGGCGCATGGTAAACACTGTCTTCACCTTATTCTTTCTGCGGTGATTGCATATGCAGCCAACATAAAAACATCAAATGGCATAAATAAACGTTCAGTAAGCAATATTTTGTGTTGGTAGCTCAAACTCTGCCATAGGGCGAAAGAGAGAACTGTAAAACTTGTGTCATTCTTTCCTATAGGAAAATGGCAATACGCTCAGTCCATTGTTATAAGTCAGTGGTTCTGACTAATTACTTCTTTTTTGTAGATTAATACAGATTTTGAACACATTTATCCTAAGAAAGGAGATAATCTCTATGAAAATTGGCAACATTTTGTTTTAAAGATTATTCCATATTTTAAAAACAATATTCGCGACAAGGAATCCATTGATTGTCTGAAAAAACTGGACCAAAAAATAAATGAAAGTATGAAGAAAAATTATTTAAGTTTAATAGATCTAATTATAATGTTTAAATTTTCAGATTCTAGAGATTGCATTATTTGTCTTCTTTTGTATGCAATTATTATCCCATCTATACGCACATGCGCCGATGGTAATACCATTAGGAGACGAAAGACAACCATTAAGGAAGCCTGTGATGCTCTTTTTTTACATATTAAAGACATAAGCGATTTTATGCCAGCAATAGAGAGTACTAGAGAAAGATTTTACCAGGAAAGAGCCACATTTCAGCCGTTTTTAATTGTTGTAGGTAAGGATATTACCGAATTAGAGGAATTTTATGTATTTTTTGACGGAATAAAACTTAAATTTACCTCATTTTTATCGGCTATTGACACATGTTTTAAAGTCTTTCAAGTCTTTAATTTAGAATATTCAGAATATTGTGCCGGTATTTGGATTTTTTTCCAACGATATTTTTTTAATTTTCGAAATAAAAATGAAAAGCCGTACCCACGAGTTTCAGGTCTAGTTACTTTTTTGCAAAACTTAAATTGAATTTGACTTTTTTTTTTAATATCTTTCAGCAATATGTACTTTTGTTCTTTATGTAAAAATGAATTTAATGTTGTGCCTGATCTTATTTTCCACCTTAAAAATTTTCATGAGATAGGCAATTATGGAACATATAAATGTGGTCAACACAAATGCTTCCAAATATTTACTAATCGAAAAGCTTTTAAGAAGCATTTGTCAGTAACTCATAAAAATTTGGTGCCAGATAATATAGATAAACAGAGCTCCTATAATATTAATAACAATCAAATAAATAACTTTGAAAATGTTCAGAAAAAAAATAATCAAACAACAAATAAACAGAAATCGGCTAGCAGTGAAGCTAGGCTAAAAGAATTTAGTTCTAATTCGCACATCGAAAGCAACGTAGACATGTTGCATTATTTGGCAATCAATTTCGCACTTGGCATATACTCTCAATGTAATATAAGTCGAAAAGACACCCTTTAAATTCAAAACAAAATCTCTGAAATTACTAAATGTGTAGTAGGTACACTAAAAAGTCACAATCTTTTAAACTTAAGTAGTTGCCATAATTCTCAAGATATAATAGAAATTTGCTCTGATCCCTTTAAACAAATTAAGTCAGAATATCTCTATACTATAATTAATTAAAACTTTATAAAATTTTACAATTAATTGTCATTCGCGAAAATGAGCTCTTTATTTTATGTAATGAAATAAATATAATCGGATTTGACGAGCATTTTCAAAGTTATCAGATTGGTTGCAATACAAACGTATTATTATTATATAAAATTAGTATGACGAACGGAAAATCTTTCATTAGAAATAAGCCTTTATAAAATGTTTTCGAATTACTTTATGTTAAAATTAGTAAATAACCACAAATTGACCATGTTGAATATGTTGAATAAAGTTAATTTTCATTTTATCTACTTAAAGTTGTTTTTTTATATAATATATTTATTATATCTCTGAAGGATTTTTAACTGAAAATAAAAAGAAAAGGTTGAAAAAGAATGCTTTTTTTATTTTCTACAGAAAATGTATTAAAGTTTTTCTACCAAAGCTGAACACTTAAGAATGACCTTACGCCTTATCCAGTGTCGATGATTAGAATAATTTTTACGTTTGGAAGTGACCACATAAAGTATTTATATCAAATATGCAAAGAGTTACTATTGAACATTCCAAACGTTTCTGTTAGCTATAAAGACTATTTGTTGTGAATGTAAGTAATTGTAAAAACGAATATGAGTTTTGTTTAAATTAATGGGTACGGCCAATTATTTTGCTATGAAAAGTGTTCAAATTTTGCATGTTTGAAATAAACATGCATAATAGTAATCTTTAACTATTTTTGTGGTAGGAGCCATTTTAAAATGCGAAAATTGTTGTTTTGACGTAGACCTTTGTTTGATATGACCCACTAATTTTTTTCAGTGTAACTCATTGAAAATCATTTTTCTGTCAAATTGACTAATTATAGCGCAAGATATTCCAATTTGACGTTTCATGAAATAGTATAAGTTACGGAAAGATAGAAATTAATTCTATTTGAATGTGAGAAAAGACTTCTGTACTATTTATTCATATGTATGTAGGGGAATTTCGTCAGATTTGGGTTGTTGTCTAGGTCGCCCAACTACTACATTACAGACTTGCAGCCTGAGCGCAAAGCATATGATGTCCACTCAGTGGTTTGAAATTCAAAAAAAAAATTTTTTTTTTTTTAGCAGCAGTAACTAGAGAAAATGACACAAAGTAAGAAGAAAATATTCAAACGTCAATGTAAGAATTGTGAAAGTGTTGTGTGATTTATGGATGTAAACAAATCAAGAGAGAGGAAAATTCAATCCTGTAACTTGTTTGGTTGTGGTGTGATACGATGCGGCCAATAAAACACTAGCTAAAGGTAGAAGCCCACCCAACAAAGTGCAGAAAAAGACATCTTAGGACAATGCAAGAGAAAAGTGCATTTGAAGTGCGCAAATGCAAGAATGAGCTATTACATTTGCGGGAAATGCGATTCCTAATAAAGCCTAGTACTAAGGTCCGCGCTAAGCTAAATTTTAGCGGGTCTCCAATATCGGGCCGTTCTTTAGCAGCTAAATTATGACAGCGGAGACTCACAGAAAAGATATATTAAAAACAAGAAGAAGAATTTTGCAATTTGTTTACGGAAATACAACGCGCGGTGATAATATTTCTAAAAACAGGTAGGTAAAATTATTTGGAAATACCTATTAAAAATATAAACATAATATGCATTATGTATACAATAAAAAAAAATTAACAATTGATATTGAAAATACGGCCACCAAAAGAAATCTAATTCATCCGTACTTACAGCAAAGATGTACAAAACTACGTTAACTACAAAAATCCGGTCAATAAATTTATTAAATATCAGAACTCTGAAAATAAATATTTTTAGCGTGCTAAAGAACGGCCCGGGCGGATAAATTCAAGCTAAATTTTTTGGAGACTTACCGGTGGTGCCATCTATAATCAAAACCCAAAAGCAAATTTAGCGCGTTGACCTTAGTACCGCTTTCGCTAAAATTCAAGATAAATTTTCGCCAATATCTTTTAGCTTGCTAAATTTTCATACAAAATTTAGCTTAGCGCGGACCTTAGTACTAGGCTTAATGTGCTATTCAAATTTTCCAAAAAAAAAAAACAGAAAAATGCAACAAATTCAACTTTTTATTTCATTCAATTAATTTTACCATGGGCTGGATTCTGATAAAATAAAAATGACAAATTACAATGACAAAATGATTTCGGAGGAAGAACAATGTCAAAATGATTTCGAAGGAAGGACAATGACAGGGTAAATAATTAAATATATTCCTGCAAAGGCAGTAATGGAGTAAATTTTAATGCGAAGGTGTATCCAAATTTTGTAACAATTTATTTAATATCTACTAGGATCTTTTCAACGGCCAGTTGGACCAGATTTTCTGTTAGCCATGTCATACATTTCAATTTCTAGATGCGTAGAAGAAGTTTGTAGGACTATGTAATGGCACATGACGTTAAAAAATTTCCAATTTCTGAAGAAGATCGGAGCTACATTATACAGAAGTATATAAAATAAAAATAATTATGGAATAAAATTAATTCAATATCATTGTTTTTAGATCTTTCCAGAAATTTGGCATACCATACGTTTATTTACTATTTTTATATTTATTAAGTGGCGGTATCGCTGGTAACATTTGGATTGGAATATGACGAAGGTCAGAGTGACAAGGGCTAAGTGACTTCGGCTGCAATAATTGTCATGAAAAAAGCATTTGTCATGTCACCCAGCTTTGTAGGAATCATCCTTTCGAAAATAAGTTACAATTTAACGCTAAATGTCACTTTTTATGGTTGAACTAATGGTACAAGAATTTAACCCCAGGTCATTTTCAATCATTTCAGCACATATTTTGTAGTTTGGCTTACCTGGACAGCACTGGCCGAGCTTGACAGCATGTCCTTTCTTTTTTAAATACCTATATTTATTTTTTATTTTTCATCCAATCAATTTTCAGCAAACGTATTCCGTTTTCCCAGACCTTTCCAAAGATGTGCTTGGATTGATAAAATTCTTCCTTAAGTTATGGGCAAAAATCAAAAGGATGGTCAACCCTGACAATATTTCCCTATATATATATGTATACATATGTATAGAATAGGTATGAAGAGACCAACTCTCCATTAATATCCACGTTATGCCGCGTGTAAAGGATCTCGCATTCGCATTATGTAAGTAAATTTCATCCCTTCCAGTAGTTCGACTTTGTTAGAAAATCATATTTCCCTATTCTCCACATCGAGACGAATTATTTGAGCCCAACATCGTTAATGGAATACATATACGAATTTTTATTTTTTTATTTTTTTTCGAAATTCTGTCACGATTAATCGAATTGGTTTACAGTACATTTCGGTCGTCCAAATGTAATGTAGCAATTTCCGCTATGGACATCACCTTTTTTGATTTTTTTTTTTATAAATTTCAAATCTGACGCCCTCCACTTCCCTGCACGATTGATTTGGACACTTATTTACAAAAATAATGCTGCGAGTATGGTATAAATCTACCAAAACAACCTTAATTCATCCACTGACAATACCAGACCCATTACTGCACTCATCTTTTTAGCTAAAAGTTTACTATTTATCACTCAAAATGACTAAATATAAAAGCGTAAAAAAAGCTTAGAGGTTTCGAGGTGCAGTCAATCTGGGTAAAAAGCTAATAACATTTGAAGGAATTCTGATTAAAGAGAATTTGGCAAAAACTACTAAGGTACCTGCGGAAAATAAAACCGGGAAGATAATAAGGCCCACATTTAAAAATTCCTACTAAAATGAATCGCAGAAACCTCATACCTTATGCACACACGCAATAAGTCGACACGAACGCCGCCGAGGGGGCATCTAGCATCTCACGCCGCCATCTTGCCAGTAACGAACGTTAAGTCACCGAGAGAAGTACAGATGCTTTGAATTATAATTTTCGCCTAGACAAAATCATAAGTTCTGTTGTTTAATTACTATTTCCACACTTAGTAACTTGTTTAGTTTGAATGTTGGGTAATGCAGTTTATGATTTCGGTGTTTATTTTCGTCCAGCATTGTTCTTATTTGATTAATGAGTAATTTTGTAAGATCTTTTTATAGGACTAATAAGGCCCACTGGAGTAGACCGTGGATTTCATAGCCCCACCTAACCTATATTCTCAATGGAACTAATGTTCCAATACATAGGATTATAATTTTGACATTATTTTTGTTCCAAAGATTGAAGACTGTTTCGATTTACTCTGTTGTAGGTTAAGAAATTTATAACTAAAGATTTTAGGGGGCCTTATTATCCCCCTGTGAGTTAAAAAGTCCCATTTTTATTTTTATTGGAAATTATTAAAAATAATCGAATTTTGTTGATTTTCTTAGTTTTAGCAAGTGTAAAGGGAATCATTCCGCTGATTAGATTTGGAAAAAGTTAATTTATGCTTTCGGCCTTATTATAACTGTGGTACTTTAATAAAGCCCATGGAAAAAGTTTTATAAAACTGAATTATTTCTTTAAGTATCACTTCTGTTATAGTTTTTCTATTTTTTTAGTTGTAAAAATAAATAAACCTCTGGGAAAACTTGTTTTTGTACTTGATTTATTACATTTTCAAATTAGGTGTTCCTTATTTACCTCAGGGACCTTACGTCTTTGCAGTCCAAGCAAATCACCAAAGTAACAAGTTCCCTCTTATGTTAAAAATGGAGAAGCATTTGAATAGAAAACCAAAATAAGCGGAGGATGCAAAATTTAGCAAAATTGTAATTCAAAAGATAGCTCAAAAGATTCTCCTTCATCTATAGCGCACCAAAATGGGAAAAATTTAAAGCTAGTCAAAATTAGTTTCAGCATTTTAAAATTCGAGGGAATTCACATTAAAAGGAGAAGCTGCAAGGTGCACATATTGCATCCCCAAATAAATGTCCAATTCAATTAGAGGATATTATTGAAGAGGGTAAATATTTTACTAAACAAGAACAATTTCTAAATCTCGATGAAATTGGTTCTTTTTTAAACGGCTATTAGGAAGAATGTTCATTTCAAAATCTGAAAAATCTTGTTTTGTCCAGTTTAAATTGTGTTCTGGAAACAACTTAAGATGATATAGAAGACTTTGCATTTGCATTCCACATATGCAAAAGAATATTAATCTAATTACACTAAAAGTACAGTAAAATGTTAAATACTAGTTCCGACAAGAAAACAATAACTATCACAACTATTGTACTTTTTAACACTTATTAAAAGTAAGAGTAAAGTCTAAGGCTAAAAAAATTAATTCTCAAATATTTACTACGCAGACCAATTTTTTTCTTAATCGAAGCCGAACTCTGCGGGGTATAGTAAATATTATTTAATATTTTTTGATAATAGTTTTTCGTTCTATATTCTGATAATAAATAGTACATTATTTATCAAATCAAAATAAAAGAAATCTAAATTTAGGACATTGATACATATATGTATAGTTGACAGCAATATTCCTGTAAGTTCATCAACCGATAAATTAATTCAGTGACAAGAGAAAAAAAATTCAATATCTTAATAGAAAAGATCGCCTTCATCAGTTCAAGTTCAAGCTTTTATTATCACTACTGAAAGAAATTTTTCAGCTAACAAAATAATTTTATTCTATCACCAACTTCCATAATTTAAGAGCATAAGTATACATTACTAACCTATCCTGAAAATATTATCAAATTAAATATCACCAAAATTGAAATTTGGAAAAAATTGAAAATTCGCGAGTTCAGAATGTCATCCTTATCTTTTTGTGAACGTGATTCATTTACGCGTATACCGGTTGTACAATTTTTAGATCCAATTTCTTCTAGGACAACTCACGTATAATTTACTTCACTAAAAAGAAGAGAAAAAAAAAACAAATTGAAATGGAGGAGCAGCATGATGGAAAAATTTGGTATTTAATTTGGATTTGGGTCACGTCTGGCACAAGAGACAGGGGAAGACATAATCCATATTTCTAAAATTCTGGACATGATAAGAAGTATAATATAATTTGCGACGCATTTCTTAATTGAATAAGAGAGAAGAATCTATGTTGTTCGGAAGATTGATAAATTTAATGAATGCCTTAAATTCAGAGAAAAATTTAACTGTATACCTATATAGAAGGTAGGTACATAAGCAATATTTTTATTAATATTTACCTGTGGACTGACGGCTATTTTCTATTATCTTATCATGTAAAATGTCCGGAAATTTGCGAAAGTTTTTGTGGACCACCTGAATAGCGCCATTTTAATATTAAAATAGTTTCGGAGAATTAACATTTGGTAAAGAAAGATGGCGGAAATTCATTTTTCGTATTAAAAGTGAAAGCATAGGTGCTATCAGCAAGTCTGTTCTCTTTGACAATGCGATCTTAGAGCCCCCAGGTTCTATAACTGATCGCAACATCAATTCGAAAATCGATGTCAAAGTTTTATTTC
Source organism: Dioctria rufipes (assembly GCA_963924295.1). Classification (NCBI taxonomy): domain Eukaryota; kingdom Metazoa; phylum Arthropoda; class Insecta; order Diptera; family Asilidae; genus Dioctria; species Dioctria rufipes. The sequence goes on from OZ002742.1 coordinate 60,193,804, forward strand.
CTTATAACTTGTTGTTTTCTAATTTATAATTTTCAGTCATACTACGAAAAAATTAAGAGCAATATGAAATTTACTTTACTTAAAAATTTTCGTTTGAATAAGTTGAAAGCCATCCGATATATAGCAATTTTTTAAAATAAGATAGAGCCTTTATCTAAATTTAAGTCACATAAATTAATTTTCCAAAGTTGTTTCTGTCACTTAGCACTGCGGGATATCGTTTCACAATTTTCGTAAGAATGCAAAATTCTTACTACCTTGGTGTTTTAAATAAATAAAAAAAAAATGAACTGCATTAGAGTATTAGTGGTAAAAAACACTGAATACAATATAAATAATAACAAATAATAATAAATAATAAAATAAATAAATAACATTCTTTGCAGTTTAGGCCTTTAATGTGGACCAGCTTGAAGATGTTAAGATATCCCAATGCACCTTCGTAAAGAGGTACAGTGGCTGTTAGTCAAGAATTGCTTCAACTGCTCGTTAAGGATACGACATGAAGGCGATAGTGGTACCTAAGCAGGCCATGCCTTACACTTTATCAAGAGTATTCTTTCTGGCTGTCTGCATCGTTTTGGGCCATTAGGCGTTTACCATACCCAAGTAGCCAAAATATATGAACTTTCTGTCACATAATTGTTATACATAATGTGATTAGCAATATTGCTTCAACTAAATGTCACAAATTTTAGACTTTCCTCTGACAGCCTTTTTGGGTCACTATTTGGTGTAAACAGTGTCACAAGAATTGGTGATTACAAATTATACCAGAAAGAGAATGACATTTTGTCGACATGTCAGGTTATCGCCATTTTGGATCCTTTGGATATTTTGTAGTGAACGCGAAAGTTGTTGTTAGTGGTTTTCGTTGTGTTTTTGGTGTTTATGTTTAAAAAAAAGTAAAATTAAATTAATAAAAAAAACTGTATTAAGCAGGCAATATAAATATAAAATAAATAATGCAAAAACTGTTAAAAATTTAAGTGTTAAACAAACAAATAAATTATAGGGCAGAGAAGAAATACTGTCAGCGTCTAGTGATTTTGAACTTTAATAAAAAATTTGAAAACATAATTTTATACAAACATTTTATAATAAATATATAACTTTTGAACTGAAATAAGATTTTAATTTGGATCCCCGAAACAAAATAAAAGCTGACATAAATGCCGTGGTTAAAATGTCAAAAAATTGTCATCAATTTTTGTGAAGATATTGTCTCTTAATTTTGTCAAAAAATATTGAAACAAATTATGACAAAAGTACCAACAAAGTATGACAAATTTGTTGTAATGAATGTGACATTTGTTAGACGAAATGTGTAAACCCAGAACACATTTCCTGGACATCTTTGTCACATGATTCTATCGACAAATGACAAGGGTTTGTCGACAATTTGTCGTACAAATTTCACAAATGGCTATTTGGGTAAAGCCATTTTGGGGTTTAAAAACCGACTTTTCCCGAAAACCCTTTGGTATAATCCGATTGCCTATACATAGCCTTGTTAGTTACTATTTTAAGGTTTGGATTCCAGGTAAGGTTGCTATTCAGAATTACTCCTAAATATGTATTTGATTTTTTGAAATATTCTAGTGAAAGTTCAATTAATCTAGGAGCTTTTCCTGGTGAAATGGACTCGGACTATCGCCACCTTATCTGTGTTTATTGATAGCCCCGTACTTCAGCAGCATCTAGCGACTATCTTAGAGGCAGTTTACATAAGTTCGGGTTAAAACTGATTCCCTTTAACACAAACGACAATGTCATCAGCGTATTCATGCGCCTTAAAGTCGGCTCTTGAAGTACAACCACAACGAAGAGCCATAGTAGTGATATTAAAACTTTGCCTTGTGGGCAGCCTCTAGTGGCTGTGATTGTTGGGGACTCGTTGGTAAGGATAGTTGTTATGCAGCGTTTTTCCAGCACAATACTAATCCATTTAACGATACAAGTTTGTATACCTCTATATTCGATTATCGTTTTGATCGATTCAAATAGTATTGTCGAAGGCGTCTTGTATGCCCATGAAGGAGCTTCTTATTAAGGGCGGATCTACCATTGAAATTAGGAAGGACGGTCATCTTACAGCAATTAAATTTTGCAAAAAAAAAGAAAAAAGAAAAAAAAACATCAAATGGGGCACCACTTGTTCACCGCCGTAGGTCGCTTAGTTTAGCCACTAGGAAGGTTTCCGCATTAAGCGGTGTGGATGATGTGTGATTTTTTAATAATTTTTTTTTTACAAAAAGTAATTTTTTAATAGAATAGTACTTTAGAATCCAAATTGTAGGAGTCATTCAAGCCAAATTTTGTCAAAAATAGTTCTTCCGTCGGTGCTAACATTGAAAAATTCATTTGCGGGAAGTTGAAAAGTGATTTTAATTAAAAGTTTTTAATTTCTGTTGAGTACCTATGAATATATTTCCTTTGGGAAAACGCTTTTTATTACTAATTAATTTAAAAACATTTATTTCGACGAACCCACTTATTTATTCGTTGTTTACAGTTCTCTCTCAGTTAGTACTTGGTGCTTAGACGGAAAGGGAGCACTACAAGTGATCCCATTTTCAGCAGTGTATGACCTCCAAACCCCCCCCCCCCTCCCCTGGATCACGCTACTGCTTCTTATCATATAAGGCTTTCTCAATAGTTTCAACTAGACTGCTGATAGAATACCATGTGGATTTTCCGGATTGCACATTTATTGGGATGGAATGGGCAACAACAGTGGTTTTAACTGAAGCTAGCAGATCTGAAGTATTTGCGAATAGCATATCTTCCAAGTACAACATCTTCGTCATATTCATCACCCGCTTTTGGTCAATTGATTAAAATAGAATATGATGTGATTATAATTCCTCAAAGTCTATATACTAGTTACAAATTACAACACCGAAAACATAAGACTCGTTAGTTTCAAAATCCTTGACTTCGACTGCAACTGAATGCAAAGAAGTTCCAACTACTGAACTGTCCCGGACGCCCAAATTTGTATACATATAAATATATGTGTTTAGTCTTGCCACAAAGTCATATTTGAATGGCTTGAACCACGTTTTGTGCCCCATGGTTCTATATGAGCAAAATATAGTAACAGTTACACCAAGTTGATATACGTTTGGGATTCATGTTAGAGATACAATTTTGGGGCTAGTTTAATCGAAAGAGAATGGTTGAATTAGTATGACCACATAAATAGCTCAACTTATTAAAAAATATCAGTTAGATCGCAAGAGTTCCAAGGTAGCGAAATTGCAATTTTTAAATGCAAGGGTTGTTCCTAGTAATTGCGAAGGGTTGTTTACTGCTCAGACGCATTTTCCAAAGTCAATATTTTACAAGAATTAGCTCGAAGTAGATTTTTAAGGAAGCTCAATATTGATTAGCATAGCATGTGTTTTGCAGGCAGGCCAAGCCAAGCCAATTGGCAGGAGGTGTCTTTGGAAACTTTGTAATAATTCAATTAAATGAGGCTTACACCGTTAGTAATATTTGTAGGTCAGATTTTAGAAAATGAAAAGAAAATACGTCCTTAACCTAGTTTACGTAAACTGGCCCAAAAATTGAGAAAAACTTGATTATTTCAAGATTATATTTAAAACCAATAGCTTCAGCTTTATGGCGGTATATTTTTGCAAGCCATATTAATGACTCAAAAATTCAAAAAGTTGTTTTAAGTTTTTTCTCGATAACATACAAGTATTTTCTAGTTCTTAACTCTGCATAAATGGGGCACCTTATTAATATCAGCGAGGCCAACCTAATCGCGATGTAAGTTTCATTTGCGCACTGATGTAGACTGTTTTTTTTTTTTTTTTTTTAAATATAGCATAGGTTTTTGTAAAGCTTTTTAATTGAAAGGTACAACAGGCGTAGAGATAAAATGATAAAAACTTATATTTACTTTTAAGTTACTTTTAGTCAATACTAGTTTCTAGTAGCATGTTGGACAGCAGCCGAATGTTCGTAATTTTTATACTTTTTTTATCATTTGTTAAATTTTTTATTAATTATTAATTTTCGTTTTTAGTTTATTATAACTTACATATTTTCATATATTTTCAAAAGCGCAAATCTGTAATACTTTTTCGTTAGATTCTATTCCGTGGTGTATTCTATACTACAGGGTGCAAAATGTTATCTGCCAAGGTCATCTAGGAGGATAGGAACACTTTGCCCTTGTATATATACGAAAGGCTAAGGGATTACACTGTTCCTCAGCTTAATTAAAAAAAAAGAGGTCTTTATTAATATTCCCAAAAGCATTAGGTCAATCGCGTGGTCAAAGGACAGGATATTTTTATGTACGTATATATTTTCACTCATAGTTTAAAATCGATATTGGAGTAGGTTTATATTTAGCTCGCTTAAATATACAAGAATTCCACCAATTTCCAGCCCCCTGTATATATTATACCTACAAATTAAAGACCTTATAATGGGAAATCTATACAAATATACCACATAAAATGCTTTCAGAGAAAATAGTGCATTATATACAACTTTTTAAGAGCAAAAAAAAAAAATGCTTTCATTGTTAAAATGGAATTAATTCTAGCCCTTAATAGGAAGGACCAATTAATTTTGATAATTATGTATACAACGCTTGATGATATCAATTTATAATTTATTATCTTCAATTAATTACTTTTCATTACATCTCTCTGTGTCACTAATATAAATGCTCACTAAGCAATAAGATAACACAAGAATTATGACATTAATGGAACTGACCTCGCCAAAAATATGTTTCCGTTGTGTTTTGTAATAGGAGCTTTACACGCCATAAAAATGGCCGTTTAATAATTGCCCAATGTTTACATATACAAAAGCACGATGCTTTATGATATAATAATCTTTTGGCGCGCTTTAATTAAGTATTATTATATCATTTTAAGTTTATTGTTTTAGTCTAGTGCCAAAGGAGTTTTATTATAAACAGAGAGCACCAACATACCTACATAAATTTTATGTGCATATAAATTAAATTGAAAAGTTTATTTTGTTTTTTGTTCTCACACCTATGGATCTATGGTCCAGCTCTAGCCTTAATATTTTCACCGTTATATGTAGGTTCAAGAGGTATTATGATTGACAGAAAAAACTCATTGTATCGGACGATTCTACAAAGCAGTAGGACTTCTTCAGAAATAATGTGTTTATTGTTTGTAGCGTTGAAATTAGTTCAAATCAAATAAAATCGTCGAATGCGAATACTTTGAGAAACAGCTCTATTACTATCTGAGACAAGAGTATATCGAGTATCGAAAGATTGGAACAACTATATCGGAGAGTTGCTATAAAAAATTAAAATTTTATTGAATCTTGAAATTTATTTGATAACACGAACACGTACCGAATATTAAATATTGATTTCGGTAATTAATTAAAAATTTCAGATCTAATTTGAGAAATTGATTAAGTTAGTCAACTCGCAATATAAACATTTTTTATAGTTGGTTGATCTACAATTAGTCAGGATAGTCCATTGAATATTTGAATTAATAACACAGGCCTGCGATGTTCTTCCCCTTAAAAAACTAATTTGCAATTTGGCTAGGTATTAGGTACTAAGCTACGGAAAAAATAATAAAAAAATTCCATCATACATAAATTTTCTGAGAAAATTACTTTTTTAATTTTTCTTAGTAGGTATTACTGCGTATTACTAGCGTTGACTTGAAATTTCTTTGATAACAGTGTATTACCAAAGAACATCTAACAGATGTTATGTTATTTTAAGTTATATGTTCTTTGGTAATACCTGCATACAAAAATTTTGTTTTTCAGTATGTTACGTGAAAAGCGGACACATCTAGAATTCGGTAAAATCTGAATTAAAAGGAGAGGTTGTTCTGCTTCAATGAAATAATTAAGACAATGGCACTGGCACCATTGTGTAAAGACATATCTTGTCTAGGCACTTATAAAGCCGCTGGGCAGTAAGGTACAATATGATTATTTGCTGTAGGTACTAGTTTATCATTATTGGATAATATGAGTCTTTTGTCAAGGACAAGGAATATTCACAAGTGTGAGGTATGCATGAATTGTTACGAAAGGTATGCCGGCTGTTAACTAATGTTAGCTTATGGGTGTGTAATAACAGAATTAGCTAGGAAGTAAATCTACCTGAGGCGCAAAAGTAGATTACTATCGAGCGTGAAAGGTGGTTGAACGAAAACAATATATCCAAGTTATTTTATCAATACATATTTTGATTCATTTCTGTAGTGTGTAAAATAAAAACTACAGTTAGTGACTCATTTTAGAATTCTAACGCGCGACGACGATAAGTTGTGTGATTTAATTAATTGTGAAAAGTGGAGTTAGTTTAATATTTCCCATTGTATCGCAAGACGATAAGTAAGTAGTGCCTTTTATTTTAGTGTGAAATGGCAGAAAAGAATTTTTTAAAATCCGGAATAAAATGCTGTATTCAAGATGCAAAAAAATCAAAGCGGCATGAAAGTAAATTAAGAATGTTTAAATTCCCTTCCCCTGATTTGGAAATGGGTCAAATTTGGCGTGAAAAGTTTGGTATTCCGGAAACGGATTACAGCAAGAAGATATACATCTGTGATCGCCATTTTAATCCGGATGACATTATGTAAGAAAAGGTTAAAATCCGGTGCTCTTTCATCTCTTTTAATTCGAACAGATGAGGAGCAACATTCAGACTTTTTAAATGTAAGCTCTCCTTGTAAAATAATATAATTTTTGAGATGTTATTTACTATTTATATGAAAACGCTATGTACAAAATTTCAGCTCTCTACATCTACGTGTACTCAGGCAATGTCCAAATGTGAAAAACGAAATTTTTGTATAGCAACCCTACAAAAGGAGTTATCGGATTTGTCCCATTTCCGAACTAACAATATTTTATTGTACTAAAAACTTTTTTAGAATACGAAATCCTATATATATATATTATATATATCTACTTCAAAAATCAAACATGCATAGATCGGTGACCATACGAAATTTTATACGGACATTCATCTAGGCTATCATAAGAATTGGTATTAGACCAATTCCAGCTTTTTTACTTGTTCTTAATCACTATCGTAAAATAATCTCGCCAACAAATTTATCTATATCGAAAAACCCGAAAAAATGAATGGTTACCTATATTTATAAACATTTTTGTCCAGTCACACAATCAATGCAACTGACTGTGACTAGACACCAATTCTTATCCCATCCACTCATCTTACTATTCCCCCTCTGTTCTACTTCAATGCAAGGTAAATGAAAATTCTTTCAAACAAAATAAAATATTATGGCTGGCATGGAATACGCAATGTAATGCATGAGGATGATGCGGAGCACAGGTACTGCCTCTGGTGCTGTGCTGGTGCTTTGACGATGATGATCCGCCAGCCGCCATTCACCACTGGTGACTGACGGCAGGCCGTCATTCAAAGCAGAGTTCGCATAAAATTTGTGAAAGCGGGTCGTATTATCACCACCGATGAGGGGCGGATCGTTACCAAGCAGAGATTTTTCATACAATTTGTGAGAGCGGGTCGTAATGGAACGACCCGCCATACAAAACTTTTCAATATATGAGATGCGTATTCTTTCTGTTAGATCTTCTTTGGTATTACTCTTCCCAAAACTGACAGGTACAGTCGCTTAACATGTTGCGAACAGGGTTGCCACCATTGAATGAAATTATAGTGGTAGATCTAACGTATAAAGGGTCATAGATTTTCTGATAGGGTGGTAGATTTAAAAAAAAAGTTTTTTTGTACCTCTATTACCTTCGCTAAGTAAATAAGTAAATGCATAACAATTTTTATTCAGAAAAAAATTCAAATTTTTATTTATTTCTAATACTTTTCTTCCTGCAATGGATAATCACAAAAGATTATAATTCCATTATTACTAATAACTTCCGTCAATAACGAAAAATTAAACTCAAAGGTCATTTGATATTGCAATTCAGTAAAATTTCTTATTTCACATATTTTCCAGCTATGAACTGAAAGCTTGCAAAATATTTAATAATATTTGCGAAGGGCTCAAAAATATTACTGGTGGAGTTGCTTATTAATTGTTTCGCATACATAATGCTTTCCACTGTTTTAACATTTATGCGATTTCTTTTTTTACCTTTTACAACATTCATAATTGAAAATGCACATTCAGCAGCTATATTTCTACAAAATTTAACAAAATTTCTATGATATACATATAAAATTCAATTTCTCTTTGAATAATACTATCAATGACCTCCATTGTGAATTTAATACTTCTGTGGGTGTGACACTTCGACAATGGGAACAATGCTGGATAGATTTCAGCTTTGAATTATTTTCGGGATCACATATTACAACAATTGTACTTTTTTTATAAGAAAAATCAAATCTTTTTTTTTTATTAATTCATGGCATAACTTTATCATTTTTTAAATAAAAAATTTCATGTTCTCGCAGATTTCGCTTCACATGCAAACCAAAAACATTTGTAACCAGTCTAAATAGTACTCCTTATTTTTATAATTCAGATTAAGACAAATATGCTCATTTGTAATAAAATTTAGCAAAATTTCTTTAAATGTTTCATATTAAAATTTAAAGTAAACGAATCATGGTTTTTTTCGGATTAAAAGTTCTTGTTTAATTTGTTTATAATGCTCAAAATATATGATAAAAAAATACAAGTATCAGCATTTATATCAACTTTTTTTCGAAATCAAATAATAACAAATACTGCTTGAGCGGCGTCCACTGCTCAATAGCAAGATTAACAACTTCCTTATAAAGCTATCGTCATTTGGACAAATTTAAAATTTCGGATTTTTAAATCGGGTGTTCAACTTTTATATTTGTCAAAAATACTCGTCATCAGCATCAATGTTTCATATGCTTTAAAATGACCTATCACACTCTGTACCGAAAATGTAACCCTTTCTGCATTTTTTGTCCCTTTTTTTAAGCATATCCATCGAATGGCTAAAATGCTCATTTTCAATAGATAATTGCTTACTTTCTGGCATTTATTGAAGTGCAAAAAATGCAGAAAGGACTACGTTTTAAGTACAGAGTATGTTTAAAGGCTCATTTTAAAGGGAAACTTTGAATTTTTTAAATCCCATATGATAAATTGGTGTTGATGACGTGTTGTTTAATAAATATAGTAGTTAAAAAACCGAGTTAAAAATCTGAAATTTTAAATTTGTTGAACCATAACATCAAAAGGGAGAAGAGGGGGGCTAAAATTTGTACACCATTGGTAAGGACCAACAATTATCAATCTACGAAATTTTAAATCATCAGCACAGGGTGTAACGTTAAGAAGTTACAGGGTGACATATAAAAACATTCCTAAATATTTTTAAATCTCATTATCTTGAAGCCCGTAAGAATTTTCCCCCACCTCCCATAGAATTTTTTGCTTGTATAAGCGTGGCCTATCTATAGCATTCAGATGCAAAACCACATACGTTTTTTTATTTGTAGGTAGTTATAAATGTATTTTTGTAAAACTTTCTTGATTTGTTACTCCTTAATCCCATTGAGATCCCAAGTTAAAATTTTAATAAGTTTTAGTGGATAAAATAAGGTATAAAATATAAAAAAATAAACAAAATCACAAAATCACATCCTTGATGTCCTTTCTCGCGTATATTTTTAAAATTTTATTTTTCTTAGATAGTTTGAAGTACTATCTTTCAAATGAGCTACATTTGACTGTCCTACCATAAATAGAAAAATATATATGAATTTTTAAAGAAGACCAGGACAGCATTTTTGAAAATTTTTTAAACTCGCGAAATACGCACTGTGAAGGAAAATTTTTAATTTTTGTTTTTCGCAGACCCACCAAGTATGTAAAATTTCAAAAAAATTGGTGATGGTTATTTCGATTTAATATGAAATGACCTGATGTTGATTCGCTGTGGTGATCACATTCACATCGTACCAAAATGAACAGCAGGGAAAGATGTCCTTTACAACTTCACTATACGATTTAAGCAATAAACACCGGCACAGACATTCTCCCGATGCACACAGTCATATAAAAGAAAATACGCAGTAGGCAAAGCAAAGCAACACAATCAATATCAATCACCGTTCACCGGCCAACAACATAAAAGACAAAACATTAAACATGTACAAGTACAATGTCGTTGCGTGCCGCCATCGCGACGTTGTCAGCGCCACGTCAATTGTCAAATGAAATGAAGTCAACTCACTTTCTTCTTTAGATAATTTCGCATGTGTAATATAGCATTTAAGCGTGAATTACAATTACTACTGATCTGTCGACTGTGACTTTGCCCAAATGATAAATGCATTTGGCAAGATACAATTGCAACTTCGACTGTAACTGCGACTGAAACAAAACTTTTCTCAAAGTGCAAAGTTGGTGTTGGCTGCGACCAACTTCAGTTCAATCACAAAAGTCGGGACTTCTGGTTTGTTCAAGCAGTTGAAGTTTTAATTTAATTACAAATTTCACCTTTGCGTCGACTTCGACTTAAAATCAAGTCGCAGTCGACAGATCAGTCGTAATTGTAATTCAGGCCTTACATTTCTGCACAAATTACTAAACCTGGTATCTGTTCGTAAAAAGCTAACTAATTGTGAATTGTGAAATTTTTTGTGGCAGTAATGGGAAATTGTCATAGATTTTCAATTTTTTTGGAACTAATGGCAAATAGTCATAGATCTTCCAACAAGGGTCATAGAGTGGTAGATAGAAAATATTGGCTTCAAATAGTGGTAGATCTATGACTATAGTCATAAAGTGGCAACCCTGGTTGCGAACTATCATAATTCCATATGCAGGATAACAAGAAAAATTAAATGCACATACTAACTAGGATGTCCTACCTGATATGGTGCAGTACATATCGTAAAATCCTGAGTAAGGATATATTGTGCTCACATAAGCAGCTCGCCGGTATGGCAGGGAACGGATAGGATCATTATGTCAGGCTTGAACGTATCCTTACATTGAAGACATATCGGCAGGTTGTTTAAGTCGATAGTGTAAAGAACATTAACTAAAAAACCAATTAACTGATTTTAAAGTTAACAAATGCATGCTAGTAGTACTGATTACATTTAAATATTCATCTACCCTCATTAGTTATTGTTTATCGTGATTAAAATCATATTACGATTTACGTGTATCGACTGTGGTATGATATTTTTGTGATTTTTGTGTGGTAATAAATAAGACAAATAGATTCTCGCAAATGTGTTAATTCTCCAGATAACTTTCTTTACATATGTGGAAAATATTTAATAAAAAAACAACTACAAAATATTTCTAAATCTATCGAAGAATTGTATGAAATGTATTTTAAAACAAGTAAAAAAGCTAGAATTGATCTAAGACCAATTCTTATGATACCCTAGCCTAGATGAATGCCCGTATGAAATTTCGTATTGTCACCCTTCTGTGCAAGTTTGATTTTTGAAGTTGTTTTTCGCATATATTTCTAGAACAGTTTGTCGGACAGAAAAAATGATTAAAACCAATTATATAGGATTTCGTATTCTGAAGAAGTTTTTAGTAAAATAAAAATGTCTTGGACTGAACGTTTTTACAGTATAAGTAAAAAACCTAAATTTTTATATGGCAACACCAAGAATTAGATGCCCGATTTAGTCCATTTTTGAAATTTTATTTGTTAGTACAATGAAAAAACCATGTTATAAATTTCACCTCTCTATATCGATGCGTTCTCAGGCAGTGTCCAAATATATAGTGGAAAACGAAAGTTTTGTATGGCAACCCCACGAAGGAGTTACCCGATTTGCCTCATTTTCGAACTTAATTTTACTTTTTTTTTAAAGTCCGTGTACAAAATTTCAGCTCTCTAAGTATACGCGTTCTCGAGTTATCGTGCGCACAGACGGACGCACGGACGGACAGACTGGACGGTCATGCATAAATCAAAATAACTTTTAATATTATGCGTGGGTGTCCAATCCATTTTGCTCTACCATCATTATTTCGAGGTGTTACAAACGGAATGACAAACTTAGTATACCTACCCTATAGATTTCATCTAGAGTATAATAAGTAGGTAGTGTGATAATGAGCAGGTTTCAGTATAGCGTGTGTGAATTAAGAGAAATAGTTTACGTACACGGTGAGCCATTAAGAAGTAGAATTAAGGCAAGAAGAATATACATACATGCAGAGATATCCTGACAGAAATTGCCCAAGTGTTACATTCTTCCAGTGGTTATATAATGATATTTCGAACGCTGGATCTGTTAATACCAGGAGAAATTCTTCAGGGAATGTTTCTTATGTAAGCATCTGAAATGTATATTTTTCTTTAACATTATCATTTAAATTGAATAGCCAATTTCTTTTAATTGTTAGGATGTTACGACTGAAGAAAGAAATTTACGGATGGTAGAAAGCAATCCTCAGATAAGTATCCGCAGTATTACTCACCAATTAGGTGTTGGACAGACAACGGTATGGAAGATAGTTCACAGGAACAAGTATTAACCTTACCATTTGACCAGGGCACATGAAATTCTTTCATCGGACCACCAACTACGAATCAACATTTGTACTAGTATTATGGAATTGAGTTCAAGAGATTCTCTCTTTTTAAATAAAATATTATGGACTGATGAGTTCTACTTTAGAAGGGCAGGATTCCTAAATCTTCGCAATTAACACAGTTGGCAGTTGGCATGAATATCCACATAATATCCATCAGGTGAATGTGCAGTATCGGTTTGGTTTCATGGTTTGGGCGGGTCTCGTGGATGAGTATCTGATTGGACCATACATTTTCAAAGCGACTTTGAACGGAGAAACTTATCTCCATATTTTGGAAAATATTCTTCCTGGCATTTTGGAAGATGAAACTTTTTATTATCCGAAGAGGAATGATCCTTGAGGAGGATGAAGTGCCTCCATATAGTATCAGACCAGTAAAACATTGGCTGGATGAAAAGTAACACGAAAGATGGATTGGTCGCGTTGGTCTTATTCAATGGCCGCCACGGTTGCCAGTTTTATCACCAATGAATTACTATGTGTGGGGGTATTTAAAGCATAAAGCGTATTCTCGGGAAATCATAACATGTGGAAAGAATACAATTGCAACCTATCGACATTCCAAGAAGTTTTTTAAGAAAGGCATAAATCTGCATAATGGAGCGCAGTGGTCATATTGAAGATTTATTATAAACTAATTTTAATAGTATGATAAATGCTTATTTTAACATGAGTGAATAAGTATAATAAAATATTTCTTAAATGGTAATAAAACAAACTAAGTAAAACTTGTTTTACTTCAAAAAAAATTATTAGTTTGAAGTTTGGTAATTAAGAGGGCTTCTAAATGATAGAAGAAAAGTCTTAGTTTCCGTACAAAATCAGTGAATACTTGAAATTTTGGGATTCCAATTCAAAATTTCTGACTTTGAAGGAGTATTTTCATTTATGGTTTAAAAGAATATTTTACTCAGAAAGCAACACTCCATCTATATTCCAAATGTGAATCATTTCCACAGGAACAATCTGTATGTAGATGAATATTCATAAATATAGCCGCATATCTGTTTTGAAAGTTTGCTCGTTAGATCGTTTAAGTAGTTTTTCGCATTGCTTTTTAGAACGGTTCGTTGAATGATAAAAATTTCAAATCGATTTTCCTATATTCCATAGATAGAGTAGTACTCTTCAGTATATTGAAACAGTGTAGGACTTCAAGTGTTCAAAGTATTACGAAAAAATCGAAATTTGTGTGAAAAAAAACTACTAGGGCGTTACCTCATTAAATATCAGTTTAAAAATTTCAGATCTCTATGTTAACGTGCTAGTAAACGTCTAGTAAAGTAAACCAGTGCAAACGTTATAATTGGTCTAAGATCAATAATGTTATACCTTTGATGAAAAAAAAAAAAAAAAGTTAAATAAAGTGAAAAACAAAAATTTTGTACGGAAACACCATGAATGGGTTTCCCGATTTAGTTAATTTTTGAAACTTTATATATTTTCATGAAAATGCTGTGTACAAAATTTCATCTCTCTACGTCGATACGTTCTCAGGCAGTATCCAAATATATAGTGAAAGCCCAAAGTCTTGTAGTGCAACAACAAGAAAGGGTTGCCCGATTTATTCCATTATATATATTTCCATTATATTATATTTCCGATTTTTATGAAAACGCCGTATACAAAATTTGAGATCTCCATGTCGACGCGTTCTTAGTCAGTTTCCAAATATATAGTAAAAAACCAAAGTTTTGTATGGCAACACCAAGAAGGGGTTACGTGATTTAATCCATTTTCCAAATTTTATTTACTATTGCTATGAAAACACCATGTATTAAATTTCAGTGCCCGCCTTATAGTGAAAAACACAATAATTGTACGGCAACCCTACGAAACACTTGTCCGGTTTGTCTTTTTTTTTTAATGTCCGTGTGAACGCTTTCTCAAGTTATTGTTATTGACGGACACACAGACTTGCAAAAATCAAAATCAATTTTAATATTAAGCGTGGGTATCCAATCATCATGTGTTTCAAACGGAATGACAAAATTAGTGTATCCTATGATTTCATCCTGGGGTATCAAAATGAAAATTTTTGCATGGCAACAAGACTACAAAGGATCTGTTAGATTACATTCATTTTCGAACTTAAATCTGCAATTTCTTTTATATATGAGTCACGCACAAAATTTCAATTCTCTTTGTATAAATGCGTTTGCAGGGAAAGTTCAAATGTGATAAGAAAAAATTTTCGTATGGCAATCCTGCGAAGCAGTTGCCGTATTTTGCCCATTTTCGAAATCTGATCTATAATAATCTTTCTAAGAAGGTCGTATCCAGAATTTATGTCAAAGTGCTCTCGAGTTAACGACATATGGGCAGACAGACGGCCAGACAGACAAATACCTTTTAATATTAAAAAATTATGTTAAAAACAAAAAACAAGCACGAAAATTACAAGGAAAACCTTTCTAGGGGTTGCAATTACTTTTTAATTATGCCCAAATCTGTC
Source organism: Dioctria rufipes (assembly GCA_963924295.1). NCBI lineage: Eukaryota > Metazoa > Arthropoda > Insecta > Diptera > Asilidae > Dioctria > Dioctria rufipes. The sequence continues at coordinate 60,208,816 of OZ002742.1, forward strand.
TCAAACCTTCCAGCAATTATTAAACCGGGATAATGGATGTGAAGCTCGTAATTCCCTTTATGTGTGCTACGAGCATTCGAGGCGACGTTGTTATTGTTTTAGTCTAGAATTGCTCTTTAGAGCTTACCAACCTTCTTTTAATTGGAGAATCCTTGGAGTTAATGAAAAATCAAATAGCAGAAAGTTGACATTATTTATTTCCTTTTTTTTTTCTATTAAAATCGTTAAATAATTTCCAAATGTGTTGTTAATAGTGTGGCTTTATTTCCGAACATTATTTCTAGGATATTGACATAAATTAAATTACATTTTGAATGAAGTAAAAAATCTCTTTGGGTGGTATGTAAACTGGCATTAGAAAGTCTTGCATGAAGAATAAACAAGATCTATTCAACCTTTTGGAAAAACGAGAACGCACTTTATGCTGTGCAGCTTCGTGATCTGAGATTTTTATTTTTGAATCTTCGGCAGTTTTGTATTCCAGGAGTTTAAGATTACAGGTTTTTTCAATATCACTAATTTCTGTAAAAAGTTATTACTACATAAAAAGATTTTCTGTTGTAGATTTTGGAATTTCAAAATTTATAAATGGGCAAAATTTTATTTCTCGCTAAAAAATACTGCAGATGTTATTGCTTGATTTCTCCGTTTTATTTGATAAAGTTGAATTCTGATTTCGTTTTTAGGGTTCCGTACCGAAAGGGTAACAACGAGAATCATATCACTAACCCATCGCTGTCTAGATTGTATCTCATGAGCGTAATAGGTAGACAGTAGAAATTTTCACAGACTGTGTATATCTATTGGCGATATAACAATAAATAAAAAAAATTTAATAAATTTAAAAATTAAAGGAGGCCCCCATACAAGAAACGTGATTTTTCGGCGTTTTTTTCTTCGTTTTATTCTCAATCTTATTATTATCTGGGTTGTATCTCATTAACCGTAATAGGTAGACAGTTGAAATTTTCATATTGCCGCTATAACAACAAATAATAAAAATAAAATGAAATTATTTAAAATTCGTTTTAGGCATTTTTGTTTTTTTTTCAAATGACAACATTATTTTTTCACATGTCTCCTACGCTCATTTGAAAAAACAAATAAAAAGTACATAGTGTTAAATTTTGTACGATAGTACAGAACCCTTCGTGCGCGAGTCCGACTCGCACTTGGCCAGTTATTTTCAGATCTGTAGTTAAACTTGTTTTTAGATTTTTTTTTTTGTAAGCAAGCAACAGAGTATTGGATGCACCTATGGGATACTTTATTCTTACCGGTGTTCCACAAGGATCAACTTTAGGCCCGCTTTTATTTTGTTTATACACATATCCATTCAATTATAAACTGATAATTTAAAAGTGTATTGTTTCAACTCAGTGGCGGATCCAGGGGGGGGGGGGGGTCGTGGGGGTCATGACCCCCCTAAATTTGAAAAAAAAATATTTAATTAATTGAGTTATTTGAAAAAATTTAATTTTTATTTTATACTTGTTTTTATTTATATAATTCAACTTAAAAAAAAAATTTTATTCCAAAACTTAAAAAAATAAAAATTTATTTCAATGAATGCTATTATATGCATGTGATGTATGTGTATAGGTTTTTCTCGGAATTTGGGTTTCGGACCTCAGCTTTGGGTGATCCAAGAGAAACACTTCCCAAGCCACATCAGAGCCCTAACTTAACTTAGTCCTAACTCCTGTTATATTTCGGGGCTTACCTTAGCCGAAGGTAATCACTCTACGCCGTTTCAGGAAGCTATGATTAAGACAACTCGCATACTTTTATTTTATTTATATATATATATTTTTTTTTTACTTTTGCTTTGTTCACAAACTTTTTCTTTCATAAACTTCCTCTTATGGTTATTTTCACAAAACGCTTTTTTTTTTTATCCCAACTTCTATTTTCTTTACCTGTTTACAATTAGTGTTCAGCCTACCGCGGCGGACGATAAATATCAAACCATCGTCTTGCTGTCGTGCATACATTGTTGCACCCACAATGTATGCCGCTCGCGAAAATTTGCTGAAAGGAGGCTTTTTGGTGAAGACTTGATCGTTTAAATCTTCACCGAGTAAATTTTATGCGCCCGATATGTATGTAGGTATATATGTACATACATATCGTATTTTTATTTTGGACAAATCTTACTGAAGGTAAGATTTGTCTTGTGGCTTTTTATCTATTGAAACGACTTGGGTTGAAATTTAAAACTTTTATTTGTCCCAAGTCGTTCTATGGGAAATACTTTTTGTTTTTAACAGAGGAATTTGAATCAATTGCTGATGGCAATTTCTTCGCCTGAAAGAGAGATAAGCCCCTTTTCAAGTAATTTTGGCATGTAACACTCCTAACATTCTAAAATATTTGAAGCGTTCTTATGTAAAACCACTGACATTTAAAATATGGACTGACTACGTCCATAGAAATACACTGCAGAAAGTGAGCTCATTTCTATATAGCGTTCTCTTTCGGTCTAAGCACCAACTACTAATTCGCACGTCACATAGAAATGAAATTGGCATATTTCTATCTGATTGTTTTTGCTGCCGCTAGATAGCAATAGTGTCACTTTTCTGTTACTTAAGAACAGAGATATTCTTCATAGAACAGTGTGTCAGTGTCACTTTTTGAGTTGTGACGATCTTCATAACAAACGTAAATATGTTTTCGACATTTTAACAGTATTATTTTAAATTGTGTCACTTTTCCACAAAACAGCATTTATTTCTTACAAATTTTATTATGAGTTATGACATTTTTCCACAAAGTTCAAAGTACGGAATTTAATTCTTAAAAATCGTATTTTGAGTTGTGCCACTTAAAAACAACTTGCAAAAATATTTATTTCGCAACAAAGAAAAGCGACACAACTTAAGAGGATGCGGGATTAACAGCTAACCTCGCCAACTGCGGTAACAAAAACTTAAAATTTCTTTTATATAAATCTTCAGAAATATACTTACTAACAAATTTAAGAGTTCAGACTATTTTTAGCAAACAATTACTACGTGAAGCTAGAATTAATTCTATGTACAGCTTTTCGTTTTTTCGCTCTCCTGAAAAGTTGCATTTTTTGAGTTGGGTCACTTTTCTATGTAACGTGCGAACTGAGAAAGGTCTGTAAACAATAAATAAATAAGTGGGTTTGTAGAAATAAATGTTTTTAAATTAATTATTTGGGTTAATAGAAATTCGAGAGGTTTCACTTTTCAACTTTCCGCCAATGGATTTTTCAATGTTGGCACCGACGTACTATATGAACTATTTTTAACACAAAAAATTGTACCCGCATGAAATAGCATATCGAGCAGTCCATATTATATATACAGGGTGTTTCATAATTGGTGCACCAAACTCAAGGATTTGATAGCTGAGGTGGAGACAAGCAAAAAATTATAAGGTGAAGGGGGGGGGGGTAAGACGCGTCGTTTCGCCGGGAGGGGGGGTTTAAAGTTTTTAGTACTTCTTCCACTTTACACCCTGTAACTTTCTTGATATAAACCCTATCAAGGTGGGATTCATCTCAGATGATAGCAAACCGTCTGAGCTTTCCAGTGAATGCCCAATCAGCCTTCTTGTCACCTTCTGTCGGAAGTAGTAGGACGTCAAAGTCAAAAAATTGGGAACAAAATTCCTAATTTTTTCAAATTTTAACGATTTTCCCGCCAAAATGCATGATAACTATACAGTTTTATTACAAGATTTAGAAACCCCGGAATGTTACCTTTAATTTGACTAAGCACATGTACCTGCCTAAATGCAACCGTTCTTGAGATATTCCCGTTTTTATGATGCATAATTTCATTAATTTTGCTAATTTTCATGGAATTGCATAAAATTAGGCGCGATTTCTATTGAATCTTCATAACAAACTCAAATTAAATCCAAGTAAATTCCAAACTACTATGATTATCTACCGGTAAATCTAATTTACAATATGGATGTTATTTTGAGGGATAGATTTATTTGACATGAACATATTAATGCCTTAGGAGGATCTATGGAGCTTTGAAAAGATTGTGGAGACATGCGGCGTGTAGGTCCCCGGTCCAACCAGAAAGTAGGTCTTTCTCAACATTATTTAAAAATTAGGAATAAAATGTATTCTGTATATTATTACGAAGTGCAATAAAATAAAAAGAACCTTTAAACATAACATATGAATATGATTAACAGTCATGATTCGGCGGCATGGCGGCGGACATGGAGAGACATGAACGGACGCTAAAGGTGAGACAGTATATTTCATACAGTAGAACAGCTTAGAATAAACGATTAAAAAGTTGATTACAAAAATGTCTGAAAACGAAAAATATCATAATTTCTCGCATAAAACGGGAAGTATTGAGTCGCGTTTAGTATTAAGGTATCAAGGTTCCGTTAAAACGTTCTAAATAATGTTTTTTTTTTATTCTTTCGATTTTTGTTACCAAGAACAGCTCTACTGTTTCATCCCACGGAAAAGGCATAAAAAATTTTCTCGGAAATAATTGTATATTTAGAAATAATAGAATAGAATGGAATATATTACATTTATAGTACAAAATATAACATAATCATAAACATACAAACAGATTTGGATTTGTACATAATTAATTAAATAATTGTGTAACATAAAATTTGGGAGATTACATTAGCTTACAAAAAACTAGAACTAAGTTGGCTAAGCTAATAAAGAATTACAGATTTAACAATAGGCAGGGATAAGAAAGGAAAAGGAAGAAAAAAATATGTATATAGTTAGAAAAGAAAGAAGCTATGAAATTGCTATAACAATATGTATCCAAGTTGCGCCTTAAAAGCTTAGGATAAGTTTAGTGGCAATATTGATTTGTAAAAGATTCTGTTGCACCCTGTTCGCTGTATGTTAGCTGGCAAATGATTCCACAAACGAATGCCCTGGACTATATCGTGATTTACAATTACAGATCGAGAGGTTCATGTGCCGGTATGATTGCAAGAAACTCAATCTTTCAAATATGAATATGAAGGCTGCTCGTTGTAATGGGTTTTCAAATAAGGACTTGACAACTTTTTTTCAAAATAAAATGAAAACCATTTGAGATATTTCAAAAACTTTATTATCGGATTGAAGTACATTCAAAACATTTATGAATGGAACTCGACTTCGCTCATATGGGCACCGCGGGCACGTTTGCAGCGGTCGATTCGTTGGACCCAATTTTCCATGACTCGGCCACACATTTCGGCCGAAACGGCTGCTATTTCGCGTTCAATGTTGGCTTTGAGCTCTTCCAACGTCGTCGACTTATTAGCATAGACCAATGACTTGACGTAGCCCCAAAGAAAAATATCTAGAGGCGTTAAATCGCACGAACGAGGCGGCCAATCGACTGGTCCATTTCTTGAGATAACACGCTCATCAAACTTGTTCTTCAATAAATCGATTGTAACGTGTGCTGTGTGACTTGTGGCGCCGTCCTGTTGAAACCACATGCTGCTGTCCAAGTCCATATATTCCAATTCGGGCCAAAAATAATCGATAATCGTGGCGCGATAACGATCACCATTCACAGTAACGTGGCGACCACTATCGTCGACGAAAAAATATGGCCCTCTGACGCCGCCGGCATGCAAACCGCACCAAACAGTTATCTTTTGTGGATGAAGTGGTTTTTCATTAAGCACATGTGGATTTTCACAAGCCCAATACCGCATATTTTGTTTATTGACAAACCCATTGAGCCAGAAATGAGCTTCGTCACTGAAGATGATTTTGCGATGAAATTGATCATCTTGGCGCATCTTTTCCAGAGCCCAATCGGAGAACGTACGTCGCTTCGAATGGTCCATCGGCTTCAATTCTTGAGTGAGCCTGATCTTGTATGGGTGTAAAGTAAGATCCTTACGCAAAATTCGCCATAAAGTGGTCTTGGCGATGCCCAACTCTTGAGAACGCCGTGGAATTGACTGATTTGGATCATTTGCTATGGACGTTTCAACGGCAGCGATATTTTCGACACTTCGACCAACCCGTAGTCTCACTGGCACGGCAACATCACACAACGAATATGTAGACTCAAACTTTTTCACTAAACTTGTTACTGCCTGTCTACTAGGGCGAGAATTACGACCGAAAATCGGAGTTAACGCTCTTAAAGTAGCGGCCACCGACTCCGAATTTCTGTAGTAAATTTTTAAGATTTGCAGACGTTGTTCGTTCGTGTACTTCACCATGATGAAAAGGTTATGTCTACTGAATAAACTGACAGTGACAGTTCGATGTTAAGTGAAAAAGTGCGTTCACAAACTAAATTCAAAATTGTCAAGTCCCTATTGGAAAACCCTTTATATAAGTCTATGAAGGAATTTCAGTCTGTAATGTATTAGATAAGTTTCTATCGGGCAACCAAGCAAGGGTATTACATAAGGAGAGCTTCTTACGACAGATTGAATCGAGAACTGGAAATATCGTACAGCCATATGTGAAATAGGGTATCAAAAAGGATTTAGATATGTTAGTTTAACTCGTAAATGATGCATTAAGAAATCGAAGTTCAACCAAAGCTACTGCTTACATCCATATATTTGCCTTAGTGCAACACTAACATGATTGCAACAAAAAAATGTTGAGTTGAGATGATACCCTAAACACTTCATAGAATTTACATATGCTAGTCTATTGTCGTTAAAGTAGATCGGTAGTAAAGAGTTTTTATCAGTATCACGTCTATAGATTGCTAGGCAATTCGATTTATTATGTTTGAGGGCTATGTTATTTAGCTCAGATACGTTTAAGATCCTCATTTATCCGACTTACGCAATCTTCCACTAAGCCAATTGATCTACTAAGGTATATTTGCATATAATCAGCATACAGATGAACGGCATCATCTTCATCTGGGAGATCATTGATATATAGGCTGTAAAGCTGGGGACCAAGAATGGATCCCTGAGGAACGCCACGGGAGAGAAATATACTGCTCGAGATAACATTATTTATTTTTACAAATTGGTTGCGCCCACTTAAAAACTTTTAATGACAGTTATTGCCGATGAAGAGAAGAGAAATTTATTACACAATTTAGCTAGCAATTTCGAGTGATCTATGGAGTCGAACGCTTTAATAAAATCAAATACCGTAAAAATAGTCAGGGCCATGTGAATATTCGATGTCACATTCAGTATAGGGGTTTCAGAGCTGTGATAAGGATGAAACCGAGATTGCCAAGTTGACAGTAAACAGTTTCTTTTTGTGTAGTTCGTGGTTTGCTGGTATACCATTTTTTAAAATAATTTAGCCAAATAGCATAGAAGGCTAATTGAACGGAAGTCACTTGGGATATATGAAGTGGACTTCTTTGGGATAGGCACCACCAATGCTTGCAATGGTTGAAGAAGAGCGTTAGAACTTTCACTATTGTAGGTAAAATAATTTTTAATTTTATATTACTTAACTTTTTACACACCAATATGACTATATTTTTTATAATGTGTGACCGAAAGCAGATTTACTTCTTTTAATAGTGGGATAAGCGTACAAAATCGCAAAATCTAGCGAAATTTAGTAGCATGGATACAAATCACACATCTTGGGAAATAACGCATCAGCAGCTATCACTGATCGCCCGCCAATTCGAACAAATTAGATTTTGCCCTTTTTTTTTTTTATTTTGTATTAAAGAAAAATTGCAAATTTTAGCAAAATATAGACTTAAAAGATATAGTATGTACGGTATACCGTTAGGAAGGTTATTTTGTAAAATTTTTATTAGTTTCAGACGTACTTGTACACGTCGACATTTATAATCGTCATCAATTATAAATTTTTATGGTTTTAGGCTTTTTATTAATTTTATAAAAGCAGCACAAATTGCATGGGTTGTAAATAAATAAATAAATGGGTTTCATTATTTATGAAATTATGATTAATTTATTGAAGACAAAGAAAACAGAGGCTTTATGGTCCATGGCAAGATTTAGTAGATAAAACTTGAAATTTAAGACCAAAAGAAGTAGCTCTTAAGTGCCATAGATGGGCATAGGGCACGATTTTAGAGCTCTATTTTTCCGACATTTTTTTGGACTGGGGATATCTATGGTCCTCCCTCTCTCTCAAAATCAAAGCCTGTGTGCGCTACTGTTTCCGAAAAGTCTTAAACTTAGACTTGATGATACTGTGTACATCAGATATTATCTATTGTCAATTTTATAATCTTAATCAAAGGAAAATAAATGTTGTTTAAGTGTAGTATTTGACTGCTGGTACCTAGCTTGCTTACCTATTGTTTGAGTTGGGACCACTACGGTAACATTGTAACTCAAATACAACTGAATAAACTTAATTTAATTTATTTGATATAGTACTGTATACTACTCATAGATTTATAGGTCTGATTGTAAATTCTACTAGACAATAGAATGTTTACAGTATTTGGTACATACATAACTACATATTAATATGAGCGATATTTTACTCGGTGATTCAGAGCTCACCTAAAATTCCAGTTGAATTTACTCAATTTATCAAGAAATTATAGATAGGAAGGATTTAAAGAAATTAATTGAAAAAATTTTTAACTTGTGATACTAAAAAAAAATATTTAAAATTATAAAATTGCAGATGCTTTTTCAATTCTGCATCGATGAATATACAATGCAACCAACCTTCACAATTTAATCTCAAAAAAATTTTTTTTTTCTCAATAACATCATAAGTTCCGAATGTAAGCGCACGGTAACAATATCAAATTTAATTAGTCCGATTGCTTTAGTCAATTTAAATTAATATTATTATAATAGCGCACCATTCAATTCATTTTCCCTGATAATTTCCTGGCGAAGAGCCAATATTATCCTGTTATTATCCAGTAATTACCAGTATTCGCCTGATAATTTCCTATTTAATTAATTAAAATTATTTCAAAACACTTTTGCGTTTTATATTTATTTATTTTTTTTTTTTTCAAGGATTTCCCATAAAAATCAAATAAATATCTTGAATAAATTGAATATCGAAAGTGAAAAAAAAATATTACCGCAGAAAAATAAATAAAAAATAAAAAAGCTCTCCAATAGAATTTATGGAATTTATATAAAATGAAAACCATTTTCAAGTTCAGAATAGGTTTACCATCCTAATAATAAAAAAAAAAAAAAAAAAAAAAATTCACTTACCACTGTCTTATTAATTATTATTGTTAAGATTTATTGTAAACTCCCTGAGAATAATTTCAGTCAAATTTCTTAAATAAAGAACACAGCAAAAATAACAATTACTCTACGAAAACTAATTTGACTTCTTATAAGCGCCGCGAGTTTTTATTTTTTACGTTTGATTCATTTGGCGGTTGACAATTAACTGGTGAATATTTTTCGAGATTCAAATAAGTCTCCACAGATCGAGAGTCGGGCAAATCGTTATCGCTTGAAAATTTATGATCTTTTATTGTGGGTAAAAGATTGCTTCATCTGAGAAGACGGAGGGGATACGTCATTTCCTTGCTTGGTTTTAGTAGAATTAATATTCAAGAATATTTATGCCGTTTTCCATGGGACTTAGTTAGTAGTTAATCAGTGTTATATTCAAGAAATTTTTCAGTTGTCATACTACAGTTTAATAATTTAATTAATATGTAATATTTTTATGTATGCAATATAAATAGGATTTTTTTTTCTTATATCGAGATCTACCGAATTGAAGATTTGCTGCTAATAATGTTGGCTCTTGGAAAAAAGAGAAAATCTTATCTACATAGAATTAATTTTACACTGAAATCCTTTATTTTAATGGTCACTAATATTTCGAAAACTTAAATCATATTTTACTTTATCATATACACAAGGTGACCTGCAAACATGAATGAGATGATACTATACACAGGGAAAATAAAAGACAGATTATTGGATGTATAAAAAGGTTAGGTTAGGTCGATTATGATGCAATCTCATCACCTGGAGTTGATGGAGGAAGTAGTGCATTAGAACTAGCCACAAGAGATAATGAACTTAATTATTGCGCCAATTGATTTTCGTCTATTTTCCCGCGTTTTTTAAGAACTGCAGTAAATTTTCGCATGTCATTCTTGTTCGTCCTTAGCAGAGTTTTTGTTTTCCTAAGACCTATTTTGCACTTCTTTCCAATAAGAGGTGTTATTGTAATTAGCCCGCTATTTCGGTAGATGTCACTTTTGGAGCTGTCATTTTTTGACACTTAACAAGTAGAAACTACGCCATTAATAAAACTGGAACGATACACGATTCAACAACGCATTGAAATTATTAAAATTCACTATAAAAATGGTGAAAATGTGGCAGAGACGGTTCGTAAAACTCGAACATTTTTGGGTGTGTTGAAAAAAACCCAGGTTTGTCCATTCCTCGTCGTTCTTTGGAATTAGGCATTCCACAAACGTCATTACACCGTATTTTGCATAAATATTTGGGTCTTAAGGCTTATAAAGTTCAGTTAACACAAGAACTCAAGCCGGCCGATCATCAACAACGTCGAGTCTTTGCTGATTGGGTCCTTGAAATGCATGAAAATGATCCGGAATTCCATCAAAAACTCAACTTGAGTGATGAGGCCCATTTCCACCTCAATTGCTTCGTCAACAAGCAAAATTGTCGCATCTGGAGCTCGGAAAACCCAAGAGTTATTGTTGAAAAGCCTCTCTATCCTCAACGTGTGACTTGACTGTTTGGTGCGGTTTATGGTCCCGCGGGGTCATTGGACCTTACTTTTTCGAAAATGAGGCTGGAGCAACAGTTACGATGAATGGATTGCGCTATCGTCAGATGATTAATGATTTTTTATGGCCGGAATTGGATGGTATTGATCTGGACAACGTTTACTTTCAACAAGACGGCGCTACGTGCCATACAAACAACGAAACCATTGATCTTTACGGGAAAAGTTTCCGGACCGTGTTATCTCTCGAAGAGGTGATCACAATTGGCCACCGAGATCTTGTGACTTAACACCTTGCGACTTCTTCCTTTGGGCCACGTGAAAGAGAAGGTCTACGCCAACACACAGCGTCGATTCAAGACCTCAAAGATGGAATTCGTGAGGCTATCGAGGACATATGGCAGCTACTTTGCGATTTGGTTATGGAAAATTTCATGAAAAGGATATGGTCCTGTAGGCGTGGTCGTGGTGGTCATTTGGCTGATGTTATTTTCCATTATTAACGGCATACCTTCCTCTTTATAATGAAATAAAGATCCGATCATTTATCTCAAAAAATGGCATTTTTCTTTGAATATCAAAATAACACCTCTTATTGGAAAACCCTTTATCTTCACATCGCGCATCTGGTTAGTTTTCTCTCCATCTGGAATTAGCCATCTTGAAAGGTTGTAAGTCTAGAATACTCTTCGTCGATTCTTAGGGGCCTTTCTATGAATTTTTCCGTTAAATATACATTCATAGCTCAACCCTTCCTGGATATCAGCTACTTCATTCCCTGGTCCATCACTATGCCCCAGACTCCCAGCAGAGAATAGATCTATGGTTGTCAGTAAGGCATAATCTACAATGCGTGATAAAACCACGTCGTTAAAACGAAATGGATTTTTGTGATTGCTTCCCACTCTTATTTTTGAAAATTCATGCTTGTAGAAATGTTTCTTCTCTTTCATTCACTTGACGACATGAACACGAGCTTATGTGTAGTAGTTAATCAGCGTAATTTAGAACCATGTAGGGGAATTTAGAACAAAACAGCTGTAAACTGAAACTTGCACTTTCAGTTTTTAAAAAAAAGGTTTATATTAATTGTCTTGTACCACTGCACTCTCAATAACTTTTTACTTTGTTATAATCTTATAGTATAAATTATTGAGACCAAATACTTCCTTTGATGTAATAAAATCGAGAAAACATTACATTTATGATAATTGACAGTTCAACAGCTGTTTAATTTGGCAGGTTACCACTATTTACATATTTCGTGTATTTATATGCATTCTTCAGCAAACGATATCGTTTTGATGACGTGGTTTTACTATGCATTGTAGATTAGGCATACGTATCCAGTCGAGAGCTCAATGCAACAATGCTGGACTATGTGTGAACTAATAATGTTCAAATCCAGAGTTTTGTTACATCTTGACTGTCATTATAAATCACTAGGTACGTTATAAGTCTTTCTTAGGCAGATTTACTGCATTATTTATACTTGGAATATCCGCTTTGAAGAACCATTTTCGAGCCATTTCAGAAAGACACATATATTAGACTTATTTGTCCCGCGATTGTCCTCCCACTCCTCTCTACTAGGAATATTAGTTGAGAAACAGTTCTCAATTTTCTTCTTATAGATTGATTTTGGCAGAAAATGACAGTTCCATATTCACCACTTCGAGACCAATAATTTCCACTTAATATCGTCCATGGAACATACGAATTTTTATTTATTTTATTTTTTTTTTAAATGCTGCCAAAACTGCCGCGATTGATCGAATTGAACGAAAATTGGTTTGCAGTACTTTTCGCTGTTTCTGCTATGGACATCACGTTTTTTTATGTTTTTTTTTATAATTTTTAAATCTGACGCCCCTACGATTGATATAGACACTTCCTTTACAAAAATGTAATGAGTTCCTGGAAACGAAGGAATGGACGGTAATGAAAAATCAGACGATCTGACTAAAAACGGAGCCGATAGTCCATATACTGGTCTCTACCCAACATTTTGCCCACCAAAAAGTCACTTTAGGGGAGGAACTGAGAAAATGGAGAATACAGGTAACTAGATCTCCTCTGCCGTGGTATGCCGATATAAGGCAGGCGAAGGAATTCTGCACCCCCTTCCTCTAAAATATATATAAAATAATTGTTCTAAGCAGACAATTGCTAAGGCTGTTTACTAATGCAGTCACTGGACATGGCCCCCTTCGTTATTTTTTGAAGAATTTAGAATTAATATTAGTTTAGGCTCATTTTCTGTTTTCCATATTGTTTATTATTGTTATAATGCTCAACATAATTAAGGCCAAAGGTCTTATAACTATATAGTATGTAGGTAGATGTAAAAATAATGTAAACAAAAATAGCTTAGTCTAACTTACGTATACTCTACAACTAATAATGCAATATAAAAACAATTAGTAAGTAAAACTGTACGGAAAAAAAGAGAAAAAAATAAAAATAAAATAAAAGTTCTGAACTTACATTTAAGAGCAAAACAAATAATAAAATAGGAAAAAGAAACAATTTAACTTCTACGACAGTGTTCAAACAATACATTCCTGATCCTCATACCAACGCCTCTTTCTCTACGCAACATCCAAGGTAAGCTATTCCAGGTTCTGAGAGTCCCAGAAAAATATTGCTTCTCAGTGACAGAGAAGTTAGCACCAGATACAGACAGACTAACACTACGTGACGATTGGGACAAACAAATTTTTTCATATAAATAAGTAAGTCTTCCAGAAGAGATAACACAATTGAGAAATAGCAAATCTTTAAACACAAGATATGATTGAAGGGGACATCCAAGGATAGTCCTAGCAAATTCTGAAACATGATCAAAACGCCTTAAGTTATAAATATACCGAGCAACGGAGTTATATGCAATATTCAATTTACGTAGGGAAACAGAATCAGATTTGGACCAAATTTCCAGGTACTTATTGATTGAAGGGTGCCCTTGGTGGTCGCCTCGTATTCGTTTATTGATCACTGAGAGGGAATTTTTATACCATCGATATCGGCGTTTGAAAACTAATGAGGTGGGTACTCAATATAAAATTGTTCACAACAAAGTCACGTTAGCTATAAGAAATGCTAAACGCCAATACTACAGTAGTAAGTAGCACTGACCTGAAACCCAAATCACTTTGGCGTAATCTCCGACAAGCTGGTGTGTGTGGTCCGGAAAAATCATCCTGCTCACTACGTCCTGGTGACCTAAATGCGTATTTTTTGTCCGCTGGAATACCTTCTACATACAACTTTGATACCTTCCACGATATTCAAGGTTTGCTACTGCATTCCTTCTCAGATAATTGTTTTTATTTTCGCGGAGTAGATCTGGAGGAGATGATTTTTGCTGTTTTTTCGGTGAAGTCTGATCCGATTGGGCCAGACTCCCTCCCACCATGCTTAATAAAAATACTGTTACCTGTAATTGATAGGTATATTTTTCATATTTTGAACAACTGCCTAACGTCATCCACTTTTCCCATGGAAGGCTGCTACTGTTCTGCCTCTCCCGAAGAGAGCTAATGCCAAATTGCCTAGTGACTTTCGCCCCATAAGCATCTTATCTTTTCTATCGAAGGTGCTGGAAAAACTCGTATGTAATCAGATCCTTGGTTGGGTGGAGGCGAACAAATTTCTGCCCCCTTGACAATCTGGATTTCGCGCTTTCCGCGGTTGTGAGACTGCAGTATTGAAGGTTACTCCGGACATCAGGGCTGTCATGAATGATAATGATTTTGGGATTTTAGTTCTCTTGTATTTCTCCTTAGGACTTCAATAGTGTTGACCACGGCCTTCTCCTTCATAAATTAGCAACCTATTTTAAATTTAATACAACAGCTATTTCCTTGGTAAGGGCGTATATCAGTGGTCGTTCACAGCATGTTAGAGTTGGTAATGAATTCTCAAATGCCTTGCCCATGCTCTGTGGTATTCCGCAGGGTTCTGTGATTGGCCCATTATTATTTAGTCTTTTTATTAATGACCTTCCTTTGGTAGTGGAGGATGTGAAGGTACACATGTATGCCGATGATGTACAGATTTATCTAAGCAGGTCTATTGGTCTGCTTGAGGATTGCATTGAGCGTCTTAACCCTGATCTAAGTCGAATACACAGGTGGTCGATTCTCAATGGACTTCTACTTAATCCTGCAAAATCACAGTGCATGGCCTTCTATAACAGCGTTTTAAACGTCATCGATTACCGGGGGTAATCTTGAATGCTTTTGTCGTCCAGGTGGCCAGAAGAGCTACTAATTTGGGAATTGTTCTGAACTGTGATATGATGTGCTGCAACAACGTTAGTTCCATTCTCAATAAGGTGTATGCGGGGTTGAGAAGGTTATGGCTCTCGGCGAGTATTTTGAGCACTAATATGAGGCTAAAATTAGTGATTACACTGATTATGCCTTATTTCACATTCGGAAGACATATTTATTTTTCCTAGCTTGAACAGCGAGCGTAGGCGTAAGATGGAGGTGGCTTTCAACAATTGCGTACGATTTGTTTATGGCCTGCGAAGGTTTGACCATGTTTCTCCGTTTGTTAACACGTTACTTGGTTGCTCGCTGAGTACAAATCTTAATCGGAGAATAATTCTTCTTCTATTTAAAATATTAAAGAACAACCAACCAGAATATCTTAGAGAATTTCTCCAGCTCTCTTCTTCGCCACGTACTTATAATATTGTAATGCCGCGATTTAGTAAATTAGTTATGGGACGTCTTTGGAATAGTCTACCTGTAAGCGCTCAGAGGGCCCAACTGTCGATGCATTTAAGACTCTCATTAAAGCTCACATTTAACGTCGATTTTCTTCCAATATTACGAAAAATATTTGACATTTCTTGGATGGTTTCCTGTCGCGCCGCGGTGACTAGAACTTTGTAAATTATTGTTTTCTAGCTATTTTTAACTTGTTTTGTTTTTTAGTTTTTAGTTTATCTCTTTAGTGTTTTTCCTTTATTTATTAGTTTTTAATATATATTTATTTATTTATAGTTATTTTTCTGGCTTTGATTTGATTCATATTTAACTAATTCATGACTTTTTTTTTTATTATTATTATTTAATTTTTTTGTTTGTTTGTTCTTTTGTGCTTAACTTAATTTTGTATTCTTACCATATTACTACTGTACTATTAACAAATGCCATAGCTAAATATGTTATTATTATTATTATATTATTATTCCTAACAAAATTATTTAGAAACAAGTATTTGAACCACATGATTACGATTCCTGAAAAAAAACCTCTCAGCTGAGTAATCATTGTATATGCCGCTGTGCCATCATAGCATGCCGTGGGCTAATGATATCGAATGTAGCTGCCTACAGATTTCGGACCCCGGCTGCACATACACACATGAAATTATTACTCAGCTGAGAGTTATTGAGCGTACAATGGTAAGCTTACTTTGTAATCAAAATTATTTTATTATTTTGTTAAGTAATGTATACAGTAAGTGCAGTCTTTGGAAAGGTAAGAAACCAAGCTTTAAATTACTAGAAGACAATTTTCCTGTATGGATAGTAGTTTAGGCTCTATAGCATATATAAATTCAATGTTTGCTACTTTTCCATAAGTATCAGTATAGAATATTTTAGAAAACGGACTCATAACGCACACATACATAGATTTCTGATTCATGCCTTGGGAAGTATTCTTGAGGGTTTTGGTCGGACACGTAGATTTCGTGGAAAAGCAAATGTGTGTTGTACCCGACTATTGGCTGGATTACATTAACAAAGTCGACGCCGGCGTGGTCGTCGTCGTCAAATGCCGAACAAAATGCCGAGCGGCAGCATCATACATTAATTTCACTTAAATTTTACAGTTGGGTAATTTGCTTGTAAACTCTGCAGGTTTGCAATAAAAATTTAAATAATAATAAGAAAAATATTTTCTTCTTCTTCTTTAAGTCCACATTTTTTGAATATAAAATCATTTATTTTCAGAAATTCGAATATCGTTTGATTTTGTCAGGATTTTTTTCATAATATAGATTTGAATTTGCATATTGGCAGGAATGGAGCGCCAGCGTTAAATTAGGATTAGAGATGGGTCGCCGAACCATCAGAGCTGGACTAGCAGTACACGCAATCAGGCGCAAGCCCGATGGGCCGCTGGTCTTTGGGCCTGTGATCTCTACGTTGACGCGGCTACACGTATTTGCCACGTACTCTGGACGAATGTTGCGGCTGTGGTTGGAGGAGAGCTATGAAATTGAATTGAAATTGAAAAAATACTTTATTGCATAACCTAAAAGCCGAATACAATAAAGCTAATTGGCCCTCGGCAACGAGGCCGTCTGGGCAGAGGAGATTTATGAGTTAAAAATACTCCGAAATGTCTCACAACTTATAAATACTGAAAGGACGCGGAGCCAAGAGGGTGTTGCCAAGATAGCATTATATATGGCAAATTTGGCATTCCCTCGGCTTGAAAGGCATTCACTTTTCTGTAAAGCATTTTATATTATTTTTTGCATAATATCATTTTTAATTCGAAAAAGGCACGGTTTGCTATATCTATGTGTACTTTTAAAACAAATTCGAAATTGAAGAACAAATACAAAAATAGTTTTTAAATATTGTTTTTATTTTCTAATCTTTGCAAAAAAAATGTAATTTTATTTCATGTAAATCAATTTTGAAATGGAGTCATACATGGTTATAGTATATTAAAGTCAGCTTTTAGTTATGACACTGGATAGAAAGTACCCAATTATTAGAAACAGTCTGTGTTGTATCAAGACTCTTTTGCCTTGATTTGTAGGCGTCGATCTTTAGAGAGGATCAACGGTGCTTGAACCGTGGTCTTGTTGATAGAGTAATTAGTGCTTGTACTAATACTCGCTGTGTTGGGATGACGAAGATTACCGAAATGCTTATTTTTGGTATGAATCAAATCAACGGTGTTTGTACCGTGATTTTGTTGTGGGAGCAAACAGTGCTTATACTGATGCTCCAGTTTTTTTGGATTGTTATGCTCTTGGCAGCCTCACTAAGCAAAAAAGAAAAAGACTTGTTTCTTCCAAATTTACTCAACGCAACTAGCTTTATTCCATCAATTCACCGTTTTTTTCTTTTAAAACAAAGGCCTTTTACCTGCGATTTTATTCTAGCTTAGCTGAATCTATTAAAAAGCTTAGCATGCAATTTTTTCCTCCCTGGGAAATAAATTTTTCACGAATTTACTAGATAGAAGTCAAGAATTTTTACCTTGAGGGTGTTGAATGACTAGACATAATGTGAGCTGCTCAAGCATTGCAACTAATTAGAAATGTTTGTGTTGCATTTATGCTGCTTGTTTGCAATAAAAAAATTCCAAAGAAATGAACATCATGAGAAAGTGAAATTGTTTTGAATATTTATTTTGCTTATGAAATATCTAGATCATGAAAGAATTACCAGATGTTAACAGTCTGAATTTTTCCACATTTGGTGAAGTAGTGGCACTGTTTTTGTTACTAGATTTGGGGCCATATAAGTAAGTAAAGGAGCGATTAAATTTCGAAGCGGTTACAAAAAGATTCCAAAAACAAAGAGTAGAAGAAGGGGTTAAGAGTTCACTTCTTTCCTGAGTTTCTTCGCGCAGAGCCATAACAATTCGTTTTGGCGCCTGAAGCAAACATATAAATTTGCGACCCTGATCCATAAAATTCTCAACATAACCTTATTTAACTTTAACTATTCTGACGTGGTCTATAAACTGACTGAGCAAAGTTGAGCAACAATTGATCATGAGAAGAATATACCATTTTTCATTTTAATTCAACTTTTGACCAATTAAATTAAGTCTTTTGTCCAATAAATTAAACTTTAAGCCAATAAAATTCCATTTAACGCCAAAGAAATTCAACCTTAAGCGAATAAAATTCAACTTTAATCCAAAGAAATTCAACCTTATGCCAAAGGAAGTCAACTTTACTTCAAATATAGCAGACTTTTAGTAAATTAAACTGTAATTCATTTAAAATAAACTCTAGTCCAACTAAAATAACAATTTCTAAAATATATAGAGATTATAATATATTGCACCTGCAACGGTATTTTAAAATTTAAATGTTCCTTAATTCATCATTCAATGAAGTTGATATCCTGCTGTAGCTGCTCCAAGGTTCATCAACATTTGTGCAGTCTTCCTGGGAAATTAAAGTTAAGCCTTCGCTAATTACCTCAGAGAGATTGTGATCAATATTAGAATAATTAAGAATTTTTCTTCGTGAAGTTTTAATTTTGAAATACCCTATCTCAGTGGGATTCAACATTTACTTACTTGTAAAGTTGTGTATATGGCTGTATGGTCCATAATAAACCAAGTACCAACTCGATCATTAATTTTATCGATAAGTTCCTTAAAAAATTCACAAAATTTATCTGAATTGCATGTTCCTCTTGTGGAAATATTGTGGTGAATAATGCCTTGGTTGGTTATAGCAGCAATAGTGCAATATATTATAATCTCTACATATTTTAGAAATTGTTATTTTAGTTGGACTAGAGTTTATTTGAAATGAATTACAGTTTAATTTAATTTACTAAAAGTCTGTTATATTTGAAGTAAAGTTGACTTCGTTTGGCTTAAAGTTGAATTTCTTTGGCTTTAAGTTGAATTTTATTGGTATAAAGTTTAATTTATTTGACCAAAGGTTTAATTCAATTGGTCAAAAGTTGAATTAAAATAAAAAATGGTATAGTAATTTTTTGCTTGTAAAGTACATTTAAAAACATTGAGGTGAATCAGTTTAATAGAAATATTTTATAGATGGACTTTTCGGGCTTTTTTCAGTTTATAATATTCTGAAAATGTCAAGCATTCCGGTCGATTTTTTTTTTTGGTTTACGAAACAGCCAAATTTGACAATCTTTCTTGACCCATTTGAAATCACAGGTAATTTTTTATTAACTTCAATTTTCTGAAACTACGTTCACATGAAACTATCGTCATTGGTAATGTCACAAATACTTTGAACGCGATTTTAACATTTAAGCTATAGTCGTGAATTGATTTAAGAAAATCCAAAAGCGACTTTTCTATCGGCGTGAATTTTGCTAAGAAGGTCGCCAGAAAGGAATCAAAAATCTTCTGAAACTTGTTCCAACATTTCGCATCTCCTCGTTAGTTAGAATAAAAGAACACCAATCGATTCAAAAATTGGTGTACAAAAAGTTCGAGTCCCTTCTTTTTATGTTGTTTCTTTAACGTTTGCTGGTATATCCTATATCTTCAGCAAATTTTGTAGCATTGATGGCAAAAATTTCTTCCATGTCAGGATCACGAACCAACCTGAGCCTTGTCAAGCGTGTAAATTCAAATCGAAAAGAAAAAATTTATTTAACAGTTAAAAATCAAAAATAATTTATATTTGTTAAAGGCAAATGTTGTTAATATTATATTTTTCGCCCGCAATAAATTTTTTTTTTCAATGGGCGGAGCCCCCCGCTTCAACGTCTGTCCCACTTGCCTTACTCTTGTTACAGATGTGTAAGTAAAATTGTTGGTCTCTTGGATACTGTTTCAACAGAGAAACCCTGTTTTATTTTTAATTTTAAGTGTGAAAGGGTCAACTGCTCCTACACATACTATATTCTGTGCATACATATTTCCTGAATAAATTTCTTCTTTTTTTTTAGGGTTCCGTACCCATAGGGTAACAACGGGGACCCTATTACTAAGACTTGGCTGTCCGTCCGTCACCAGGTTGTATCTCCAGGACCGTAACAGGTAGACAGTTGAAATTTTCACAGAGTGTGTATTTCTATTTTCAATATAACAATAAATAATAAAAATGAAATTAATTTAAAAATTAAAGGGGGCCCCCATACAAGAAACGTGATTTTTTCGGCGTTTTTTTCTTCGTTTTATTCTCATTCATTATTATTATTATAAGTAGGCATTTTTTTTTTAAATGACAACATTATTATAATTTTTTCAAATGACAGCGTTTTTATTCAAACGACAGCATTAGTTTTTCAAACGACGCCTACTCTCATTTGAAAAAATAAATAAAAAGTACATAGTGTTAAATTTTGTACGGTGGTACGGAACCATTCGTGCGCGAGTCCGACTCTCACTTTGCCGGTTATTCTTATTTAATTTCGGTTGTTTGCCTTTTATAAAAATATCATTTTTGAAGACCCTTGGGGGCTGGTTTGTTATTATTTGCCCGGGCCGATTTGAGGACCCAGTCCAGCCTTGACGACAGTCCTGACGAACACGACGACGCCGGCGTGAGTAATGTAATGCAATTCATATATGCAGCACTGTCTCTAAATATTTTGAACATAAAAGACGACCACACCAGCATCGGCGTTGTTAATATAATTCTGCCATATGTCATAGGCTACCTCTCCATACGTCTATCTCCTTCAAGTTCAGTTATGTTTGAATTCAAATCTTGCCAGATGAGTAGGTACATTTTTCAGTAATATTACAAATTAATTTTTGTGTTAATTAAAGCAAGTTTAACTTCCTAAACAATTTTGATTTAATGCAATTCTATTTTTCAATATTTTTAGTGTTTTCAATCCACAAATAATCATAAATTATGAATTGTATGAAATAAAAGGTTTTCACAGCCTGTTCAAAATTTTGTGCCATTTTTGTAGCAAGAACGCTCAGTCCATTCTTATTAGGTATATGTCAGTAAGGTAGGGATGACCCCCGTCGGACATTTTGAAACGAATATAATTCGAATGGTCCGAAGCGAAGTTAGTAGAAATTACATTGAAACCAGATGTTTTTATGGGAAATTACATTATTTTGAGTTGATTTCAATGATTTCAAATTATGTAATTTCCAACTAGTGAAAACGTAATATTAACCACTTTAGGGGAGAACACAATAAATCAAACCTAATCGCGTTCAAAACCTAACCTAACTTAACCTAACCTTTACAAGAATAATTTTAAGAGCGGGGTATAACCTACAAAAAAAAAAACTTATTTTACCCATGGACACCACCAGATCTATTATTGCACTTAAAATTTCTAAGTGACATGCTCATAAAGTGCATAGTTAGAAAAACATTCAAACAATGTGTAAGTCCACATGGAAATCGTTAGAAATTCAAAAAAAAAAATTGTTTGATATAAAAGTTAGTTATTTTTTTTTATGTAAGTACCTAGAATTATAACATGCAATAAAAAGATTTCAAATTTCAAAGTTTCCCCGGTTCCTCTACAAGGGGGGAATTACAAATATTATATTATTTTAAAAAAAATTTATACCGCGCATATTTCTCGTGATATTCCAGGTGGTAATTTACAATTGGACACTCATTTTGAGCTACAACATTTACCTACCTATACTAGTTCGTAACAACGAAAATTAAATATTTTACAACCACATTTAATAGTAATAGTTATTAAGATGCTACTTGAAAGCGTTCTACATACATCCATCTTACCTACAAAATTTATATGTCCACACACCTCTGTATGTATAAGAATTGTGTTGATGAACATCGAACATTTTCGCACATATATACATAAATGGTATACATAAACATAAGAAATCTTAACGTGCACCATTAAATGCGGCACTTTTAACGTCTTAATATATTTCAGAATGTAAGAGAGCAGTCTGTCACAACAGTTTTGATTATTGCTCGTAAAAGTCCTTGTTCAACCACAGTATAGGATCTAACCGAAGTGCAAAGTTTATTGCTTCAGAAAGTACAAAATCCTCATATCCTTCTACTTCGTACCCTTGCATGATAGTAAATATATATTTCTCAAATACGTATGTATATGTTCCGAGGTGTGTTGAATGAAACTACACATAAAACGCTTTAATAAAAAAAAATGTTTACATTAAAAATCGGACGAGCTTTAGTATGTTTGGGACATATGAAGGATCCCAAGCTTAAGTTATTATCCGCTTTAGAAAGTTACGATGTAATCCAGGATGCAAGAACAGTTCAATATTTCAGAAGAGCAGCAATTGGAAGTGATCACATCATAATAACACCAAGTTACTAATTTTTAATGATAATATGAAAGCTCAAGGGATACTCTATGATATCCCGATAGTGCAAACTTGGAAGAAAAGGAAAAGGGGTTCCTACGCGGTCAGATTAAAACATATGGATTGCTGCTAATAACAAGAGAAAGAAATCAGAAGATGGTGAAGTGTTTCGCACATCTGCGTTGTTCTACTTACGAAGATTCACGAAATTTCACCAGGCGGATGAATTTGACTGCAATTCACCCTGCAGACTTATGAGCAAATGCAACTGGACGCTCTAACAAAATTCAAAATAGGACCCAAACCCTCCTTGCTGGCTTCATGGAGTTCTTCCAGGGGGTGTGAGTCCAGAAATCTGTAACATTTTCCTGAGAGATCCGGACAGTGACAAAGAAAATGAATGACCGTTTCGGGTTCCTCTCAGAATCCTCTGCATACCGGATCGTCAACAAGCCCCATTCTGCGTAGGTGACCCCTGAGAAAAGAGTGTCCAGTTAGAATTGATACTAGAGTTCTTAGGGTTGGCTTGTTTAGTCCCAATAGGTTTTTCATTTCGTTTGGGCTTGGTCCGTTCCACAGCTTTTTTGTTGTCCTACCTGAAGGGCCATATAAACAAGGGCGACTGTGTTGGCAGTCGGCCCAATCCGAGATATTAGAGGCTAGGTGTTTTAGTGTAATCCTAATTGTGGATGGACCACTCTTAAATGACAGTCGTTTTTATTTTTAAACGAATGTAATAGAGTTTCCATAATAAAACTTCATCTGCATGTCTTTTTAGATGTGGTCAGAGAAATCAAATTATTTTCTTTTGAATTAAATGCAAAAACCGAGCTATTTCACAAAGTCACTAACTATTGTTACGTACAATAGAAAAATACAAGCAACATCTATAAAGTACGGACATAAGCAACTTTACGGTTCGGAGAGTCGATGTTCCTAGAATTGAATTTTCGGGAAGGATCTGGACGATTTGTAGAGTATAAATACAGAACTTGTCACTACCAGGAGTCTTGTCTCAGACAGTGCAGTGGGCGTAGTAAACAAGCGAAAGTGTTCTATTTGGATATTGATAATTGTTTATGAATTTTATAAAAGTAAATAGTTTTTAAATAAAGAATTAAGGCCACGCTCACAGCAGTATGTATATAACAGTGTCAGAAAAAGGTGAGGTCACATCATGCGAGCATTCGCCACGAGCTGATCGCATTAAATTTGGAACATGGATGAACCTGGAGTGCACATTATTGGTCGTCGATATGGTGTGGGGTAAATTGGGCACATATTTTCTGGTGAACGAAGCTCACTTGTTAGTTTGACGGTTTGATTATGGGCAGTGTCAATAAGGGTCTATTTCTTAACACAATTTTTAATATTATTCCAGGTAAAAGGTGCAAAAACTTGCTGAGATTCTACACTTCTCAATGCTTGTCCATGATTCCGTTCTACTTGTGCTTAATAATCATGAATCACATGAACACATGAAATGCTGGATAATAATTATAGCTTACAAAATTATCAGAATTTCAAAAATTCAATGCTACTTATCCTTTACACTATCAAAACATAGTTTCTGGCTTTAAATATTTTAATGCAAATTTGAGCGCAACACATGAAAGTATCTGGCCATTTCAAAAATCAGAACTACCAAATCTAGCGCTCCTCTACAAGTCATATATCAGACCTAGAATAGAATATACTAAAGGGTTTTCCAATAAGAGGTGTTATTTTGATATTCAAAGAAAAATGCCATTTTTTGAGATAAATGATTGGATCTTTATTTCATTATAAAGAGGAAGGTATGCCGTTAATAATAGAAAGTAACATCAGCCAAATGACCACCACGACCACGCCTAGAGGACCATATCCTTTTCATGAAATTTTCCATAACCAAATCGCAAAGTGGCTGCCCTATGTCCTCGATAGCCTCGCGAATTCCATCTATAAGGTCTTGAATCGACGCTGGGTTGTTGGCGTAGACCTTCTCTTTCACGTGGCCCCAAAGGAAGAAGTCGCAAGGTGTTAAGTCATAAGATCTCGGTGGACAATTGTGATCACCTCTTCGAGAGATAACATGGTCCGGAAACTTTTCCCGTAAAAGATCAATGGTTTCGTTGCTTGTATGGCACGTAGCGCCGTCTTGTTGAAAGTAAACGTTGTCCAGATCAATACCATCCAATTCCGGCCATAAAAAATCATGAATCATCTGTCGATAGCGCAATAATGCTCATATCTAGTCCGGGGCTGGTCAAATAATTTCAGCTTCATTGGAAATTGTCCAAAGGGGAGCCTTCAAGCTTATTGGCTATTTGTCAATAACTTGTCTTATCATAGCTCACTCGAGAGCACCGCTGCAATGTTGGATACCTTTCGCTCCTGTATCGTTACATGGTCAATGTTTCGATGAAATATTTAATCTGATCCCTTGTAGATTAATTTCTGCACGCAATACTTGCACTGCAAGTCGCGCGCATCCTTTCACCTTTTAAAATATTTTCGGCCGTACAATCAAGTTCCGTGATACTTTCGAACTATGCGAATTTGGAACAGTCTACCAACTTCTGTTTTTCCTCGGGCTTACAATCTGCGAAAGTTCAAGAGTGACATACATCAGTACATCACCACTTCCCTCATGTCCTTTAATCATTTCCCTATCTCCTTCTTGCCATGCTGTGATTTACATCATAGCGTATTCCCTGAGCCCTTAATAATATAAGGTAAAGTAGAGCAGAACAAACAAAATATCACTGCGGAAAAACAACAGCTAGCCTTTTTTACAAGAAGAGAGGTAAACAAATAACTATTACAGGTCCTACTAACGAACATAACCATCGATAAGTAACTGCATGCGAATCGTATAACAATATATAATTTACAAATAATTAATAGGAATTCCGTCTGTTCGTCATTTCAATTGGAGCTGCAAAGTGGAGTGCCGAATTTATCCTGCCAATTGTAAGATTTCTTCTTTGGAGATTGTGTCAATTTTTATCAGCGAACTGGCCTAAACTGCCTGTGAAAAATTCTTAGCCAAGGAATCACAACAATTTGCCTTACTGTTCCACTTCGGCAAAACTAAAAAAAATGCTAACTTTTCTCCAATCTCTCCTATATACCATATCATATCAATATGAAAACCCATGTTTTTCAATGTTGTTTGAGTACATCTTATATGAATTCTAATAAAAGATTCGACTTACCATTTATACATGCATTTCTTTCAAGGAACCGTTCCCGCCATATCTCAAATGTTTTTGTTAAGTCTGCAATTTTCGGAGCCTCAATAGCTGAAAATACAGCGGCTCCAATTATCAGGAATATTATGTATCCTCCACATAAAAACAGAAACTTAAGTTTTCCGCCCTTTTGTTGCGTTGACGTATTTTTTCCACCCAAGGGCCAAGCACCCAGCAACATTCTGAAAAGATAAACAAACGAAAAATGAATAAATTCTGAGGTGTTATATGATGAAAAAGCTATAGAAGAAAGTTATAAATTGTAATAAGAGCTGAAAACCTTGACAAATTAGAGAATGTGTATACGGTAAATCCGTTACCTATTTATTTTGAAATGAAAATGAATTTTTGAAATTTTTATGAAAACATCCTTGGAATTCGATTGTGTGGTAATTTTTTACTTCCTGATTAGTTTTTTATTCCCTAGATGGACATTGGATGATATTTCGTGCGAAAAATTAAAATAAAACCAGACACAGACAGTGGCGTAACTAAGGATGTATGAGCCCCCCCCCCCCCCGCAAATTTACATATTTGCGCAGGAAAATTTAATTTTTTGTGTCCATTGTAAGGAAATATTTTCTGAACTTGGGATGCATGATATTTCCTATAATTTTGTACAAGGAAACGAAATTATTCCCTTTTCCCATTTTAATTTTTTTCATTCCAGAAATTCCCACAATATGGGAGAATTCCTACGATCTCCAAAGAGTGCCTTCACTCCACTCACTCCTAGCCAGATTAGAGCAAACAAATGTAAAGGTTTCGTGGGTACTACGAGTAGTGTTGGCAAGATCTGGACTGCCAAATTTATTTGTTTAGATTTACTTCATGCTCTACATTGATCATTAAATCTGTTAAAAAACCACAGACAGCCCTAGGACTTAGAATACAAAAAAAAAAAAAACAGGAATGGTGATAAGCCATATTTTTCGTAATGAATTTCTGGTTGTGTTGGTAGTCCATTTTTACATGTGTTTATACGCCATCCCTATTCTAAGCAACTTGTCAATTTGCAAAAAGTAAACAAAGGTTTTGAGAGGAGCATCTGCGGTAAAAAATGTTCTTTTTCTGCTTTATTTTGAAACAATTCACATAATTAATTAATATAAATCTTTGCTTCTATTAACAAAAAAGATAATTTAGATAGTGCAGTTGCCTCAAACGGGAATCCCTAGTTTATAATCCAATTTATATTTGTAAGCACTGACCGAACACTTCATTTCTGTTTTTTTAATTGAACTTTGCACTAAATAAACTTCAAACATAAATAGTTTTGAAAAGAATTACTTCCGTACTTTTGTTAAATTTCACAAAAGAATTTTAAATTGCATAAACCTGTTCACAAAACAAAATCACATTTGACAATTCTGCACTCAGCTTTGACAAATCTTTCTCCCAACATCTCACTTACTCCTATGTATAACCTCCTCCTCTTGACAAATTACGCTCATGTACTCGAATTTTACACGATTCAACCATTCCTGTTTGCTCTATATTCTAAGCCCCAGGATATGCTCACGAAAATACATTAAAAGGAAAACGAATGAGTCTCTGAGAGAAACGCTAAAGCAAGCCAAAGATAAAGGGAAAAAGCTTCCCACATAAGTAGCCGGAAATATCCGATTACTTAAAGTAAGAGCCCGAGTCCATGATCACCGCACCCTACAACAGTGTTGGAAGCTTAAGGGAATTTCAAAACTTTTCAACATGAAAAATTTGATTTTATATATATTTTAATTTTCGTTCATTGCATACTTATCTAATATTCTAAAGTTAAATTTTGTTCAAGAAAGAATTTTTTGGGATTGTCCGGTATATAGCAAAAGCTAAAAAATGTTCCAATTTGTTATTTCATCACACAACCCATTAATTTTTGGTGACAAGTTTCAAGTCTTGGTTTGACTCATCAACAGGTCCCATATAGCGAAATTGGGTGATTTGGAAAACAAATGAATAAAATGGAAAAAAGAAGAAAGAAATGAAAAGTTTGAGAAAAATAGAAAAAAACATTTTTTTTATTTATTAAAAAAAATTTTAAAAAACTTTAAAGAAACAGATTCATTCGAAGCGAATCGAACCTGTATACGCCACGCAGTGAGCTGAAAAATAAAGAAGAAAAGGAAGAAAGAAGAAGCGTTTCGTGTCAGCAGAACACCTTACACTCATCGGTGCAGCTTGGTTTTCTGCCTGCTGCAGACGCTTGAAAATAGATCAAACTGATCTCTTCTCATATAAACTTATTTATCTTTCTTCCTGGGCTTGTATAGGAGTGTTTTTTCCTCATATAATTCACACCCAGAATTTATTCTCAGCCCAGCGTCGATTTAAGACCTCAAAGATGAAATTCGTGAGGCTATCGAGGACATAGGGCAGCCACTTTGCGATTTGGTTATGGAAAATTTCATGAAAAGGATATGGTCCTGTAGGCGTGGTCGTGGTGGTCATTTGGCTGATGTTATTTTCCATTATTAACGGCATATCTTCCTCTTTAAAATGAAATAAAGATCCGATCATTTATCTAAAAAAATGGCATTTTTCTTTGAATATCAAAATAACACCTCTTATTGGAAAACCCTTTAGAAGAATAATCTCGACTTTTTTATTGTTGTATCATCACTACTGTCTAGCCAGCGTATTTGCAGCTTCTCAAAGCCTATGAACACCTTTAGATGGAACTGAAATATGAAATCATTCCTGAGTTGATATAAGTTTTATTCAGAAACCGAATTTTATTTGATTCACAATTGTTTATTAATCCAGCGTGGTTATTTTATGTGGTTTCAAGATTCATCACTTCATATAAAAATATTAATCTTGTAGGCCCTCGTGGGCACCACCGCGTGGCGGGGCCTGCGGGGGCGTTAGTTATGCCAGTGGCCATAGATTACTGCGCACGGCATATGTATAATGGCCACGATTTCCACGAACTTGATACAGCGATCACTGCTGCTAAGTCGTTCTTTTTGCTTGATAGTTCATTAGAAGATGACTCTGACGACGATTTTGATTTTTAAGTTCGTCTATCATTGGTGAATAAAAAACGTCGATCGTGGTGAATTTAATACTTTAATGTGTATTTGAAGCAATAAAAAGGTTTCAAAATTTTACAGATTTATTCTTGTCGCTTTAGAACAGCCTTCCATGGTAATCCACTTCTAGAAAAAGTGGACTTCAGAACGTTATTTGCGTCTACGAGGGAAGGAACGTGGACTATCGCAGTGTCCGTAGCTTTGTTCGGTCGACAGATCCTCGACAAGCTACGCATGTGCCCCCAGAGCTGTGTAAGTACCAAAGAAAAAGTATTTAAGTACAAGTATAAGTACCGAAGGCCTGAGTACTTCAGCGTAAGTACAAGTACCGCATGTATGAAAAGTATTTGTAACTAACTAAGTACTAAGTCTGTAAAAAGTACTGAGTATTTTTTTAAGTACTTTTTAAAGTACTTTTTTAGAATATTTGTATGTTGGCAGTAATATAATGAAGTTTATCGAGTTCAGTTAATAGATATTAATATAATAAATACCTTTTGAAAACTATACTAAATATGTATAGTAACCATTGGCTACTATTTATAGTTTTTTATAGTTTTCGGCGTTGCAGGTAGAGTAAAACTTTCACCTCTCACATTGCTACACTCATAAAAACTATTAGAGGTCCGCCCAAGCATAACAATTCTAAGAAAAAATTTCCAGTAAATTTATAAGAAAAAATTGAGGCCTTCCCTACATCAAATCGAGCCATCGTTGATTTTATATTGGAGCGAGGCATTGCTTACTTTTCTATTTTACGTGGGCACAATTGCTTGTGTTAAAGAGAGTTCGTACGTCGGTGCCAGCATTGAAAAAAATCATTGACGGGAAGTTGAAAAAGTGTACACGCAGCTCTGAAGGTGATTTTAATAAAACATTTATAAATTCTTCTGCGTATCTAATGAATCCATTGTCTTTGGTAAAACAGTTTTTGTCAGTATGAACCCTAAATGAATAATTTAAAATCATGTATTTCGACGAATCCACTAATTTATTTGTTGTTTTCAGTTCTCTCTCAGTTGGTACTTGGTGCTTATACCGAAAGAGTCAGCAAGTGAGCCCACTTTCTGCAGTGTATTTCTATGAACGTAGTCAGTCCATATTATACATGTCAGTGGTTATGTCATCAAATCGATGCATCGTCGTTCGAATATAAAGAACGAGACGTTACTGGTTTTTGTTCTACCTGCCCAGTTTGTCTAAGGTTCTGCCTTGACGCGGCACATGCTTTGACAGTTCTTTGCGTGCTTTAAAACTCAACAAAAAGGTGTTGCGCTAGAGATTGTGTTTGCTTTTCTAGGAAGAGTTAGATATTTGTAGGTACTTAATAGACTCAGAAATACTTAAGTAAAAATCTTGGTACTTAAGTACAAAACTAAGTCTTAAGTACAAGTAAATAGAAGCAAGTATTTATGTTCAAGTACTAAGTAGGGGCATTTCAAAAGTATTGAGTAATAAGTCTTAAGTAACGAAAATGTACTTTAAGTAGTACCTACTTAAGTCTTTTTTTACTTCAGTATTGTCCAGCTCTGTGTGCCCCTGACGTCACAAAACCAAGCAGCCGTGCGTAGCGTTCGCGTGGCCTGCTATGCATTGATAAAGGTATGGTAGCTCATAGCGTGCAAACCTAGCGGGAAATGGGATCATAATTAAATGCATTCAAGACGTCTCTTAAAGGAAGTGAGAGAGGGGTACCTTTTTTTGTTCCCCCTTCATTGTAATGTAGCCTAGCGATGTCATTAGAAAGGAGCAGTATGAACTGGAATTTTCTATTGCTCTCCTGGTCCTCTTCAGATAAGTATAAAGCGAGCATTACATATTTTTATTAAAAAAATATTATACCTCTCTCTGGGAGGGCTCTCAATATTTCCCCCTGGGAAGCTACAGACACGTGGTCAACGTAGCCGTGAGCAACAATCTTATGCATTAAGCACGCCTAAGTATAGTTAACACAAGCGAAGTTACTGTCCCGAGTAACCTCGATTTCAGTCCCTCACCTCCTCTTGACATACCCACCAGTTTACTTGCGCCAGTACGAAAACGAGTTCCACTCACTTCAACTTTTTAGCGAAGTGGAATCTGAGAAATAGTCAAATTGAGTCTATTTTCTGCAATTGGTACACGTTTTGATGTGTGTAGTCATTTATAATATCATTTGGCCCATAACTTGAGAAATGTGAAGATATTTATTTTTGAGAGAAAATGGCTTCAAGTAAAAAATTACATTTTGAAAAAGTTATTAATTGTGCAACAATGTAATTAAGGACAATTTCGGAGGAAAAATTCTAAGAAAAAAGAAAGTGCGAGTACGTTCCTGGCATATTGAATAATATTTGTGCTTACGTAATTATCTTTAAAATTTGCGACATTTCTTACTGAAAAATAAAAAGCACTCCTTTGTATAAAAGTGCAAACACAAATGTGCTGACATTTTACAAGTTCCACACCAGCTGATATTATTACAGACTACTGAAATCAAAAAATGTACCAGTTGCAGAAAATGTACTCAATTTGATTATTTCCCAAGTTCCACTTCGCTAAAAAGTTGAAGTGAGTGGAACTCGTTTTTGTACTAGGGCAAGTAAACTGGTGGGTATGTCAAGAGGAGGTGAGGGATTGAAATCAAGGTTACTTGGGACAGTAACTTCGCTTGTGTAAACTATACTTTAAGCATTTGAAGGTAGTTTTTACATGTACATGTGTAACGGGTCTTGCTTGTGTGCCTTGTTAAGGGGTCCGGGACTAGTGAGTTGCGCTAGGGTCAATAAATAACAAGACCCATTTACATAAACAAATAATCAAATCTATATTCTGAGCTTAGCATCAATCCTAATATAAAATTTAGCTGTATGAAACTTATTCTAGTCATGCATGAAAGAGGAAACCATTTGCTGAACAGTACTAAACTATTTTTTACGCTTCTACCTTTCGGGAAAAAAGGGTTTAAAAATACCCACAGAAATACATCACGAGTGTGTGCAGATGGAAGACGTTAGTGATAGCATCCGAAACACTTATAAGATCTAAGCACAATTGCGACGGCGACTGTAAACGGCAGACTATTGCAGTAATAGGAACAACTTTCTCCAGGAATATTTTATGGCCTCTCTCGCCGTCATAATTGAATTAACTGAATTATGATGGCGGGATAGGCCGACGGGCAATGGCAACTGCAGATTCATATGTAATACACACTCCATAAAACGTTCCTGGAGAAAATTGCTTAGGCTTATAGAAATACATCACGAGAGTGTGCGGAGCGGAAACACTTACAGAAATACATCCCGAAGGTATGCGGAGGATAGGAAAGGAAACATTCACAGAAATACATTACGAGAGTGTTAGGAATGGAATGGAAATGACGAAGGAGGATAGGAAAGGAGCTAAAAGCATCCATTGGACCGGGGGGCGAAATTGAGAGAAGTCTCAGAAGTACATCATGGGAGCCTCTATCTCGTCGGAAGCCAGATACATCTGGAATCGAAGACGACTTTCTGCTAGTGCGTTATATCTTTTCGATCCCTATATTATAGGTTGAAATAAAATGATGCCGACACAACAATTACGACAAAACTGTCGACATGTTGTCGAACTATCCCAAAGACACAAACATTCTTATGTTCGTTAACATATCAAGATATGTAGGTGGTAAACACAGAATTCAATATATATAGACTGATGACAGCTGGCAAAAAAAATATGCTTTTTATGTTGCGAGCGATTTGTTCTGCCACAAAGTAAGAAAAATATTTCCAGAAGGGAAATTATTATATATAAAAGTAAATTATTTATTGCAATAATATATTATTAGGTTGATAATTTATATAGTA
This sequence comes from Dioctria rufipes, assembly GCA_963924295.1. Classification (NCBI taxonomy): domain Eukaryota; kingdom Metazoa; phylum Arthropoda; class Insecta; order Diptera; family Asilidae; genus Dioctria; species Dioctria rufipes. The sequence continues at coordinate 60,241,561 of OZ002742.1, forward strand.
ATATTTCAAGCTAATAACAAAAATTGTGTGCTTTAATAATTATTTTTAATACCAAATTGGTTTTTATTAATTTAAAAAGAAATATTAAATACATTACAACCATGAAAAAAAAAATTTTAATATGTTCTTATAGGGTATGTAGGAATGATTCATAACCAAGCATTATTCAGGTATTTGGATTAGTGCATAGATTAGGGTGACCACATTTTTTTTGGGAATCTGGGGACATTAATTTAAAATACTTTTTTTTTCTCAGTCTTTATTTGAATTTAAATTAGATAAAATTACAAAACAAGTCATATTCAATGTATGTATGTATATAAATATATATATGTATATATTTCAACGTTTCAAGCAAAACAGAACTTCTTACGTATTTCAACAATTAATAAAAAATAAAAGTAACAAAAATTTTTTTAGATTGTGTTCATTGTTAGATAGTTTTTTAGAAAAATCTTCACAGCTCATGCGAAAATTTGTTTTTGTTTCAATTATATTTTTTAAAGTTTCTACTTTCATACGTGATTTTTCATCACTCCAACACAAATTGACTGCGGAAAAAATTCTTTCAATAGCAGCATTGCTCCCCGGCAAGCTAAGACTTAAACTAATTAAATTCAAAAGATTTTTGTATGGTATCAAGTTATTTTTAAAATAATCAAATATAGCAATCCATTTTTCAACTGTACGCAAATTGAAAAATTCATCCGTTTTAGATGAAAGGTGCTCAAATAGATATGTAATTTATCAAAGAAATTATCCTCATTTATAATAAAGTTTGTACATTTTGCTTTCAATATTAGAATCGCTGCATTAAGTTCTTCTCTGTTTGGGATTGTTCTTAGCAATAAACAATTTAAGGAACGGAGATCATCTGTATGTGTACTCCACGCTGTGATGTACGCAATTGCTCTCTCATATAATATATTTGAGGTATTAAAATCTTCTTCCAAGTTCCTTAGTAAGGGTTTCATCAAAGCAGGCAAGAATTTATGCATTTTTTGGGACTCCAATTTCAATTAAGCCACTGTTCTGTGGTTGGATCTTCAAAAAATTTTTTTAGTATTTGTGGGCAGTGATCTTCTGATAAAAAGAACGACTTTAATGAAGGATATGTATATTTGTAAAATTCTATTTAAGGCAGGCATTAAAGTTAACCATCTTACAGATAAGTGTCCTAGAATTTTTTGGTATTCTTGTCCCACAAATTCACAAAATTCTTTTAGTCTTGTTACTGTAACTGTATATATATGAAAATAACTAAAAACTTTTGTTAAAAAAACCTGTACATCAAATGGTATAGAATTCACTGCAGTGTGTGCGCTGTTATGAATGATATGAGTCATACAGCCTAGTCCTATAATTGTTTTACCCACACGGTTAGAAATTTTGGTGTAAATATTATACATGAATAATATATATATAAATCCTTACAAAAGTTAATATAAACTTTATACTTTAGCTTGTTATAGATTTCTATATCAATAGAGTATAAAATTGATACCATGAATTATAAGCGGAACTAATACATTTTATATATTACTTTTATATGTAATTCCATACTATCTTCATTTATATTATGTTTCATATAAATTTTATAATAACTGGGATTGAAATAAATTATATATTTGGTATATAAAGTTTATACTATATATTGTATATAGTGAATTTATATAAATTTTATGTATAAATAAATAAAATATCATATTTTAGTGAAATTTTTCATTTGAATTATTTTGAATACCTATATATTTATTTCTGTAAAAAAAACTTAAATATCAATTAGTGATACTAACAGTAAGGTGTTATTTAACAACCACATATGTTTTGTTTGTTTTCCTCGAAATCGCGGAGTCATATGATCTTGTATTGCTAAATTCTGACAATTCCAACAAATGAATGCACTTAATTTTAAATAATCTTATTAAACTTGGGTCGTCTGGAGAAGTAATAAATAGTCCAGGACGATAATAACCAAATTGTTCAATCCAAGAAACTGTTTTAATTTCCTTTGGTCTTATACATATGTCTTTCAAGTACTGATAATGTTCGTTAATGAAACCAGTTGTAAGATCCATAATATTACCCATTTTTATTAATGCATTGGAATTAAATCTTTCCCAAGTGGTTGCAAATTTTTGTTGATGCCGCATTGCCAAAGACTTTGATATGACTGATGAGTTCACAGCGAAATAGCATAAAGAATATATTTCCAAAGAAAGAACAGTTACTTCTTTCAAAGAAATTGTACACACTTGTAAATTCTGAGAATTTTTGCCAGATATATACCCCAGGAAGTATGAAATTTATTCCAAAGACATATAAAGAACACATCGAAATCCTACCTGAATATGATATTTATACCAAAATCATATAAAGTATATACCATCAAAATATAAATAAAGTAAGTCATATGCGTATTTGATAGAGTTTATAGTTTCGAATATAAATTCTATAACATTTTCGGATACATTTTATCTTATATCCGTATAGAAACTGTTTTTATAGGAAATTTCGTATTAACGTTAGACTGAGATTGTATACAAATGATGTATATATTCGACTTTATCGTTTTCTATATGAAATTTGGTATAGAAAGACTTAATATTAAAAAGTATATACATTATTTTTATCTTTTACACCAAGATTTCTAACCGTGCAGGTTGGACTTAACTTTTGTGAAAACATTTTCTTGTCCTCTTCTTTTTAATCCCCCGAAATTAGAGTTAGTGTTGTCTGCAGAAATTGCAACTAATTTACTTTGTAAATTGCACTTTTCAATAATTTGGATGACTTTAGTGGAAACCATAGCAGAAGTTTCCCCAGGAATATCGATCAAATCTATAAGCTTATTTTTAATTCCGGAATCATCGCCATTTAATTTAAAGTAACGTACAAGAACGGGTAATAATTTGATTTCATTATGATTTGATGTGTCTATAGACAAAGACACATAATCAGCATCATGTAAGTCATTTAGTAGTTCTTCATGGGCCCAAGGGGCAAAAATATTTGTAATAAGCGCTTCACACTTGGTTCTGGCACAAGTGAATTTTCTTTCGTAAAATTTTTTAATTAAAGAACTTGTACAATCCATTTAACGAAAGCTCTGATTGTGAGAAACTGTATGGAATGCAAAAGTACCTTCTTGAATTGCTACCATGAGTTCAACTTTTGCAGGTTCAATTTTTTTGAAGTAATTTGAGACAAAACTTGATGTTGCTTGTGCTGCTAAAGCTGTTTTGTGTTTTTTAGTTTCTTCATGCTCTAGAATAGAAGATCTTTCTCCACTAGCAATAGAAAACGTGCTACTGCAAATTGTACAATAAACTGATGAACGGGGTAAATTTTTTGCAGGCTGTAAATATGGAAAGTTGTGTGCTAATACATTTGTTAGAACACACTTTCGCTTCTGCTTGCGTTTTTCATTTTCCATATTAATAAGAAAAGCTAGAAAATTTAAAAAGTTATCACTTATTTTAATTACAGTGATATTAGTTTTTTTTTAAATAACTTAATTTTGATTTATGTCCGCTGAAAATGCTGCTAAGGTTAACAGAATACAAAATTTGGAAGTGAACTGTCAAATAAATGTCAGAAGAAAATATAAATTCAAGAGAGTGTTCTCTTCCCTCAACATTCATCAAATTAGATTGCGTTCACTCACACCCTGTGCTCCAAATTCATCATTGCAAAAATTCGGAATGGGGTATGTTCGGTACTGCTTTTTAAACAAAGTATCTTAAAATTGTTAATGTGATGTTAGTAATTTAAGCAGTTATTTTCGGGGACAGTACCGATGCCCGGGAACATTTCCGGGGACAATATTTTTCCCAGGACAAGTTTTGTGATTCGGGGCTGTCCCCGGAAAACGGGGACGTCTGGTCACCCTATCATAGATACTTGACCGATATGATAGGTAATTCGCTTTTCTACCTGGGATGTGAAAGTAGCGGCTTTATTCTGGCTATAGCAACTAAATTTATAATAAAGTGAAACAATAGTTTGGGTATTCTGACATCAATTAACTATTTACTTAGGAAATTATAATGCATTCGTCGTCGACAATTTTAGTAACCTATTCTGGTACTCATTTGTTAATTTTTTATGAAGCCAAAACTGCCGCTCTTCAACAAAAATTAAGAATCTTACAGTACTTCTGATTACTTTCGTTTTTTTAACTATCTATTGAAATAATAATCGATAAAGATTGACAATATTGTTACTCAAAAGAATGTTTTTCAACGTTTATTCAGAAAGTTTAAAAAGTGGTATTAATAACTTTAAAACTGTATGCCCACCACATAAATTGTTGAAGCTCTTAAATTGATTTAAAAAAAAATACACAGAGTTTAGAGAATTTTTGCAATATTTATTTCTCAAGTTTAAAAAGGAATTACATGAAATAAAAATTCATGAAGAAACATATAAATTTTTGAGATTTTTATACACGTCCAACTCCTTAACCCTTTGAGGAGTATGGCCGCACGTGTGCGGCGGCACTCGATAGATCCAAATAGAGTATCGCCGCGTATATGCGGCCGCACGATAAACGGTGAATTTAAAAATTCATATATCAAAAACGAAGCCGTATATCCTCGCAATTTTTTGTACTTAGATAGGTAGGACCTCTAGCTTCATAATAAAAATGTAAAAACAGTACTAGAAGTTCCCAGTAAAAAAAAACAATACATTCCCCTCAGTGCAGTGCTCCCTCACAGGCTACTTTGGGTATACGATGGCTTTAAAAATTCATATCTCAGAATTGAAGCCGGATATCATCGCAATTTTTTGTACATAGATAGGTGAGACCTCTAGCTTCAAAATAAAAATACACAAAGAAACTGCTAGAAGTCCTCAATAGTAAATAATACTATTTATTTAAAAAAAAAAACTGTTTTTAAAATAAAAATATTCGTTCGGTAGTGTTATATTGTTTTATGGAAAATATAAAGCATGATGCTTCATTTGGCATTGGAATAGAAAAATCGGTTTTTCAGTTCTCGGGATATAATATTTTGAAAATGATGCTTCATCGTAAAATCATGAAATTTCTAGGGGCGCTGTAGGGGAAAAAAGTTATGGGTGAGCTATTTTGGTATTCCATACAAACTCTGAAAATTTCGTCCAAATCGGAGATGATCGGGTTCCAAGGAAATCGGTTTGTGAGAAGTAGCTGTATATACATATGTATATAATACATGTATATAACAGACATATACAAATATTACGTATAAAATTCCAATTTTCCTTTTTATGTTCTTCTGAGAAACATCGTGATTTATAAATATATATGGATAACCGATGTTCAGTCAAAAGTTCCTGGAAAAAGTCGCGTTCAAAATTTTGCAAATTATTATTATGCAAGAGAAGAAAGACAGTGGGCAGAGGGAGATTTCTCCACTCGGATTTTTCCTTTCACCAGTTCAACATCCGGAATTCAGCCAGAATATCAAGGAGACACTGAATTGAGCTTTTTTACACTTTTCTTCAATATTGACATTATGAACAATATGGTGAAAGAAACCAATAGATACGCAAGTCAAATTAGAACCGGTATGACTTCAAAATCGAAGTTACAAAAATGGGTTGATACGGACGTTTCGGAGATGTACGTTTTTTTAGCTACAATCATGTTGACCAGTTTTGTTGGAAAAAACTCCTTGAAAGATTACTGGTCAACAAATCAAGTTATTTCTACCCCATTTTTTAGAATTCTCTTCTCTCAAGATCGGTTTTTTCTATTACTGCGAGCACTTCACTTTGCAGATAACAACACCCGGAGCACTGATCGATTACAAAAAATCAGGCCATTATTAGATCCAATAAAAGCCATATATAAATCCGTCTTCCATCCGTTCCAAAATCTGTGCATCGACGAAAGTCTTTTGCTTTGGAAAGGGCGACTGTCATTCAAAATGTACATTCCATCAAAAAGGCATCGGTTCGGAATTAAAATATATGTTTGTTGCGATGTCGAGACGGGGTATGTATTGGATATAATTGTCTACACGGGATGCACAACAGATATTGAAATTGATACAAATATAGGCATATCTGGATCGGTTGTAAAAACAATGCTCCGTGATTATTTGGGAAAAGGACATCGATTATTTATTGATAATTGGTACACGAGTCCAGCATTATTTGAATATCTCCTTGATAATAAAATTCACGCCTGTGGTACTGTCAGACCAAATCGTAAGGGATTTCCTAAATTTCCAGCAGGAAGGCAGACTCGTGGCTATGTAAAATTCCTGCACTCAGATACTCTATTAGCTATAAAATGGAAAGACAGTAAGCTGTAGTCGATTACAATGTAAACATGGGTATTATTGACAAATCGGATATGATGATCAGTTTTATGGATTGTTCAAGAAAATCGCTAAAGTGGTATAAAAAAATTTTCTTTCGATTGTTGGATATATCGACCCTAAATGCTTATCATTTAGACGGAGTGCAAAGAGGAGAAAATGTAAAATTCAGTGATTTTCGTCTAAAGGTAATAACACAAATTATTGAACAATACCATAAGCCGAGACCATCGTCGTCTTGAGGCAGAAGAGCTAAGGAGACTCCTTTGAGACTTACAGCAAGACATTTCATCCATCCTGTACCGGAAACAATGGCTCAAGGTTCGAACACACGGAGGAAGTGTTTTGTGTGCAGCCATTCCACAATTCGTCCAGTAAAAAGGAAAGATACAAAATTTATGTGTGTTGCATGTGATGTCCCATTGTGTGTATATCCGTGTTTTGAGGAATATCACACGAAAAGAAAATTTTAACATACTATTTTCAAATTACCTCTGTATAAACTTATCATATTTTCCTTCGTAAACAATTTTGTTTTTCCCCATTACTCCTAAATATGTGTAATTATCAAAAAATCAATTATTGTCATTATTTACCCAAAGTAAAGTGTATATATAAACATATATAGTATATATTTATAAAAAAAAGTATTGGTATGACAAAATTAAATTCAGAATCTAAATCTAAAGTTATTCGTTTATCCAGAGCTCATTACATTACATTACATTTCTTTTTATATGTTGAACTCAAATATTTAAAAAAATATTTTCTTGAAAAACTTTCTTTGTCCAATTATAATTTATAATGTAATCAGAAAAGGTTATAGTAATAAAAAAAAAGCTTCAAAATTAACTCCTCTCTGTAAAAATTGTAGTTAGTAATTAGTAATTAGCTGACCCGAACAGTGACATCGGTTTTCCGATTGGACATAACCCTATATAGTTAGAGAATATCTAAAGTGAAAGAAATCTAATGATTCAGTTAGAATAGAAAAAAGGGAATTACTGAAAAGTGCGTATGGGAATCGAAAGAAGAGCAACACTGAGGAATGCTATCGTTTTTAAAAAACTAAAAATATACTGGGGGGGGGGGGGGGTGTTAAAGTTTGTTCTAATACATTTTGGAAAATCTAGTACAGATTCAAATATATTTTTTTCTGAGAAAAAGTTTGAGTACCCACACCCCTTTGGTCCTAGGTCAAATGGCTGTGTTATTATTGAAAACCCGAAATCTAATTCTTCCACTTCACCCGGATCGAAATAAAAAAAAGTTTAATGCATGTGAATAAAAAAAACCCTAATGCACCTATGCTATAATTATATAGAAAACGTTTTCAGGAAAATGCAATCGATTGGCTGGTTTGAGAGCTTTTGCATTCGCAGTATTTTGCGCATATATGGGACGAAAAATCGATATTTTGACTACCTCCTACTCCGCCCTCTCGCCACCCAGCAACCCGAAATAATACCATGTATTGTAGGGCCGCAGCTTTCATTTAAGATATCAATGAACCCTCTAGGACTCTTGGTTCAGGAGAACAAAAGCTTTCAAAACTTTATCTTCCCCGCCCCGCCGTAACAAACTACCCCGCGCATAAACGATTCGACTAGAAGATGCGCGCGATCGAGACGAACATACATACCAAATTTTGAAAATAAATCTTCCCCCCCCCACCCATCCACCGCAAAAATGAAAAATCCGTCAAATTTGCGAAATCTATCTAAAAATGCAAAAATAACTCACTCCAGGGACGTGTATGCTACAAAATTAAGTCACTAATCAAAGGGTTAAGATTCGTACTTTTCATATAAAATACAAAATTTATTACGCATTATAGTTGTAATTACATATGAAGCGTAGTATAAAATTTGAAATGAGAAAAACGTAAATACTTAAATATTTTCTGAATATTTAGCAACAACATAATTAAGAACTGAGTACAGAATTAATTTTTAAAATATAATTAAAAATTTCCCTTCATTTTAGTTAATCATGGTAATTATGGTAATTATGTAATATCCCGCAACATGACAATAATTTGTGATGTTTTGCCCCTCTGCCCCTATAGTTATGCTGGCCACTCAAATTTTGTATGGGAAAGGTCTGCTGCTAGAAGTCTATATTATTGAAGTCTGTGTTGGTAAAATTATTTGTTGAAATTTATTAAAACAAAATGGGAAAGAAATAAAAAAAAAGTTGCCAAAGTTTAATAAACAATAATTATTATTGGATTACCAAATATCACCTACCACTTATTTTCAACTTCTTTCTAATTTTTTGGCAGTTTTTTTTAATATGTATTTCGATATTGAGGATTTTTTTGACATAAAAATACTTCATTTCCCTTACTAAATTAATTAATTACCCCTCGAAAGAAATTTTTTGCTCATTACTCTCAGCTGTCAAAATCAAATTACGACGGCAACGACGACAAAAATTGAATTATTCCCAACTCTGGTTACGGCGACAAATTCGGTACATGGTATTGCCATTAGGTCAACATTAAATTTGTCGTCGTAAATGTCGTGTCGGCATCATTATATTTCTGTTTTAAATCTCCATCGATGGATAGATCTTCATATTCGTTGTCATCTGATGCATCTTTGGGGCTTTTCTTTGACCCTCAGCTTGATGATGTCGAACTTTCCACCTTCGTTGGTTGTTGTCCTCTTGATTTGTCAAATTTCCGCTCTGGAATCACTCAATCAATCAAAGTCAATCACACGCGTTAACAAAAACAAAAACGAATTACGACGATTTTTTAAACAACCGTTATCCCGGAATAATTGAATAGAAAATTTACGTACAGGCTTTTATTTTGGCCTATGTTTCACTTATGACTTTATTATGTTTTAACACTTTAATTGTTCCAATTACGAATAAAAACCCCTAATTACACGCTGTCGATTATTACCACAACTTGTTGCGCGACGGAAATATGTATCGTCTGCTCTGGAATGAATGGCATGTTTGCTTTTATACTTTTTTTTTTGGCGGCAGTTACTAGAAAATTTGGGTAATTTCTACATTGTATTGGTGGTAGGGATAGGAATGGGAATATTACAGTCGGTTATGAAATTATTAGTGGTTTAATAAGGTCCAAAATTATATATTTAGTTTACTTTGGTCAAGAAAATTGATGACTTACTTACACATGGAGAGAAACTGGGAAAAAAAATAATAATATTAGTTCATAAAGTACCTATGGCTTTTCTTGTTGAGTAGGGCACCATACATTTTTTAAGTCACTTATGTGCGTATATTCGAGCATATACATAGTAGAGGTGCTCAAAAGGTGCGCTGGTTGTTCAATCTTCTTAAGATTCGTCTACTAGACAAAAATTGAATAGGAGTACAAATAACAGCTTTATTTTCAACGACGATATAACATGTGGGAAAAAAAGAACGCCCCAAATAGGCAATTTTTTTTATTTGCATGCCTGTCTGTCCATCCGTTGTCTGTCCATCCGTTGTCTGTCTGTCTGTTCGTCTAACTGTCCTCAGCCTCATGCTATCATGAGAGAACGCATTTACTTAGAGAAATAAAATTTAGATTCAAGCTCGGAATTGAAACAAATCAGTAACTCGTTCGTATGGCTGCCATAAAAAAAATGTTTTTCAGTATATATTTGAACACTACCTGGCAATGCGTCAACGTAGAGAACTGAAATTTTGTACCAAGTATTTATATAAAAATAGTAAATAGGTACAGTTTCAATAAGTAAAAACTAGAATTGGTCTAATATAAATTCTTATGATACCCTAAATGTGCGTATATAATTTCGTATGGATACCCATCTGCCCAAGTTTGATTTTTGACGGACACTAAAAATGATTCTAACCAATTTCATAGGATTTTATATTCTGAAGACCTTTTCAGTACAATAAAAACGCCTAGGACTGATCGTTTTCACAGTATGCGTAAAGATCCAAAATTTTTGTATGGCAACTCTAACTATTTTTATAAAAACCCCGTGTACATAATTCACCTCTCTACATTAACACGTTCTCAGATAGTGTTCAAATATATAGTGAAAACCGAAATTTTTGTATGGCAGCCCCACGAAGCAGTCTCATTTTCGAACTTAGATTTACTTTTATTTTTAATAGCCCGTGTGTAAAATTTGAGCTCTCTAACTGTTCAGGCACCAGACACATAACATACATACATACAACAACGCATTTAATTTCCATTCAATAATTTCTATATAATTTTTCTCATTTTTTAATATAATTTGATCAATTTCTTGCATTCTTGTATTAATTTAAAGTTTCACAATAATTTTGTATGGTCAGCAATTATAAAAAGTTCTGTAAATTATTAATAAGTTCAATTCATTCGTTTTGGTAATACTATCATCATTTTTTGCACAAATAAATTTTTAGCAGTATTAAATTACGTCTGAGAATTATTTACACCCGGAAATGTACAATGAATTGCTTATTTGCAACAATCAGTAAATTGATTATATGAAAGGCCGATAATGAAAAATAAATTAATTTGTGATTAAATTTTCATTTTAAATAGAAAATTGTGGTTTTACTATACATCGTCTCTATTTCATATACTGCGCTAATTATAGACAGTGTAATTCGGCAATCCAACAGTGTAACGGTCCAAGAACCCTTGCACAATTCATCAAGGTACTGGTCCATGAAGCAGTCCCATATCAACAGTACGAGAAGAAGTCAAGTACAAGAAATTGCACTTTAGTGGAGAACAAAAGAGCTCCGTCGCTATGCATATAAACACTAAGTATATACGTTATCACGTTATCGTGACGACGGACAGAAATCTGTCGGGGGTTTAACTTGAGCACCTAGCTTAATCTCACAACAGTCTTAATGCACGGACTAGTATTTAGGCGATAATCAATATATTATATTCTGTCTCAATGTGTACCAGTTTATGTCAGTGCATGCTTGACATTGGACTTACTGGTCGAAGTGAGACCTATTTAAAATCTCTGCTGATCTCTGGGTCACGGCACCCGGTTGATTTAGGGCAACTAGACGCTGAAAACCAAGTCTCTAAGCATACATTTATAAGCGACCATCCTTCAAATCCTCGGACGCAGTGTGCAATTGTACAAAGGAACAGTTTCTTCTGTTCAAAGAAGAATGTCCGCCTAAGTCATGCAGACGCAGACAATCTCTCCGGGGCTCCTCAATCCCGTGGCATCAAGTTAGCAATGTCGGCTACCCAATTGGTATGCCTTCGAACAGGCGCGGATCTAGCATTGAAATTAGGGGTGGGGGGGGGGGGGGGGGGGAGGTCATCTTACAAACTAAATCGAGCAAAAAAAAATACATCCAATGCCGTAAGTCGGCTCGCATAGCCACCGCAGTACTGCAGTACTTGGAACTAGGAAATCTGCATTAGGCGGTGTGGATGATGTGTCATTTTTTAGTATACTTTTTTTTTTACAAAAACTAATTTTTTTAATAGAATAGGGTGCAAACTGCAGGAGTCATTCAAGCCAAACTTTTCTCAGTTTTACACACTGGCATATATATAATATGGACTGCTCGATATGCTATTTCATGCGGGTACAATTTTTTGTGTCAAAAATAGTTCATACGTCGGTGCCAACATTGAAAAATCCATTGGCGGAAAGTTGAAAAGTGAAACCTCCCGAATTTCTATTAACCCAAATAATTAATTTAAAAACATTTATTTCGACAAACCCACTTATTTATTTATTGTTTACAGACCTTTCTCAGTTCGCACGTTACATAGAAAAGTGACCCAACTCAAAAAATGCAACTTTTCAGGAGAGCGAAAAAACGAAAAGCTGTACATAGAATTAATTCTAACTTAACGTTGTTTGCTAAAAATAGTCTGAACTCTTAAATTTGTTAGTAAATTTATTTCTGAAGATTTATATAAAAGAAATTTTAAGTTTTTGTTACCGCAGTTGGCGAGGTTAGCTGTTAATCCCGCATCCTCTTAAGTTGTGTCGCTTTTCTTTGTTACGAAATAAATATTTTTACAAGTTTTTTTTAAGTGGCACAACTCAAAACACGATTTTTAAGAATTAAATTCCGTACTTTGAACTTTGTGGAAAAATGTCATAACTCATAATAAAATTTGTAAGAAATAAATGCTGTTTTGTGGAAAAGTGACACAATTTAAAATAATACGGTTAAAATGTCGAAAACTGTATTTACGTTTGTTATGAAGATCATCACAACTCAAAAAGTGACACTGACACACTGTTCTATGAAGAATATCTCTGTTCTTAAGTAACAGAAAAGTGACACTATCGCTATCTAGCGGCAGCAAAAACAATCAGATAGAAATATGCCAATTTCATGGTGTAATTAACTCAAAAACGACAAATTTTGAGTTAGGTCACATTTCTATGTGAGGTGCGAATTAGTAGTTGGTGCTTAGATCGAAAGAGAACGCTATATAGAAATGAGCCCACTTTCTGCAGTGTATTTCTATGGACGTAGTCAGTCCATATTTTAAATGTCAGTTGTTTTACATAAGAGCGCTGCAAATATTTTAGAATGTTAGGAGTGTTACATGCTAAAATTACCTGAAAAGGGGCTTATCTCTCTTTAAGGCGAAGAAATTGCAATCAGCAATTGATTCAAATTCCTCAGTTAAAAACAAAAAGTATTTCCCATAGAACGACTTGGGACAAATAAAAGTATTAAATTTCAACCCAGGTCGTTTCAATAGAAAATAAAAATACGATATGTATGTACATATATACCTACATACATATCGGGCGCATAAAATTTACTCGGTGAAGATTTAAACGATGAAGTCTTGACCAAAAAGCCTCCTTTCAGCAAATTGTCGCGAGCGGCATACATTCTGGGTGCAACAATGTGTGCACGATAGCAAGACGATGGTTTGATATTTATCGTCCGCCGCGGTAGGCTGAACACTAATTGTAAACAGGGGGGTGATTCTGATCTCTTTGTCGTAGCTTAGGCGTATATTTTAGTCACATATTTTGACATTTCACCTCAAATTAGTCGTACTTTTGTATTCACCATATTCATTTTGATTTATCCTTTTCATAAACCACAAAATAAACTAAAATGAATTTGCATGAATTAATGTCAGAATACACGCCTAAAAGTACGACAAATTAGTCAACTGCTTTCGAGGTTGTGACAAAAATTTTATATTGCTGAAAATTTATTTTCTACATCTAATTAGAGCAATACAAGTGCTTAAATTCAAAATAATATTTTGAATTTGTAAAGCGAAGTGTCATTTTCTGTTCATTCTACACGGTTAGGAAACTTGGTGTAAAAGATAAAAATAATGTATATACTTTTTAATATTAAGTCTATCTATTCCAAATTTCATATAGAAAACGATAAAGTCATTTGTATACAATGTCAGTCTAACGTTAATACGAAATTTCCTATAAAAACCATTTCTATACGCATATAAGATAAAATGTATCTTTGGAATAAATTTTATACTACCTATGGTATATATTTGGCAGAAACTCTTCAGAATTTACAAGTTCGTACCATTTCTTTGAAAGAAATAACGGTTCTTTCTTTGGAAATATATTCTTTATGCTATTTCGTTGTTAACTTATCAGTCAGTAGGGTTTTAACCGCTGTTCCGAAAAGATTATTCTACAATGCGGTACGAAGCAAACTATCAATATTTCAAAAATTTGAGTAATAATTTAAAATATTCTAAGAGTTTATCAAAGTCTTTGGCAATGCAGCATCAACAAAAAATTGCAACCACTTGGGAGACATCTAATTTCAATGCATTAATAAAAATGGGTAAAATTATAGATCTTACAACTGCTTTCATTAACGACATATGTATAAGACCAAAGGAAATTAAAACAGTTTCTTGGATTGAACAATTTGGTCATTATCGTCCTGGACTATTCTCCAGACGACCGAAGTTTAATAAGATTTTTTCAAATTAAGTGCATTCTACTTTATGAAAATAGGTTTTATTTCGTATGTTACAATTCAATACCGTAAGTTTTAGCGAATTTCACAACGCGCATGAAGTAGTAGAGAACTCAGATGAAAATAATTTAGTTTTGTTGAAATTATCAGAATTTAGCAATACAAGATCATATGACTCAACGATTTCGAGGAAAACAAACAAAACATATATGGTTGTTAAATAACACCTTACTGTTAGTATCACTAATTGATATTTAAGTTTTTTTTGTACATTTATACAGAAATAAATATATATTCAAAATAATTTAAATGAAAATTTTTACTAAAATCTGATGTTTTATTAATTTATACATAAAATTATTATGAATTCACTATATACAATATATAGCAATATATAGTATAAACTTTCTATACAAAATATATAATTTATTTCACTCCCAGTTATTATAAAATTTATACGAAACATAATATAAATGAAGATAGTATGGAATTACATATAAAAGTAATATATAAAATGTATTAGTTCCGCTTATAATTCATGGTATCAATTTTATACTCTATTGATATAGAAATCTATAACAAGCTAAAGTATAAAGTTTATATTAACTTTTGTAAGGATTTATATATATATTATTCATGTATAATATTTACACCAAAATTTCTAACCGTGTATGTAATGCAAGGCTTGCTGAGCTGGATAAAAACACGAGAAAATCAGTAGAAAGTTCATTTCATTTAGGCGTATATTTTGACATTAAAGTACGACAAAAGATCAGAATCACCCTCCAGGTAAAGAAAATAGAAGTTGCGATAAGAAAAAAAAAATAAACGTTTTGTGAAAATAACCATAAGAGGAAGTTTGTGAAAGAAAAAGTTTGTGAACAAAGCAAAAGTAAAAAAAATTATATATAAATAAAATAAAAGTGTGCGAGTTGTCTTAATCATAGCTTCCTGAAACGGCGTAGACTGATTGCCTTCGGCTAAGGTAAGCCCCGAAATATAACAGGAGTTAGGACTAAGTTTAGTTAGGGCTCTGATGTGGTAGTGAGGGAGTCTGTTTCGTGGCTTGGGAAGTGTTTCTCTTGGATCACCCAAATTCCGAGAAAAACCTATACACATACATCACCTGCATACATGGCCATAAATATGGTCATGGGTACTCCCAGTGGTATCTTTGCATGTTAAAAATCGTTTTATAAACGGGACTGGTTACTTAAATATAAACCATTCCAACAAAGCAACAAATTTCTTCCATGAAGTATTCATGCCTTCCTTTTATACAGCTCTAACCATGGGCAGCCCTGTGCTTCCCAGTCTTCTTTTACGCCTCCTGTGAGGACGGACAGTCGGACATGCAAAATAACTTTTAATATTATACATGGGTGGCCAATCCATTTTGCTCTATCATGATTATTTCTATGCGCTACAAACGGAATGATAAACTTAGTATATCCTATGATTCCATCATCTAGATTCTAGGGTATTAAAACGGACTAAATCGGGCAACCTTTTCTTGGTATTGCCATACAAAGCATTGGGGTTTCACTTTACTGCACTTTTATTTTCATCTCGGGTATAATATTATTGGTCTAAGACCAGTTAAAACTTTTTCTCTTGCTTTCATTTAGGATTAGGAAAGTTTTTCTTTGTTATAGCATTTTTGGATTAAATGAAACCATTTTCGAATTAAACGAAACTATTTTTGAATTGAATGAAACTGTTTTAGAATTAAATGAAACCATTTTCAGATTAAAAGAAACCATTTTCACATTGATTGAAACTATTTTTAACTTAAATGAAACTATTTTCAAATAAAATGAAACCTTATAGAATAAAATATGAATTTAATGTTTTCGTACGTTTTATATTCATTAAAAAGGTACATTAAATTTTATAGAACAGTGTATCAAGTAATATAATGTATTTTGTAGCCAAGTGATTCTCACTTAATAGCCCATTAAACCGTTATGTGCCTGCAATCAATATATAATAGATGAAATTAGTAAATTATATAACGGTGCTGATTTTTATTTACCTTGCTGGCATTATTGAAGCGGTCGCCGATCTGTAGTTTGTGGGATTTGCAAAACCATATCCGCTACATAGTTTGAACAATCATTTTGATTCAGTTGCTGAACACTTTGGTCAATTACATCAACAATATTATGTTCGGTGCTAACGTCGCTTAATATTGATCGGGCGATCAACTTTATTTTCGAAAATGCTTTTTCTATTGGGTTCAGCATTGGCGAGTAAGGTGGTAAAAATTTGAAATAACATCCGCTATCTCGAACCATATCCTGAATTTCTCGCGTTTTATGGATTCGAGCATTATCTAGTATTAAAAAAGAATTCTATAATTGCAACATGTTATCAATTTCTTCAAAAAGCTCGCGTAAAAATAATTTGAAGCAATCGGCATTCACGGTAGCATTGGAAGTTATCTTTTTGTGGACGATACCTCCATTATTAATAGCGGCGATCAATGTTACCATTTCATCTTTCCCCACGATTTGAATTTAATTGATCCAGATAATCTTCATGAACCACTTCACTATGGCTTAAATCAATAGAAGACTCCTCGCTAGGTTGCCAATAATCGGAACTTTCAGAACTAAGATCTTCACCACTCATTTTACTAGTAACTTTCATTTGAATAATTAGCACTTATTTGCTGCACTGCTAAGACTGAAATGACAAGTTATCAGTTGCATTTGCATGTCATCTGTATATGTATATTAATTGCAGAACACCTAACAGTTTAATGGCCAATTACATGAGAATATCTTGGTTACAAAATCCATTATATTATTTGATACACTGTCCTATAAAATTTAATATACCTTTTTAATGAATATAAAACGTACGAAAACATTAAATTCATATTTTATTCTATAAGGTTTCATTTTATTTGAAAATAGTTTTATTTAAATTTAAAATAGTTTCAATCAATGAGAAAATGGTTTCTTTTAATCTGAAAATGGTTTCATTTAATTCGAAAACAGTTTCATTTAATTCGGAAATGGTTTCATTCAATTCAAAAATAGTTTCGTTTAATTCGAAAATGGTTTCATTTAATCCAAAAATGCTATATATTCAGAAGAAGTACCTACTTAAACAATTTAAATGATTTCGCTCCGACTTCAATTGTTCAAACAGTTACAGGTATTTAAGTAAGAAATCTATATTTTATGGAATACGTGGATCCGGATGCGCGCCTGTAAAATCCAGGTTTATAAGCTACGTTCGTTGGTCAGCAACTGTGGTTGAAAATTTTGGAATAAAATTTAATATTTTTGGTTATCTATATATGTATGACAACACTGAAAATTTGTTAAATTGTAATATTCTGAATATAATTAATAGTAATTTAATTAAAAGAAAATATATCTTACTAATATTATTTTTTAATACAATTTACTACAATTTAATATTCTCAGCTAATAAATTTCAACTTATATAAAAAATGTAATAGATTAAAAAATTATCATTTCAAATGTCTGAGATAGTAACATTTAATATTTCAACTAATTAAAAATAAGAAATTTAATTTTTTTTTTTAATAGCATAAAAAATAATGCTATCAATGTACTCAAATTTAATTTATAATTTCCATGACAACAATATTCAAATATAAGCAGTTTTTATACCCTAGATGAAATCTATAAGGTATATAAGTGTGCGATTCCATTTATAACGCACAGAAATAATGATGGTAGAGCAAAATGGAGTGGACATCGACGCATAATATCAAAAGTTATTTTGAATTTCGCATGTCCGTCGGTCCGTCTCTCCGTCCTCGCGATAATTCAAGAACGCATGCACTTAGAGAGCTGAAATTTTGCAGATGATCTTTTAATAAAAAAGTAAAATTAACTTCAAATCGAGAAACTCCTTCGTAATGTTGCCATACAAAAATATGGACATTGCCTGAGAACGCGTCAACGTAGAGAGCTGAAATATAATTTCAAAAATTGGCTAACCCTTTCTTGGTGTTGCCATATAGAAAATTAAGATTTTTACGTATATTATGAAAACGATCAGTCCTAGACGTTTTTATTGTACTAAAAAGTTCTTCAGGATATGAAATTCTATGTATGAAATTGGTTATAATCTTTTTTACTTTCTGACGAACCAATTCTTGTTTTTATTAGTACGTAAAAAAATTACATGAATATGTATACTGCCTTCTACATAATTCTTTTACAATCATGAAACACCTTCTGGATTGGGATAAAACGACTAGTAGATCAATTGAGTCATTTTCTGGAGCAACTGTAAAATAAGGGGTAGGTAGGTGAGTAGGAATAATTTATATATTAAGATCCTAATAAGAATAGTTTCCATCAAATGTATCGATGAGATTGTACTTACTTGAAAGAAACACATCTTCCAGAGTTATAACCTAGAGAGCTAGAACCTAGCCCAGTTATATTGTCTGCTGTTGACAAATACCACCCCTCTCAACTAATTACATATTGCTATGACACCGGAAGCTTCACATATTGTATTGTAATGAAACGCAATACTTTTTCAATTTTAGAAAGGCTGACTTTTCGGAACTTTCCAGTAGATTTACTTCTATTGATTTCAACACATTGCTGTCTTACAATAGTGTTGATGATGATGTTTCTATTTGATTTATTCCCTTTTTATGTTCCCCGTGAGTGCCAGCGGATCTCTAAAACATCACCGCCATGGGTCAATAAAGAAAGAATAAACTGTGGAAAAGTTATATGAGGGACAAAGACATTAGAGCTCACAACAATTTCCTCACATCCTATAATGAGTTCAAAGAACTTTCCTCTGTACTTTATGATGAGTGTGTTTAAAGCATGCGTACGAAATTATTTAGTACCCACGCATCTTTTTTAAGTTTATTAATATGAAGAGAAGTACGGACAACTACTCCAATACCATGAGGTACACCCTAGTAACCAAGTCCTAGGACATTCAATAGATGTTCATAGGAAATTTTCCTGTCCGAAGAATCAGTTCCGTGGAATATTCCCAAGAATGTCAAAAGAATTTTATGGGATTGTCACGGAGCAAAACTTACGCTGTGCGAGGAAAGTATGCCGTCATTATTCCAAGGAATTTCTTCAGAAATAATAAGGACAATGTCTTTGGAAACTTAGCGAATATTTTCCGCGGATATTCTATTGAGAGTTTGTTTCGATATTCTGCAGAATTATTCTACAGAAATTCTTCAGAAATCATAAGAATAATATCTTTGGAAATTTAGCGGATATATTCCACGGATGCTCTATGCAAGGTTTTTCCGGATATTCTGCAGAATTATTCTACAGGAATTCTTTAGAATTTCTCCCTGCTACAATAAATAAAAACCATTTTAAAGATATTAGTGTTAACAAAATATTATTTATTTTTTAGAAATTCATTAAAACAAAACAAAGCAATTCAGATAACGCCTGGATATAGTGGAGATTCATTCTGAAGAATATCCATAGCATGTCCAAATTTTTTAGTTCCACTGTTACATTGGAATTTGAATGGATAAAGCCTGAATACAGTGCAGACTCATTCTGAGGAATATCCATAGCATTTCCATAGCATGTGCAGAATTTTCATTTCTACTGTTAATCCACACTTTTCCATCAAATAAAAAAAAAAAGTTGATAAAGTTTATAAAATAAAAAGAACGGCAAAATTTTCAAAAATTTTGTCCAGTAGTTGTCCGCTGTTTTTTCAATGAAGGAAAGAGTATGGAGATTTCTTTGGACAAAGTGAAGATTTCAATTTCTACTTTTTCTGCAGTCCACACCTTCTCCATATATTTTCATATGCGGAATTTTTCAGAAAAATAATGGACAAATCAAAGAACAGTTTAAAATATTGTCCACAATTGTCCACTGTATTTCCAGTTCTTATCTCATATAAAATTTCTACGGAAATTCGCTAGATTTTCCTAGGAATGGCAAAATAGAGCATGGTATAACATCGGAACACGTAAAGAAGTCGTTCTGTGTTGGAATTTTTTGGATAAATATTGGAATTCTGTCCAATATTTTTGTAGTATAGTTTGGAAAATGTGAGGATATCGGAATTGTGGTTACTAGGGCAAGGATTCTTCTAGTGATGATTCGTCTAAGATTGGCGATATGTTTGTTTCTTTTTTTGACAATGCCTCTGCCTCGTCAAATTTTCAACATCAAAATAGCAACTTCAGTCATATGAACAACTCTCATAACGTTTCATTCACTATCCCTTCAATTTCAGAAGAGAATATACTCGATCATATTAATGGGCTTCCAAATGACTTCACAACTGGTCCTGATTGGTTGGATCCCGCCTGCCTTCTTTAAATCATGCTACCTTGCCATGGCAGCTCGCTGAGAATTATTTTCCAAAAAATCGTTCGACAGTGGTTGTTTTCGCAAGCTATGGAAGAATTCTTTTATCATACCTATCCACAAAAAAGGTAGTAAAAGTGAAATTTCTAACTATAGGCCTATTGAAAAATTATCTTGCATGCCTAAATTATTCGAATCTATCATTTACTGTCAGCTATCAACTTCCTGTAAGAATTTTGCTCTCTTCAAACCAACATGGGTTTATTTCGGGCAGGTCTACAACCACCAACTTGTTGTGGGTTAGTAAAGGGCTATCAGACAGATTATATTTATACAGACCTTAGTAAAGCCTTTGACAAGTTATCTCGTTCCGTGATACTGTTTAAAATGGAATCGTATGAGTTTCCCAAAATATTTCTAAAATGGATGGAGTCTTATTTAAAACAGAACATACCAAATCTTATTCCGCCATTCTAGTCTAAAGTCTTGAAGGCTTCGTCTGGCGTATCTCAAAATAGTCACTTGGGTCCGTTGTTCTTTATTCTGTCTATTAACGCCATTGTCTCTGTCGTGAGGTACTGTAAGGTCTTGATTTATGCAGACGATGTTAATGCTTTTCGTTCAGATTAAATCTGTTAACGATTGTGAACAGCTACAGAGTGACCTACAAAAATTTTACAATTGGTGTAAGAGCAATTGGTACTCAATGACTTTCCACAAGAATCAGAAACCAATCACTTATGATTATGGGTTCGCGTATTCCTCGATTTACCATGTGGGTTCTGTGTGTGACTTGGGTGTCAAATGTGATCATAGATTGAATTTTATCTCTCACATAAATTATGTACATGGTATCAAGGGGTAGTTCTATGCTGGGGTTTATAAAACGTTGGTCCCGAGAGCTCTCGAATCTTATCATACCATTGCGTTTGTAAACTTGCTTTGTGAAACTACTTCTTGAATATGCTAGCCAGGTCTGGTGTCTTTTTTACGGTGCACATATCGACCGTATCGAGTCTGTTCAGCGAAACTACCTAAGCTTAGCTCTGGAATAATTCATTGATTGTTCCACCTTATGAGGATCAAGCATAATTTGAGAAGGCTATCTCTGCTCCATGTTAACTCCTCAAAGTCTAACCTTAGCATGTATGAACCTGCTAATCGCATGTGCATTACTGTTAATATTAAGGCTGAAAATTTTGCTGTTGACGTTTCTAAGCATGTTTTAAAAAAACGTCTATATAATATTTAATCTTGTTTGTTTAATGTTTTTGTGTATTGCATGTAATTTCGTCCGGTATTTGGTTTATGAGTTTAACATACTAACACCGACTAAGTGATGAAACACATGTATTGTTGACCGTTTATTTATTAAACACGGTCGCCAAGTGGTAATAACTATGTGGAGGCCTTGATAGCATGCATCGGTATGATCAAGTTATGTGCTGGTATTCTTAGCAACGAAGAGTGGAGGGAGAGGTTTAGAGAAGCAGATCTCCTTAGTGGTGTATATGGACGCAGCTAAAGTTTACCTATTGCTATAATCAGGCCTTCTAACGGAAGCTTGGAGGAAGTGGTAGAAAAGCTTTTCTACTGCTTCCTCCTAATGAAATGACATAATATAATGTTAACAAAATTTGGTGTCCAACGAAAAGCCATGCATCTAAATGCCTTTTGAGTAGAGCTTCCGTTTGCATTCTGTGATGCTTCCAATTCCCGCTGGGTTCTTACGGTTAACGTAATAACTTAAGTGTGACTTGCATTTAGATGAATACCTGTTCTGCTTAGAATGCATTAATTTTATTGTGTTACATTTATTGTGATTGATTTGTTGAAGAACGATTTCAGGTCAATTGATTGGAAATGTTTTTGTGCTAAATGTTCACTCTTGCGTTTTAGTTAATTGTTTCTGGTTTTGCGTAGTTACATCACACCGTCATCACGTTACTTTTAACCAATTTTAACCGATTTGGTTGTATTATTATTATTCCGGTAAATACCGCACTTTCTCAAGAAACTCAGCACAAGTTTGCACTTCCATTTCTAATGGAACTTTTCCTTCTGTGTTACTTTTTAGTACTCTCTAACATTAGATTACACTACTTGTCTAATTTAAGGAGGGTGGAGTGGCTTTCATCTCGGAAGAGTCGGTTAATTGGGCAGTGAATTCGTTCAAACCCTTTAAGTCCCCAGGCAAGGATGGCATCTTTCCAGCTCTCCTTCAACACTCGAACGACATATTGATTAGAAACTTAGTTCTCTTATTTAGGGGCTGCATTAAGACGGGCTCTACTCTAAAACTATGGCAAGATGTTAAAGTTGTGTTTATTCCCAAAGCTGGCCGGGTAAACTATCCAACAGTTAAGGCATATAGACCAATAAGGTTGACTTCTTTCCTACTCAAAACACTTGAGCGTATCTGCGAGTGGGAACTGAGATGTTCCATACCCAGAAGATAGCATGTCACAACACCAGCACGCGTATCTGAATGGAAGGTCAGTTGAGGTGGCCCTCCACGAGGTTATCCACTCGATTGAAAAAAGCTTCCTTTTTAAGCAATCTACGCTGGCTGTCTTCATCGATGTAGAAGGCGCCTTCAACAATGTGCTTCTACATAAGTTCACGGAAATGTCACAAAGCATGGAGTGAACCAGTCCTTTATATACTGGATAGTACACGTGTTGAATAACAGAACTATCTTTGCCAGTCTGAGTGGGGTGAGTAGGGTGAAAAGTATCCACAGGGGCACCCTCCAAGGCGGTGTTTTATCACCTTTATTATGGGTGCTCATTATGGATGACCTCCTATAAACACTCACCCGGAGAGGATATAAGGTAGTTTGTTATGAAGACCACCTGGTGATATTAGTCTCTGGTAGTTTTGAATCTCTTGCTCTGTGGACTGGTGCAAAACGCAATCAATCCGACTAGTCATAGGCTGGGCTACGGATTTTGGGTTTTCCATCAATCCACTGAAAACAGTTCTATGCCTTTTCACTAAGAAAAGGAACGTCTTCAATCTGAACCTCCACTATATTGGCTCTACACATTTGGAGCTAAAGGATAGGGTTAAATACCTCGGCATTACACTAGATAAGAAGCTAAACTGGAAACCACACCTCGCGGACGGAGCGAATAAGGCACTTAGAGCCTTCGCAATGTGCCGCAGTCCTATAGGGAAAAAATTGGGACTTAAACCACGGAGAATTCTATAGAACTACACTAATGTCATTCGACCCTTGATAACCTACGGTTCTATGGTGTGGTGGAAAGCAATGGATTTTGCCAATCATCGCAAGATATTGGAAAAGATTCAAAGACTGTGCCTTCTTAGCGTAAGCGGCGCTCTCAAGTTAACCAGTACTTGGGCTCTCGAGGTAATCCTCAATATACACCCCGTGCAACTACATAATAAGAGGAGGCATCAATCGCAGCGCTGAGGTTGCATCTCAATCAGAACTGGATTCACGCTGGAGAAAGAGTTCCACACGAATTCAGCTTTGAAATCGTGCAATTCATCGCTCCTGATATTAGCAGGGGCAGCACCTTCTTCTAGAGACTATACTGAAAAGCGAATTTAAATCAATAATTCCATCTAGGGCAGATTGGGAGTCTCACTTCGTGCTTCAACCATTAACAAACCCTATTGTTTACACAGACAGATCCAAAACTGAAGAAAATACCGGAGTATGTGTTTTCTGTGAGGAGCCTCGTATGGAAATCGCCCTATACCTTGAAAACCATGCCACCGTCTTCCAGGCTCAATTCAAGGCTATTTTTGAAGCGGGAGGGTACCATCTTAACGTGGATACGGCGAACAAGGAGATTTCCATCTGCTCGGACAGCCAAGCAGATGTGAAGGCCTTGTCAAAATCTATCGTAACCTCCAAGTTAGTACTGGAATGCAAAACCACCCTAAGTTCCCTCTCGCTGTATAACAGAGTACTCCTTGTGGGGATGCCAGGTCACAGCGATATCAGCGGGAATGAAAGGGCGGATGAGCTTGCTCGCATTGGTGCAACCTCAGAGGAATCTTCCTATACAATCGGGATTGCACCAAACATTCTTGTATCTAAAATTTCGGCCTGGGCTGACTGCCAACACAGTCGCCTCTGACTGGATGATCCCACGAGCACAGCTACTAAGGAACTGTGGGGTAAACCTAACCCAAATCTGACGAAAAAGATATTGGGACTGAGTAAGCTAACTCTGAGAACACTGGCGTCAATTCTCACTAGATTGCCCAGTGCTCTGGGGTCGCCTGCACACGATCAGACTTGTTGATGATCCTATATGTAGAGGATGCGGAGAAGAACCCGAAACGGTGACTCACTTCTTATGTCACTGCCCGGCACACTGCAGTAAGCGCTACAGATTCCTTGACTCACACCTCCTGGAGGCACTGCATGAGCAAGCAGGGAGGGTTGGGGGCCAATTCTGAATTTTGTTAGGGCGTCCGGCTGGGATCTACGAGCTAGTGCTCATAGGTCTAGAAGGTGAACAATAGGTCTTGCTGTGGCCTAAGTTCCAGACTCCGGAGGACTCAACCTCTTTTCAATCCATCCATCCCAATTTAATATATTTTTATTAAATTTAAAGTTATTATAGATTGTACCTTTTTGGGTACTACCTTTGCATTAAATTATATTCTTTTGGGTTAAATTCAATACTATTCGATACTTAATTTTAATGAAATGTTGCCTAATTCTAATATTTATTTAAAAATATTAGAAACTAATACATGAAAATTAAAATTTTACTTTAATTCGCCTCATTTATTAAACTCCAATGATCTACTGATATTAAAATAAATACTCGAATTTTTAATTGTGTACAGCTTCCTGTATATATATATGAAATTTAGCTTTCAATCAGTTAGAAAATGTTATTCAAATAATTTTCACACAAAATACCCAGACTTGAAGCTCAAATTGTTTTGAAACGCGAGCCTCATTAAGTATTGCTAAAATTAACTTGCGAACTTATTAATTAATTAATTTGGTTTTACCGCTTAATTTAGTTTTAAGTAGGTTTCTGAAGCTTTTTTTTTCGAGGTTACAAATCCCTTAGAACTAGTGCGATGTACTTTTATGCTAGCTGTTCGGCTAAGTTTTACGTGCTTCAAATTTTTGCAAGACAGTAATGAAACCTAGAGGGCTGATTTGGTTTGCTAAAGAGATATAGACGAAAATTCAATTCACTAAGTGAACGAATTCCCTTTTTTTTCAAATTTTATAAATGTGTCCATAGGGTCTACACCATCATCATTATTATTTTGCATTACAAACACGTCAGCATAAATGTAATATTCATAGCCGATGATTTCATTTAGCTTGTAATAAATTTATATTTCCGGTTTAACTTCTTGAATTACGTAGAAATGTTCAATCATTAATTAATTAGTTATATTAAATGTAATAACGTGGACCCCTTTGAATTTATTTCCCATTAGACACAAATCCCAATCCCAATCCATATCGGTCTGCAGGAAACTACATATATAGCTAGGTACCATAAAATGTAACCTATAAGTTCTTTTCATTTACAAACGCCAACAAGCTGTCAGACTCGAATCTTAACATTTTCATTTCATTTGCTCATTACTAGGCTTCTCTACCGTGCTCTATTTGTTGTGCTTTCTGGAATTAAGTAAAATTTCCAGCCAGGACATTATGAAGGATATTGCATGGTTTTGATAGTCATAAGCTGCGGGTGGCATATTCCCAAGAGTCTCCAAGAAATTCGATAAAATTAAGCTCCTATTCCGTGGAGTAATTAAATAACGCCTTAGTTGAGTTTCCTTTACAAAACCAATTCGTATTTAAATGTCGCCCTTTACTGGAACTCAAGTCTACTTCCTTCATAATAATCGTAGTAGGTAGATAGGTAGGTAGGTGGGTAGGTAACCTTTAAATAATTTACCGTTCTTCAACAGGGAAATAAGCAGAAAATTCATTTTATTGATTTTTTTGCTTTACATGGTACTCCACTCTACATGGAAAGCTTTAATGGGCTGGGAAAGTCGTTCTCTTTTTGATATTCTTCAACTTTCCGAATGGAATGGCATGTGTCGCACATGTGACCTCTCACTTTTAACAATTTGATCCCATGGCACTTCTGCATGAGAACTTATAAATTTTTAGTATCCTGTTTTGACTTTTGCCCTAGATAATAAAAACTCAACTAATTTACAAAGCGCAAGCAATCTACTTTACATATTTTCGCACGTTTGAATGTATAGAGCATGTGAAGGAGGCGAGAGGAACTATAAATTATTATCGTCACCAAGAAATGCGGGAAAAATGTAAACAAGGATTTGTTGCTAATTTCTATCGTAAATTGGTTTCTTTTGTGATAGAAATACTTTGTGGAAAAATTTATGAACATGTAATCTGATTTTTAAGTAATAGACTATCCTTGAAACGTTGTGGGATAAAGATCCTGCTATAGGTGGCGGATGGACATAATGTGGTGGAAATTTACATAAAAAGACAATGTTTTTTTGGTTTTTTCAACTAAATCTTCATTAAAATTAGATTTCTCTATGGTTCCGTACCCAAAGGGTAACAACGGGAACCCTATTACTAAGACTTCGCTGTCCGTTTGTCATCAGGTTGATCTCATGAAATGTAATAGGTAGACAGTTGAAATTTTCACAGACCATGTATTTCTATTGCCGCTATAACAGCAAATAATAAAAATAAAATAAAATTATAAATTAAAGTGGGTCCCCATACAAAAATCGTTTTATTTTCATTCATTATTATTATCATAAGTAGACATTTTTTTTAATGGCAGCATTATTTTTTCACATGACGCCTACCGTCATTTGAAAAAAATAAATAAAAAGTACATAGTGTTAAATTTTGTACGATGGTACGGAACCCTCCGTGCGCGAGTCCGACTCGCACTTGGCCGGTTTTTATTAAATTTATTTTTTTATATATTTAATTCTACATCTCTTAAGAAATAAATAATAGAAAGTAATTTTTTTTTTTCAGTTCAATACATAAAGCAAAATTGCAAAAACTTCAAAAAAAGCTTAAAATAAGGTGGAAATTTACATAAATATCTTCTTTAAAAATATAAAACAGATGCTATAAAATAGTTTGTACTTTTTAGTAACCAGTAGAAGCTCCCTTCTCTTTAATTAACCGGAAAATTCATCGCGACATTGACTGGATCAAATTCTCTAATTCATTTGGTGGAACCGACGACCATCTTTCTTTCATTTTTTCGGGGAACAAATGCAATTTAGGTTTTTTCATTAGCAGAAAATCCAGCCCAAATCATAACACTGCTCCCACCGAAATTGCGATTCATGCTCACCTCTTTCTGAACACTCTTATCATGCCAATAATAATAAAACCCATCTGGGCCGTCCAAGTTAAACTTCATTTCGTCTGGGAAAAGAGTTAGAGGGGGATTTCGGGCTCCGCACCGTCGACCTAAGGGGAGGTTACCGTCCAGAGGTATGAAAAATACATGAACTTTGGATTTTTTTTTTTTTACATAAAATAAACACTTTTGGAAATGGATTTTAACGTATTTTATTCTTCTATCAATGAAAAGAAAATTCTAATTTTATGTATAAAAAAAAATCCAAAATGGCGGCTCCAGCACCCATCAAACAAAAACGTGCACGGCATGTTTTGGTCTGCGCGAGGCGCTCCACTGCTCTGCCAATCCATTCGAAACAAATAGGGTTGAAAATGGTTAAGCTTGATAAAATTTGGGAGGCCTTACCGGTTTTCGTTTTCAAAAAAATCTCTGAATAAAAACATGTTAGCCGTTTGAAAAAAACAAAAAACATTTCTTGCCCTGTTTTTTTTTTCAATGGACGAAAAAACTATTTGTAAATAAATTTTTGACAAAATCGCTTCCTGATGGCCCCGCAAATTGCGTTTACTTTCAATTGCGCAAAAATTCATGAGAATCGGTTCATCCGTTGAATCTGTAGAGCGCCCTGCGCGCTGAAAAATTTTGTTCCCAGAAAAAGTCGGACGGTTCCGCACTCAACAGGCTGTGAATTCTAAAATACTTTAGATATGAAAATATCATTTTACCCACGTGTTCTAAACACTTTAAGGATGATAATTATGTAAAACAAAACCGAAATTTTCTTCGTCATGAACGGTAACCTCCCCTTTGGCGAGTTTAATGTGATGAGAATAACTTCCTTGTTGCTGCTTCACGGACGATTGATCGAACTTGACGCGCTGTAAATTTTTTGTTCCATTCGTGTTTCGAAGGTTTGCCACAGTGTTGGGAGATTGAGGGAATTCTCCCATATTGTGGGAATTTTCATCCGTAAAAAATTGAAAAAAGAGAAAAGGTAATAATCGTGTATCCTCGAACAAAATAATGGGAAAAATTCTACATATTCAAAGTGCAAACATATTATTTAAAATTTTTCACAAAAAATTGAATTTTTCTGCATAATTAAGACAACATTAATTGAGCGTGGCATATTACTAAAATATAAAAAATTGAGACAATTTATAGCTACATAAAAGGCTTTTCCAATAAGAGGTGTTATTTTAATTAGCCCGCTATTTCGGAAGATGTCACTTTTGGAGCTGTCATTTTTTGACATTTGACAAGTAGAAACTACGCCTTTAATAAAAATGGAACGATACACGATTCAACAACGCATTGAAATTATTAAAATTCACTATAACAAGTAAAGAAGCTAGAATTGGTCTAAGACCAATTCTTATGATATCCTAGATGAATGCCCGTATTAAATTTCGTATGGTCACCGATCTATTCAAGTACTGATTTTGAAGTTGTTTTTCGCATATATTTCTAGAACAGTTTGTCGCACAGAAAAAATGGTAATGACCAATTTTATAGGATTTCGTATTCTGCAAAAGTTCTTAGTACAATAAAAATGTCTTGGACTGATCGTTTTCAAAGTATACGTAAAAAACCGAAATTTTTATATGGCAACACCAAGAAGGAGTTGCCCGATTTAGTCCCTTTTTGACATTTTATTTGCTAATGTAGTAAAAACATCATGTACGAAATTTAAGCTCTCTACGTCGATGCGTTCTCAGGCAGTGTCCAAATATATAGCGGAAAACGAAATTTTTATATGGCAACCCCACGAAGGAGTTGCCCGATTTGTCTCATTGTCGAACCTAATTTTACTTTTTTTTTTTAAAGTCCGTGTACAAAATTTCAGCTCTTTAAGTATACGCGTTCTCGAGTTATCGTGCGCACAGACGGACGGACGGACATGCAAAAATCGAAATAACTTTTAATATTATGAATGGGTGTCCAATCCATTTTGCTCTACCATCATTATTTCGAGGTGTTACAAACGGAATGACAAACTCAGTATACCCCTATGATTTCATCTAGGGTATAAAAATGGTGAAAATGTGGCAGAGACGGTTCGTAAAACTCGAACATTTTTGGGTCGTCGTGAAGCACCTTGTCGGACCGCAATACAGAAATTGGTAGAAAAATTCGAGCTGTCGGGACAAGTTAGTGATGTGAAGAATAAAACAGAATATTGCTGCTGTAGCCGAAAGTGTTGAAGAAAACCCAGGTTTATCCATTCCTCGTCGTTCTTTGGAATTAGGCATCCCACAAACGTCATTACTCCGTATTTTGCATAAAGATTTGGGTCTTAAGGCTTATAAAGTTCAGTGAACACAAGAACGCAAGCCGGCCGATCATCAACAACGTCGAGTCTTTGCTGATTGGGTCTTTGAAATGCATGAAAATGATCCGGAATTCCATCGAAAACTCATCTTGAGTGATGAGGCCCATTTCCACCTCGATGGCTTCGTCAACAAGCAAAATTGTCGCATCTGGGGCTCGGAAAACTCAAGAGTTATTGTTGAAAAGCCTCTCTATCCTGAACGTGTGACTGTTTGGTGCGGTTTATGGTCCCGCGGGGTAATTGGACCTTACTTTTTCGAAAATGAGGCTCGAGCAACAGTTACGATGAATGGATTGCGCTATCGACAATGATTAATGATTTTTTATGGCCGGAATTGGATAGTATTGATCTGGACAACGTTTACTTTCAACAAGACCGCGCTACGTGCCATACAAGCAACGAAACCATTGATCTTTTACGGGAAAAGTTTCCGGACCGTGTTATCTCTCGAAGAGGTGATCACAATTGACCACCGAGATCTTGTGACTTAACACCTTGCGACTTCTTCCTTTGGGGCCACGTGAAAGAGAATGTCTAAGCCAACAGCCCAGCGTCGATTCAAGACCTCAGAGATGGAATTCGTGAGGCTATCGAGGACATAGGGCAGCCACTTTGTGCGATTTGGTTATGGAAAATTTCATGAAAAGGATATGGTCCTGTAGGCGTGGTCGTGGTGGTCATTTGGCTGATGTTATTTTCCATTAATAACGACATACCTTCCTCTTTATAATGAAATAAAGATCTGATCATTTATCTCAAAAAATGGCATTTTTCTTTGAATATCAAAATAACACCTCTTATTGGAAAACCCTTTATAATCAAGAAAACACTTTAAACTACACTGTTTATACCCTAGATGAAATCATAGGGGTATACTAAGTTTGTCATTCCGTTTGTAACACCTCGAAATAATGATGGTAGAGCAAAATGGATTGGACACCCATTCATAATATTAAAAGTTATTTCGATTTTTGCATGTCCGTCCGTCCGTCCGTCTGTCCGTCCGTCCGTCCGTCTGTGCGCACGATAACTTGAGAACGCGAACACGTAGAGAGCTGAAATTTTGTACACAGACTTTAAAAAAAAAAAGTAAAATTAAGTTCGAAAATGAGCCAAATCGGGCAACTCCTTCGTGGGGTTGCCATATAAAAATTTCGTTTTCCGCTATATATTTGGTCACTGCCTGAGAACGCGTCGACGTAGAGAGCTGAAATTTCGCACATGATGTTTTTACTACATTAGGAAATAAAATGTTAAAAATGGACTAAATCGGGCAACTCTTTCTTGGTGTTGCCATATAAAAATTTCGGTTTTTTACGTATACTTTGAAAACGATCAGTCCAAGACATTTGTATGGTACTAAAAACTTCTGCAGAATACGAAATCCTATAAAATTGGTTATAATCATTTTGTCTGTGCGACAAACCGTTCTAGAAATATATGCGAAAAACAACTTCAAAATCAATACTTGAATAGATCGGTGACCATACGAAATTTAATACGGGCATTCATCTAGGGTATCCTAAGAATTGGTCTTAGACCAATTCTAGCTTTTTTACTTGTTTTATATAAATTTCCACCAAAATTAGTGTATTCAAATAGTAAATGTGGAGATGAACAATGATATAAGAGAGATAAATAATCATAACGGAAGATTTAATTTAATTGTGAATTTATTGAAATGTTGATTTTAATGTGAGAAAACGAATCACTCTCGCACCGTTATTACGAACCGTGATCGAATCATTATTATGAACTGTTACCCAACCGTTATTACGAACCGTTATTACGAATCGTTATCGAATCGTTACTACGATTCAAAATAGAATGTTCCTTTTAGTTGTGGATGAATCGAAATCAAATCGAGAACGACATCGAGATCGAAGTCAAACTCCGCTAAAACGAATCGCTTTCGATTCGATCTCATATCGTAATGTTTGCTGAGATGTATTCCTGAAATTTGTTACGTTAGTTTCGGTGTCAACGTGATATTTTGAAGGGTAAAGTTTAAAGAAATTAGTAGAGAGAGTGATTATTACAGCAGTGTAAATAAGTGAAATATATACACTTAAATTTTTCTCAAATTTGTGCATACACTGATTTTAAAATGAAATAAAAAAAAAACAAAACAAAAATTAAATTAAATGATTAACGCACCAATTGCGATACCTCCAAGGTGATGTGGAAACTCGCATACTTTTAATATTCATTTTTTTATTTTATTTTTTTCATGGGTGTAATGCATTTAATCTTCTATAAGATTTTTTTTTTTTAATTAATAAAAACCATTTTCGTATTAAAAATAAACGTTAAAGCACACAATTATTGTTATTAGCTTGAAATATTACTGTAAATTATCAAGCTAATAACATAATAAGTATTGCAATAAATAATTTTCTTTTATATGTGACTATTTCCCTTTTGTAAATATTTTTCTTACTTTGTGGCAGCATTAATCGCTTGCAACATAAAAAGCATATTTTACGTTGGCTTCATTTTTTGCGGGCTGTCATCAGTTATAGTCTGTGGGTAAACACAACTCAAACCTAACGAATAAACTTAAACAAGCAAACCCTGAGAGTCCCAGTCCCAGTTGATGATCCTATATGCAGGGGTGGCTCATTTTCTTTGTCACTTTCCGACTCTCTCCAGAAAGCGTTAAGGGGCCCATACACGGTCACGCATGTTGTCCAAGTTGAGTAGGACAAAGATGTTCTCACGCAGATTTGATCGTGCGTGTGCCTGTTTGACGATGTGAAAAGCAATATGTCAAACAGTTGGACGAAACTCAAGTTAGTTGGATTTTTAGGGGTGAGGCTACGTGTTTGACAACATATTGTACCGTGTAGGGTGACGTTTGTCACGCAATCATCATTCTGAATCTTGAGTGAACTCTATATTGAAGAAAAGATAATAGTTAACAGTACTAGCAGCTCCTAATATGTGTTTCTCTTCTGATGTTGGACAGCATGTTTGATAGTGTATGGAGAAAAAGCTTTCATGTGTGACACACCAAGTTGGACAAGATGTTCACCGTGAATGGGCCGCTTTACAGGATCCTTAGCTCACACCTTCTGAACGAACGGCATGAAGCCGGCAAGGAGGGCTGGGGACCAATACTGAGCTTTATAAAAGTGCCCGATTGGGACCAATGAGCAATTGGTCAAAAGTCTGGAGGGTAAACAATGGGCCTTAATGGACACTTAAGGGTCTCAACTTCATTTCAATCTTTCCATCTAATTATCATGCCAACTCTGAATAACCAATAAAGAGCCCCGGAGCAGACCGGAGGGAACGGGGATGTGTGACCAAGGGGTTAGCTTAAACGCTAATATGTGCTGATTATTGTTTTCTATATGGAAAAGCACCTAAGATTAAAATACTATTAGACCATCCTTAGGCAGCTGAGAAATCAAACACAAAGTTTGTAGAAAACCACTTTGCATATGTAAGATAGATACAATTTTTTGTTCGTCTAAGTATGACCTATCCATAGCGTTCGGGTATCACCCTACTTACGGGACACCCTGTATAGATGGAATTTGAAGCTAGTGGAGGTCCAACTGAAATTTCACCCACTATATAATTAATGATTTAATTCAAAATAATTCAATAGTTTTTTTGTAGTTTACATCTAAAAAAAAAATAATAATTTTTTGGAAAATTCCTTTCATTCGGCTGACAAAATTTGGAATTTATTAGTTATAGCAAAAATACTATAACATAAAGATATCACACAGCAGATGTTATGTCTGTCCTAAAGTTGGACGAGAAAATTTGTGTTCGGGTCTTATTAGTAGAACCCAGGTGCCCCATTTAAAAAAATACCAACGCCACTGAACACATGGTTTTCAGCTTTGCCAGCTCTTAGGATCTGGCTCTGGAATTGTTTTTTTTTTAGTTCTTTGCAAGTACCTACATATATGTATGCATAGCGCACTCTTTAAATATTCAGCGGAGTTTAGCATGGAGGTGCACGAACAATGCAAAAAAGCTATATTCTGCCGGTTAATCGAATCACGGATAATCGAGTTCCGACGTATGTTCAGCTGCGATCAGTGAGTTATTGAGGTTTGCTACGAGCTCTTCTCATACATCACTATGTTAATACAGCTGTCGATATCTGGGTATTTTTTGTCTGTGGTTTTAGTTTATTGGTTATTTTAAATTGTATGAAAAGACATAAAATGCTTGGAAACTGGGAGCTTAATTAAATTGATAAAGAAATGTTACTGAAAAATTATTTAAACTGAGATTTACTACTTGGGATTGAAGTGATGAAAATTTAGAATTCTATAAAAAAAATTGTTTGGATTATCAGAGGGAGGGTGAATGTTTAGGAGGAGTATTTAAGAGACGCTGATCAGTGTTGGTGTCCCGTCGAAGATTGATTACTGATTTGAAATAAATGTATACCTACAACAAAAATAAATTAAGTATAATAAGAACTTAATTTTTGTAATTTAATGGAATTTGTCTAAGACCGATTCTTATGATACCCTAGATCAATGCTCGTATGAAATTTCGTATGGTCACATATCTGTGCAAGTTTGATTTTTGAAATGGTTTTTCGCATATATTTCTAGAACGATTTCGTATGCTGAAGAAGCTTTTAGTACAATAAAAATGTCTCGGACAGATCGTTTTCACAGTATACGTAAAACACTTAATTTTTATATGGCAACACTAAGAAGGGAATGCCCGATTTAGTCTCATTTTGATATTTTATTTGTTATTACTATGAAAACACCATGTACCAAATTTCAGTTCTCTATGTCGGCGCGTTCTCAGGCAGTGTTCGAATATATAGTAGAAAACGAAACGTTTGTATGGCACGAAGAAGTCACCCGATTTGTCTCATTTTCGAACTTAATTTTACTTTTTTTTCTTTAAGTCAGTGTACAAAATTTCAGCTCTCTAATTATACGCGCTCTCATGTTATCATTCGCACAGACAAACAGACACAGAGACAGACAGACGGACGGACATGCCAAAATCAAAATAAGTTTTACCATTGGCGGCGGGTTTGCAAAAGGTTACCAGACAGATTGTATGTATACTGACTTTAGTAAAGCTTTCGACAAGTTATCTTACTCCATGATATTAGGTCTGTCTGTTTACTCGAAAGTTTTTACTCGGTGGAAAAACTTTTACGCATTTTTACTCACAAACCGTCTGTTTACTTTTAACTAGTAAAAATCGAGTAAATTTTTACGTTTCCCCTCTTGCACAAAGTTGCACATTTTTACTCATGATCAAGAGGATGTGTAACTTTGATATGCAATCAACTGACTGTCAAAAGTATTAAATTTGAGGTTAAGCCGTTTGTTGGGTTATCGAAAGAATGTAAAATAATAATCTAAAGAGTCGAAATTAAAAAAAAAATATTAAAGAGGGTGGGTTTTTTAAAACGTATTTCAAATTAGTTAATTGTTTTCTGTTTCAGACGGAAAGGTGGTAGCCAAATTTTTGACACATGACAAGCTAAACAAAATTTACTCGAAAAGTGTCTGGTAACTTTTCTTGATTTATCCCCTCTACCGCATAAAAGTTTTTACTTGATTTTTACGCAAAGATTTTTACTCAAAAGTAAACAGACCGACCTATTGTTTAAAGTGGAAAAGTATGGGTTTACCCTAATCCTTTCCCTATCATCTTTCTGCCATGCTGTGCTTTGCATCATAGGGTATCTCCTGAGCTTGGCTCAATAATATACAAAAAAAAAAAATATTCCTAAAATGGACGGAGTCATATTTAGATAATAGAACATACCAAATCTATTTCCGCCATTCCATCTTTAGATTCTTGAACGCTTCGTCCGGCGTACCTCAAGGGAATCATTTGTCCCGGTGCTCTTTATTCTGTCTATTAACGACATTGTGCCTGTTGTGAGGCACTGCATTGATTTATGCTGACGACATTAAAATTTTCGCTGAGATTAAATATTTTAACGATTGTGAACAAGTACACAGGGTGACTTCCACAAATTTTACGATTGGTGCAAAAGCAATAATTTTTTCAATAGGAATCAAAAACCTAACACTCAAGATTATGGGTTCTCGGATTCTTCGATTCGTCATGTTAGTTCTGTCTGTGACTTGGGTGTCAAATGTGACCAAAGATTGAATTTTGTCTCCCATATAAACTTCATGTTATCAAAGAGTAGTTCTCTGCTGAGCTTTTTAAAACGTTGGTCTCGTGGGTGTCCAATCCATTTTGCTCTACCATCATTATTTCTGTGCCAGTTTCACAGTCTGAGTTTAAACCAAATATTTAGTTTAAACTCGACGAACGAGTTTCACAGTTTGGTTTAAACCATGCCATTCCTCGGTTTAAACTCAAGATAAAACTATTTGAAAAGTGTGAACTTTGTCATTTTATCTTCGAATCTATCCCTTTTTTTGCGGTCTATTATATATCTATCTTTATGCACTAGGGAAGGCAATAGCTCAACTTCACTTATGCTAAAATTTGCATCCTTTTTGAATGTTGGCATATTTAAAATTAGCAAATATAACTACATATTTTTTATTTTTTACTTCCTGATGTTTATTTTTTCCGATTGACAGATTGATTGATAGAAAAACTGCTTCACAATGGTGGCGATAACTAATTTAGTTCACAATTTAATCAGTACTACCAACGTTACTAAAAAAATGCACTGTGAAACCCGATTTGGTTTAAACTACGTTTAAACTTGGAGGATGGTTTAAACTAAACCTTGGTTTAAACTCGACTGTGAAACCGGCCATTAGTATACCTTATAGATTTCATCTAGGATATAAAAATGAATGTGTTTTTCTTAATTTTTTTTTCTGTTAAAAATGCACTAAAGATTCATTACTGTAATTTTAATATTCTATTTAGGTCTGTTCACAATTTATATTTCAGACTCAAATAAAATAACAAAAAGTGAATTATGCATAAAAAAAAACTTCTTCATAAAAATCTTTCAGTAGTGAAATTTCGATGAAAATATATTTTAGAGATAATGTTGAATCTTGATTGAATACAGAAAATGTTTATCGCAAAAATTCCAGTTACTTTTGTAATAATTTAGTGAAGTATTTAGCATTTATGTAAGGCGGATTTTTTCAACTTATCGCTTTTTGAAAAGTAGCTCCTCATTTCATGATGTATGCATATATAGCCCCTATCTAAGCATATTTTGTAAATTTTGTTTTTTGATGTTCACATCAAGCGTATCAAAATTTTCGTGCAACTATTTTTACATGTATACAATTAATTACGTAGTGTAACAAATGTTTCATTATCAATTTTAATGATTTAATTCTGTGCGATCACGCAATTCTCCCTTTCCATCACTATTTTAACAATCTACTTACTGAATGCCAATTCTTTGTCAGGTCTGCCAGACTGACAAATATTCTCCTAGATGACCTTGAAAGAAATAGCAGCGGTCATCGGTGTTGTTTTGATTTAATGAAAATTTTCTTGAATATACCTAATTACAGGTAGTAGGCATTTTTGCGGTTTTTATTAAAACTTTTACAGCTCTATTGATGAAATTGTA
This sequence comes from Dioctria rufipes, assembly GCA_963924295.1. Lineage (NCBI taxonomy): Eukaryota > Metazoa > Arthropoda > Insecta > Diptera > Asilidae > Dioctria > Dioctria rufipes. The sequence continues at coordinate 60,279,303 of OZ002742.1, forward strand.
GACATAAAGGCCAAAAGAGAGGAATTTAAATGTATCTATAAATGTAGATGTATTTTACATGCAAAATAGTTTTCATTACTTAAAAGCACATTTTCCATTTGCAGGTTTCAGGATTGAAAAGATGTTAGGTTCCTTTCTCCCTTTTGAAAACTAAATTAATGTGAAAAATCACGCACAAACTGTGTAGTTATAATAATTTTTCATTTTCATTCAAAAATAAAAACCTTGTAGCATTTTTCTACTTTGTAGCAAGTTATCCCGGGTAAGGGCAATTCATTAGTCCATAGGACGACGAATTCAGTGGCTCTTTTGCCCCCTTTTAAGTTCTTTTAATATAATTACTATGTTATTTTTTATTTGATTCTTTTTTGGAATGAATTCTTACTCCTTTTTCTTCGAAACACTATAAGATTCGTTACATGCAATTTCCATCTTTATTCCATTATTCTGTTTTATTTATTTTTTTGTCTTTATATCTATCTGGGCTAATTTCACTTAATTTAGCGCCCGTCTACTACCACTCACTAAACTTTGAGGCCTACTCATTTAAGGGCATATAAATTAGAAGCATGCATATATATATATAAATAAATAAATAAATAATTAAATAAATAAATAATTGATAAATTTTAAACAATTAATTTTTCACACTTATCTCTACACCTGGCCAGGTCTCAGCAGTACTCGCTATTAAGATTTCTCCCACGTGGTTTTTTTTTTTTTGTATTTTACTTCGCTTAACTTCTTGGCTTTCGTATGTAGTCCGTGATTCCTTTCTGTACTCCCAGACTTTTAGGCTAAATATTTAATTTATTATTCCATTTGCCAATGGTTTTTTTTTTGTACTATTAGCTACATACGGCTCGTCACAATCACTAAGTTATAATTTTACAATTTCTTTTTGTGATTCCTATTACTAGGCTGGTTATTACACACTTCACTTTCTTCTTAAGTATTTTGTTTTTTATATAAACATACTATCTTTTTTTTCAAATTTCTTCATTACACAATTAAATTTACTGATATCTCACTCTCGGACCACTTCGCAAGAAGAAGGAGCTAGAATTTTCTTGGTCGAATTTTTGGTAAGGCCACTATGGGTACAGTCACGTATATTCGAAATTTTGATCGCGTGATGTGTATTGACTACAGATCGGTTTTGAGATTAGGGGTTACGGATTCGGCTATTTGGTAGGATATAATATGGAACGCTATATACTGTGAAAACGATCAGTCCTAGATTAAAACCGTCTAGGATTGATCGTTTTCACTAAGTTCTTCAGAATGTGAAATCCTATAAAATTGGTTATAACTATTTATACTGTCTGACGAGCCGTTTTAGAAATATATGCGAAAAACTGCAGCGGTTCTTATCCATTACGAGGTCGCGTAGCACTTTTAATTACATGAAACTTTCTTGGAGCATCAGAATAATTATTATAAATATTAATTAATACCAGGCGAGTTTTACATATGATATATTGCTACCCTAATTTCCTCTTCTAGATTTGTACGTCTTTCTCGTTTTTTACATAGTTTTTATATTGGTTAATGCTCACAAATATATGAGGTAGCAAATCTTAATAAAATTGTGAGTGCCTTCTTAGATAGAGATAGGTACTTGGACGAAAATTCAAAAAATTTCAAAAAAAAACTTCATTCTTCCCATTCACAATGACCGAAAAGGATGATTCGGCTTTATTAATATTTATCGTAATAATAAGGCGTTATGGCAAATTAAATCGAAATCCATTAATCCTTTTTCAAAGCACTATAAATGCATTTACATGTCTCCGGTAGAATGTTTCCTAAAGCACTGACAAGAAATACCCAGGTATCGACGGTAGTACTAAGAAAGTGATGTATGGAAGAGCTCATAGCAAACCTCAATAACTCATTGATCTCGGCTAAATATATCATGGGTACGAACCAAAAAAGTTTTTCAATATATAGACAAAAATTCATTTGTTTCTTACAATTGAAATCGACCATATTTCTTCAGAATTCGTGGTGGTTGCAGATGGTCCAAACAAATTCTGTCTACTGTCTTGCGGGATGAGTTGACTGTTATGGAGACTGATGTAATGGTTTCAATAACTTGCATTCTATACAATGCAACAAACGTTTTGCTCTTACACTTAGTTTGAAATTTAAATCCTGTCACGATATTTATTTTCATATTTCACGGCAGAGAAGCTGAAACCGCTGAAAGTTCTTGCCATTATTCATTGTTTGACTTTAAGTACATACGCACAGTCATTCTTTGCATTCCACGAACTGAATTTATTGGAGTAAATTGAACTATCACTGTGCACTCACATCTTCGCATATTATCGTAGATTTGTATTAACTTGCTACTAATCTTCCTACTGGTATGCCGTATATTTTCCCTACTCCCAATTTTAATGTAATTTAAAATTAAATTTGTACCTCAACAAATAAAGGGTTTTTCAATAAGAGGTGTTATTTTAATTAGACCGCTATTTCGGTAGATGTCACTTTTGGAGCTGTCATTTTTTGACATTTGGCAAGTAGAAACTACGCCATTATAAAAATGGAACGATACACGATTCAACAAAGCATTGAAATTATTAAAATTCACTATAAAAATGGTGAAAATGTGGCAGAGACGGTTCGTAAAACTCGAACATTTTTAGGTCGTCGTGAAGCACCTTGTCGGACCGCAATACAGAAATTGGTAGAAAAATTCGAGCTGTCGGGACAAGTTAGTGATGTGAAGAATAAAACCCGTGCACGTCGCTCAAGAACAGCCGAGAATATTGCTGCTGTAGCCGAAAGTGTTGAAGAAAACCCAGGTTTGTCCATTCCTCGTCGTTCTTTCGAATTAGGTATTCCACAAACGTCATTACTCCGTATTTTGCATAAAGATTTGGGTCTTAAGGCTTATAAAGTTCAGTTAACACAAGAACTCAAGCCGGCCGATCATCAACAACGTCGAGTCTTTGCTGATTGGGTCCTTGAAATGCATGAAAATGATCCGGAATTCCATCGAAAACTCATCTTGAGTGATGAGGCCCATTTCCACCTCGATGGCTTCGTCAACAAGCAAAATTGTCGCATGTGGGGCTCGGAAAACCCAAGAGTTATTGTTGAAAAGCCTCTCTATCCTCAACGTGTGACTGTTTGGTGCGGTTTATGGTCCCGCGGGGCCATTGGACCTTACTTTTTCGAAAATGAGGCTGGAGCAACAGTTACGGTGAATGGATTGCGCTATCGACAGATGATTAATGATTTTTTATGGCCGGAATTGGATGATATTGATCTGGACAACGTTTGCTTTCAACAAGACGGGGCTACGTGCCATACAAGCAACGAGACCATTGATCTTTAACGGGAAAAGTTTCCGGACCGTGTTATCTCTCGAAGAGGTGATCACAATTGGCCACCGAGGTCTTGTGACTTAACACCTTGCGACTTCTTCCTTTGGGGCTACGTGAAAGAGAAGGTCAATGCCAACAGCCCAGCGTCGACTCAAGACCTCAAAGATGGAATTCGTGAGGCTATCGAGGACATAGGGCAGCCACTTTGCGATTTGGTTATGGAAAATTTCATGAAAAAGATATGGTCCTGTAGGCGTGGTCGTGGTGGTCATTTGGCTGATGTTATTTTCCATTATTAACGGCATACCTTCCTCTTTATAATGAAATAAAGATCCGAACATTTATGGCATTTTTCTATGAATATCAAAATAACACCTCTTATTGGAAAAGCCTTTATTAGGATAGGTAGGGGCAAGTGTTGTACCTGTGGGCAGTTACCGGATTGCTGAATAAAAATATTTGTAAAAAAAGATTTGTATGTTGATTTTGATTACTTAGATGTTACATGTCTTTTGAACATGTCTAGGTTTTATAACAAACACTCGAGACTTACCTAAGCTAAATATTTATCATTTTATAGCATTTTTTATAAAAACCTCTATTTTGTTCATAGGTACAACCGTCTAGTGTACCTATGGACAACAGCAATGTACCTAAGGACAGCTTTGTACCTGTGGACACCATACTAAAACAAGCCGTTAGAATCAAATAGAGCACTGGAAATGTCTCAAATTATCTATGCAATAATAGCCAAATACAAACACAAATACAAAAAGCTTTATTAAAAGGCCCTGGGCTAGGCCACATCCATAAACGGTTACTTAATTACTAGAGGTACAACATTAGCAAAACAACAAAAGAAGACGAATGTAATTCAGAGAAGACTTAAGTTGGTGGACACATCACGTCAGAAAGCCAGAACTGGCAACTAAAAAAATAAAAATTTAAATTCCTAACAACTCCAGGATAAAAAAAACAAAACAATAGCAACAATTGCGATAAAATATAGGTATCAGCCAAACTAACACTTATTAACATAATTAATTAATTAATATTTAACAAGTTTTTACTTCAGTATCACAAACAGCTTTATAAATTCCGTCAATTGAACTGATATCATCTTCATCAGAATAATTGGCTATAATAAAGCATCTTTGGCAAACAAAAGAGTTTTCATCATAAGAATCTGTATAATTCTCTTTGTGAGACTTAGAAACACACTTCCAATAATAGTAGCCCTGGCATAAAAAACATATTAAAACCTTGTGTTTCTGTTCATGGCTGCACATAACAAAAGATACGTCTTGTAGAATGTTAATCTTTTTACCATTCGTCTTAGATGAACTGGGAGCATCAATATTGCTAGTGTTAGGCAGCTGTGATGTAGACATTTGACTGGAACAAGGAACTTCTGACTTCTCTCACTATTTCCTCCTTTTCAGGTGTGCTAGTTAAAATTCTGGTCTTACCAGGTTTTCTTCCACGTAGTGTATTTTTTCTAGGGTTCTCTTTAGGAAAAGGGCGTCTTAGTTCTGGCGTTATAATTTCATTCAATGGACGTTTGTTTAGGAGTCCAGTGAAGTCGAATTATAGGTTTGTAAGTCGCTGATCCTTTCAGTCACTGTAGATTCATTATCCATTGTCGTTTGTATGTTGACATTTTCACCAGTATATTTTTGTTCAGGGCACAGAGTTAGGTTTTCAACAATGGGAGTTGACTCAGGGCGATCTGTGACATATGACCATAGAAAAGCGTTATCGGAAAATATATTTTCGTTAAAGGGACATATGCCTGTAACTTCAAAACCTTTGATGATATTGTTTGGTGTAAATGAAACAGGATAAGATTTCTGGAACATCGTATATAGTAATAGGTTTACCAGGGTTATTTAAAATCCACTGATCAGCTGCTCTATAATACATTGTCTTGAATGGGCCAAAGACTGTTCTGTCCAAAGGCTTCAGGTGATTTGAAGTATGAGGGGGTAATGTTAAAAGTACAATACCATTATCTTTGGCTTTATCTATTATTTCAATAGAAATATGGCTTTCATTATAGTCCATCATAAGAAGAACTGGGTGTTCCTTTGACGGCTTATCAAAAGTTATGAAGCTCCCTTTAGAATATTGTCTTATTGTTATTGATTCCTCTTTCGGCAGATCTATGTTTACCCAATTGCCTTATTGGTTTTGGTGCTAAAACTTTTGCAGGTTTATGTACTGTCGTTACATTCGTTTCGTCTACGTTGTAGATAGAATCCTGTAAAAAGTTATATTGAATCATTACTTTCTTAAGATTATCAAAAAGCTTCGAAACATTGGTTTTATTAAAGCTAGTGGCTTTAGCTAAAACAGTTGCCTCAGGCTTTCGCAATGAAAATTCCGGAAATCCCTTTAACCACCCTAAGCCTGCTATATGAGATTCTTCCCACATTTTTGGAACTTTTTTTCCTTTGGACAAAGCAAATTAATAGGCAAGCTCTCGAACTTTTATAGTGTCTAAACCCATATGCAAATATGCTGCTTTTTCTAAGTAATCATATAGTAGAATCTCTTCGTCTTGCTGAAATACTTTGTTAACATCATTTGTTAAAATCCTGACTATTTTATTATTCAGATCAACATTGCTGTTTAATTTGGCGTACTTAAAAATAGTTGACTTTGGTACTTTATATTTTTCAGCAGCTTGACATATTGAAGTGCCGGTTTTAACATCAACGATGGCTTGGGTAAGGGCATCTGAACATATTTTGGTTCTTTTATTCCCATCTTTGCTACGAGGCACTGTAGACACAAAAAGAAGAAATAAATCTTGACTCAAAAACAAAAAACAAAATAGATAAAAACTGTCCACAAGTTCAAATAATGATTGTACCTGTAGACAGTCCACAGGTACAAACATTTTTTCGTCCATAGGTACAAATACGGACAACATAAACTAAATAGCTTATAACTCTTTTATATTTTGAATAAAGTGGTAACAAGCATTAGAAACAAGTTACTAATTAATGCATCTTTGAACATAATGGAAATTGATACTAAAAGCAGTTACCATAATATCAAAAAATTATATTAAGTGTCAAAAATATTTACTTTTTATATCCAATATTTGTCACAACCTCACCTGACATCAATTTGACAACTAAGAAATTGTCGGTTAGCCTGTGTTGCTATAAGCACAAAATACTGTACGGGTGCGTTCAGTATTGAATTATGCAATGAATAGCTTATGAAATATTTAGGGTGTCCACAGGTAAACGCGTCTACAGGTACAGCACTTGCCCCTACTATCTAAAAACGCGTCAATGTAGAGAGCTGAATACATGGCTTTTTTTTATAAAAATAGTGAAGAGTTTCAAAAATGAGCAACACCTTATTTGTGTTTCCATATAAAAATTTAAGGATATCCGTTGACTGTGAACACGGTGAGTCATAGAGGTTTTTGTAGTACTGAAAATATCAGTATACGAAATTCTGTGAAATTTGTTATAAAGATTTTTACTGTCCGATGAACCGGTCTGGAAATATACCGAATAAGCGCTTCAAAAGTCAAATTTTCCCAGATGTGACCGCCAATACGAAATTACATACGGGCATTCATCTAGGGTATTACTTATAATTGGTCTTATTGTTAGACCAATTCTAGCTTTTTTACTCGTTTTTAATGTAAGGTTTAACCAACTTCAGTAAAATTTAAAAGTACCTCTCATCCATACGAACATAATTCTTCAAATCATCCGTGTTCGTGCTTCTTAACCTTTTCACGAGCCTCATATGCGAATATTTCTTGCATTCCAGAAGCCAATATTTCACCCAAAATCTTTTTTTAATTTTTGTCGGTTTTTTGTTGTAATAGAAATAATAGGTATTATATAAAAAAAAAGCACAACTTCCTTTTCCTTGTAACAGCCATTTTATTGCTTTGAAAATGAAGTTTGACCGTCAGGCGAATTGATAGTGTGTGGCGAAATTACAGCTTGCCTGCAGGCCACGGCATGATAGACATGGCCTGCAGGCTTGGACTGTTAAACTGACCGCTGGAACAGAATGAACGGATCAATGCCGGATGGAAATGTCACTCAAAAGTTGAATGCATTAGAAATACATTAATGCGCACACAGTGAATGCAGTTACCGCATTTGCCGCAAGAAAGTTTGTCAACTTTCAACTTATACGCAAGTGCCGGATTGAATATTTTTGACAGCTGAAGGAAACGTTTGTTTTGAATGAATTTTGTAATGTAAAATTGATTATTGAGCTGCGGGATGTTTCCAATGTTACTCTTATTATTCGCACAAGTTTTAACAATATAAAAATACCACAAGCACAATATTGAAAATATTAAAATTGCATTGAATTGTCATTAAACGCAATCGCGGCAATTTCGTTCTGGGCAGCACTTTATTTCTTGCGTTTTTTGACAGTTAGCTACGTGTTTACTCCGGCATTGATCCGTTCATTCTGTTCCAGCCATGAATAGGCCTACATCAGTTCTCATCTACAGTCCAGATCTACCAGTACACGGCCTGCAGGCGGACTGTATGTGAATGGGTACCATTAGAGAGGGTTGGAAGGCTCATCGTGACTTAATTTTCTATATGTTTCTTCACCTTGATGCTTTTCAGTCAAAATAGTATTAACTGCCCTAGTAGCCCAATGATCATGAGCGCACTGAAGAGCTCATGATGATTGGTTGGATGAATTTAATGCTGATTTTTGTTCTAGCATCGGAACTAAACTCATTTATATACGTCGCAATTAAATGATTGCTCAACACCATTTATATCCCTTTCACTTATACATTAGATGCTGATAGATGAGTTTACGACGAAACTCATCGAGGCGCTCAGTAAAGTCGTACTCACTTGACTAAAAAGTTATGTTAGTTAACATAAAAGCCCCTGCCCGCACTGGTATTAAAATTTTGTAAACTGATGAGTGTTGGCTAACAGAGTGCCTCTTGGGGGGCAATATCTGCTTGGGGCACGTGTGGCGCGTGTTGTGTACTGTACATGTCTATTGGAGAGCTTTTCAGGCATACGTATCTCCCCCTACTATTTTAATAATTTTTTTTTTAACTGTTAAAATAGAATTCATCAAAGTTATTTGGGCTGAAAATTAGTGAATTTCTTTCCCGTAGGTTAGATGAAATAGTACAGCTTGCATGCAAGCTGCACTGCCATAGTTCTTGCACGTGTAACCTCTACTGCCATGCTGGCAGCTCAGCTTTCAGCCAACTTTTGCACAATGAAAAACCAAGACAGCTGAGGTGATAGTAATTTGACATTATACAGTTTTCAAGATGGCGAAAAAGAAATGTTTGAGAGAAATTGATAAATTTATACTGGAAAAATGAGATTTTCTGGGATCATTTACATTAAATCAATCTTCCTCTTAATTTTTTTTTTTTTGAGTTTTTATCATTCTGATACTTCTTTTATTGCAATAATTTCCAGTATACGCAAGACTTTACGCCTCAATTCCATTTTTTAAATAAACTTGCATGCAAGATGATAAGACATCAACTGAACTGCGCCTTCTGCTGTCAAGTTAAAAATCGCGTTGGAAGGGAGGCTTGCATGCAAGCTGTACTATCTCGTGTAATCCCTGGGTTACACGTGATTAGAGTGGTATTAGAAAAGTATCTTGCGTCACGGATGAGGAAATTTTATTCAAAGGTTATTCAAATCTGCTGGGAGCACCATGAAAAGAATTTTAGAGATTAAAATAGAATGGAAAATATATTGTAGATTAAAAACTCTTTTGTGTGGGTATATCCACGTAAGTAAAGAAAGTCATAAAACCGCATATTTTATGAAATAACCTGACAAAAGGAAAATCATTATTCCTTTTGATATTAAACGTCTTCGCCACTAATCATTTTACATGATCCTGCATAAACATGTAGAATTCTGCTGATTGCCTAGTCTTTCTTTCCAGGAATAACATGGTATGTAGATATGTATGTACATAATATATGTATGTACATGTAACAGGTAAACATATTTTCCTTGCCTGTTGCTGTGGAATATTCTGCCCACGCTCCAACTCAATTTATATTTTGAAATTTGTGTTTATATAAAAAAAAAATCTTTTTTATCTGCTTTTTACTGGAATTTCTAAGATTGCGCATTTAATATCCATCGCTCTTCGTACATTTAGAATTGTAGAGTTGCTTTGGAATCTAGTGAATTCGCTTTGAAGTATAGAGTACAGCTTTTCATGCGTTTATAGTGTAGGTGTAAGGGTTGTATTTCTGTAAATGAGGTGGTTACTCTAATGACTATTACCATAGATGGCACAAGAACTAGATGTCGCATGCCATACGAGAGCAGAGTGTACAAATTGTGAAATGGGTAGTGCATTCTGGAATGGACCATAACATGTTTTACAGCATGCCGAAAGCAAATGTTTTTATTATAGCAGTTTTGTATACATTTAATGGACTTCCTCAACACTTCAGATACGAAAAAATATGAATCACTCGACGTATACATCATTTCAAATGTTGTGGTCCATTCCGGAATGGACCACTCAGCCATATGAATTTTGTATACTTTTTTGGTATTGCATGCGACATCTAGTTCTTATGCCATCTATGCTATTACGTATCTAGCTTGGTAGAAGATCTATATGGAACAAGTTTACACAAAAGCAATTTCACTAGTAATTAAGTCACGTCATATTCACAACTTATACTGATGACTATTTAATGTATACCTACTACTTACATACACGAATTCAACAGGCTAAAGAAGTTGGTCATTTGCCAGACAGGAGTCCTGTATGATTTATAGAAACCGCAATTCTACATCTTCGTAAAAATTGCGTGCCATGCATTTTGAATAAGTGCTGACCACACAAACATGTAGTGTTCCTTACATACATGACATATTTACATCCATTGAAAAAAAACCCTAGCTAAGATTATTCTAGGTCGTATGACGAAGTTCATAGAAACAGCTTGCTATTTTCTTTCATAAAATCAAAAAGAAAAAAGGTATAAATATATTTTCTTTGAAGCAATTGCTACGTGGAATTTAACTGAATGGAGGAGGCATGGGAACAAATATTATCTATTGATGCCTTTTCTAAGGATTAATACTGTTCTGAACAGTGATTTATTTTATGAGTCCTTTTCAAAGAATTTGTCGTCCTAAGTTTTAAGGGTTCCATGTAAAAGGTTTTCACAAGCTGTTTTTTTTTTGTTTTGTGTGTTTTATATCGAACTCGTTCATTGGAAATTTCAAATTGATTTAGTCCTAAAAACGTCTATAGGTAGCCTTGATTTTTCATATGGAAGGGAAAGTTATCGCCATGATTTTAATTTTCACAAAATGTGGAAATAGATTTAAAAAATATTTGGTTCAAATTTGAAGTTTTTCTTCTACAAATGCAAAAATGATCTGCACAATTTTAATATTTCCTTGTTTGAATATTTAATTTCAATGAAGAGTAGATAAATCTTAAGGCCGATTCACATTGGCGTGATAGCGATTGCAATAACGTAGCGATAGTGATAACGAAGCAAGAGCGATAGATCGCTACACATAGTTTTCAATGTAAACGCTCACACCAACGTGATAGATCAGAGCGATACAAACAATTTCTGCAGCGTTCGATCAGCGATACAAATGTCTATCGGAGCATGCACAATTTTAGTCATCTATCGCGAGCTGTGAGATCAAAATGGATAGTGCAAATTCAAGTGGGTGTTGAAAATGAATTAAAATCATATAAAGGAATACCCAATTTTATATGGCCTGAATAGTATTATAAAAATAATAGAAAAAACCGGTCAAGTGCGAGTCGGACTCGCGCACGAAGGGTTCCGTACCATCGCACAAAATTTAACACTATGTGTTCGAATCAAATTGATTCGAATATATTTTTGTTAGCACAAAATTTCTGAAAGGAAAACATACGGATAACAAAGCATGAAAATTATTAGTAAAATTAAATCTACTCTAATCACTCTTAATAAAAAAACAGGTACAACACAACCAAATAAAGCCATGTATTAGTCATCTATATAACACATTGCACAAATACAATACAAAAATATAGCCTCATCGAGCAGATCAAATTAAAATCATTATCATATCTTTGAACCATTAGATTCGCTCTAAAGACAATTCCTGAAAAGGGAACTTAAAGGGTTTTCCAATAAGAGGTGTTATTATAATTAGCCCGCTATTTCGGTAGATGTCACTTTTGGAGGTGTCATTTTTTGACATTTGACAAGTAGAAACTACGCCATTAATAAAAATGGAACGAGACACGATTCAACAATGCATTGAAATTATTAAAATTCACTATAAAAATGGTGAAAATGTGGCAGAGACGGTTCGTAAAACTCGAACATTTTTGAGTCGTCGTGAAACACCTTGTCGGACCGCAATACAGAAATTGGTAGAAAAATTCGAGCTGTCGGGACAAATTAGTGATGTGAAGAATAAAACCGTGCACGTCGCTCAAGAACAGCGGACAATATTGCTGCTGTAGATGAAAGTGTTGAAGAAAACCCAGGTTTGTCCATTCCTCGTCGTTCTTTGGAATTAGGCATTCCACAAACGTCATTACACCGTATTTTGCATAAAGATTTGGGTCTTAAGGCTTATAAAGTTCAGTTAACACAAGAACTCAAGCCGGCCGATCATCAACAACGTCGAGTCTTTGCTGATTGGGTCCTTGAAATGCATGAAAATGATCCGGAATTCCATCGAAAACTCATCTTGAGTGATGACGTCCATTTCCACCTCGATGGCTTCGTCAACAAGCAAAATTGTCGGATCTGGGGCTCGGAAAACCCAAGAGTTATTGTTGAAAAGCCTCTCTATCCTCAACGTGTGACTGTTTGGTGCGGTTTATGGTCCCGCGGGGTAATTGGACCTTACTTTTTCGAAAATGAGGCTGGAGCAACAGTTACGGTGAATGGATTGCTCTATCGACAGATGATTAATGATTTTTTATGGCCGCAATTGGATGGTATTGATCTGGACAACGTTTACTATCAACAAGACGGCGCTACGTGCCATACAAGCAACGAAAACATTGATCTTTTACGGGAAATGTTTCCGGACCGTGTTATCTCTCGAACAGGTGATCACAATTGGCCACCGAGATCTTGTGACTTAACACCTTGCGACTTCATCCTTTGGGGTCACGTGAAAGAGAAGGTCTACGCCAACAGCCCAGCGTTGATTCAAGACCTCAAAGATGGAATTCGTGAGGCTATCGAGGACATAGGGCAGCCACTTTGCGATTTGGTTATGGAAAATTTCATGAAAAGGATATGGTCCTGTAGGCGTGGTCGTGGTGGTCATTTGGCTGATGTTATTTGCCATTATTAACGGCATACCTTCCTCTTTATAATGAAATAAAGATCCGATCATTTATCTCAAAAAATGGCATTTTTCTTTGAATATGAAAATAACACCTCTTGTTGGAAAACCCTTTATATGGAAATATCTCGAATTGAAAATAAAAATATGTTAATAGATAGAGAATTGTGTTACCTTTAATTTAAATGGAAATTTTTTTCTCTGGGGGCATCCCTTATGATGCAGGGTCCGACAAAGTAAAAAAGTGGTTTTCAGTTAAAATGTAATCAAGTTTTATACGGTGGAAAAAATATACTATGGAGTATACCGGATTGAAAATTGAAAAACACCATTCGATAGAGCTCAGCGGAGGCTTTAATTAGACACTCCACATGTCATATTTGGGGTTTGAGGAGAGTGGGAGTAACAACCCCGCACCCCAAAATACCCCCACTCGAAACTTTTCTTTCGATAAATTTAATCGCCTTGTCGAGCTAAAGACGAATCCCAAGTTCGTTTTTTGATCGGTCCCATCCTCACCCCACAAGAAAGGTTCGAATTTTGAAAATAATTAAAGCTAGTTTCTGAAGTAAGTAATTTAGTAATTTAGGGCGGAAAAAGAAAATCGATCGCACGAATTTGTTTTTCAGTAATGTTTCATTAAGTTTTACAGAAAGTTTCATGCTCTTTGATCCGCCATTACTTATGTTTTGGGTTCACAAATTTGCAATATCTTTTTTTGTGGGGGAAAACCATGCTGCTGGTAGATGTAAATTGAACACCCTGCTAAATCAACCCAGAATCACTTAGAAAAAACATAAGTGCACCAGTCGATAGTCCTCAAAAGGATCTTTCATTTGGCACACTGGAAATTTTCCTAGGACACGGACACTCCCTTCCCGCTGCAGCCCCTGCCATTTGACGTTCAATCTGACCTAAGTAAAACTATACAACCCGGTTTACACTGCCAATTTGTGAATGTAAAAATACAAGACGCTGGTATTGAATTTTATATGCATAGGCTTGTATGATTTTACTGGGTTGTAATCAAATACATCTTTTACAACGATACACTCTTTGATACAGCATTCCGTGAATACCCCTAGTGATATTTTTTAATGTTGAACTAAGTTATTGAATAAAAAATTATTTTTTTTTTATAAATTAAATTTTTTAATTGCTTCCCATTGCCAAGGAATATAACCCACCCTGTTAAAAAATTCACAAAACTTATTTCTTACAACTATCGCAGTCGTGGTAGATCGATTTCCCGTAGCTCTTTTTAGTTTTGTTAAGAAAACATTACTTCTCCAGTTTCCTTGTTGAAATAATATACTTGAAGTATTCTCTCGGTCGACTTCTGTTGTGTGTTTCTTTCCATCCTCTTTTCGAATATATGTAGTTGTACAAAATGCAAGTAGCTATTACTAGATCTTCGACTTTCTCCACACATAAATTTATTTCTTTTTGAAGTATTTGAAATTTGTTCGCCAAAATACCGAAGGCATTTTCTACGACTCTGCGTGCGCGGCTTAACCGATAAATAAATACTTTTTCTTCAGTTGTGGATTGCTGCCAATAAGGCTTTAGAGTTCTTGAAGATAGTCTGAAGGCATCGTCTGCAACGATGATATATGGTACATTAAGTGTGGTTTTTTCCAAGATATTATCAGAAGGAAAAAATTTTCAATAGCTTTGCATAACGTGCAGTTATTATAAATCACAGCGTCGTTGGTCCTGCCATTACACCCCACATCAACGTACAGAAAATTGTAATCAGCATCTACCAGAGCTATATTAAGCTTCGTACATTACCCAATGCTCCTAAACAGCAAGGAAAGTTCCATTGCCTTTCAAATCTTTCTGATATCGCAAGCCATTCTTGGCTGGTCATATTTTCATTATAATTTTTATTATGGAAACTTTTACTTAAATGAGGTTACCTTTAAATATTCTTGTTTTAACTTCAAATTAATTGCTTGGATGGTTTCCGTAATTATAAGAGAAATGGCTGGCTGTGATATTCTGAAACTAATGGATAGACTTTAGAAGGTTTCCCCGCTGGCTAAATACCTCAACGTTATTAACAACCTGAAGAACATTTTTTGTTTGAAATTAGAACTAACAAGTAAAAAAGCTAGAATTGGTCTAAGACCAATTCTTATGATATCCTAGATGAATGCCCGTATTAAATTTCGTATGGTCACCGATCTATTCAAGTACTGATTTTGAAGTTGTTTTTCGCATATATTTCTAGAACAGTTTGTCGCACAGAAAAAATGATTATAACCAATTTTATAGGATTTCGTATTCTGCAGAAGTTTTTAGTACAATAAAAATGTCTTGGACTGATCGTTTTCAAAGTATACGTAAAAAACCGAAATTTTTAAATGGCAACACCAAGAAGGAGTTGCCTGATTTAGTCCATTTTTGATATTTTATTTGCTAATGTAGTAAAATCATCATGTACGAAATTTCAGCTCTCTATGTCGACGCGTTCTCCGGCAGTGTCCAAATATATAGCGGAAAACGAAATTTTTATATGGCAACCCCACGAAGGAGTTGCCCGATTTGTCTCATTTTCGAACTTAATTTTACTTTTTTTTTAAAGTCCGTGTAAGTATACGCGTTCTCGAGTTATCGTGCGCACAGACGGACGGACGAACGGACGGACGGGCGGACGGACGGACATGCAAAAATCAAAATAACTTTTAATATTATGAATGGGTGTCCAATCCATTTTGCTCTACCATCATTATTTCGAGGTGTTACAAACGGAATGACAAACTTAGTATACCTCTATGATTTCATCTAGGGTATAAATACCTGTTATAAACTACCTTGGTTTAGCTGATATGGACTCTCGCAAAATTGTTTTATGTTTTTCGATAAGAGGCTTCACAATTAATTAAACGATTTTGGCGTCATTCGAACAAAGTTTAGAAAGCCTTTCTCATCTTCCACTTTTAGCTCATCAATGACTAAATTGGTTAAATCACGTCCTGATTTTCTTTTCAATAGCCATGGCCGAGACCAAAGACGCTATTTTTTTAAATTCAGTTTTTAAATATCCGACAAATAATACCCATTATTCCCAAAATGCTGGTGTAAATTAAAACTTTTGTCGAGTTTTTCATTGTTACTTTCATGACAGTTGACGTTCACTCATATGATTATTGCTACTCAAGGTGTGAAGTTGTACACAAAGTACACATGTCAGTTTGACGTCATATGACTTTTCATAGGTATATTTCATAAGAGAACTCACGTGAGCAACACTCATAGTGTAATATGGCCTTAAGTAATGTAAATATTATGAACAAGGCACATGTCTAATAAAAATTATTGCTTTAATAAAATATATTAAAATTATGGACTTATTCAAAACTAAATCACTCAGCTTCTAAGCGATCATTTTTGAAACGATAAATCTTTTATTGATAAATATGGAAATAATTTTTCGAAAAAATAACAACGCGCTTTAAAAATATTGTTTATTAAAAAAATAATAATTTTCAAGTTTTTTAAATTATTCTTTGGTTTGCCATTTAATAATAAATATTCTTTAATCGTTCTGGAATTAGGAAATATACTTTTATTTGAGTGGTTTTTGAAGTAGGTAGCTATGGAAAAAAATTCAAATATAGTATCATGAAATTTTTTTATTCATTTCCTGCAGCCTTCTTTTGTTAAATAATTATGGCCACATTTCAGGTATCGACCGAAAAGTTAGTTTAACTTTAAATTTTTACTATGATGATTGATGATAACTTTACAGGACAGCAAGGCGAAATAACCAAAATTTTCGACTTTGAGGACAAATGTTAAAAGGCAATGATCACTAGTTTACACGGTTTATATACCTTCATTGAATTATGCTAATTCTCATAAATTTAGAGGTGCTAAGACCAAGGAAAAATAATTAAAAAATTCAGTCACGTCACATTAAGAAAATATTTGTTAAAATAAAAATTCAAAAACACTGGCTTTAAAAATTAAAAAAAAAATATTAAAAATGAGTAATTTTACTCTTCTTTTTATAACTTTCTGTATCAGTTTCCCTTAAAACAGACCAAAAATAGTCTCCTAACATACTTTCGTCCCAAAAACCCTTGTGCCGATCTTCAAAAATTTTCATGGCTTGGTGAAAACGCTCGCCCTGCTCATCACTCACACTCTCTAAGTTTTCAGGAAAGAAGTCCAAGTGTGAGTGAAGGAAATGTATCTTAAGAGACATGTTTACACCCATCGCATGAAAGTTTTTCAATAAATCGTTAATAATTTCCTTATAGTTCTCTACTTTTTTATTTCCTAATAATCCTTGGACGGCCTTTTTAAAGGATTTCCAAGATTGTTTTTCTTTTATGATAAAAAGGTTTTCGAATTTATCGTCTTGCGTTATTTTACATATCTGAGTGTCCACAAAAATTCCCTCTTTTAGTTTCGCATCCGAAATACTTAGAAAAACGTTACGATCATAAAATGTTCCCGCGCTTTTGTGAAAACAGGGTTTTCTGAAATATTGATAGAGTTGGTCCCAAAGTTGTTGCTGTAATCCTATGATATTTGAACGCACGTGCTTCTGTTTACATTCGTTTTGCTCTGAAGAGATTAAGTGGGAGAACTCATGCTTGATTCTCTGATATTTTCGGGAAAAATGAGAATTTTATTTGAGAGGAACTTTACATCTGCTTTCAGCATCTGGGACAAAGTAAAATTTATCTTTTTCTTAAAAAATTGAGGTAGTGTGACCCGATGTACATTATTATGAATAGTTTGAAAGGTTTTGAAGGCATTCAATAAGATTTTATCATTCGGGTAATCCTACGTTCTTGCAGATATTGGTTTTAACTCGTTGTCTCAATCGCACTACAATAGTACATAGCCAAGTTCTTTTCTTTTATTCATGCAAAATACAACAGTATGACATTATTTTTTTCTTTCTAGAAAACAAGGAAAATTTCCAATTTTGTTCTTATTTAGGTTATTTTTGCTATTGGTCTATTGCTAACAATAAAAATTACAATAATGAACCATGAATCCAAGTGATCAGCCAGCACGGTTAGGCAAATAAAGAGTAACGTTTGTAATAATAAAATGAGACGTGATTTTCAACTACAATTTTAAATTAGTAGAAGCTAACTGAATAAAAACACAAGTAAAAAAGCTAGAATTGGTCTAAGACCAATTCTTATGATACCCTTCTTTTTCGCATATATCTCTAGAACGGTTTGTCGGATAGAAAAAATCATTATAACCAATTTTATAGAATTTCGTATTCTGAAAAAGTTTTTAGTAAATTTTAATATGGCAACACCAAGGAGTTGCCCGATTTAGTCCATTTTTGAAATTTTATTTGCTAGTAAAACACCACGTACCAAATTTCAGCTCTCTATATCGATGCGTTCTCAGGCAATGTCCAAATATACAGAGGAAAACGAAAGTTTTGTATGGCAACCCCACGAAGGAGTTGCCCGATTTGTCTCATTTTCGAACTTAATTTTACTTTTTTTTTTTGAAGTCCGTGTACAAAATTTCAGCTCTCTAAGTATATGTACGTGTTCTCGAGTTATCGTGAGCACAGACAGACAGACGGACGGACGGACATGCAAAAATCAAAATAACTTTTAATATTATGCGTGGGTGTCCAATTCATTTTACTATACCATCATTATTTCGAGGTGTTACAAACGGAATGACAAACTTAGTATACCCCTATAGATTTCATCTAGGGTATAATAACGGTTTCCTAGCGAGCAACAGGTTACGTCCACCATAAATTTTTATTATTTTTCAGAACTGTGGGCAACTAGGAAAAATGCGTTTGCAAGGTTTTACGAGACTCACAATGCTTCTTAATGTAGCGGCAATTCTCATTCATTTTCTTCTCTTTTTCTTTCTTTAAATCCTTTATTATGAAAATTTGTGTATTTTAAGGCGAGCAACTGATTACTGACACATAAGTTGCCATAGATTTTAAGGAATACGGATGAATAAAAAGGCGTACATTTTACTTTTTATAATATTTTATTTAAATTATTTAATATTTTTAGCAAAATTAATATTTAGTGTGTAATTGAATTATAGAGACTCCTAATCAGACTAATTGGAATCTGAGTCCAAACTGCTTTAATTGTGTTCTCCAAGTCTGTTAAATTTTCAAATTGTCGGCCATTTTCGTAAACCTTCCGAGTAAGCCATCCCCATAGGTTCTCGATAATATTAAGATCTGGGGATCGGGCAGGCCATGGTAAAACGCTTATACTTTCTGCTGAAAACTACTCGGAAACCTGTCGCGCGGTATGAATAGCTGCGTTATCTTGTTGGAATATCCAATTCGTTGTATCCATAACTTCGTCCATATCGGCAGCAGCACTTTGCAGTAGGGAAATGTAAGTTGCAGCAGTTTGTCTTCCACTCAACATCCTGAGTTGAACGGGTCCATTATAAGTTATTGCTTCCCAGACCATAATACCACCCTCTCGGCTGTGGTGCCTCGTTAAATATCGTTTTTCCTTCCTTACGTCATGGAAATAAAAGGCGTATTCATCGGGTCCGTCAATACAGAACCTTTTTTCATTCGAAAAAATAACGTTTTTCCACCGCCCTCCCCATCCAATATGATCAACTGCAAATTTTTTGCGATTATCCTTATGAGACGCAGTTAACTCAGGTTTTTTCCTTAATTTTACACGTTTTAAATTGGGAGACTGCTTTATTATTCGTCTTAGAGTCCACACACTTGCCGAAGTGCCTGCTTCTGCACCGATTTCACGTGCAGTTTTCGACGAATTGGAGGCGAGTCGCAAGAGTCTTCGCCGCTCCCTCTCAGTTGTTGCTGTTTTAACACATTTCTTAGAAATCGGCACACTACATCATGACTGCGACCTATTTTTCTCCCAATTGCCCATGCAGAATACCCTTCTGACTTTAAGGCTTTAATTTCGCCCTGTTCCTCAGAGCTTAATTTTTTCATGCGCCCCATTTTAACTGTTTTTAGTGTAATTACAACACTTTATTATTTTTTTCACTTTTAGATTAATTTCAACACAACGAAACACGAAAAACGACTGGTGTCAGTAATCAGTTGCTCCCCTTTAAATACACAAATTTTCTTTCTAAAGGATTTAAAGAAGGGAAAAGAGAAGAAAATGAATTAAAATTGCCGCTACATTAAGAAGCATTGTGAGCCTCATAAAACCTTGCAAACGAATTTTTCCTACCTGCGCACAGTTCTGAAAAATAATAAAAATTTATGGTGGACGTAACCTGTTGCTCGCTAGGTATATAAAAAATGTAAATATTTATAAACCAGTGTAATTTTTTCCTATATGAATATTTTGACCTAAATTATGAAATTTGGCCCTTGCTAGGCAAAAGAGATTTGACAATTGACAAAATTGAATTGATTGTCCAATTTCCCATATTAATTAGCTCAATCGTAGTTGGAGTATGTTATGTAACTACATTCTACTGCCACTTTGTACCTGGGTCATGCCATGTGATCTTAATATTGAAACTGAACAATGCCTTAACTGATTTTTCAATGTCAAAACGCTCAATACATTTATGAAATTAGAAACTAAATTCATTGTTGATATTATTATCTCCGTATCACTTTCATCCATTTCATTATTATTATAATGAGCACTATCATCTTTTTTTTTTTTCAGTACATATTTTATTGTAATTTACATTTTCATGGCTGATGGCACTTCTGCTCTGCACTTTGATTTACTTAAACTGAGGATTGATTTGCCACGTTTTAAAATATATAGGTACGTTTAACATTTCGAAAATAATTAGAAGTAATGTCATTTTAGCTTTTTGAGTAAAATTACAAGTCATATTATGTAGATGTGTTTTATTTATTTATTATTTCACAATAAGACTGCACATGAGGAAACGTTGGAAACATGTCTGTCACATTCACCAATTACGAAATAAACTTCTTGTTTCCGTTGGCTTTGAAGGCAGAATTATGTAATTTCAACTTTGAGGGAATCCAATTTGCCTTGAGGTTAACTTCTTTAGGAATTCTGATTTTGAGGGGAAACACAATCGAATAGGGATATATTCATGGAATATTTACATAAACTTGTCTTGAACTTGGAAATAATTCCAAGTTCAAAGTCAATACATTTCCTTACATTTGACTTCAAAGTTAAGTAAAATTTAGAAAAAAAAGTAAGGAAAATTGCCTCAGATTTAGAAAATTGTCTTTATTTATTTCCTTTCATTTTGCTTCATTCCTATGAGGTAAATTAATAAGGAGTTCCTACATTATTTTCTCTAATAATTAATTTTAAGGTTAAGATTATAGGAACTTTAAAGGCCTAATTTAGGAATTATTAAGTAATGTTTCCTTTTTAATTTACATCAAAGGAGAGTGACCTTTAAGGTTAAATTTTTAACTCTACACTGTAAAAAAAGTAAGACAATTCTCTAAATTTAAAACACGTTTTTTCCTAAAAATAAATCTAATTTTCTCTGATAGAAAGGGAAAATCAGTTTATTTTCCTAAAATCAATGCAACATTCAATGAATTTAGGTATTTGGCACTAGAAGGACTATATAGTACGTAACATTTCCGTAATGTTAAGCTTTCTCAGATTTAAGGAAGAGAACATTAAAAAAATTAGGTATTATCCACTGACTTATAACAGTGGACAGAGCGGCTTGCTATTTCATGTGGCACAAATATTGTGTTTCTATATATCACCGTTAGAGCACCCTTTAAAACGTTTACTACATAAAAAACATGTAAAACTCAATCAATCAAATGAAATTTTACACCTGTAATAGAATTAAATTAATAAAAAAAATTATTTTCTTGTGCCCAAGTGATATTTTAATCGCTTATAAGGAATTAAACTCATTCCGACTTTAATTTTAAAAAGTTATTCTTACCTGAATCCTGCGTATGGGCAAGAGAGACGGAGTATGGTAAACACTATCTTTACCTACCTTATTCTTTCTGCGGTGATTGCATCTGTAGCCAACATAAATACATTAAATGGCATAAAAAAACGTTCAGTAAGCAATATTTTGTGTTGGTAGCTCCAAGTCTGCCATAAGGCAAAAGAGAAAACTACAGGCCCCGAGGCGGGGGGGGGGGGCATAGAGGGGCAATGCCCTACTTTAAAATGGCAATGCCCTACCTTAAAAATTGCGAACTTATTCGGTATTCTGCGGCGCCGTCATAAAAGTCATCGCGGCGAATATGTATGATCGGCAAGATTGACCAGTCAGCTACTAATCGGTTATGTTTGCGTTGATTACCTCCAACCTCTTCCTGCCATGTATGAAGGTAAGACGATTGGTCGACTACTTGAACAGCTTTCGTCAGGACATTTGTCTGTTACTCCAGATAAAATGGAAAATTAAATGGTGATGATATTGCAAAAAGTGTTGACATCAAAGCCGTTATATTAAACATGAAAGTTCGATTGGCTAAGATATTAGCAAGAAGAATATTATGTGTTCTGCAACCGGCTGATGTGGCTTTACAGGGTCGAAGCACTGGATTGAAGAATGCCATATCGATAATAAAATGTGTCTAGGAAGAAATTGAGGTCAGAAGTGATGTCTGAGGCAATTTTGTTAGAAACTGAGAATACCATATTGTAGAAAAGAATCTCAAAATAGTTCCCAGAAGAGAAGAGACAAGTAAAGACAAGCCATCTGGAGGACTAGTGCTGTATTGTCCGTCACTTTCTCGTCAAAACACAGCAGCCATAGTTTAAACTCCGCCATTTAAAGCGGAATATTATGAAACTGTAGACATAATAACAGTTGAGATAAAAAGAAGGTTTGAAGACAATGTGGATCTACTAGATTCAATTTTGTGTTTTGATGAGCTGGACAAAGTTTTAGTCTGTTCAACATTTAAATATAAAGGGTTTTCCAATAAGAGGTGTTATTTTAATTAGCCCGCTATTTCGGTAGATGTCACTTTTGGAGCTGTCATTTTTTGACATTTGACAAGTAGAAACTACGCCATTAATAAAAATGGAACAATACACGATTCAATAACGCATTGAAATTATTAAAATTCACTATAAAAATGGTGAAAATGTGGCAGAGACGGTTCGTAAAACTCGAACATTTTTGGGTCGTCGTAAAGCACCTTGTCGGACCGCAATACAGAAATTGGTAGAAAAATTCGAGCTGTCAGGACAAGTTAGTGATGTGATGAATAAAACCCGTGCACGTCGCTCAAGAACAGCCGAGAATATTGCTGCTGTAGCCGAAAGTGTTGAAGAAAACCCAGGTTTGTCCATTCCTCGTCGTTCTTTGGAATTAGGCATTCCACAAACGTCATTACACCGTATTTTGCATAAAGATTTGGGTCTTAAGGCTTATAAAGTTCAGTTAACACAAGAACTCAAACCGGCCGATCATCAACAACGTCGAGTCTTTGCTGATTGGGTCCTTGAAATGAATTAAAATGATCCGGAATTCCATCGAAAACTCATCTTGAGTGATGAGGCCCATTTCCACCTCGATGGCTTCGTCAACAAGCAAAATTGTCGCATCTGGGGCTCGGAAAACCCAAGAGTTATTGTTGAAAAGCCTTTCTATCCTCAACGTGTGACTGTTTGGTGCGGTTTATGGTCCCGCGGGGTAATTGGACCTTACTTTTTCGAAAATGAGGCTGGAGCAAAAGTTACGGTGAATGGATTGCGCTATCCACAGATGATTAATGATTTTTTATGGCCGGAATTGGATGGTATTGATCTGGACAACGTTTACTTTCAACAAGATGGCGCTACGTGCCATACAAGCAACGAAACCATTAATCTTTTACGGGAAAAGTTTCCGGACCGTGTTATCTCTCGAAGAGGTGATCACAATTGACCACCGAGATCTTGTGACTTAACATCTTGAGACTTCTTCCTTTGGGCCACGTGAAAGAGAAGGTCTACGCCAACAGCCCAGCGTCGATTCAAGACCTCAAGGATGGAATTCGTGAGGCTATCGAGGACATAGGGCAGCCACTTTGCGATTTGGTTATGGAAAATTTCATGAAAAGGATATGGTCCTGTAGGCGTGGTCGTGGTGGTCATTTGGCTGATATTATTTTCCATTATTAACAGCATACCTTCTTCTTTATAATGATCATTTATCTCAAAAAATGGCATTTTTCTTTGAATATCAAAATAACACCTCTTATTGGAAAGCCCGTTATAATTATTGTAAGGAAATTAATGAGAACAATACAAACCTGTAATTGCAATTATTTTTCAAGTATTAAAATACCTTCCAAAGAGGAGACTACTATTGTGAAAAGGTACTTGAATGAGTTGAATGGTAGAGGAGATCAGACTGAAAGCATATTACAAGTTCTATACAGACAAAGGGAAATCTTCAGAGATACGTATGAACTATTTGCATCAGTCGCAACAATCGGATGTAGTACTGCTGTGTGCGACTCTACTTTTTCGACACTAATTGCTATCAATAAGCTTCAAAAAATGTCAATGGCTCACGAGATGAAGGCAGGTTTGGTGTTTCTTGCATTTAAATGGAAAAGATCAGACAAAATAGATATTGACGAAATGCTGTGAAAATTCCACAATATGGTAAATCGAAGATTGCAATTATATTGAATATTTTTACCATGTTGTGTTTTTTGTTTGGTCCATTTATTTCTTCTTATTGTAGGTACCTGTTTTAGTTCCCGTATAAAAAAATGTAAAAAAATGAGGGTTCTAGAAGCTTAGTTTTTCAAAAAATGTTCCTTCACTTGGACAAAGGAATCCTAAACGCACCGAATATTTGCGCCCTACTTCAAATTTCGAATGCCCTACCTTTAATTTGGTTCTAGCTACGGGCCTGGAAAACTATAAAACCTTGTGCCATTCTTTTCTATAGGAAAATGGCAATACGCACAGTCCATTGTTATAAGTCAGTGGTTATAATCCTATATTTTTTATGAAAAACTTACAAACATTCGTTAGTATAATTCAAACATTGTTTTTGAAAACAAGTCATATATTGATTTTTACTACATATTTTGTTTGAGCGTGCCCAGCTCCGCAGCACTTAAAGCAAAAATACAGTAAGAGCGACACAAAAATGTTGGCAATTTAGTTAGCGACAATGTCTCATTTAAAACACAGCAAACGTGACGCGAGTTACATATCCAACAACGGAAACAATTCAGACACTGTCCTTCAGCAACATTTCTCATGAAACCATTTAAATTCATTCCCATAGCTCCATATCCATACTTTTCTGGAAATACGTTACTTTTATTTTTATTTTCAAGTCAACTTGAAACTTTTGTTTGTCTGAAAATATGATTAGTTGTATTTTTGTAAAAGTTAGCAAGTAGAATAATTTTATCAGAAAAGTTAGTTCTCGGTACAATCTTGTAACACGAAGTACAAAATAAAGTCTTTATTTAAAAATTGAATCTTTCATTTTTTTTTTGTTTTTTTTTTTCTTTTATTAAATAATAATTATCTTAACTCGTGACCTTAGAATATATAGCAAACAGGAATGGATGAATCGTATATAATTCGTGTACATGAGCGTAATTTTTCAAGAGTAGCACATCATACATAGGAGTAAGTGAGATGCAAGGGACCAACATTGTCAAAACTGAGCCGTGATTGTCAAAAGTGCTTTTGTTTTGTGAACAGTACCGAGATTCAGTTAATTTGTGAGTGATTCACTTCAGTCACTTCTTTCACTCACTTCATTCACTCACTTTTGAAAATAAAATGATTCCTTTAAAAAAGTTAAGTGAGTATTTTCGAATATTAACTTCGAATGTCATTTTCACAGTGTTTTGGCTTTTTTGTGTGTGAAAATGAACACGGCTGCGAAATATTATCCTCTAAACATTTTATGCAGATAATAAGGAGGAATATACAATCATACCCCGGTTAACGTTGCCCCGAACAACGTTGTTTCGCTGCAACGTCGCGTCGGTCAGCTATTATAACCATACCCCACTGTAACGTCCTGTTGCTTCGATGTAACGTTTTTTTTAAACCGTTTTTTCTATACTATTGCTAAGCGGGCGGTGGTATTTGAAAATTTGTTTTTGTACATTAATTTTCATTTGTTTCCAATTGCTGAAGTTTGTTTTAATTATTGTTTGTGCAAGAATAATTTAGCTAGTTGTGTTTTGTGTCCTTCTTTTCATATTTAGTTGGACATATTTTGTTTAATTTATATATATTTTACTGTAACTATTCACGTCAGTATATTTTATATATGTATGTAAGTAGTCACTACTACTCAGTTTCATATTTTATTGACAGTATATCATGCCCAACAATAATGTTGCTAGTGCGAAGAAAATGAAAAGAAATCATTTAACTTTAAAGGTTAAACTAGATGTCATCAAACGGGTTGAAACTGGTGAACGAGTAGTGGATATAGCAAAACATCTTGGTATTCCACCAACATCTATAAAAACCATTATTAAAGATAAGGACAAATACAAAAAATATGTCATAGATGCAGTACCCATTGAATCAAAATCGATAAAATCTAGAAGCACTATCATGGTAAAAATGGAAAAACTTTTGTTGATATGGATTGAAGATCAGACTCAACGTAACATGCCTTTAAGTCAAATGTTAATTCAAGAAAAGGCTCTTCATATTTACGATGATTTAAAAAAAAAATAATGGGGGACACTTGCGAAGGACAAACGTTCAGTTCAAGCCGTGGTTGATTTGATAGATTCAAAAAAAGATCTGGTATTCACAATGTTAAATTGTTAGGGGAAGCAGCTAGTGCTGACAAAGAAGCTGCATTCGAGTATCTGAACAGATTTAAAGAGATAGTCGAAACAGGTGGTTACAGTCCCCAACAAGTATTTAATGTTGATGAAACTGGACTATTCTGGAAAAAAATGCCAACCAGGTCCTTTATTGCGCAAGATGAAAAGGTAATTTCTGGACATAAGCCTGCAAAAGATAGGCTTACTTTACTGCTTGGAGGTAATGCCACAGGTGATTTTAAGCTTAAACCAATGCTGGTTTATCACTCCCTAAATCCTAGGGCTCTGAAAGGGTGTATTAAGAACAGATTACCAGTATTTTGGAAGGCAAATAAGAAGGCTTGGGTTACTAAATCAATTTTCCAGGAATGGTTTGTTGAATATTTTTGTCCTACAGTCAAAACGTTTTGTACCAATAACAATCTGGCAAATAAAATATTACTGATACTAGATAATGCTCCTGGCCATCCAAAAGACTTAGATGAACTGTCTGAAGGTATGTTTAAAGTTGTATTTTTGCCCCCGAATACAACATCAATATTACAGCCTATGGATCAATGTGCAATTGCTAATTTTAAGCATTATTATCATAAGTTTTCATTTTCCCAAGCTCTAAATGCCACTGACGGTGACACTGGCATGAATCTCAAACATTTTTGGAAAGAGTTTAATATATTAAAAGCAATCAATTTAATTGAACAAGCATGGAATGCAGTTTCGCTAAATTCCATGCACGGTTCTTGGAAAAATTTATGGCCAGAATGCGCTGATGATTTCAGAAGCTTTGTAGAAACTACTGCTGATATTCAGCAGGAAATTGTGTCACTGGGAAGACGTCTGCGTTTTACCGATTTGGATCAAAATGATATTGTGGAGCTAGTTAAATCTCATAATACTGAATTAACAAATGAAGAACTAGTTGAATTGGATAAAAGCAATTTGGAGGATAAAGAATATGATACGGATGGAGCTGAGGCTAAAATTTTTAAAATGGAGGAACTTAAGGATGCATTAACATATCTTGAGAGAGCTAAAGATATATTTGAAAGGTGTGATCCAATATTAGAACGATGCTCCAAAGTAAACAGAGAAATTGATAGTGCGGTAAGATCTTATAGAGAGTTGTACGATAACAAAAAGAAGCCTTCAGTACAGGTTACATTGCATCAATATTTTAATAACGCGCCGAGGAACGTTGAACCAACGACTAGCCGTGGGTCATCCGCAAAAACTATTTTTAGTTATTCATGCGAATCGTCTGAAGAGAGCATGTAAGCTCAATAAATGTTTTTTTATTACTTTTAATTAATTTAATAAAAATTTTTAGTTTTTGAATTTTATATTCTTATATATTTTCCCTATAATAATAGTAGTCAAGTGTTTCTTCAAATGAATTTATTAATTTTTTAAGGTTTGAATGTACATACCTACTAGTACATACTATATATTTTGTATTTTTATATTTAATTAAACAAAAAATTGATTTTATTATAAAATCATTTTATTCTAATAAAGAATTAAAATCTAATGTTCACAATCTTTATTTTTTAAATCTCTAATAAATCCTCTAATATTTCTTAATTATGTAAATTGGTATATTAGCAGTATTTTTTCTATCAGGATATTTAATTGTCCCGTATAACGTTGTTTCGGTTAACGTCGCATTTTTCTGGAACCATTTAACAACGTAAACCGGGGTATGACATAACATATTCTAAGAATTAAATTTTTCAGCTCTTTTCTCCCGTGCATTGGCGTCCTTGTGCACTAACAAGCATCCCCTCTAATACATTGTAACTTTATTATAGTCCATCAATTAGAACTTTCTAGTATGCAAATGGCGAGTTACAATTTATTAGTGGTAAATAATTACTAAACGTACTTACCATTTCTAAAATAAAATCGCTGCTCGATGATTTCACTCCCAACTCACCGCAAAATTGAAGGTGAGTGAAGTGAGTGAGTGAATTTCTTAGCAGAATCAAATTTGCAGAAAAGTGACTCACTTGACTCACTTTTTGCCAATGTCGACGTAGCTGAATCTTGGTACAGGTTTATTCAATCTAAAATTCTTTTACGAAATTAAACAAAAGTATCGAATCAGTTTTTTTTTTCAAAACTATTTATCTTTGAAGTTTATTTAGTGCAAGGTTTTATAGTGCCACTAGAACCTGTTAAAACCTTCATAACAATTAAAAGTGCAGAAATGAAGTGTTCGGTCAGTGCTTGCAAATATAATTCAGATTATAAACTAAGAAAATCGCGTTTCAGGCAAGTGCACTATGTAAATTATTTTTTTTGTTAACCCATTCAGACCTGATGTACGCAATTGCGTAACTTACATTTATCGTACATTATTTAAAATTTGAAAAACCAACTACGATTGTTCTGCTCTATATTCTAGTGAATTTCACAATTCTACCCTACACCATTTGTTATATTTCTGTTAAAAAATAGTTAGTTTCGTGTGAACGTCAAAAGGGAATCGAAATCAAAGAGGTAAGAAGTTACAAACTTATTGTAATATAAATTGCATAATTGTTCTCTAAGAAATATAATACTAAGAGAGGCTATAGCTATAGTATTTGTTTATGATACAAATTATAAGTTATTTGATAATAACGTATTTGAATCAATAAATCGACACACTTAAATGTGTGTACGCATTTACGTACAGTCGGTCCTAACGTGTGCTTTTATCCTTTCAGATTGAAGCGTAATATTGTATTATTTTAAAATTTTTACAATGGCATCTAACGAGTTAGGAAAACTTGGAGGCCACCATACTTAGCACTATGAAATCGATTTCGATATTGAATCAGAGCCGATAATAGATGATAATGAAAATCAAATATATATATACATAATTCTATTCTTTCATTGCATAATTAATATAATCAGGAGTATACTGGGGATGTTACTATGGATAATGGATATATATCTAGATCCGGAAGAGAATATTGCAAGTGCAGCGATTTTGGAGGATCAAAGTGAAGAGAATCTTTCATAGAGAAAAAAACAATTATTGAATGACGAAAATGGGCAGTTGAAACTATTCCAATTAATTTTGAAGCTGAAACTGAGGTAACAATAAGTATGGAATCAGAATCAGAATATATTCATCGATATTTGAGGGAGGAAATATTTAACGAAATACTGCAAATTTCAAAACAAACAACTCTATATGAAAGCGTTGATTGGCTTGCATATCGCAGCTGGATACTTCCAATTTCCGCACATAAGGATGTTTTGGAATAAGAATTTTGGCAGTGGTAAGAGCAGTCGCCCGGCAAGCGGAAGGTCCCGGTTTCAAACCCCGGACGAGGCGATTGTTTTTGTTCTTCTTGTATTTATGAATTTGATTTAGAATCGTTAAAAATAAAAGTTCTTAAAATTCTTATTTATCCATCATGTTCTAGAAGTCTATGTCCAAGGACAGCTTGTTTGATATGAGAAATAATTTGCAAATGGTAAACTTAAACGTCCTAAGAATGACAAGTTTTATAGCGTTAGACCACTGACAAATATGATACGAGAAAGATGATTGAATTTAGAACTTCAGGAAAAATTGGCAATTGATGAGCAAATGGTCCCCATGAGTAGTCACTTGTCAATATTGCAATACGTAAAGGATAAAATCAATCCATGGGGTAGTATTTGTACTATGTGGGAAAATTGCAATTGTCTACGAATTTATTATGTATCAAGGGAGTGAGACGAAAATGTGAAAAAAAAAATCTGAAAACAAAGGCCATAAATTATATTGATAAATAAGATAAGACGATGTTTGTTTCTCGTACGCCTGGAAATAGCAGTGAATAGGAATTTCGGTGCAAGCTCAGCGGTTGTTCAGGGATATCACGAATTCACTGCATGAAATGCAATAAAACCAGAATTTATTACGCGAAATCTGGCTTATCACCATTCCTGTTTGCTATATATTCTAAGCTCGCAACAAGTATGTTTGACAGCTGTCACTATTTTATTCATTGTGAAAAAAATGACAACAAGCAAAAATTAAGAATAATTTTTAAGTATAGAATTATAGAATATGCGGGTTACTTAAAATTTCAAAGCATAAAGAAAAAAACGAAATTAATAAGGATCAAGAAAGGTTACGATTTCTTGAAACTTCGTTCAAAGTGATTTTCTCTATTAATTTCTCCTCAAAACCTATACTTTCTCAAACTAATTAAAAAAATTAATTTTATTTATTTACTAATACCTTTCAATTTTTTATGCTTCACAAAAATTAGCAAATCCTGATAACACGAATGTCAATATTATCAAACATCCACACAGAAATTTCAATTATGTTGGCGACAAATTTAGAGATTTTTCCAAACTTTTCGTTGGCAACTTGGGGTTACCATATGTTCCAATCTTTGACAACAAACAATTTACGGTTACATTGTTGTGTCGATTTCACTATATTTTGGCTTTAACTTCCACAATACCTATATATTTTAATGAAAAAAAAAACATGTATGGTAGGTAGTATATGGCGTATAGGAAATGAGCTTTTCGGATCATTCTTACGTTTTGCAAAGGTGTAGTACCTACTATTACTTTTACCTCTTCCCTAAATTTTAGGGAAAATAAAACAAAAAAAATTTGAAAATTTCCTACATTTTAGGGAATATTCCCTACATTTTAGAGCGGGGGGGGGGAACAAATGAAAATTTCCTATATTTTAGGTATTCTCTACAATTTGAGAATTCCCTACATTTTAGGGAAGAAACCTACCTGCATTTTAGGGATAAAAACCTAATCTACGTTTTCTCAGGTGAAGCTTTCCCTAATCTTAGCGAAAAATACCTAAGCTTTGTAGCACAAATTTTGCCACTCACTTTAGGAAAAAATTTGCTGTGTCGTTTACGTAATTTTAACACAAATTATTCAATCAGCCCTCGATAATAGGAAATGAAACCTCTTCTTTTATTTTAAAGGCAGGGAACGAGAGAGATCCCAAGCATGGAGGCCAGAGCGGCCCATTGTACTTTCCTGCTAGAAGCCCTATCACCAAAACCTTCTTAATGAAGCACGTCAGGTCTTGATAAGAAAGAAGTTTCAACTGCTCTACGGAGAGGAGCGCAGAACCTAGAGAATCCAGCCTATTTCGGATAAGCACATAAAAAGTGTTCGGTATTCTCCTTCCACACAGGACAGACACTCAGGGACCAGTGGCCAGTGATGATGCCAACCACAATTCTACATTGTTTTCTTTCTAGCCCCATGAAAGAATCAGAGATATTCCTATTGGGCTCATCAAGAAACAGTTTTGTGTACCTGCAAGTACTCATAGGTTCTTCCATCTCTGCTGATGGTTTCTATAATGAATATCTGCTTTAATGAGAGACCCGGTACTCGAGATGGCAACGCCTACGGCGGGTCCCGGTCCGAGGAACAGAGAATCAGAGCTAGCCTTAGGTCAAATATCAGCCCTTTCATTCTTCATGATCCCCATGTGAACAGGAACCCGTTGAAGGGACACCTTATTGTGGATATAGAACTTATCCTCAGATGACCTGTAGTCCCCCAATAACTTAGAAGTTATCCGAGGGCCACTCAGAGCCATCAAGGCTGCCTGACTATCAGAAAGGATAGCAATTTCCCTTGATCTTCATAACAAGGGCTATCTTCGCTGGCATTGCGATGGCGAAGACTTCAGCCTGGAAAGCAGTGGTGCGTCTTTCAAGTGAGTAGGGTAGAGGGGGGCTTAAAGTGCCAGGGGTAAGAAGTTCCACCTTTAATAGCTCGTCCATGCAAAGAATACGTTTGGCATGGGCTAATATTCGCTATATAGCCAGTCGCTGCCAGGAATTAGGTAAGAGCGCTCGTCTCACAGTGCTATTTATTTGGCAAAAAGTAAAGAAAATTGTGTCCGACATCTTAGTTTCTTCCTGAATGTAATCATCATATTTAAGAGAAGTAAGTACCTTTGTATTGTTATTTTCTACTTACAACTGCAAAATTTGTTGTTGTCATTGTTTTCTATCTAAAAACATATTCTTGTACCGTACGGAGTAAAAAGTACCGCGGTGGCAAATTTTACAGTATCTTGCCATATTATTAGACCCATTAACATTTTCAGTTTTAAGTCATGATAACTTGAAATGCTTGCAATATTTGGTCTTTGTTTTTTTTAATTAATCACTTTCTCTGTCCCTAGGAAATAAAATAAAACACCTAACTTATTTAAAAGTATTGATTAGACTAAAAAAACAACAGACATAGGACGAGGCATGCTGACGCAATTTCTTCTTTTATTAGGAAAATATGAGTTAATCATGTTTTAAGCATTGTTAGCTTATATGAAAAATTTATTGATCATATTTTTATGGTTTTTAGATACATAACAGTTATAACATGCAATTATTTAAAATAAACCCACCATGTACATATATTATTCCTCTTAGCAGGAATTTTTTTACCGTTATACGAGTTGCTATGCAACAATGTTAGCATTAAAGTATATTGCCAACAAAACAAAGAATGAAAAACAAATGAAAAACAAACAAATAACCCATGAAAGCAGTTGTAAGATATCAAATCCAAAGTAAAACGAATGATTTGTTGACAATAGTTCTAATAAATTGGCAAGGAACTGTAGATATAAGGCTAGTAACAAAGACTAAAGGTTTAAATATTAACAACAACCTGAATTGCAATGCGGCTGCAAAGATTTTTCTAAAACGTAATAAAATATAATATATTAAAAAAAACTTTTAAATAAATAACTTTTGTAAATAAAATGCACTAAAAAGTAAGAAGTAATTTTTTTCTTTCTCAGAGCATTTTATTTACAAAAGTTATTTATTTTAAAGGTTTTTTTAATATATTTTATGTTCTACTTTTTAGTCATACTCTCGAAACTCGACTCTCGAATCTCGAATCTCAAAATACGACTCTCGAAATTCGACTCTCGAAAATCTACACTCGAAATCTACTCTCGAAACTCGACTCTCGACCCATATCACATACGGCAAAAATTGGACAGCCCCAAGGGTGGTAGTTACTACCTCCAACCCAAAACCAACAACACGTAAGAAAATTTCACCCCCTCGTAAAGCTTCATACTCACTCAATGTAAATCAAAAAACCCCATGTAAGTTCATCCACGTATACTACAGTAATACTCTTTCTTTCGTTACGAACGGCACAGTCAAGGGGTGGTAGTTACCACCCCTACCCCAAGACCACCAACACGTAAGAACATTCACCTATTCTAAATAAAAAAACCCCATATAAATCTATCCACGTTTACTACCCTAAAAATCTTTCGTCACGAACGGCACTCAGGTGATCAGGCGCTCAGATACAAACTTTCTGAGTCAGGGGTCTGTGAGTTGATAGAAAGCTATTAAATATAAAAATAACATTTTAAAGTGATGCAATTAAAATAAACGTAGACTATCATATTAAATTAGAATGCTCGTTTGTGCTGAATATTTATAATTATTTTCAAGCTATGAATAAATATCGATAACAACGAACTAGATCCCGCACATTTTTACTCTTTTTTACGCATAAAGTCTTGAGATATTTGAGGTGGTTCATGGTGCCCCAACAGGTGCAACTTATTACCCCGCAATAGGGGTTAAAAGTACCGAACAACTTTGTTATGGTCGTAGCGTTTTGCATATAGCAATATGCTACCTTGATAAGATTGCAGCGTGTATGCCGGCGGCTGTCAATCAGAATATTCGAATGCACCCAGACCGAGAGAAGTGTGTTTCCTTGAGCTCGGTGTGACATGCTGATGAGAAAAGGAAAAGAAGAAGAAGACAATCTTCTCTGTCATTTGTAATTCATTGAACAGCTACATCAGTGAGGGAACAAAAATAAAGTTCGCATACTGATCTATTTTCAAATAATCTAGTTATTTTGCAACCACCCCGCACCAGGAAAGAAATCATCGGACCACTGGCAACAGAAAAGTTCCTCGCGGTCATTGTAAGGGTTCTCTTGTGTAGAAAAGCAGGAAGATATAGTGAAGAAAATTTTGGCGGAGCACACAAAAAAAAAGCGGATGTAAATATTGCGACGGGTAAAAATTAAAATAAAGGTAATTGTGAAGTTTTGAGACAAGGTTCCCAAATTGAAGGATCGATTTTCCTGGATTTTTCCAGAAGGTATTACAGATGTCTTGGAAGGCCTCTGTTGTGACAATAAAGGAAAGAAAAGCGTTTCTTCCTGAGATTCTTAAGATCCAGGAATCTCTGTAAAGGAAAGGAAAAGCATTTCTGTGGAGAGAATTATATCCAAACTTGGGCATCACGTTTGTGATTTGATTGTCGCTGACACAGAGATATCGTCGCTTACACAGGGGTATATTTTCTTGCGGCATAATACGTAGCCGAGTGCAGAGACTCTAATTACACCCAAACGCGTCTTGGCGTTGTCATAGGATCCCGGGTAGAGTTTCAGCAGCTATTTTAGCTTTAGTAGTCGCCCATTGGCACACACCCGTCGATTGGAAAAAGGCGAACTGGGCAGTACCTGGCATAGGTGCCCCAAAAGGAAGACCCTAGTGTCGGCCACTCATCCCAGCAATTGGTATCCAGCAGGGTCGTGTTAGAGAAATAAGTTTTTTTGAGTTTGGCTTAAAAAAAGTTTTGATCGCATTAGTGTTGTACTCGCGGCATAAGATAAGGCATAGGATAGCATAGTTAGCAGACTCATCCTACAGAGGTGTTGGCAATTTAGGCCGAAATAAGTTTAATTTTTGCAATTTAACAGTGGCTTCATGGAGCATCTTACCTTTGGAGACGCCTCTACGGGGGATTCCCATCAGCAAAGTACGTAAATGATGAACAAAATTTTTTTTACTTTGTATATTTGCCACAAGATATCTTAGCAGAATTCGAATGATGAACAAGTTTTTGTCAATTTACCACACTAATATTGTAGTCGCATTTATAGATTACATTCGGAAATCGACGAGTTTTGGCGATTTGCTATGCTAATATAATAAGTACTACTTACTTACTACTATAGGGTTTGTATTTAAGTACTATAGGATGATTTTGAGAATTTTTTCTTTAACTTTTCAGTTTAGTCGCCGTACTCTTATAGAGTTTATATATATATATACATAGATAACTATATTATGAATTTGTCTTTAGACAGATTTGTCTAGTCGCACTAGTAGTATCATAGTCGTATTCAAGCATTATATACATAAATCGGAGAATTTTTTATTAGCATTTTTGTCTATCTGCCATATTACTGTATCCTTAGTATGTATAGGTATCACATATAGCATATAAGAAGCATGGACTCGAAGATCCCTGTTCGCGATTAGAATTATACAACATTTGCGCCTTGAAAGCGTTTAGATTATACAGGGAACTCACTATGTTTAGATTTAATATTGTTCAAGAGGTTTGCATTGGACATAAGCTTGCACTATCTGTATAAAGGGCCAACATGAGTTCACTAATATTAAGGTAGAAACTTGAAGAAAGATGCATTCATTGGCTTATACTCCTTGACTGCAGTGATGTATGCGTTAGGATTACATTTCTACTTCTGAATAAAGAATATTTTTATAACGTTATGGCCCAGTAAAATTACTGATCTCTCCTTCACAATCCTGGAGCCCTCTCGCATGAAGGTCGTATAGGTCCGCTCTGCTCTCTTTACAGGTCAACAAGGGACACTGAAACTAATTTGCAGCCCTCAGTGTCGTATGGGTGGTTGGGGCATGCAGTGAAGGCATACCATCTGCGCCTTTAACATGGATGTAGGTAAGTGACGTAAAGGTCCCTTCAGGACTGAATGTGTGCCGGCTTTTTGTTGGATAGGCATGAAATTTTTTTTTTTTTATTATGGCTGACGGCAGCGGCAGGTTTTTCGTGGAACCTCCCCACACTCTCCACCAATAGCCGAGGCGAGCTATCGTGCCGCCCAATACGACGGACTTCTGAACCCATAGCTAAACGAGAAAAAATCTAATTACAAGAATTGGAAAATTTTTTCAGACCATACTTAACACTTCAGTCTTCTTTCCGGAATCTAAAAGCTGCTTTGCTGATATCATACTTTCAATTTTGTTTATACTTATACAGTCAAGCTATCTATTAAAATTAAGTGTGTAAGCCTACTAAAAATCCCGTTAAATTCTCAAATTGTACCTTTGTCTCATATGAAATTAATTCAAAAATTGTACACATGTGGTTGGCAACCCTTTGTTCCTCATCATCCATCAATCCTACCTCGAATGTAGACAGATTATAAGACAGTAGGCAAAAGAACAAAGTTACCAGAAAATTATTATTATGCCAGCCGAAGTTAAAGCCCTTGAATCTGAGTAAAAAAAACGGATAAATCCATTCAACCTGAACGGCAGTTTGCCAGAATTCCTACCCACAGTTTTTTTGAAACTGTCTCAAATTTTAGTAGTTTTAGCCGAGAAGATTCATATTGAAAAGCGGCAAAAATAAAAAACTAATATCTAACATAATTTAAATTTTTAATTTGTTATCCTTATGTTAATAATAGCGTAGACAGACTTGCAATTTCATTATTGTATTTACATATTGTATTTACATATTTACACTCAGTAGTTAGTACATTGGAACTCAATATTGAAATTGCAAAAAAAGTACGCGGTATACGAGTTTATTGCAATATGACCCTAGTTATAAACCATAATCATTTAATACACGAACCTTTTAGAACGGAATTTAATACAACTTTTTCTGACATTTAATATTTGACACTTATAAAATTGAAGTGTCTATTTCGTTTTTATTTTTCATATAGACAAGTATTTTTACAATATTTGCTCGCGTTTTGTACATGCGCGGAACTTTCTTAAGTCAAATGACATATTTAGTGATAAATCAAATGTAAGCTCTCTAATTAAATTCTTAGTATCGTAAAATGCAAGTGTGTCTCTGAAATTTTATATTGCAATTCACATAATTGCATTATCAATATATAAATATGAAAATTACAAGTCTGTCTCTAGTATAAAATAAACTGTATTTGTAATGATACGATTTTTTACTTTCCTTTTATTTTAAAACAGTTTGACATTCAAACGACATTTAAGATCTATAACGGATCTTACTTTTCGTTTGAATTTCAAATTCTTTTTATTTAACAATCATTTATTTCAAATTCAAATTGTTTTTAACAATTCTGATTCTACATAGGTCTAGGGTATGCAGTATCTATAAATAGGTCATCTATCATATAACTGTAATAAAATTTGTCCCAAATAAAGATCGTTGTTAGAGGGGGCGGTAACTAACGTCTTTGCCCCCCTTCAAAAGTTTTCTAGATCCGGCACTGCATGCTGGTAGTCTGGACTTTACGTCCAAGCCAATCACTCATCACTGTTACATAACAACTTGTACATTTAAAATCAATTAATAACATAAAATAATTAAATTTGTTACACATTTTTTTTTTAGTATTGGTACATGAAACCCTAAAGTTTGTATGTTTAAATTATCATATAAGTTAACCTTAAAGTTTATTATATGTATATTGATGACATTTCAAAAAATGGCACTTCAAGCCCCGCCCTACCCTACTCCATCCCAATGTCAGGTTCAATGAAAATTTTTACAGCGGACCGAGGAATGCTCAATAAGGCACTTCGCTCAGTCCACGAATTCCTTACAGGAAAACTCAGAGAATAGCGACGCCCGAAACGAAGCTGTGGAACCATCGTATCAAATGGCATGCTAGTCAGAGGGCTTTCCAGATCACCTCCAATATTACTTGGAACACAAAAATTGAACTTGCACCATACAAAAAATTATATACGGGCATTCATCTAGAGGGTATTATAAGAATGTTGGTCTTATTAGACCAATTCTAGCTATTTTACTTGTTCTTTTTCATTTCGACCGGTTTGTTTTTTACGCACATAATTCATTATGTATATGTACTTAAGAAACGTAATTGTGTTTCATTAGTGTATATATCTACAAGCATTTAACCTGAACCAGTTGAGGTCAGGAAATAAAGAACGTTTAATTTATATATGAAATTCATTAACATACTCCTAATATTAGAGCTCTCAAATTGCCCAATTTCCATCACTCATCCTGAAGTACCAAGTACCTTAATATTAACCGATATTACTCCCCTCATACCTCCTTGGTTCTTTCTTAATTAACATGAACATGCCACAAACAAGTCAACAACATAATTGAAAACCTCAGCGGAGCTTTATGTGCGTAGTGATGACAAAACTTAGATGACATAAACCCTGTTAGCTTAGCATAAATTTCACCCATCCTCAAAAAAGGCGAAAAAACTATAGATATAACATAAATAAACAAAATCGCTATAAATAAAAGGACTAACTATACCTAGAGTGTTTGGATAGTTATTGATTTACACAACACGGGTATAATGCCATCATAAGTTCCATTTATTTATTATTAAAGGATATTTTCATCATGAAACACTCTTTAATAATTATACCTCGTCCCTCCTTCACCATTTTGTACCTAATTTATCATTAACCCCTGCCGGTGAGATATTTCAAGTCAATTAATAATCAACGCTGCGCGTACATACATTATCATTTACGTACATATTAGCCCACGCAAAAGTTATTATGAATAACGTAGAATGACAAGGGAACTTTAGATGTCACAATTTCCAGATTACAGGTATTATACGGTAGTGTAGTAGGTAACTCTAGTAACTAGGTACGTCATAATATGTAAATCATGAATAAACTCAACGCCGAATAGGAAAAATTTATAACGAACTGCCAGATCTGTAGAAGAATACCGACGATGGAATTGGGTCATTCCAATTACAAGAGCTTTTTTATATAAACTTTCCGCTTTAAAAAATGTTCTTTTTTTCTGGTTTTATGTTTCACATGATCCTGATACATTTATGTATGTACAATGATTAAAAAAATTTTCTTTTGGATAGAATACACACAAAATTATCCCGAAAGATTTCCTTGATTCAAATCACCATCGATCAAAACAATTCTCTATTGGTATGGTAAGTCCTGTCAGCACACATGCCATTACCATCTATACCACACCATAATAGACCATACCCCAACAAGCCCCCAACATAACTCAACTGAACGAACAAAACCCAATTGACGTAGTCCTTTCTCCTACCTAATACAACAGGAGGCATTTGGATTGGAAGCATTTCTTCTTGACAATAGTATTAGATATAGGGGCCCCCATTCCTAATGACATGTCCTTAATAAAAGGATATAGATTAAAAGGAAGAAAATGTCCAAACCGGGCATAGTAGAATAAAATCTCATCTAAACTTAATCCCAAAATAAAGCAAATTAGTTCAACTCAGCTCATCTGATTATTATTTCCCTTGGGGCAAAGATGTTAATTTTGGATGTGCAAAATTGGATAATTATCCGGGTCAATTAAGCTTATCAAAATTCCTAAGAATATGATTGTAAATTTTAGTGACAATGGTCGGAAATAAAAAGAAACACTTTCTCATATGCAAATAAGTCTGTGAATATATCTAGGTAAAATAAAGTAATAATGTCTCTTACCTTTTTATTTATTTTTATTTTTTATTCTGTTTTTGTGTAGGTAATCAATTCAGGCCAGACCCAGAGACCAGATGAATCCGTATTATTCCGAAGACAAAGTACTTTTAATTTACGCTTAATTAAAGTGCGCTAAAGCAGAAATTTCTTCACCTCAGGACTTATTTTAACAACAATTAAACAGCAGCAGTAGTCATTTCATTATTAAAAACACGCCCGAACAACGAACATTTATCTGAAGCAAACCGTGCCCGTGTGTCCGAAATCAAGCAAACGAAAATTATATGATTATCAACAATATTCTCGTAATTATTATGATATATAGATGAACTGGGTATGTGCTCATATAATTATAAAGCTATTTGATATGATTGCTAATAATGTGCTCTATATTACCATCGCACTATAAATAAATAGGAATATACATATGCAAATATATACAACCGGTGCAACAAGCAGTACACTCTTGTTATCGCACGATATTTTATTACAAGAAAAGCTTTCGCCAGCCACTCGGCGCAATTTTTCAGACTAAACTGATGATGAAAAATAAAAACATCTCGTCGGTCCTCAGGTTGAATAAATTTTGCAGAACTGCTGCTGTGGTGTGCTATGATATCTGTACGCTGCTATATATATGCTGTCATGAAAGTTTTGTATAAGCTTTTTCCCAGAAATTTCATCAGGGATACATACATATATATATAATATATATATAACTACGTATGTACACATATACTATATACTTTCTCTGAAACAAAAAGCTTTTAGAACCCGCGACACTGGCGCCAATAGTTGGGGGGACTCTCCCGTTGGAATGGCCCCCATTCGGCGAAAAAGAAAATCGTATGGTGCGCGACACTAGCGCCAATTCGGGAAAAGGGAAAAGCAAATGGTTTTTGTCTTGGCTATCTTGAATTTATTTATGACAAAAATTTATTATAATCATGTACGGAAGTGTACCTTTACCATAGGGTAGTCATATATTTAATTTTTTGAAGTAAGGTTGTAGGCGCTTTAACTATTTTTCTGTTAGGTATCTTCAATCTACCAGATTATTATCTATCTTCTAGCATATCTTAATCTTATCTTATCTTATCAGAATGAGTCGACGTGGAAAGGTTAACTTTTCATGAAAATTGCAAATGCAAGTTCAAAAATGGATGAAATCGGGTGACCTATTTTTGGTGTTACCATTGGAAAACTTTAGGTCTTCACTATATATTTGGAAACTGCGTCACGCGTTGACCAATCGGGCAACTCCTTTCTTGGGTTGTTATGGAACTATGTTGAGTGATTAGCTTGGACGGGAAGTCCAGACTGCCAGCATGAGCTGACAGAATAATCGGCGGACAGCGTTGACTGCAGGGCGGCACGCTAGCTCGCCTCGGCTATTGGCGGAAAGTGTGGGGAGGTTCCACGAAAAACCTGCAGCTGCCACCTGCCATAATTAAAAAAATATTCGTGCCTATTCACCAAAACGCCAGCACAAATTCAGTCCTGAAGGGACCTTTACGTCACTTACCTACATCCAACATTAGAGGTGCAGATGGTATGCCTTCACTGCATGCACCAACCACCCAACTGACTATGAGGGCAGATATTTTCAGAGTCCCTTGTAGACCTGTAAAGAGAGACTAACGAGCGGACCTAGTCGACCTTCATGTGAGAGGGCTCCGAGATAGTGAAAGGAGAATAAAAAGTATTTATAGCATAATTACGTTACAATCGTTCATTTCTCTTTAAAGAACATAGTATTATTATTTTAAATATTACTGTTAAACTCTCTTAAGTATTTTTATGTATAACATATAGGTATATATACGAACCTACCTACCTATATTATATAATATCTAAATTGTTATCTTAGTTTTTTCTCATTTCTTCTTAATTTTGCAATAATCTTTCTCTTTCAGTTTTGTGCCTACGCAGGAGTTTTACGAAATTATCAAATAAGAGTAACATATGTGCGTGTTTAAAAGTTGAGAAAAATAATGGTCTTTGATCTATAAACTTTCCTATCTTGTTATATTATTCTGAGAGGAACCTTTACTAGTTTTTATTAATAAAATGTATTGTTTCTTTATATGGCCAATTTAGCTAGTGAATATGTAATCAATTCTTCTTATGATTTAATTAATAAGGAAATTCTAAGAATTAAGTGAAAAACACTGGAAACAAAACAAGAGTAAATAAAAAAATACAAATAGCTTCCCTTATACAGATAATGGGAACAGTTTAAATCAGATCTCTATGAGTTCAGATCTACTATTGCGTGAAATAGGCCAATTATTTATCCAATTGTATTTTTATTATTTTATTGTTAGCTACCCTATAGTAAAGACTGTCCCATATGAAAAGTGAACGCACTCTTTCCTTTGTTATTTCACTATTATCTAACAGATTATGATCGAACATGCCACGACTTGTTTGTCACAGTTCATTCTTTTGATATGCATAGCAGTCAGAAAATTAATTATTTCCACACGAAGTACAAATCCCGAATTGTCCATTGAGAAGTTATCTAAAAGGCTTAAAATTGCTAAAAGTACCATTTACAAGGTTTTAAAAAATTATGCTGAAAGGATGACTAGTCAGAGGAAACATGGAACTGGTGCGAAAAAAGGCTCGAAGGACATAGGAAAAGAGAAAAAGGTAAAAAACATCTACAAGAGGAACCCCAACATTTCCATCAGAGATGTGGCTATAGAAGTGGGAATATTGAAGTCAACAGCACACAGGATGAAAAAAAGGACAAATTTAAAATCATTTAAAGTTTTATGTGCGCCCGACAGAAGTGAAGAAAAAGAAAAAATCTGTAAAACGCGTACAAGAAAACTTAACCCCGATTTTTTGACAAAGTATTCTTGCTGTATTCTCGACGACGAAACATACTGGAAAGGAGACTTCAAGCAACTTCCTGGACAAACCTTTTACGTTTCCACTCATCGAGGAGGAGTCCCTAAGCAGTTCGAAGGATGTTCAAGTTTCCTTCAAAATTTCTAATTTGCCTTTCATTACAAAAGGGAGTATAAACAGCGATGTCTACATCGAGGAAGGCTTGAAAAAAAGACTGCTCCCTTTCATAAGGTCACATAGAGTTCCTGTTTTATTTTGGCCTGATTTGGCAACGTGCCACTACAGTAAAAGGACCTTGGAATTTTATGAGGCAAATTCAAAAAATGTTGTTCCAAAATACGCCAACTCGCCTAATTGCCCGGAGTTACGTCCTATTGAAAAATACTTGGCGCATATGTAGCAAAAATTGAAGAGAATAAATAAACAGACCAGAAACATGGAGGATTTCAAAAAACGGTACATCCGTGTTATGCAGCAGCTGAATTCAACTTATGTAACAAATTTGATGACAGGCCTAAAAAAAAAAAGTGCGGCAATTTTACCGTTACGAAAATATGAGCAAATAATAATGATTTACAGTTAGACTATATTGTCATATTCGTATTAATAAAATAAAATTTCTAAAATATTTTAAAAGTCAAGAGTTATTAAATTTTTTCTGCGTCCACTTTTCATCTGGGACAGTCTTTAATATATATTTTTTTTTTATATAAATTCATGCTATGTTTTTTTCAAATAACTCTTGTTAGAGTTCCAGTTTCTCTCGATAAAGTGATTTCTTTCACATATTTGTTTTTCTTTCTCTATTCTATTACAATTCTCAAATTTTTAGTTGTATTCAGTCATCTGTTTTTCTCCACTAGAATTTGGAGAATAATTGTATCTACATTTCGGAAAACTCCCGATACGTAATTTGTTTATATCTATTATTTTAATGGAACTAAGATAAAAAATTCTTGTTTGATTTGAAACTTTAAGTTCTCCCGATATTAATAGTTCTGATTTAATAATCCAAATTTAAAATCTCATGTAAATGTGAATATTTTTTTTTTTAATATTATTCAAATACATACAAATTTTTTCCGAATCACTTACTGCAAATGCTGGCATTCCAGAATTTACCTCGTCGTCAGATCCTTGGCGATCATACCGGAAAGTAAACTGCTTGAATCGACTTCGGAATTACTAACTATTGCCTGTAATTTGTAACACGCACCGAAAGGTGGGTAAAATGTGCCTGTATAGCGTTGGTGTAACTGGTAAATTAAAATATCGTACGGCATCTTTTTGAATAAAGAAAAGTTGCCAAGCATTTTTTCCTGCCCGAAAAGGTGGCGAATTTTTTGCGGGGTAGATGAAAATGATTCTATTAATTGAAAATAGATCAGTATGAGGACTGAAAAATATTCTAAATCTACTTACAGGATTTATTTCCTCGCCGATGTTTACGAAATCTTTTTTTGCTCTATTCACTCTGCGCTGTTGCTGACTGGACGATTTGACAGGAAGAGAATATTGTCTTCTTCTTCTCCATCAACGACAAGCAAGAATTCTCCGTGCTAGGGTGCGCGCGGACTGTCGGT
The DNA here is from genome assembly GCA_963924295.1 of Dioctria rufipes. Taxonomy (NCBI): domain Eukaryota; kingdom Metazoa; phylum Arthropoda; class Insecta; order Diptera; family Asilidae; genus Dioctria; species Dioctria rufipes. Next base: position 60,323,672 of record OZ002742.1, read on the forward strand.
ATGGCAGCCACCCGTCATACGTGCTTCAGTAATTTTCCGTGTAGCATATTGCTATATGCAATACGCTACGACCAAAACAAGGTTGCCATGCAAAAATTTCATATTTTACTCTATATTTGAGTACTGCGTCTACGCAGAAAACTACACTCTCCTTTGTACGCACACACATAACACACACACACATACACACACACACACACACACACACACAGAGGCGGAGTGAAACCGTAGAATACGGAATTGCGCGACCTAGTCAAATAAATTCATAGTCTAAGTAGTGTTTGTGTAAGTGACGCTAGTGAGAGCTCCAGATGGCCGAACCAAACTTAAATAATACATAAGATCATTCCACGTTCCACGGAAATTCGACCAATGTTCTGAACCGGCTATGGCTATCACAGATTTTGATAAAATTTCGCAAGAAGGCTGTCTTTTATTAGAACAACATTTGTGTGAATTATTTTCTACAATGACATATTTTTGGTGGAGATAACGGTATTTGAATCTTTAAGAAAATAGAAAATTTTACTTGCTGGAGGAACTTCAAAAATTCATATCTCAAGTTGTACTCATCACAGCTCTATGAAATAAGTTTTATTGTTTTAAGGAAACCTTACGGTATTTGCGAAAAATAAAACTAGGTTCGTTGTTATAAGTTCTTATTTAAGGATGAAAAATATATCCTTTATTCTTGAATATCTGAAAAAGCGATTCTTCTATTTTTTTATATTTTTTTATTTTAATACTTTATAGAAATTGAAGTAAAACTGGAATTCCTTACAGTTTAGATGGAATTAATTTTTAAAGATTCGTACTTCAAGAATTTTTAGTATAAATGTAATTTGAAAGATTTTTGCTGGATATTCGTTTTATAAAATTTAAAGATTTGCCAGGTAGGGAAGCAGGAATACAAGTATAAAATAAAATAAGGACCGAAATATTATTTGTTTTTTTTTTTTAGAATAACAATGATATCCTTTATTCTATAAAACCTCAAAATGTGGGCATTGTTTATACGCTAGATGAAATCACTAGTGTTACCCTTGATAAATTCGCTAGAGTTTGTGAAAATATTATTTGTGGTTTCATTTTATTTTATTAGAAAAAGTTTATTTGATTTGTGTAAATAGAAGTAACAGTTATTTTTAAAAATGAAAGTTCGTTTCAAAAGTTTCATATTTTACAATCCATTTTCAAAGCCTGGTCATTCTAATTATCGAAGAAATTTGAGGGAGGTTCTTTCGTGGATGGTGAGGAGTATTTATTCGTTGCAATTGGGATCAAAAATTTGCCCGCAGTGTAGATTGTGCGTGCACGAACTCTAGTGCACCCACTTCTGACGACTTCGAAGAAGCACAAGAAACACAGAATATGAAGCCAGCTGACGAGGTGTCTTTCGACAGGGAGTCAGCACTTAATTTCTTACAGGAATGTATCAGTTTCTTGGGAGAACCAAAAATTGAGAGTTCTTTTGGAAAATATTTCATATTTATGATCCTTGAATCCTTCCGCTTCTTTTGAGCCATCTCCAGTCAAAATCAATTAAAAAATTGAGCTAATTTTTTTTAAATCTGTATTTGTTTCGGCATTAAAAAAAATCTATTCTAATCGATGATGAGAATAATTAAGATCGATGAATGGTGCCCTAAGTAAAAGTCTGAAAAAGCTGAGAATTCAAGTTAAGAAAAAGTAAATGTCTCCTAACTCCTGAGTATACCGAAGATAAAATAATAAAGATAAAAATATAAAATAAATAAAGATGATTTTTGCGCAGGATTCTTTGAAATGTTTTAAAAAAAAATTGCTTAATTTTAGATAATAAAAATGATTACACCCCAAGAAATTATGTTTTTTTATATAAAGGACACATTTCGGCTTCGATCTAAAATATAAATTTATATAGAAATTTTGAGAATTTCTCAAATTTTCACGTATATACTTATTTCAAATTATTGAGAATCATTTATCCTGTATGCTACTCATCTGCCGTTAAGGATTCCGACCACGGATTAGGTGAAAGTGGTGTTATAAATTTATTATCGAAGGTGGAGGAGGGATGCATTCGACAACTTTTTCACGTCGCAAAAATTATTGTGTCGACGGTGCTGACAAATAAACGTCAAATTTTGGGTAAAGTAATTTTTAGATTATACATAATATCAATTCAGGATAGGCAGGATGGACTTTAAATATATTTAAATTTAATCCATATTTGCTTATGGTAACCGAATAATATTCAAATAGACGGACGCAAGAGTAATTAAAAGTGTTGGTCTTATTAATAAGATTTGTCTTATAAGTTAACACAAAATATTTCTTTTTTCAATAACTATGACACTAACGAAAACAGCTTCTGTTTTCCTGTTATCTAACCCTAATAATATTATAATATCAAAATTAGAAACCTAGAATAACAAATAACAGGGGAGGGGGGCAGTATTTTTCGCACATTTTGGGCTATATCTTTATAACCAATTCTCCAAAAAATTCGAATTTTTTTATTGCAATCCTTGAAAGTAGCCCTTTCAAACGATACCCCCACAAAGATGTCAAAAACGTCTATGACTGACAGACAGACAGACAACAACAAATAATTTTTTTTCTGGAATCCCAACGATAATAAAAAATAATATATTTGATAAACTTTGACAAAAAAAAATAAAAAATTTCTGGATGCCCAACCAACCCCGTTGGCTGTCGATATATGTGCGCGTCATGAAGACCTACCTAACATTTTGTCAAATTTCAAATTCCTACGTTATGTAGATTTCAAGAAAAACGTCTATGACAGACAGCAGATGGACGCACGAGAGATCCTATAAGGATCCCATTTTATCCTTTTGTTGTACAGAACACTAAAAAGTGATTTATAATTAGTAATAGTCAAAAACTATAGTGAAATTTTCTTTTGTGGAAGAGATTTTATATAATCGAAATTCCGGAGTCTTGAATATATGCCCTGTACTGTACTGTAGAAACAAATGACGTTATTCTCATACGAAATAATTTTTCCAGCAATAATAAATTATGGTATTTTAAGTAAAATATGTGTGAAAGTGTTATAAAAATAAACAGCCATAGAAAAACAATTTAACATTTTCCAATGCCGAGTTGTCATTGCTTGTTTACTATTACTACCCCTTAAATTATGGGAGCCATACAAATGTATAGTGCCGGAAAATATTAAGTTTCAGCCAATAATTAATGTGCCCCCTCTGAAAATATCATAGTCTTACTACTTCCATGACTAAAATGAACACATCTTCCTTATATCGTATCCTTTTTGCTCAATAATCTAAGCAGTAATGTGTGTATGTATGATGTATGTATGTGTGTACGATCGCAGAAGTAATTAAAAAAAAATCAACTAAATTGGGAAACCACTTCATAAGGTGGCCATACAAATGTCTTATTTGACAGCTGTCAGTTGTACTGAAAAGTTGTTTGGATAGTAAAACCACATGAATTTTTGAGAAGAAGTAAATTGAATGATCGAATTATGTATGCCGTACATTTTATCAAAGTATGTAATCGCCTTGAAAATCAATTAATTTCAGAAATAGTCGAAATCCAGCTGGCAGCACTGAACCAAATTTCTCGTTCGATTAGTGTGGTGTGAAAATCTTATAAATATTATTCGACTAAAATCAAGGAAGTTTTACTCTTGGTACTGAACGAAGTCGTAAGTTGGGCACTTCAATGTATTGTAAGTACAGTTAGTTATAGATAAACATACGAATTGATTATTTTTTATTAAGACGTAAAATGAAGTGTGTTGTAAAATGTAATTTTTTATTTGCCTTTAAAAAAGCTTTGCATTTTACGATTCATCTACATACGAAAGTTAACGAAAAAAGAATAAATGCTTATTTAGGACATAGTTGTAGAGTGATTCTCGAGTTCTAGGATTGGAGATAAGATTGAACTTTAACATGCTTTTAGTACTACGAAAATTGTATTGCCTAATGCTTTTAGGAAAACTTTTAGAATCCCCACAATCTCTCATGCTACACAAATTCAACTTTGAAGTTTTTTACATATACACTGTAAAAAAAGTAGGCCTATTCCCTAAAATTTAGGAAATATTTAGGGAAAAATCCCGACAGTTTAGGGAATATTCCCTACATTTTAGGGAATAATTCCTAATCTTATCGAAAAATACGTAAGCTTTGCGGCAAAAGTATGTGCAAATATTTTACTGTGCAGCTAACTAATATTGGATAAATATGAATAATACTTAGTCTATTCTGTACATATGCGATTCGTTTTTTTTCGAAACCTTCATGTCCTTATTCCATGTCATGTTCAGTTATTTGTTCAGAGTGCACCAAATGACACAAAACTACCACCTCTACGATGCTCTCGCGGTTTTACAACTCAAATCCAAATGATTGAATATGACCATAGCCATTCAAATTTGTTCCACGACAAGACACCAAATGGCATATAATTTTTCATAGTCATAAAACAGCATCGATTTTTACGTTGGAGTAGAATAGTTTCCTTTTTGTGACTGCAGAATGCTTGACATATACCTAGTTATAATTGATATTGTAATGCACATAACACATGGGTTGGTGATTCTATGGGCTTAAGTTCATATCACACCAATATCATCAACCAATTATCGAGGTATTATACTGATAACATATCTATCATTTTGGTAACGATATGAGATTAGTATCTATTTATCGCTTTTTAGTCTGGCTTATCATTTACTTTTGATAGGAACATCTTTGGCTATCTACATTCTTATTTTATTGCCTATGACTTGATTAGATTAGCTTTGTTTTTTTTTTCAGCTGGACATTTGTTGACTCTTTTGTTTCCTATTACGCCACCTTATCCTGTGACCTAGCTGTGTGAGATTGTATTCCGAGTCCAAATCACGTTCATAGAATTTCTCTCCACTTTAATGTTAGTATATCTGCGCGTTAGTGCTGCTTAAATATCTGAGAAAACTACAATGCTTTTTCCCACAGTATTTTTTTTTTTCCAAATTGAATGAATGTGCTCACATGCAATACCAAATGGATGAAATGGCTTTTTCTTTCACGGCTTCTTCAAGTTGAGTTTTCATCTTTAGGGTAGTGCAAAAATGTTTATGCTGTATTTAGCTGGTTTTCATGTGATTTATCGGGTGAATCTGGTATGGTTTCTATAGGGGAGAACCATACATACACAATAATGAGGATGCCAAAAAATGCATCAAGATATGTACAGAGAGGTGGACTTTTGGTTATATTGGGGACATTTTTTCACGATTTTCCTATTGTAGTCATCAGAAAATTTCAAATGGACTCCAGAAATCAAACTTTTGAACATTTCTTTTAGCGTGAAAAAATCAACTTAAAATGGTGCAGTAGGTCGCTGAATATTGCGAATCACAATCTTAGTTTGCTGATAGGTTTTTGTTCCAATTAGTCCCAGCTTTAGCTACGAATATTTGCCCACAAGGGTTATATTATACATTTATAGAAGGAAAACAAGAGTAAAAATACCACATACATATCATGTAAAACTAATTAATCGTTAGTTTTATTGAGATATTCATTTTGTTCATTTCATTCATTTATAAATTAAAATTTTACTACAATTTAAAGATATTTTCAAAAGACCTGGGAAAATAAGTGTGACGTTATTGCGGTCAATTCATTCGAAAAAAAAGAATGGGGAGGAGTAGCAAAAGTCGACTTTCAAAATGTCGAAAATGTAAAAACTAATAAAATATTATATAATAACGAAATGTTTTCAGTAATATACCGAACCTATAAGAATATAAATACTTGGTGCTTTCAAAGTATCTGTTCATATTTTTCCCCCACCTCCCCTTCATTTCGAGCTTAGAACTGAACAAAGGAAAAACTTTGTAAATTTAACTTAGTATTTTTTCGACAAACACATCATCAACATCAGTTTTCATATCGAAATTAAGAAGACTTAAAAAGGATTTTTTTTTATAATTATTTCCAGTGAAACTGGCTTGGAGGAGCCCATTTACATAATATATATACATAATTTTAAGAGTTAGTCTGAGCTAAAGCATTGTGAAGTAAACTTGCAAATAAATTTTGTTTGAATTAGAACGGATGTTATTGACTATCAGAACCAGCTTAATATTGAAATAATAAATAAACGGTCAACAATACATGCGTTTCATCACTTAGTCGGTGTTAGGCTTAGTTTGTTACACTAAACATAGACCAAACACCAGATGAAATGTCATGCAATGCGACATAGAACAAAAAGGTAAAAAACTAAATTAAATCTAACAAAAGATTAAATATTATATAGAAGTTTTTTTTAAGACATGCTTAGAGCCGTCAACAACAAAATACTCAGCCAAATTATTAACAGTAATGTACATGCATTTAATAGGTTCATACATGCCAAAGCTGGACCTTGAGGAGTTGACATGCAACAGAGGTAGCCTTCTCAAATTGTGCCTACGGAAAGTTATTTTGTCAAGTATATAAAACTTTTTCGTCGGAAAATTTTTCAGAAAAATTGGAAAATTATGCATTTTTCCTGAAACAGATTTATTACTAATCAAATCGATGCAAATTTTATTTTATTGGTGCTTTGCGCTGGTTTTGAATTAAGAGAAAAAGCAGAAACGCAAAAAGGGTTTAATTTCGGGGACAGAGTTTCACTTTGAACTGAAGGCTTTGAATATCTAAAATTTGTTATGAAAAAGTGGCGTTAATAAGGATTTTTTTTTAATATTAGTTAAACGAAAAAATAAATGAGTATTTACTTAAAAATTTTAAATTTCTTTAATCGTAACTTCGAAACAAGGTGGAGGAGTATAGTGCATTGGAAACCATCTCTAACAACTACCTATACAATAATCATATAGTTCATATCTGTAATACAGCTCTGAAATTATAGAATAAGGCATAAAAAATTAAAAAAAAAAATCTTTAACCCTCGCATTTTCAAATTTGAATTACACCCAAGCCCAGCATAACTGTCCTTATTAGCAGGCCGATTGCCTACCATGGACTATGTATTACCGGTAGAAAAACCCCCTACCTGATTGTAATAAACCGCTGTTTTAAGCTCAGTAGGAAGAGTATTTCCAATATATAGATAATGCGGCGTAAAGCTATTTTGAATAGTATTCAGCCATTCCACATGAAAACAATCAAAAAGGGTTTGCTTTGGATCCGACCATCTCCGATTTGGATGAAACTTTCACAATTTGTAGGGAATACCAAAATGGCTCACCCATATTTATATGGGCAGTACAGAGCGATTTTGTTGTTGTTAATAATAGTATTTATTTATATATTTTTTTTTAAATGGGATTATTCACTGCTAGACGTCTTAGCACTTTCTCTATTTTTGAGGCCAGTACGTCCCTTTAACTCGTACACGAATTTGTCTGTCTGTATATTTCTTTTTTACTATTTTCGACACTCTCGTAGACCCACTTTTCGTCATCACAGCGAGCTGAAATTTGCACATAGGTCCGTTTCAGGAAAAAATGCAGTTTTTCGATTTTTCCGACAAAAATTTCCGGAATTTTCCGACTTTTCCGGAAAATTTTCCGGTAAAAAAGTTTTCTAAATTATGCAGGATCAAGTTCCCTATCAACTGGCATCATTACTTTCTCTTCGACAATGGTGAAAACTTGCAGAATCGAGGAAAGTTCATGTAAAACGCTTTTCCGGAGTTTTTCCGACCAAGGAAGCGTTTGAGTGTTTTGCAACCTAAGACAAACTTGTAGAGCGAAATGAGTTGCATAAAGTTGCTTTTGTAGAAAACTCCATGGAAAACCCGGAAAAGCGGGAAAATCATCGGAAAAATTTGCATTGATTTGATTAGTAATAAATCTGTTTCAGGAAAAATGCATAATTTTCCAATTTTTCTCGAAAATTTTCTGACTTTTCCGGAAAATTTTCCGACGAAAAAGTTTTATAAGCTTATATACTTGACAAAATAACTTTCCGTAGGCACAATTTGAGAAGGCTACCTCTGTTGCATGTCAACTCCTCAAGGTCCAGCTTTGGCATGTATGAACCTATTAAATGCATGTACATTACTGTTAATAATTTGGCTGAGTATTTTGTTGTTGACGGCTCTAAGCATGTCTTAAAAAAAAACATCTATATAATATTTAATCTTTTGTTAGATTTAATTTAGTTTTTTATCTTTTTGTTCTATGTCGCATTGAATGACATTTCATCTGATGTTTGGTCTATGTTTAGTGTAACATACTAAGCCTAACACCGACTAAGTGATGAAACGCATGTATTGTTGACCGTTTATTTATTATTTCAATGTTAAGGTGGTTCTGATAGTCAATAACTTCCGTTCTAATTCAAACAAAATTTATTTGCAAGTTTACTTCACAATGCTTTAGCTCAGACTAACTCTTAAAATTAGGCAAAAACGCATTCTCCAAATCACAAGCTAACTGTAATGCAAATACAAATGTGCGTAGTGCACATATAGATACATATATAATCACAATAATTTAAACAAAGTGGTATATCTTAAGTTTTACATGCAGACAGAGCGATTATTTTCAACAGCTCGATCTCAAAGTTGTATTTCATTGACTGCGGCGTCACGAATTGACGTCATGTTGTGACAATTGTCATTTGATGACATTGATATTGTAAATACATGTACAGGAGAAATGGTACGTTTGCAAGATTATTAGATTATTTTTCTAATTATTAATGAATTTTTTGTTTGTTTTTAGATACAATGGATGCACAGGATGATTGTAGGCATGAATGGGACTCGTCTTGCTTTTAATTAGATAAGTAACACCTACGTTTTTTTCTTATTTATTAATGACATGATACCTTGTGGTATCTTTTGTATTTGTAGGAGGCACGTATTGACATACGGATTATGTATGTGAACTGAACATAAATATATTATTTGTGAAAGTTCTATATTTACATAGATAATATTAGAGAGGTGTCAAGAATTTCAAGATCCTCATGGAACATCCACCTATTCGTACGATTAAGATTTTAATTATTCATAAAATTACATTTTGTTTCACGTGGCTGCTGGAAATACAAGACAGAGATAATTTAAAATTTGTATTCTTTAATCCAAAAGCTTTCTCATCTGGTTCAATTATAAAATCTAAGCATAATAAATGACAGCACCGGCTAGTTCAAGATTCAAGATCGTGAAATATGTACATAGGTAAATAGAAAAGCCTATATGAAGGCTATTGTCCTAATTGCAACATATTCTTAAAATACGCCTGATCTTTAAGAAAGAGATGCGGATTATGTATGTGGACTGAACATCTGTAACGGATTTTCCTTGTGAGCCCTTTTTAGGGGTTTTGGGTGCACATGAGTTACTCCAGGGTCAACAAATAACAAGCCCATTTGCATAATCAAATAATCAATTGTATATTCTGGCTTAACATTTACTCTAATATAAAACTCGTTTGTATGCAACTTACTCTAATCATTTCTATAAATAAATACATTTATAAGATTACAATGGTAATTTTAATGATTCCATGCAAGACGAAACCATTTCCTGACCAGTACTATATTACTTTCTACGGTTCTACCATGGGAGCTCGTATCTTGTCGGCAGCCAGCCACCAACTGAGCTCTCGAATGAATGGCGGATATGAAATTATGAGTGATTAATTTCAACTACAGTGAGGTCTAAAATTATGCATTTATGTTACTTTGGTCAAGAAAAGAGGTGACTTGTTGGTTCGATGGTTCGATACACATCAACCATAATAACTGATACAAAATTATTTTTTTCCGGAGTTATCACTCGACTAATCTCATCCTTACAGTAAAAGTCTTCTACTGCGTCAATGAAATCAGTATCAATACTTCCATTAAGCTATTTCAGATATGTTTTTTTTTCTTTTCAATTTGATACGTTAACGTATTGGGAAATCTTGCACTATTCCTTTTGCACTTCACTTCTCGGGCATCAATATCGAAATGAAAGATCTTAAACTCTGAGTTGATTATATTTCGTTTTCAGTTTACGAACTATATTTCTCGATCTCTTCCGAAGACGGTTGCTCAATTTTATCCGCACATAACTTTCACTGGTAAGCTTGATTTTATCGAATTATCGAAGGCACTCATTGAGTGATCCGGATCCATATATCTTGCTTATAAGGGCGCATCTTGCTTTTTTTGTTCCTTCGTCTTCCATTTATGTAGGTATAGATGTCCTTACGGTAGACATAACATTATAATATTACCAATATGTAGGATTTTAACGAAAAAACTCCTATTTTTAATTCTACTTCACGAAATGAAAAAAGTTTTGAAAAAAACTGACGGTTTATTCTAATAAGAAAAAAATAAAGAAGAAAATTTTCTTGGTAAAATTCTCGGTTAAAATACGAACAAAAATCTTATACCTAATTGTTTTTAAATGAATTTGAATTGATTTCATTAAAATATTTTGTGCCTGTTATTTAATACCTTTACAATTATTTTTATAAACGAGAAATACGCCCTAATAGCACAAAAGTACTGAAAATGTACTTCGGGAGGCCTGAACCGAAGCCTTCCAGCTCCAGTGAAAAAGGATAGGCAGTCGAGAAAAGATTCAGGGGTAAACACTAACACATATAACCACTGTCGCGTTTTTAAATGATTTATTTGCGTATGTAAGAGCAGGACAGGTAGCGCTACCAAAACTGAAAAATCCGCACTTTCGGGAGGGAAGCATCAGTTTATCATTACTTTTATACTGTAGTCTTTGGGAGATATAGTATACTCGATACTTCTAAAACCAATGAAGACAAGCACAATATTCAGGCATATTTCAGTAGTTTTGAAGTAGTGAAGAGAACCACAATATTCGGGCATATTTCAGTAGTTCTGAACTAATGAAGAGAATCACACCATTCATAATTCAAGAGATAAATTTTTTCAAAATAAAAAATCTCTTTTCTTTTAATATATTTAATATATATAATACTTTATTAATTAAATTTAGTAAGTTAAGAAGTCTTTTCACAACAGTACCTCTCCAGCTATAGCCTTTTCACTGAGTCAATGCCAATAAAATATATATATATACATATACAGTAGACTCGCGGTTATATTAACACCGCATTATATGAACCTCCGGATTATATGAACACCAAATATTTTACATTAAGTACTCTGTCATATGAACAATCTCCTAGAAATGCGCCCGTTAATATGAACAACTCGATATGTAATTCTTTCCTTGTGTTCTTTGCTTTATTTACTGATTTATATATTAAATAATTTTAACACCGTTAGAATCCATTAAATGAATTCCAGAACTCATTCCACAGCATTTGGAGTTACATTTTGTGTAGTGTAGATTATTTTCTCTTAATGTTTAGTCATTTTCCATGCAGGCATGCCTCGTAAAGTGCGAAATTGTTTAACTCTAAATGAGAAGATGAACATTATTGAGCAGTTAAAAAAAGGAACATTCGTTACAAATTTATCTAAGAAATACATTGTTGCAAAATCAACAATCTGCAATATAAGAGGAAATAGCTCCAGAATTTTAAAAGCTGTAAATTCCACTTTCATTGGCCCGGGAAAAAGAAAGATCCTTAGACGGTTGGAACTACCCAGAATGGAAAAGGCGCTTTACCACTGATTTAAATCAACGTGACAAAAACCTACCAGTGAACGGGCAACTCATAAAAGTAAAAGCCAAGATGCTGCACGCGAAAATTAAAGAAAATGATTCTGGTTTTAACGCAAGTGACGGATGGCTCAGGCGATTTAAAAGCCGATTTGGAATTAGATTTAATAAAATTTGTGGAGAAAAACTCTCAGCTCAACCGGAACTCGTGGAGTCCTTCAAACAGAAATTACAGAAACTAGTCGAAGAACTTGGTTTATCTACTGATCAAATATACAATGCCGATGAAAGCGGTCTTTTTTGAAAGTTGCCGCCGGAAAAAACTTACGTCTCAGCATCAGAAAAAGTGGCTCCTGGAAGAAAATCAGAGAAGCAAAGAGTGACATTTTTGGCTGGCACTAACTCAAGTGGTAGTCATAAAGTTAAAATGCGCGTTATTGGAAAAGCGAAAAACCCACGAGCAATTAAAGATTTTGTCTGTCCTCTGTAATACAAAAGTTCTCCTAAAGCTTGGATGACCTCGAATATTTGTCTTGAATGGTTCCATAAGTCATTTGTAAAGCAGGTAAGAAACTATTATTGATTTTCAGAAATGATTTTTTTTATATAGGTGCGTCAATTTTCACAATCAAGCAATATGGTGCCAAACGCGCTTCTTCTTTTAGATAATGCACATGTATTATTTATCCTACGGATCAAAACATCATAAGAATTACTAAACTATACTACAGCACAATTTTATTAACGTCTGTCATTACAAAATCGTCATATCCATCAGAAACTCTGAAAAATTTTACCTTAAAAGATGCTGTTGTTAACTTACATTGTGCATGGAATCGATTGGAGAAAGCAACAATAGCCAAATACTGAAAACCCATACTGTGTACAGCCGAAAGCCTTTCAGAAGACGATATACCGCTCAGTATTCTTAGAGCTCAATGGGATCAGGAAATTACAGTGACTATTTTAGAAACTTCTCGAGTACTCAATAGTATCTTCAATAGTATCTGCAGTCCTGGAGTATGTAAACTTAATTTTCAAATATGAGACTAATAAATTATGGCATCATTTAATATAAACAGATTGATTTAACTACAGAAAATATCGACAGGTGGAACAATGATATAGCTGATAATGATCAACAAGAAGATGACGAACAAGATGAAGGCAGTGATATCGATGCTAAAGAAGACAATGAATGACAGAAAATATCCGCAATAGAGGCAATACAAGCTATGACCAAAGTAATAGAATGGGCTGCGGATAATTCAGATAACTTTAATAACGTTCTTGTTCTACGAAAGCTGAGGGAAAAGGCAGTATTAAAAGCATTTAGCGCAAATCAAATTCAGGCAAAAATTTCCAATTATTTCCAAAGGCAAGTCAATTAACATAAATTTATAATAATGCCATATTCGTTTCCATAATAAATGCTCTTTATGTGTTTATTATTATTTTGTTAATTTTCTCAAATTCTATGTGAATTAAATACATATAAATTATGAAATAATTGCATTTATATTAACCCCGCTTATATGAAAACCTCGTTTATATGAACGTACAAAACATTAATTAGTTCATATAATCGCGAGTCTACTATATATTTCTTGTCAATTACTTTGGTGAACCTTTAAAACGATAGATTGTCTGTAATTGTAAAACTTTTTTTATTATAATTAAAAATCTGTTTCTCAAGGCTTAAACACAATTGCGACGACAGACGACAAACGACGACGATATATCGCTGTCAAACTTCTAAAAGCATAGCATCTTATGCGAATGCACCAAATTGCGACGAGCGACGATGAGCGATCGACGATATTATCGTCGGGATTGATTAGTTTCTAATTTTGCCGTCGTCGCTGCAGTTCTACCAACAAAATTAATCGAATAAAATGGTTGTGGCATTCACTTTTGTCCTTTTTAGGTGGTAGCACGCCGCGGTAATTTTAAAATAATGAGCTTTGAGTAAAAATTTATTGAGAAAGTACGAAATCATAGAATAATTTATGATTTGCAAGACAGGCAAGACAAGTGGACAAAAAAGACGTGGGTTGGATGGATATTTCAAAGCGTTTAATTTACTTAATTTCCGCATTTTCAGTTTTTTTCCACACTTTGGTTCATTGCATTTCTTTCAATATAATATAAAATATTCTTGATAAAAATCTCCTTTTAAAACGCTCGAAACATTTAACAAATGAAATTTTAATAACTTATATTCTTTCACAATCGTCGCTCATCGCATGTCGTTGCAATTGTGTTCCAAACTTTTCGACTGCCTGTTTCGCAGCGAATTTTTCGTTGTCGTCTGTCGTTCTATCGCTCTGTCATCGCAATTGTGTTTAAGCCTTCAATTCTTACCAATTAATTAGTGATATGTGAAACGTGTGTCACTCAAATGGACTTCCAATGAATTTAACTGGAAACAAATTCTGAATTTCTTCATGCAATGTACTTCAAAACTAATTTACAAGCCCTGAAGAGATGTAAACCAATTAGAATGAGACAAATCTATCAATCTCTCTAAGAATACTGAACTAAACCACTGCTGTGAATACTGAATCAACCCTGAAAAGATGCTAAAATAATGAGCGAGAGGGAATATATCTCGATTTTCGTTTTTTTTTCATTTCATGCACAGAGCTGTCCGTAGTAATCAGTGCATTTGTACGGGCTGAAATACATGCCCAGCGGGAAACGAAAGCATTTCGGATGCATTCCGAAAACATTCTATGGAAGGTATGGAAGCAATACGCTCTGATACCCAGTACATTTCTTTTAAAACATTGATGTCCTACGACGGGAAGGTATATAATGTTGCTATATACCTTCTTCACTTATTCGAATCTCGCACTTAAATGAAAATAATCCACTTCTTCTAAAATAATGCACAAATCAGAATATTTTTCATCTACGCTCTTTTCCTTCCTTCATTGAAACTATATGACTCATTTTCGACCTGCACGCACTCCCTCGAGCTAACCTCTGCAAATATAACCGTACAAATTTCTATCTCTTTTCGATAACAACACAAACGAATATATCTACTCATTACCTCTGCCTTCTCTAAGCATTCCATGAAACCAGATCAACGTAAGGTAAGTGGACATATCTATTCATTACCTTTTCCTTCCCTAGGTATTCTTTGAAAGGTACATAGCATGCTCAAAAATTAGATTCATTAACTTACGCCTGCCTTCCTAAACCAGGTAAATGTATGGTATGTTCATATACTCATTACTAATGCTAATTCCAGGTAATGTATGTTGACAGTATACCTTGTCTAAGTCAGGCATTCCAAGACCCTCGAGAATACTTCACAAGCCATGAAACAGACTCTCTCCCTACCGCATGCGAGGCCCAACGGAGTCCTTACATTCTAAAATATTTGCAGTGTCCTTATGTAAAACTGACAAAAGTTTGATTTAAATATCTCCTCCGCCCTAAACTACTATTCATGCAGAAAAATGATGTTCTAATAATCTTAAGCTTGCTTTCTTATCTTCCGAACCGTTATAAAATTTTCATACCTTTCCTAACAAAATTATTTAAAAAAACTTATCTTAACTTAACCAAAGACTACGATTTCTCACACAAAAATTCTCAGCTGAGTAATCATTGTAATGTCGCTGTGGCGTCATGGGATGCCGTGGCCTGATGATTTCGAAAGTAGCTGCCTTCAGATTCGGACTCCGGGCTCACATAAACACATGCAATTATTACTCTGCTGAGAGGTATTGAGGGTAAAATGGTAAGGTTACTTTGTAATCAAAACTATTTTATTATTTTATTAAGTAAGGTATATAGAAAGTGTAGCATTTGGGAAGGTAAGGAACCAAGCTGTAAGTTACTAGAAGACTATTTTCGTGTGTGGATATTAGTTTAGGCTCTGTAGCAAATATAAAGTCAATGTTTGGCACTTTTCCATAAGCATCAATATAGAGAATTTTAGAAAACGGACTCCGAACGCACACATATAGATTTCTGTTTCATGGCTTGGGAAGTATTCTCGAGGGTTTTGGGCATCCCCATTTTTCCCGCTGGGTGCAGTTTCACCGATAGAATAAAATAATAATGATTGTAGTGGTAACCGCTGAAGTCGGGCTATCAGGGACAATTATACAAAAACATTAACACATTTACATGAAACATACTAAAAGAATAATTAATGCTTAAGCCATATAACTAAAGGAAGCGAAATATCGGGTAAAATCCCTATCGGTCAAGAAGAACTTAACCAAGTCTAACCAAACCTTGACCAAGCCTTAACCAAGTTAATTTCCTAATGATAATTGTGCCATTTCGAATTAAAAGTGAGATTCGTATTTTCTGTGCCGGGTTTTGTTTTTTTGTGTTTGTTTTTAATTAAAAAACTTTAAACTATTCCGCAAATTGTGTTAATTTTCAGTAAAAACATTTGAAGTAACAATTTAGTGATTAAATCTTGGACATAAATTCATAAACTTGTGAATATTTCAGCAATCAAATGTGCTGTGCGGTTCTTTATAAATAATCGCTGAAATAATCCCGGAAGGATGTTTTTCAGGCAATGTGAAATGCTGAAATTAAACTAGAATATTTCCTCTTTCCGCAAATACACGCAAAAGAAGTGAAAAAAAGAAAAAAGGGAAACGAAAAAATTCAAGATAAATATTTAAAATATTCATTGTTTACGTTTTTGTGTCCCTAACTTTTTTTTTATTCATCAGTGGCAGTTCACAATTTGGGTTTATTTTAAACAATTACGCCTAACCCCTTTTCAAAAATATTTCAGATATTACTACTTCCATGAGCTAAACGAATAGGTAAACACAATTCTACCGCATATGTAGTACGCAATGCCGCATTTTTTCGGGTTTATTGCGCTTCCTTTAATTATATGTTCTAAGAATTAATGAAAGGAAATATTGTGCCATTCCTTGGTGTACGCTACAATGAATTTGCCCTTTCAATTGTGGACGTATTCAACATGTATCTGATCTCGTCGCCACAGGGGCTTAATACCATTGGGAATGCATTTCTCGTGTGTAAATACCACTCACTACCTGACATGAAAGGACGATCTAATGGGAACAAATTCGACCATCGAAGAATCATCTTATACGGTTGAAGAATCTCCGAAACTCAATGAATATTCCGAACAGGAAGACTGTGAACCAGGACCATCGAAAAGAGGAAAATATAAATATTAAAAACGGACCACCATTCATTTTCATCTTCTACAACACAAAAACATTATAGGTATGTCTTTGCTGTATTTTAATAATTTCCTCTACAGTCTCTTAATTTTTTACATTGCTGACCCCCTCACATTAAGGAGCGCTAAAAGTTGTAATTTTTGTCTAAAAAGAAATGAAATTGGTATTGACAGGTATTAACATGCTCTACAAGATTTATAATGGACATTTTCTCGATAGTTTTTACTTTCTTGCCCGATATCTCAACAACTATCAACGCTAGATGAAAAATTCATATGACCTGAATTGTACAGCGTAAATAAAGCAACAAAAAAGTATATAATCGCAATTTTCGTATCATTACGGGGAGCCGAATTATCGCAAAAAAAAAAACAAACAAATTTACCCCTTTTTTTCAATGGGGCGGAGAAAGCTCATAGGAAATCTTGGTCGACAATTTCAAGCTAAGTTTTTCTAAGGCCCCCCCTCCCCCTCCTCCCACTACTCAATATCTAAAATTTAGACTGCTCGGTTCACTTGCATTACATTTATATGCCATTTTTTCTGCCGTAATGACTGAACTATACCTACTGATGAAAAAAATACACATTTCATTGGACGGACTATGATAATGGTAGTATAGTACTTATTAAATTCCAAAATCCCAGAAAATACTGGAATTTAAGCAAGCTGTGTTCGGTGTTTTCCAAAAAAGCTTACATACCCAACCCTCTTTGAAGTTGATCCATTCCATCCAACCAAGTGGTATGATAGATGTGAAAATAAACAAAAAATGGGAATTGCATTGATTACACACGAACTAGAGTTGTGTCGTACATAGAGATCCGAAACCAGAACTATTTAAATAAAATTAAAATCAGTTAAAATCTTTCACACGAAAACAGGATTCAATAGAGTACTTCAGTTTCCAACACTACGTGCCTCGAAATATTGAAGAAGAATTAAAACGAAAATCCTAGTTTATAACCAATTAATTGTTTTTTTTTTTTTTTATCGTAAATAAACAGATAGTTCTACTACATTGAGGAACAAACATATACATACATATATCCATGGAAGATTGTTGTTTTTTTTTTTTCTCTAACTCGATTCAACTCAATTCAAAAGTGAAGAAATGAAATTATTTGTGTAGAGTTTCAAAACTCTCCTTGAAAAATAGCAAAATATTTTATCGATTTCCAGCTTGCATCGAAAAAGTAAAACATGAAATCTGCACATGCCTGTTGCATGCACAAGGATAGGATGAGGTGGAAAACCATAACAACTCACACCCTTGTTACTAGGATACCTAATTGAACCATGAGCTGCCTCACTTCGTTATCCTACTCCTCCAGAAATTATTAAAATAGAATTTCGTGTGCCTGGACATGGAGAGTGTGACTTGTAAGAGCATGAAATGATTTATATTCATAACACAAAACACAAGAATGCAATCGATAATGAATTTAAGGCAAATAATGGCGCATTTACTAGGAAGGTGGACAAAGTTGGGAAAAAAAATTTCTTATTAAAATTATCAGATATATTTACATAGATAATTAATGGAAATATTTCCTTTTTGAATGAGCTCATAGTTAATTTAATAAATTACGACAAATGTTCAAGGCCAAATTCTCGGAAGATATTTCCTAAGCCATGAAATAATACATGAAACGTCCAACGTAGTCCTTCACCTAAGTTTTATACTGTGGTCCTGTTCCTGTGGTAAGGGCAAGATGAAATTGGAAGTGTTCTTTTGAAAAAATGTTTAATGATTAAATTTAAATTGCGTTAATGCCTAAAATGGTATTCCCGCAATTTTGAGATTGGTCAGCACCAATGCTGTTGTGTTCTGAAGCGTTTTTATACCCTAGATGAAATCTATAGGGGTATACTAAATTTGTCATTCCGTTTGTAACATCTCGAAATAAGGATCGGAGAGCAAAATTGATTGGACACCCACGCATAATATTACAAGTTATTTTGATTTTTGAATGTCCGTTCGTCTACTTAGAGAGCTGAAATTTTGTACACGGACTTAAAAAAAAAGTCAAATTAAGTTCGAAAATGAGACAATTCGGGCAACTCCATCGTGGGGTTGCCATACAAAAATTTCGTTTTCCACTATATATTTGGACACTGCCTGAGAACGCGTCGACGTAGAGAGCTGAAATTTGGTTCATGGTGTTTTCATTGTACTAGCAAAAAAAAATTCAAAAATGGACTAAATCGGGCAAGTGTCCTTCTTGTTGTTGCCATATAATAATTTAGGGTTTTTACGTATACTGTGAAAACGATCAGTCCAAGACATTTTTATTGTACTAAAAACTTCTTTAGAATACGAAATTCTATAAAATTGCTTATAATCATTTTTTCTGTTCGACAAACCGTTCTAGAAATATATGCGAAAAACCACTTCAAAAATTCAACTTGCATAGATCGGTGACCTTATGAAATTTTATACAGGCATTCATCTAGTGTATCATAAGAATTGGTCCTAGACCCTTTCTAGCTTTTTTACTTGTTTCTTTCTGTTCTTGTATGAAAACGAAGTTTTCACCTGTTAAACTGAAATTGTTCAGTGATTTTATTAATTAAGGAACTTTAGGAAGTTGTGCAAAAATTACACAAAGATAATTTTTCCGTATGATTAATAGCTTAAGGAAATGAGACAATTTAAATTTTAATCGGTTGTTGCGTTTCGTCTCCATATGAAACAATGAACAAATTTGCAGAAATTATGACTAGGAATTGGACGAAACGTATGCATTTCTATTTCATAACCAAAGTTCTCTATAAGCTGCGCGGCAACACGGCCGCGCACTAATTTTTCAAAAGTTGCGCACAATGGGCTTGTTCATTATTTTATTTTATTTCATTTTATAAAAAAATTACATCTAAAAATGGCAAAAATCCCAATTTTTGATCTCATGAAACATATAGAGTATGTATATTATGTAAATTATGTAGATTATGTATACAATGTAGATTATTACGTCACAAGCTATGTTTTGCTGTATATGTTTCACTCTGACGCACTGTTTTTTTTTTGTCCTTGTATCTCATTCACTTCTGGATATTATGAGGGGCTTTCGGCTTCAATTATGTATTTACATGAATTTTACGATTTAGATTTTGAAGCAACTCTGACTCAAAGAGGATGCACTTGTATTAAAACATGATACGAGATGGTGTTCGGTACAATGAAGCAAATAGCAGCTGATTCTAATTAAAAAAAACATCAAGCAAACAGTCTCTTTACTGTTGCTCATGAACTGGACTTCCGGACTCATTTTCGGTAAAACTCTATAATAAGTTAAACACTCTTCTTGCCAAAAATTCTGGTTTTGAAGCAATTAAACAAATAAATGCTTACATTAATAACACAGCTTTGACCTCGCCTGGCGTGATTTCTGCGAAAATGGCGACAAATTTCAAATTTTGGCCTCTTATGTCGTGGATGTAGAATGCTCATTTTCTGTATGTACAAATTATTGTCCGAGCTCTTCGGCCAATAAAATATAAAAGTTGTGTTTTTCTTAAATATCTGACATAAATATAAAATTTTATTAGTAAAATTATTAGTTTATCCTATTTCCGACGATTTTATTAATCATTGGAGCAAAAATCTTGTTTTAAGTGGAATAAATTAAGTTTTCGATTTACATGTTTTCGGTTCTTGTTTTTGATGTGAAAGTGCCTTAAGAAGACTAGGTATTTGTCGAAAAAATAACAAAATAAATAATTTTCTTCTACTAAGAAGAATATTTGTCACAAAATAAAAATCAACAGACAAGTTTCTTCTACTAAGAAAATTTGTCGCAAAAAAAATTCTAAAAAAAGATTTATATGCTTTTCTATCTCTCTTCTCTCTCTCTCTCTCTCTCTCTCTCTCCATGAATTACTTATCATCACAGGCAAGTGAGACTTGAATTTTTAAATAAGGTCAAGTCTCCTAATGAAGACCCGAAGAAAAGTCGGTCGGATATGATCATATCCGATTTGGATGAAACTTTGAGAGTTTGTATGGAACGCGAAAATAGCTCACCAATATTTTTTTGTTTCTACCAACCACCACCCTCGTGGTGATGGGAGGGGGGTGGAATTTTGTGATTTTACGATGGTACATAAAATCATATCTACGGAGTAATCCATTTTGCTTATTCATATGCTAAATAAAAACTAAATGCTTTTTAAACCCTAGATGAAATCATAGGGTACGCTAAGTTTGTCATTCCGTTTGTGTACGCATAGAAATAATGGTGGTAAAGCAAAATAGATTGGACACCCATGCTTAATATTAAAAGTTATTTTCATTTTTCCATTCCCGTCTGTCCATCCTTACGATAATTCGAGAACACGTTCACTTAGAGAACTGAAATTTTACACGGCGTTTTAAAAAAAAAGCTCGAAAATGTCAAGTCAGGTAAAGGTAACTTCTCCGTAGGGTTGCCATGCAAAAATTTGGTTTTGCACTATTTATTTGGACAATGCCTGAGAACGTGACAACGTAGAGAACGGAAATTTCGTACACGGCATTTTTATAAAAATTGTGAATACAATATCAAAAATGAACAATGGTACAAAAATGACAAAGATTGAGGTTTTTTACGTATACTGTAAAAATTATTAATCATAGAGGTTTTTATTGTACTCAAAAGTTTTTTAGAATGTAAAATCCTCTGAAATTGGTTATAAGCCTTTTTACTTTCCGATGAACCGTTTTAGAATTAAATGCGAAAAACCACTTTAACAAGCAAACTTGCATAGAGAGGTGACCATACATCTAGGATATCATAATAATTAGTCTTAAATCAATTCTAGTTTTTCCTTGCTTTTATAATATTCGGTGTTTTGAACATTATTATAACAATTGTTACATCTCGATTCAATTACAAACTGTGTGAGATACTTGTATGCATTACAGATTACTTGTTAAATTCTACAACTGAAAAATCCTCAATTATTAAATTAGTGGACTGTAAATATGTTTTTGGAAAACTAGTGCGATTTAAAGAAAGTGGTGGAGTGATTTGCACTTGATGGTAAAGAAGGTAGAGTACCTAAAACCAGGGACCGAAAATAATGAATATTTTTCATTTATAGTACAATCTTTTAGCAAATGATATGAAAAATCGGTCGGGCATTATTTATGCGCATATAAATTTAAATCTACTTTAATTATGTGACAGAATTCGAAAATTCAATAAATAAAAAAAATAAAAAACATAGGTACTAGGAATTTTTAAATTAAATCATGGATTCACCGTATATCCTGGCTATATTTACAAAAACAAATTATGATAATCCTTGCAATACTAGAAATATGGATTTTGAACTGAACAGGTTGAAGACTTAATTAAACTTTTCGATCCGGTATTCGAAGTAATCAATTTTTCACAGGGCTCTTCGTCTTCTATTCAAATCTGATTTGGAAAAACGAAGGAAAATATCCCTTAACGTATATTCACTTGTAGTATATCACCTTCATGTGTTATATCATAATGGACTCTTAAGCTCTGCGGAACAAGAAGTCGTAAATGATTTCCTTTTCAACCACCTGGACACCAATTGCATTGAAAAGTGGTATTATTTCCAGAAAACCAGTCTTTCCTAAATTGGCACAGAAGAAAGTTGAACTTACGGAGAATTATCTAAATTAGCGATTAAACTTCTTCAAATTCCAGCTTTGTCGACTGAACTAGAGAGGTCTTTTTCTAATTGGGCTTACGTTCATTCACCAGTAAGAAATAGATTTTCATTTGAACATTCCAAAGAACTTTTACATTTTTTTTTTTTTTTGCCTTAAAAGTCGCAGACTCAAATGTTACTGATGAGTAGTAAAATAAAATGTATATAATAAAAAGGGTACTAAATTTTACTGTTTGAGTTTCATTTCCATCTTGTAGGTAGCAAATAATTTACATAGGTAGATGTAGAATATCCATGTAGAGTTCATGTAGATTATATGTAAATTATTGTGTGTATTACACCATGTAATCTACACGCACATCACTGATTTAAATGAACTGCGAGAAGCAGCTTTCCATACCCAAGTAACAATTTTTCCAAATTTGTGGTAACTGAAGGTGATGGGTAGTTTTATAAGGGGCATATAATGGTTACTCGGTTATATAAGAATTTGACTGGTTATATAAGAGTTTTATAATATTACCAATTGGTTACGTAGTTATATTAGAGTTTTTTAAGGTTGCTAATGATTATCGTTGAAATAAATTAGTAAAGATTTTATAAGTTAGTGACGGAAATGTTTCAATCACCGGTCTATATAATTTATAGTAACCATTACTAGAATGTTCATACGGAAGTTTTATAATTGTTTTCATCACCACCTAATATATATAACTCGACAACATTCAGTGAATTTAGGTGACTTTAATAAAAATTGAGAACTTTCGGTAATACATATACCCACTATAAAATATCGTAAAATTTTTTGGTGGCCCTTTAGTAACTACGGTGATCGTTATAAAAACAAATGACTTTTAGTTCAGCTATTATAAAACTGTTTTCATTTATTTATGGGGCTTTAGTAACGAAGGTGTCTGTTATAAAAATTACATTTTATATATTACGACTAAACGATATATAAGGACCATTTTCGAGACATGGTAGTTCCTTTTGTTTATATAATATTTCTAGAAGTTTTATAAGAGTCATTCATTTTATATAATAGAGTCAGAGTTTATATAAAAGTACTTGAAGTTTTATAATGGCAATTCGTTCATTTAAGTACAAGCCGACATTTTTTCTTCTGTGCATTGCAGATAAAAAAGAAAATATCGGCTAAGGTAATTTTTTAAATTACAGATAAATATATGGCTTCCGCTTTATTTTTATATGAAGAAATATGAAATACATCTTTTTAGATATGTATATAAAATTTCTAAATTATATAATGTTACTTTTATGAATTAATATCACCTAAGTGAAAATTTTAAACTTTGTCATATTTAATTAAAATTATTAAATATTGCTTATTTTTTGTCTGTATTTTTTTAAAGTATCTATGATGATATTTACAGTAAAATTTTAATTGCTGACGAATTTCGCCATGTATACAAGCCGAAAAATTGTAATTCTAAGATGTAAAAATATTAAACCCTTACATTATAAAAATGCAATACAAAAAATATCCAAATTCTATATCAAAATAGGTTGTGTAAATATTTGCATTATATTGTTATATAAAGGTAACGAAAAGTAATTTCCCTAACATTTCAAACACTAAAAGGAATCATTCTGAGAAATTCCAAGCATTGTGGAAACGTTACCATCACTTTTATAAACAAAGTTTATAAAGATAGCCGAAACATTACTGCACCCACTGCTATGACCAAAATAAATCAGTCGAAAGTACCCTGAGTTATATAAGGGTTATATAAGGGTTATATAAGAAGTTATATTAAGATAACCAGAATATTTTGGTTGATCATTTTATAAAACTTTTAGTTTTAAAGCGTTACCTAAATCAAGTTACAATAATCTTTATATAATCCTCCACTTAAGCTCTATAAAGGGTTTATAGTAGTTACAAAGAGGTTTCGAGTACTAGGCTATATAACTCAAGTTATATAATTTAGTAATGGAAGCCTTACGGTTACTGTTATATATAAAAAAAATTGTTTCTTGGGATTATCTGTATAACCTAAGACATTCGCATTTTGATAAAATTTCATTGGTGTATAAAAATAAACTAAGAAAAGGCCATTTTTGGTGATACCTTTGATAAATGTCGCTA
The DNA here is from genome assembly GCA_963924295.1 of Dioctria rufipes. NCBI lineage: Eukaryota > Metazoa > Arthropoda > Insecta > Diptera > Asilidae > Dioctria > Dioctria rufipes. The sequence continues at coordinate 60,348,212 of OZ002742.1, forward strand.
AATATATATAATCATCCTTTTGTTTTAAAGCTGTGCTTGCTTGATCGCTAAAGTTGTTCTTCGAACTACCTTGGCAACCTTGGAGGCTAGAACTGATCGCTGCAAGTCAAGTATCACTTTAGCGTAGATACTAGGATATGCTAGCACTGAAATTAGAAAGCCAACCTCCTCAAACAAAGCATGATTAGAAGCCGAAATGTGGCAGACTAGTAATTAAAATCGAGAAAAATGAGGAGATAAAACAGTTGGCGATCAAAATACCACTTTCTTGTGAGCTCACTAGCAACTGAAATACAACAGAGATTTCAACAAGAGGCAATCCATGATATAGATTATACTAAGACTCGGCATATGAGAAGTATAATAGAAATATGTACAAGACTCTTGTTTTTTTACGAAAAATATTCAAAAGAATTTTAGTTACCTCGGTGATCTCCCCAGTTGTTACAAAGAGTTTTCGAGTACTAGTCTATATATAACTCAAGTTATATAATTTGGTAATGGAAACTTTACGGTTACTGCTATATAAAAAAAAATGTTTCTTGGGTAAGCACTTATAATAGAATGAAAGCACAGACATTTCAGTTCAAAAATTATTAATGTTATACTGTTAATTGCGAATGAAAAATGAATTGACCTACAAAAAAGAATTTGGAGGTATTTTGAAGCTAACACATACAAACAGTGCTTCTATTTTGAAAAAAAAAATAATTATTTTTACAAGAAGTTTAACCTATAGACATAAAAAAAAATTTATGTTTACATCGGAGGAAGTGTTATGTTACACATTAAAAAAAAATTTCCGGCAACAATTTGTGCCACTAAGCTTAGGTATTTTTTGATAAGATTACGGAAAGCTCCACCCTCGAAAAAATTGTTTACAAACTCTAAATAATCCCCCCAGTATACTATGGCACTGTTTATTCTTAATGATGTTCTAAGTGAATTAATAATTTGTGCAAATATTTACAGAAAAGTTGCTTGAATATTACTGATGCACATATGTAATTACATAAAAGCAAAAATACAAAAATTAAAAATACAGTATCTAGGAAAAAATATTTTCTAGAGTGAAAATGTTAAAAGTTTTAAAAAGGTTGGAAATAATGTTGACAATCCGTTTCATTGAACGAGGGTGTAACCAGTTGGAAATGAGATTTCCTGATAAAGCGGTAAAAAATTGGGAAGTTTTTGATATACTTATCAATATCTGTATCCCTGAACTTAAGTTAGGAGCAATAAAAGGATTTAGCGACACTGTAAAATATAGCGATACTTTATGATATTGTAACGTGCAACAGAAAGAGACAACTGGTGACATCTATTGGAAATGGAGAGTAAACAACTTCAGGTTCGGAGAATCGATGATGGAATCTTCGGGAAGGTTCACGAATAGAATAGTTAAGAAGATTCTGGAATAGAACACTCTGGAGAGTTTCTATGGTATAAATATAACAGTTGTCACCGCCAGAAGTACAGTCTTGTCTTAGATATTGCAGTGTTAACAAGCGAAAGTAATAAAGAAGCGAAAGTGTTGTAATTGGATTACGATAATTGAAAGTACAGTATTAGCGATAATTAAAGTTGAGCTGATTAATTGAAAGTTTGTGAATTGTATACGTGTAAAGCGAAAATAAAGAACTTGTATATTAAATATTTAATATTGCGTTTTAAATAACGAACCAAAGACTACGCTCGCAACAATATCATGAGAACTTTTCAAACTTCTAATAGTGCTGACTGCTAGAGAGGATTCAGCATAATGAATCTAAATAAATCCAAACTTAATCTTAATAAGGATTTTATCCTTTATACTGGAAGACGTACTCTTAATTTTATTCGTTTTCTTTTCTATCTTATATTATCCTCCAAAACTAGAAACTGTTAGGGGACTTTTGAAAAAATCTTGAAATAATAGTTAAAATTTATTTTTTTTTGGTTTTTTAGTTCTATGTATAACTGAAAAGACTTTTAAAATTTTAGATCATAAGTTAACAGTTTTTTATTAAACGTATTTTTATTTTTTTTACAGCCATAACTGCTACCGAAGACTTTTATTTATTTAAGCCTTATGATAACACTTTTAGTAGACTTTTATACTTTTACCTCAGTACTAAGACATAAGACTTTTAATTTTTTAGTCTCAAGATAACTAACTGTTTTAGAAGACTTTTATAAATTTCATTCAGTCCATAACTGCTACCAGTTATATGTAGAAGACTTTTATTTATTTAAGTCTTATAATGGATCTACAGACTATAGCAGTGTACCGCAAAGTGTGTGCCACGGCACTCTTGTGTACCGTAGGCATAAGTTTGTGTGCCGCGGAAAAATGGCAAGTTTTTTCAGAAAGATGAGAAATATGTAACCTACACATTATGTACCTGATTGTCAAGTGAAACTAATGATTTCCATGAAGACAAAGAAAAACTTAGGCTTGTTAATTGATAAGAGCTATGTAAGTTATGGCTTTATATATTGCCGAGAAAAATCAAGCCCAGCCCAATCCCAAAATGTGGAGAAACTCTGGGTAATAATTCGATGGTGCCCAGTAAATTCATGTAAAATTTAAGTGCTAAATACCCATCGGTGGCTCAAAAAGACAAAAGCCATTTTTCAACCTTTGAAAGACCAGTTTAAGAAACAGGTAACTCTCATGGGTTCGTCTTTCAAAACATTAGACAAAGCGCAAAAAACAAGCTACATGATCGCTAGTTAGTTAAATCCAAGAAACCTCAATCTCTTGCTGAAACTTTAATTTGACTTATTTGCAAAGAAGGTGTTAAGATTATGATTAGCCAAGAAGCCACTAAGCAAATCGAAAAAATACCTGCGTCAGCGGAAATAATCTCCCTATCGCATTAATGATATTTCTAGCGACATTGAATCAACATTGAATCAATATTGAAAAATTAAGACTTAGTGGACTTTTCGCGCTACAAATCGACGAGTCTACTGATATCAGTGGTCACGCACATCTCTTCTCAGATGTGAGGTACATTGACGGATGTGACACAAAAGACGACTTTTTATTTTGTCGCACATATATAGTACCGGCGGAGAAATATTCAAAGTAACAGACCAGTACTTCAGTGAGCATAATTTGGAATGGCACAATTGCGTAAGCATTTGCACAGATGGGGCAGCAGTTATGAAAGGAAAAATTAGGGGATTTGTAACCAGGGCTTCTGAAAAAAACTCAATTATTAAAAAATTTATATTGCTTTTTACACACGGAACCACTGATGATGAAGTCTCTGCCTGGTGAATTGTTGTCTGTCCTTTAAGAAGTCGTAAAAGTTGTCAATTACATCAGGTCACGACAGCTGAAGTCTCGTCTGTTTAATGCACTGTGTCAGGAAATATGGAAGCATATCATCAGTCACTTTTATTTCATACAGAAGTACGATGGCTTTCTAGCGGAAAAGTGCTTTCACGAATTTATGAGCTAAAAACTGAGACCCAGGCGTTTGTAGAAGCCAAAGTTCAGATTTTGCTTCTCAGTTTAAAGAATGGGTAGCAAAACTTGCATATTTGGCGGATATATTCGCTCATTTAAATGAGTTCAACAAAAAAAAAACATGCAAGACAGGAATTCTAATATTTTAACGTCATCGAACAGAATTGAAACTTTTCGCTCCAATTTGATGTTACGGATCAGCCACGTTACCAATGGTAGTAATGAAATGTTCCCAAATGTCATGTCTGCCGATCCAGAAAAAAAACAAATGCAGGCTTTGATAGTAAAACTTCTGGAGCTATTATCAGTCAAAATGAACTCTTATTTTCCTAAGTGTGACCTGCAACCTATGGACTGGGTACGAAACCCATTCTCAGATAGCATTTCCCTTGAGCATTTATCAATAAACGTGCAGGAAGAATTCATGGAACTAAAAACTGATCGGACATTAAAAACTAAAATTTTCTGAAACAGAGCTAGTATACATTTTTGCAGGGTTGTAAATGAGCGGACTCATTTATCATATCAACTCATCGCTCAACACTTGAACGGTGGTTCATCGCTCGAAATTTGAGCGGACTTACTGCTTGAATGGTCTTGAGCGGATTCAAGTCTTGAGCGGACTCAAGTTTTGAGCGGACTCAAGTCTTGAGCGGACTCACTGCCTGAGCGGACTCATCATTTGAGTCGACCGAACTCAAATCATATTTTAAATAACATAAAGTAATCTGATTTATTTAAAATTGAAACAGAAATTTCAATCAAATAAGAAAAGGTTATAAAAAAGTCATTCATTATATTATATTTTATTAATTTAGCTTTTACTAATTTCCTTAGCCCACATTTCTTCTTTCTCTCAATATATTATATAACTGTACTTATTCAATAATGTGTAAAGACCGTATGGTATTTTCCCATACTTGAAAATTATATGTTTCAATTTATGGGGATTCTACTTTCAATTATCCATAGAAATACTTGTGAAATATAAAGGGAAAATAATATGCACATGAGGAAACTCAGTTTTGTGAATTGTATTTAAATTTTACAGCCGAAAACAAGTTAACTTCAGACTTTAAAAGTTCTTTTGTTATGACCATTATTATTGTCATTGTATAATTTTTATATCCTAGATAAAATCTATAGGGTCTCTCTTGTCATTCCGTTTGTGACGCATAGAAAAAAAATTCTTGTAGAGCAAAATGGATTGAACACCCACGCATAATTGGTTGAGAAATTTATTAATTCCAGAATCAATGAAAGTCTGGAATATTTCGACATGAATACGCATTCCCAAAATAATAATCAAGCTACGCCATTTTGGGATTCAGATTGTGAAGATGACCAAAATTCAATGGTGGGTCAAAAATTGTTCTTGGAGTATAATTTTTCCATAGACAAAACCTCGAGCATATTTGAAAGCCAACGTTTTTTGGTGATATAAAATCTTTTTACCGAATACAACACAGCACTGCCTAGTAGTGCTTCGGTAGAAAGACTGTTTAGCATAGGAAAACTAACCTTAACTCCTAATAGATGTCGTCTAAATACGAAAATTTTGAAATATTTCATATCAATGGAAAAAAAATAAAGTAAGACGCTGATTTTATGGAAAAATGTTAGTACAATTTCCTTGAATTGAATTATAACATTTTCAAGTATGGTATTTTCCCTACAGGTTTTACAAGTTGTTGAATTATTGAGAGAAAATTATCAAAAGCTAAATTAATACAATATAATATAATGAATGACTTTTTTCTGAGCTTTTCTTATTTGATTGAAATTTCAGTTTCAGTTTCAATTTTAATTAAATCAGATTCTCCGTATGTTATTTAAAACATGATTTGAGTCCGCTCGACTCAAATAATGAGTCCGCTCAGGGAGTGAGTCCGCTCAAGTCCATTCAAGCAGTGAGTCCGCTCAGATTGAGGCCGCTCAACCAGTGAGTCCGCTCAAATTTCGAGCGATGAACCACCGCTCAACTGTTGAGAGGACTCAATGATTGAGCGGACTCACTGCTTGAGTTGAACGATGAGTTGAGTAAAAATTTGAGTCATTTACATCCCTGCATTTTTGGCTACATATAAAAAATGAGTATCCACTGCTTTCAAAACGTGCTATTGCAATTCTCTTACCAATTGGGCTTTTAAACTCTCACTACGATTAAATAAAAAAAAACGCTTGAGAATGATCGACTACAGTATGAGAGCAGCCTTATCAACTACTCCAAATATCAATCGCGTATGCTCAGTTAAGCACGCTCACATTTCTCATTTCACATATTTTCTCATTTATGGTGTACCTCTAAAATTTCTTGATTTGGTAGGTGTACCTTGAACACAAAAAGTTTGCAGAACACTATCCGACTCCTGAAATCCAAAATCAAATACTACGATCTGCAACAATAAAAGATCTGTGATAAATCCATTATGAGACTTAAATAAATATGAGTCTTCTATAACTGTTATAACTGACTGTAAAATATAAAAGTCCGATCAGAATATTATCGAAAAATTGAAAAGATATAAGTCTTATGGGACTTTATTCTGGGACTTAATGAATAAAAGTCTCTGGTAACCGTCCTAACTAACTGATATCTATAAAAGCCTTGTAAGACAGTTATCATTAGAAAAAAAATTTAAAAGTATAAAAGTCTACTGAGACTGTTAATATGAAACTTAAAAAAATAAAATTCTTTTCGGACCCTTATCATAGGACTTAAATAAATAAAATTATTCGGTAACAGTTATAATTAACTTTAAAATAAAAAATTGTATTGAGATTTAAAAGTTTTTTATACAAATTATGAAAATTCAATCCAAATCGGAAATGATCGGGTTCAAGACAAGCCCTTTTTTATTTTCGTTTGGAATGGTTGTATATAACTGAGTGCTTTTTTTTATTTATATACATTTAAAACACTTCGTATATATAATATTCGCAAGCTGAAAAGTCGAGTTCCCATTCAGAGAAATCTCACAAAAACTTAAAATGTGTGAAAAAAACTTTTAACTAAAACGATCTTATTTTACATTAGATATAATCAGGGGACTTTGATCACCTCATCTCTGACTTTTCGAATTCAAGAACGGATCGAAATTATCTCCTGCTCTGACAGTGAGAAAATCTGCAGGCCTAAGACTCCCCCGTTTTATTTAAGTCTGTTCAAAGCCCCTGATTACTTCTTTATTTCGATGACGCAGCGACTCAAAGTGGATCTTGATCCCCGACGTTAGAAGACGTCACTGATCTTGGTTCTGCGGGATTTCTTACTAGTAGACAGTACCTATGTTTCGGTAAGCCCTACATTTGTGATCAATAATTAGTTGTAGCTTTTGGTACATCATCGAATGTAAAATAAAACCGTTTAACTTAAAACTTTTGTTTTTTAGTGCATTTCCCATCACAAAGGCTTTTGATGTTTTTATTAAAGACTTACTTCATTTCAATTTACTGACTTTCACTCATTAGCTACGTTTAAGCCATTGTTTCAGTTTAGTTTTAGTTCGGCTTACCATGTGAATGGATTTTATACCGAGAATTCGCTTGTAGTATCAAACTGCACTCGTAGCAAAATTTGACAGCATCATTTCGTGGTATTTTTTGAACAAGTAAAAAAATTTATATATCTGTCAGCTAACAGGTTCCGTATTTTACAAAAAAATTATATGTATGATATTTCTTACGCATTTAAAAGTTAATATATTCTCTTAATTATAAAAATTTATTTAAATGTTTTAGAGGAAAAATCTAATCGTTTAACTAATTGAGGTTATAAATTTGCACAGCATTTGAAAGATGTTTAGTCCACTTTCACTATATGTGATCACTTTCACTATGGATCACTATAAATGTTGTACCAGAACTTTAAATTCTGCGTGAGTATAGACCGAAAATCTTATGCAAGCCACGCACATCCTTTTACCCTTCAAAATACTTTCGGTCGTGTGCGAACGTGGAACAGTCTCCAATCTTCTGTCTTTTCTCTGGCATGCAATCTGCGAAAGTTTAAGGGTGACATACGTCAGCACCTTCGCCACCTTCCTCACGTTCCCTAATTTTCTTTCGTGGCAAGCAGGTGCCATGCTGTATTCGCATCATAGTTCATATCATATCTCCTAAGCTTGGCTTAATAATATAAAAAACAAAAGGAGTCACACTTTCTTAAGTTGCCGACAAAGTTACATATGTACAAAGTATGTATTGCATCTATTCTGTGACTGCTATTTTAAATAAATGTAAATTTTTACTTCCTGTATTTTACATAGATGCAATTTATGATGATTCGAGAATTTGAATACAATTCATTTCCCTAGTTTAACTAACTAAAATGGATGTTTGGGAAGTTTTATACTTCCACCATTTACAAACCTAAACAAAATGAAAAATCTAACATCCCTTTTGACTTTCGAGAGTGGCAAAGAACGTTGAGCAACTTTCTTCATTGTGAGTGGTAGCCACTTGCTAATCTGTTCAACTCATATCTTTTAAATGATAAATTTTGTGCATTTGACACTTTGGAGTGGTAGCGAGTAACTTCAAACTTTAGTTTTCAGCCTATACCATTTTTAAACCATAGTTGCCCCCCCCTCCCCATCACCAGAATCCTGGATCCCGCCACTGATAGCTTGTCTACATTCTACTCGGCAAACACTTTCATTCGATACCCATGTCAAGGAGGTCGAACAATAGATGAAAAATTATATCCCCGATATACCTTTTTTTCATTTTCATTCAACTTTTAATCAATTGAATTAAACCTTGTGTCAAATAAACTAAACTTTAAACCAATAAAATTCAACCTTAAGCCAATGGAAGACAACCTTAAACCAAGAAGAGTTATCTCTTTGCTTCTTCTAACTTCGTCCCCAGAAAACCTGTTAGCATACTGCATCAGGAATACTCGTGTCAAATGGCCCGATTATCAACCTCATTTTGAATATTGTGCAACAGTTCTATTTGTATGTAACCAGGAATAAATTATGCAGATGCAAAGACTTCAAAACGAAGCAATATGGGTGATATTTCAGTGTAATAGATATACCAGTGTAGAATATAATCTTAAATGGTTAAATGTTAGACAAAGAATATTTTTGAATGTGTTTATTTTTGTATTTAAAATTAAGAATTGTCTTGTTCCTACGTACTTGAGTTCGTGTACAAATTACATAGGCGATTGTCAACCATATATGCTTCCAAATAATAATCAGCTAATACCTGTGACATATAGTTAGTACAGATACCATAGTACACGCATAAACCACGTGTGTGTCGTTGCATACCAGTATAATACAAGCTGAGCAAACTGGTATGAGATTAGTATAAATACTTGGATTTTTTCCATGGTATACGGAACTTTTTACTGATTTCAGCGCCACTTGCAGGTGGTGGCAAAATTATCTAGTTTATGACTTTTTGTTCAAAAATAAAATAAATAAATATTTCTGACGTTTTCTAGAAAAGCAAAATTACAAGTTTTAAAAGCTGTCAAATAATACTATATCCGATCTGTCACATAATTAGAAGACAACAGGAAGTGTTGATACCTGTAAAATTCGTGTGCATGAGCGTGGATTTTTTCAGGGTCCCGTGAAGTAGGTCAGCATTATATTGAAGAAAGAGACAAATATATTTTCAGCTGTCAAACGAAATTTTCTAATTTGCAACTATTTGTATCTAATTTAAAACTTGTGAAAAGTGAAAGATATTTTATTTAAAAGTGGTGCTAAATAAAGTAAAGAGTTTAAGTAATTATCTGTTGATATTATAGTGAAAAATTTCTAAGTGATGTTCATGTATTTTCAGAATGAAGTGTTCGGTGAAAAATTGCCATAACAACGCGAAGATACGACGTGGGAAACCATTTTTTAGGTAATTATAGTTATAAAATATTATTTTGTGTACTTTACGCACCTTTTAGTATTAAATTAAATTAAAAATACATAACAAAAACGATGAAATATTGAAAAATTCCTTCATTCACTGAGATTTGTTTACGTTTATGACAGCTGACAAACTCCCAGGGTATGTTGGCGTAGTTACATCGCATAAGAACATTTTCGATGTTGCAAACGCAATATTTTCAACCATATATCTTGTTGCCCCGCTCTCTAAGGCGACACACTTCACCTGGTTATGACGGCTTGACTCCAGAATTCTTCATACGTTTCAGGGATTTATTAATTCCTGACCTTTTGGAAGTCTTCAATTCCGCGGTTGAGACACATTCAGACTTTCCTTCTAGTTGGAGGAGGTCTGTTATGCGATTGATTCCAAAGAAAGGAGATTTGCAGAGGATGGGGAACTGGAGGCCAGTAACCCTATGCAATGTGGACTATAAAATCGTCTGCAAAGCATTAGGGGCGATACTCCGCTCAGTGATTGCTTCGGTAATACACCCAGAACAGTCCTATTGTGTTCCTGGTCGTAGTATCGACGACAACATCGCGGTAGCCAAACATTTGTTTGCCTACCATGAACAGACAGGTACACAAATGGCCATGATTTCACTTGACCAGCAAAAGGCTTTTGATAGCGTCTCGCACGAGTATCTCCTGACTGTTCTCTATGCATTTGGTTTCCCGCCCAGGTGGCTGGATATCATCGGGAAACTGTATAGAGATTCAGCGATTTTGATTAAGCATCAAGGACAAGTTCTGGCTCATATCTCGTTTCATCGAGGTATTAGACAGGGCTGTCCATTGTCAGGTATCCTTTATGATCTTTCGTTGGAGCCGCTACTGGTGAATCTTCGTCGAATGCTCGGACAATATTCAGTGCATCTACCATATACCAAAGTGAGGCCTTTTATGTTGGCATATGCGGATGACCTTTCTATTTCGTGACAAGAGATGAAGCTTTTCCGGTCGCTCGTGCTGTTTTCGAACAGTACGAACGTATAGCGGGCGCTAAAATCAACCTTAGCAAGAGTCAAGGCTTGTGGTGTGGAAGGTGGAGAGATCGTACACATACTCCACTGAACATCCAATGGACTAATAAATCAAATAATAGCCGCATCGCTCTTGAGAAACTCTCTAGAGCTGTTAACTCATGGCGTAGTCGACTGTTTCCTTTATCCCTAATAGGAAGGTCAGTCGTGATAAACTATTTGATTATCTCGTCCATCGTTCATCTGCTAAAGTCTGAGACGTTTGATGAAGGCTTCGTTGGTCTTCTTCAAGCAAAAGCGATAGACGCCTTTTGGTGCGGAAGACGATGGGTTGCTGAAAGCATGCTCTGTCTGCCAGTCAAGATAGGTGGATTAGGTCTCACTAACTTGGTTGTGAAATCAAGGTGTCTCCAAGTGCGTGCATTCCAACGAGTGTTTTGCCAGAGAGACTCCTTACTTTCACAACTGTGGGTGAATGTACTGGGTGGGATCGGCATAGGGGAGTACTACTACCTGTTCTCTGTTCGACCACCCTATCCTCGTGATTGGCCGCAGGATCTAATCTCAACGATTCAGACCTGGGGCAGAATCAGGCCAGCATTTCACCTTAAGTGGAATGCTCTACGGTACACGCAATTCGCGTCGATTCCAATCAGGTTTAATCCTGAATTAATAGATTCAGTGTTCAGTAATGCTCGAGGTTTTGAAGCTGACACGCATACACTGACAGTTCTCGGAGATATTATTGATATCTCTGGAAACTGTCGAATAAACACTAACACTCCACAACTACACGAACTGGTGGCTTCTGCGCGGGAGAGATTTCGCCAACTTGGGACCAGTGATCCTGGCACTAAGTTGGAAGATGCTTTCGTTCTGGACAGACCACCTCACACACCTTTCAGCACACTTACAACATGTGTGCTTCGTGACGTGCTTATGTCAATAAGACCTCCGGAGTATAGAGGATACAACAGATGGCGAACACACCTCGGGATGAATATGGGCGTGATGGGAGGGATAACTTGCAGAGTAGTCTACAGTTATCCTTCTAGTTACAAAGATGCTGATGTAGCATTCAAATTGCTGCATCACAGTCTTATGCATCCTAATCAGTTGTCACATATCGACCGGCGGGTTCAGAGGATCTGCACAGTTTGTTCTGGTGAAGGCACCTTGTTTCACAGGTTCTTCACTTGTCCAGCTTCACTTGTCCAGCTTACTAGGACATCGTTTCTATGGGGACCAAAGGTTTGTAGTCGGGTGAATTGTTTGATTAGCTTTGTGTTGACACTGGCCAAATCTACAATTCACTTGTACTACATGAGAGCCGGAGATGGGAATCAGAACACTGACCCACAACACCACGCACAAGCACTTAAGTGAAACTTCGTTGACAGATTGAAGAGACGTTTACGTCTTGAATATCTGGCAACGAACGCAGACACATTCAACTGCACATGGCAACCACTATCGTCGGTGCAGGACGGAGCTCTTGTTTTTCGCTGGTGATAGAAGGCCACAGCATTTGCAACACTAGTCCACGGGGCTTCTCCTCGCTTAGGAATCGTTGCACGTGCTGTGGGAAGGACAAGTACTCTGTTAGAGATGCTAAGCTGGAGGGATGATGAGGGCAGTTTGTAGAGGTCTATGATACTACAGGCTGCCCTCGCGGGACTCTATAACAGTATCAGTGGCATTTAATAAAATTATTCGTTTCTAAATTCTAAATTTCTCATTCGATCGTTTTTAAAAAAAATGTCTTGTCAATTATTTGGTTTATTTTTCATGGGGGGCTCTTCTTGGAACTACCACTTATCTATAGATATAGGCACACTTTTTAAATTTAGGATAACTTCAACTTTGGCTTTAAAAACTTTATTTCAAAATTATTGTGAAAATTTTTACATTTACCTTTTACCTTTGTTTTCTATTCTTTTGTGTTTTTGTGTGCCATGTCTAGTTTTAGTCTTCATACCTTTTGTCAAGTTTCTTTTTTGTATTGTTTGAGCCTTTTGCGACCTTTTCGAATTAGTTTAGTTAGAGCCTGTTTTTTCTGTTTTCAGAGCCCCTTTTCCTTGTTTTTAAATGTAAGCCATTTTTATAACGTTTAATAAAAGATTCTATATACATAAAAAAAAATTATTATTATAAAAATCTAACCTGTAATTTTGATGGTGAATTCTTAACATATCAAATGTTACTATATACCACCATTTTGCATAAAATCGAAAAGTGCGTTTTAAATTACACATATTTCAAGAAGTATACCCTTTATGTACAAGGATAACCAGTCTTTCGCAAATATGCATATAAATATTTTCTCTGTGTACATAATTATAACTTCATCTATCTACCTATTGCTTTTTTTCGCAAATACTCTAGTTAATAAATTGAAAATGAAATATTGCTGTGCTAGTTATCATGAAATAAACTAAGTACATAGCGAATATAGTTGGCATATATACATATGTATATGTTGCTAGTTTAAATCAAGCTCTGATTGGCGGTATACAAAATGTACATAACCTTCATTCGCAAATGAAGTCGTTTTCTCAATAAGATTTAAATTTAAACCCACTCTACCTACTTTATACCTGAAACGCAACATGATCATACTGAAAATCAAAATATACACGAAGAACATTGGAAAACAACAATATTCGCACCACCACCACCACCACTACCACCACCACCAGTACCACCCACCCCCAATTCTTATTGCCAACATCATATATGAATTAAATTCAGAGCTGCATCAATCAGGGTATATTTCGCCCACACCGTGACCGCCGTACCCATAGAAACCTGTCAGATATCGTTTTATTCCAGGAATATGCTTCCTGCTTTATCCAGGACTGTTGTTTGGTTGGTATCTAAGGGAAAATCAATAAATTTGCTTCACTCCTAAATTAATCACGATACTACGCAAGCGCCTGATTTGCGTTTTTAGAACAGGAGAGGGTAGGCAAGCAACATTTATCTGACTAGATAAAGGACTGCACAGGCTGCGGAGCTCTGTTGGGCTGTGAATTTTACGGTGATTACATCGTTTTTGTTTTTAAAGTACAAAGTTTTGTGTTTAGTAATAATGTATTACTCAGGTAAGTTTTTAACTTTAATTATAATTACATTTATAATATATTTACATAAAATAGTGTTCACTTTGTGTAATCTTTTAAATTTAATGACAACCGTTTTAAGTGAAAATTACAAAGATTTTGTGTAAAGAAATTCTTAAAAGTGCGCAGTAAGAGAAAAATCAATAAAATTTGTAGATCTGCAAGAATTTGTGGGCTGCAAAGATAAATTGGGATGAGAACGCCCCAAAATAATTTTGTGAATTTAAATAGAATTATGATAATAGTTTTTGTAGGTTTTAGTCTCTTTACAAATTTACCAAAGTTATTTATTCTGAAAAGAATTTTTTTTTTCTTTCTTTGAATAAGGACTCCCTATAATAGTGTCGCTATTTTTTACTTTTATTTACAATGACGACCTACCATTTTACGTATTCTGGTTGTTTTGATTTTTTATTTCTCCCTTTTTTTCATTACAATTACTATTTTGGAAATTTTTATTTAATCGCTGCTATAGAGTTAAAAGAGCCTCCAAAGTTAAAACTTTCCGTGATAATTATTGTTAAATATTAAAAATTCTAACAGAATATTATTTCATACTTTTTTATAAGTCAAATTTACATTTTTCTTTATAACTTCTCTAACTTGATCATTTATTACACACGAATTTTTCGTTTCATAAAAGTGATCCGTTGGTGGTTGGTGTAAGGCATTCTATTTGATTATATTCAATGTCCTTTTGGAAATAGAAATATTTTTTTAGAATCGACTAACATAACCGAAAAAATTAAATTTTTCAATTTAGAAGAAATTTGTAGTATAGAGCACGATTCCGATAATTATTTTTGTAATAAAAAAATATGCAAAACATAAGGGAAATATTTTCATCGTTTTCAACAATAAAACTAATTGTCGAAATTCATAGATAGTATCTACATATAAATTTCATAAAACTCATTACCACAAAATACTTCTAAAATATATTAAATACTTTTACGGTTTGCATTTTTCAGAATCATCGAATTCCAATTTGATAAGCCATTTAAACTTCAGTTAAATAAAAAATTAAAAAAAATGAATTAAAAATAAATAAAATATGAATTATTTAATAAGTAAAAACAAGAGAAGAAGCTAGAATTTATCTAAAGCTTAGTTTATACTTAGATATTAGCGTCAGATTTTGTATGAGGCACAAGCACATTCGACAAATTGCGATACAACTGCTCATACAAATGCTCATATATTTTGTTGTGTCTCACACAAATGCTCATACATTTTGTTGAGTTTGCTATTGATTTGACTTGTCGTAATACTTTTGCATTTAGTTCGGAAGTACATTTTATCGCGCATTTCGTTCTGTAGTGTGGGCATTAAATTAAATTAAATTAAATTAAAAATAATGTTATCATGGTTAAAAGAAAATACCCTGCTTCTTTTAGAAAAAAGAATAAAAAGTGATATTTGGATTATCTGGTCAAATTAATATGAAAATTTTAATAAAAAAAAAGATTATAATTTTGATAAAATCGGTCAGGAGTTATGTAAAATAGCTTCAGATAAATTTCTCACTATGTCACCTATTGCACTTCTAGAAATTCGATGCACATAAATCAAAGATACAAAAGAATTTTAATGTAACCGGTACCTGACTGGTGAACTATATGTGGCGCCACTAAGTTTAAAATCAACCCCATTCATTCTCACATTGTTTTTAAAATAGCTGCCATCTTCCAAAGTTAGTCATTTATATATTATTATATATGCCCCGTGTATTTGATAACATTTTATTACTGCGCCGAAAACAACTTACAATATGAATGAATTATCTCTGCCTTCCCTAAGCATTCCCTGGAAGATACAAAACATGCTCAAAAATACGACGTATCAATACATTACGCCTGCCTTCCTAAATCATGTAAACGTAAGGTATATTCATATACTCATTCCTAATGCATGGTAATGTTGATAGTAAACCTTAGCTAAGTCAGGCATTCTCATTTTTTCCGCTGGGAATGAGCTCTACCAAAACTCTCAAGAATACTTCACAAGCAGTGCTGTCGTTTGTACTCCGATCGGAGTATTTGTACTCCGAAAACTAATAGCGTACTCCGGTACTACTCCTTTTATAAAAGTACTCCGCTTTTCATTTCTTCATACTTAAAACTCCTATTTTTGTTGTTAGTAAATAATATAAAAAGTTTTATTCGCCTTCATTTAAAACTATACATTCGTAGTACATTTTAGTAATGAAATCTATTAACGGGTCCGGTTGAAAAGTTGGTTTGGTACTTCGTTGTATTTGATGAAATATACCAAACAGCAGCTAAGAGCCTAACACATCCATGATTTATAATATTTTTCAACGTTGGCACGCGGCTCACTAAAGTGTAATCTGGTTTTTTTTTAGCCTATTACACCTATCTATAGTCATGTCATGCGCTCATTAGGCGCTTTAATTGATGTTTATGAAGTGAATAATGAACACTCTCTACTTGAAGAACTCCACAAAATTTTATTCTAGTCCAAAAACCGTTTTTTTAATCGCTCTTGTAAATTGTTCATGGAAGGTTGGGTTTTTGTTTATGATTCAGCGAAGGTATTTAGTGATTTAATTTAACTACATCATTTGTTTACTTTAATTCAAGGGTTGTAAAAAGGTTGATTTTTTGTAATAAAACAATATAAAATTTGTGAATTGTGACAGAAAGGAAAAAACTTGAGAATAGTTACCAATTTTCAAAATACAAAATTCAAGGAACTTACAGCTTACACAATAACTGTAGAAAATTTTAGGGACGACGATTAAGATTGTCTTCTTTTGTGGAAAAACTAAGGAAATATTTCGTCAGTAAAGCTGATTTTTTGTATAAGTTTTTTTTTTTAATTTAATTTAATTTAATATAACAACAGTTTAGTTTGCATGATCTGATTGAGATAGGGTTTTTGACTTCTTGTGGACAATTCCACAGAAACAGTGGTATTTGATTAAAGAGCACAAATTTTGCAAAATACACAAAATTCAAGGAATTTACAATAACATCATTTTTTTTTTTTTAATTAATGCTCATAATGTTGTTAGTAAGAAGTTAAAGTTTCAAGTTGGGATTTCAATGGGTTTCGAAACGTGATCATTTTTGTTTATTTAATGGACTGTTAATGGGTCACATTTGAGAAGACAAAAAATGATGTCCTTGGTCAAAAATTCTTACAAGATCAATGATAACAAAATAGATTTGTATGACATTTTTTCCCAAAAAATCATACATCAAACAAAAAAAAACGCTCTCGTCCCCAAACTCATTGAGATCCCAATTTAAAAATTTAACCATTTACTAACAACATTATGAGCATTAATCTAAAAATAAAGCAAGAAAAAATTAAGGGAATACATTTGAAGATAGTCAAGGATAAAGAATATATTTATTATACTTAATTTTTTCTTCTTCTAAAAAGCATCTCTTTTTATAATTTTCCCTTAAGGACTGTACTTTCATCTTTAAAATAACCTACAGGTCATCTTTCTATGATAATCAGAACCAAAGTTATGATTTTTTGAATATAACTCAGCAGACCAAAAATCGGCGAATTTTAAGGATTTCAAATTCCTTTACGGGGAGGTTACCGTTCACGACGATGAAAAATTCAATTTGTTTTTTTTTTACATAATTATCACCCTTATGGCCGGTTTCACAGTCGAGTTTAAACCAAGGTTTAGTTTAAACCATCCTCCAAGTTTAAACGTAGTTTAAACCAAATCGGGTTTCACAGTGCATTTTTTAGTAAATTGTGTACTAAATTAGTTATCGCCACCATTGTGAAGCAGTTTTTCTATCAATCAATCTGTCAATCGGAAAAAGTAAACATCAGAAAGTAAAAAATAAAAAATTAACTACATATTTTTTATATTTGCTAATTTTAAATATGACAACATTCAAAAAGGATGCAAATTTTAGCATAAGTGAAGAATAGCCGCAAGAAAAGGGATAAATTCGAGATAAAATGACAAAGTTCTTTACTCAAACGGAACCTAGCATAAAAATCAACGTCGTCCCACTCATTAAAATGATTAGGCCGATTTCTAATTACTGTCAGTTGTCGATAGGGTTGTAAATTTAACTCAAAAAAATCTTCTTCATCGCTAGAAATGTCTAAATATAAATCCATGATAAAATTATTTTCTTGATACAAACAAACAATGCTACTGTCAAAATAAAATGTCACACTTTTCAAATACTTTTATCTTGAGTTTAAACCGAGGAATGGCATGGTTTAAACTCTAGTTTAAACCGAGAAACTCATTCGTCGAGTTTAAACTAAATATTTGTTTTAAACTCAGACTGTGAAACTGGCCATTAAAGTGTTTAGCACACGTGGGTAAAAAGATATTTTCATAGCTAAAGTATATTATTATATTATTATATATATATTATAATATATAGTATTAACTGTACACCGGCTGGAAAACAGGTACTCTGAGGCGATCGGAGCACGCTTTCTGGGGAGACCTTTTCTCGCTACCTGAGGTACCCTCGTACATTTCGGGAAACTATTAACTTTCATATTCAGCACAGTTGGAGGAAGAAGAACGGCCTCTGTATGCTGCTGAAATAGCTGAAGTAAGCTGTCTAAGATCTTTTTTAACATTAAACTTTATATGAGTTTTTCTGGGAACAACGTTTTTTAGCTCTCTGGGCGCTCTATAGCTTCAACGGCTGAACCTATTTACATAAATCTCTGCGCAATTGAAATAAAATTTAATTTACAGGACTATCAGGAAGCGGTTTTTGTCAAAAATTGATTTAGAAATAGTTTTTTCGTCCATTGAACCAAACAAAAAAAAAACATGGCAAACAATGGGTTTGTTTTTCAAACGTCTGGCATTTCGTTATTCAGAGTGGTTTTCTTGAAAACGAAAGCCGGTAAGGTCCCCCTAAATTTTAACTAGTTTAATAATTTCCAATCCTATTTGTTTCGGATGAACTGGCAGAGCTGTGGAGCGCCCGCGCAGACCAAAATACGCCATGCACAGTTTTGTTTGATTGGAGTTGGAGCCGCCATTTTGGATATTGTTTTTAAAAATAAAAATGGAAGTTACTCTCCATTGATAGAAGAATAAAATACGTTAAAACTCATTTCCAAAAGTATTTATTTTATGTAAAAATAAAATTCCAAAGTTCATGCATTTTTCATGCCTCTACGGTAACCACACCTTAAGTCAGCCAGCATGCGGCGCAGCACAAAAATAAATAGTTGTATTCCTATATCATAACTACTTAACTTTCAGTAAAAGAAACGACACAGTAATAAACGACCGGATATGTCAAGAAACCATTCCTGGAAATTCTATGGAAGCTGATTTGTCGCCAACAAAAGGTAATACTTATAATAAACAAACTAAGCGTTAAAAAATTTAGCTCTGTATGCACGCAGACTTATAAATAACAGGGGTTTTTTTCAAATATGTTTTAAAGTTATTGCAAACAAGTAAAACAGCTCGAATTGGTCTAAGCCCAATTCTTATGATACCTCAGATAAATTCCCAAATGTACTTTCGTATGGTCTGTGTAAGTTTGATTCTTGGAGTGGTTTTTCGCATATATTTCTAGAACGGTTCGTCGGACAGAAAAGAAGAAATGATTCTAACCAATTTTATAGGATTTCATATTCTAAAGAAATTTTCGGTAAAAACCATATAGAACTGATCAATTTCACAGTATAAGTAAAAATTCTAAATTTTTATATGACAATACCAAAAAGGGGTTACCCAATTTAGTCCATTTTTGAAATTGTATTTACTATTTTTAAGAAAACACTATGTACAAAATTTCAGCTCTCTATATCGACGTGTTCTCAAGCAATGTCCAAATATACACATAGTGAAAAACGAAATTTTTGTATGGCAACTCTACGAAGGAGTTACCCGATTTATCCCACTTTTGAACTTAATTTTACTTTTTTTTTTAAAAAAAGCCCAAATGCAAAATTTCAACTCTTTAAGTACACGCGTTCTTGCGTTCTTGAGTTATCGTGAGGATGGACGGACATACAAAAATCAAAATAACTTTTAATTTTATGCATGGGTGTCTAATCAGTTTTGCTCTACCAGAATTATTTCTGTTTATTACTGATTCAATTATTGTAAAATATTTAAAATGCAGAAAAACTAAGGCGACTGAAATTGTCAATACAATTTTGCACGATGACTGTATTAAAATCCTTACAAATATTTTGAAAATTCAGAAGTTTTCAATAATTTAATAATTAAACTAATGATGGAATTTATGTATTTTATTAGTATACAGCTGTATTAATTTGCTCTATGCAGGTATTCTTTTACCAAGAATAGCTTTTCATAACAGAACCTTTTTACTTAATTCAAGTATGATTACCTGAATGAAAGCTATTATAATTAATGAATCTTTTAAATCAACAGCTGTCAACTAAACTTAAGAAACTCTTATTGCTGGAAAAAGTCAGTTGTTACAATATAGAAAAAAAATATAAATAATGTAATAATAGTAGGCATAGATTTATTTAAAAATCTGAATATGAATCATTTGAATTAAAATGGGTTTTATTCACATTAATTTGATTTTGGACATGACATTCTAATTAATTTGAATTCATTCAATTTCGATAGTTGTGTACTCTGTTTTTTCCGAAAGTACTCCGCTTTGTCAGCAAATTGTACTACTCTTGAAATTTTCCAAACGACAGCACTGTTCACAAGCCATGAAATAGACTCCTTCCCCACCACATGCTAGGCCCAACGGAGTCCTTACATTCTAAAATATTTGCAGTGTTCTTATGTAAAACTGACAAAAGTTTAATTTGAATAGCTTCTCCGCCTTAAACTACGTACATACAGAAAAATGGTGCTCTGATAATCTTAAGCTTGCTTTCTTATCTTCCGAACCGAAATAAAATTTTTATACCTTTCCTAACAAAATTAATTAAAAAAATTTATCTGAACCAAACAAAAACTCTCAGCTGAGTAATCATTGTATGTATATATGACTGTGCCATCGTGACATGCACATGCCGTGCCGGCCGCACATACACACATGCAATTATTACTCAGCTGAGAGTTAGTGAGCGTAAAATGGTAAGGTTACTTTGTAATCATAACTATTTTATTATTTGATTAAGTAAGGTATATAGTCAGTGTAGCTTTTTGGAAGGTAAGGAACCAAGCTGTAAATTACTAGAACACTATTTTCCTGTAAGGATAGTAGTTTAGGCTCTGTAGCAAATATAAAGTCAATGTTTGGCACTTTTCCATAAATAATATATCAATATAGGAAATTTTAGATAACGGACTCCCAACGCACACATATAGATTTCATTTCATATAGCTTGGGTTGGGAAGTATTCTCGAGGGTGCTCCACAGACAATAGAAGCTCTGCAAAAAAAGCTTTCACGACACACCCAAAATTTCATATTGGGCTTTCTATTTGGTTTACAAAACAAAGTTCATCATGTTATCGCTAAAAGTGCGACTGACGCATTGATCTTCAAGAAATTTTAACAATTCGATAATTGGAAAATCGGAATCTGCAATAATAGGAAAGTAAAAGAAGAAATAAAATAAAAAACTACTCATCAGGTATACCCAAACGTTTACTATTTCCTTAAACAGATTTTTCATGTATAATGGATACAGCAGGAGAATCGAAAAAATCTTTACTGGAGACCTTCAACATGATTAGGCTAAGGCAACTGAATGAATTGCGCATGGAAAATGAATTTTGTGATTTGATTCTAAAAAGTGAAGATGGTTTCGAAATTAAAGTGCACAGAGTTGTTGTCTCCTCTGCAAGTAACTATTTCAAAGATTTACTAACACTTCCAATGAAAGAGAAGTTCGAAGAGTCAATTTTACTGCCAGATATAACTGGAGATGTTTTAGAAAAAATAATTACCTTCATCTACACCAGTGAATTCGACGGAGAAATCGAAGTTGTCGAAAAAATTATCAAATATGCAGTGATTTTTCAGCTTGAGCAATTAATTGAAATCTGTTTACTAGTTCTGATTGAATCTATCAACGATCACACTTGTCTGAAATATTGGCGACTTGGTGGAAACAATCTAATTTATAGTTTGGAGGCTAAGTGTTTGTCGTATATCGTTGGCAAAGCTGATCTTTTCAAGAGCTCATTAATGAGCGACTTGACTATCGAGGAGATGCGATCTTTACTTGCTGATAACAGATTACATCTACAATACGACGAGGAAGAGATCTTTGAACATGTCTGGAAATGGGCTGAAGGTAAAGTTTCTAAAACGAAAAGCTTCTCTCAAGTGTTTTCGGAAGTCGTTGATTTATTTAATTACGCTAAATTAAAACAGGAATTTATCCTTCAGAGAATTTTTTTCAACGATGATTTAACAGAGAATGCCGAACTTTTGCATAAAATTGTTAAATTAACTAAACAAAAGTGTAAAGAAGTTTCCAATGACAGCTGTCATATTTTAGATAAACCTACTAAACGTAGATTATTTGGATTGACACAAAATAAAATGTTTATCGGCCTTGGTGAAGGGAACATCACAGAAAAAGAAATCAACCTTCTAAATTATTTTGGTTATACGACATTCGACAATAAATTATTAATATGTGGAGAGAAGTCGAACGCCGTAATACTAATTCTTGTCAGTTTTTCGAACCAAGTAAACAGCAGTGGAAACAGTTTTCATCTATGAAAACAGAAAGGTTGGGGCATGCATGTTTGACAACAAAATCTATGCATGCGGTGGATCTGGTAGCAAAAGCGTGGAAATTTTTGATTTTGGCAAAGGAGAATGGGATTACGGTCCAGAAATGCTTGCAAATAATTGGAAATTTGGATTAACTGAAGTAAATGGAGCATTATATGCCATTGGAGGCAAAACTAATAACGTCGAAATATTAGATCCTCGAACACAAAAATGGAGTGTTGTTTGCAATTGTTTTAGACGTTCTGGTGTATTTGTATCTTGTGTTCCGATTGGCTCTTGCATCTATTGTTTTACTTACGCAAAGAGATTTATATTCGATACTCGATCAAACAAATTTATCGAAGAAATTTGTTATATGGATTTTGATGATTTTCATAATTTTTGTGAACTTGAAGGTTACTTTTATGGCTTGGGATATAGAATGCATTCTCCTGATAAATATTCCCTGGATTTCATTCAATATCATTTCGATGGAAAACAAGGATTTAAAAAATCTTACGGATTATATAATTCGACGAAATCAAGTGCTATAAGTATCTTTATGTTACTAATAAATTTCTATTGTTTATGTATAAATAATGGAGATAAATATACTTTTTTTTTTTATTTTAAACCATTCGTTTCAATATTTCTGATCACAAGCAAGTAATTTTTAAGTACCTGTCTACATAATAATAGAAAAATAAAAAATTTACTGTTGAGATAAGCCTGAAATTGGTAAATCGTTGCGGCGAAGAATATAAATTTTTCATCAAAGCCGTCATACTTGGGCTCTTGATTCGATCAAATTGTGTCCAGGGGAGGTGTAAAATTTTCAAGTGAACTATATTATACGAAAGAGGTCTGCATATTGCAATTGGTGAAGTAGAAATTTTGGTAATCCCCTAAATAAGACTCCGCACCACCCATTGTTAAAAAAAAAATCAAGTTAAGTCGTTATAGAGGGATTTTCGTATGCTTGGAATAGTTGGATGAACAGTAAAAAAACTATTTTAATAAATTTTACAGGTTTTTATAATCTAAAGAATTGTTCAGTTCAGTATACGTGAAAAATGTCTAGGAGTGACAAATGTCACTTCTAGCGGATTTGTTCTCAGTTTTTTGTGTTATATTCACTGAAAGTCGTTTTGAATTGAATTATTGAAATATTTAACAAAACATTCTTCGTGTAAGAATCAGTTCGGGAACTATGTGAATTATGTGCTGATGGGAAAGCAAGGATATTTCCAATTAGAAAATTTTTTTCACGATTGAAATTGAGGCGAACGAAATTGTAACATTTGTCTCCAAATGACGTAAGCATTCAATTGACAGACGAATCGGCCATACTTCTTAATCTTTGTACCATGCTTCTTGCATCTTTCTTACTACAGGAGCTTTGAATATAAAAGCAGCTTGGAATTCGTTCGAATACCATAATTTCCATAAATTCGTTCTACTGGGTGGCGCAAAAAGTAATGACCCTATTTGATTCAGCTATAACTTCTTTTCTAAATTAGAAAACTAGAATTAGTTTTTTATATATGTATATTTATGCCATGAAATTTTGTCGCATTAGGATTTGAAGATGATGTCTCTTAAATGGTGCCCTGTAGAGTTGATGCACATTTCAGCCCTATTCATGACATTTTCCATAACTTGCCGTAACACTTCCTGCGATATGTTCCTTATCTCTTGAAGAACGTTTTCTTTTAGGACTGCCAGAATCTGTGGCTTGTTCACCTACACCAGTGATTTCAAATAACCCCAAAGAAAGAAGTCTGGACAGGTCAGATCGGTTGATCTGGGAGGCCAAGGCAAATCGCCAAAACGAGAGATAACACGGCGTGGAAAAGCGTCCCTCACTAAGTCCATAGTATCGTGCGCTGTATGTGCTCTGGCGACGTCTTGTTGGATCCAGATGTACTCCAGCCCCGATTCATCTAAACTGGGTATCAAGAACTCACTCGCCAGTAACAGTTATCGCATTACCTGCAGCGTATTCGAAAAAATAGGGTCCGATCACTCTTTCAGCAAAGACGCCACACTTTAAGTGTTTCTTGAATAATGCACGGATTCTCAGTGCCCCAGAAGCGAGTATTCTGCTTATTGACATGCCCCCGAGAAATAGAAATGCGCTTCATCGCATGAAAAAATCATCCTCTTCAAGGTGGGGGTTTATGACGCGGCGGCTGTACTCTAGACGAGCTCGGTGGTCAGTAGGCAGCAGCTGATGAGTCATCTGAGTTTTATACGGAAACATCTTCAAGTCTTTGACCAAAATACGCTGCAGAGTCCGCCTGGAAATGCCAAATTGCTTACCACTTCGCCTCGTTGATGTTTCTGGACACTCTTTCACATCTTCGCGCACAGCATCGATATTTTCTGATTAATGGTCTATTCTTGATCTGCCAGACTTAGGTCTATCCAATGTTGCGTCAGTTGCTTCGAAGCGTGTTGTGTTTTTATCACTGATAAATTATTCCGTAATAACATTGACACAATAATTCCACGTGTTCTTGGGGAATATAACGGTCCACGTTTATTTTTAGTAATTTTACATTTGTTTACTACACAATTTTCAATATCAGAATGACAGGAGATGTCATATAAAAAAATATATAAGTAATTTCTATAGTGCCAGTACTTTTGCGCCACCCAGTACATATATTTTCTTTTAACACCATTAAGCAGAAACCGTATTGGGCTGCAATTTTTTATAACTTCATTTTTCTATGGGAGTGATAGTTTTAGGCTCTAACACCTGTTTAAGATATGCCTCCTTAGGAGTTGAATCATCATAGAGAGTCCCTCTTAAAGCTTAGTAGATTTGTACAATATTTACAGCGTATAACGCTCCGTATTTGCAAGATTTGCATATAAATTGCATTGGCATTTACTTTATATAATTACTCTGTATTACCATTGCCTATACAGGGTGACTTGAATCAATTCTGCTCTAATGCAGAAGGTAATTAATTAGGGGAGATTGAGAGAAACAAAACATTATATGGAAGAGAAGAAGTAAAATACGGGGATTTTTTATGTTATCCAATTTAAGACTCCCAAGTCCCTTAGGTTCAAAAGGACCTACATACAAGAAGGAAAAAGGAGTTGTATATTGGCAACAATTCAATTAAAAGTTGATTGTGGAAGTGAAAAATCGAACTATACGAGTACTTTATAAAAAAAAATTAAGACACTTTACGAATCTCAAATATAAGCACATTTAATCTATGACAGCATATTTTTTTCCCAACTCGTCGCACGCGACACTAGTCTCACGTCCAAAATTCTCACTAACTCTACCTCTACGTTTCAAATAAATCGGCTGTTGTAAAGGGTCTTCCAATAAGGATTACCTAAAGTTTTCTTGTTAGTAAAGGTCAAGATATTCATGTAAATTCACAATGTTGGCCAAATAATTGTCACGGCTCATTTAACAGGTCTTAGTCCATTTGATGAAATCCTGCATGATATGTATCTTATCTTTGTAGATATATGAGGCACTACCAAAATTATATACCAAATCAGGATAATCTATATTATGTAAAATTCGTGTAGCCGTGATAAGCAGTTATATTTACTTGTAGACACCAGAGGAAATGATAAGATGCATTCGCCTTATTTTGTGTCAGTGTGATATTTCTGAGCATTTCCCTTTGTTTGTTTACAATTCACTCATATTATAGAACGAAATTAAGAATAAAAAAAAAATTTCTATGTACTTTCAGAAACGCACAATTAATATGGGTTGTATTGGAGATTGTGGAGAGGTGGGACCACCACCAGATATGATATTATCAATGCCACCTCCACCTTTACCATCATTTCTACTGCCAAGGAGTGCCATCGTTGCCTTATCAGGAAATGATACTCATCCATGTTTTGCAGCGTTTATGTGTGAACCAAATCCTCGCCCAAGAGATAATGGGATTGAGTTCATTGAACTTTCAGGAAAAGGACACATTACACTGGAAAATACTTGGCTATTCATTTTGATTTCATCGTGCGTTGGCGTCTTACTGCTGGGAGCTCTTCTTGCTATCATTCTTATGAAATGCAGAGAGTAAGCATACCTGTAGAAATTTTGAAATAATTATTTTTATTAATTATTTTTTTTTTTTTTCATTTTAGATATAATTATGCCTATCAGGAGACAAATATCAAGCAATCTACAATGTCTGCTCTTGGAGAACCTTCAAAATCAAATCCATTTATGGCCGGAGGAATGTTGTATCCCTGCGGTTCAAATCGGGATTCATTACAACAGCAACTGGCTAATGATAATCGCCTACTTTGGGCAACTTTAACGCCACATGGTACACGGCATTTCATTTCTGATTATCCAACACAAAATGATCATTATGAGGTAGTAGACTACAAATCGAAAGCCCAACAGACAGCGGAAAAAGATTGCAAAAGAACCCCTGTAAAGGTAAGTGATATTTTTGTACCTAAGTGTCATAATACAAATTCATTATATATATTATATAATGCACATATTTATGTATATGCAATTTAGAAATCGCGATAAAATATATTTAATTCTAGTACTATATGCACTTAGGAGGCTGATTCTGATCCTTTGTTCGTACTTTTAGTCGTAACCATATTTTTGTTAAATATTTTCATATTTTCACATTTTACCACAAATTTACCATATACTTTGGTTTTTACCATAATACAATTTCATTTATCCTTTCAATCTACCATAAAATGAATTAAAATGAATATGCAGTGAATAAACTTCTGAATATACGCCTAAAAGTATGACAAATTTGTCAAATGTTTCCAAGATTGTGACAAAGTTCTCAAACTATGGTAAATGGGTATTCAAGATCTACACTTACTTACAGCAATCCAGGTGCTCAAACTTAAAATAATATTTTTCTTTTTGTAATTCAAATTGTCATATTACTTTCATTCAACGTCATGCCAGAGTTGCAGTATGGAATAAAAATGCAAAAGAAGCAAAAGTAAAATTAATTTAAATTTTGTCGCGTATTATTACATTAAAGTACAACAAAAGATCAGCGTCAACACTAAAGGGGTGATTCTCATCTTTTGTCGTACCTTAATGTCAATATCTCTATATTATCAAAATATATAAAGAATTAGGACAAAAACCGAGGAGGTAAGACTTAGTCTACTTAGTAACAACTAACCGAAACTTTCTTACATTCTGGAATTTACAGCGGTGAGATTTTCGATAATCGATATGTTGTATTCAGACATAATAGGCACAACACGCTTGATGCTGTTGGTGGTGGTGGATGCTTAATTGTAGTACAGATGTATTTCGATCCAATAAGGTAGCTTGAGTTTGAATTAATTCATGAGATAGTTTGGCTTAAAATTTAAATTGAAAACTGTAGCCATACATTCGACCGCAAAGTACATTAAACATATACGAGGAAACTATGAACAGTATTACTATTGTTTCTCAAAAAACCGAGCCTAATTCAAAAATTATTGTGTTAAGAGATTTTAATGTTCCCTCCTTAAAATGGCATCCATACTAAAATACTCTTTTTATGTAGAATCTCAGTAGTTTAAACAAAATATCCTCACCTCTATGTCTTTCAGTTCTCTAGAACAACACGATTCGCACACAAATATAGACAACAGATTACTCGACCTAGTATATTCGAATCTCAGTAGTACTGACATAAAAGTAGAACGCTCCTTAAGAGGAGTCAGTACTCAGAAAAAGTTTCAATTTAGATACCAGCGAACCTGTAGGTAATAAAATTTACTATAGTAGGTTTGTGTCCTGAAAGTGAAAAAATTCATATAAAATTAGCCTAGACCACAGAGCACATTTGAGACATCTACCGCAAAAAACAGAAACCCAACATCTGACAAAACCATACAATTTAAGACGAAAAATGAAAATTTCCAGTTCACATAAATTGGAAATTTTTAACGAGAATTAACTCTCCTAAATTTTTTTTGCTCATAATTGTTAAATATGCTATTTTGCTTTGTATTTAAACAACTTTCAAATAAATATTGCAATTTCTTGTCGGTGAAATGTCGGGAGAAAGAAATATACTATTAGAGTCAAATAATTAGAAAAAGCGCCACTAAAACTAAAAAAAACTCGACGTCATTTGCCAGATCTAGGCCTTATTTTTCTAAAATAGTCACAATTTAAAGAAATCAGAATACCTACCCACAGGAATTTGATTTAAAAGACTTCAATTTATACCATTTTTTACAAGTTTTCGAGCTAATATCTCCATTCGAATACACTTTTTTTTAATTTTTGCCGACGTTATTCACTAGCCTTCTTCATTACTTTTAATTTAAAATATAAATCATTATCCTGCTACAAATAGTTTGCCAGAAATTTGCATTGAAAAATGTATAAAACTTGCATATTGGTACTGACTCCTCTTAACACCTATCTCAAGAGTTAGACCCCCATCATCCATTACTTGATATTTCTGTTAAATTTAATAAGTTGCGATTTGTTAATGAGAACGTAATTTCAAAACGTAATTTTTTCAGTGCCTGACTATAACAGAAATAAATACGTACCTATCTCAAACTGATTTCTCTATTATAGATACTTTAGATAGTAACAAAGCTTGCACAGAACATTATCATATTATATAAACATGTATTGAAGAACATGTTCCAAAGAAACAACATAAATCAAACAGATATCCTTCTTGGTTATCATATAATCATATCTCAGTAATAAAATTGAAAACGAAATATAGCAAAGTCTATAAGTGTTATAAAAACCCTAACATTTTCATATTTGAGAAAAAGTGTGAAATTGTTAATGAAAGCTTGTTATAAAAAACATAATATAGAACATATCAAATCAAACGTTACAAGCGCTCCAAAAGTATTCTTCTCTCATACAAAGAGTATGAAATTAACCAATTCTTACCCCATCAAAATGTCTTATAACGATTCAACGTCTTTATCATCGCAAAGAACTTGTGATCTCTTTGCTGACACAATTATTAAATCCATAACCCGTCTAATGAATTTATATACACAGAAAACATAGTAATTTCTCATTATACACCAGAAGACGTTAATAAAGTATTAAGTTTACTTGATATTAATATAAAAAAAAAGCTGGCGCCGATGGACTGCCAAACACATTCTTAAAAAATTGTGCACATAATTTGTCAACATTCATTTCACATCTCTTCGATAAGCTCATATCCGAAAGTATTTTCCCAACAATGTTCAAAAGCTCATTTATTAATCCAATATTTAAAGCAGGCGATCTAAAATTAATTATGAATTATCGCCCAATGAGTAAATCAAATATCTTATCGCTAGTTTTTGAAAAGATCATTTACGATCAGCTCTCCTTCCAAGTTAAACATTTAATAAGTAACTATCAAAACGGTTTTGTTCCACATCGTTCACAACTTCTAGAAATTTATCTCTGTACACAGATGTTATTGCAAAGGCTATAGATAGAGGCTTACAAGTTGATACAATATGCACAGATTTTTTGAAGGCCTTTAATAAGGTAGACCACCTACTCATTTAAAAAAAAAAACTGAGTAGACTTGGCTTCCATACAAACTCAGTTAACTGGTTTGATTCATATCTAAACAAGCAAAAAAGCTAGAATTGGTCTAAGACCAATTCTTAGGATACCCTAGATGAATGCCCGTATTAAATTTCGTATGGTCACCGATCTATTCAAGTATTGATTTTGAAGTTGTTTTTCGCATATATTTCTAGAACGGTTTGTCACACAGACAAAATGATTATAACCAATTTTATAGGATTTTGTATTCTGCAAAAGTTTTTAGTACCATAAAAATGTCTTGGACTGATCGTTTTCAAAGTATACGTAAAAAACCGAAATTTTTATATGGCAACACCAAGAAAGAGTTGCCCGATTTAGTCCATTTTTGACATTTTATTTGCTAATGTAGTAAAAACATCATGTGCGAAATTTCAGCTCTCTACGTCGACGCGTTCTCAGGCCGTGACCAAATATATAGCGGAAAACAAAATTTTTATATGGCAACCCCACGAAGGAGTTGTCCGATTTGGCTCATTTTCGAACTTAATTTTACTTTTTTTTTTTTAAAGTCTGTGTACAAAATTTCAGCTCTCTAAGTGTACGCGTTCTCAAGTTATCGTGCGCACAGACGGACGGACGGACGTACGGACATACAAAAATCGAAATAACTTTTAATATTATGAATGGGTGTCCAATCCATTTTGCTCTACCATCATTATTTCGAGGTGTTACAAACGGAATGACAAACTTAGTATACCCCTATGATTTCATCTAGGGTATAAAAACAGGAGCTTGTATATAGTTCTTAACAGAAAGTTTTGCTATGAAAATTCATAGAGAAATAAGTCAATCTGAAATTGACTCAGTTTGCTGCTAAGTTTGCAGCTCGAGAATTGAGTGGAAAGTGGCAGGAACTAAGCCGTACTGACGATTATACGGTTCCTGCTTATATGAAACGCCCTCTTTTTGCAATGAAATTTCTTTTTTCAAAAATTTTTCGTTTGCATAAAGATTTTTTTCCACTCAGTTATTAACAGGATTTAAGTCATATACCTTCATCTAAACATCGGTTGTACCCCAAGGAACAAGGCTTGGCCCCCTGATTTTCCTACTTTTTATTATAATAATAATAATATAATAATCCTCCATTAACAATAAAATCGCCATGCCTACCTATTATATGCTGATGATACTAAAATCTTTAAAATTATTAACTCTATTGATGATTGTATAATATTTTAAAATGATTTAAGTAATCTTCATGAGTGGTGTATAATAAACAAATTTCCTTTAAATATAAATAAATGTTGTTACTTAACGTTCTCCAGAAAACAAAACACACTCTTCTTTGATTACCATATTTCAAATTCTTCCTTACCACGTGCCACAGAAATAAAAGACTTGGGAGTTACCTTCGATGCCAAATTATTATTTGATAGGCATATTATTACAATAACACGGCGATCTTTTCAATTATTAGTTTTCATTTTTCGTAGGTGTAAGTCTTTCAAAACACCGCTTTCATTTTTGACTCTCTATAATTTCTTGGTCAGAAGTATCTTAGAATACTGCTCTCTTATTTAGAATCCATTCTATCAAGTCTATATAAATACAATAGAAAGAGTTCAAAAACGATTTACAAGGATCCTTACTTACAAATTCGATCGCACGCATTTAGAATACCCCGAACGAATTCGTAGGTAGGTACTCATTGTTAAGCCTCGAAAATCGCCAAACTTATATTGACGAATTATTCCTCCTAAAAATTACTTGCAAACTTATAGATAGCACAGATATTAATGCATAATTAGGGTATAACGTCCCACCAATCCAATCTCGGCGTTCCCCTACATTTAAACTCGAAACCGCTACGACAAACATTAAGGACAATTCACCTCTATAAAGAATCCAGAAACAACAGAATATTTAATTCCATTGACCTCTTCGGTAATAGTCTTTCTACCTCAAAGCGTTTTACTTTGGATATAATAAAAACTTTTTGGATGTAATACAAACTCGTTCTTTCTCTCCCTGAAATTCTTCGTCTTTCCATTTTTCTCGCAAAAAAAAACAAAAAAAAAACTTAGATATTATTTCCCATTAAAATGTATGTAGACCTTAATTATACACTGCCGGACACTTGATTACCGGCACTTGAAAATTTCAATTCGCTTCGAATATTTTTTGGTTTTTACATATCAGCACTTACAATAATTCTCCTTTACAACGATGAATCATCTACAAAGAGTTTGAATTTTTCTAAGAATGTAGTTCTAAGAAATCCTTTTCCATTTTTGGGCTACTTAAAGAGAGATACTTGATTACCGGCACATTAACACATCTTTTTCTCATCGAATTATACATAGCTTGTAAAACTCTTAATGGAATTTCACACCAAGTATTTTTCAATTCTAAAATTAACTTGTTTCTGCTATTATAAACTGTTTTCTACTCTTGTAAATTCAACGAGATAACCACATCAGAAATTTCCAAAAATGTTTAGGTCTGCAGACAATGCTGGCCATTCCAATATTTGGATGTCATTACCCTGGAACCAAGTTTTTATTAGTCTTGCGGTATGAAAGCCTGTATTGTCCTGCTGAAAGTCCAGTTTTCTCGATCAAAGATCTCATCTATTTTTATTTTTTCTTCTTGAAGTGGCTCAATGTACTTCGTTGAGTCCTGACGACCATCCACAATAACCAGGTCATTAGTCCCGCTGTCGGAAATGGCACCTCATACCATGACAGTACCCAGAGCATTATGATATCTAGATAAATATTTCTCCTCTTTCCTCAGATCGTGGAACCTATATCCATCAGGACCATCCAGATTAAATTTTTTTTCATCTGAAAAAAACACTTTTTCCCAATTAAAACTGTTTCGTTCAGTTTTTGACA
Organism: Dioctria rufipes; assembly: GCA_963924295.1. NCBI lineage: Eukaryota > Metazoa > Arthropoda > Insecta > Diptera > Asilidae > Dioctria > Dioctria rufipes. The sequence goes on from OZ002742.1 coordinate 60,380,755, forward strand.
AAAATGTAATCTGGCGTTTTTTTGACGATTCTTTTCTAATTTCTCTCTACGTAGATAAGAACAGCGTTGAATAATTCGGCAAACAGTTCGAACACTTGCTGATGTCCCTAGATTACTTCAAAATTGATCGATGCTCCCTCCCTGTTGTAGCCATTACCGTTCTTCCTTTCCGCTGTATGCCATAGTTTTCGGAATTTTTGATGAAAGCATCAATGATTAATGGGTGTCTTCTTAGTCTCCGTGCTATTTCCCGTTTCGCAAATTTTCTTCTTTAAATGCTATAATTTTTCGAATTTCCTCGCTTGTAAGACTTTTTCCACGTCCCATTTTAAATAAAATGAAACCTAGAGTTTCAAACTGTTTTTAAATATTTATTAATCACAAATGATTAAGATAACTACAAACACTTTCTTTTGTTTCACTTCAATAGTCGAAAAACGATTGGTACCGGTAATCAACTGTCCCTCTTTAAGTAGCCCAAAAATGGAAAAGGATTTCTTAGAAAAATTCAAACTCTTTGTGGATGATTCATCATTGTAAAGGAGAGTTATTGTAAGTGCAGCTATAAAACTAAATTTTATTGCCATGTGTCCCTTAAAACCCAAACAATATTCGAAGCGAAGTAATCCAGTGCCCGGCAGTGTATAATTAATAGTTTCTGAACTCATTAAGATTTACTCTTATTTAAGAACTTATGTATCTTCTTAACGCACATTAATTACTCACAAAAATAAAATAACTGTTTTGCTTTAATATTTTCCTGGTAGTATGTACTATCCAAAAATAAATAAATAAATAAATAAACTATATGACAAAATTAAATGAACTCTTCTACTGTGTTTTTATTCACCGCAGCATGCCTTATACCCTAGACAGACTGTGCCCATAATGACTTAATTTGAAATTCAGTCATTTCAATGAAATGAAGAGTTGACAGGCTATGGACGAAAATTATTTCATTTGAAATGTCATTAACAGTTCCTCGATGTGAGTAAAGATCATGGCAGAGTTCAATAATTTAATTAAATGCTATCAAGAAATTTTGCGAGTATTTACTGTAGTTGCAAAGCATTTAGTAGAAGACAATTTTTGTTATTGAAAGAGACCAAAAAGAGAAAAAAGCGGCAAAGAAATTTCTTTCATGATCAGCTGATGGCTCTCACTGCTAAACTTATTGGAAAAACTTTCCACTTTCCAATAAATTCAGCTCATTTTAATGACGGTAGATGGCACTTTTACTGTAATTTCACTAAATGGAGTAAAATTTGGTTCATTTAAAAATGAAGCAAGATGTTGCAATTTGGTCCTTGATGGACTTCATTCGTGTAACAAACTGCACATTTGACACCATTTAATTAAAAATTAAGTCATTATGGAGACAGTCTGTCTAGGGTATTATATTACCTTGGATGTACTGAAAATGACACTTCACATTACAAATTCAAAATATTATTTGGAATTTAAGCACTTGTTTTTCTCTAATTAAGTGTAGAATATCCATTTACCACAGTATAAAATTGTTGTCACAACATCGGAAGCAGTTGACTAATTTGTCGTCATGTATTCTGACATTAATTAATTGCAAATTCATTTTAGCTTATTTTGTGGTTGATGAAAATGATAAATCAAAATTAATATGATGAATATAAAAGTACGAAAATTTATGGTGTAATCATTTACCATAAGGAGCACTAAGTGCAATCTGGGGCCTCACTCTCTATGCGGCCACATTTAAAAAACTCACTCCTCACAAACAACAAGATAAAAAGTCGGTGTCGTTATTGCTGAATAATAAAATGCTCGGCTGAGAAATTTGCCTCCATTTGAAATACATATACAGGGTGTTTCCATTTAGGTGGTCTATAGAGCAAGAGTTCATAGTACTCACCTAGACGAACAAAAACTTAAACGGCAAAGAGGGGGATCCACATCAACCATTTTGGAGATACAGGGTGACGGGAAATTATGTTAGTCTTTCCCAAAACACCCTATATCTTAAAAAGTGCAGGGTATGCCGCCTTTTCAAACAGCGCTGTACTCTTCTCCTCTCAGCAGTTTTGGTGGTCTAAGTTAGAATTTCGGATTTCGTACCATTTTTTTACTTTGACATCTTTCTTTTCCAAAAAGTTGGTTAACATAACTTTTTTTATATAAAACAGTAAACTGTTGACTCTCCACTTTAATTTGACCTTTACACCCTATGTGTTATCTGTAGCCGTACTTTTTAAAATACAAGGTGTTTTGTGATAAACTAGCTTTTTTCTTAATCACCCTGTAACTACCCCCCTGCTACACAATTTTTGTTTGACTGGGTGAGTACTATCACCTCCTGCTCTATTGACCTCCTAAGGGGAAACACCCCGTATATTCTAAAGTTCTTTCCTTAGAATATAAAACCAACAGGAACTACTGGATTGCATAAAATGCGAAGCAAAAAACTATTGGGGTATCAACTATTTCGCTCCCTCTATCTACATACTTTGAACGACATACAGTAAAATAGTAAGAAATAGAATTGTGATTTGTTTTAACTTGCCGCCAATTCTTATTTTTCACGCGTGAGGCTGGGTCATAACTCTTATTCCCGCGATAAGTTAATTTTGGAAATAAATGAAGGAGCAAAAAGCGATTCAAACATTTCAGATACGTTTGATTTTTTTTTTTTTTTTTAAACATATAAAACAAGATAAATACAAGGCTAGTATTAAGAAAATTTTTCAACCTTATATGTAGTACTAATATTGACTCAGAAAAATGTATTGATTAAGCTAAGAAATTTTTAATAATGAATAACGAAGAAAGTGCTTTAATTAAAAATATGTCTAAATTTATAAACGATAGGTTATAGTCTACTTTCCGAACGTAGAAACAATTTTAAAAATGTTTGAAGATTCCTATCTCTAATTCAATTGTTGAACGCTCATTTCCGATGTTGAAATAAATAAAAAAAATATTTACGAAGTAACTTACATAAAAATAAAACAAGTCACCTGTCGCTATTATGCATTGAATCAGATGTAATGGACTCGATTAATTATGATGACATTAACTAAATGACAAATAAGTCTATTTACTTAAAGCACAAGCCAGAAAAAAAAATATTTAGTTATTATTTTATTTTTTATTTAGAATTGAACTGATTTGTTTTTATACTTTTTTTTTAAATACCAATGTTGTGTTATTTTTATTTTATTAAAATGCATTATTATGGAAATGTCGACTTTTGCAATAAACTAAAACAACAATGCATATGTACCTACCTACTTATATATATATTTTATTAACTGAAATGAAATGTTTTTCGTGGCCTCATAATGATTTTGCGCCTTGGGCCTCCAAAAGTATAAACCCGGCCCTGGGTGTAATATCAAAATATGTGAGAAAAATATACGCCTAAGCTACGACAAAGAGATCAGAATCATCCCCCAGGTATTTCAATCCTAAATGTATTAAAACAATATTTAATATGAACACTTCACAAAAATAATAATTAATAATAAATAAAAAAAACAATGAAAAACATTCACATTTTTTTCTACTTTTTTTATTTACAGTCATTTGACAATAACGGATTTGTAGATTATGACTACGAGGATCCAACACCTTTAATGGATTCATATCATGATGATTTAGACTCAGGATATCAAGAACCTCATGAAGTTATAGGTACACTATCACGTAATTCTCCAAGACCAATGGTATCTTCACCAACAAGAATAGAAAATCCTAATATTCCTCCTTTAAATATGTACCCGCATCGGAATCCAAGTGGAACGCTCAGTAAAAAGTCAACCCTAAGTCGTCGAATATCTGATGCGTCATATGGTGCCCCTAGTGTATAAGCATATAATGCATGTACAGGTATTATTAATTAACATTAGTAAATACGTTGGGCTATATTTACATATCGTCGGTGATATTGCATAACCGCGAAACTAGCAATATCATAACCGCGACGTAACTGCATAGAGTAGAAAAATTCAATTTTGAAGTTAAGCTAAGAGACTACTGTTTAATCAATTTAATGTCTAAAATCCAAAAATATGATATTTCTTGTCCTATCATCGACTAAAGTTTCAATAAATATGTCATAATAAAAACAACAAAAAAAACAGAAGTTTAGTGGCTGCTGCAAATTTGACTTTGACTTTAACTTACGCGCAGTATTGACATTAGTAGTTTCGCGATTATGCAGTATCACCGACGATATTTTATATTTATGGCCACATGAACATCAGTTGTATATATGTAATTAGATTTTACATTTATATAGAACTTAAATGTTGTTTGTAACGTAAAGTGTTGTAAAGTGTTGTAAAATGTTGTAAGGTATTGTACAGTGAGGAAAATTGTATATTATGCTACCTTTATACTAATTACCAATAGTCAAAGCCATACTCCATCGATTTTGCTTTTCGATAAGTTATCATTTAGTTACATATAAAACCTTGTCGGGCTCAGTAAAAATGATAACTTGCAAAAGTTCTTCACTTAAAGATTACGAAGGAAAAACGAAATCGATAAAGTATATTAAGAGACTATAAAATATTTTACAGTGCAACTAAAAAATTAATCTACCGATGCAGTCCGTATCCAAACATTTTTTTTTTTATGCACATGAAATACACAGATGGGATCTCTACGTCAGGCTAATTATTCTCTTTGATCCAACCAATTATAGGTTGATTTCAATATTGACTATATATACCTCAAGCTTGTTAGATATACATGATGTCCCGCACATATGATATAATGTATTACAGGGTGCAAGCAAAAATTTGTTTGAGAGGAGAGTTCTCCTTCCCCATCCCAATTATATATATTTTTACCTCCAAAAAGATAAGACTTTTGCTTATCTGCCTATAACTCCCGAAATACATAAGGTACATCAGCACATTTCAAATACTCTAAACTTTCAAATGATATGTAGTATTTACATATCGTCGGTGATACTGCGTGATAGTGATTGGCAAAATCGGTCATTTTGGTGACTCATGTCATACGAGTCTTTTGGTATAAATGATTCATGTAAAAGCTTCGATCATTTGGGTAATTTGAGTCAATTGAGAGTAATCATCTAATACCCTAAAATTACCTACCTTACCGAATCTTTCATGACAGAGTAACGCTCAAAGTTAAAAGTGCGCTTATCATTATCAATTTTGCAGCCGTTCGCGAACTGCGTGTTAAGCAATCACAATCAAAATTGTACCTTTGTAACTGTTCAACTAGTTGGCCTCAAAGCAAGCATTTAGCAAATAAAAAATTGCTGAATACTCTGAATGATTAAATCCTGTCTTCAGTGCCGCAGAAACTTGTATTTACTTCAATTTATTTCATTGTTTAGTCATAGAAATAAATTTTCCTTAACCCTTTATTACTACCCGAGGTCGAAACGACACAAAAATAATGTTTTTATGTTTTTCTCAAAACAAAAATACTATTGAAAATTCTCATCACTCAATTCATTCGGCACCAATATAAAAAAAACAAAATCGCTGCCTTTTTCTGAAAAATATAAAAGGGCTCCAGTCGTTTATGACCTCAGGGGTAGGAATAGCGCAAATGGATAATTACAGAAATTTTTTCAATTAAAAAATTAACAAAATCCAATACGTAAGGTGAAGGGAAAGTTTACAATGTTTTTTGTAGCGTTAAATCTTCTAAGACCATATTTAGAGGACCATTTTGAACGCCACCACACTTTGCCTACTTGGCTTAAAGACAGAATTGCCGGAATAATTGAAAAGGAAAGATATGATGTTTTCTTAAATACTTGCATTGGCCTGGCACTCTCTTGCACCCTTGTGCATTTCCAGAAGGGCGGTGAATACCAAAACTGTGATTAGAAAAAAAGAACGCAAATCTGGAGGGATACCAACTACTAAAACGGTTTTTCTTAAGCGGTCTCTTCGTACCCTGTCGTTAACTAGTTAACCTGATTGGATGCTTTCTTGGGAGACTACCTTAAGAATAATCTAGAATTGTGATATATATATATATCTGAACTTGTTTTCACATTTGTGAATTTAAAAAATTATATATTTCTAATAACGGTTCCTATAGGCTACTGTATAAAAGTTACCTACCATTGGAAAGTGTATAGAATATCGACTATCAATAAGAAAAAAGCTGCACTGATGTAGCTTATGTATTTCGGAGGAAGAGGAAAAAAAATCCACACCTAAGAGTTATATTCTCCTAGAACTTATATTTTTTGATAATAAAATATTATCAACTGTAAATCTATACATAATATCATTCCAGTACTTTTCTTCAGAAAGCAATCTTTCTATATTATGATCAATGTGACTAAATAAGGTACCTACATAAGTAGGTGCGAACCCTGTTTTCAGCGACTTTTGATCTCCTCAGTGATTTCGAGATGAACTTTTATAAATTTCTCTCGAAATTTTTGCATAGTGCGAACACAGAAAAAATGATTGTTATCGGACTGCTATGTCACATAAAATTAGAAACCTAAAATTAGTGGCTGCTAAAATAAACTTTGTAATTTCGTGTGACAAACGGAACAATGCACAAAGATGTAACATTGAATTTCTAATCACATACTAAATAACTAACATATAAACACTAATCTTTTCTAATCTGAACTGTTCTATTCAAGGAGATATATGATTATACATATTGTAATATGCATTATTTAATATCATGTAAATTAAGCTTTCAATTTGATCTCTATCCTTAAAAAAAATTTGAAGTAAGTAAACCCAATATACATATATTCACGTTTATAGTTTTAATAAATAATTTTTTATTTTATACATATATTTCGTTTTTATTAAAATATTCCAAACACCCTCTTTTAAGGTTAATAAATCTATTTTTCCCGGTATAGTTCCATTGATAGGTGGAATAGTGAATTTTGTGCTCTATTACTTCTTTTACTGTCTAACCAACAATTTACTTCTGCACCTCGCAAATTATAAATCATTGAACTATCCTCACAATTTCTATTACTTCTCCAGCAATATCAATTTGCATGTCACAGTTTGTATTTAGGATCATTAATTTAGGTTTTTGCAAATGAAGCAGGAGCTTGCGTAGAGTGCTGCATGTACGTCGCTGATAGTGCTCACAGTGTGACACACGGCGAATGTGCTGCCACTTGTGACACAACCACACTACTTAACCCCAGCAGGACAGTGTCGAAAAGAGTTGGAAAAAAAAGGAGGAGAGACGTCAGAGAGACACATTTTTAACAGTACTCAACAATTTCGTTAAATTTTTCCACCAACGTGAACTGCTATAAGTAAAAGTTAAAAATATTAATATCAAGCAACATGAAATTTAGCCTGTAAAAGGGAAATTACTCGCAAAAAAAATGTAATCTTCACCTAGAGTGTAAAGAGGAAGACATCAGGCATCTGCCGCCATTGTTGCAAATCCAATTTCGAGGTAGTCTTTTAGAGATTTAGCAAGCAAGCGAAATATTTTTGTGAAGTTACTACAATAAATAAAACTAAACTGGAGAAATCCGGCCAAAAGTACTACGCCAGCTTCTCCCAGAAGGGTTCGATAGCAAAATGTGTCTAGAAATTACTAAGGTACAGGGTTTTCCAATAAGAGATGTTATTTTAATTAGCCCGCTATTTCGGTAGATGTCACTCTTGGAGCTGTCATTTTTTGACATTTGACAAGTAGAAACTACGCCATTAATAAAAATGGAACGATACACGATTCAACAATGCATTGAAATTATTAAAATTCACTATAAAAATGGTGAATATGTGGCAGAGATGGTTCGTAAAACTAGAACATTTTTGGGTCGTCGTGAAGCACCTTGTCGGACCGCAATACAGAAATTCGTAGAAAAATTCCAGCTGTCGGGACAAGTTAGTGATGTGAAGAATAAACCCCGTGCACGTCGCTCAAGAACAGCCGAGAATATTGCTGCTGTAGCCGAAAGTGTTGAAGAAAGCCCAGGTTTGTCCATTCCTCGTCGTTCTTTGGAATTAGGCATTTCACAAACGTCATTACACCGTATTTTGCATAAAGATTTGGGTCTTAAGGCTTATAAAGATCAGTTAACAAAAGAACTCAAGCCGGCCGATCATCAACAACGTCGAGTCTTTGCTGATTGGGTCCTTGAAATGCATGAAAATGATCCGGAATTCCATCGAAAACTCATCTTGAGTGATGAGGCCCATTTCCACCTCGATGGCTTCGTCAACAAGCAAAATTGTCGAATCTGGGGCTCGGAAAACCCAAGAGTTATTGTTGAAAAGCCACTCTATCCTCAACGTGTGACTGTTTGGTGCGGTTTATGGTCCCGCGGGGTCATTGGACCTTACTTTTTCGAAAATGAGGCTGGAGCAACAGTTACGGTAAATGGATTGCGCTATCGACAGATGATTAATGATTTTTTATGGCCGGAATTGGATGGTATTGATCTGGACAACGTTTACTTTCAACAAGACGGCGCTACGTGCCATACAAGCAACGAAACCATTGACCTTTTACGGGAAAAGTTTCCGGACCGTGTTATCTCTCGAAGAGGTGATCACAATTGGCCACCGAGATCTTGTGACTTAACACCTTGCGACTTCTTCCTTTGGGGCCACGTGAAAGAGAAGGTCTACGCCAACAGCCCAGCGTCGATTCAAGACCTCAAAGATGGAATTCGTGAGGCTATCGAGGACATAGGGCAGCCACTTTGCGATTTGGTTATGGGAAATTTCATGAAAAGGATATGGTCCTGTAGGCGTGGTCGTGGTGGTCATTTGGCTGATGTTATTTTCCGTTATTAACGGCATACCTCTTTATAATGAAATGAAGATCCGATCATTTATCTAAAAAAATGGCATTTTTCTTTGAATATGAAAATAACACCTCTTATTGGAAAACCCTTTATAAGAGCAATAATAACTTCAGGAAAGAATATACGTGAGATTCTCGCTGAAGACGTTGCCCGCGTATCGCAATTGCCACGAAGTGGGAATTGAGGTACAACTGTTAGTCAATCATTAAACATCACTTCATTATAATTAGAATAGATATTAGAATTGCATCAAACAAGGTATATATATATACCTAAATATATCTAACCTACGCTCGGGGACAAAGAAAAAAATGAAAACTCAAATCAGGATCATTTATCGCGTATATTCTTCACCTGTGCGTGGTTCTAGCAATTTACCAAGGAAAAAGAAACCAAAACAAATTTTCTCTCAGTGAAAATAGGGTCTAATTGTACGACAGGCACCACCTGCCACACAACATACGGTCAAGTTCCAGCCAGCGACTAGTTCAATTCATAGTAGGTTTGTTCGGTGAAAACACCGGGTAAGCCCCGGGCTGCACCGGGCTACACTATCTTGTTTTTTGAAAACCCTGGGCTTACACGGGGTTACAGCAACTTGTTCGATGAAAGCCCGGTGTTTCTGATTTCGTGTCCCAAACTTGCACTAAAAATTTCTTGGGGTAAAAGTTTGACATTTGTTATTTGTGAACTGTGACATGGAATTTGTTCGGTGATTGCGGTTGAGTGCTGTATATAAAAGTGAAAAAATCGTGGAGCTCATACCAAATTCAGATTATATAAGGAAGTTGGATAAGAAATTAGATGACACAATACCCATCGATAATATGCACATAGGAAATTCGAATGAAAATTATAAGGATATAAGGCGATTAAGGTCGTAGAACATGGATGAAATCTTAAGATCTGCCTTTCTAGTAAGAAATTTGATCGTAAAAATGTTTCTTTGCCATTATTAATAAGTAATTTTTATAGACTTCACATTATCCCTGCAGCTACCAAGCAAATAGATTTGAAGCAAACAACATATAAGAAATTCTCTAAATTCTTAAATGAGATGTCAGGAAAGGGTTTAATAGTGGCTCGAGAAGAAGCCAACGGGATAGAAAAATTCATTTCCGTAGATTTTGATCATCCCAAACTATTAATTTTATACCTAGTGTCAAAACATCTGATGATAAAAGTGAAAATAGTACAGCACAACTGTTTCTTACAGAAATGATGGAGCTATATCTGGTCACAGATGAACCAATTGTCATTTTCTCAAAGTAAAGTTACAGAAAAGGCGATAATATCGATGTAAAAAAGCTAATAAAAGAATATGTAATTAAGAAAAACCTGAGAAATATTTTTTGTGCATTTTAATATTTATTTATTCTTAAATTTTTAATTATTTCACCTATTTTATAAGTAAATTTTCACAAATCACTGGAAATTAGAAGTTAAATTATGCTCAGAAGAACTGTCAGAGAAATGTCATTACATTAGATTTAAAAACTTGTTCGATGAATGCACAAAACTCCGGGTAAATTTGGGAAAAATTGTAGGGGAAAATTTACACGGTGTTTTCATCGAACAAACCTAGTACCTATACCCACGAGCGCTATGGCAGTAACCAAACCACCTCCGTTATGTGCATGCATATTCATCGCTCAGTAACCCCAAGAAGAAGCGAAACAGGAAGGAGTGGAGACAAACAAATTGGAATTATTCCAGGCAGCACCTACCATGTTTACATGCAGAGTTGAAAGATTGAGTCGAGATTGAGTTGAATTGGTATTTTTTGTGATGGAGCTATGGAAGTTATAAATTTTGTTTAAATAATTAAAATAAACTCACAATAAATATACAACCACACAAAACTTTCGAGTAACTAACAAAAAAAATAAGTCCCAACTGTTAACTGCCAACTCGACTACTCAATCTGCGTTTATAGGACACCATTTCGACTCGATTACGCCAGCCAAGCGTGGTCGAGTCGCGGAATCGATTCGACCCAATTTCAACTCGAGTTGAACCCGAGTTGAACCATGGTTCAACACTGCATGTAAACATGGTAACTATTAGTTGTCGTTAAAGTCCGTATTTATATTCAATTTTATTTAGTTATTTAATTCTTTAAAGGACATTAAGTAAGAGTAGTGTCAAAATTTCTTTTTATTCTTGGTTAAAAGATGAAGCTAGGTTAGTATCACCCGTCGGTTTTTTGAGAGACAGACTGGGCTCGAGGTGCGCGACTGGCTACTGAATCATAATTTTGTTTAACAACTTTTCAGCACATCGATCATCACATATCTGCCTCCAGGGAGCTCCTTCGAGGGACTAAACGACATGTAAGTTGAATTTTAGTATCCATTTTTATACCCTAGATGAAATCATAGGGGTATACTAAGTTTGTCATTCCGTTTGTAACACCTCGAAATAATTATGGTAGAGCAAAATGGATTGGACACCCATTCATATTATTAAAAGTTATTTCGATTTTTGCATGTCCGTCCGTCCGTCCGTCCGTGCGCACGATAACTCGAGAACGCGAATACCTAGAGAGCTGAAATTTTATACACGGGCTTTAAAAAAAAAAGTAAAATTAAGTTCGAAAATGAGACAAATCGGGCAACTCCTTCCTGGGGTTGCCATATAAAAATTTCGTTTTTCGCTATAAATTTGGACACTGCCTGAGAACGCGTCGACGTAAAGAGCTGATATTTCGTACATGATGTTTTTACTACATTAGCAAATAAAATTTCAAAAATGCACTAAATCGGGCAACTCCTTCTTGATGTTGCCATATAAAAAATTTGGTTTTTTACGAATACTTTGAAAACGATAAGTCCAAGACATTTTTATTGTACTAAAAACTTCTGTAGAATACGAAATCCCATAAAATTAGTTATAATGATTTTTTCTGTGCGACAAACCGTTCTAGAAATATATGCGAAAAACAACATCAAAATCAATACTTGAATAGATCGCTGACCATACGAAATTTAATACGGGCATTCATCTAGGGCAGTGGTTCTTAACCGGTGGTGCACGCACCCCTTAGGGGTGCGAGCTTGAATATTTTGGGGTGCGAAATTGTAATTTTACAAATTCACGTGTAGCTAGCAAAATAAAAAACTAATCTTAAAAATTCATTTTGGTTAGTAAATTTTTTATTCCCTAAACATTTTTTAAATATGTTTGTAAATTATAAACCATCGAGACAAATTAATTTTTGTATTTTTTCTACAATTACAAAAATTCAAATGCGTTTCTAGTTTCTATACTAATTTTTATATTTCCTCGAAATTTCAGTTGATTGTTGCGATTATTCTTAGAAATATAAATACTGTTGATGCGCACATTACATTGAATAAAAATTTAAAAATAATTGAATTTTAGTGTCGACTATTAAGGAGCGTTTACAATGACAGAGTAGAGTGGAGTAACCAGATTGCATTTTCTCTCCTTTTCTCAAGCTTGCACTCTAATATAAGTTCTCATTTGCAAAAGTTGAGCGAATCTTTTGAGGGATATTTTGCTACTGGAGATATAGATATATCAGAAAAATGGATATTAGATCCATTTATTTATAATCTGGACTCAATGGATGACAGTAATTTATTGAAAGATGACCTTGTTGAACTACGGACAAATGGACATAATCAAATGGAATTTGAAGCAGAGAATTTGGAAAATTTCTGGTGTGCTCAAGTAATGTCATATCCACGATTAGCTAAAATAGCGCTTCAGCATCTTGTTCCATTTGCCACAACATATTTGTGTGAGATGGGATTTTCGTCACTTGTGCATATAAAAACAAAAGCTAGAAATAGACTTAATGTTAGTAATGATATGCGTGTAGCTATTTCAAAAAAGATCCCCCGGTTTTCAAAAATAATTGAGGAAAAGCAACAACAAAAAAGCCATTAATAAAAACTTTGATAATTTATAATTGATTATTTCAGCTAACAATTAAAATTTATAAAAAATTTGTTACGCACATAAAATTAATAAAAAATATGTTTTGCATAATGTTTGTTTTTTAATTTATATAACTCAATAATTTCTAGTAAGGGGTGCGAGAATATTGTTTGAAAATTTTAGGGGTGCCGGTAGCTAAAAAGGTTAAGAACCACTGATCTAGGGTATCCTAAGAATTGGTCTTAAACCAATTCTAGCTTTTTTACTTGTTATTGTTCAAATTGTATTATGGTATAAATTCAAATGCGGCTTGTATAGTATATTATTAAGGATGCTAGGCCTCAAGATCACTTTATCTTAATGGCAAGGCGTGGGGAGTGTTGATATGTTCGTGCCTTCATATACAAACCTGAAAAATTTAAAGATAGATTATGATAATCCCTAGTGTTGAATTAATAAGTTTTTGAAGAAAATGGAAATTTTTTTCAACTGATGACGCAATGAAAAATGAAAAAGTGTTTCTCTCATACTGAGATAGAACAATACCTTCTTACTCTTTATACCATGAGTTCTTATGATCATCTCTTTTCTACTGTGACGATTGTGGAGCTTTGATAAATTCCTAATCTATGACTAAATTAGGTAAAAAAACTGGATTGCCTTTTTTCTTTTTTCAACAAACGAACTGTGCTTTTTATATTCCTTTTTTATTTATTTTAAAATACATACATAGCTACGAAATATAGAAATTTGTTAAAGAAGTAAGATTTTAATATTTGTTATCTTTGCGGCCATTTATTCCTAACCTTTCTGTTGACTGGGATTTGTTTAATTGGTGGCCGGAGACTGGTCAAAAGGCAGTTTTTTTTTATTTCTATTTTTAAAGTATTTATTGATAATTAGGCTAAAAATGCTTTTTAAATTACTAACAAACGTTCAAATTCACCACTACAAGTTATATTCCTCTCAACTCTTAAGTAGCCGGTAATTGGTGCAATTACCCTAGTGCTTCTAAAGCCTTATTTCTCCTTTAAATGAGGATGTTGGAAACTTATAGCAAAGACAAGAAATATATGTATAGAATCCAAGATATTGAAACCATTAATTAATTAATTTCCTCCCCCCCCCCCCCTCCCTTCCTCACCCAAAATAAACTCATCCCACAAGACGGTAGACAGAATTTCTTCGGACTTCGAATCGTCCACAAATAAACCACACGAAATAGGGTCGATTTCAATACTAAGAAATAAATCAATTCTTTCAATTTTTAAAAATATCTGAAAATTATTTCAACCTTTTTAATATAATTTACGAACTGAAATTTTATCGAACACAATATTTGAGAATTGATGAACTTTACTATACATTCCAACTTATTAGGTATTCTCATTGCGACAGAACTTAGTTCAGAAAGTGCACTTTCACATTGATTACTTTCAATATTAAAAGGTTATTCTAATTAGTCTGTAGTAGTATCAAAAGCAGTATTTGATATATTTTATTATTTTTGATGCGGAGTGGAAAAAGATACCATAGATAAGTCAGAAAAAATTATTTTAATTTTTTAATTTTATATAATTATGCATATTAAGTTGAGTATTTTACAAAAGAAGTCACATTAATCCCACAAAAATTCAATCAGTTATTATGTTTTTAAATTGAATAATACACCTTGCTTGTGTTTCATCTAAAACTTACTTTTCGATTTATGGTATAGTTACCCTGTTCTGTACCGCATAGGGTTTACTACTTATTACTAGCTTATCTACAAAAAAAAAATACTGAAAGAAATTAAATCTTTAGGATTTGGAAGTATCGCTTGAATCCTCCCCTCCCATAAAGGAAGATCTTTGAAAAAATTTTATAAAAAATATAATTCACTTTCGGAAAATCAAAGAAGTCTTTTAATTTACTTAATTCTCACGTGGAAAACTATATTCAAAAACAATAACAATAAAAAGAAATTGAAGAGAATTTTCCAACCCGGTATTTCGAGATCTTCAACGACATTATCGGAAACTGAATCTATTCCTCAGACATTAATCATTCAGAAGGTAAAATATTTTTAAACATAATTTAATATGTATTTTTAATATAAGTTATGATCGTAGAAACAGAGTCCTATATTAGTGGAGCAAATTTTGCGGTACTGAACCGTGGTCAAAAGTGGAAGACTTTTGGTGCAAGACTGTATGAAAGACGTCTAATTACGTGTTGAAGATTGGAAGCAATATACCTTTTCCTTAGGATATATTCTTTTAAGCTTCTTGAAAACTGGAATATATTCGCAACTGATATTTTTCCAAGACTACGTGATAGAATAAAGGATAGACAAACCTTAACACTTGTTAACGAAAACAATCTGGAGCTTATGGAAACAAGGACAATTTAATAAATGAACTTTTCTAATTTCTCCATTTGTTACAGAAAATTATTATTTTGTAGTAACTTTAGCACTGCACGCAGTTCTTTAACCGTCAACCAGAATTAAGGAAAAGTGAAATAGGAGTAGAGAAGCAATATTGGAAACCAAGCATAAAGGATTCACAGGAATTCTTCATATGCTTGACCTCAAAGGACTCAGACGTTTATCTAATTTTAAAGCAGTATCATAAGTTCAACTTTTCATAATAGTAATAGGTAGGTTCTTCAAAAATGTTGAAAAAGTTTTGTTGTACTATTTGATTATATTATTTAAATACATTCCAATATTTACCACAACCTATAGAAATATATTTTAAGATTTTGCAACTATTTAAATTAGAATATCCGAAAGAATCGAAGGCTATTTAGCTTTTTTTACAAAAGTATTTTTATAATATAGATACAATCTATGATGTAAATATACCAGCGTTTTCTAGCGTATTATCTTATATATAAATTATGATAAACTGCTTTAAATGTAAAGAACATTTTTTGAATGTCGAACAAATAAGAGCACATTTATTAAATTTTTATAATATACCTCCTTATGACACTTTTTTTTTTGTGGGCATGCTTCTTGTCATCAGACATTTTCTTCAATAGATGCTTATAAAAAACACTTTAAAACTAAGCACAATAGTGAGAGTGAAATTATATAAAATGTTAATGAAAATATAAAATCTAATCAAACTAACATCTTACTTCGCGAAGATTTCGAAAGTTTGTCTAGTGAAAGCCCTGCTAAAATATTTGAATAATCAAATATTCAGAATAGCATTCTTATTTCCTTCACAAAACTTTATAGTAAAGACTAAAACCTCGATCTGCGTCGTTGATTGGGACCCAAAAAAGACGACGCAAATCGAAATTAATTTTCCTATACATAAATATTTTGTTAAATAGTACTAAAATAAAACATTTCCTTGCATCAAAAACTATTTTTATTTCAATCATATGTACATAATACATAAACCAACATAAATAAAATATAATGCATACATAAATTCATTAAAATAACAGAAAAATTCATTAAATAAAAAAAAAAGTAAAAAATCCTTTACATTGCACAGGAATTATAATTTATAAGTTATTATTTTTTTAATTCTAATTCGATGAACTTGACGATTCTAAATCGATTACTATTTCTGTAGACTGATTTGGTTCTCGTACTGACTTATTTAAAAAGTTGTCCAAAGTTTGTTGCACTTTTGCCGCTTTTTTTTTCCTGATAAATTTCTTTGTAGCAATTGATAGCGTTATCTATAGATCTTGTCACTTTTAAACTTCGATTTTTGTCAGGGTCATTATCTACAAAAATGTCCATTGCCTGTGAAATAAGTTGCATCGCTTTCGAAATACAACCAGCCGTTAACTGTTTTTCTTCTGGAACCACATCAGGTATATCAATATCGTCCACCAAAGAACGTTTAATATTTATAGAAATCAAATCTTCATTATTAAGCTCTTCATCGTGTGATATCAATATCTCATTTATTTCATCTTCCTCCATTCTTTAAAATTTGCTACTCTAGCTAATTCAGCAAGTTCTCTACGAACGGTTGGTACAATATCAACTTCTAAATCTTTAGATACGGTTTCTGGCCATAGTGGACGCCAAACTCCGTTCATGCATGTTTTTTTTTACTTCCATCCATGAATGGTTTATATTTTCGATAGCCATCAAGATATTATAATTTTTCCAGAACTGTTTCATCAGTTGATGCAATAAGCTGGTTAAACGTTCGTCGTAGATAATAAACCATTTAAAATTTGATATGACACCTTGATCCATCGATTGTATGATGGATGTCGTGTTTGGTGGCATAAAAACAAATTTCACATTTTCTGAAATATCGTCTAGATAAATTGGGTGTGATGGAGCATTGTCTACCAATATCAACATTTTAAAATCAATATTTTGAGTACGACAATAAATTTTCAACTCGGGGACAGCGCAATTTTCTGCCCAATCTTTAAATAGAGCTGCAGTCATCCACGCTTTTTTATTCGAACGCCAATAAAGCGGAAGAGCACTTTTATCCACATGCTTAAAAGCGCTTGGATTTTCAGAGTGGTGAATCAGAAAAGGCTTAAATTTGAAGTCACCTTCGGCATTTCCTCCTAGAAGAAGTGTAAGCCGATCTTTACTTACTTTATATCCAGGGCAAGATTTTTCAGTTTTGGAAATGAACGTTCTCCCTGGTAGCCGTTTCCAATAAAGGCCAGTTTCGTCGACATTTAGTACTTGCTTCGAAGAATAACCACCTTCTTCAATAATCGCTTTCATTTCTATTTTAAATTTATTTGCAGCTGCAATATCTGCACTGGCAGTTTCTCCTTTCAAAGCAACATTATACAGTTTTGGTCTACTTTTGAAACGTTCGAACCAACCTTGACTGTCTTCGAATTTTTCTGATTTTTTTTCCGCTAGATGATGGCGAATCCTTTTGAATATAGTTAAAAATACTTAACGCTTTGTTTTGAATCACCATTTTTCTCAGTGGCATCCGGCGCTGATTTTGGTTCTCTATCCAAATACTAAGGAGGGACTCCATTTTTACCATAATGGAACTTCTTACTTTGGTACTGGTTTGTTTTGAATGCAATTATGTAGTGGCTTTAGCAAACTCTCTTATTTGCTCAGCATTTCCATTACAAATTGTTCTCACTGTTGTAGGAGCTAAACTAAGATTTCTGGAAATTTTAACAGCATTTTCCCCAGATTTAAAACGTTTTAACACTTCTAATTTCAGTTCCAAACTAATTTGTTTGCGCTTTTGACTCATTTTTTAAACAACACTTTTAATTTATATAACCAAATCCAACACTTTTAATTTATTTAACCAAAACCAACACTTTTAATTTATTTAATCAACACTTTTAATTTACTCTTGAGATAGAAGACTATGTAATTTTATGTAATATTGCAAATTATGAAAAAACTTACTGTGAATGATAAGCTTGTATACATAAAGATTGAACTAAAGAATTAAATGGTAAATCCCCTTTGTATAAAATTTAAGCAACGCAAATAAAAAATTTTACGACGCAAATAAAAAATTTTAACGACACAACTCTGAAATCACGAAAATTCAAGAACGACGCAACTTCGAAAACGACGCAAATCGAAACGACGCAAATCGAGGTTTTAGTGTAATTTACTTAGAAAACAAATGCAAGAAATTTAAAACATATTATAGGATATTCGTCAAAACCTTTAGCTGAAGTATTAAAAGCTGTTCAATCTTGCGAATCAAATACTACAAATAATTGCCAGCCTTTTAACACCTTTTAAATATGTTCGCACAGAGTATAAATTATTGAAATATTTAGAAACAAAGAATCTATATACGCCATGACATAGTTTTTTTTTTTATAAATAGTGAAATAGGCGCAAAACACCATAAAGGTGAAATAAAACTTGAAAATATAGACAGAACAGGAATTCTAATACTGATAGAATTTCAAATCGAAACATTGAACTAATTTTTAATTAAAAAATGTACCCATTATTTGTAACCAAAAATATTTAAAATAATATATAAATATTAAACGGATAACCAACAATATGCTTGTTTTTTATTTGCATATACCATTTACAGATTTTGAAATAATTACCCTCACAATTGATTTGATTATGGAGGTTGTTATTATTTACAATTCGAATTAACACAAAGACTATTTCCATATTTAAAAGTTAAACATGAAATATTCAATTATTAACATATTTAAACTAACATTTTTTCAAACATTATTCGTGTTAATTTAAATATCTTACAACGTTATTTCAAAGATTTGTCATGATTATTTTAAAAGTGATAATTTTAAAAACAACTATTTTTGATATTTTGACTATGGTCTAGTAGTAACATTTACCATTTCCTGTTTGGATTAAAATCATTGGGTTAAATTGTTAAATTAAACCCAAAACAACTATAATAGACAATTTTTTTGCTCTGAGGTACATCTGTATCTGTAGATTTAATGGCAACTGAGCTGTCTCTATTAGTCCGAGAGCTAGCAACGTCACGAAAAAAAGAACTTTAGTTCGGTTGATTCTTTGCTATCACCCCTCTTTCACTATCTCAATAGGCATGCGGTCCATCTGGCTGGTGAAACGCGTTGCGTTTACTTGTGCGCATTCCGTTTTACAGGTAAAAAAGAAGTTTTCAAAATCATTTTAGTTCGATTTTTGTTTTTTTCATCTGTTTTCATAAGCATCGGAAAATATAAATTCACTATTCGCAGACAATTACCTCGTTGCTATCACCGTGCCAGACTTTTTTTTTTATTAATAAAAAATATATTTTATTACGGCTGCAATTTTTATACGAGCTAGTTTAATTATCGAACCTGATGAAATTAATTTTCCAGGCGATAGTTCGGTTAATTATCAATAGCCACGATAAATTCGAGTGTGATAGGGAATGTGCCATCCCACACGAGTACTCTCGATGCAGTATGCAAGCCGGTTATCTAGGGAAGAGGTAAAAGAAGCAAAGAAATATCTCTCCCGAGCAAACCTGCTTGCATGGGAGTAAATGTAGCGGCTATACATAATTATGCAAAATTTGGAAAAGCTTTTAAAGTAAATTGTATCTCAACTGAAAGAAACTGGCGTTGATGTTTTACACCATCAATCAAAAATAGTGAACGTAAACGTCGAGATGAATCGGCTAGCGAGGTTTCAACATGACTAAATCAAATTCGTCCTCATAATTTCACTGCTCAACTAAAAAATGTGCAGTACAAAGAAGCATTAGTTAAATTTTTTATCAACCACTGGACTGATGATATGGCGTCTTATATTGGTGATAAAATAATTCACTTAAAATTCAACAAATGCTTCTTTTATCGGGTTGAAAATAATAGAGTCATTAAAGCAATGAAATAGTCATTATCATGTGAAGAACATGAAGAAGCAGATTCGAGGATTCTCTACCATATTTGCCAAATTGATATCGACGCTTCCTTAAAATTTTGGATCAACATGGGCGTGGATAATCATGAATGCTACATCAATGTCAATGAATTGTACAAAACTTTGGGTTCTTCCATCCATATCTAGAGGATTCTAGGTCATAACATGTTGTGATTACACTCAGGATTTTTTTCAGACGCGGAAGATTATCAACTTGCATTTCAAAATATTGCCACGGATGATGAAAAAATACTGAAGAGTGCATTTGTCACCTTGGAAAGATTTGTTTCGGCAGTTCGGCAGATTAACAACGTCAACGATGTCAGATTTAATTTATTTTCTAATACGTATCAGTCAAAAATTTCAGTGAAAGTTAAATATGCAGAAATTTCAATCCATCAAGCTTACCAATGTCCAATACCTGACTACATTTTGGAGAAATGTTCACTCTAAATCTCTTACATCTACAGAAGTCAATGTATTCAAAGTAAAACTGTCATTTTTTATATTCTAAATAATTGCTTTTATTAATTTTTCCATGGAAATTTATCCAAGTTCTAACTCAATAGCGGATGTGTATAATAGAGGATTTTTTCTTCCAGTATTTTATCAAGAATATCCTCAAATCTGAGCCAGATAACTCAATTTTGCCCAGAAGCTTTTCTATAGCTCCTGAAATTCTCTACAAAAAAAGAATAGGACAAAATTGTGCTATCTCACTGGGTTCATGAAATATTCTCAAAACATCATCGTGAGAAAAAAAAACCACTTTATCATGCTCAAATTGGTACGGTAGCTAATGAGCAACCGAGTTATCGCCTGGTAAATTTATTTCATTTATTTCATGGGCTTCGAAAATTAAACTAGCTCGTATAAAAATTACAGCCCTAATAAAATATTTTTTTTTTTGTAATGAAAAAAAAATAATAACGTCTGGCATGGTGCTAGCAACGAGGTAATTGTCTGGCAATAGTGAATTTATATTGTCCGATGCTTATCAAAACAGATGAAAAAAACAAAAATCGCACTAAAATGATTTTGAAAACTGCTTTTTTTACCTGTAAAACGGAATGCGCATAAGTAAACGCAACGCGTCTCACCAGCCAGATGGACCGCATGAGTATTGATATGCTGTAAGGAAAGGCATATCAAAAAACTAGGCAAACTAAAGTCATTTCTCGAAAACGTTGCTAGCTCTTAGACTATATATAAAAAGAATAAATGCAACATCATGTACAAGTATCTAACTCTTCTTGAAAACTTTTTAACTCTTTAACGTCTTCTCGAATCATATTTGTAATATGAATTATGGGGAAACCGAAAATTTCAGTATATGTATTAACTTCGTCTGGCAAGGGTTAGCCGCGCGCAAAACGGCTTGCAACTGCATTTTTGTGCTCAGGGAAAACCTCTCTGTTTTTAAGACGTGCATTAAGTGGTTCTAATAAACGTTTCAATATTGAAAAAAAAAGGTGCTTTCAACATACTATTACTCACTTAGGCCGCGGAGATTTCCTGCCAGACGATTGTTTCTGACATCGCCTTTCCTTTAACTTAATGGCACGTATTGCTCAATCTGACAGATTAGTGTTTCCCGCCGCAAGTAAAATTCACTTCCACTTCACAATCAAGACGATTTTTTAATCCGCCAGCCGAAATGCCACATTGAGTATCAGTTTTCAACTTTCGAAAATGTAATCAGCTTATGATTTATTCAAATGTAAAGCATGAAGTGGGGCTACGGTTCGTTTTTACGCATTCAAAAGTTCTAGTTGTAGGTAAAAAAGTGTTATGGACACCATCGCGTTATTTCTTGATTTAAAGGACGATAAGGAAATATCATTAAGTATATTACGGAGAACAATCAGGATTACAGCTGGAAATTTGATGGATTTATAGGACGATTATTTTTATGTTTATTATTTTCTTTCTTTAGTTTTTAAAAAAAATCTTAGACTTAATAAACCAGCTTTCATGTATGCGTAAGTGAAATAAGTATAGAATCTGCTCCTACAGTGTGGTCTACATCAATTCCATTGGAATCTTAATTAGCCGCTTGCTTAAGATTTTTTTGCTGAAGGAAGTTATCAGCGGGGAAGAGCAAATAATTTTAAAGTAAGAATATCGCAACCCACTTTTTTCTCAGTATTTAGTAAATGTACGTACTTAATTTAATAAAAGCAAAGCTATGTCGACAATATATTAAATTATGCATGAGTCTTTTACATTCGCAACTTTTATATCACGAATCTTAAACGCCACAATAAATTGTCAGGATTCGATTCACTTGTTTTCAATTACCAAGGGAAACTTCGAACGTTTTCGATAATCACAAACTGGAAAATTCACACACTCAGTTCTTCCGGATGATTCAGCAATAGGGGCCGCTAACACCACGCAAATCGCTTACATTATCATTGGATTACTTTTCTATAGTTGTCTCTTTTTGGTTTAACGACTGAATTCCACTAAACTTGATATAATAAGTTCTATACGAAATCCACCATAGTTCAGTTTCAGTTCAGTGAATTTTCCAAATGAATATATAAAATAGAAATAGATGGCAATATAACATTTGCAATCCTTTCTCTGTCCCCCATAGCTACTTTTAAGGATAGACAGACAAAAATTGCTTAATTTTATTTGCTTAAAAATCGAGTTTAACACTAAACCTACCAGTACCGGTCAAATTGACCGTTTTCAAACTTTTGTACAATTTGCACATATTTAAACGTTATAATATCGCTATCAAACTATATGACTTTTCTTAAAATATACATACAATATGTTTTTCAGTATTTACTTCTAGTTTTCTTTTCTTTTTTCCAAGAAATATTGGTTGTGTGTCCTACCTACCGCGGTCGGTCAATTTGACCGGTGGAGAAAATTTTTTATTTACTATTTTAAATTTATAATATCAGAACAAACTAACGCCTATCTCAAAGTCGGATTCTAAAGAAAAAATTTCCAGTAAATTTCTAAGAAAAAACTGAGGGCTTCTCTACATCAGGTCGAGGCATCAGTGATTTTACATTGGAGTGCGGCATTGCTTTCGACCTCTAATAGTTCATAAAAATTCTAAAGAAAAAATTTCCAGTAAAATCGAGGAAAAAATTGAGGGCTTCTCTACATCAGATAGAGGCATCGTTGATTTTATATTGGAGCGAGACATTGATGGTTTACCATTGGTTACGTCACCAAGTTGTAGTATCGTCGAGGCATTGTCGATTGATATTCGGGCGAGGCGTTGTTGCAAAATTTTATTCTACTTGCCCAGTCTTTGTAGTTATTAGTTTGTCTAATGTAATATTCTGTGGTGGATAATTGTTTTTTATTCTGTGGTGGATATTGGCGCTAAAAATGTCAGAACGTTCCAAAATTACAAAGTACTTAGAAGAAATAGAGTGTTCAGAGTGTAATAAACAAGAAATTTCTGGAACCGAAAAATATATGGAAACAGATAAAGAGCTACTTACAACAAGTGAATTAGAGTCCGACAGCCATAATGAAGAGGAGAACATTATAAATAAGCATCCAGGGAAGAAAAGAAAGCGATGTAGAGGACCAACGCATCGAAACTGCGGTCGATGGAACTGTTTGGGAAGAAATGGACGGAAGTGCCAAGCCTGGCAGGACACCAGTTCATAATATTTTTAGGGAAATGTCAGGTTCAACAGGATATACTAAACGACATTAATGAAAGGACAAATAAAGACGGCATTTTCTCTTATCATTGATCACCGTATAATGCATCATATTATAAAATGTACAGAAGAAGAAGCATTTAGGGTTTTGGGCACTAAATGGGAGCTAAATGCTAAAAAACTAGATGCCTTTATTGCTGTGCTATATGCCCGCGGCGCATATGAGGCAAAAAATTTGAATGTCTCATATTTGTGGAATAAAAATTGGGGCCCCGCTTTTTTTTTCAAACACAATGAGCAGAAATTACTTCACTGAAATTATGAGGTTCATACGAATTGATAAGAAGAGCGAAAGAAGCCAGCGTTTACAAACCAATAAATTTTCTATGATATCTACAATATGGGACCGATTTATTGAGAATTCACAAAACTGTTATAAACCTGGTGTATACATAACTGTTGATGAGTAGTTGTTTCCGTCGAAGACTAGGTGTAAGTTTACCCATTATATGCCGAACAAACCAGACAAATTTGAAATAAAGTTCTGGTTGGCGTGCTACGTCAATAGCAAGTATATAATAAATGGGTTTCCTTATTTAGGAAAGGATGAAAGAAGAGAATCTTCAATTCCACTTGGGGAGTTTGTTGTTCTAAAGTTGATGGAACCATTCACCGGATGCGGAAGGAACCTAACAACAGATAATTTTTTCACGAGTGTATCATTAGCCAAAAAGCTACTTGCAAAAAAGACTACAATTGTTGAGACAATCCGTGGAAATAAAAGAGAATTTCCAAAGTTAGCCAAAGAACGAAAAGATAAAATGACTTGATTTTCAAGCAAATTGTAAAAAATGCTTGTCCTAAGTTCCATACATAAATCAATAGAAATCAAAGAAAGTAACAAACGTATACCGGAAACTATTAGATTTTATAATGATACAAAATTTGGTGTAGATGTGGCAGACCAGATGGCAAGGAAATACAGTGTGAAGTCGAAAAGTTGTAGGTGGCCCCTTCAGGTATTTTTCAATATTTTTGACCTAGCTGGAATAAATGCCTGGGTTTTGTATAAAGAAACACCAGGTGAAAACATTTCGAGACAGGAATTTTTATTCCAATTGGCTTCAGAGCTCAGTGCTGCACATCAAAAATCGCACGAAGAAAAACTTTCACTAACATCGTCCACAAGTTCAAAACTACGAAAATCTGTTCGATGTGCAAAAAATATGTGTGCAGCAAATGTACATTTCAGAATAATTTGTAGAAAATGCAGTGAAGAGAAATAAGATATACATATGTACATAAATCAGTATAAATAAAAGTTGAGTATTTCTCTGGGAAAAATGAAGTTTTAGTTTTTTAAGATTATAATTAAAATTATATTAAAATAAATTTGGACGAAATTTCAAGAAAATTCTTTATTTTATATACATTCAGTAATAAATCAACCATTATCTGCGTTGAATAATAAAAACGATAACTTTTTTTAATAACCGGTCAATTTGACCGGGCGCGGCAGGTATCGGTATACAAGAACTTTCGGTAGGTTTAGTGTTAAGGCTGGGTCGCTGTCATAAATAGGACAGATCGATGCACAATTCGCAAGATGGAGTGGGGCGTTAACATTTTTCAATAAATGGCAAATTGATTAATGGAATATTTATTTAAACACCTAAGGCAACAAAATAACGTTTTCTAATTTTTAAATTTGTCCCCCAATTTTTATTGAAATTGATTTAAAAATGAAAATTCAATGATTTTTTCTTAATTTCTGTAGTTTTGCGGAGCGGGGCTTCCACAAATTTGAACTGAATAAAATAAATTTTTAACAGAAGCTTTTTGAAGTTAATAAGCATAAAATAATGTCTTCTGATTTTTAAAATTCTACTTAGTTTAGTGAAAATTTGATGCAATAGATTGCTTTCTTAATGGGTAAAATGCAGGTAAAGCAAATTATTGCGTGGAGATATAAGTAGAACTTTAAAACTCGGAAACCGTTAATTTCTGCTTATTAACTTCTAAAAGGTTATGTTAAAAATTTATTTAATTTAGTTCAAATTTGTGGCAGCCCCGCTTCGTAAACCAGAGAAATTTAAAAAAAAACCATTGAATTTTCATTTTTAAATCATTTTCAATAAAAATTGGGGGACAAATTTAAAAATTAGAAAACGTTATTTTGTTGGTTGCCTTAGGTGTTTAAATAAATATTCCTATTTATGACAGTGACCCAGGCTTACGGAATATTTAATGTTATAAGAAATAAGCTTCAAATAAAAATAATAATTTTGAATATATTTGAAATTTGTTGAGCTTGTAACATGACTGTTAAAGCGAAAATGAAACTTGAAATTCAGATAGTTTTCACACCCCTGCCAACAAAAGTGGACCCATATGAAAAAGATCAAGCAGTCTATGTTATATATGTCAGTGGGGCCAATACTTCATGCATACACTTTTTTGTTATATTTCACACGAAAAATTTACTACGGGTTCTTGGCCTATCAGAGCTTCATGCTTTGAATGACTTGTCAATTTCCTCTCACCTATCTTCAGAAAATTTAGTTATTCTAAATCTGTTTTGACATTAGTCAATAGTCCACTATACAAAACTGTCAGTTTTAGCCCTTCCCTGACGGGTCAGTTGTATCGGTATATCTTTAAAGGGGCCCATACACGGTCACGCATGTTGGCCAACTTGGTGTGTCACACATGAAAGCTTTTTCTCCACACACTTATCAAACATGTTGTCCAACATCAGTTTTTCATAATTTAAGAGCAATGTCGGACGTGTTATTGAGTGTTCTAGTTATAGATACAATTTTCGATATGGAAAGCGGTTCAAAAAGCAAAAAGGGAAAAGAATTACAAAATTTTATGAAAAATATAAAGACAAGAGATTGCGTATACCGGAGGACGACAATTTACCATCAGAAGAAGAAAAAATGCCATTTGTATTTGTCGGAGATGATGCATTTCCATTAATGGATAATTTGATGAAGCCTTATAGCCAAAAAGGTTTAACGAATGAACGGGACATCTTCAATTATAGGTTATCTCGAGCAAGACGAACAGTGGAAAATGCATTTGGCATTTTAGCATCTAGATTTAGAATATTGCTCAATAGAATAAATGTGTGCCCTGAAAAAGCGTCGGTCATTGTATTGACATGTTGCTACCTACATAACTACTTGAAAACAAAAAATCCAAATGTATATCTTCAAGGAAGTGTTGATATGGAAAACGTCAATACAGGTGACATACAAAGAGCTCCTTGGAGAGTTGGAAATAAACAACTGACTGCTTTAAAATCAGGGAATTACAGAAATTCGTTAACATCTGCTGAGGAAATTCGAAATAAATTTTGCTCTCATTTTAATAGTGTTGGTGCAGTTCCTTGGCAAAGAAGTCAACGATAACAAGAGTAATGTCGTAGTTTTTCCATATTTCTAAGATTTTCCCCTAATATAAATACATTCTTAAAATTTTTGTACCATCAATACATTTATAATGTGTGTGAATTCCTCGAAGTAAAAAAAAAATACTAAAATATTACCTTCCTTGTTTAATATCTTCCACTATATTTATGTATTGTGTAACTAATTACTGTTATTTAACGAAGATAAATGTAATTTATATTTTTAAAAGCTCACACTAAAAACTACTTGATTTAATAATTCGTATAAAAATGTGTAATCAGATATGTTTACAAACATTAAGGCATGACATATAGGTACGTTTTTTACTTACCGATTCGGTATCATGTTCAAAAATGGTATTTTCTTCCTCAGTATCTATTTCCATTGATGATATTCCTTGAACCGAGATACTTCTTGATCCCTGAGAAAACTTAGGTGATCGAAATACCATAATGCTGGCACATAAATATCGTCCGCACCCGCTCCTGATTTCTCACTTTTCGACACTTTATTCAATTCGCGCCTATATGAAGACCGTTTTCTGTTGAGTTTTCTTTTAACTGTCTCTATATCAGCACAAGGTTCAACTTCTTTCAATTTTCATAAGCAGTCTTTTTTAGCACTTTATTTTTATACATGTCACATGTCATTTTCCATACCTCAAGATGCTCGCGATATAGCTCAAAAAACTCTTTCCAAAACTCATGATTCACTAATCCCGCCATATTTCACTCCTTATTTTCCTATGTTCACTGCAATAGAGTTCACTAAAGAATGACGAATGCGTGACATACATCGCCCTACACGGTAGAATATGTTGTCAAACACGTAATTTGATTTTCGTCCAACTGCTTGACACACTGCGTGTCACCCCGTCAAACAGGCACACACACGGGCAAATTTGCGTGACAACATCGTTGTCCTACTCGAGTTGGCCAACATGCGTGATCGTGTATGGGCCCCTTAACTCATCGATGTCGTACCGCATAGACCTCCCTCACGGTCCTACATGCTATGTATGGACTAAATCAGCAGACATTTTGGTAATTTCACAACAAAAATCACTTCTAAACTTGGGAAATGTCGCTCCTCTACTGACAAGGAATGTTGCAAGGCCATACCGAAAACATGTTGCATCTTAACCGCGGAGTGCAGACCCGCGTGTGAGTACTGATTTATGTCGTTTTCGTTTGAACATCAGTTTCGCTCTGGAGGCAACCTAAGTGCTGTCAAAGCGTTCGTTTGAAGCAAAAATGACGTCATGGGTTGCCTCTGGTGGCAACCCAAAAAGCATCAGTTTCACTCTGAAAATTTACTCGGGTACACTATGAGTTCACTCACACAAACAAACTCTAGTTGTTATTTGATATTATTTAATTAATTTTAAAGTCAACAATTATTATTAAGACCTCTACTATTATTATATTATCCTCGAAATTTTTCCGCAAACTAATTACCAACCAGTTTTCGCAAAAAGTTCATAGCTACTTTGACGTTAGTATACATATACAAGCAAACTTTTTCAGGTGCACTCTGAAACCGTTCGATTGAACGGGGTTGCCTCCAGAGCGAACCTGGATGTTCAAACGAAAACGACATTAAATACACGGTGGTGACAGTGACATGCTGCACGCTTTCCGAGTCAATCAGTACATTTACATGAATTTAATTTTTCAATTACTAAGTTGAAATTTACGCGTTGAATGAGCGTTTTCATGATATTTTGATTATTTCAAGCATTCTTCAAGTATATTTCAAGTATTCATGTAAACGTACTGAATGTCGTACCGACTCTTAATTAGGTATAGTCCGTCATAGTTACATATTAATCTCATTCATTATATAATTTAATCAACTAGCTAAGTTTGCCAAAGTGTCAATGATTTTACAGTTAACACCTTGCCACAAAAACATTGCATTTTGCTTTACGATTCAAACGTTAAATTAAGAGTGTATATTAGTAAGAACTTTTAAAATTTTAATAGAAAAACTATAATAAGTACATAAAAATAGACAACTTCAAAGGATACTATGCAAATATTGGAAAAAAAACTCTCAATCCAGTTAAGCATCAGTAACAAGCTGTCAAATCAAAGGCTGTATGCAAGATTCTGCCCATATTTGAAATAACAAACAACACTTCAGATTAATTGAAAAAAAAACTTTTAATTTATCTGATATTGAATTCTTAATAGTCATATATATCTACTTTATATTCTTCAGCGATTATCTTTTGTTGGTGTCCGATCTAATTTTGGAAATCTTGTCCTGTGCTTTCAACTGTCGCACTGTGGATGTCCTGTTTTATTTGGTACTCTTTTCATTTGATTTGTTGTCTCCACTATCTGTAGATTCGCCTTTTCCATCTTTATTTTCTGCAGATCCTGGGACAATGGAGCTTCCTGAAACGTCTGCTGATTGTGGTGTATCAGAAAATTTTTGTTCAACGAACGAAACAAATGTTCCACCAACCTTTGTCAATCCCAGTTTTACTTGTGTTGAGGTATTCTTGTAAGTTTCAGAAGATGTTATTCCTTTAAATACAGACCGTACATAACATATTGTCTTCAATACCCGATATTTGATGACATTCGGTTTTAATTGTGCTTTAACTTTTTCAATAGTTTCAGCATTCTCCTTTATAGATATATTCGGCTTTGTACCATCAACTGTTGAACAAAACTTATCTAACCAAAGCATTTGTTGGCCCCACCAATTTCGTGTGATAATAAAAGCATTCTTGGTTACCCATTTGTCGTCCGGAAAAACTTTTGAGTGCTGAAATCGTACATTTAATCGTTCGACTTGAAAAAACAAAGATGGACACGTTTTCGAAATAACACTCATTTTCTCATAATCACATATACCACCAACTTCTAAAAAAAAACCTTACATGACGCTTATAATGAAACAAATGAAAGCCTTGCAGTGGTACGGCATCCTTCGATTAAAATATTCAAATTGGATTTTCAAGAGAAATATTACTACGTAGAAAAATGGTATAAATTTATATACATTTTTTTTCTGCTATTTGCTCTCCATGTATACCCATTTATTGTATTCATCTGAATCAATCCGGATTTAATTTTGAATTTTCTCGTAATATTCGAAATTCAAGTTTCTGAGTTTCTTTAACGGCGCTCAAATATGGCTTTATGTAACGTCGGGCAAATTACATGGAAAATCGACGCAATAATTCATTCACTGATTCTACTCCAATCATTCAGTCATGGAAAGTATTATATTAATTAAAATTAAAAAAAACAAAAGACTTCATTAATTTATCATTCTAACTATTTATAATTTTTTTTTTTTTTTTATTTATATTTGCTTTATATTTGTTGGCTCTCTGGATCTTTTAAAAATTTCTTGCAAATACGTGGTAAAAGGCTCTACAAAATGTAAAAAAAAAGACGCTAGCTAAACTAAATGGTATAAAATGTCAATAGGGACAAATAATAACATCTAAAACAATTATAACAACTAATAAACAACAAAAATGACACAAAAATGTAAAACAAATTACACAAAATTCTCAAAAGAGACTAAAAAAACGGACACAAGAATTTTGAAAAAGATCTAAAAGATGTACAAAGAATTTATTAGTCCCAACTTTGACAATTGGGTAAGTGGCAGTTCCAAAAGTTCCAAAATTCCAAAATAAACTAAAAATATCTTTACCTAAACGAACAAATTTCAACAAAAAATTTTGCAATTTAGCACCGAGACCGAAACCGAATTAAAAACTTAATAGCCGAACGAACGAAAAATTTGCGCGATACCGTTATAGAGTCCCGCGAGGGCAGCCTGTAGTATCATAGACCTCTACAAACTGCCCTCATCATCCCTCCAGCTTAGCATCTCTAACAGAGTACTTGTCCTTCCCACAGCACGTGCAACGATTCCTAAGCGGGGAGAAGCCCCGTGGACTAGTGTTGCAAATGCTGTGGCCTGCTATCACCAGCGAAAGACAAGAGCTCCGTCCTGCACCGACGATAGTGGTTGCCATGTGCAGTTGAATGTGTCTGCGTTCGTTGCCAGATATTCAAGACGTAAACGTCTCTTCAATCTGTCAACGAAGTGGCGCTTAAGTGCTTGTGCGTGGTGTTGTGGGTCAGTGTTCTGATTCCCATCTCCGGCTCTCATGTAGTACAAGTGAATTGTAGATTTGGCCAGTGTCAACACAAAGCTAATCAAACAGTTCACCCGACTACAAACCTTTGGTCCCCATAGAAACGATGTCCTAGTAATGCTGAAATTCGGGTGGATCAACTGACACATATCGCGCACCAGTTCCATCAGACTCTGCAAAGCTGGACAAGTGAAGAACCTGTGAAACAAGGTGCCTTCACCAGAACAAACTGTGCAGATCCTCTGAACCCGCCGGTCGATATGTGACAACTGATTAGGATGCATAAGACCGTGATGCAGCAATTTGAATGCTACATCAGCATCTTTGTAACTAGAAGGATAAATGTAGACTACTCTGCAAGTTATCCCTCCCATCACGCCCATATTCACCCCGAGGTGTGTTCGCCATCTGTTGTATCCTGTATATTCCGGAGGTCTTATTGACATAAGCACGTCACGGAGCACACGTGTTGTAAGTGTGGTAAAAGGTGTGTGAGGCAGTCTGTCCAGAAAGAAAGCATCTTCCAACTTAGTTCCAGGGTCACTGGTCCCAAGTTGGCAAAATCTCTCCCGCGCAGAGGCCGCCAGGTCGTGTAGTTGTGGAGTGTTAGTGTTTATTCGACAGTTTCCAGCGATATCAATAATATCTCCAAGAACTGTCAGTGTATACATGTCAGCTTCAAAACCTCGAGCATTACTGAACACTGAATCTATTAATTCAGGATTAAACCTGATTGGAATCGACGCGAATTGCGTGTACCGTAGAGCATTCCACTTAAGGTGAAATGCTGGCCTGATTCTGCCCCAGGTCTGAATCGTTGAGATTAGATCCTGCGGCCAGTCACGAGTCGACTGCAGGGCGGCACGCTAGCTCACCTCGGCTATTGGCGGAGAGTGTGGGGGGTTCCACGAAAAACCTGCCGCTGCCAGCTGCCATATTCAACGCTGTCCGCCGAGTGATCTGTCAGCTCATGCTGGCAGTCGGGACTTAACGTCCAGTCGTCAATCACTCAACATAGTTCCATAACAAAAATGGCCCGTATATACATTAGAAGAGCAAGATTTCGATAATAATAATAAGCTATCTTAGATTATCCTAGACAGAAGAGAAATCAAATATAAATATGGATCGTAATTAAACAAAACAATTACAATAAATCTGATTGTAACGAAATTTTAAAGATTTTGTTTCATAGATTAGTCTCAAGTATAAATAATATATTACTTCAAGGTATCGTAACTAGAAAAGAAGTTTTTAATGAAAAACAAACTAAATGAAAAAGAGTGTATGCACAAAATTTCTTTACTGTGAAGTGAATTTAATACTACAGGAAAAAGAAAAGAAAACAAAAAAACACGAAATTCTTTAACAAAGTCTTCTCAAATTGGTGCCTTCTCAAAACGTATTATTACGACAAAACAAGTAGACATAGCACATACATATATAATATTATATTTCCTATTTTTTTTTATATTACGTATCTACACTATATTATATTATATAATACTTTCTATATTACGTATGCATAGTATATTCCATTACATAATTTCCTATTACGCATCGATATTATGTTATAGGGCTTATTTGTCGATCACGTACCCATGTGATAATATATTGCATATTTCCATTCCGAATACGCCATAGCATTTGTAAAGTCCAATAACCGAATGAAGATACTAGAGTTAGAATTTCAGTTCGGGAAGATAAACGGTGTATAGATTTGTAAAGGAAATTCCGGAGCGATTTTATGGAGTTGCTATCTCCTCTTTTTAGTTTCATTTACAGGAATAAAGTTGCTCCAGAAGGCCTTCGTGGAGAGACAATTTTTCATCAAGGTAATTATACACACCTTCGTCCGGTGTCTGCCTCCGGTACTTCCCAAGCTTAGGAATAGTTCATAATTGTCCTAATAGAATACATTTGCTAATTCACTTTAACGTACTATCATCAAGTAAGTTTTCTTCTGTATTACACTAAGATGCTACGGGGGTGAATTAAGCTCGAGTTATATACTTATATTAATATAGATCAAAAGTACGGTGCCTAATATACATAGGAAAGCAATAATATCCTCTGAAATAAATGCAGTAATATCTCCTTTCACTTTCCCGGAGCCCTCTTACATGAAGTTCGTCTAGGTCCGCTAATCTCTCTCTTTACAGGTCTACAAGGGACTCTGAAAATATCTGCCCTCAGAGTCAGTTGGGTGGTTGGGGAATGCAGGAAGGCAGAACATCTGCGCCTTCAATGTGGATGTAGGTAAGTGACGTAAAGGTCCCTTCAGGACTGAATGTGTGCCGGCGTTTTGGTAAATAGGCACGAATTTTTTTTTTTTTATTATGGCAGGCGGCAGCGGCAGGTTTTTCGTGGAACCTCCCCCACACTCTCCGCCAATAGCCGAGGCGAGCTATCGTGCCGCCCTGCAGTCAACGCTGTCCGCCGAGTCATCCGTCAGCTCATGCTGGCAGTCGGGACTTAACGTCCAGTCGTCAATCACTCAATATACTCCACATAGTTTCATAACAGTCTGTCGAGTGGTAGAAAGCAAAAGTAAAGGAAGTTCAAAAAAAAAGAAGTTGGAAAAAGGGATCCGAAAATATCGCGTAAGCCAAAAAGGATAAGATTAATAAAAAGGGAAAAATGACTGGAATCTGATAGAGGAGTTTGAAGGATATAAGTGAAATTGGATTATTGGATAGTGGCGATAGGAAAAGATAACCGCAGATTTTGCAACGACTGCTGATTTTTACTCATTGCGACTGTAAGGATTTTGAGGCTGAACGCCAAGGTGGGATTAACATTTTGTAATTTTATGAAGTCTACTGTATTTTGTCGGCCCAATATTTCGTCTGGCATATCGAAGAAAAAAATATCCCGATATCACACCATTACAAAAGGGTCGCCAGGTCTTGTCGAGTCTTGCTGCTCCGAAACATGCATATGGGACTGTATAGTTCCCTGCAAAATTTTTCCAGGTATGATGGAGCATGAAACCCGAGTTGGTTGTGGCTTTTACTGAATGATGTAGTACGTGCTCCTCAGTCTGGCGCCAGCGTGCACGTTGAAATTGGAGGTTGCAGTTTTGGGGAGCATTCCTAGTCTGGTCATACGCTTAACAGAGAAGGATACAAGCATACCGCCAAATCTACGTCAAAGTTTAGAAGAAGAATGAACATCGGATCCTGAGAATATGTCAAATTGTTAAGTTAGGAAAGTTATTGAGATTAAGAGATAGGGAAACGTTAAACTATAATGGAAATTTGTGTTTCTAGGTACTAACATAATATTAATTAAAACTGAAATTAAAATTCTATCCAGTGGCAAAAGAGATCATCTGGGAGGCGCCTCTTCGATGGACCATGTAAGTGTTCCTTCTTGTTGTAATGATAAAATCATAATATGCTCACCAAGTACTTATTTATAAAGATTTTTTTTCCCCAACGATAAATTTTAATTTCACTTTCAAATAAATTTCGGGTGCCATTCAAATAAAATTTTGTTGAAGTACAAGTCATGCAGATTTGTCTTTTTTTTAAGAACTATTTAAGTATTTGACTGCAGCCTATACTTATTAATTAAAATAATGGACACATCTTTGAATGACTCAGACTGTTGTGTATTTTGGTACTAAATGATCATGATACAAAGATAACAAGGTATGGCCGATTCGAGAGGAACTTTTTGGGTTACTACGTCATGCGGACACAAATGTCACTGCCAATGACAAAAGTAATTTTCAATTGTCAAATTTCAAAGTAAAGAAGACAAACTCTTGTAATCTTGTAATCGAAATGGGAGTTTCTTCAACGGAAATATTGTGGACAGCGTATAAAACTGAAGGAATACAAAAGGGAGTTTATAGAGGTTATATTTAGACAATATTTCAGGAAATTGAATTGGACAATCGTTACTGGAACTGAACTTATTCTTTTCAGTATAGATATTTTCGGAGAATGTGCTGGAGGAATATCAGGTGGAAATACCTCTAGATGCCGTAACGACAAGAATTATGTCAGCTGATCATGCAACAGGAAGCAAAATAAGTACGTCGATAATTCGAGGAAAAAGCGTGAGAGGATTTCATTTTAAATTAGAAACTCATCTATAAGTAATTATTATATTCAAAATAATATCTTACAACGCTTTATATACGATAGCAATTTCATTTTGTTTTACAATACTGAAGGGTATTCAACGGTTGTCATGTATGTTTCCTTTCCATCTTTATAAATGAAGTGAACATTTTTGCCGTTTGGCACAATTAATTTTGTAGTATCATTGAACATGGTACCCCCTTCGTCACGCAGTTGTTATCCAAGGCCGTACTTATCAGTATAATCAACCCATTTGGATATCCAGAAAACAGGCAGTGCTGCTGGATCTGTGTTCTATCTCATCTCGTAGATTGCCGGCAAGTTGAACAGGATTAGTGTTTATAGTTGCTCATATAAATTAATTTCATCTCACCTGTAACTGTAATTATTCCTGAGTCCAGTTTTGTATCATTCACTGTCATCACATTTATTTGAATTAAA
The DNA here is from genome assembly GCA_963924295.1 of Dioctria rufipes. NCBI lineage: Eukaryota > Metazoa > Arthropoda > Insecta > Diptera > Asilidae > Dioctria > Dioctria rufipes. Next base: position 60,416,515 of record OZ002742.1, read on the forward strand.
GTTGTTCTCCTGCTGTCCTTGCTCTCATGATTCTCCAACAGATTAGAACATTGTGCCATTGTCAACTCAAAATTAAGAAGTTGTCCGATTGTTGGCCGTTTTTCGGGATTAGACTGCGACATTACAATTATTATATCAACTTGACACAACGATTTCACTGAATGGCAATAGTCGCCACATAACGTAAGCATGCAAGTAACAGAAAAGTCGGCCAAACCTTGTTAATATTGAATCATGCTAAATGAGTATCTTTGGCATCTGACATAATGTATATCACATTCTTATACTCGTCGGTTCGACATATTGTTTTTGATTGTTTATAAAGTTAGAATATCAAATAAGTGAAGTATTTCATATTATCGTCATTTTAGTTCTATCGTTGTACAGCAAAGTAAATAGTGACTAGCGCCTCATAATTTTATATTTTATTTATATTTATATTAATTATAAGTTAGATCATCTAAGTTGAATTAGTTAGCATTATCGTAATTTTAACCTTTATTGCACAGAAGGTACATAATAGTTGACACATCATTTGAAATTATAATAGTAATAAATTTAAATCGTTCCATCGTCATTTAGCATTTCATCGTGGACGGAAATATATACTAACTGAAAATATTTGGATTTAAGGTCAGAACCTCCTGACTACCTTTCCAGACCTCCTTTCTTTCATATTAACAAGGGACACTGGAAAACATAACTGCTGCCCTCAGTTTCATTGGGTGGATATGGGGCAATGCAGCTGAAGGCAAAACATCTGCGCCTTCATTAAGGTAAGGGTAAGTAGTGTAATGGTCCCTTCAGGACTGAGTGTGTGCTTCTTTTTGACTTAAAGGCACGAATTCTTTTTATATATGGCTTGTGGCACAGCGGCAGGTTTTCGTGGAACCTCCCCACACTCTCCTCCAATAGCCGAGGCGAGCTAGCATATCGCCCCGCTGTCCACTGAGTGATCTGTCAGCTCATGCTGGCAGTCTGGACTTCACGTCCAAGTACATCACTCTTAATATTTCCATAACAGGTTATTTAAGACTCCGGAGTCTCGATTACATAAAATATCGTTCACAAAAGAATATTTCACACTACTATTAAGTAAAAATCCTGTTAAATTATTTATTTAGCTCAATATGGCGAATTCAAATTCGAACCTCTTTTTAAAAAATATGAAATGTCAGAAATGTTGAACTGACACAAAATAGGCAGTAGGTCCTCTTATCATTTCTCCCCCCCCCCCCCCCGCCGGCCCACCGAATAGGCCATACTGTCATTGAATTGCTTAAACACGTACACTGTATTCGCACGATACTCCGCTTAATAATTAGTTATTTATTCTATGGGTACAGCGTAGTATAATTTTTGTGAAGACATGTCTAGGCACAAGTGCAGCAAAATGCGCGTGCTTCATGCTAGAGTGTGGGGCTTTGCATTAAAGCCACCCTTATCTTTTCATTTCCGAACGCCTCAATGAAATTTTCTGAATGCAGTTTGAATCGAAATCGACTGACAGCAATGTGACAGCTCACAACTGACACGTCAATTTACAAAAGTATTGCAATTTTCTTAGCTCAAACTTCCGGACTAAGGTAAACTTTTAACAATTACAATTTTCAATTATTACCAAATTTTCCAAAATACATAATAAAATAATTTCAGAATCTCACAATTTTTCTTTTGAATACATAAAAAGCAGTATTAAGTTTCGAAGATGTCACTCGCAGATGGACCGTGTTACACTATTATAAATTGCCCCGAAACTGAACCTTACAATGAAATGCAACTGAAACAAGATCTAGAAAAAGGCGATATCAATGTTAAGATAGAAACTTTAAAGAAAGTAATTCAACTTCTTTTAAATGGAGAACGCCTTTCAGGACTTCTGATGACAATCATTCGGTTTGTGCTTCCACTACAGAATCATACGATTAAAAAATTGTTGCTAATATTTTGGGAAATTGTTCCAAAAACGTCTGCAGATGGTAAGCTTTTGCAGGAAATGATTTTAGTTTGTGATGCTTACAGAAAGGTGAGAAAATAAAGTATGAAATATGTTAAGTTTATATTTTTTATGTTTTTTTTTAAGGATTTACAACATCCAAATGAATTTTTAAGAGGCTCAACTCTTAGATTTCTTTGCAAATTGAAAGAACCAGAACTTCTTGAACCACTTATGCCAGCAATAAGAGCTTGCTTAGATCACCGGCATTCCTATGTGCGACGAAATGCAGTTCTTGCTATTTTCACCATTTACAAGAATTTCGAATGGCTAGTCCCCGATGGTCCAGAACTGATTGCAAACTTTTTGGATACTCAGCAGGTAAACAGAATTTTCTTGTGCTTTTCAAACCATAGTCTTAAAATTAAAAATTGTATTATTATGTATGTATTGTGCAATAGGTTAAATGGACGTAAAAAAAATATTATTTAACAATACAACATTGGGTACTTTGAAATTTAAAGAATTACAAAGTAAACAGAAAAATAAACAATAAAATCTTGAGAGTGAAAAAATCAAATAGACAATCCACGTTAGTGTATCACGCCTATGCATTATCACATATCATAAAGTTCAATGCGAAAAATTGTATGTACATACTCCGATCAGACGAAAAGTTTTGGATTTGATCTCAAAATGTTATATAACAAAAAGTCAGTTGTCCATATAAGACACAGCCATGAATGAATCTGTAATGAACCCGCACATTTCTTAGTGCATAAAATGTTAAGAAATGTTGAAGTTCTAAACAGTTTATCGACACACGAAAACTAAACTGTCTACAAAAGAAAAGATCTTGAGAGATGTATAGCGGTACGAATATGATATCTTATGACATTTCAGAATTAAGGCAAAGAAAGCGAAGTTGAACAATTAGGTCTCAACGCCTATAACTAAGTACTTTGCAAATAAGAAAATAAACAACTTTTCTATTCTATTCTATAAGTTGAATACAATGAAAATTGGTGTAAGATATATGCAAGGAAAACTGCAATCGTTAAGAAGTGAGCATAAGAACCCTGAAATAGACCGCAAAAATCGTTACCATCATAGGTTGCACCGATGACCCGACTTTTTGTATTTTATATGATAGATGACAATATTATTTCTAATAAAGCATGATCTACATATCATTCTAGCTTTAAGAGATTGTACAAAATTGTCATTTCAAACATTCCAGATAACTACAGTGCTATTGCACGCTATTGCACTTTGATGTTTGTGCGCTTTATTTTAATAAAATAAGGCTGTTGCTTAGCTACATATTGTTTGGTGACTCCTACATACATATCTACAAAAATATTATGAAAATTGTACTAAAGCATGCAAATTTTTATTTGAGTGATAATTAGAATTCACTTTTTCAGTAGAAATAAATAAAAAATTTTAATGAAGATACTGAATTTGTTGCACCATCCGAGGCTCGGTACCTCTTCCGTATCTTATCATCTAACTGTTATCTGATCGCCTTATATAAAACTTACCTTCCATTTTTTAACGAATAACTAAAATGTACTCGTTTGATAAAGTAAAACTGGAAAGTAAATTCATACTGCATACAACACACAATTATGAATATTCATCACGAATTCTTTCAAGGCTCCTAAATAAGGGTAAACCAGCAAAAACGATGTGGCATGTTCCATCGACCTAATACAGATTTCATTGTCGGCGGTTATATGGGGACTCCGCAATAATGTATGAACGCTAAAACGACCATAAGTTTCTTAGTAGGGGCATTCACTTTAAAAATTCGGTCTTTTTTATAGGTGAACAATTTCTCGTCTCTATAGACTAAAATTCAGTGAAAATAATTTCAATGAATTTCTGTAGTGCATTGAAAATGCAGAAAAAATTATCTCTGGTCGCCTACCATAGAAGTTCGATGACCTTATAAGTGGATTATTTCTCGTCTACAGCAGACTACCTACAAGTCGTTCTTGGTTTATCTAAGTGCCGTATGGCAACAAGGGGAATAATCACCGAATTTGAAAATTGCAATGAGAAATCTTGTTACCATATGATTCACACTTGCTTTTGAAACATTTTCAACTCTTTGGAAGTGAGTTAATGCTGAACATTTCATTATGGCAAACTCTGAACTATCAGTGAATCAGGAAAAAATGGATGCTTCAAATATGCTTTTGCTTTGCTGTGTTTTTAGATATATAAGCATATGAAACTGTCAACCGATATATTCTACAAAATAAATTTGCAAAGTACATATGAAATTTGTCGAGAGGAACTTGAATCGGTCCATAGCTACTTGTGTGAAAGAAAGCAGGATACCAAAATAAATAATACAGTTTCCAATAAATAAAAGTATTGCGTGGCGTTCCACAAGGGTCAGTCCTTGGAACTATCTTGTAAATTTTTTTTTTTTACAATTCATTAAAAACAGCAATTTGGTAAAAATTTATACATACTTAATTGGACGGGTATAAATGAACTGAGAAATAGTTATAATATTGTTTATAAATCTTGAGTATTCTTTGTACCTGTTTATTGCATTTGTATAGAATGTGCCCTGCATTTTCCTTTTCTTCTTCATATTGGCTGCACTTGTGTTGTTTAGATAATTGTTTAGTTGGCAAGTGTTCTTTCAGTTATGGGTACCAGGAGACCGCTTAAGAAAGCTTTTTTAATGGTTGGTATCCCTCCAATTTTGTTAGTTTTTTTTTTTAATTTACCATTTTTTGTATGCATATTTTTGTTTGGAAAAAAAATCATGCCTGAATTAAAATCCTTTCTTTCCAATTATTTCTATCTAAATCATATTATGATTTTTCCTTTATTTTTGTGTGTTTGTTTTGTGATGTAGTAGCCTTAGATATGAGCTGCTGTTGTGGTTAACGCCTAGCTGTTGGGGTGTATAGCTGGGCCTGGCCGCTAAACCATGTTCGGTGTAACACTGGGCCTTACTCTCGATACATACAATCATACTTGGCAATTGTTCTTTCAGCTGCCTTGCTAGGCGCTGGCCTCGATTTTAGTTCAATTCTGCGGGTACCACCTACTAAAGTTTTCTAATATTTCTCAACTCCTTTATGAAAAGTTTCTAGCATCCACATCCTTAATCCTATTGAGTACTTTGTTTCATTTCAACCTAGTTCAGACAATAAATAGCGCCTGTCTTGGGCTTTTATGTGTTTGCATTAATAACAGCTTCACGTATTGGCACTTGGGTTGTTTCTATATACTTTGGAAAGGGGAACGAGCTCAGTTAGAAATCAATCAAATGAATATTTCTTTATAAATTCATTCTTTTTTTTAACATAAGATTAGATAATTGACTACGCTCTCATTTATGTTGTTATATCTTAGAAATTTTAAGACTTTCTTTTTGTTAGTTATTTAAGTGCATGTTTTGGAAAAACTACTAAGTATATCTAATTCTTTTCCCCCACCAGGATATGTCATGCAAGCGAAATGCATTCCTAATGTTACTGCATGCTGACCAAGAGCGCGCTTTGAATTACTTAGCCTCTTGCTTGGATCAAGTAAATAACTTTGGAGATATTCTACAGCTTGTCATAGTCGAGCTAATTTATAAAGTATGCCATGCAAATCCAACAGAACGTTCGCGATTTATTCGTTGTATATATAATTTACTGAATTCCTCCTCGAATGCTGTAAGATATGAAGCTGCTGGAACCCTTATAACACTATCATCAGCTCCGACAGCTATTAAAGCTGCAGCAGGCTGTTATATCGAATTGATAGTAAAAGAAAGTGACAACAATGTGAAACTCATTGTATTGGATAGGCTTATAGCAATGAAAGAAAATGAAAATATGGAACGCGTCATGCAGGATTTGGTAATGGACATACTTCGGGTTTTGGCTGCTCCCGATATTGAGGTACGAAGAAAAACACTTGCTCTCGCTATGGACTTAGTTTCCTCTCGTAATATCGAAGAAATGGTTCTTGTTCTAAAGAAGGAAGTTTCAAAAACACATAATGTTGAGCATGAAGATACTGGAAAATATCGCCAGTTACTTGTCCGTACTTTACACAGTTGCTCAATTAAATTCCCGGACGTGGCTGCAACCGTCATCCCAGTTTTGGTAGAATTTCTTTCAGATACTAACGAACTGGCCGCAACTGATGTGCTTATTTTTATACGGGAAGCGATTCAGAAATTTTCTGCTCTTCGTAATTTGATTGTTGAAAAGTTAATTGAAGCATTCCCCATGATAAAATCTTCGAAAGTTCATCGTGCTGCCGTTTGGATTTTGGGTGAATATGTTGATAGTAACGATCAGATCTTGGAAGTTATGGATGTAATCAATCAAACTCTTGGTGAAATTCCTATGGTTGATGCAGAACAAAAAAGACTTGCAGGAGAGAAACTAGAAGAGGAACAAAAAATGGAGGAAGCACAAAAAGAAAATGTTCCGAACAATAAAGTCACCTCTGATGGAACTTATGCCACTCAAAGTGCATTCAGTTTGGCACCGTTAGTTTTATATCATATTGTGTAAATTTTTATTTGAATAATTTTTTGTTTTGTTTTTAGAATAACTAAGAAAGAAAAGCGCCCACCACTTCGTCAATATCTTATGGATGGGGACTTTTTCATTGGAGCATCACTTGCTGCAACATTAACAAAACTTGCTTTACGTTATGCTGATTTAGAGAAGAATCCGGTAAGTAAAAGCATAATTAAAATCTTAATGAAGCGGTCTGACCGACGTTATCTATCTTCCAGCCAAAACAAAACAAACTCTGTTCGCAAGCTATGTTGGTTATGAGTTCAATTCTTCACTTGGGTAAATCTGGTTTTCCTGTGAAAGCGATTACAAATGACGATACTGACAGGATTTTTTTGTGTTTAAAAACATTAAGTGAAAGAACGCCTGAAGCTGTTGAGATATTCAAACGTCATTGTCGGGAGGCTTTGGGAAGAATGTTGGATGCTCAACATGAGGTAAATGTTACAGGGAATTTCTAAGAATTTCCTGAAATAGCTACTTTTTGTTTTGTTTTTCTTTTTTTAGGAAGAAATTCAAAATCAGAAGACAAAACAAAAGACAACAGCAAAAGTACAACCTGATGATCCCGTCACATTTTCACAACTCTCTACCGGGAAGGATAATCAACTTGGTGAAAATGTTTTCGAATCTAGTTTAAATCAAGCATTGGCTGGAACAAAATCTGCTAACCTCTCAGAAGTGGCTTCGCCTAATAATAAACTGAATAAAGTAACACAACTTACTGGATTCTCAGATCCAGTATATGCCGAGGCTTATGTCAATGTTAACCAATACGATATTGTTTTAGATGTGCTTATTGTCAATCAGACAAGTAAGATATTTTTTTCGCAGTTATTGGTATTATTTTAATGAATATGATAATTTTGTTTTCAGATGATACCCTTCAGAATTGTACTTTGGAATTGGCCACTTTAGGAGATTTAAAATTAGTTGAACGTCCACATCCTGTTGTTCTTGCGCCACATGATTTCTGCAATATTAAGGCGAATGTTAAAGTATCTTCCACTGAGAATGGTATCATATTTGGAAATATTGGTAGGTGAAAATTTTTTTCGTTGTGGTTATTTCTATCTCCGAGACCGCACCAACACGCGTAAGCTCGTCCGATTTTTTTCGTTTCCGCCAACATCACTGTGACTAGGCACCCAAAAGAACTTGTACCCTATTACACTGAAGGAGAATTCAGGGTGGTCTTACACTCCAGTACTAAGAAGGTTGTGAAAAGCTTTGACAAGGCTTTGACAGTCGCTTGGTTGTCCTAGCAGATGACAATCTCCTTATTCTCAGTGTCTGAACGAAGGAGGCTCCTTCCCGCTTCAAGAATGACCTTGATCGCCGCCTGGAAGACCGTAACATGGCTTTCAATGTGTATGGCAAGTTCCAAATGAGGCTCCTCACAGAAGACGCCTGCACCGGTGTTGTCTTTAGATTTGGAACTGTCTGTATAAATTATATTGTTTATAAATGGCGGAAGCACAGACTGTGATGCCCATTCATCCCTAGTGGGAATTTTCGTTTTAAACTTCCTTATCAGCATGGTCTCGAAGAGATGGTCGCTCTGCCTGTTGATGTCAGGTGTGATGGACCGCACAAAATCAAGGATAGACTCGTGTGAAACACTGGTTCCGGAATGGATCCAGCTTTGATTCAGATGCAATCTCAGCGCTGCGATAGAGGACCCCTTCTTAATGTGTATCTGCACGAGGTGTATATTGTGGATAACCTCAAGATCCCGAGTGCTAATAGACTTGGATGCGTCGTTTACACCAAGTAGGCACAATTTTTAAATCTTTCCCAATATCTTACGATGATTGGCATACTCCATTGCTTTCCTCCATACCACAGAGCCATAGGCTAACATGGGTCGGATGTGACGTTAGTGTATATCCATAGGATCATCCGTGGTTTGAGTCCCCACTTTTTCCCTATAGTTCTGCGGCACATTGCGAATGCTCTAAGAGCTTTGTTCGCTCTGTAAAAGATACCAGTACAGTTTAAATGGGGTTGACATAGAGATCAACCTTACCATACCAAAACGTAACTCTGTCCAGCGTAAATATACTCGGCAAGACCTTTCAATAAATTCCAAAATGCTTGGTATATGTAAGCAATCTTAGGTTGAAGTATATTTTTAATACTTGAATAATTCCAATGGAATGAAACCAAAAAAAAAAAAAACCATTGTTACCCGAATAAGAAAAACACAATATCGAGTTTTTATTAACAATTAGTAAACACATATGTACACCCAATTTCAGTTTACGATACTTCAATAACAACTAACGTAGTGGTTTTGAATACGATCCACATTGATATCATGGACTACATCATTCCAGCCTCATGCACTGACAGTGAATTCCGTCAAATGTGGCAAGATTTCGAATGGGAAAATAAGGTAGAATTGTTTGGATTTTAAAAATTGCATCACAAATTTATAAATTTACTGTAGGTAACAGTAAACACCACCTTCACAGATCTGCATGCCTATTTAAAACATTTACTAAAGTCAACAAACATGAAATGCCTAACTCCAGAAAAGGCCCTTTCGGGCCAGTGTGGTTTTATGGCAGCAAATATGTATGCGAGGTAAAATTAAATATTAATGAAAATGTCATTGATGATATTTAAAAAAAAAAATCCTTTTACCTCAAGGTCTATTTTTGGAGAAAATGCACTTGCCAATTTGAGTATTGAAAAACCACTTGATGATCCTGATGCAAAAGTGACTGGGCATATTCGAATTCGCGCCAAAAGCCAGGTACGTTCTTAATAAAGTAATCAAAGAAATATTTCCCTGAACTCATATTTTTAGGGAATGGCTCTTAGTCTTGGAGACAAAATAAGTTCATCCCAGAAACAGACGGTGCAAGCCGCGTAATGCAAAATTAGATTATAAATGTTGCAGAATATATAAAATATACTTTATTACCCGATTTCGTTATATTTTCTTTAAATATTTCTCATAATCAAATGCATTACTTCTTTGATATAACGAGCAACTTATTATTATTATATATATATATATTATAAAAAAAAACATTCAGTTTAAATGTCTGAAATAATCGCTTGTTATGATGACAGCAAGAAGTTTAAAGCAATTAATTAGTTGTACTCTCGGCAACGTTAAAGGATGACCTTTCAGTTTATGCCCTTGGGGCTATCCTCGATAGGGAAGAGATGACATCTCAATTAACCGGTAAAGTAAAAACAAAGCTCCCATCTATAAAAATCAGGTCTATACCATTATCTTTTAGGGAGTAGGCATAGGAATATATTTTTTGTATTTTCAAAGAAATGGTCGCAATTACGCATTGCAATAAATTGTCTAATATATATCTCCAGAATGATATCTGTGCAACAGTAGCCATGTTTCCGCTTAAAAAAACTGATTAAGAAATTAATTTCTTCGTGGATATTAAATAAAATTAGTAAAAACTAAAACTAAAATATTTTGCAGTTTTAAAAATAACAACATATTCAGTCACAAAACTATTGTTATCTTCCTGATTCTCTATGCCAAAAAAAAAATATTTATATTGAGACATTTTAAATATTGTGCTTCAATTTTGTTTACAGCATCAAAAAGGATGTCAGCTGCTAAATAAAGAAGTGAAATCTATCTTGAAAGTTGGAAGATTTACGCCAACTCGCTTTGTTTTAGAATGATTAAAATGGTTGCATATTGCGCAAAGGCGGATATGGAATCTGTTAGTATTTATATGTAAAATAACGTGTAATTTGTTACGGAAGTACTTATCTAGAAATCTTTGGTATGTATGTTACTGAAACTAAATAGTTGCTATAGGAAAATTTATGGATGTGTGAATTGTGTGAATCTTAGATGGTTTTTACTCTTGTATTGCTAAAGCTAGTTTTGCCGCTCAAGATATCGTGCACATATTAGCGTACTTTGCAATTTCTCGTCTGTAATCAAACAAGCTCTAATCTGCACAAGAGAACCCCGTCGTACACGCCGCTAGCATGCATCACTGTGATGCCTCAGCACGAAACGGGAGTATTTATCTCCCCTTATGCTTAGACGTGCTAGCACAAGAAATTTTTCTAGACGATAGTTACTTATATGATTACCGAGATTAATTGTGTACGTATTCAAGCAAGTTTTTGATATAAATAATAACTGTATCACAGATTCACAGCACGTAAAAATTATTAAATTATTATACTATCACCTCAAATAGCCGAATCAATTTACTTCCAGTAGTATTGATATGCTGCTTGTGCTGCAGCTTAGAAAAGTGCAGCACGAAATTTTTCCTCCCCACAAATGTCACATCGACAAAAAGTGAAGCATACTGTACCGTGTGATCCCTAGCTAATGGCAAATAACTTATATAAAAAAGAAATCAGACGGTTTTAATTTAAGTAAGACCTTATAAAAGGCCCTACAGTTTTGACAGCAGGACAGTGACAATTGACATGTGCTTCTTACGTTGACATCTCATGTTTGACAGTTCACGTTTCTAATTCATTAGATAAACTTGTATTTCTAATAAGCACAAGAACATTATGACGAATATTATATCATACGAAGATGAACTTATCATTGGATTTAATAAAAAAATTTATTTTATCGATGTGCACAACTCTGTTATTAAAAAAGCCTTGGAAATTCCTCCAAACTTACGAAAGGTTGACATAGATGAGAGTTCGAAGGTAGACACATCCTCTGATCAAAAAAATGATTTACTTTTGCCAACAACTGCAATACAATATGTTGATATATCTCCAAATGGAGATTACTTAGCGATAACATTAACCGGACAAAAATGCTTACTACTTTACAAAATCTGCGACCGGTCTGTACAACTTTTGTCCATCAGGAATCTATCCAGAGCATCAAGTGCACTGTCATTTTCTAGTGATTCAACAAAACTTTTAGTATGTGACAAAACCGGTGATTGCTATCTCTTCGATTGCGTTGATTATAATAAATCAGGCAAATGGATATTGGGTCATTTGAGTGTAGTTATGGATGTGACTTTCTCACCAGACCAACAATTTATTATTACCTGTGACCGAGACGAAAAGATAAAAGTAACACGGTATCCAGAAAGTCATGAAATCGAATGTTATTGCCTTGGACATATTGAATACGTATCATCGATTAAGCTATTACCATTCGATCCTAACACTTATCTGTTATCCCTATCCGGAGATAAAACAATAAAAATTTGGAAATATAAAATTGGGCTTAAAGTATATGAATTTGAAATTCCTGCGCCAGGAGTTAAATTTTCTTTGCAAAAAATTAACGATTCAGTGTGTCATGTAGCAGTGCTTCTATATCAACCAAAGGAAAATGTCTTGGTTTTTGAAATTAAACTAGTTAACGGAATCTTCGAGTCAACACTCTTAAGGAAGCATTGCTTTAATCCAGCCATAGTATCCAATTTATGTTATGGAGGATCTAATTTGTATTTAACCCTGGTACAAGATAATAGACTTAATATTGAAATTATTAACGAAACGAGTGAAGATTGCACAAGCCACACAAATATTAAAGAAATCACAAATAAATTGTGCAAAGACGAGCAATACACAGAACTGGAGAATATATCTCTATGGTTTAAGAAGAAATTTGATAATGTCAGCGAGTATTTAGAGAGAAAGAAAAGAAGAATCGAGGAAAAAACTTTACGATGACAATGAATTTATAATATATATTTAATTCCATTTTTACAATTAAACCAATGCGTAAAAATGTTGTTTTAATTAATTAAACTTTATACTGGCTTATAGTCAAGTTTACTTTCCAGTTTCTTATTGTCGGCTACTTTTCTTACAGCCTTCATGAAGTCTTCTTGTATCACGTATTCTCTTTCAGCTCTGAAATAAATCCAAAATTTAATTAAAAAACATAGAATATGCTTATTATACACGGCAAGAAACTTTTCTACGCACCAAAATTACATCGGTGTATTAATTTATATAATTATGCACACCTTCGTAAAAACTATGAAGTTATTTTTACCTGATAGCGAAGAGACCAGCTTCCGTACAAACATTCCGTAGATCAGCACCGTTGAAATTATCGGAAAGCTTAACAATTGCTTCATAATCGATTTCGCCATGTTTCGCAATTGGACCAGCATGGATTTTGAGAATCTCCAACCTTATAGCAAAATAAAGGATCCAATCAGAAAAACTATTGATTACAAGAGGAAAAATAAATTGTAGATAGTACCTTGCTTGTTCATTTGGTAATGGAATTTCTATTTTTCTGTCCAGACGTCCAGGACGCAAAAGAGCCGGATCAAGAGTATCTGGACGATTTGTTGCCATTATCATTTTAACTTGACCAAGAGAATCGAATCCATCCATTTGATTAAGCAATTCCATTAGTGTTCGCTGTATTTCTCTGTCGGCAGATGTACCTTCAGAAAATCTTCTACCACCTATATGTATAGTAGATAGTATTATCTCAGCTTTATTGAAAAATTAACACACAAAAAAGTGCTTACCGATTGCATCAATTTCATCCATAAATATAATGCAAGGTTGATGATCGCGAGCATAATTGAACATCTCTCGAATTAACCTTGCACTCTCCCCAATGTACTTGTCCACAATAGCGCTTGACACAACTTTCAAGAAGTTAGCATCTAACTGAGATGCAACAGCGCGAGCAAGCAATGTTTTACCCGTACCTGGTGGCCCATACAGCAAACAACCTTTCGGAGGCGTAATACCAACACGAAGGAATAATTCAGGATTTAACAGAGGAAGTTCAATTACTTCACGTAGTTCTCTAATTTGTTCTGATAATCCACCAATTGCTGAATACGTAACATCACCAGGATCTTCATGAGACATGTTATACACCAGCGGATCTACTTCTCTTGGAAGATAGCGCATAATGGTTAGAGTAGTCATATCCAGAGCAACTCTTGTACCAGATTTAAGTTTAGTCTTATCCAACTGTCGACGGCAACCTACCACATAGCGGGGCCCATTAGTTGCCTTTACAATAACTGAAATTGTATAATTGATAAGAGAATAATTAGGAAACATAATTTCACTTTTTTTTTTAACTAGGCATACATTTGTCTTCTGTTAGCTGTTTCAAGACTTCACCAACTATTTGTCCTACACTTTGCAGAGCCTTCAAATCATTTTCTGACTTATCATACTGTTTTGTTAGTTCCTTTAATTCTTCTCTCTCTAGAAATATAAATTTAGAAAAATGTTTAAACAATGATTTGACATTTTGGCTCAAACATAACCTAAAATAATATCTTACTTTCTTTTAAACGAGATTCAACTTCTTTGTGCTCCAATAATTTCTTCCTATAATCGTAGAGACCTTTTTCCCGGACACTATCCGTTGTTGCTGTCCCGGAAGTCATTTTAATAAGATGTATTTAAAAAATTTAATGTTTTCTTCGAGCGATATCAAAACTAGCAAAATCCAAATCACCCCTTTCCACAGTAATCTTCTTCTTATTTTACATATTTGATAAGGTGTAAATAGATTAAAACTTTCAGAACATCATCATTACTGAACACTCCCAAAATCCTGCTGTTAAGAGGCAGTTTTTAATTTTCTGTATTTACTAAAGAACTTAAGTGGTTGAAGTGAAAGTTTTTTCCACACTTAATTTTTCAATTACATCCATATTTACAAATTAACCCAAGAAAAACAATAATGAAAATGAATCTTTGCTAGGGCTTACACGCTGCAATATGCTTCACTTTGCGTGGACGATTTTCGTTCAAGATTTAAATTCTGAGCCAATTTAAGTTATTTTGTGTAGACGAGTTTATTTATTTGCAAAAATATAAGGTAATATGTGCACGAAATATTGGACGACCAAATTAGCTTCTGCAATATTTTAACAATAAAGCAAACAAGAACTTAATTGTGCAGAAAAGGCGGGGGCTTATTTAAAGTAGTAAATTCAAATGCAAATATCTTGGCAAATCGCAAAGGTTTCTGGTCCCTAGTCAAAACAATAAGGAATAACTTCACTAGTTTTTCTATTCATTACTTAACAATGCCGTTCTTGATTCCTTGGATTAAAGCTAATATTTTAGATGCCAGATTCGCTTGAAATTCTTGTCTTCCACCCACTTCATACACCTGTTTTTCATCAACAGCCAATAAGCATTCATGCGAGAGATGTGTTCAATGTCCTAAGGAGGTCAACGTCTCCAAAGCCGCAGACTCTGATGGTTTATCGCCTTTCTTAAATTGCTTGGAAACTAGACCACGTGCAGCCTATTCCGAAGAAAAGAGAGGGTAGAGATCCCTCAAATTATCAACCAATTGCCATCACTTGAATTCAACAGTTTTTGGATCTATCGTTAAATCCAAATTAATGAAGTATTTAGAAACCAATCAACTCATAAACGATCATCAATATGGCCTCCGGAATTTTGGTGAGTCCAAAATCGTTGCCCTATATACTTCAAAGGCGTTTGATAGTCTGGCATCCAGCCTTTTTAGCCAAACTTAAAGCACTAAGCTAATACGGGTTGTATTGGAAGGCATTACATCTGAACCTTACCCTATAAATGTCGGTGTGCACTAGGATCTGTCCTTAATCCCATCCATAATTTCGCTGATGATGAGTACCCTTGATTTCGCTTAGTCATTTGACACTCTTGCGTACTGAGATTGCATGATTAATAAATAATGACTTTGAAAATATCCTCGCTGGAGGTAAAGCTTATAGCGTCAAATTCAATGCCTCTAAGACCCAAGCCTACCCATCTTCTTTAAAACAAGATCATTGCTTAAGCACCCAGTTTCTTTTGCTCCACCAAAAGAATCACTATAATAAGTATTCTTAGCATTATTATTTCCTGTAAGTTAAGCTGGACAGATTACATTTTCTCTGCCGCCAAAGAAGCATTAAAATGTCTTGGATTTCTGCAAAGGTGGAAGAAATATTTCAGCCCTTTGGATCTATTGCTCCTCTACAAGTCTTACATCAGACCTAAAATGGAATACAATTTCCACATCTGGGCCAGGGCTGGTAGCATAGCCTTAGCTTCATTGGATATTGTCCAAAAGAGTGCCATCAAGTTCATTGACTATTTGGTAATAATTGGCTATATCGACTCACTGAGCATCGCTGCAATGTAGGATGCCTTTCGCTCTTTTATCGCTACATGCATGGTCAATGTTCTGATAAAATATTTAGTCTGATGCCTTGTAGATTAATTCCTTTAAGTAATAATCGCGCTGCAATCTGCGGTCATCCGTCACCTTTCAAAACACTTTCGGGCGTACACTAAAATTTCTTGATGCTTTTTTTATCCCAAACTATGTGAGCGTGGAACAGTCCACATCTTGTGTTTCCTCCGGATTTTTTGTGGGCAATAAAATTACATTTGTGAAAAATATGGCAGACGTGAGGCTAAAAAAGTGAGACATTGTTAAATTAATAAATTTTTATCAATATCAAACTTATCTCTTAAAGATAAAAATGGATTAACCCACAACATGGCGACAAATGACAATCAGCTGCGTTGACACTCGTAATTTAATCCAATATCAGAGTGACGTTTGTAATCACCGTCTTGCCAGAAAAATAAGTCTGTGTAGACCCGGCATTAGATTAAAGAGTGGCATACATCCGCACATCCATCAATCTCCGCATGTCCACTAATCCTTTCCCCATCTGCTTCTGTCTTGCTGTATTTGGCCTCTTTCCATTAATAGAGTATCCTCTGAGCTTGCCTTAATAATATAAAAACAAATATATATATTGTAACCTAGAACAGAACCAACCCTAAACGTAATCATTTTCCTTCATATAAACCAGCTGATTGTTGTTTATCAAACATAACATCTGCAAATTGCTTACCGCCAAAAAAATGGCATCGGGAAAAAGTCTTATAAATATTGCTAATAAATATGATCGAGTTATAGTGCTTGTAGACATGGACTGTTTTTATTGTCAAGTGGAAGAAAAACTAAACCCGTTATTGGCAGGAAAACCAATTGCAGTCGTTCAGTACAATGCTTGGAAGGGTGGAGGGTAATTTTTTTCACATTACATATATTAAAAAGGCTCTTCACATATTTGCAATTTTTTAGAATAATTGCTGTAAACTATCCAGCAAGAGCAATGGGTGTGACACGACATATGCGAGGAGATGAGGCAAGAGAACAATGTCCATTAATTGAACTAGTTCGTGTTCCAAGTGTTAGGGAAAAGGCAGATTTAACGAAGTATAGAACAGCTGGGAAGAAAGTCGCCGAAGTACTACAGACGTTCACTTCGTTACTAGAAAGAGCAAGTGTAGACGAGGCTTACTTAGATATTACAGAGCAAGTTGTTTCAAGACTAAATACAATGGATAAGGTAATGATGATGTGCAGGAAAGCAACTTTAGTTTGATTAAATATTTCTTTTCTATTAGGGAGGATTCCCCATTAAACCAACAGAACTTGTAAACACATATGCAGTGGGATATGACTTCATTGGTAGTTACGTCCAGGAAATAACGTCCAGAATGGAGGCGGACACAGACGGAGATAATTTTGATTGTGACGAAATTGAGGCAAATGCTATACGAAAAAGTGATTTGAAACTTTTACTTGGAGCATCAATTGTTAGTGAAATAAGAGCAAAAGTTAAGGAACAAACTGGCTATGATTGCTCAGCTGGAATAGCGCATAATAAAATACTGGCAAAATTAGCTTGCGGAATTAATAAGCCAAACAAGCAAACAATTCTGCCCTTGCAACAGATTAATCTTCTGTTCAGGTTTGGTCATAAGATTTCTTGATTTTTTATAAAAATTTATACATTTTTGCATTTTGCAGTGCTCTGCCTGTAGGAAAAATTACGGGTCTTGGCGGAAAATTTGGTGAAGATATTTGTGCGAAGCTGGGAATAAAATTTCTAGGCGATTTATTATCATTTTCCGAGAAGGAGCTTCAAAGAAAATTTGATGAAAAGGACGGGTAAGTTTTGCGTGTTTTTGTCTTAGGTAATTTGAGGTTTAGATTTAAAACTTATAAATACCTATATTTTTCTATGCTGCTAACTTATATGGTTTAAAATATGTTAATGAAAGCGAACGATACAACCTCTATTTTTTTTTTTTTGTACTTACTACTCTCAACTGGTTTAATAGCAGTTCTTACGACAATGATTCATAAAACTTGCCTATATTATCTTGTTCAAGCTGTTGCAATGACTTTTTTGTGGCTATAATCTGAATATTCTTCCACGAATCTCCAATCCCATTTGCACGACCCATGTAGTGAAATTCGATTATATGCCAACTTACGCTCGGCATACTCTAGCTATTTCATCAATTTTCATCTTGAAGGCTATTGTCTAGAGAAAAATTCCGTCTGTATGATGCTTGTGGGTCGTTATGATATCGTGATGTCAGGATAATAGACTATTATCAAAATTACAAATGTGAAATTCAAGTTAATCTGACGCAATGCGTTTTAACAACGACAACACTAAGTTTCTGGGATCGATGTTTATATTACTCATACTTTATCAGTCATGGGTCTTGTTTGATTATTATTTTTTGTGGTTATACAAAGTAGTAGTAGCTTGCTGAAGTTGGCATGAATTCAGTTATAAATTGACTCGGTTTTACATAACCAGCTGTTATAGCAAACCAACAACTAAGAGAAATCTGCTCCTGAGAATCGATTTTTTGAAAATAAGTAACATTTTAGTACAAGATGTAATTTTTTATGGCGACAGAACGAGCTTAATTTTGAATTCTGGGGTGCATCTCCAGATGCAACATAAAAACACACTCTGCAAAATTTTTTGAGTTTAATTTTTTATCTCATAAATTCACATTCTAAAAGCTATTTCTCATTTGGATATTAGCGTCTAGTTTACCTGAGCTAAAGGCTGCTGAACCTAAATTTTAGAGTTCATATTGCGTTAGGAATAAATAACATTTTAAGTTGTAGGCTTCATTCAATAAGTCTAGCCAGAATAAAAAATAAAAAATTTTAATTTTCAGATCGTGGCTATATCTGATTGCACGTGGAATTGATTTGGAAGCAGTTACACCTCGTTACTATTCAAAAAGCATTGGTTGCTGCAAAAAATTTCCAGGACGTTCAGCAATTACTGGATTAAATACATTGGTTCATTGGTTTGAAGAGTTGGCGAAAGAAATTTGTAATCGACTAGAGTCAGATATTATAGAAAATAATCGACGAGCAAAACAAATGGTTGTGAGTTTTATACAAGAGATAAAAGGAGAAGATGTTTCAAGCTCCCGCAGTATCAGTCTTCTAAGCTATGACAGTGAAATGATTGCAAAAAATGCACTTGAAACTCTTAAAAAGAACACGGATCAATTCTTTAAGCCAAATAATGAAGGTCTTTTGAATAATTCAATTAAATTCTTAGGTATCAGTGTTGGTAAATTCGAGACACTAGATACAAACAAAAATACTTTACAGCAAATGTTTTTAAATCAAGCAAAAAAGAAGTCCGAGCAAATAAATTCAATTCCTATCGTACCTTCGCAGGCATCAAGTAGGTTGGCATCTTGTGTTGAAACCACACCAACCGATATTGAAATTCCTGTAAAGAAAGGGTTTTTTGCTGCTCATATGAAAAAACATAATGAAACATCTGTACGGAATGAATCCAGCAAAGTGAATATTATACCTTCTTGCCAGCAAGAAAAGAAAGAAAATCCAGCAGAAATAAAATCTTTCTTTTTGAATGCTTTTAAAAAGAAATCTTTTGAAAAGAATGAACTTACTTTAAGAATGTCTGACAATCAAGATTCCAACGATTCCATTCAAATTAATTTCGAAGAGAATGTAAAGAGATCAGAAGGGCTTGAAAATAAATTGGAAGATATTCCATCTATTAGCAACTGTGATCCAAGTTCCAATCACATCAATCAACCTCCTGAAACAAGTTATCAATATAACGAAAGCGAAACCAGTACAAATGACTTTACAAGAAACTATGCGGAATTTTTTGTTCCAGAGCCTACCCCTGACGATTATATCAGATGCGAAAAGTGTGGGAAATCAATTTTATCTTATGCTATGGACACACACTTAGATTTTCATTTTGCTTTTGAGTTGAGTCAAGAGCAATGCGATCAGTTTCGAAATGAATTTAAGGCGAAAATCATTTCGCCACCTGTTAAAAAGCTAAAACTCAATAATAATTCTAGTATCAGTAGCAAATCAAAGCCTAGTGTTGGTACATCAATTGATAAATTCTTGATAAGAGGATCAACTTCAAATGTTCATAGTTTACAGGATATTGAGGATAAGCAACGCTGTACTGAATGTGGATCTTTGGTGGTTGCTTCAAAAATCCTGGAACATATGGATTTTCATACGGCCAAAAAACTCCAATTGGAATTAAATCGACCACAGAAAAATGGTAGTAATTTAGAGTCGGTTGGCATCAACAAATCTTCTGCCAAAAAGAATGTTAAGATGGATTCGACTAAGGATATAAAAGGATTTTTTGTGCCAAAAGTTTAACTTTAAACTTGTTAAATTTTAAGAGAGCTTATATGGTTGTTTCAATAATAAAGTTTTACGTAATATTAATATTTTGAATATGAGCTAGATGAATTTCAAGGTTGATAATTTATTGATCAAAGATTTTCATTCTGAGATGGTCAGATAAGGAGAATTGGTATGGTGTAGAATCCAGTTTGCAACTTTATATCTCATGTTACGCGATAAGAGGCAATAAAAAACATTCAGAAAATCAAAGATTTGATGCCCTCTCGATGTTACAAAATCAAGTTACATTCAAATTAGGAAGCAACAGCATTAAGAAGTTATTATTGGAAATATTTGCTTTCACATGGAATTTTAGATTTTACTAGTTGCAGTGTCGCTATACTAGTGCTGGTAGTGGGTTATCAAGCGTCAAAATTAGAAATTTTTTATTTAAAAGTATTAGATAGTAGGAATCTGGCTGTCGATAGTAAATGTTGCTTGTTTTCACGAATGTGGCAGTTCTTATAAATGTTTATTGTTTCAAAGTTGGATTTGTTACCTGATTCTGTTTACATTCTTAAGATTAACAAGGATATGGATACTAATAGTATACAGACTAACATGGTATTATGAACCACGGTCTATCATATTGAAGCAGACAGTCTCAGTTTTTTAAATTTTGCTGTGTAAATTACGTATTATATTATATTTGTAATTTTGTTCTTGCTTTACATGTAAGGTCTAATATCCTGACGTTAGATATCACACGATATATCAAGTATAAAAAACTTAAAGAAAAATGATATAGAAAAAAAATTTAAAACTTTAAAATGACGAATATGAAGATAGTTCTTGTTTTGTTTGTAACAATTTATTAAAGCTGGCGAGGAGTGGTTGAGGTTTCTTGCTTGTGGAGAATGGTCACATGATAATTGGCACGGATAAAGAAACTGATCCTTCTTACTTATACGAATTTTCTTAGTAAAATTTATATCTGTATCGAATTGCCCCCATTTATCCTGGACATTGAACTTTAGAAGAAGAAAATCTCTTAATGATACTCTGTGATCTAAAATAATAAAAGTAAATTTTAATTTTTGTGCAGAAAAGGTTTTTGTTTTCATCTCTAATTCTTCTGAGTTATGTGATGAAATGCAAAAACTGCATCAATCTGCTCTGGTCTTTCCCAATTCACCAACTGAATCACATTGAAATCGTTACACGAAAACTGTGGAAACACATGCATAGTAAATACTGTTACTTTTTAAAATAATTTATTAAAGCAGACTGCATATAAGTTCAAGCAACAGATGTGATTAATTTTGGGGGAGGTTACATTAATTAATTTCCTTGGGTGAATGCAACAACTGAAAATGTTTCATGCAAATCAACGTTTATTATCAAATGAAAATGTGATTGGGTTTTGTTTTTTAAAAATTATAAAAAAAAACGCTTTTCGAAAGAAATCCGTGCAGTTTATGTTCAATGATTTTGTTTTACGCAAATTATACAAACGTTCCACTTTTGTACATTTTCGATGGTATAATTGCTGGCTGAAATATTCGTAAAGAGTTCCGTGTGTAATTTTCATTTAATTAGATACTTCTCGTAGATGATTGTTAGTATAATTTTGTATGAGACTATTGTGAAAGTCAACTCACTTCATATGGAATATAAACTAACAGAACCGCGAGAATCGTTGAGCTTATATTGCCGGATTCTTGCTATTTCGCAATTTCATTTCAACCCCACTTTACCGATCCCAGCAGTCTAAACTAAACGACGAAAACTGCGTCTTTTCTTGATGAGAACTTTCTTCATTATTTTGAATGAATGAAGGTGTGATGTTGAGCACCAAAACTTTTAACTGCTTGTTGAAAAGAGAATCTGCGCGCAAAGTGGTTATACAACT
This sequence comes from Dioctria rufipes, assembly GCA_963924295.1. Taxonomy (NCBI): domain Eukaryota; kingdom Metazoa; phylum Arthropoda; class Insecta; order Diptera; family Asilidae; genus Dioctria; species Dioctria rufipes. The sequence continues at coordinate 60,438,363 of OZ002742.1, forward strand.
TTGAGCGAATCCACCAGATGTATGCCATACCATGAACCTGTGAAGTTTTGGACCACCATTCAGTCAATCGTTAGCAGCTGACCAGGTGATACTTGGTATTTATTACAACAGTGACCGGACGAGGTTTTCTTTTAATTTGAATTTTGTTCCCCTTTCCTGGTGTTACTGTAGTCTTGGACTTTCTTGCTTTTTTTTTCTTGTTTGTGACCTTATACGCTTTTGATCCACACACGTTTTAAGTTTGAATTAATAGAAACAAGGTAAAAAATTACTTACGGCGCATCACTTGATTAATCGCGAACTACAATGTAATAAACTATGTTATCCCTGAAAACAAAAGAACTGTATGTTACCTGCATAAAAGCAACGAATCAACGTCTTGTGAGGTGAAGCAATATTATCTTTACTTGTGCCGAGAAGAACTTGTGTGATCTATCAAAGTGTTGGGGAGTCTGAATCGGAATCGCTTCTCAAGTGGATCTTGAATACGACGATCCCGCATTAAGTTTTAAAGGTTTACTTACTTGGAGTTTGCAGTCGAGCCATGGTAAGATAATGCCAATTTGGTGCGATCCTTTTATTTTTTTATTTTCGTTTTATTTATAATGTTGTCCGTTATTTTTGACTTTTGCAAATTGTGTTTCATTCAATTTCATATGGAGGTCGAATGTGTTGAAAGTTGAATTTTGTGTATTGCATTTTTTGATACTTGTAATGTAAAGTGATTATGGTGTTAGTAATTGTTTTGTCTACAATTGTATTTTAATATCATAAATGCATAAGCTAGTATAAAAAAACGATGCAGTTCTCTGGAATTTGTATCTGTTATTATTGAATCGGCTAGGAAAATTTGCAAATATGTATTAAATATTTGACCGGATGTATCATGTATAGTAGATACTAATTACCACGAAAAAAGTGGTTGCAGTGATTTTAACTTATGAAGAAAGTCAATAGGTATCCGGTTATGCAAGAGTTAATTCAACAATTAATAATTAAAACGGCTAAACTAGTCTTTAAATAATTATTTATTTTTGCAATTTGTATAAATAAAGTGGTGATTGCAGTAGTTCACTATAGATTTTCTTATGATAGGGAATAACTTCTGTGTCTTTAGTAGGTTTGCAGCATTCATTAGATTTTTGGTAATATTCTTGTTTTGTTTCTTAAATAAACAGTAAGACATTTTACGGAAACTACTAACGAGCTAATATGACTTTATGAACTAGGTTTATTATATTTAACATTTCGAATTGATAAATCTGTACAGATTTGTTCTACAGCTGTTAACTATTTCGTTTCGTTTATTTGCTGTACATTTATATGGAGCAAGTTTGTATAATTTTGAAAATAGGTGGATTATTTCTCGTCTACAGCAGACTGAAATTTATTGAAAATAATTTCAATAAATTTCTAAAATGCATTGAGAAGACGGAGAAATCGAGTTTTTCGACCCAGCGATCAGAGAGGTCTCATCAGTATGGTTATCTCTGATCGCCTACCATAGAAGTTTTGAAAATGTCATTTCGGTTTCATCTTAACGTATTGGCTGTGATTTTGATGCAAAGATCCTTTATAAAAATTCAGCACATCTATCAGCAATAATTTAAATTTATATTAATACTTTTTACGAATAAATATAAAAATTGTGTGTTAAAGTTTGCATTCTACGCATATTTATTAATTTGACTAGGAATCGAAATGATAAAATTTATTTTAAAAACTCTAACTACGAGAAAAAAAAGCAACTGGCTCGGTTGGTTTTTGTTTTTGGGACCATTCACTTGCTTTTATTGAAGTAGAATATTAAGAAACATTTTTTGTAATTTCTCAAAAAGAAATTTAGATTCTAGATTTTTTATGCAGGTTTGACTTAACGGTAGTGTCTTTAGTAAGCTAAGCACTTACCTAGGACTTGCTTTGTTGATTTATGTTCTTTTTCAGATATTTCAGCCTTTAGCTTGTCAGTGCTTCGTATTTGCATAGGGTATATGTATGTACTGCCATTTCATTTAATTTGATTGGGATATGAACATCTTTGTTTTTTTCTGTCCTGAAGTATTGTTCCAAGTCTTATTTCTACCCATAATTTAATTTTCCCTATCAAATTGTTTTTTCGTTAGTACACAGAGAGGTTCAGGTGGAATGAAAGCGGATTTTGTGTTAGCTGGGCGGTTAGCAATCTCTCATTTGCATTGCATCGATTCAATGATCATATCTAAAGGCACCCACTTAAATCATTTTTACATTTGTTATCCGTTGCCAAAATGATGTTTAGTTTAGATACTCCCAAATTAGCTTGGATTCAAAACTACATGACTTTTTTAGAGCTTCTTTCGTAGGATAGGGTAGAATGTGTTTAGTGCGTGGTAGTTAGTAACAGTAGCCATGACTGAAACGTACGACACCCCGGATGAATAGAATGGTGTAGAATGCAGTGCATTCTGAATTTAAGTGTCAAAGTTGATGGAGTAATTACTTCGAGTGCGAAGTTATTATTTGATACCAAAACGACGGTGAACTAAAGAAAAAAAAGTGTTATTTAATATTTACAGTAAAAATAATAAAATTATATGACTAAATTATTATTAATCTTTATTTTCTTTAAAATTTAACATTTGACTTAACATAATTGCCATAAGGCAATTCGTCCATTGTTTTCGAGATTTAAAAATGATTTTTAAAATCTATTGTTACGTCTAATTAGATCTAAAAACCTCTCAATAGAACAAAGTTCTGAGAAATTCATAGAATTAGTATCTTATGGGTGGTGATAGTACCTATTACCGGCCAAGTAACACTTTTTTTTCTAATTGATCCTTTATATAACGGTGGAGTGTGCCTTGGAGAAACATGTTATATTTTATATTAATAAGTATTATTTATCGTTTATCTATTTCTGTGATTTTCTTTGTATATTTATTTTCTAAAACATTATTATAATCAAATAATATACAAAAAATCACATTCCTTAGTTTCCGGCCACCAAAAGTCTATTTCCGGCAAAGAGTGCATCTATTACCGGCCAAAAGGAAAAGTAAATCAGTTAACTTTCAAAGTGCAAAGAAAAGACTAGAATTAAAAGTTTTAAAATAAATTATTCAGGAAAAACAACAGTTCATTTTCTTGAAGTAAGTATACAAAAGGTAATCATAGAACAGAATGTAAGTTTGGTTACATTTTCAACACATCCTGTAGATCTTTGCGAAGTCGACACAATTTTTGCCCACTCTAACTTTAATTGTATAAACACGCTTACATCATCAGGCCGTATAGCGTGTGTTATGTTGGGCGGTAAGGAATATAAAATAATTTCATTAGAATATAATTGGGGCCTTTGAATCTTGTTCTCTTTCTGCCTTTTATCCTAGCCCATTAGCAACCTGCTTAAAAAAGATGTTTCCCTTCACCCATCCAGAATCGGAATCAAAAGTTTGGGTGGGCGCATCACGTAAGGGAAAACTACTAATGACCTCTTCGCTTGTGTAAATAACGGTAATAGTGTATTCCATATACGTTCCGTTATCCTTTTAAAGACAATACCCATCCAGTTTTCGTGTATGCGATTTTCATCCGGGTACCCGGGTTTCGCGGGTAAGAGTCGAGTAATCCGAGCACCCAATTCTTTGGTATCGGGTTGGTAGGAATCGGGTAGTGAGGAATCGATTCCTTGGAAACGGGTATTGAAAAATTAATTTGATTAATTGGTATGGAAAATCAAGCAAAGTGTGATTCGAGTAGCAGAATTAAATTCTTTTGTTATTGCTGAATTCACGAATTCAGTGATGTACTGGAGTACTAAAAAATTTAGAACAGATTATATCCGGATACCAGGGTAACCTAGAATCGGGTACCCGGGCACCCGAGTAAATTTGGAATCGAGTAACCGGGTATCCGATTCCACTTGAACTCGGGTACAAACCGGAACATTAATCATTTAGTACCTTTCAATTTGCCCGAACCATGATCTAATTGAAGCCTGTGTAATCACACCCCTTCCCTTGGTGATGCCTTCCGGAACACGCTGCACAATTTCGGGATGTTTTTTTTTTTTTTTTAAATAACTCGAAGCCTGTTCGGCCTTGGCGTCCATCCTTTTCCGGGCATCGTCCTTAATTATCTTCTATACTGTGTCCACAACACCTTTTCTCTTAATGGGAAAACTACATTTGGTCAAGTTAACGCACCATTTGACTATCTTTTTTTCTTTTAAAGAAGTAAGGACATTAGAAGGTCCAGGAGTCGAAATTTCTTCAGGAATTTTTTCATTTAACTTATCCTGTATTCCTGTAGGGTAGTTCTTCTTGGCACCCCGAACTTTCTGCTAGGTTTCCTTATTGAATTTTCCTCTATCCGAATGCTGCTTTTAGGCTATCTTTTCTGCAGGCTCTTGATATTGAAGACATCCCTTTACGAGATGAAAAAATCATCTAACAACTGAATTCCAACTACAAAATATAATGTGAATTTTACTTGGCCGTAAATAAATTCTTCGAAGAAAAATCTACATTAGATAAAGGCTACAAATTTAATTCATTTGTAAAATGGAAACGCAACTCAACAAAGCATTTATTTTATATTTTATTTTATGATCAAAGAATAGAAGAAAACATTTAAAATAGCTATAGTGCAGTGTATAAACTCAAGCAAAATATTAAATTATTAACTTGCAATAGAATAATAATATAATAAAATATGAACAAGATCAACAATTGATGAGATGATCATAAGATAAATTTCAGACATAGAAGTCACAAAGCCACTTACAGATTTTTTAATAGAGCACCTATTGTCAAAAAAGTCAATCATGCCACTACAGAGATTAAATTGTCGAATACACCGACTAATTGAACCATTAAGGTAGTAATTTGTTCTGTGAAGCGATTCATACAGAATGGAGAAGAATCTCAAACTCATAGATGGAATGTAAAAATCAGAGTACGGAAACGCACACTCACGTGCGCACGCGCACGTGAGTAATAAATTGTGTGCGATCAAAGCGCACATACTCGTGAGTCGTGTGCGATTTTCTTAGGCATTAGCGCACGCGCCCATGAGTGAGTAATTCTCAATAAGAAGGCGCACACTCGTGTGCGCACACGAAATTTCTTACTGCTCATTACTCACGAGTGAGTAATTCACAATAAGACAGCGCACACTCGCGTGCGCACACGAAATTTCAATATAAGAAAGCGCACACTCGCGTGCGCACACGAAACTTCTTACTGCTCATTACTCACGAGTGAGTAATTCAATATAAGAAAGCGCACACTCGCGTGCGCACACGGAATAACTCACGAGTGAGTAATTCATTGGAAGAAAACGCACACGAAATTTTTCATTGCTCAATTCCTACTTTTGTATGCAATTTCATTTATGAAATATCTGCATGATGTAGAAAACGTAGATAATTAATATTTAAATGTTTATTCGCCTGATTCTTAACTTATTATTAAGTTAACTTTGATTTAAAATAGGTAATCTTTGATGATAATTTGAAAAACGTTAGCTGTGATGAACGTCTGAGATGATTTCATCTCAAATGTACTCATTTTAGATCATATAATGAAGCAATTACTAGTAAAGGTAGTCATGTAAATTTCGAACTACTGCTCTGTTGAACTAATTATAATTCCTATCCTTACTGATAGGTGCAAAACGGGTTTTGAGAGGTGAAAATCATTCCTCGGCTATTCTTTCAAATATTTTAATTACTGAACCGCCACACCAATTTGCTAGGCGACAGTCTTTATAAATTGTAACTTATCTTAAAGAACGGAAAAATTTTTGTCAAATTCCCTTATTAAACCCTCCAATCCTGCACATACATATGTATGCTCATAAGGCGAATAAACATTAAAAATATTAATTATCCACGTTATCTACATAATGCAAGTATTTCATAAATGAAATTGCATACACAAGTAGGAATTGAGCAATGAAAAATTTCGTGTGCGTTTTCTTCCAATGAATTACTCACTCGTGACTTATTCCGTGTGCGCACGCGAGTGTGCGCTTTCTTATATTGAATTACTCACTCGTGAGTAAGAAGTTTCGTGTGCGCACGCGAGTGTGCGCTTTCTTATATTGAAATTTCGTGTGCGCACGCGAGTGTGCGCTGTCTTATTGTGAATTACTCACTCGTGAGTAATGAGCAGAAAGAAATTTCGTGTGCGCACGCGAGTGTGCGCTTTCTTATTGTGAATTACTCACTCATGGGCGCGTGCGCTAATAAAATGACAACGACTCACGCACGCGCACATGAGTTTTTAAAAATGGAACGCGCACATGAGCCGTAAATTACTCATGAGTCGTTCGTGTGCGCACGTGAGTGTGCGTTTCCTTACTCTGGTAAAAATGAATGTGTTCGAGCAGGGAAGCAGAAAAAATTTTGTAATCCAACAGATCTCTTATGAACACTGCATTGCGGGTCTTTCGTCTGGTAGACAATTTTTGTAAATCAATTAATTGATATCTTGCATGATACGGAGATAGATCAGCACTCCAGTTAAGCTTACTCAGGGCGAACCTGGTGAATCTCCGTTGAACACCCTCGACTCTATTTCTCTTGAACAGCAAAGTAAGGATCCCACAGAACAGAACAATACTCAAGGATTGTATGCTGATCAAAGAAATGTATAGTGTTTTGAGTGTATAAGGGTCCGAAAATTCTGCAGCCTGACGCCAAGACAAGAGTTAGACCTGCTCAAAATGAAATCTACATACTGGGAGAATGACATCTGGGAATCAAGCAAGACTCCAAGATTATTTTGTCAACTGGAGATCCATTAATGGATAAATCAATTAGTACCGGTGAGGACTTTCTATTGAAGGTAACATGCTTGCAGTTTGATAGGTTTAATTTAGGCAACACCATCGAGCAAAACTAACAAGGTCGTGTTTCAAGTTAACTACATGTTGAGTATTAACAATCTTCATGAAAATCTTTAAGGCATCAGATAAAATTACTAAAAAATAAATATAAAATAAAATAAAATTACTAAGGATTTCTTACTATGTGAGAAATGCTGGGAGTTCAGTATTAAACTCAGCCACCTATTCATTGAATTTAAGCAGGAGTATGAAAGCTTTACCATGTTTTCATGATCTTGTTCAAGAAAGAATTTTTTGGGATTCTTCGGTATATAGCAAAAGCTAAAAAATGTTCTAATTTTGTATTTCATCACACAACCCATTAATTTTTGGTGGCAAGTTTCAAGTCTTGGTTTGACTCATCAACGGGTTACAAATAGCGAAATTGTGTGATTTGAAAAACAAATGAAAAAAATGAAAAAAAGAGAAGAAAGAAATGAAAAGTTTGAGACAAATAGAGAAAAAAACAATTTTTTTATATTATTAAAAAAAAATTTTAAAAAAAATTTTAAAGAACAGATTCATTCGAAGCGAATCGAACCTGTATACGCCACGCAGTGGGCTGAAAAATAAAGAAGAAAAGGAAGAAAGAAGAAGCGTTTCGTGTCAGCAGAAAACCTTACACTCATCGGTGAAGCTTGGTTTTCTGCCTGCTGCAGACGCTTGACAATAGATCAAACTGATCTCTTCTCATATAAACTCAGAATAAATTTTGGGTGTGAATTATATGAGGATCATAATCATCAAAGGTTTGAGACTAGAATGATGCTTTGCCCGTTATTTTGTTTAATTAGGCATAAAACTTTGCATTCCAAAAATACAAAATTTAGTCATGACGTACAACAAATCCAACAAGTATTCGGATACGTTAACCAATTGGATCTTGTGGGTAGAAGTACAGTTAATATCATAGAAATAATACAAAGATAATTGCTGGCCGATTTCAACTATAGACTTGGTACCTTATTGTCTTAAAACATTTAAAATAACTTGTTGTAAGACATTCATTCAGAAACCTTAACCTCAAGTAATTTCCTGGACACTAATTATATTATTTTTTAGCTACTTTCACTTTCTTTTATTTTTAACAGAAATTTTTATTATTTAACAAGTCTCTTGCGGTCCAAGCAACTAACCAAAAAGAAATCCTTAGGTAGATACTCGTCGTAGGTAATTAAGACATTTTCAAATACAGGTGCGCCGTGCGCTAGCCATACTCTACCAGTAAGGCGCACTTCTATTAATTTAATCGCTGTACGCAGAGAAAACATATGCCCACAACACAACCTCATTGTTTTCATTTAATGGACAGATAGAGAAGTGATTTATGGGTATGATGTTTGTTGGACTCTAAGTGGAGCTTTGAGTATAGAAATATCAAAGTGCAGTCAGCAGCGCAGCCACTCTGTCGATTAATACCGCAGCCACTTAAATGGGACCGCATGTTGGTTAAAAGCTTGTTAAGATGAATAAAGCATTGTCAGGAAGTGAATGAGTGAATATTACCCTAGAATTATTTATTGTTCTGATATTAGTTTTGATCTGAGATACTAATTTCATTACTTATAGTTTATTCGTTCTATTTGTGCATTCGGTTGTTTGAGGGGGAAGGCATAAAACGGTGAAGGATAGTGAGTTGATTGATTGATTTCATACTGTATTGTATTGTATACTGAATGTAATATTATATTAAAGGTAAAAGAATCAATGTTAAGTAAAACATCATTTAAAATTTAATTTTGCTGTGTAATTGGAATTGTAATAGTAAAATTGCCTTGTATAGCACGGTTTTTTCTTTCTAGAACGTTTATGTTAGAATACAATTTAATAATCAACCATTAACTTATACCAGTGTGTAAGAAGATTTTTAATAATACATACATACATATACTACCTACCCATGTTAATGAATGTTTTCTGTTTTCAATAATTAATATATGTATTGCCAAATCTTCAAGCATTACCTCATTAGTTTAAAAGAAAAGAAAGGGTTATCTCGTAGGTTACCGTATAATCATTATTGATTTTAATAAACAATTTCTTTAATCATTGTACGACTGAACTACACAGTAAAAAATAATTCTCTAAAGTGAGTGGCAACAATTTGTGCCACATAGGTTAGGCATTTGTCGATAAGATTAGGGAAGCTCCACACCTTGAAAAACTAAGATTAGGTTTTTATCCCTAAAATATAGGTAGGTTTTTCTCCCTCAAATGTGGGAAATTTTTGTTCCCCCCTAAAATGTAGGGAATTTTCATTTTTTAAAAAAATTTTCCCTACATTTTAGGAAATATTCCCTAAAATATAGGGAATTTTAAATTTCCCTACATTTTAGGAATTATTCCCTAAAATATAGGGAATTTTAAATTGTTTTGTTTTTTTCCCCCTAAAATGTAGGGAATAGGTGATAGCACCGCACCACTCTCCACTATAGGTGAAGGTGATAGAATACCACCCCTTTTAAAAAACATAAGAATGAGCTGACTAGCTTCATTTCTTATGGTCCATACTACTAAGTAGTATAGATGGAACAAGAACTAGATGTCGCATAGCATACCGCAGAAAAGTATACAGATTTTACATGACTGGTCCATTCCGAAATAGACCACAACATGTTTCTGATGCACCGAGAACAAATGTTGCTTTGAAAGCAGTTTTATATACATTTGGTCGACTGCCTCAACATGGTAGATGCGGGAAAATATGAATCACTTGACGTATCTCTCATAATTTTTCTTTCATGTCGCTGTACTGATTAAACTAAAGGAATGATGCACATCACAACGTATTCGGGGCGGTGGGTGGGGCACTCACAGCGATCTTCATTCAATATATAGCCTAGGCACAATTGCAACGGCGACGGCAAACGGCAGACTATTACAGTAATAGGAACAATTTTCTCCAGTAACGTTTTATGGAACGTGTATACATAAGAATATGCAGTTGCCGTCGCCCGTCGGTCATTCTCGCCGTCGTAATTGAATTAATTTGTCATTCCAAATGCATAGAAATAATCCGCAGTTGGTAATTTAAGCTGGAACAAAATCTATAAAATTTGATAACTCTTGAATTTCTCTACGATATATGTAGGTACTCGTATCTTTCATGAACATATTTGGAAAAATCAATATTAGTTATCGAGCAAAGAAGCATAAAATTACTTATTGCTTGCCTACGCGTCTACGCTCATAAAAATTGTTGCCGCCCTCCAAAAGTGCGTATAAATTATAAGAATAAAATTTCCAGTAAATTTTTAAGAAAAAATTGCTGCCTTCCGTTCATCGGGTCAACGCATCGTTGATTTTGTATTTGAGCGAGGCATTGCTGACTTACCCTCTTGGCACGTCATCAAGTGCCAAGTCGAAGCATCGTCGAGGCATTTATAATTTTATATATAATTTCTAACCACCCAAGGGGGGTGGCGTGTGGTGGGGTGGGTGTGAGTTATTTTGGTATTCTATACAAACGTCTGAAAGTTTCATCCAAGTCCATTAACAATAAAAAGACACATAAATTTGATTTCTTCTTTCGCACCTACCACCAGTGGTACATACTGGTCAATAGAACACCATACACATTCAGTAGTACCTAGACCTACATGCCGGCGGGAATGCCGCATCTCATCTACCAAGTTGAGGCAGTCGACCAAATTTATACAAAAATGCTGTCAAAGCAACATTTGTTCTCGGTGCCTCCAGAAACATGTTGTGGTCTATTCCGGAATGGACCAGCCATGTAAAATCTGTATACTTTTCTGCGGTATGCTATGCGACATCTAGTTCTTGTTCCATCTATGGTAGTATGGAAGTTATGTTGGTGCGCTGGGCACGCTTAATCAAATTATTGAAAAACAATATATGACTTGTTTTCAAGAGCAATGTGTGAATTATATAAACAAAAATATATTTCTATAAAAAATGTAGCATAATATCTAATTCGTTGAATATTCTCTTCCTTATATCCAAGAAGCTTTCTGACGCCAGATACCTAAATTCATTGAATGTTCCATTGATTTGGGGAAATTAAGCTGATTTTACCTTTCTATCAGAGAAAATTACATTTATTTTTAGAGAAAAACGTGTCTTAAATTTAGGGAATAGTCCTAATATTTTTTACAGTGTTACGTTATACAAATCCGCTTTGAGTACAAATCACGACAATTAAAAATCAACACAAAAAATAAAACTACATAAAAATGAATAATGAACCATGATCAATATCAATTCTCTTTCCCTCGACAGATTTAAGATAGATCACTTATGAATGCGTCCATATGCAACACCAGCTGTAACTTCTATGGAAGTTTGGCAAATATAAAAATAGTATATTATGTATTGGGCTACAGAAGTATAAAATTCGTAATAAAAATTCGCAAAGTCGTAGCATTACGGAATCATTTTGTGAGTTATTGTAACAGTTACAACACTGTGAAACACAATGTGTAAAATTAGTTTGCGATTTCAGTATAACGATATGTGTCGTCAACTACTGTTTCATAACTTTGTGTGAGGATTTGAAACAGTAATTTATTTTGGTAGCATTGTATACATACTATATTGATGCCTGACATGGCAAAAATGTGTCAACATTGTGATGTCACTGAGTTTTGTATTAGTAAAATATATGCTGGGAAAACTGTAACTTTGTTACCAAAATCATTACAATCTTTTTCCAAGTTACACAACACATACAAATAATTATCTGACAGCATTCTCAAAACTCCTAAGATTTAATTGTTTTAAAAAATACAATTATTTCAAAGTAACTAAAACACTTAATTTTAAACTTATTAATTTCGGAAATCAATGGCAAATCCAGTTTTCGCAATTAGAGATATCAAATTTCAAATGTACTAAGGATGCTAAGATGAATCTGAAGCAGAGACCGTAATTATTAGTCCCAAATTACCTCCACGGTCACAAGCCACAGACCACTAGATACATGCGTTTTATTTGTGAACGAAAAAAATAGAACTCAGATCTAATGATTATCTGTAATTTAAAAAAATATAAATCAGAAATAAGTATTACTTATTGAATTATAAATAATTACTTAGGTTTTTCGATAGTAGACGTCAAATTATGTGTAAACAATTTAATATTAATAGTTTTTCAAATAGCTTGGTTGGAGATTTTCTTTTTTATCAAAAACGGGGGGGAAGCCCGCCGGCGTTGTCCGGCGATAATACGGATGCATAGATGTGTGTGTGTGTGTGAGCGCGTTTGTTTGTGGCTGTGTGTGCGTTCATGTGTTGGAGAGTGTAGCTCTCCACGTCGACATGTTCTCAAGCAGTGCCCAAATATATAGTAAAAAACGAAATTTTTGTATGGCAATCCTACGAAGGAGTTGCCTGATTAGTACCATTTTCGAACTTAAATTTTTTTTTTTTTTTTACAACAGGCTCGTGTACAAAATTTCAGCTCTCTACGTCGACGCGTAAGGCAGTATCCAAATATATAGTAAAAACGAAATACTTTGAAAACGATCAGTCCAAGAAATTTTTATTGTACTAAAAACTTCTGCAGAATACGAAATCCTATAAAATTGGTTATAATAATTTTTTCTGTGCGATCAACCGTACTAGAAATATATGCGAAAAACAACTTCAAAATCAATACTTGAATAGATCGGTGACCATACGAAATTTAATACGGGAGCTTTTTTACTTGTTTATGAAAACGTCGCGTCGTGTACAAAATATGAGCTCTCCATATCGACGCCTTCTTAGGCAGTTTCCAAGTATATAGTGAAAAACCAAAGTTTTGTATGCCAACATCAAGAAGGGGTTACCAATTCCAATTTTTCTGTCAAGCTTTAAGAGGACTATTACGAACACTTGAAAAAAATATTGCCAAATCGGTATAGCCGTTCTCAAATGATGGGATTACCAACAAACAGAAGTTCATTTTTATTTCAAACAAAAACAAAAAAACCGAAAAACTTTTTTTCCAAAAACTAAGAGACTGAGGAAAAAAGAGTTTTCCTGTTATTTATGACTCAGTCCTACTAACCCGGATAATACCAAAATTTTAGCTTAAGAGACCTAGAAGATCAGTAGGGGGGGGGGAGATATTTCTGCACATTTTGGGCTATATCTTCATAACCAATTCATCAACAATTTTGAAATTTTTGTTTTGGAAGGTTTGAAGATAGCCCTTTTAAGCCATACCCCACACGATACAGAAAGGTTGCCAGCCCATACCCATTAAAAATTAAAACGTATATATTTAATAATCTTTGGCTGTTGAAATATATGCGCGCTATAAAAAAACATTCTACCACATATAAAAAAACCCTTTGTAACGTCATTTTCGTGAAAAACGTCTGTGATAGACAGACGGACAGACGCACGAGTGATCTTATAATGGTTCCGATTTTGAATTTGAAATTTATTGTTTTCCATATAGGTATTTCAATTAAATATGTATTTTTGTTAAAATAATAGATTGAATAAGGTGGTCGCGTTACGACACATTTCATCATTCGTTACAAATCTGTAACAATTTTCTGAAGCCTTTTAAATACATCGACCTAACGGTGACTGGAGTGAGACATGTTTGTTATGACCAAGTAGTGTCGAACCGCTACTAAACTATTACCGAGATTCTCTACTTGAGCTATCTTTAAAAATTTGGCAAGCGATATCTAAAATTTATTATTCCTTCTTGTATTGCATGTACTAAATAATTTAATCAGAATTTTTTTTTATTTTTTTTTAATGGTAGAAATAAAAAATTTCAAAAAACACGGTATAGCATCTACAAATGGAAAATATCCAAATTCTTAGTATTTTGGAACAAAATTTTCAATAATAAAATAACAAAAACAGTCGTCAGAATTTGTAATTTATTTCTGGAGATTAGGAAATCTCTATAATATTTTGAATTTGAAGATTTTGAAATTTTGACGTTTATAGTTTTTTTTAGACTTTGATTTAGAGATTTTCTAACCAACAAAAAGTGAATAGATCAAGATCAGAATTAGGCAGAGATTTAAAATAAATTATCCTTTGTGATATTCTTGAGAGGTACGTTCCCTTTTAGCCTCACAAGGGAGATTTCTATATCCTGGATGATGAAATCATAGGTCATATTAAGCTTGGCATTCCATTTGTAACACATAGAAATAATGATGATAGATCAAAATGAATTGGACACCCACGCATAATATTAAAAGTTATTTTGATTTTTTTTCAGGTCCGTCTGTCCGTTCGTCAGTCTGTCCTCACGATAACTTGAGAAGGCGTGTATTTAGAGCTGAAATTTTGCAATCGGGCCTTAAAAAAAAAAAGTGAATTTAAGTTCCAAAATGGGGCAAATCTGGTAACTAATTCGCGGACTTGCCATACAAAAATTTAGTTTTTCACTAAATTTTTATTTGAACACTGCTTTAGAGCGCGTCAACGTAGAGAGCTGAAATTTTATACATGGATTTCATAATAAAAATAGTAAATAAAATTTCAAAAATGGACCAAATCGAACAATTCCTTTTTGGTGTTGCCATATAAAATCTTAGGTTTTTTATGTATACTGTGAAAACAATAAGTTCTAGATGTTTTTATTATACTGAAAAGTTGTTCAGAGTTTGAAATTCTACGAAATTAGCTGTATCCATTTCTACTGTCAGACGAACTGTTCTCGAAATAGATGCGAATAACCAAAAATCAAAGATCAAACTTGCATAGATTAGTGACCATACGAAATAATATATGGGGATCATAAGAATTGGTATTAGATAAATTCTAGCTTTTTTACTTGTTTTTTGTACATTCTGTATATTCACACTGGATAGTAAATATGTTATTTAAGTCGTTTTTATTAAATAACTTTCATCCACTCACTAACCCTTGTCTAAATAAGTTTGTGCATAAGAGTGACGTTCGTGATGAAAGTGTGATATTTTGGGTAGTAAACGTGGATGGATTTACATGGGGTTTCTTGATTTAGAATGAGTGAATGGGAAACTTTCCGATGGGGTAAATTTTGTTAACATTCTTGCGAGTTTTGTTGTGGTTGCGGGAGGGGGGAGGGGGGTATTCAATTTGAGCCGTGTGTGTTATTAAATTAAAACTCTTGCTTAGTGCTATTAAGTGGTGTATTTTTTCTTCTTCTGTAAGAAACTTCTAACAGATTTTTTCATTCGAATATCGCTAGAATGCGTGATTTTCGGATTTGTATATAGACGGGGCTGTAGGTTGGTGTGGGTGGCCTGATTTTTTTTTTAAATGCTTTAACATAATGTTTTATACATTTCATGGGAATATTTCATTTTTATATGTTTACCCTTTATATGGGTTTTGATGTGAAATAAATTTGTTCAGTTTTTTTCATGTAAAACTTCTTTTACATGGAAGTTACATTAAAGTGCCATAATCTTCTAAGCTACATATCGCTGAGGAAAAAAATTACACCATAACGTTCGCAAAGGAACGTAAATCCGAAGTAATATGCATATGTCAGATATATTATATTATGGATTTTTAGCGAAAATGTAATGAGTAGATTGAGATCTTTATACGGATTAGAAATTAGAAATCCAGTACAATTAATAGGAAAAAAAAAGTAATGATGATGCTCTTGAAAAAAAGGGAGTGAATTTTAAAACTGATTAATTAAAAAATTTCTTAATTATTTATATTTATGACTAATAAGTAGAAAATAAAATACCTATATTAAAAAAAACTGTTAAAAAAAACTTTAAAAATAAATTGCAGTAATAAGTAAAAAATGATTTTTTCTTTCTCAGTGACATCAAGAATAAAAGTTTCATTGCAAAATAAGAAATGCTAGAACTCAGAATAAATCTTAAAATTGAATGTATTAACAATATTTAAAAATTATATTATCTTGTTTGACTTTTAAATGTTTAAACTCTTTACAATGAAACTTTTCTTGTGTAATATCAGAGAGAAAAAAATATTTTTTACTTTTTAGTGCATTTTATTTACAAACGTTTTTTTAATAGATTCTATTTCGGTTCAGTTTCCTTCTGAAAACTGATCGATATAAGATTCCACTTCAAATTTTCATCACATTCAAATTCAATCTAATTTAATGATTCAGTGTCGAGATAGTTTAGTAGTAAACCATTAAATCTATTAAGCAATTTTTTTTTTGCAAATTTTAATACGATGGAATGACACACTGAGATACTTAGTTCAATTTTTATTTTCAAATAGAGAACAGATAGAAAATCAATGTAAAAACAGAGAAAAAGCTTGATCGAGCATAATACTGAAAACATTATCTTATCGTGTACCAATATTGTCATGAAACATAAATGAAACTTGCCGTCATCTTTGCACGCAAATGCCTTCAAGGCAGGTAATGAGAAAGTTTGTCTTTATTTACCGTTTTGCTAAATTAAAATTGTCGAATTTTTTACCCATCTACTTATATACTTACATGTCAACTAAAATTGAAAATTTTTACGGGCATCTGGAGTTTTGGATACCTTTTTATGGTGTCTGCTTTACGTAATTATAGAAGTCTCGCAAAAAGGCAATGTTTAAATTACAATTTTGAAAAAGAATACGCTTTGATGGGAAAAAAACTTAATTTAGTTCTTACAAAAAACAACAACTGTGTATTACTTTTCATATAACAGAAAAAACTATCAATCTGTGAACAAAAAACTTTTGGGCAAATACTGGTACCTTCGTTCGTCCATGAGGCATTCTCAAATATCACCAAAATAATCCAGAAACAACTTTTGCATAAAAAAAAGCAATAAAGGGATCAAGTAAACAGCAGAAAAAGTGTGGTAATTAGATCTTGTATGACTGACTCTACCAATTTAATTCTTGTATCGAGTTCAACGTATATCTCACACCTTCTCCATGAGATTTTTTTTTTTTCATAAATGAGGATCGTAAAGAGGTGACAAAAAATGGAACAACTTTGGTCCGGTTATCATCAGAAGGAGTAGGTATAAGATGGCAAATTAATTATATTTAAAGTTGCGTGTTTCAGTTGCTACCTTAATACTATGTACCTACTATGGCTAGTATCGGCGACATTGAAGTTTGGTGGTAGGTAAGAAGGAGTCGGACATGGTAATAGGATATATAGTTGGAGAAAATGGTACAGAATATGCGCTGTTCATGAAATTGGAAAAGAACCCAGAAAACACATAACTGTCTGAGAAAAAGCATAAAAAAAAATTTATCACGAAAACAGGAGACTGTCAAAACCAGTTCTGCTACTTTTATATTGCACCTATGTAGTAGCACCAACCGCCAAGTATACGCTCTTGAATGAAATCCGGCTCTTGGGCGATCCAGTGCGATATTGTTTCTGTGAGTCTTTTTCTTTTGTACCAACTATCATACACCAAACCACTTTGCCCCCCTTTTGTTTTTGTTTGTTTGTTTGTTTGTATGTTTGTTTTGCACTAGCAACCTTTTATTGAGTGCGACAGTCGAATAAATTGACTTCCAATTAATCTCTTATGTAACGGTTATAGAGTGAAACTATTAATTGACAGCGGCTTGCTCTCTGCGGTTTTCCACCTTAGTTCCGTATGTCGTATAATCGCAGAAAAAGGTATGTACCTGACTTTTCTTACCGCGAAAATGACAATTAATTATTAATTATTACATGCACCTGGCCTTAAGTACGTGGTTTAAGTATGTTTTTTGTTTTTTTTTTATATACTACACTGTTCTGTTGATATAGTACATAAGGTACGCATGTGCAAGTGGTTTTTAGATTTGTTTTTAGGGTTTTTCGTTATTTAAGACAGATTTGCACACCTAAAGCGTGGCGATAGAACATTACTTTTCTTTTACGTAGTGAGTAATTAAGATATTTGCAAAGATAAGTATCCAATTTTAAGTCTGTAGATCTAGGATTGACATATCTAAGCTCAAGTATTGCTCTGTTGCCATGCAGAGATCACATCAAGTTGAAATTGAGCTTCAGGCTATGGATACTACATACAATTCGACCTAATTCAACTTGTTTTCAACTCAGAAAAATTCTGAGCGTTAAAATTAATTTGAATTTGGGTAAAAGCTCCAATTCGCGCCCATTTAAGGAAATGTCATCCTTACAAGAAGGGTTTTCAGTAGAATTTACTTGATGTCGGTGTTTAAACTTTCACTGAGAAAAAAAGTCACATAAACTGGAACAAAAGTAAAAAGAAATCCCTACGGTTTTCATCCAAAATGACCATCTGCTTAAAGGAAAATGGATTTCCATCTTAAATTTTTGTGAAACAATTCAAGTAGATATCCATTCAAATTTATATGATATTGTAATTGGACGTCTTCTTATTTCAAGATGATCACATATTTTAATTAAAAGGAAATCTCTTTGAAATAATAAGGAAATCATGATAAAATAAATAAGCAATGTGAATCCTTTTTAAAATAATAAGAAGTCATAATTGACCTTTTAATATGAAATAGCATATTGAACTAACTATTTTAATATGGTTTAATATTATTTTCTTTTGAAATATTCTTTTCATAATTATGAACTTAACCAACATATGTATATGATTATCACTAAATAAAACAAGATTTCTAGACTTCATTTAAAATTTATTGTACTTTTTATAATTGTACAGATTTTCATAAGTTATTGCAAATGTATAAAAAACTAAACAAAAAAATCGGTCAAATTCAACAAAACAATAATAAAGCAATTACATTCAATGTATTATACTACAAAATGTCTTATACTTACTGTATTTTGGTAATCGTAATCTTAAACTGCTATAAATATATACTTTATTGCCAATATATTTCTTCATCCTAATGACTTTCATTCCATTATTTAAGTAGTAAAAGTGTATTGGGGGCCCGTCAAACAGATTTGATGTAAAATTTATAACTCATTACTTATTATAAAACTCTTGGCAGCTCTTTGTCGCGACTTTCTAAAAGTTTAATAAATTTATATTCTGTTTCCATTTCAGAAAAAGGATTTGCGATATTTTGACAAAAAAACCATCGCTCATAATTTCAGGTTTTAATAAATTTGAAATCAAATTAAAAATTGGTTTCTTTATAAGCTCTGTAATATTTTCAACTATGTAGATTACATCTCTTCTGCTAAATCCTGATTTTTCATGTAGTTTTAAAATAAATATTACAATGGACTTATCTAATTCAGAAGATTTCATAATACCCTGATTTATTTGTTCAACAGTACATAGCTTCATTTTCTAAATTTTTATAATTAATATCAGTTTCTTTATTATTATTCTGATAAGAAGAACTAAATTTTTGAGATTACTGGAAAGTGTATTATCGTATACGTATTTTGAAATATTTGGTTACAGTATTCTTGTTTCCATAAAAATTTATAATTTGTTAGAATTCCGTGTACCAATTTAAAATGATTCATTAGCTGTTCAGCTATTTTAAAGCTAGTGTCACACATAAAGCAAATTAGTTCTGACATATTGGTATGAATACTTTAATATTAGCGTTTTAATCTGTTTACTAAATTTGAAACTGCTGAGGATTTCTGTTCCAGAAATGTCCAAACTTATGTGTGAATATTGAATGTGGTATAAATAACAAAGTTTTATAATTACATATAAGTATTTAGTGAAAGTAGCCAATTTATACTTAACACCATCACAGAAAACATAAAATTCCTTTAAATCGTCTAATTTCTGCCCGACAACGTTAATCTTCGGCTGTAATGTTTTTTTTTTCTTCTTAGCATATTCTGCTATTACTGTCTCCAGTTTGGGTTGAAGATCATTTATTTCGCATATATGCAGCACAAAATCTTCCTGCCCATTAACTATTGTAGGCTTATGTGTTTTACTTTTTCTTTGCAGTTGCAGAACAGAAAAAAGCAATAATACAATCTCTAGAGCCTATAAGTGATAAATGTTAATAAAAATCTAAAAAATTAAATATTTTTAACTTAACTTGATTATTTAGAAAAGCTAGCTGCTCCCTGCATAATTTTGCTTTTATTTACTCGTTATAAAGGCACTTTCACATCAAACACAAGAATCGAAAAAATGTAAACCGAAAAACTCAATTTATTCCACTTTGCAACAAGATTTTTGCTCCAATGAATAATAAAATCATGGGCAATAGGATAAGCTAATAGTTTTACTAATAAAATAGTATATGTATTTCAGATTTTTAAGATAAACACAACTTTTATGTTTTATCGGCCGAATCTTTGCACCGAAAAAGTTTTTCGGCCGATAAAACATAAAAGTTGTGTTTTTCTTCAAAATCTGAAATAAATATAACTATTTTCTCAGTAAAATTCTTAGTTTATCCTATTTCCTTGGATTTTATTAATCATTGGAACAAAAATCTTGTTTTAAAGTGGAATAAATTTAGTTTTTCGGTTTACATTTTTCTGTTCTTGTTTTTGATGTGAAAGTGCCTTAATAGACTTTGATTCTATTGTCAAAGTCTATTTCCACCTGTAAGACGAAAATCAAAAATTTTATTTCAGTCAGTTAATAAATATAAATAATTCTTACCAATTGATATCCGTCCTTATCATTAAACCTTGGCCATTCTTTCAAAAATGCTGTTAGGCTCTTTTCAGCTCTTTGGAACTCAGTTATTCTTAAAAACGAAGTTGCTTTCCATTTCTCACAAACAATTTCCCATCGAGCTAAATTATTTTCCAATCAACACTTATACTCTGTATTTACAGCTTTCTCATTCGGAAAATATTCCTGAATAGCCTTTGCCCATTTTCTCATATCTGCATAGCTCATATAACTATTCTTTGTGAGGAAATAATTAACAATACAGTGGGTTAAATCAACATTTTGTCTCCGAAAAATCCAGAACTATCAAAATTTGAAAAGAAATCCTGGATATCATTACTTTCCATAGATTCTAAATATATTTTTTTGTTTATTCCGTACGTATTCAACGCAATGCACGCTTCACTTACATCACACTCTGGTGCATCCAAAATTATTTGAAAATAAACTGCACCTGTTTGAGTTTCAACCATTTTTAAAAGTTCACTAAATTTTCACTTCCACTACAAATTGACTTTAAAAATCCGAAAATCACTAAATTCGACAGCTTGATTGCTCGACATCAAATGAACTCGCACAGACATGATTTATCATTTGCAATAATAGGGATTCATCTATTGTTAATGCGAATTCCCTGTTGATAAATTAACTCAATAGGAATAACTTATAAAATTAAATAGGATCGCACATTGTTTTAATATCAAACATCCCCGTTAGTGCAACTGATTTCTAAATTTCTCATATTCAATGTGAATTTACATATTTTCAATATGAGTCACATACAACGATGTGGTCTCTTTTTATATTAAAATGTGCTCTACTAAAATGACGCAATAAATTACAAGAAGATATATCATCATTGTAAAGAGACTTCGTGTTAAATTTTATACGTACTTGTTATTAATTTCGTAATTTCTATGTGAAATCTCGATATTTTGGATTAATAAGTGAATCCTTTTAATAATATGTCGAATATTTTTCTCAGTGTTCGTAGTACAATAGTAAGCTGTAGATTTATCTTTTAGTTTAAATTAATAATTCAAAACATTTATTTTGTTTGCATAATAATTGCAAATATTGAAATTACCAGTTTGCGTCCATCATGAGCCAATTTGCGTCCAGGGTAAAAAAAAGTGATAAAAATTGCTTTTAGAATAAGGTAACCAGACTTCCCGCTTTTTAACAATTTGTCCCGCATCCCGCGGAATTTTAAAAAAGTCCCGATTTTTGGGAAGAATGCGCGACAAGCTAGGGATCGGCGGGAGAACGGGAAAGCAATATGGGTCTTGGAGTCCATGTGGCTATTTAGCCAGGATATAAGTTTTATATTATTTTTATTAATTTAATAATGTTGAAGCAATGGAGCGTCAGCGTTAAAATTAAGATTAGAGATAAGTCGACGAACACGCCTACGACGACGCCGGCGTGAGCAATGTAATGTAATTCATACATGCAGTACTGTCTATAAATATTTTTGACATAAAACGACGACCACGCTGGCGTCGGCGTTGTTAATGTAATTCAGCCAAACACAAATGACATTTGATTGGCATGGTTTGGTAACGACGAAAACATTTTGTAACTGTCTCTCAGACGATACGCATCGTACTGATTGCTATAGTAAGCCAGTTAAATATGTGATGTTATTACAGATCAGTATTCAGATAATTTAGGCAAGTAATTTATTTCATAAATAATTAAATTTTATTTATTTATATTTTATACTGGCGGCAAAAAGTCTAGCGCCGGCCTTGAAGGTGACACTTACCGACTTACGTTACGTTACAGAGGAAAAATAATACAAGTTGGTATTGTTATTATTTGGAAAGAAATACAGGATTGAGATTAAAATAATTCTTAAAATATACTAACTTTATAACAATTAAATTAATTTAATTTATAAACTAACAATAAAATATGTAAAATATATACATACCTACTTACTGTGTTTTTAAACAATAAGTATATAATAATTTATAATATAATTTTAAATTATTATTTTTTTGATTTTAAGCATAATGAGTAAGAAAAGAGGATGCAAATTAAACGATGATCTAAGAAGTGAATTTCCTTTTATTAAAAAAACCAAAACCGATTACATGGAAAAATGTGAGAAATGTAATGTTGAATTTTCTATTTCGCACGGCGGGAAGAATGACATTTCAAAGCACAGAAAAATAAAATATATTTAAATACTCCAAAATACCGGAATTTTTTGGAGATCAATTTATGGAGACGAAGAAAAATTGGCATTAGCAGAAGGACTTTGTTCATGCTATTAATCACAATCATTCCTTCAGGTACATCACAAGTCGTCAAAAAGTTATTCAACAAAAAATTTGCCTGTGCTAGAACAAAATTCGAAGCAATTGTGTGTAATGTGCTTTCCCCAGATGAATTTTCAGAATTAAACAAAAATCTAGAAAAAACTAATTTTATATCCATATATATTCTGACGCATCTAATCATATGGATATAAAGATATTTCCAACCATTATTAGATTTTTTGATTTGGAAACTGGTATAAAAATTAGAATTTTAGATTTCTTTTCTTTTGCCAAGCGAAACTTCTGAAATAATTTTCAGTTCCATTATTAATATTTTGGAAAAAAAATAATTTAAAACATAAAATGATTACATATTGTACAGACTGCAAATTTTGGAGGGAGAGCGAGAAGAGGCACAAATAATATATTTTTTTAAATTAAACACAAAACCCTAATTAAAACATTTTTGGTGTTTGTTGTGCAGCGCACATAGTACATAATGCCATTCAAAGAGCTGCTGACTTGTTGCCCGTAGATGTGGAAAATATTGTTATTAAAATATATTATTTATTTGTGAAACTGCGGAAGTCGAATATCAGAAAATATTTGGATACAGTAAAACGAGCTGGTTAGCTCTTTTGCCAGGATAAGTGTCCTAGAATTTTAGAAGAGTTTTTGAAAAAGAATCTTCAAAAATTTGGCTAGAGTTTGTACAGAATATAACAGGCCTTTTTCAAAATGCTATAAAACTTATTGAAGGTGAGAAGATTTCGGTAATCGAAGTAGCAAATGTACTTAATAATTTAAAATTTCAATGTCAAGAGCGGTTAGAAAATAATTTTCTTCCGTTAACTACCCGTAATAGTAGTTATAAGCCAGCTAGAAGAACAAGGTGCAATAAATCGTGCAGTTCTCATGAATCACGTTAAAAACTTCTATAGTTACTTCATAGATTATTTAGAAGAGTGGACGACGGTACATTACAATGATATTGAACATTTTGATTGGTTTACATTAAAACAAGAACTTAATTGAAATGATGTGTAAAAACAATTCGATCATATTACTCCAAATTTCGCATATAGTAATATTTCCGAAAATTATCTTTTTATCATTATTAAAAAAATATAATGATATGGAAAAGGTTAAATCTTGGGCACCAGGAAAAATCACACTAGAGAACAAATCGTTAGAAATATTTCTTCATTTTGAAACAAACCAACCATGTTCCATACAATAATACACTAAAAATTGTTGAATACGCGCTGTCCTTACCAGGAACTAATGCTGCGACTGAACGCGTTTTTTTCTATAATAAATATAGTGTGGAAAAATCACAATTAAGTATTGAGACTTTGAAAGCAATTTTATGTGTGAAAAATAATTTATCAAATTCTTGTGAAAAATTTCATGACCTTTTAAACAACAACAGCAATCTAGTAAAAAAAAATTCATTCAAATGAGAAATATGCTAAAGAATAAAGAAATGCTATACATAAATTTTTTTCTTTAATTATTATATTTGTGAATTTTACTTACTATATGTCGAAATTTAATAGATATTTTTGCGTTCTATGAAAATTTTTGTTGCTCCAAATAGACCAAATTTTTAATCAAGCACCCTCCCGGTCAATGGTGACCCGCTTTGCCAATGTTAAAATCTGGTCACTTTATTTTAGAAGGGGGTGTAAAATTAATGTTGCTCTAAAAAATACGACTTTAATTACCTTTTCGTTATTACAGATTTGAAAAATGAAAAGCTGTGAAAAAATCTTAGAATATATAGGAACAGGAATGGTGAAAAGCCGGATTTTGCGTAATGAATTTCTGGTTGTGTTGGTAGTCCATGTTTTACATGTATTTACACGCCATCCCTATTCTAAGCAACTTGTCAATTTGCAAAAAGTAGCAAAGGTTTTGTGTGGAGCATCTGTGGTAACAAATGTTCTTTTTCGACTTTGTTTTGAAATAATTCACATATTTAATTTATATAAATCTCTGCTTCTATTAACAAAAAAGATAATTTACATAGTGCACTTGCCTGAAATGCGATTTTCCTAGTTTATAATCCGAATTATATTTGCAAGCACTGACCGAACACTTCATTTCTATTTTTTAATTAATATGAAGGTTTTAACAGGTTCTAGTGGCACTATAAAACTTTGCACGAAATAACTTCAAAGATAAATAGTTTTGAAAAGAATTGAGTCGGTACTTTTGCTAAATTTCACAAAGGAATTTTAAATTGACTAAATCTGCTCACAAAACAAAAGCACATTTGACAACTTGTCACTCAGCTTTGACAAGTGTTCCATCCTTCATCTCACTTACTCCTATACAGTGTTGGGCATTAATCGATTAAATTTTTTAATTAGATTAACGATTGAAAATTATGATTGAAAAATTAATCTCAAGAAAGTAATCGTGATTAATTTAATCGATTGATCAATTTAATCGTCAATCGAGTATAATGAAGTTCAATCGACGGGTATTAATCGTTATTTACTCCTTAGTTTTTAATCGTTAATCGTATATTTTTCGATTGATTTGTTAATTTGAAAAACTGAATGAGGTATTGGTAGCTCAAGATAAGTTTATTAGTTATTAGTAAAAAATGAAATAAAACGTATCTTTGATCAGTGCTTAACAAGATTACTCAAAAATATTAAAAATGCTTGAAAGTTAAATAAAATAATTAGTGGAGATTAAAATAAATTAATCATTTTTGAAAACGATTAAGCGACTAACGATTGATCAATCGTTAATCGTGTTATGCGATTACATTTTATGATTAATTAATCATTAATCGTTTCACATGATTTCTTTAAACGATTAAATATTTAAATCATTGTTCCTGATTGATGATTGATACTTTTAATCGTAATCGTTAATCGTTAATATAATTAAATTTTGCCCAACACTGCTCCTATATATATAATGTCCTGCTCTTGTCAAATTACGCTCATGTACAACATTTTTTATCTGGTCGCCTAATATGAATTGTATTATATGGCGTTACATCTGAAATTGACTTGACTACAACCCTATAAATGCCTGTGTGCCCCAGGGCACTGTTAATTTCAATATGTCCTCTTAATTTTCATATATGATTTACTTTATCGTACATTCAATCCCATGTATAGTTTTGTCGATAACACCTTGATTTTGTTTACTCCTTTGACACTCGGAGGGAATGCCGTATGTGTCAATGAATATGCGTGACTAGATCATTGAATTACAGTCTTCACAATATCTTCGCTTGGGGCAAATTGAATCGCGTCTTATTCAATACGTCTAAGATCAAAGGCAGCTCATCTCTTTGAAATAAGATCATCACTTAACCACTCCCGTTCCTTTTGATGGCGCATTAGTTGAAAACACTAAACTTCGCTGTTTGTAGCATATTTGTTGTGCTGGGAGGAAGTGCGTGTAGAATTATCCCGTTTGCGAGGAAAATCTCGCTTGGCTCCAATGTTAAATGGGACTTGTGAAAAATGATCACATGTTTTTGAATTTGTTGATTAATTAATCATGTATTTACCCCATATTCTCATGTAACCTGTCTCAAAACGACCTAAAAATCAGTCCTTTAGCATGGATATTGAATACATCCCTATGTGGTCGTACGTAGGGGAAAACAACTATTTCTTCAAATATATCTCCTGCATAATGGTAATCTCCTTTATATAAATTTGTAGCTCATCAAACCATTTTCGAATAACCTCTTCAGAAACCGTATCTGTTCTTCAATATTCCTAGACACACGGGACATATCAATTATCATTGGTTCAATTACTTAATTGGATCAATGATCATTCCTGTTTTGGGATGGCACACGGCAATGACGGTCTTCACGTAATTAGATTTGACAGACTAGATTTGACCCATTAAATGTGTCACTTGTGCATACTGGCGATTACTTCCATATCCTTAAATTTCACAGACATATCCATCTATATGTGGCTATTTTTTCGTGCCGATCTAAGATCTTTTATATAAATGCGCCACAGCTCGCATAACTTATAATTTTCAGCAGTTTTCCACAGTTTTTCTTCGTATCTTTTTCATTCGTCTCTTTTTCCATTTATAATGTATGAAAGTTTTTTAAAGAATTCGATAATTTGGGAAACATGCTAAATTTACCTTGAAAAATGTATCAGTCAATTTCACAAATGACATCTGACAGTGATGGCTGGAAAATCAGCTGATTTTTCCAATAATTTGCAGTTCCTCACCGCTGAAAGCGCGCTTATCGCTAAAAGAAATGACAAGCAATGCATAATTGCAAACGAATGAGCTTGTGGGGGCATAATTGGTGCAATGACGAAACGAATGACCATTGCGCCAATGATGCAGTGACACCGAGCTATGCAATGATCATTGCTCCGTCAATGATCATTGATATGCACCGTGTGTCTAGGCTGCTTTCGGGACTTCACACAACTTAACTAGTTTTTTCTTCGGTTTCCGCTAAAATACTTTGTGGTCAAGATTTTCCTACGCCTTCAGGATATCTTTCAGACAATTCATCCAGCAATGATGTTTTTTAATGCTAGCTGCTCTAATAGAAAATTTTCCTTGTCGAATGTCCGACAATGCTTCATTTAGTGTTTTAGCAGTATATCCTTCCATATTTCGTTAAATGTAGTTTAATTAACAAATCTGCTTGTACGCCGCAATTGGGGGCAAAGTAATAAATTGAGCTCTAGTTTCCGGCCACCAGTAATTGTAAACTGGCTCATAATAGAAATTATTGATCCATTTCGGGGCCACTAATATTGATGTTGTTAAATTCAAACAATATTATATTTATTTGAAATGTAACACTTAATAAGTTTTCTCGTGAAATGAAAATGGAATAAAAAGAGCAATCCCATATCTTTTAAACTCATTGCAGTACACTAGAAAAAAAAAATGTGTTATTGCATTTTCGCATTATATACATACCGACACCTAATGAACTGAACTCTAATGACTGAACTTTAATTCAACGACCCTGTTGCTCACTTCAGATAGGTAGCAAATACATCCATGAACATGAAAATGTAGAAATATCTGCCTGCATTTTAAGGAAAATACGTCATTTTATGGCATATTATAAAATGAAGTGGAACCAAATTTGGTAATGGACCCGAATTGGGCACTTACCCTAGATAGATAAGCTTCGCAGAAACATGGGAGAAATGAATCTTCCTGAACAGGCAGAAATCAGCGTAGAGTGAAGGATAACAATGGAATCCCAATTGAGTATAGCGAGCAAATTAAAGCTTAATTAGGTTATGCTCAGGGGAGCTGAGAATAGGCGATTACCAACCAAACGTAAGAAAAAATTGATCGATAGAAGATACCATCAACTCAATCAGCAATAAAGGGAGGCACCGCTAACTGCAAGGCGAATACCAACAACAGACTGGCACAAAGACGTGAAACAAAAGGTGACAAATCACACAGAAATCATCATAAAATTGGAAAGAGATATGATGTACCTAAATAAAAGAGCGATGATGGAAGGTTGCTAATAAACGATGAAGAGCAGTTGTCAAGATTGAATTAAAAACCGAACAAGTGCGAGTCGGACTCGCAGAAGGGTACCGTACCATCGTACAAGACTTAACACTATGAACTTTTTAGATGAGCAAAAACAAAAGTTTTTTGTATGGGGACCTCGTTTAATTTTTAACTTTATTTTATTTTCATTATTTTTTGTTATAGCGGCAATAGAAATACACACTCTGTGAAAATTTCAACTGTCTACCTATTACTGTTCATGAGATACAGCCCGCTGACAGACAGACGGACGGACGGACAGATGGACAGTGGAGGCTTAGCCTCGTTGGCACCCTTTTGGGTACGGAACCCCAAAAATCACTTCTTCAACATTTTGAATCGATGTTATGGTTGTACAGCACCTGCGTAAAAATGGTGTCGACCCCCGCCAACATGCGAATAAGTACTTGAACTGTATCTAAGACAGAAATAAGAACTGCAAATAATAGCCGCTAGCCAATGATACAACCATTGTAAAATATAACATCCCGATAGAGTTAAGAAAAGCAGATCCCACCTTATCGATAGGAATTCTCTAACCAATTATTGATAAAGTTTGGAATGCTCTCGTATAGCTGGAAAATTTGGTCGATAAAACATAATAAAATAAGCAAAAATCGAGTTTTCAAACAAAATTGAGGCCAAGCCGCATGAAAAAGTAGAAAATAAACTTTTCTTCACACACAGAGATGGACTCAGATTTTTTGATTGGGACATTTCTCTTGAATATTCTTTCTCTTCATGAATCAAATCACTTATTTACCTCTGATTGATCTTACTGAAATATATCGGTGATTGTCAGCGAATAAAATCTGAGTCCACCTCTGTGTGTGAAGAAAAGTTTATTTTCTACTTTTTCATGCGACTTGGCCTTAGTTTTGTTTGAAAACTCGTTTTTTACTTATTTTATTTTCTGCCTTTTTCATGTTAACTAAATTTTTATTACGTGCTGCATGGAGATATTTTAAAACAATTTTATGAGGGCTGAAACGACACTGATTTACCAGTTTTTCAAAAAAAATTTTCGAGTATCAAATCGTTGAATTACTGCAACGGTTTTTTGAAATACAAATTATGTTTTAAACAGCGCTTTTTAGCTGTATTCCAACTTGATCCCATATAACATGTATTTTCCCGATTTTCCACAGACTTTTCCTATTATTATGAATTTTTTTTAAAAATTTGTATGAATTTTCCTCGATTTTTCATACAAGTTTTCATGATTGTTGAGGAGAAAGTATTGATGCCAGTAGGACGGAAAAAAAATGATTCCGCATAGCTTATAAAACTTTTTTGTCGGAAAATTTTCGGAAAATTTTTCAGAAAAATTGTAAAATTCTGCATTTTTCCTGAAACAGATTTATCACTAATCATATCGATGAAAATTTTTCCGATTATTTTCCAGCTTTTCCGTGTTTTCCATGGAGTTTTCCACAAAAGCAACTTTATGCAACTCATTTCGCTCTACAACTTTGTCTTAGGTTGCAAAACGCTTCCTTGGTCGGAAAAACTCCGGAAAAGCGTTTTACATGAATTTTCCTCGATTTTTTCTGCAAGTTTTCACCATTGTCGGAGAGAAAGTAATGATGCCAGTTGATAGGGAACTTGATGCTGCATAATTTAGAAAACTTTTTTACCGGAAAATTTTCCCGAAAAGTCGGAAAATTCCGGAATTTTTATTCAGAAAAATCTAAAAACTCTGCATTTTTCCTGAAACGGATTTATAACTAATCAAATTTGTACCAAATGGAAATTTCCGGTTCAAATTTTGATAGATTCAATTGTCACGCGACATGAACCTGTGTGCCAAATTTCAGCTCGCTGTGATGACGAAAAGTGGGTCTACGAGATTGTCGAAAATAGTAAAAAAGAAATATATAAATAAATATACAGACAGACAAATTCGTGTACGGGTTAAAGTTACGGGCTGGCCTCAAAAATTGAGTTTTTCTTAAAAATCTGAAATAATTATAACAATTTATTAGTAAAATTATAAGTTTATCCATTTCCCATGATTTTATCAATCATTGGAGCAAAAATCTTGTTTTTAAATACATTTTTTCGGTTCTTGTTTTTGATTTGAAAGTGCTTTTATTCTAGTGTAATCTGACATTTCTCTGACAGTTCTTCTGAGTATAATTAATTGTGGAAAGTTATCTATAAAGTGGGGGAGGATAAGTAAAATGTGCTCTAGTTATTTATATACCCTAGATGAAATTAAGGTATACTAGGTTTGTCACTCGGTTTGTAACGCATAGAAATAATGCTAGTAGAGAAAAATAGGTTAGACACCCCACCCACGCATAATATTAAAAGTTAGTTTGATTTTTCCATGTCCTTCTGTCCGTCCATCCGTCTGTCAGCCCTCACGATAACTTGAAAACTCGTTCACTTAGAGAGCTGCAAATTTGCACACAGGTTTTTGTTTTTTTTAAATAAGTAAATTTAAGTTCAAAAATGGTACAAATCGGGTAACTCTTTCTTTGTGTTGCCATACCAAACTTTGGATTTTCACTATATATTTGGATAGTGCCTAAGAGCGCGTCAACGTAGAGCGCTGAAATTTTGTACACAGCTTTTTCACAAAAGTAGTAAATAAAATTTCAAAAATGAACTAAATTGGGCGACTCCTTCTTGGTGTTGCCATACGAAACTTTTAGTTTTGACTTTATTTAACTTTTATTTTCATTTAGGGTATGATATTATTGGCCTTAGATCAATTATAAGTTTTTCTATTGTTCTATTTCTTTTCTTCTAATTTTTGCTTACTTTTGAAGAAGTAATTTATATGCCTCAATCAGCAATAAATGTCAAGTGACAGTTCTCAAGTGTCAAGTGACAAATATCAAACTCTTACCACAAGAAATATTTAGTGTTAGTTCGGGGTAACCCCGTGCAGCGGGAGGGTTTTCAAAAAACAAAATAGCGTAACACTAGGATGTCTTAGGTTTATCCGGTGTTTTCATCGAACAGACAAATTTTCTTCCAAAGATGTGCAAGCGAGTGTTCGCTTATGACAATGCGATAGTCATTAGAGCTCATTAGTGCTGATAAATGTCAAAATGAAAAAAAAAAATACGAAGAAAAAAATTGTACTGAAAATAATGTACGGTCATCAATAGTAATCAAATCCAAGAAAAGAATGCTTTTCTACAGTGTTTAACTATTTTTTAATGTTTCTTGATAATAGTCTTTTGGTCTTCAGCTGAATTTTGCTGAATTTTGTTTTTTCACTAACTGGGTTATAAGTAGTACAGAAAGGTTTACAGTTAGTTCGATACCGTTTTAAATGTTGAAGGTTAATGCTTTCGAAGTAAATAATAAAAAAAACAAGAAAATCAATTTTGTAGACTGAAAATTTCTTAGGATGTCATGTCAAGTTTGCTTCTGGAAATAATAATAAAAAAATGTATGTACTCTTCTAATAAATTTATGCAAGTAGAACAAAATGTTATAGCAAAAGAGGCACATTCAAACTTGTTGTAAGAGGTACATATATAAGTGATAAAAAACCACAGGGTGATTTAAAAAGTAATTAGCAGTGAATTACTATGCGAAATAGACCAACAATTTTTTGTTTATTTAAAACTATTTAATTATGTTTAAAAGAGCGAACATGTTAATGTATCTATACTGTCTGAAATTCGGTTTATTATTTAAACTTGTTACTTACAAATTTTAAACTAACATTTTTCTACTGTCATTTCTAAACCGGAAAACCGAAGAAAGTTTTCATAGTAACTGAAAAAGTTTTAAAAAATACGCCAGTTTATCTTTTAGGCCAAGCTAGAGCAATTTTTTTTTATAAAATTCGGGTGATTGTATTCAGTGTTGGGCAAAATGCAATCTGATTGATGATTAATGATTACGATTACAATCTGTAATCTGTAATCATGATTACAGATTGATAATATTAATCAGAAAAGTAATCATGTATGGCGATTAATGATTGATCAATCGTAACCGTAATCATAATTACATGATTACATTTTTTGAATACAAATTTGCAAAAGGTTTAAAATTGTAGTTAAAAAGAAAACAAACATTGTTGTATTTCTATCCCGAAGTCGGTAGTGAATAACTCGCATTGCCTTATTCCACAAAAGCTGCATTCTGCCCTTGAATTCATTCGAACTAGCATATAACAATGCGGAGCAATATGAAAAGTGTAGGAAAATCAAAGCGATAAAAGGCATTATTGTATTTTGCATGCTCAACGACTTTCTTATACGTCCCAGAAATCTAATTTTTTCGCTATTTTTTTCACATATAATTAAGATCCTCGAAATTAAGCTGATGATCAGATATGTGTGAGTCTGTATCAACAGAAGCACTGACATTCTTTACACTGACTTCAATTAATACATAATTCAACAGTGTCTTGGAGTTTTCTACAATAAAAATTTTTACGATCACAGATTGTTTGTTTTCTTAGAACTAAATTTTAAAATCTCTTGAAAAGTTTCATTTGTAATAAAAAAAAAATGTAATCATGTAATCATGATTACGGTTACATTTTCCTAAGATTACTCAATGTAATCATGATTAATGATTGATGGGTAATCATGATTGATGTAATCATGATTGATGTGTAATCATGATTGATGTAATTTGATTGATTTAATCATGATTGATTTAATCATGATTATTAATCTGATTGCAAATGTAGTTGATTACGCCCAACACTGATTGTATTTGTATTAGTTTGTTTTGTGTTACTTATATTAGTTGAATTCTGACCTGTAATTGTACATAATGACCTAAGCAGTGACACATGCTATTAGTAAAATTTTCCTCCAGAACAATTATTTGCTTTTGAGATCTTGACGTAAAAGGTTTAGTGCGAAGTGTCAAGTGAATAATTCAATTACGTTTGCTATACTATATGTATTCATATCAGAGCTGGGCAAGTATCAAAGCAAAAGTACTTAAGTACAAGTACAAGTACCGAAGGCCTGAGTAGTTCAGCGTAAGTACAAGTATCGCATGTTTGAAAAGTATTTGTAACTAAACTAAACTAACTATAAAAAGTACTGAGTACTTTTTGAAGTACTTTTTAAAGTACTTCTCTTAGAATCTTTGTACGTTTTGGCAGTAATATAATGAAGTTTATCGAGTTCAGTTAATAGATATTAATAAATAAATACCTTTTGAAAACTATAATATGTATAGTAACCAGTGGATACTATCTATAGTTTTTTATAGTTTTCAACGCTGCTCATTGCGCATAAAAACTATTAGGAGTCCGCCCAAACACATATTGTCTTCCAATAATGTATAAAGATTCTAAGGAAATAATTGAGGCCTTGCCTACATCAGCTCAAGGCATCGTGGATTTTATATTGGAGCGAGGCATTGCTTGCTTACCCTTGGTTATGTCCACTGATGTATATAATATGGACTGCTTACTTTTCTATTTCACGTGGGCACAATCGCTTGTGTCAAAAAGAGTTCTTACGTCGCGTCGGTGCTAACATTGAAAAAATCATTAGCGGGAAGTTGAAAAAATGAGCACGTAGCTCGGAAAGTGATTTTAATAAAACATTTAGAATTTCTTCTGCGTATCTAATGAATATATTGCCTTTGGTAAAACAGTTTTTATCAGTAATAACCCTAAATGACTAATTTAAAATCATGTATTTCGATGAATCCACTAATTTATTTGTTGTTTTCAGTTCTCTCTCAGTTGGTACTTGGTGCTTATACCGAAAGAGTCAGCAAGTGAGCCCACTTTCTGCAGTGTATTTCTATGAACGTAGTCTGCTCATATTATACATGTCAGTGGTTATGTCATCAAGTCGAGGCATCGTCGATTTTATATTCGAACGAGACGTTGTTGGTTTTTGTTCTACTTGCCCAGTCTTGTTTGTATGTTATTAGTTTGTCTAAGGTTCTGCCGTGACACGTGAGTGCGCGGCACATGCTTTGGTAGTTTTTTGCGTGCTTTAAAACTTAACAAAAAATCAGTTGCGCTAGAGATTGTGTTTTCTTTTCTACGAAGAGGTAGATATTTGTAGGTACTTAATAGACTCAGAAATACTTAAGTATAAATCGTGGTACTTAAGTACAAAACTAAGTCTTAAGTACAAGTAAATTGACGCTAGTACTTAAGTTCAAGTACTAAGTAGGGGCATTTCAAAAGTATTGAGGAATAAGTCTTAAGTAACGAAAATGTACTTTAAGTAGTACTTAAGTCCTTTTTTACTCAATTACTGCCCAGTAAAATTACTGAAATAATTCTCTGATTTAATCATACGATTTTATACCAAAACCATATCAATAATCATGAAATCTGTATTATGACTATCTCTAATTGCTTGCACTAAAAGCACGGCGATAGGTAGCACAACTTTAATCGCCTTAAGGAGAGGTTACCGTTCATGACGATGAAAAATTCGATTTTTTTTTCATAATTATCATCCTTAAAGTGTTTCGAACACGTGAATTCTAAAGTATTTTAGAGTTCACAACCTGTTGAGAGCGGAAAATCCGCCGGCTGGAAAACAGGTACCTGAGGCGCTCGGAGCTGTTGGGGAGAGCTGTTCTCGCTACCTGAGGTAAAATTTAAAATTTCAATTTCAAGTTCAATTTCTTCAAAAATACTATAGTATAGTACACAAGACTTACAGTCTTTTTAAGTACAATCTAAGATACAAAAAATTGTCAGAATAGATAAACTATTAGAAAATTAAAGTTAAGACTAGTGTGCAAGTTACCTAACTACATATAAATCCTTTAAATAGTACATATATCGTATAATTAGGGGTAGAAATTAAGTTGAAATGTACGATTTAACTAATATAGCGATGTAATAAATAATATTGAAATTAGATGGATTATACAGTTAAAGAGGATTGTAGATATACAAGAGAGAAACGATCTAAAAGTTGGTAGAAAAAATAACAGGCAAAAGCAATTAAGTTCTAAATTACATTCTACGATAACGGGGAATTAGAATATTACGATGGCGTGACGAATTCAGGAGTTGGATGTTATTCGCAAGGTAATCGGTTGTCCCGTATTAATGAGTTTATGGAGAAAGCGAAGTAACGTGCGCTTTAAGTATATATCTAGAGTTCATCCGACTAACTAGGCTAGTTTTAAAGCCAGAAACGTGGTCAAATTTACGAAAACCGAAGGCGAACCTCATTGAAAGTAACGTTGATTCTGCGCAGGCAGGTAGAGTCTAATTTTGGGAAGATCAGCCTCCCAAAGGTAAAATGTGGCAAAATCAGACCTTTGATGAGCTTCAGTTTGAACTTAGAATTTGTGCGGACAACGAGAGCCTATACGTAGCCCACAATAGACCTTTCCCAGAACCGATCTGACATAACCACAACATTTCATATCTGCATTGAGCCATATTCCAAGATTTGTGACTTCATCAACATATGTTAAAGCTTGTTCCCCGATAAATACGGATGGAATAGGTCTGGTCAACAACAATGGTCCTGCCACAGACCCCTGAGGAACGCCAAGAAGTACAGGTAAGAGGTTTGAATCAAACTCGTTATAACAACCTTGTTAGCATCTTCGCGTGAGGAACCTTTTGAACAAGTTAAAAGCCGACTGGGAGAAACCAAAATTATTGAATAACTTCAAGACTAGCCTTGAGCTGTTGACTGTGTCGAAAGCCTTGAAGAAGTCAAGTAGCACGACAATGCCGACCTCATCCTTAACTATGCTTTTCCGCAGGTCCGTACTAACCTTTAATATGGCTGTTTCGCAAAATGATTTGTTTTAAGACAAATATTCGATTGGAATTTTATATGCACAAAGTTTCGATTTTATTTTAAGATCGAATTTCCGACAGTGATAAAAACTAACAAAAATCTTAGAAACTAGTTCAATCTTGTGTGGTCTTGTATACCTAAATGCTGAAAATTGCAAATGAATTCTCCTCTTTCTCTCTATTTCTCTACTAATCGATGGTTAAACAGTATAATTAAAATAAAAAAATGTTTTTAATTAATTTGAATCAAATTTCGTGGTGGACTCAAAAAACTTCTCAATATATGCCGCGTTACAACGATGACTGGGAAGTAATATTTCTTCATTAGTGAATGACATATGAACGAGAAAAATCAGTTACACATTTGTCTATTTTCCATTCAACATGTCAGAGCGATGAGGTTAACGTCCTTCAACAGGTAAATGGGTATATCAGCTTCGACTAAACAATTCATCGTTTGCACTTTAAGTTAAAAAAAAGTTCCGTATAGATACCTACCTAAGCGGACGTGCATTATTCTTATGCCAAATGCAGTTTTAATTACTCGACCACATCTTAAAAGACTGTAAGTTAAAAAGTGTTGCCCACATACGTTATTGGCATTTTTATGGCTACCCCCATAATGTGAATAGAAACAGATTCATTCAGAGATCTACAACATACGTACCTACAGTATATGTATGTATGTCACTACCTACTACTTGTGCCTATATGTATGCTCGATTCGAATGCGGCTGCGTTGGAGGCTGTTGTTTTACATCGCTTTCATAGACATCTTTTGTAATAACCAGCATCATGTAGGAGTGCCTTTATCCTAAATTCTTAACCTTTGCTCCTTCTATGAGCACATTTGTATCTTGCGAGATCTTCATGTGAAAAATATTGTACAAAGTAATAAAAGCAATGTTCATTAATTTGGCAGAATATATTTTAAAATCAATTAACAATAGATTGACCTTGAGTAAAATGAAGCAAATATCTCACCAAAAGATGGACTGGAAACGTGTTATACTTAGTCTATGTATAGTCGTAGAAAGATTTACGCTTCACGGGGTATAATATTGTTGCCAGCGCTTAACTTACGGATCGAATTAGCCGCGTGCGGATTCGCACAAAAAAGCTTACCGGTGCGAGTGCAAATTCTTGCGGTCAATAAACTGATTTTAATGGGATACTTAGGTGCTAAGATTTTGGTCATTGGGATCGAACCGCTGTTTGCTGTCAAGAAGAAAAAACTTCGAATTAATGAGTGTTCCACTAATGAAAAAAAAAGCTTCAATGGCTGGGCATCACATGATGTGAATATCTTAAAAAGTGTAAAACTTTTTTCGTCTCATTCAAATTTAGCTTTAACGTTAGAATAGTTTTTTTTTCTGTTGTTGTTGTTGATCTTGTTTTTATCTATTAGCGCTGCAGATATTTTTTTTTTTTTTAAGTTGGGAGTGACCTGTCTGATATTAAAAAAGATTTATAACAAAATTTGTTGCAGGTATGTAAATATTATGAAAAATTTTAAAATAAACACGATCAGATTTCGGCTTTCTAGATATTTTCTTTTATGGATGAAAAAATCAGTTTGTTGAATACGATTTATAACATTTTCTATAGTATACCTTAAAAAGAGTTGCACTAGATATTAGAAATAGTCACTGACATATAATAACAATGGGCCAAGCCATCCCACTGACATATAATAAGAATGGACTGAGCCATCCTATCTAATTCCTATAGTCAAAAATGGCACAAATTTTGGCTAAAATCTATTTGTCTCTTTCAAGCTCAAAATGTACACTGAACTGTAACCAATTGTGAAAACAGTACGGCTGTATTAATTGGAATGTGTTGGAATTCACAATAAAATTCAGACAAATATATTGTTTATATACGTCTATCTCTTACAAGCTCAATTAAATTTGACAACGAATTTGCAGACGAGCACACGTTTCAGTAATATTAAAAATTAATTTTTGTGTTAATTAAAACACATTTAACTTCCTAAATAATTTTAATTTAATGCAATACTATTTTATAACATCTGTAATGTTTCCAATCGACAAATAATAATTAATTATAAAACGGTGTGCAATTGTACGAAATAAAGGGTCATCGCAGCCTGTTCAATATTTGTGCCATTTTTGTAGCAAGAACGCTCAGTTCATTCTTATTATATGTCAGTGATCGATGTTGATATCGTCAACGACCAAGGTATATAGAAGACAAGGCATTCCAATTAAAATTTTGACACATTGCAGCTGATAGCCTGTGACGTGTTTCCTCTTATAACGTATATACATTTCTATTGAAAAGACAGGGAGATGAGAGAGAATATTGTGCTCTCTGTACCGTACTTTCCTATACTTCGGACACAAATGGCGGAACGTGGTTTGTAATGAGAATATCTTGTGTATCTCTGTACCGTGGTCAACGACCAACGATGTAGCGATAATATGGATTCTTTGAGGAGGGAACCAAAGGAGAAGACATTTGATAAAACGCGTATCAACTTACGTTCTTCTTCTTGTTTTTGTCGAGGTGTCAAAGGCGGCGTTAAAAATTGTTGATGTCTTAAATGTTCCCTCTTCAAAGTATGGATCATAAAATATCGATGTACAAGCAACATCGATGGTATTGATTTAAATAGAAATTTTACGTTATCTGTTTTGATAATGAGATGAGATGAGATTTAAGTATAGCTGTTTGTTTGCTTAAAATAAAAAGCGAGATACAATATATGTATACACAACCTAGCAAATATTTAAATATTGAACTTATTTTTCTGACTATTAAATTATTAACAGACCTAGAGGAGGTCCTGGGCTTCTTACTAAATGCTATGCTAATTGCTGAACTCTAGACAACCTTCTAAAATTTTTATTTTGGCTATGTAGGATTTCTTTCATAATGTCAGTAGCATCGGTATAGATTTAATGAAGTATCCATATGTGATGTTATGATGAAAACATTGCAAACTGCTGCAGATAGCGTGTTGGCATTCCGTACTGGCAGCAACATCAAAATCATAAACAACTACATAAGTAGTGATTTGTTTTCTTATTTTTGTATAGTTCTCATTCGCATTGTATTAAAAATGTCTAAAAAGTGTAAATTATACGCATACAACTGGTACTGCTCTTATGAAATCACTTTTCTATAGTTTTCTCATTTTGGTTTAATTACTGTTTTCGGCTGAACTTAAAAAAGGCCTATATGAAATCCAGCATAGTTCAGTGGATTTTCCAAATGAATTATGTATAGATGGCAATACAATATCTGTAATCTTTTCTCAAAAGTTGCTTAACTATGTACATGGTATCAAAGGGTAGTTCTATGCTTGGATTTATAAAACGTTGGTACCGAGAATATGCTAGCCAGGTCTGGTCTCTATTTTACGGTACACACATCGACCGTATCGAGTCTGTTCAGCGGAAATTCCTATGCTATATTCTTAGGCACCTACTAATTCATTGATTCTTTCACCCTATGAGTATCGCTTGAAACTTTTAAATATCCAATCGCTTGAAAAAACGTCACATGGTTGCCGCCATAACTTTTGAGCATCAACTCTTATATGCGAATGTTGACATAGTGATATTGTGGGCACAACCTTAGAACGTTACCTCTGTTGCATGTTAACTCCTCAAGGTCTAACTTTAGCATGTACGAACCCATTAATCGCATATGCATTGCTCCTAATATTAAGGCTGAGTATTTTGTCGTTGACATTTCTAAACATGTCTAAAAAGAAACGTCTCTATAATACTTAGTTTTCTGTTTCCATATTGTACGGCTTGTCATTTCATCCGGTGTTTGGTTTACGTTTAGTTTAACATACCGTGGTGACAAAAAGTAATTTCAGCGCACAAAACAAGCGAATAACATCTCGCTTTTCACGGGTCTGAGAACTTTGTGTGTAAAATAGTATTGTATGCTAGAATTAAGTATAGAACTAAACTAGTTAACCGCAAAAGTATTGTGTTTTAGAATTAGTTAACCAATACCAAAAAATTCAAGAAATAAAAATGGAATTATCAATATAATCATAATTTAGTCGGCTCGAAGATCCCAAGCCACTAAAATACTAATACTAATACCGACTAGTGATGAAAAGCATGTATTGTTAACTATTTATTTATTAAACGTGTCACTACAGCGAAAAGAAAACAGAGTACCTGAAAATAATCGTCCAATATGATTTTAATAAAAGAAAAATAAATCACTTTAACAAAATGTCCACAGAACCCATGATAGTACAAGGTATGGCCGGAAAATCTGTCAATTGATTGCTTGCCTCCTTTGGCGACAAATGTCAGAAATTTGTTCGCCTCAATTTCAATCGTCCTTTCACAGTGAAAAAAATTTTCTATTTTTAAATTTCTTTGCTTTCCCACTAGCACATAATTACTTTTCCCGAAGTGATTTAAACGAAGAAACTAATATTTTGTTAAATATTTTAATATATTCAAAACGTATTTCAGTTAATAAAATACGAAAAACTCGAAACAAATTCGCTGGAAATGACAGTAGGTACCTCATGACGTAGCAACACAAAAAATTCCTCTCGAATCGGCCATAACTTGTTATCTTTGTATCATGCACACAACCAACATTTTGATTACAAATAATTTCGATTTGACGTTTAGTTCCGAACCGTAACACACAAAATTTTCATGGAGTAAGAAAGTTCAAAACATTTGCAGAAACTGAACATAGAGTCGATGTGAAGAAAATAGAACCAGCTCTGGGCTCGTGTGCTGAATAAGACAGTTTAGGTTTAGCAATCAAAAGGGTGATGGTTCAGTTCAGGTGAAAAAAATTCACAATTAAAAATATTTGGATTTTTGAATGTCCGTCCTC
This sequence comes from Dioctria rufipes, assembly GCA_963924295.1. Taxonomy (NCBI): domain Eukaryota; kingdom Metazoa; phylum Arthropoda; class Insecta; order Diptera; family Asilidae; genus Dioctria; species Dioctria rufipes. The sequence continues at coordinate 60,479,119 of OZ002742.1, forward strand.
ACGAATACTTGAGAATACGTTCACTTAGAGCGTTAAAATTTTGTACACGGGCTATTTAAAAAAAGAAAAAAAAAAAAAAAGTAAATTTAAGTTCAAAAATGAGACCAATCGGGCAACTCCTTCGTAGGGTTGCCACACAAAGATTTCGTTTTTCACTATACAGGGTGTTTCCCACTAGGAGGTCAGTAGAGCGGGAGGTGATAGTACTCAGATAGATGAACAAAAAATTGAATGGCAGGGGGGGGGGGGGGCAAATCAACCGTTTGGGAGTTACAGGGCGATTAAGAAAAAAATCTTGTTTTTCACAAAACATCCTGTATCTTAAAAACTGAAGGGTTCATGTTCACAGTTGGGAGCTCAGAGCTCCATGGCCTTTCGAACGACTGCTCAATCAGCCCCATAGCCCTCCCCTAAAGAATTATGGTTGTCTAAACTCAAAATTTCGGATTTTATTACCTTTTTTTAAATTTAACTTCTATCATTTTGCAAAAAGGTCGTTAACATAACTTTTTTCTATAAAAACTGTAAACTGTAGGTTCTCCTCTTTAATATGACCTATTACACCCAATGTGCTATCTGAAGCCCTTTAAGAGTTATTAGCTCTAAACCTATTCTCAAACTTATTTTCAAACCTATTCTCAACGATTATTTGTTCATCATCTTTTTTAAAAAAAATTTTTCCAAAAAATATTCAAAATAAAAACACATGTAATACTGTTCTATAATAATTTATTTTATTTGAGTCGCGACGCGTTTCGCCGTCTTAGGGCATTGTCAAGCAACTGAAAAGCAGATCGTTAGCTAAACCTGACTATCGTAATATTTTAAAATTTGAATTTTACTGTAACGGTCATTATAAATCCATACATAAGAGGGGGCTATTATTCATGAAATCTAACTGATCGTTTACCAAAAATGAACCGTTACGACTTTCATTATTAATATATCTCGTATTTATCTTGGACTCTTCCACCATCCACGATTTTTAAAAGTTGTAATTTATTTAAAGATGTGGTATGACCAGTATCAACTAAATGCTTGCTTATGCCTGATGTTGGTCTATTATAGAGTGCCGATGATACGTATTCTTTGTATCTAATTTTTAATGAGCGTTTTGTTTTACCAATATAGACTGCATTGCAGTCACTACACTCAATACTATAAATTCCGCTCTTATCTATTTTATCAATTTTTGTTTTTATATTGTTGTTAATGAAAAAATTTTGTTTTTTTATTATAAAAAGCTGGTGAAACGTTATATTGTTTTAACGCGGATTTAATTTTATTCGAAGTTTCCTTCAATGAGATTTTTTTCCAAATTTTTTTGTGTCCCTTGTGGGTAAACAAGGTTAAGTGCATATTTTTTGTTTTTTGACCTTAACATTTTATAAATTAAATTATCTGAATAACCGTTCTTTATTTTTATTTTGAATATTTTTTGGGAAAAAATTTTTTTAAAAAAGATGATTACCAAAGTGTTCTACCAAGTGCCTAAAAAAACATCAGTTTTATCAATTAAAGATTATTTGATCCCTTAGTACGTTATTTTACAAAATATCGTCTTATTTCGGTGTGACCTGAATAGGTTACGAGTTAATAACTGTTTAAAGGTTGGCGTTAACACATAGGGTGTAATAGGTCAACTTAAAGAGGAGAGCCTACAGTTTACAGTTTTTATAAAAAAAAGTTATGTTAATGACCTTTTTGCAAAAATAATAGAAGTAAAATTAAAAAAAAAAGGGAAGAAAATCCGAAATTTTGAGTTTAGACAACCATAATTCTTGAGGGGAGAGGGCTATGGGACTGATTGAGCAGTCGTTCGAAACGCCATGGAGTTCTGCATACAATGAGCTAACTGTGACCATGCACCCTGTAGTTTTTAAGATACAGGGTGTTTTGTGAAAAAATAGCTTTTTTTTCTTAATCACCCTGTAACTCCTAAACGGTTGATATGCCCCCTCCCCCCTGCCATTCAATTTTTTGTTCGTCTATCTGAGTACTATCACCTCCCGCTCTACTGACCTCCTAGTGGGAAACACCCTGTATATTTGGGCACTGCCTGAGAACGTGTCATAGAGAGCTGAAATTTGGTAATAAACTTAATATTTTAAAAGTGAACTAAATCGAGCAACCTCTTCCTGGGCCCAATTCAACAAAACTACAACTACTTGTACTACAAGTGTTTTTTAAGAAGTCAGAAAATTTGTTTACCACAAAGCAATACTTGTAGAATTCATTGTACAACGATAATTCTACAAGTGGGAAATTTTGACTTATACAACTTACTGTATCAGAAAACTACAATTCGACTTGAAAATCCATCATGGCTTGTAGAAACTCAGTGAATTTTCTACTTATGTTTTCAGACTAGTAGATTTTCGTACAAGTCAGAAAAAAGTAAAATTTTGATACTGAAAATAACTTTTTTTTCGATTGAACTACATTCATTTCCACACATATATGTATTTAGAACTAATTATTTTTAACATTTAAGTGTGGATACAAAGCATGGTAACTAATAACGCAGTAACTAACATTTGATAACTCAAAAATCCAAAAAGTTTTCATATTGCTTTCGAAATTATATGTATTACGTAGTGTTGGGCATTAATCGATTAATTTTTTAATTAAATTAACGACTGAAAATTATATTTGAAAATTAATGTCATGAAAATAATTGTAATTAATATAATCGATTTATTAATTTAATCGTTAGTCAGTAATAATAATGAAGTGGAATCGACAGGTATTAATCATTATTTACTCCTTAATTTTTAATCGTTAATCGTATTTTTCGATTGATTTTTTAATTTGAAGATTCAAGATACGGTTATTATTAGTTATTAGTAAAAAATTTAATGAAATGAGATAACCATGAAAACAGTGTTAGAAATTAAAACCAAAATTATGAAATTAAACATTTTAGATTTAGAACTACCATATGCTGAATAGAGGAGTATAGAAGATGCTTTAAAAAACAACTTCTTTATTTTATAAGAGCTTAGATTAACATAGTAGAAAAGAATCGTCACTATCATTAGTGTACCCATTAAGTATAAAAATACGGGGAACTGGAGAATGCAAACGTTAAGGCACGTTCGTTTCTTTGATTAGTGCCTAACAAGGTTACTCAAGAATATTAAAAATCAATCAAATCAATCGTTAATGGTGTTATGCGATTACTTTTTATAATTAATTAATCATTAATCGTTTCACATGATTTCTTTAAACGATTAAATATTTAAATCATTGTTACTGATTGATGATTGGTACTTTTAATCATAAGTATTAATCGTTAATATAATTAAATTTTGCCCAACACTGTAGTATAGATTGAACTGTTGGGTGTTGAGAGGCTGGAGTCAACTTGAACTGGTTGTTGTTAATATCTATGATATGATAAATGATGATAGATCGAGACAACAATTGTAGATGCTGCAGTTCAACAGTTCTTTTTTAACATAAATATATAAATGTATATATATCCTAAATTTATAATAGGATAAAATTGAAATTAAATTATTCTTATTTTGTAATAATATTTTTTTTATTTTTATTTATAAGTTTTTCTTTTAAGACTTTTTAAATCTTTTAATATTTTATTAAAAATCTAGCATTAAACTTTAGATATTTCTTTAACAGATTTTTGCCCTCTGGCGTTTTAAATTAAATTAAATTAAAGAAGTTTGCCCTCTGGCGATTAACTTAAAAACTAAAATATCCTTGACACAATTCTATATTTTTAAAAACAAATACATTCCAAAAAGTCTTGATGTGTATTTTCTGAAATTGTAGTGTGTATCTGTGTTTAAAGTTTTTTTTCTTCAAAGTGTTTTCCTTTAAACGTCAAATTTGAATATTTTTATTTTACTTAGTCAGTGCAAATATTACTATGACAATATTTTATTTATAGTCAGCGTAAATATTATTCTGACAATCACAAATTATATTTTTTTATATTTTTATTTACTAACAAAAAAATAAAAATTATTATGTAGCTTCCGCTACATAGATCATAAGAGGCCGAAAGCAATAACGGTATCCAATGGAAGAGAAACAGAATACATCAAAAGTTTCTCGTTAGCATAGTTGGCGATAACAGTGTTTTGGGAAAAGAATTACCTATTTATTATAAAATGATACATATATTGTGTAGTAGTTCAAGTTTAGATCAAAATGATGTTTTTCTATTCCGTGAAATAACAAAAGTATATATATAGAGAGAATAATTTTTTTTTGATTCGACAATAAAACATTTATTGAAAAATTTCGTTTCCCTAAAACCGTAGTGCAACACTCAGATTTAACGAAAATTTACTCTGAAATGCATAAAATTCTCGGATTTATCTTAATGTGAACCTATGTATATATAGGGTGGGCCAACTTGGACTGACTGATTTGAAATGCTTATAATTATTTTATTTTTAAAGTCTTTTATTTTATTTACATTACATTACATTACATTACATCATACTCAGTGCAAGAACGTGTAAAAATTGTTGAATTTTATTATGCTTCCGGGCGATCAATTGCTACAGAACAAAGAAAATACTGTCAGTATTTTAATACTGCGGTGGCTCCCATTGTAAACATGATAAGAAGCTTAATGACCCGTTTTGAGAATTGGGGTTCAGTAGGTGATGAACCACAAAGAAATGTTGTTCGACCTGTTCGCACTGAACAAGCTGTAGATGCTGTACGAGAAAGTGTTAACACGGATCCAACTGTGTCTACTCATCGACGTGCTACTCAATTGGGCATCTACAGAACATCGTTACGACGTATTCTAAGGCAGGCCGCTCACTGCACAATCACCGACTGTAGTCGGTGACTAAAAAGTCAGTTGACTTTGCTCGTTATACGCAACAGAATTTGGTACCGCAAACTGCTCTATTCTACGTCAGTCAGCAAATCAAAAATCAGAATAGAGTTGACGACTGGCAACTAACTGAATCGAACCGACTGTCGTGCTCAGTCTGCATCAGCAACCTTAATATCAATCAGTTGATTCTTGTTAATTGCTGCCACCATAAGCAAAGGTTTTTCTTTTGTTAAATCGTAATAAAGTTTGTCCTGACTAAAGTATACATATTGCTATAATCATTTTAAAAAGGGATTTACATATAATATTTACGGGGTGAGATCTTATGGCTTTTCTGAAGAGAATATCCTGAAAATTTAAAAAAAAAAAAAAAACGGTTTATTTGTGAATTTCCTCGAAGCCGCCAACAATTTAAGAATCGTACAGCTTTGATGAAATTTTCAACTTTTAAGTAAAGTTCGGTATATTTTATTATATTTTAAATACATTCATATCTAAGTAATTATGTTAATGATCGGAAAACATGGATGGATTTTTCCACATCCTTTTTCTTGAAATCCTTCTTGTTCTTCTCCTTCTCCTCAACCACTAGTAAATTACTAAAGGGTTTATGTTTCATATTGCATTTTTAAATAATTTTCATAGTATTCAGCAACACTGAAATTTTAACGAAAATCAAAATACCATTCAAATTCATCGTCTTCGACTGGATTACTAAGCTGGCAGAAGACGTTGCAATATGCGCAAATGCTACGATAGTCAATCAGCAACGATTAAAAATAAATCAATCGGTGACAAGTCAACAGACCAGTCGCTGACTGGACAATCAATTGACTCGGCAGTGTGCGGTCTCCCTAAAAGTTGATCTGAGGATGTTTCCCTATAAAATTCAATTGGCCCAAAAATTATTGCCGACGGATGCACCACAACGGCTATAATATGCCAATAGATTGATTTTGCTTGCTACAGAAAATGCCAATGTCAGTCCAAGTTGGCCCACCCTGTATTCCATGCTCCTTTTCCTTAGATTGCTAAGATTTTACATGTTTGAGTCATACAAAGTCTATGCTACTTCCAAAATTAGATCTATTGAAATATTTTTTTTTTCAGCTCTATTAAACTATATTTTCATTATACATATGTACTCATTATAATTGTATATGGAAGAATTTGTGCTATGCTACATACAATAAGTTTAACCTGGAAAATATTTTAGACTTGTACATTGAATCTACAAGTTTAGGGAAATTTAAAATTTCCTACAAGAAGATAAATAATTTTTGTGGTACAGAATCTACAAGTACTAATAGAACAAGAATATTAGTAAAAGTGTTGTTAGACTTGTACACTTGTAGTTTTGTGGAATGGGGCCCTGGTGTTACGATACAAAACTTTGGGTTTCACGTCATTTAACTTTTATTTTTATCTAGGGTATATTGTTTTAAAAACAAATTAAATTTATTTTGAGAACTAGACATTTTGCTAAGTTTTAACCTAAAGCGACATTGAGGCATAAGGCCTTATCTCGAAAATTCACGAACATAAATCACAACCTGTTAGTATTATAATCATGGCTAACCCATACTGCACGCGAAACCAACTTGCGATCAGTGCTGGAACTTCTACTACATTTGAAGTAGATTTACTACACTTTAGCTCTAAGAATTGTTTACTACACTCCAACTCATTTCTACTACACTTTTGAGAATTATGGAAAATAAGTAATAAATATTTAATTCAATTACCAATCAAGAAATTTTTCGATATAGATATGCTTCATCAAAAATTTTTTAGTTCTTCAAAAGTTTGATAATGGACAATCATATGATTTTCACGAGCTTTTGTGGGAAAATATCAAAAATTCTAGTAAGGAAAAATTTGTATGTAAACCATAGCAATTTGCAAAATTATCATCAAAATGAAATAAACACCTATTGCGCCTCATATAATTCACACTTAAAAATTATTTTTAGTGCATATATGAGAACTGATGAGTATATACGGTTCCTACCAATACGAAACGCCCTCTTTTTGCAAAGAAATTTCTTTTTCAAAGATTTTTAGATCCAAAAAGTTTTCTTTTTCGACTCAATTTTCATAAAATTGTTTAATTTAGCAATAATATGTGAAGTTCGTGTAACTTATAAGTAAAATATAAATTTTAATTTTGTTATTTTTTTGTTATGAAGATTTATAATTTTATATGTAAATTAGGTACTTAAATAAATATCTATAAATATTTTAATAAAATTTCCTAACGTTCAGTTTTCTCATTAGTCGTTAACTGCGATTTAACAACTCAATTATTTAACAATTTAATGAGTTATCTCTACCAAAATTTGTACTTGTCATCTCATATTTATGAAATGATCACATCAAGCTAAGAATTATTAATAAAACAGTACTGTACTTAGTACCCACCTACAGAAAATTTTCAATTAACCTTAGTGGAAATAATTTGCTTCACTTTTACTACACTCTTGTTTTCGAATTTACTTTACTACACTTTCGACACTCTGAAGTTCCAGCACTGCTTGCGATATCTCCTATGGTCGCGGAAAAATTATTTCTATGATGAATTTTTCAAGTTGAAGTCCATATGAATTTCTCAGAAGTTACTGCGTGACTTACCTGTGTGAAAATATGTGTGTGCTAAAAATTAGATTCGTGTTCCGTTTTTTTTTTTTGTATATTTCCAGTAAATTACTCTCAAGGATATCGATTTTTATTTTATCGTGCAAACAAACATATTTCACCAAAAGTATCTAGATACCTATCTACATATTTTATCTGCGTTAGTTCCATAAATTTATTTTTTAATTATTCTCTATTTTGCCGTTAAAATATCAAAATATCAGTGTTAAGGTACCACCAAGCTTTACAGCAGGAGAAGACGTAAATGTTAGTAAACGGTACGGAAACATTAGTTGAGATTAATGCTGCTGAAAACTTTAAATTTCCGCCATTCTACGTTCGTTTAATCACATTTATTCAAGCAGATAGAATTGAACGACTTAATGCCAACAGAAGTTATGTCGACATTTTTGTCCTCATATTGTTCGGATAAAAAAAAAAACGCTCTTAACTGGGCACATCACCATTGTTTTCATTATAAATGTTTTGGAGGCAGTTGAAGTTGTTTTGAAGCATGGTTGGTAATTTAGAGTTAATGCAATGACATTTCAGGTCTGGGAAAGCATACTCCAGGATTGGTATTTTTTTTTTATTTCTAAAACAAGTCTCAAAAGTTTCCATAAAGGAAATATAATATGAAAATGTGAAGAAATTGCTAGAATAAATTAACTAAGATCAACATTATGTAAATTATTTGTTATTGTTTACATCAAATACTATTACTTCCATTCCAGTGTCTGTTTGGAATAGTGAATAGCTGTGACACCAAAAATATTCAACATGATCATAATATTGGAGAAAAAATAAAATCGATCAGAGAGAATCAAAATTACAAAACATTAGTGTGGATGAATTTAAGGAAAATTTAAAATACAATTTTTATTCATGAATAAATTAATAAATTATATGTATGTACTTGCAAAAATTTGTATTTATTAATACTATTGTAAAAGTCACTCACCGGTGACCCGGATTAAAAAAAAAAAAAAAAAATTAAATTTAATTATTACATCGAGCTGTCCAAATGCTTACTCCTCGAATTTGAATTGTTCAGGTTTCACATATAGTATACTTACTAAAAATAATGTCATAAAATTTATTTATGTAAATTAACGTAACATCCAACTTTTTAAAAGTAGGCATCTATAAAAGTGCTGATTGGGATAGTCTCAATCAGTATCCAAGAGAAACTATGAAAGTACATTATTCGAAGTCTCAGTTTCTCACTCCTGTTAATTAAAAGTTGCGCCTCATCCTTGGCTAAGCCTCTACGCAAACTATTCTACTTGTCTTATAGGATAGGAAAATTTCCAAATGCTTAGAAGCTAGCACGTCAAATAAGTTGGGACCGCCATTTCATGGTAGAAAAGTTTTGAATACGTCAAAATTTAGGGTTCAATTAGGGCTAATTTAATGCCACTTCCCCGAATTTAATGCTCTAGTACTTTTTAAAAAAATCCATGGATAATCCAACTTTATTAAATGTTAGGACCACCACTACGGAGAATAGGTTAAATAGTATTGTTACAATACTCGTAGAGAAAACAGGAAGTTTGGTAACCCAAATATAGTGTAGTGAAATTCTATTTGTGTTGAAGGCATTGAATGTCAATCTCTAAGCTTGGCACCAATTTAGCATCTACATTTCGCTGTTGCGCTCAGCAATAGTTAACCGCTGATTCATAGTTTCTTAGTTGGTTTGTTGGAGATTAGGCATAATAAATACTATAGAAAAACAGTCAAATAAATTATATTTTCTCTACATTTCTGTGGATAACGCCTTACTAACCTTTATCAGTTCGGAAAAGATTAGAGTATTCAAGTCCTTTCCAGTACTATTTGTTGATCACAGATTTAATCCGACTGAAAAACACAGTATTATTAAAATGTTGGTAGCGTTTAGGTTAACATGGATGGAGCATTTTGTTTTTTAAACTTTATTTTATGGTTTCTTGACCTCAATTGATTTCTTACTTTCGGAGAAAAGACATTAAATTGGCACTAATTAAGGCCTAAAATATTATGCACTGAACACTATTGTAACAATACTATTTAACCTATCCTCAGTAGTGGTGGTCCTAACTTTTAATAAAGTTGGATTATCCATGGACTTTTGTAAAAAGTACTAGAGTATTAAATTCGAGGAAGTGGCATTAAATTAGCCCTAATTGAGTCCTAAAATATTCTGCAGTGCACACTATTGTAATAATACTATTTAACCTATTCTCAGTAGTGGTGGCCCTAACTTTTAATAAAGTTGGATTACCCATTGATTTTTTTAAAAAGTACTAGAGCATTAAATTCGGCGAATCGGCATTAAATTAGCCCTAATTGAGTCCTAAAATATTATGCAGTGCACACTATTGTAACCATACTATTTAACCTATTCTCAATAGTGGTGGTCCTAACTTTTAATAAAGTTGGATTATCCATAGATTTTTGTAAAAAGTACTAGAGTATTAAATTCGGGGAAGTAGCACTAAATTAGCCCTAATTGAGCCCTAAAATATTCTGCAGTGCACACTATTGTAATAATAATATTTAACTTATTCTCAATAGTGGTGGTCCTAACTTTTAATAAAGTTGGATTATCCATGGATTTTTTTGCAATTTAATGTTCGCTCAATAATTGTGCGTCTATCACGCACTGTTATTGGTACACAAAAGTTCTACAGAAGATCTGAACTCTCATCAACGTAGACAAGAGCTGTTTTGAAGTGATCCTGAATATTTTGAAAAAAAAAAAGAAATACAATAAATGGCGAGGCTGATTTTGATATCAGTGGGAATGGTAAACAAATATAGACTAGTCTTTAGTTGTGTATTAAAAATTCTTGTTTAACCCCTACGCAACCATTCCATCCTCGTAAAGTAATAGTGTGGTCTCTTATGAACTTCCATCTTTTATATACTTTTAACCAGAAATAAAAATGTTAAAAATGTCAATACAATATTAGTACATACATAAAAAGCTGAATTGAACTTAACTCCTTAAATCTTAATATAAGATCAAATTTCATTCATTGCAAAATATAATAAATAATATAGAAAATAGAACGTACGCAGTCCGAAAACATAATAAATGTCATGAGATCTGATCTTCTTATGTCTGTTAACCTAAAGATAATTGCTATCTATTGAACTTGTTAGGTAATTCAGCTTCAGAGTAGGCTATATCCTGCTTAATTGGAGCTATTAAGCTAAAAATAACCCGAGGCTAATGATGGCTCAAGTTGCGAAGAAGCACGATCATTATAGGTGAGGACAAATTTACGTGCCATTTAATTTTGCCAATAACTGAGATTTGACTCGTAAAAATGGCGAATAAGTGGAAATTTATAAGTATAGTCGAATGTAAGATTACTTCTCATAATTGTATGTACACACATTATTTATAGATTGCTGTGTAGTTAAATAGACTGAAACGCGTTTTGAATGTCCTCGAAATTGGAATCATACATATATACGGCCAGATAATAATTAATGTGAAAAATCGAGTTATCAACATTGAGGAAGATTACTGTTTACAAGTTTTTTTTTTTAATTAAATTTTTTAATGAAAATTATCTAAAAAAGTTGAGAATTAACAGATATTTTAGAATTTAAAGGTAATCTTAATTACAGTCAGCCCTTTAACCTTCTATATTAGGTAAGTACGAACAGGCGCGGATCTAGCGTTAAAATTAAGGGGGGGTCATGGTCATCTTACTGCAAAATAAAAATACAATTCTAAGGTGTTTAATTTACCAAAAACGAGTATGTATTTCAACATTTATATAACAGATATGTATTTATATAACATTTAAATAATATGGTTACGTGCCATAGGGCAATATAAAAGAAGACATCTATTGGAAATGGATACTTTGATTGAAAGACTAATTAAGAATGGACATAAACAACTTTCGGAAAAAGAAAGGCAACATTATGGGGAAAAATTTTGGCTTTCATCTGAACACTTCCCAAATTTTGCGAAATGGGCCAACCAACACACTTCACTTCTAGGGAAGGAAGGAATTTCCTGGCCTCGTGCAGAGACGTGTTATCACAATAGTTTTCACAATTCACAGCACATAATGAGAATTTTATTATATTATCACCTCAAATCGGATTTAAGCCAGGGCCAATACGCGGGTGAGTATAGGCAGTAATATAGGCAATAATACTACTGAAAAGGAAATTGATTCGGTAATTTTAAAATTGCGAAATTTCTAATCGATCGGTTGTATAGTTGTTTACCTGCGATTTGAGGTGATAATATAATAATTAAATTATCATTACGTGCTGTGAATTTGTGATACAGTTATTGTTTATCTCAAAAACTCTATATATTTGATGGAATCTTTCGTGACGGATTTGTGAAACATTATTAAAAGAAATTAAAGAGTATTCTACTTGTTTTTACATTTATTTCACAAAAAAAATTTCTTCTCGTTATAAATTTATTGAAAGCTGTTTCGATCTCTATCGGATCATCCTCAGAGAAGAAAAAATGTTTGTGAAATAAATGTAAAAACAAGTAGAATACTCTTTAATTTCTTTCAAAAACTCTAACTTAATTGAACACGCACGCAATTAATTTTGGCAATCATATATGGAACTACGCGAAACAAAATTATTGTGCTGGTATATCCCTCCTTCCCTAAAAACTTCTCCCATTGACCGTAAAATATAGTAATATTAAGATTACAAGTATACTTGTGCTCGATTACTGTCAGTGATATCGACAGATAAGAAATACAAATAACCTGATGTCGACGGCTGCACTACTATAGGTCTGTTCGCATATTTTTTTCAAATAAAAACATGAAAAACGTCAAATTATGATAGGGAGAGAAACTGCGAGTGACACTCGCAAAATATGCGAAAGGCTCCGAGTAAAAACTTGTGTAACGTCAAATAATTAAAGTGGATTACCTGATTTATTATTTAAATTATTGAGTTATTGTGCTCCTATTTGAAATAAATATGCATGCCGGAGCATTACTTTCTATAGTACAAGTACAATATACAAATTTAATTTACCACTTTGAATACGTAAAATGCTTTTGTAGAACATTCTACTTCCACTGGAGGAGGAATGGCACGTTTATCCATTTCTTTTAAAGTAAACTAAAAACTTGAAAAATAGCTAAAAACTCAAAAATAACTAAAAGGTAGTGCGAGCTGTCAAATCTGACACTTTTGAAGTTTTTACTTGACGATTTTTCTCTAGTCAAATCAAGTAATAAATTGAACGGAGGGGAAAAGTGATATCAACAATTTCTCTCTCAGTTTTCGAGTACGCGAACGCCTTCGAGTAAGAACTTACAAAACGATTTGAAGCTAGTACGCGAACAAGACCTAAAGTTTATGAGTATACTGCACGCGCATTTAGCTACACTTTTGTGCCTAGACGTGTCAATGTCATCAATAGAAAGGAAATAGTTCCGGAAATTTTGAAATTGTGAAATTTTTGATCGGACGGCTTATTTAGGGCCAACCACACGAGGAGGTTTTAGGGAAGGAAGAATTTTCTTCCTCTTGTGCTAAGACGTACCAGCATAATAATTTTACTACGCGGAGCTCCGTATATGATTACCGAATTTAATTCAGTGCGCGTTCAATTAAGTTACAGTTTTTGATATAAACCTAAAGAGAACGCCATATAGAAGTGAATTCACTTTCTGCAGTGTCTTTCTATGGACATTAGTCATTATACATGTCAGTAGTTTTATAAAAGAACGCTGCAAATATTTTAGAATGTTAGGAGTTAGGACTAAGTTAGGGCTCTGATATGGTACTGAGGGAGTCTGTTTTGTGGCTTAGAAAGTGTTTCTCGAGGGATCACACAAAGTTGGGGTCCCAAACTGAAATTCTGAGAAGAACTTATACACATACATCACATGCACACAATAATATTCCTTTAAATAAATTTTGGTTTTTTTAAGTTTTGGAATAAAATGTTTTTTTTTTTTTTGAAGTTGAAAAATATAAATAAAAAAATACAAAATAATAAATATTTTTTTTTCAAATAACTCAATTAAATTATAATTAAATATTTTGTTCTTCAAATTTAGGGGGGTTATGACCCCCCCCCCTATAAAAGTATATAGTTTTAAATTTTATACGATGGTACGGAACCCTTCGTGTACGAGTCCGACTCGCATTTGGCAGCGTTTTTTTCTAGTATTACCCTCTTTTTTTTCGAACTGAGGTACGACTTTTCGCATCTTAGATCGGCTCTAACTCAGTAGGGTTATGTCCGATCGGAAAACGCGTTTCACTGTTTGCAGCTAAAATTCACAGAGGAAAATTTTTCTCTGTATACTTTTAGGGGTTGGAGTCTCCGGCGGGGGGGGGGGGGGGATGTGGCCATGAAACAGAAAATGTTCTATATTGATACTTATAGAAAAGTGCCTGAAGTTGGCTTTATATATGCTATAGAGCCTAAACTACTATGTATACAGGAAAATTATCTTCTAGTAATTTAAAGCTTGGTTCCTTACCTTTCCAAAAACTACACTTACTATATACATTACTTAACAAAATAATAAAATAGTTTTGATTTTACGCACAATAACTCTCAGCTGCAATAGTGTATGTGCGACCGGAGTCCGAATCTGTAGGCAGACTGATTCGATTTCATCAGACCACGGCATATTCACATAAGCAATTATTACTCAGCTGAGAGTTTTTGTATGAAAAATCGTAGTCATTTGGTTAAGATAAATTTTTTTAAATAATTTTGTTCGGAAAGGTATACAAATTTTATTTCGGTTCGGAAGATAAGAAAGCAACCTTAACATTATCAACACACCATTTTTCTGTATGAATAATAGTTTAGGGCGGAGGAGCTATTTAAATCAAACTTTTGTCAGTTTTACATAAAATCACTGCAAATATTTTAGAATGTTAGGACTCAGTTGAAGCTCTAATGAGGTAGTGAGGGAGTCTGTTTCATGGCTTGGGATGTACTTTTCGAGGGTTTTGGCTAAATTCAATGAGCATAACGAAAACATAAACACAATTCTAACACTAGTGGGAATGTCGTAATTTTTCGGGCTTATTGAGCTTCTTTTAGTTATATGTTCTACGGGTGGCTAGTTTGACTTTTGCATAATTGTATTAAAAACAAATTTTTTTTCAAAATGTCAAAAAGATATATTGTGCAGAAGTCTTGACAACTTTTATGTTTGCTATAACTAAAACAATTTTTCGTGCAGATTATAAATTTCAATAAATCTGGGCAATTGCGATTTGCGTGTTATTAAAACTTTATGTGAGGATTTGGGTAGTCTTTAAAACACTTTATTTTTATATAGGTAATGCAAACATTTTTTTTTTGAAAATTTTTGAATTATGACTTATTTTAATGGAAATAAATTTCGATAAACTTTTTTAGCAAAAGGAAAGAAGTGAGTATTTATCAAGCCGAAGATATAATGGCAACGTTATTACGTAATTTTCAATATTGTATTTGAACTTATGGAGTACGTATACAATACTTCTGAATATTTGCCTATTTTTATTGGCTCCTACTAGAATCTGAGCTGAATTCATTAGAGGCTTAAATCAGCCATCATATAAAAATTGTCTTTGTAACTTATTCAAATCTTCAACTATGTATTTTCCAAATTTAAGAACAAAAAAAAAATATTGGATAAAAAATACATTTAAAGTTAAAGAAAAGTCGCAAAATTGCAATACCGATGCCGACATTAAATTTGATGCCAACTTCGAATTTATGTTCAGATTACATTTCGATGCCTGGTGCTTGGTATCATTTGAGTATTTACAAATTAAAAAAGTAGACAAAAACAAATCAACATTTAAAATTAGTAGTTTTGAGAAAATTTTAATAAAAAATATGAAAGCAAAACTGCTTATTTATATACAAAAATTGAAATTGAAATTGGCAGACGTTCCGAAGTGGTAGATTCCTAAAACTCGTTGTTCTATGTTCTATTTGTGAGGAAGATGTTCAAAAAACGAAATGGAGTAGATGAGTAATTATGTTTTGTTAATTACATGACATACATAGGGCAGAAATGAAGATTTTTAATTGGATTCTGTTTAATTAGATGACCTTATTTTAATTAAGGTATCGACATTCAATTAATTCAATAAAGGTTATCTAAATAAACAAGGTCAAATGAAAAGCCTTCATTTCCGCCCTCTGTACGCCATCAAATTAATGATACATAATGATGATGATTACATAACTACTCCGCTTTGTTTTTTAAACAACTTCTTGATAAATATTTTTATTTCGTTTCAAATGTTACAGATTAAGAGCAAATTCTTTCAGAACTCAATCAACCTATCGCATACAATAATATAACAAAACATATATATAACTATCAATTAATACGATAATTACAGTGATTGACGATTAATAATAATAATAATCAACATTATAATCACGTTAGTGGAATGCATCGTAAGTGTCACGTTTACATATATATACAACAAACGATATCTCGGCATCACTGTATCGGTTAAAAGTGAAGTTGATTTGAAGAATCGCTACGCACCTCTGGAATGTAACGACAGAAAAATTTATTGTGTGCTAAAAGAAAAAAGGGAAAGTAAACGAAAATTTATGAGCTGACACCGGAAATATTCAAATCAACTCATTATGAGACGAAGATCTTAATTATCGGTATTAGAAAACTTTTCGATTGGTGTACATAATCCGAAATTGGCTATGAAAACTATACCTCAGCTCTGTGTGTGGCACGTATCCGGTTATTGTTACATGGCTGTAATTAATTACAATTTAAATGTTAAAAAAAAAGATGTTTTTGGTAATTTTTGGAAGTTTAGTTTCCTTCTAAAGTAGAAATTATGGGAGAATTGATGAGTGTGTATTGTAAGACTGATGGTTAGTTGCCTTTTTAGCAAAATACTTAGATTACAGCTTAATTATGGCTCTTATATTTATTCCTGATATTATAAAGCGTAAACCGGATTAGTTCTTAAACGGCACAAATCTAAATGTTTTTAGTTACCTATTTATATACCTAGTGAACATATACATACATACATATATGGTATAAGTTCAAAACAGTAGATAATACAATATCTAACTTGTCTTGATGATATGATAATGAGGCAAAAAAAAATGGAAAATAATTTAAAAAAATTATAGTGGGAGTAAAACATTTTATAGCCAAAATATGAGTCATCGTTCATCCCTAGCCCACATTTCAGTGGGACATGGACTGATTTAATTTCTATTTCATGTGAGACAAAATTTGTTGGCAGGGGTGTGACTATTATCTAAATTTCAAGTTTAATTTTCGCTTTAATATCTATTCGTATTAGAAATTCAATAATTTCCAAATACAATTGAAATTATTAGTTTTATTGGAAGTTTATCTCTTAAAACATCAAATATAAACTCGAACTATAAGGGGAAAAAATTAAGCAATTTTTGTTTGCCCAACCCTGAAGTTAGGTATGGGGAACAGAGAAAGTACTAGAAATATTGTATGGTCATCTATTTGTATTCAATATATTCACTTAGAAGACCTTACGAGTAAGAAACTAAAGGAGAGGCTATTGCGTGTATATACTCGTATATGCCATTTTTGCGTGCCGAACGTGATGATTTTTCCCATTTTCTAAAGCCGGTCCCACATAATGTGTGCATTCGTCAAATATTTGTCAATGCGTCATTTGTAAACAAGACGTATTGTCAAATATTTGGCAAATGCACACATTGTGTGGGACCGGCTTAAGAGTACGTACACGCACAACGAGGTGACGCGAGGCGAGGATGTATCAAGAGTTAAAGAAATAAAGTGATTGCGCGCTACACTATGAGAGTGTTCATAACAACGCTGTGGCAGCGTGCGATGTGGCGAGACACCTCGAGGTATCTCGCTGGAGAATGAAGTTTTTCATTTTTTACTAAGTGTATAGCACCCTAATTTTGATAGCTGGCATATTCTTATAGATCTTTCTTTGATATAATCGAAGAGTTCTTTACTCATTCTCATATACTGGAAGAATCTATATATGTGGATGATGGAATTTCCCAAATTCTAATCGCTTGTTATTTATGGAATCACAAGCAAAACTGCGGAAAGGGCTGGACAAACAAAAAGTGATTAATCTTATATCGTTAAATAATCTCAAAAAGTTGTTTTGTACTATCTACTAGCGCTCACTACTGATGGTATACAATTTCGCCTCATACTTTCAAAAACCGCGCCAAAATCCTTTGCATAAACTTTTTTTTTCCATCCACCTGCAATGTGAATTTTTGTATAGTGTGGATATAAACTTACACATCTTCGCACGAAAATTGTTGATAATGGGTCTCTCCTTAAGTTACCTTCTCGTAGGAAAAACCGACTGAATTATGGTGGATTTTGTATTGAACTTATTATTTGAAGTTCAGCGGAACAAATTACTTAAACCAAAAAGGGGAAACGATAGAAAAGTGATGCTATGTTAATGTACATAAGTAATTTCGGTAGTGTCAGCTTCAGCTGTCCATGTTATACATACATGTCAGTGCCCTAGCTACTTTGAGTGAAAAAAAAACTTTTTCGTACAAAGTTCGCTTGGCAATAAGCATAGCGGAATTTTTAATCAATATACTTTCGTTCAGCAAATGTACGCGTTTCTTGACATTCAAGATTTTTCTATCTATTAATAAATAACACCATTATGTGTCTTCGCATATTTAGACTGGATCTTATCGTTGGTCGTATTAATTTTAACCCAAAATTGGTATGTATGTATCGAGAGTATGGCCCAGCGTTTTAGTGGCCAGGCCCAGCCACCCAACTACTCTAAACATATAAGGAAGAAAGTTATTTGGAATACGCTGGGCGTTTAACCGCAACAGCAGCTCATATCTGAGGTTACTACAGCACGAGACAACACCCAAAAATAAAATAAAAATCATGAAATAATTGGAAAGGAAGGATTTTAATTCATGCATGTTTTTTCCTAGCAAAAATATGAAAAAAACTGGTAATTTAAATAAAAAAAATAACATAAAATTGTAGGGATTATAACCGCTAAAAGGATTTTTCTTAAGCGCTCTTTTAGTACCCTGTCGTTAACCGGTTAAGCTGATTGGATGCCTTCTTGGAGGTTCGTTAGCTTTTTTTCCTTTAATAAATTACACTTGACTAAGCCTTTCCTCCAAGTCACTCTTACACATTACCACATGAGATTTAAAATAAGAAATATAAAACTCAGAAAAATATTTATGAAAATTTCAGAGAAACACAACACAAATTTCAACCCAAAATTTATACATTTATTATTAAGAAGACTTTGATGACTTTTCATTTGAAAATGCAGAAGCTTACAATAAAAAAAAAACTGCTCAAGAAGTTAAACAGAAAAAAAAGGAGAAGTAAATTTTCAGTCCCAGATAAAATTAAATTAATAAAAAGCGGAAAGCAACAATTAAAATCTTGAACTGCTCGATGCTTGCGAATTTGAACAGGATGCTGAAAAAATTTCCGGATGATATTGTTGGGGAACTAAATTTTGAATTTATATAGCAAACGCACAATGAAATTAAAATATCTAAATGAAAATAAAATTAGGGAATTTATTATTTTTATTTAATTTATTTTAATTTATATTATTTATTTTGTTTTTAATAGATATTTGTGATGATATCAGGGTGCATTTATTATATGTTGTAGTCCTAGCTAACCAAAACTATTTAAATATAGAAAATTTCAAAAATGTTTCGAAAGTGGCGTCCATTAAGCAAAAACGGATTATCTGCATTGAAAAACTATTGAAACTCTTCGTTTCCATGAAACACGTATTTCCTAAATTGAAATCGGTTTTGTATGGTAGCTACACCATCGCTTTCGCTCAGATGAAATAGCGTCTAACAAAAAATTGAGCCGCTAATTTTGCAATATTCAATTGTTCGCAAACACCTTGAAAGTTTGCTAAAGTATTCTTTCACTTGGCTATGAGTAGTTGACTGCTGAAAAAATTTCGCGTAAATTTTTTGTTAAGCGATTTTCTCAGTTGTTTGTGTTGACAATAGTATGAAATTCACAAAATATGCGATAGTATAAAAGCTAAAATAAAATTATAAATATTACAACATAGTTTCATTTATCGTGGGCATTCATTTAAGTAAAAACGTCAAAATTAAATTGCAAATATCGTCTAGAAATTACTGTTTAAACAAATGTTGTAAATCTATTGTACTTGTCGCGAAATTGTACCGCTGGTTGGTGAAATACCTAATTCTTTAAGGACTTGAGCAATATTAGATACTTTATTTGACGTCATTTAAAGTTTTGTTTTTGTGAATATGGATTGACCCCCCATGCAGATAGCATAAAAATCTATCTAAATAAAAATATTAACAAAACAATTAAGATTATGAGGATTCGTTTAGAAAAAATACAAATTCTTAGAATACAAAAATGAAATCATAAATGGAGTTATTATTTCGATGATAAATATTATGATGTAGAAACTTTGATAGAATTGTTAGTTGTCGGCAAGTGCCACACCAAACTATTAATGTGGTGATGGTAAAGCAGCTGATATATTGCGAGGAGATCATATCAGTATAGGTACATCAACTTAAACTGATCTGATTTTTATGTTAAAATCGCAAGTACTTGAAATGGAATTCAGCGATGAGGAAGAGCTTCTGCTGCTTTTATTAATTAAAAATGTGGTGTGTGGTGGCTTATATATTAATATACACTTATTTATATGGTCGGGATTTCTTGATGGCATTCACATCTGAAGGAAAACTAACTATTATTAATTATCAATTTTTAAAGACAATATCTAACTAATAATCATGATCAATAATAAAATTGAGCCACCATTCATGATAAACGATAAAATCATCATCCCCAGCCCATTGCGTCCTGGAAAGAGGGTTCTATTCCATGTATGGAGGAACGCAGCCTTGCTAGTGACGATTGTCAATTGCAAATTTTAACTGGAAAAATTTATTGGAAGAAGTGTTTCGTATTGGTAGAATCACTAATATTCTTCAGTACGGAGTATAATTTAATAAAAAAATCCATAAGAAAACTTTTGTAGTAGTCTGCACACGTTGATTCCCACAGTCATCTTCAGTTTTCAACACTTTGTACTAATTATGAAACAAAAAAATTTCGTTCACTCATTTTTCATATTTTAGTCTAAACAGAATATCGACTGATATCAGTAAAACTCAGTAACATGCAAATCACTTACTGATTATAAGCAGATCAGTATCACATCAGTACATCACTACTTCTAACCATGTAGCATGTCTCATTAAGTTCGCTCGCAGATTGTCGAGCGGTGAGCGATGAGCTGTCTACATTGATCAGTGCGTGATAAGCGGCAAAGTTTTCACACTGATCTACATAGGGCATAATGGTGAGGAGGCTTATGAGATAATTGTTATTACTTGATATTATTGAATATTAGTATTATATGAAGATCTTCGAACAAAACCTGAACACTTTTTTGAATTTCTACAAAGTCAATTAAAATTTTAGATTATTAACGTTTTGTTTTTTATTATTTTTATCTCAAAGTCCTAAATGATCTCCAATTTCCTTTCACAGTTTTTCTATAATTTCCCTGTTTTTATGGTCGGGATGTCATTTATCCCACAAACATCTTCTAGATTGCACAACTGATATTATTGAAGATTTTTACTCTAAAAAAATTATACCACAAATAATGGGCAACGCGCACAGCCACCGCTCACCGCTTAGTTGAGCTGAACTGTGAAAAGGAAAATACCGCTCAGTGACTTAGCTCAATGATCTTCAATGTGAAAACATGCATAGCGATAGCCTGGCTAAGCGGTGTTTTACCTTTCACAGCTCATCGCCCACCGCTCACCGCCCGCTAATATGAAAGCGTCCTAAGATGTTGCTGCTGTTGATAATCAGAACATCATCACATCAGTTTCCTGCCGAAATGTGTTGTAGAAAATATAGGGAATTTTCCTTACATAAGTTCGCATATTTTTTTATTTTTTTCATCGCCGATATTATTTTGTTGCTTATGACAAGTAGTATTACTTCTGCCAGTCGCAATAGATTGTAATTTTTAGGATAAAAAGATTTTTTTCCCAACTTACTGTTGTTCTATGTAATCATAGAAATTTTGTGCATAGATATTGATCTACACTAGCTCTACACAAAAGTTTAAACAGTTTACCAAAAGCTTGTTATAGTGATTAGTTTTTGATAGTATCTTTAGGACGTAAGGGCTGTTTATGAAGTGATAATAGCTTAGTAATTCGTTCCGTGGCAGTTATCACTATGCTTGTTACTTTGCGAGAGTTGGGGGGGGGGGGCTCAATTCAAATATTCAAATCCGGGTGCAACTTAGATTTAAACTTAGAAAACTCAAGTTTATACTGTTAGGTAAAAGGAAAGATGGAAAACGGGGAACGGGATCAGGACTGTGTAATACTGGAGACAGACTTGAAATGTCAATTGCAATATAAAATTTCAGAGACACACTTGCGGTTTACGATACTGAGAAATTAATTAGAGAACTTACATTTGATTTATCACTTGATTTATCATTTAATTTGTCATTTCACTTAAGAAAGCTCCGCGCACGTACAAAACGCGATCAAATATTGTGAAATTACTTGTCTATATGGAAAATAAGAACGAAATAGAAACTTCAACTTAACAAGTGTCAAATATAAAATGCCAGAAAAAGTTGCAGCCAACATTGCAGTATAAAATTCGGTTCTAAAAGGTTCGTGTATTAAATGATTATGGTTAATAACTACGGTCATATTGTAATAAACTCGTATTATACCGCATACCTTTTTCGCAATTTCAATATTGAGTTTCAATGTACTACATACTGAGTGTACACCGAGCATATACCGAGCTGTTTCTAAGTATATAGAGACATACATGCGGTTTAGTGCAAACTGCAATATTGAAATTGCCAGTCTGTCTCCGGTATAAGGGAAAGAAAGGACTGAAGGGAACAAAATTTCAAAAATATATATAGTAGGTACACTGAATGTTTTCTGTTTTTGAAAAACGGCCGTTAATCTTTTAACTTTTTATTGACTTGTAGCCATAGTGAGATGCCAGAGATTGGGTGGACCTAATCCGGACATAACATTAAAAACCGAGTCAGAATATCGTTAGCAAATTCTAATTTAACCCTGCATAACTAATCTATGGGTGTAATCCAGCATATGTAATCATAGTAGGTTTATTTCTCTCTTACTTTTATATCACAGAAATTTTGTTATATTTAATTAAAATTACTTTAATTTTGAAATTTGAATGTTATGGTTCTTGGTTTTCGTGAATATAAGGTCGTGGGTGGATTACACCCATGGTTAGTAAGAACGAAACATAGTATAAGGTTAGTAATGCAGGGTTAAGGAAACTCACTTTGATAGTTTTTATTTTTTTGGAAAAAAAACCTTCTAACATGTTGGCATTGATTCATTCTAAAATTGACCTCAATTCAAGCCAATAATAATATATAATAACTTGTCTTTGCTTTGTCTTCCCACGTACATATACCCATTTACCGAACGTTATGAAGAAAAGGTCAAGTTCATAAATGAATAATATTGGGCAACTCCTTCATAGTATAGCCATACAAGAGTTACAATTTACAATTTGCATTTGCTCTACTTGAATTCTGTACGTAATAGTTTTTTTGTTTTTAGCGCTTCAGCTTGAAGCATAATATTAATTGCAATTAGTAAATAGAGCGTGCTTGGCATAAGTTTTATGAAAGCCCCTTTTCACAGGATTTTCTTGTAATTTTATTTTTTTGAATTATTTTTTTGTTTTTACTTAACTTAAGCATGGCTATAACTTAGATGGCACTTTGCATGTTATTTATGCTATCAATAGCTTCTTGGAAATAATTATGAGGCTTCGACTATGCGCCAGGACGTATCGTTTCTAGTTAGACGAATTAAAACACCATCGTTTAGCAATGTTAGCAGAGATGAAATGCTTGCTTTAAAGGTGTTGCGAAAGAACGAAAATGTTTTGGTTCTCTCAGCGGACAAGGGAAATGCGACTGTAGTGATAAATAAAAGTGATTACGTCACTAAAATCCAACAGCCCGTATTGTTTGTCGTAACGGATCAATGATAACAAGGCGATTCTTCCACATAAGCGCCTCCATCCCTCTTGTCCGTAGCTACCTAAACTGTATGCGGCTTACCTAAAATCCACAAAGCGGGTAATCCGATTGTCAGCCAAATAATAAATTCGCCTAGCTATCTTTTATCTAAGCATTTGATGGATGTTTTGAAACCATTGGTCGAACAGAGGGAACATCCTATTAAAGATTCCACACATTTCGTGTCGGTTTTGCATAGGTGACTTTTAGCTTGAGGAAGATGAAGTTGTTATCAGTTTTGATGTAGAATCACTGTTTTCCAATGTGCCTGTAGAGGAAGTGCTAAGTTTCATTCAACAGCTGATTTCAACCTTCGACACTTCACATATATCTTTTTTGGAGTTCTACTTAACATCTGGGTATTTCAGTTGCAACAACTAGTTCTATCTATAGATGGTGTGACTATGGGCCTTCCATTAGCGCCTATAGTTACTGACTTGTGGATGGAGTATTCTAAGAAAATGACTGTAAGCAGTTCACAACAAAAGCCCAAAGTTTGGCTCATGTATATGAATGACACCTTCTGTATTTTAAAAAGATCTGTCATCGAAAGTTTCTTACAACATTTATACTCTTAACACTCCAAGACCAAGTTTACGTTTGAGAAATAACAGAACGGGTCCCTTGCTTTTTTGGTTTTTAATATGGAATGATAGCACGTTAGAACATACAATTCATTGCAAAATCACGCATTCTAATTGTTATTTACACACTACCTCAAACCACCACTTGGCAAATTTAAGGTCCGTCGCGTCGTTTTCATACTAGTTCACCGTTCCTACAGAATCTGTGATAATAACTGCTTTGCGACTGAACTCAAGTATGTGGACGATGTTTTGAAATTCGATTGCTACACTATACTATCTAGTCGCCAAATACGTGTTGTATTAGATGGCGTTACATCTGAACCGCATCCCATAAATGCCGGTGTGCCTCAAGGCTCTGTTATCTCTCCAACTCTCTTTTTAATTTTCATTAATGATCTGCTTTCCCTTACTTTCAATCCCATCCATAGTTTCGCAGATGACAGTACTCTTGATTTCGCTTACTCCTTTGACACTCTTGCGGACTCCAGGGGGAATGCCGCATGTGTTAAAAGAGATTGCATGATTAGATCATTGAATAACGATCTTAACAATATCCTCGCTTGGGGCAAAGCGAATCGCATCGAATTCAATGCATCCAAGACCCAAAGCTGTCTCATTTCATTAAAACAAGATCATAACTTAACCACACCCGTTTCTTTTGATGGAGCATTAATTTCTGATTCACCGTCACTAAGCATTCTTGGCATTAATATTTCCAGTAAGTTAAACTGGACAGATCACATCTTCTCTGTTGCCAAAGAAGCATCGAAATGTCTTGGATTTCTGAAAAGGTGTAAGAAATATTTCAGCCCGTCAAATCTAGCGCTCCTCTACAAGTCCTACATTAGACCTAGGATGGAATACAACTCCCATATATGGGCCGGGGCTGGTCGCACAGCCTTAGCTTCATTGGATATTGTCCAAAAGAGAGCCTTCAAGCTCATTGGCGATTTGGCAATAACTTATCATATCGACTCACTCGAGCACCGCCGCAATGTTGGATGCCTTTCGCTCCTTTATCGCTATATGCATGGTCAATGTTCTGATGAAATATCTAGTCTAATCCCTTGTAGAATCATTCCTGCACGTAATACTCGCGCACATATTTTTACCCTTCAAATTACTTTCGGCCGTACAGTAAAACTCCGTGATGCTTTTTTATCCTGAACAGAGCGAATGTGGAACAGCTTACCATCTTCTGTTTTTCCCCCGGCATACAATCTGCGGAAGTTTAAGGGTGACATACATCGGCACCTCCGCCACTCTCCTCATATCCCCTAATCCTTTCCCTATCTCCTTCCTGCCATGCTGTGCTTTGCATCATAGGGTATCCCCTGAGCTTGGCTTAATAATATAAAAAAAAACAACAATGGACTGTGTAGCCTAATTTGTCGAGGGAAAGGGACAGAAACCAGGAGCAATTAAATCAGAAGAGAGCCTTTCTGCCCTATGTTAGAGGCGTTACGGAGTGGGAAAAGTTTTCAAGCGATACGGTGTGAAATCCATCTTTTTACCACCCCAGAAGATGATAAAACTACCTGCAATCATCAAAAGATCATTTTTCACTCCAAACACCAGGCGTACACACCGTCCCTTGTAGCTGTGGGTCATCTTATCTAGAGAAAACACAGAGAAGTATTACTACCTGCCTGCCACAATTGGGATCACACCGGACACCTTGTATCTAAAATCGCGACTTGGGCCGATTGCCAACACATTTGTCTTTGGTTAGATGACCCTTCGTGTAGAACAACAAAGGAAGTGTGAGGCAAATCTAACCCAGGTTTCACGAAAAAGCTGCTAGGACTAAGCAAGCCTACCCTGAGAATTTTGGTGTCTATTCTTATTGGACACTGTTCTCTCAGGGGTCACCTGCATAGGTTAGGACTTGTTGATAATCCGTTATGTAGAGAATGCGGGGAGGAATCCGAAACGGTGACTCACTTTCTTTGTCACTGTCCGGCTCTCTCCGGAAAACGTTATAGATTCCTTGGATCACACCTCCTGGATGAATTGCATGAACCCGGTAGGGAGGGTTGGGAGGGTGAACAACGGGCCTTACCCTGGTCTACGTTCCAGCCTCTCTTCAATCCATCCATCCATTACTACCCGCCTGAAAGAATACATAAATGCTATTAGCAAGAATCAGCGCAAAAAATCAGTAATTTGCGAGTATATTCTGGACCATCCAACAGAACATCATTGGATTCATTTTGAAACGGCAGAAGTCCTAGCTCGCGAGCCTTATATATACTCCTCGTCTTGTTCGTGAGGCGATTGAAATAAAACGTCGACTTAATTTCAATCGCGACAACAGCTTTCATGAACATGGGATCCAAACCTTAACACCTTTGCACGCTTGATCCAAAATAAACTTTCTTTAAGAAGTGACGTAGTAAGTTATGTTTGTTCTCAAAACTCTGCACAACTGCAACAACAAATGAAACAACCACAACAATAGCAGACGCAATGGTACAACGTGCGTAGCTTAAATCATATGTAACAACTTCAGGCAGTTATCTACTGACCACGCTCATTGCAACTTAAAGCGAAACGTTCGGGGTGAGTACTTGATTTAGCACTCAATAAATACAATTTATTTAATATGCGGCTAATTCGGAAAACCTATACAAAATATCGCAACCGCGAAAGCCTTAAAAGTTATAAAAGTTATAATTATACAATCAGGCATCAATCAGCACATTTTTAAACCATGCCAAAATTGACAGTTCAAATTGGAGGAAATTTGCTTACTCAAAAAAAAAAAAAAAAATATAATAAATAAAAAAACGACATCTGTGGCATCCGTCCACAACGAAGTAAATTTTTGCAAGCCCAATAAATAATGTCTCCAGTTATGAAGACATATTTATATGTACTGTGCCCAAAATATAAGGTGACATTTGAATTTATATTGAAAATTCTTTATTTATTCTTCCAAATCAATTTCCTCGCCTTCAAAGTAATCCCCTCCCGATGCAATGCACTTATGCCAACGGATTTTCCAATCTTCGAAACAGTTGAAAAAGTCGATTTCAGGGATGGCCTTCAGCTCCTTCCTCGCGGCAGCTTGAATCTACTCTATCGTCTCAAAACGGTGTCCTCGGAGCGGTCTTTTGAGCTTGATGAACAGCCAGAAGTCGCACGGCGCCAAATCAGGTGAATACGGTGGTTGTGGAACGATATGAGTCGAGTTTTTGGCGAAATGGTCACAAAGAACGAGTGCAGTGTGAGACGGCGCATTATCGTGGTGCAAAAACCAAGAGTTGTCTTTCCACAATTCCGGCCTCTTTTGGTGGATAGCGTTACGCAAACGACGCATAACGTTCAGCTAATATTCCTTGTTGACTGTTTGAGCCGGGGGAAGGAACTCAGAATGCACAACACCACGATAATCGAAAAAGACAGTCAACATCATCTTGATTTTTGAGCGACTTTGGCGCGGTTTTTTGGTCTCGGCACACCCGCACGATATTCGCTCGATTGATCGGTCGTTTCGGGGTCGTAGCATAGATCCAAGTCTCGTCTCCAGTGATCATGCATTTCGTCTTGTCAATGTAGTCAATAGTCCACAAACAAAATTTAATGCAAATTCTTTCCTCAACAAATTTCGACATCGCAAAAAACGAGAAATTCACTTTTAGCAGCTCACAAAACGAAGCGTATCTCAAACACTAATGAATATTTTGACGTGTGATTTGGCAGGGATGTCAAAGACAGTCCTACCAACCTAAAAAAGAAACCAATTCGCCAACTACTTTGACGCGCGCAGTTTAAATTCAAATGTTACCTTATTTTTGGGCACAGTATGGCAGGCTATACAGGCCACACATATTAAAACTATAAATAAAAGCATGTTGATAAATATATTTTATCTGCATTTTTTTCTAATTAAGTTCAAATTTGCAACTCATTGTTTCACTGAGAATGAGTTTGGCAAAAGTGCCCTTTTGGTTAGTATATGTACAAAAAAATTGTCTTTTTTTCACAACTGTCATTTCTTTAAAAATGACTTGCTATGAATTTATATTTTTTATTATAGCACCTATCTACTATTATAAAACAAAAGCTAAATTGACCACCCTATAGTCATTATAATCTACATAGATACTACAATCAACAGTAAACAGTAGTAAATTGTATATTCTGAAAATATAACTACTACGGAATAATTCTACTTTTTTTTTATTTTATTTTTATTTTTTAAATTTTATTCCCGTTTTGTTCAACCTTTTTTCCCTTACAGTTTTTTATAGTCTTATTGCGCTTAAAGAAAAAGAATAGCGGCCACAGAATAATGCAACATCTTTTGGCCTCTATTATCTGCATAAAACGTGAGCTAGTCACTATCAATGCCTCTCATAACTTCGGCGAGATCATCTTGGTTATTGTAAAAACGTGCATTACTTTGCTTCAAGAATTATGCAAATCGCGCCGCATCTGGTTTGTTTTGCCGCAACAGAGCATGAAAAATAGAAAGCCTCAAATTGAAGAAAATAGTGCACGTAAGTGTAACCATTGAGCATGATGCATACTTTATTTTTGAATGTAGAATTTCTTCCTTATTGTCGGTTCGCTTCTTCGGAATTCATAAGTTCAGAAAATTCTTACATTTTAACATTATTTTGCAGCTAATGAGATTTTTGTTTATGGAAATATTAAAACTCGATCGAACCAGTTAAGATTCTTTCCATGTGATGTTTATGGGTTAACGTTATTATTCGAACTAATTAGCGAATAGAATGTTCGAGTTATATAGTAGATTCATTTCTCTTAAGGAATTTGCTGTATTAGCTGTTTCAGATATCGGCTACCTAAATTTTAATTTTCTTTTATTATTATCATTAAACATTTTTTTAGATGATCGTATTGAAATTGAAGAATACCTCATAGAACCAACGAAATTTATTTTTAAAATTTGTTGGCCTACATATGTCAAAAAGTTTACTTGGGCTCATGGAAAGATGGTGTATAAACGCTGAGAATACTATGCTAAATATTGTTAATTAAAAAGTAATATTATAATGTGTAAACAAAAGTGACAATCTAGCACTAATATGAAGGTAAAGCGAAGCTTGAAAAACAAAACTAAAAAATACAATTTTTAGTAAGATTAGCGACATCTGTTGATGAATAGAATTATATTCAGCTGTTTGCACTACACACTCTACACTGTAGCTTTGCACTGTCATATGCATGACTGCACTTTTGCAGGAAAGGGAAAAGAACACACCTACTATTTCCGTTTATATTAAATTTTTCTAGATATCATATTAAAATTGCAAGAAAATTTATAAATAATTCTAGAATCAAAGTTGTTCTTGATCGGGCTTCCTAAGAGCACAGACAAATTAAGAAATCCACGTCTTTTGGTAAAAAGTTATGCTAAGAAAATTTTAATTAACAAAAGCATAAAAGGAAGCCGCATAACAACCTAAACACTTCAGCAATATGTAGTTATTTAAAATGAGCATGATTGAAAAAGAGGAAAGAAGTGTAGACAAATACAATAGAAAAAGTTACAATGGTCTAATTGTATGACTATAATGGAACTTGTTTGCGAGGAGGACGTGTAATCAAATCTGTTAGCCGAAACCAATAGCTCCCTTTGTGGTAGTATTGTAATCAGGTTGGTACGCTAGCACCTCAGCTAAGTGCAGAGTGTGGGGTGGGTTAGGAAACGAAAAGCTGTGCTACTACGCACTATAAAAAAATATTCGTGCCATGTAAAAAAAAACGACAAATATTAAAGCACGTACTTAGTCTTGAAGGGACTCTACATGACTTACCTTCGAAATTTGGGTAAGGATCAGATGATAGTGATTTTTCTGGTTGCCTATCTGCAGCACTCCCATGGCATCACCGGCATGTGATTACGATGCCCCTAGTGAACCTGGAACTGGGGGAGGTGCAAACGTAATCAACCCTCAAAGTGAAAAGAACTCCGAGATAGTGAAGGAGAGACAAAAAATTTACTGTGCCATTACGTTATAAGAATTCATTTATTAATACTTTAATATATTATATTAATATATATTTTAATATATTAATTTAGGCTACAGACAAAAAAAATTCCATTTTGATTTCATTATTTTTTCTCTTTCTTATGAATATGAAGGTAATTTAACCTAACCGATTGATTTTGGTTCGGTGTATAAAACTAAAATTTTGTTCTTATGGAGTTTCAATTTCACTGAATACAGTTCATGTCCTGGGTGGGTAGTGTATTTAAAAAAAAATTTCGTTATCCGAAAATATTTTCAGCTGCACCACCTGAAGGTGCTATCGAATTATATTTTTATAAAAATGATTAAACAAAACAAGAAAAGATTTTCAGCGCATTTCAGCGTAATAGTATTAAACATAAGAGTTTTAGGCGCACTCCCAAAATATATATAGAATGTCAAGTCTACGCCTAATGTGGAATTTTATTATTCTAAATCGTACTCATGCAAAAGAAACTTATGTATAATACCTCCATATATATAACTCAGTATTATGGCTAATATTAGAAAAAAAAGCAACAATTTACAAATATTGCTGTTGAGGATCCACCGCAGAAGCGCTTCCGATGCTCCACTATTAATCACAAATTAAATTTACACCCTTATTATCGTTGTCACTTTAAGTGAGAAATGGCGTTACGACACAAAAATGGTATTATGGTTGTCGTTTAAAGTGACATTTGTCGAAAACATACGACTTTGGACGTATTACTGCTGTCGTATTAAGTAGACAAATGTCGATGTAAGTGACAATTTTACTCACTTGGTTTTCGTAAGTGACAGATGTTAGATTTGTGTAAGGAAAAGGAAAATGCAAGCAGTAAATGATAAATTTTATAATGGCTTTCTAAGTTGTTCCTTAAAACATAAAATTCAATAGATTTTTATAAATTAAATTTTTTTTTTTTTGCAATTGTAGTGTAAAGATTACAACAAAAAAACAATTTGAAGTCATGATAGATTTTATGATGAAGCATTCTGTTATAGCTAAAGGGCTAAAATACATCGCGTTTATATATATTTTTTTCTTTTAAATACTTTCAAAAATAACAACAACACCACGAAATAAGACAAACCTCACTTTTGTCTACACCCTGACGCATACCCTGATGCTACCTGTCCCTTTAAGTGACAACTATAATACGGCTTTGAAGAAAAATGTCACGTCGCACCGTTCGACAACGATAATACGAAAAGTGAAGTGAAGTGAGAGTGACTGCGAAGCTTGTCACTTTGGTGAGTCGACAACTGTAATAAGGGTGTTATTCTGTGGAAACACTCTTTACAAACGAAAAATCTTTGAAAAATAAGTTTCTTCTGCAAAAAAAGGGCGTTTCGTATCAGCAGGAACCGCATACTCATCAGTACGGCTTGGTTTCTGCCTGCCGTATACGCCAAAGTAACAGCCAAGCTGACCTAATATACGCACTTAAAATAATTTTTAAATGTGAATTATATTTGAGGCGAAATACTAGATAAATATTTACTTGAATGTCTAGCAAGATTAACCCTATGCGGGACTAGCATTTCATAGAGAGTTTTCTATGAAATAAATTCATAGCGAGTTTAGTCAATATGAAATTTGACCGAGTTTGCTGTCAAATCCGCAGCTCGAGAATTGAGTGGAAAAACTCTTTACAAACGATAAACCACGCCATACTGATGAGTTAAGTATACGGTTCCTGTTGATATGAAATGCCCGCTTTTGTAAAAAAAAAATCTTTTTCAATGATTTTTCATTTGTAAAGAGTTTTTTCCATTCAATTCTCCAGCTGCGGAAACTAGGTTAATTTTCATATTGACTAAATTCGCCATGAATTTATTTCATAGCAAAACTCTAAATTTCTTCTGGTCTGCTTTGCATAACATACTACGATGGTGATATTAACACCTACAATATCTATTCTCTATCTATATTATTTTTTGTTACAATTACGAGCAGTGCTGAGACGACCAATCCGCGGTAATGATATATATATATAGGCAAAATACAGACTTAAAAAAAAATAATTTCAATATGACGATGACTTGATGATGATTGACAAGGGCAATTGGTACAATCTGAACAAAAACTTTTTAAAAACGCCAACACGACGATGACACAATAGCAAATTATTAAAATCTAAATAAATCTTTTTATAGCGCCAATGCCTTTCACCCAATCTGACTTAATCTTCCTCCCCCAAATCTTTTTCGAAGCACCGTAATATAAAAATAATATTATACCCTAGATGAAAATATAGTTAAATAAAGTAAAAAAAAAAGAAAAGTTTTTTATGGTGATACAAAGAAAATGTTACCCGATTTAATTCATTTTTGAAATTTTATTTGCAATTTTTATGAAAACGCCGTGCACAAAATTTGAGGTCTCGCTTTCCACGTCGTCGCACAGTGATTTCTTCCATAGGTCATAAATAAAAAAAAATCGCCATTACACTACCATATCCTTAATAAACACACATTTGTACAAATACCTATGAAGAATACGTAGAATGGTACATAAATTTCAAATATTTATCAATTTTTTCGTATTTTGTGTACCATTTAAAGTTGCACTATCTCACACTGCAGTCGTGCTAATGACGCGATCGTGCTAATTAGTAAAAGTTTGAGTTATGATCAAAAGCATTATATCGTACTGTGACAAGCTCTCCTATCAATGGATATCTAAGGATCAAATATGTGGATTTTTTAGGATTGTATTACCGTTAGTTATTCTTGAATACTAACATTACAAATTTGTGTAAAGAATGTAAAAAGTATCGGAATTGTAAATTTTTAACAAGAGCTAAGTTTTGTAGCATGTTGTTGCCGATAATATTTCTTAGTAAATAATTTCTTGTTCTTTACTATCAAGTATACCATTGTATGCGAAATCTTGCGAGGTTTTGAGAAAACTCTCCTTGAATGTGTGTTTCCGGTAATATATTTTTTCTATTTTTTATGAGGTACATAGTTCAAAGATTCTTTTTTGGGATTCTCCGGTATGAAAAGTTCGATTATTTCGTTTTTATATAATTTTTTATTTGTTAGGCAACGTTTCGGGTCAGGTTTAACCCATCATCAGGCTCTGTGATAAATTAACAAAAGAATAATTTTTTAGATTCGATACATGTTTAAGCTTATAAAAGATGGAAAATGAAATAATTTAAGAGCAGAGAGAGAAAAAAGAGTAAAAATATAATTTGAAAATCCTTACAGGGATTGGTGCAGAAACGCGTTAAAATGAAAGACGGAACACATTAAAATATGAAAATTATAAGGAATAAAATGTAGGTAAAAAATTATATGGAAAACATGAGATGATACAAAAAATATATAGAGGACATGAAAATATAAAATCTGAAAAATAATATATAAAAAGTCAAAAACAAAAATGTTAAAATCTAAAATCTAAAATAATTTTCAAATCTAAAAATCTTCTCTTCTTTTGTTAATTTATCACAGGGCCTGATGATGAGTCAAACCTGATACGAAACGTTGCCTAACAAATAAAAAATTATATAAAAACGAAATAATCGCACTTTTCATACCGGAGAATCCCAAAAAGAATCTTTGAACTACCTCGTAAAAATTGATCACCCGGTGAAAAATTACCACAATTGTACTCTATTTTTTATAGCAAACAAATTTTGAAAGAGCTCGATTTTAGTTAAAAATTCAGTCGGATGACTAAACCCCTTGACATATATTTCATATTTGGCGTCAGATAAAAAAGACCAACAATTTCTGTTAAAGGAGACGTATAATGGCTTCAAAAGGGCTTTTAATTTAGAAGACAATCATGATCGTTATGATAGAGTGACGGTATTTGTGCAAGGCGTTTTTATCAAGATGGATGAAATGTGGACGAAAAGATTCGAGTGTCCTAAAAAAATACGGCAACTGGATTGACATATTTAAAACTATGATGCTGTACCTATTATAACATCTCCAACAGTAGGAAAAGACCAAGGCAGGCCGTGAAAGGCATTTTCGGCATCTTCACTAGCACATGATTTAAGAGAGATCCAGACAACTGCGACCGTAAAACCAATTCGCCTTCATGTGACATTCTTCCAAGCTACGCAAAAATCTGGCAAGCAAAGCTATCTAAAGCCAGATACAATAACTGTCACGTAATCATCACTGGAAGTAATGCTTTAGGGTGTACTTGATCGTACTACTAAGAAATATTTGAGACAATTGAAAAAGGCTATTTCTCTAATTTAACCCTAATTGGAAAATAGAGATTTGATGAAAATAGTGGCTAATTCAAATATAAGCAGAGGATTTCGGGAGACAGCTGGTTATGTTTGTAGGCCCTGAGTCGGAAAGGAAGATCGTCGTTGGCACAATCCCCGTCTTGGATCGACTAGGTACCGCCCAGTTAAAGATAAAAACCCCAGAGCTTAGCAACGCTGAGCAAATAACTCTTCTTATTCCTACCATTTTAATGGCAGGAGGCTAAACGGTGACAGTCAAACACGATCTCAAGCTCACTATGATCGATGGAAAAACATGCAATTCGCTTACAAGCAATTCCTAAGCTCACACAGATGAATGATATTGATTCAGTCCTAAGCAGACCGATAAATGATGATAAATCGGACTTGGGAATATCAAGTGGATTCGGTTTTGTGTATTTCTCCTCCACGTGTCCTATAGGCAGGATAAGAAATAAGATCACTGTTCACAGCAAAAAAAGAAAGTACAGGCCGAGTTTAAAGATAGGACTGGCCTAGTAGTGTAGAAGCCGAAACAGAGTGGAAGAAATTCCAATGATGGGAACATGGCCAGAAGACTTTTTCCAATCCTTCGCTGTCTGCTAAAAGCCCAGCTCTTTCATCAATACGATTTGCAAACAGTCAGAACTATTGTTAAAGAATACCCAAGATAACCTTTGCCAGGCTCTGTTTACAAAGTACTCATTCATAGTACAGAAATTGTGGCGCCATGCATTATTACCAGTTGACAGAAGAAGCTGCGGAGGCGAAAAATAAAGATCTGAAGTCATTTAGGGAACGGAACACGAGCAAAATGTCCAAGCTAGCCACAAACCAAGATTTGTTAAATTGGTTAAGCTCAGATCCTTTAATAACAAATAAGCTGTCATTACCGAAAAACTCAAATTCCCGTTTGAATAAAGTAGCTCTAAGTCTTTTTTTTGTAGTTTTGTATTGATTTATTAAAAACATTGTAGATTTTGTGGGAAAATATTAATTTTTTTATAATATTTATATTTGAAAAAAGTGTGTTTTATTTATATACATGTTCTAATTGTAATATAACCAAAAATTACAACCTTTTATTTTTGTTCACCTCTCCCATACTAGAGAAACCACTGTGCGTCCAGACATTCTCAAGCAATTTCAAAATAAATAGTGAAAAACCAAAGTTTTGTATGGCAACACCAAGAAAGGATTTCCCGATTTAGTTCATTTTTGAAATTTTATTTACTATTGCCTTGAAAATATCATATACCAAATTTCAAATCTCTATGTTGACGCTCTCTAAGGTAGTGCCTAAAAATATAATCAAAAACGAAATTTTTGTATGGCAACCCTGCAAGAGCTAACCACTATAAGCGAACGGGTTTTTGAGTTATCGTGAGGACGGACAAACAGACAGAGGGTATAAAAAGGGCAAGAGATGACGCGGATGGAACCAAAATGACAAGACAACCGGTTAGGTTTATTCAAACTTATTTAATGACTGATTAGTAACTAAGTACAGAGAATCACTTGAACAGTGACTAAATGTTAACGGCGATTATAGGTCAGGAAGACCGATTTATAGGCGCAAAGCTAGCAAATCAAAATCTAATCTGATTGTACACAGATGCTATCTTTGGATATCATTTAACGGTTACATCCAATGCCTACAAAATTTGGACACTGTTTAAGTGATTTTCTGTACCAGCAGTTACTAGTCAGTCATTAAATAAGTTTGAAACTAACCGGGTTGTCTTATCATTTCAATTCCGTCTGCGGCATTGTTTTTCCCTTTTATTTTGTCTACAGAAATAAAAGAAAAAAGCTTCAAGAACTGATTTGTAGGTTAGCCGTAAAAGCTAGTATCTATCATTTTTTTTAACAAGCAACAACAAAATTACAAAAACAATTACTCCAAATTTGCTGTAAGTTGTCACCACAAATAAGAACAACACAACACTTCTCGGCTTCAGTTTCAATATGGCAGAGTATGATGTACCTATATTTCCTAGGTGACATACCTTGTTTTTTTGTATATCCCGGGTTTATACTACATACATACATACATACATAGATATCCGGTTATTGATGAAGTTGTGCAAATTTGGTTATTGACATAATATTAATTCGCTACGTGACCTATTGTAGCATTTATTCGTTTGCGTACAGTATAAATCTCAGAAACTTCATGTAACGTTTGGACTTTTCCTCACTGTTCCTCAAAATTTCCAATTTCTTATTAGACTGTCATTTAACACGTAAATGTTCATCATCTTTTTGACGAGGTCATGTAAATGATAAGGTGAAACTCAAATTTTACAACTCTTCATGTCTTAAAAGTTGTGGTGTAGTTATAACCTTTAGTAACGTCGTTAACTTCAAATGTTATTACCGCGCAATTGAGTGTGTTTTTTTTCCCCTCCGCAAAGGCCTTTGTTCTCATGATTTTATGCATATGAAACTAAAAGTGTGTTTATGACGAGTGTTTTCTTTGTTTATATGCATTTAATTTCACATTTTTATGTTCATTGCTGGTAATAATGTTTTTATCAATCGAGGTTTATTACTTTCTACTTAATAAATGAGTTTTGAATGCAGCCAGGAGCTCTTTACTTAGAAAACTGTAATCTCGAATATTAAGAAAAAATACTATGCCTACCTAAAGTAATTTTTTCAGCATGGATGTACATAATACCGTTGACTTCTTACTTTCGAAAATTATTTAATTGAATATCATCGCCATCACTAGTTTATAACCACCCACGATCATACCCACCTACACTACATTCGTCGAGAGAATCACTGATTACGGTCTCGACCTTTTGGCATGTTCCCTCTGATGGGGCTTTTTTTTTTTATTTAATTCTTCGTTTTCATCTTTTTATGGCACAGTTTTTGACACCCCCAACAAAATTAACCTCTATACATATATACTACTTATATAGTTAAGTATATATAAAATCGAATGAGGGTAAAATTCCGGGAATATTCACGACAGAAACGTGAGTGTAGACAAAATATTATTGATAGCCGCGATAAAATTTAAATATATGAACGCTCCTTAAATATCAAGCGAGCAACTGCAATCTAAAAACAAACCTTGAAAAATATGTGGTCAATTCTTGAAGCTTCTGAAGATGTTGGTGCATTTTTTGTTGTGATGATCGTAATAAGATTAAAAAAAAAAAGATGGTTCGATAATACCCGCGGTTTATTTGCATTTTTTTTTTCGCTGAATTCGATTTCTTCAAATGTGTGCTAAAACTAAATCGATGAAGTGAACTATAATTAATAATTTCTTTGTACTTATACAGGGTGTCTCAGATTAATATGACTATATTTTGCCAAATGATTCCTCTAGTCCAAACAAATAAAAATTTGTATGGCAAAGCGGGGGGGAGGCAAAGTTCTTCTCTATCGAGTTACAGTGTGATTAGTAAAATATGATAATTTTTCATTACACCCTATATCTTGAAAATTACAGGGTATACGGTATATCTTGAGCCAGGATACCACCTTGAAATTTGAAAACAAAAAACAAAAATTTTTTTTGTCTTAAAATATTCTTTGAAATGTGTAGAATTGAAAATACTTCTTTGGTGACTGAAACCTTTTTCTAATGTTATAAACCGATTATGAGTAAGCGCTCTCAGCGCGTTTATTTGGGCGGTCATATATGGGCTTCACGTAAAGGGTTTTCCAATAAGAGGTGTTATTTTAATTAGCCCGCTATTTCGTTAGATGTCACTTTTGGAGCTGTCATTTTTTGACATTTGACAAGTAGAAACTACGCCATTAATGAAAATGGAACGATACATGATTCAACAACGCATTGAAATTATTAAAATTCACTATAAAAATGGTGAAAATGTGGCAGAGACGGTTTGTAAAACTCGAACATTTTTGGGTCGTCGTGAAGCACCTTGTCGGACCGCAATACAGAAATTGGTAGAAAAATTCGAGCTGTCGGGACAAGTTAGTGATGTGAAGAATAAAACCCGTGCACGTCGCTCAAGAACAGCCGAGAATATTGCTGCTGTAGCCGAAAGTGTTGAAGAAAACCCAGGTTTGTCCATTCCTCGTCGTTCTTTGGAATTAGGCATTCCACAAACGTCATTACACCGTATTTTGCATAAAGATTTGGGTCTTAAGGCTTATAAAGCTCAGTTAACACAAGAACTCAAGCCGGCCGATCATCAACAACGTCGAGTCTTTGCTGATTGGGTCCTTGAAATGCATGAAAATGATCCGGAATTCCATCGAAAACTCATCTTGAGTGATGAGGCCCATTTCCACCTCGATGGCTTCGTCAACAAGCAAAATTGTCGCATCTGGGGCTCGGAAAACCCAAGAGTTATTGTTGAAAAGCCTCTCTATCCTCAACGTGTGACTGTTTGGTGCGGTTTATGGTCCCGCGGGGTCATTGGACCTTACTTTTTCGAAAATGAGGCTGGAGCAACAGTTACGGTGAATGGATTGCGCTATCGACAGATCATTAATGATTTTTTATGGCCGGAATTGGATGGTATTGATCTGGACAACGTTTACTTTCAACAAGACGGCGCTACGTGCCATACAAGCAACGAAACCATTGATCTTTTACGGGAAAAGTTTCCGGACCGTGTTATCTCTCGAAGAGGTGATCACAATTGGCCACCGAGATCTTGTGACTTAACACCTTGCGACTTCTTCCTTTGGGGCCACGTGAAAGAGAAGGTCTACGCCAACAGCCCAGCGTCGATTTAAGACCTCAAAGATGGAATTCGTGAGGCTATCGAGGACATAGGGCAGCCACTTTGCGATTTGGTTATGGAAAATTCCATGAAAAGGATATGGTCCTGTAGGCGTGGTCGTGGTAGTCATTTGGCTGATGTTATTTTCCATTATTAACGGCATACCTTCTTCTTTATAATGAAATAAAGATCCGATCATTTATCTAAAAAAATGGCATTTTTCTTTGAATATCAAAATAACACCTCTTATTGTAAAACCCTTTATTTGATAAATTAAACTGTAACATCAAAAAGAAATGTTCTCGTACACTTTCTGGATCGATATGTAATTTGTTTAACCTATATCAATTCGCAAGAATATTTTTCCTCAGATCTTAAAGAATAGTTTTGTTACCCCATTGAAATAATGATGATAGAGCAAAATGGATTGGACACCCATGCATAATATTAAAATTTATGTTGACTTTCAGTCCGACCGTCCGTCCGTTCGTCCATCGGCACAATAACTCCAGAGCACACAGGGTTTTAAAAAACAAAATTTAAGTTCGAAAATGGCAGAAATTGGGTAACTCCTTATTTGGACACTGCATGAGAACGCGTCAACGTACAGAGCTGAAATTGTGTAGGCGGTGTTTTCTTAAAAATCGTACTTAAATATAATTTCAAAAATGAGTTAAGTCGGGCAACTCCCTTTTGGTGTTGCCATATAAAAATTTAGGATTTTTACGTATACTGTGAAAACTATCACTCTCAGCCGTTTTCATTATACTAAAAAATTCTTCAGAATATGAAATCCTATGAATGTTTTTTTTTTTCTGTCCGTCGAACCGTTCTAGAAATATATGCGAAAAACTATTTCAAAAATCAAATTTGCACAGATGGGTGACCATACCATTCATCTAGGATATAAAGGGTTTTCCAATAGAGGTGTTATTTTAATTAGCCCGCTATTTCGGTAGATGTCACTTTTGGAGCTGTCATTTTTTGACATTTGACAAGTAGAAACTACGCCATTAATAAAAATGGAACGATACACGATTCAACAACGCATTGAAATTATTAAAATTCACTATAAAAATGGTGAAAATGTGCCAGAGACGGTTCGTAAAACTAGAACATTTTTGGGTCGCCGTGAAGCACCTTGTCGGACCGCAATACAGAAATTGGTAGAAAAATTCGAGCTGTCGGGACAAGTTAGTGATGTGAAGAATAAAACCCGTGCACGTCGCTAAAGAACAGCCGAGAATATTGCTGCTGTAGCCGAAAGTGTTGAAGAAAACCCAGGTTTGTCCATTCCTCGTCGTTCTTTGGAATTAGGCATTCCACAAACGTCATTACACCGTATTTTGCATAAAGATTTGGGTCTTAAGGCTTATAAAGCTCAGTTAACACAAGAACTCAAGCCTGCCGATCATCAACAACGTCGAGTCTTTGCTGATTGGGTCCTTGAAATGCATGAAAATGATCCGGAATTCCATCGAAAACTCATCTTGAGTGATGAGGCCCATTTCC
Organism: Dioctria rufipes; assembly: GCA_963924295.1. Lineage (NCBI taxonomy): Eukaryota > Metazoa > Arthropoda > Insecta > Diptera > Asilidae > Dioctria > Dioctria rufipes. The sequence continues at coordinate 60,519,733 of OZ002742.1, forward strand.
ACCTCGATGGCTTCGTCAACAAGCAAAATTGTCGCATCTGGGGCTCGGAAAACCCAAGAGTTATTGTTGAAAAGCCTCTCTATCCTCAACGTGTGACTGTTTGGTGCGGTTTATGGTCCCGCGGGGTCATTGGACCTTACTTTTTCGAAAATGAGGCTGGAGCAACAGTTACGGTGAATGGATTGCGCTATCGACAGATCATTAATGATTTTTTATGGCCGGAATTGGATGGTATTGATCTGGACAACGTTTACTTTCAACAAGACGGCGCTACGTGCCATACAAGCAACGAAACCATTGATCTTTTACGGGAAAAGTTTCCGGACCGTGTTATCTCTCGAAGAGGTGATCACAATTGGCCACCGAGATCTTGTGACTTAACACCTTGCGACTTCTTCCTTTGGGGCCACGTGAAAGAGAAGGTCTACGCCAACAGCCCAGCGTCGATTTAAGACCTCAAAGATGGAATTCGTGAGGCTATCGAGGACATAGGGCAGCCACTTTGCGATTTGGTTATGGAAAATTCCATGAAAAGGATATGGTCCTGTAGGCGTGGTCGTGGTAGTCATTTGGCTGATGTTATTTTCCATTATTAACGGCATACCTTCTTCTTTATAATGAAATAAAGATCCGATCATTTATCTAAAAAAAATGGCATTTTTCTTTGAATATCAAAATAACACCTCTTATTGTTTTTATATAATCTTTTTTGTTTAATCTGTACGGTAGTGTGTTATTGGACTCTGCCCGTACACTATCGTTAAAACTTTTCAAATAAATAGATAATTTTCTGAGATTCGCATTACACAATTTTCATCAACTACCCTGCAAAAAGGAAAAAACTATTTCAGGATAGTATTCTGTAAATCCCTCTCGGATCTATTTCATCCTAAATTAATGAAAAGGTAAACCAATTTAGGGAAGAAAAGAATTTCTATCCACAAAATTGCACAATTAACATGGTCAACATTGACGAATTTCGCTACTAACTGCTCTGCTTGTCGTCAACTCTGTATTCTAGATTTAGCAACTTTTTTCTCTTTTGAACTATGAAAAACAAGGCTTGGTGGAAAAAATATTGCATCGAACAGGAGGTCACCGCTGGAACAAGAGATTTTCAGTGTTTAAGAAATCGTAATTTTTGGACAACTTAAAGAAGCTTAGTAATAAATTTTAATTTTTAAATGTGGCTATAGCTTATACTAACCTTCTTATATCCATATCCATAATTACTCCACTTCAACCGACAACTAAGCGTATAAATTGTGAATACAGCACCAAAAAAAAAAAAACCATTCCATGAAACACTGTTTAATCGCCCCCTACCAAGAGTTCTCATAATTTTAATGCTTTTAATTTTGGTTACTTTTCATTATGTAATTTGGCTTAAAGATTTCGGTCACGACAGCAGAAAAAAAAATGAAAAAAATATCGTGCGCAGATAAAATTCACGAAAAAAAGAGTTAAACAATTTTTAATTTTTTTTTTAACATTAAATGCGATTTGATCTGTGACTTATCCCCAAGAAACTTTCACCTTTAAATTAGCTGCGAAGCTGGAAGAGTGATTATTCTGTATTAGAGAAGGCAATTTGTATTTGTCCTATTACTACTCATCCGACAGAAAGTTTTATAATTCACCAGAGATAATCCATAAAAAAAATAAATACATTTCACTGCCCATTGCCATGCTTATACAAGTTACAAAGATGCAAGGTAAGCCAAGCCGCTAACAACAAAACCAAGAATTAATTGGTTTGACATATCAAGAGTTGACGCGTTCCTGGTACGCTTGATGGTAAATGATTCAATTATGCATTTCTTATTTTTATCTTTTCTCGAAGCCAATATTTTACAGCATTTTTGTTTTGTGGAAATTTACTGCGTGAAAATGTATGCACAGATCTCAATTATGAAGGTTTTATGGCACGCGATCTTTGTATTTCACTCTGCTCTGGAATATCAATCATAACCAGTTACATAAGTGTAGAGTGCAGGAATGATTGTTCATTCGGTTCGATGGATTTAATAATGCATTAAAGTGTTAAATTATCCATATAACTCAAGGTATGCATCAAGGTGATAAATGATTAGCTATTAATTAATTATACTGCTATTACATGTCAGGCAATAAATACTTTTGGGTTATCTGGAAAATAATTGGAGAAAAAAAACTAAATTCTTTTTTATATAATCCTAAATAGCAATCTGTTCCAGCTGAGATATGACATCGAATCTGAGCATAAAAAAAAAATAAAATAGTCTAAACACACTATATAAGACGTGAAAAGACTTAAATCGATAAATAATATTTTTTGGTGCGTGTGACTTTGGTTCTTGGACTTTCATATTTTAATTAAAGTTCCACTAATAATAATAATAATAATTTATTTGGCAATGTACCCAAGATTAAAAGATCTTATTACAGTACTAATATCAAGAGGAGGAGAACAAAAGAAAGAAAAAGCTAAAAGCATATAATAATAATAATAAAATTAAAAACTTAAAAATATACAAACTAAGTACTAAAAAAAAATAATGGAGATTAATTCAATTAATTTATTTAGTAGATGCGTGCACCATTCACCCTCAAAAATTTAAATTATTAATTAACCTTGAAAAAGCTTTCCTGGAGTTTTCACTTTTAATATTACTTGGAAGAGAATTCCACTTACGAGCAGCTTGGACAAAGTAAGAACGCTCACCATACTGTGAGATGTGCCTTGGGATAAGAAGCTGAGGATTTCTGGTAGAATGCAAGAACTGCAGTTTCTCATATAAATAAGCTAGGCTTTTATGAATTATTAATTTTTGTAAGAAAATAAGTTGACGTCTAACTAGATATGTCTCAAGGGATGTGCCCAAGATCGATGATACATACGCTGATATGTGAGCGATACGAGGGAGCTTGTAAATGTATCGAGTAACATCATTGAACGCAACTTTCAGTTTCCTTTGACAAACAGAATCAAGTTTGCCGAATATTAAACTGCCATATGTAAAATGTGGTACAATTACTGATTTAGCCAACTTCAGTTTAAAATCCACTGACATGGAGCTTGAGCTAATCCATAATTGCCGCAGAGCACCATATACCTTTCTCATCGTTTCCGCAATGTAGGTGCAGCAACTGAACTTGGCATTAATTTTAATTCCCAAATTTTTGACTGAGTCAACATATTCCAAGACTGTGTTGTTCAATACTACAGGGGGAAGCTCGGATTTCTCTAATGCACGCCTATAAATTGCTAAGCAGTTTGATTTGGACGAATTCAGTGACAGCTCATTAATTGCAGACCACTTATGTAGGTACTGTAGATCCTCATTGATCCGATAGACACAATCCTCCATTAGTCCTATAGGTCTACTAAGGTACATCTGTACATCATCAGCATATAAATGAATAGAGCAATTTTTAATAGCACTTGGTAGGTCATTTATGTACAGGCTAAATAAAAGTGGACCAAGAATTGATCCTTGAGGAACACCTGAGGACAGATACGCCGGATTAGAGAGGCTCAGTGAAGTTCACTTATTTTTAAAACTCCATCATAGATCAAAGCTGGAACTTATGTTTTCTTTCCTGTGCCTCTAAGCTTCTAAGCCTTTAAATTGCTAGAGTAAATTTTGATTATTTATTTTTTTGCAGCTATTTTGAAAAAACTAGAAAAACTTATAATTGGTGTAAAACTAATAATATTATACTCTAGATGAAACTAAAAGTTAAATAAAGTGAAAAGCCAAAGTTTTGCATGGTAGTACCAATTTTATTTACTAATTGTATGAAAACGCTGTGTACAAAATTTCAGCTTTCAGGGTAGACGCGTTCCAGTATTCAAATATATATGGCGTTTCCGCCATGGTGGCAGATAGGGCAGGAGGAGATAGTACTTATACTTAACCAGCCCAAACAAAAAATTGTGTGGCAGGGAGGGGCTGGGGACATATAAACCGTTTTGGAGTAGCCGTTAAAGAGTTATTAACTCTTAACCTATTCTCAAAGCTATTCTCAATGGTAATTGTTCCCTTAATGACTAAAAATACGTCATTTAAAAACAAAAAATAGATTATAAATTATGTGCTAATAACTCTTTAACGGCTACAGTTAGCACATAGATTTTATAGGTCAAATTAAAGAGGAGAATCCATAGTTTACTGTTTTTACAATACAAAAAAAAAAGTTATGTAAACCATCTTTTTGTAAAAAAAAAAGGGTAGGAAAATTTGAAATTTTTAGTTTATACCACCATAACACCTAAGATGACAGGAGCACCGGGCTAATTGAGCAATAGTTGGAAAGGCGATTCCAAAACACACAATTTTTTGTTTGCCTAGGTGAGTCCTATCACCTCCTGTCCTATGGATCACCATTGCGAAAACATCCTGTCTAGTCAAAAACCCATTTGTCCAATTTTCGAACTTAAATTTACTTTTTTTTTTTTAATTTTTTGAAATTGGAATTTACCATAGAATTGAACTAGACAAAATCGGATATTAACTTTTGACTCTACTCGCAATGAATTTTGTTCAAACTTTATTTCTATAGCAAACTCCTTAGGTTTGCTTGTACGCAATAGTTTCGTCCGTTTTCATTCATGGCAGACCTCAGTCTCAACTCAAGCTCAGACTTGAACTATACACGCTCATGCAAATCATACGACTGGGCCATGCATGGAATGAATAAAATTCGTTGCGATTGGAGGCAAAAGATAATATCCGATTTTTTCTAGTTCAATTCTATGGTAAAGTCATAAGTTTTGCTTGTACGCAATAGTTTCGACCGATTTCCCCTACGCTATACACGCTCATGTATATCAAACGACTAGGCCATGCTTAAGTCGTAAGATTTGCTGGAATGTGTGCAGCGGTATTTACTCAATTATTTCATCTAGAGTATAAAAAGAAGAGAATCGGTTATTTTAAGCATCTACAAGATGCACTGAACCTCTGTACTATTGTCGCTAAAATTTTCTTTTAAATGGTTTCCCTCAATACTGCATCCTTAATACTTCTTTGTTTGTAGAAGAAATAAAAAAAGGTCGTACAATTTCCTCCTTCAAGCCGCCGGATGTATATTCAAGTCTTAAGCCTAGTATCTACAGAGGTCCGCGATAAACTAAATTTTAGCGAGTCTCCATTATAAGGCCGTTCTTTTATCAGCTAAATTATGACAGCGAAAACTCAGAGCAGAGATATAATAAAAAAAGAAGAAGAAGCATTTTTATTATTTTACTCATTATTTTCCAATATGTTGATGTTTTTACAAATTTTGTGGTTTTTGTTGATGACAATTTTCAGAACTCTATCATGATATATTTCTGGCGTGCTAAAGGACGGCCCGAGCTGATAAATTTAAGCTAAATTGTTTTCGAGACTTACTGGTGGTGCCACCTCTAATCCAGAACAACAAGCTAAATTTAGCATTTTGATAATAGTACTGGTCTTGCTAAAAGTCAAGAAAACTTTTCGCCAATAGATTTTAGCAAGCTAAATTTTATATGAAAATTTAGATTAGTGTGGACCTGAGTACTAGATTTTATGTATAATGTAGTGCTCCTCTACAAGTCCTACATCAGACCTAAAATGGAATATAATTCCCATATTTGGGCGGGGCTGGCTGGTCGTACAGACTTAGCTTTATTGTCCAAAAGAGAGCCTTCAAGGTCATTGGCAATTTAACAATTACATGTCATATCGACTCACTCGCCGCATTGTTGGTTGTCTTTCACTCCTTTCTCGCTACATGCATGGTCAATTGCTGATGAAATATCTAGTCTAATCCCTTGTAGAATCATTCCTGCATGTAATAAAGGCGCACATCTTTTTACCCTTCAAATTACTTTCGGCCGTATAGTAAAATTCCGTGATGATTTCCTAATAACCTCACGACGCTGATATTACTGGATTTCTCTAAAGCTTTCGTCATCTCACTTTCAGAGAAACTTCATAAATCTTTTAATTTTAGTAGCTCTGCCACTGCCATGGTTGACAGGTTTTTGTCGGACCGCAGCCAGAGAGTTAAAGTCAATGGTATACTGTCTAGTGCTTGCACTCTCACACGTGATGTTCCTCAGGGTTCAATATTGGGTCCATTACTACTTAGCTCTTTCATAAATGACCTTCCAGATGTGGTTCGCGATGTCAAAATCCATCTTTATGCCGATGATGTACAGATCTATCTAAGCAGAATAATCGTTCTTCTCGAGGACTGCATAGTATAAATGCTGACTTGAACAGGATATAAAATTGGTCAAGGCGTAGTCATTTGTTATTAAATCCAGGGAAATCGCAGTGTATAATATTCTACAATCCAACCTGTAACGAAATTGTTATTCCTCCAGTTACTCTAAACGGTTTTCCATTGCCTAGTCTGAGTAAGATGTCCAATCTTGGGATCATACTTTACTGTAGTATGAATTATTACGACAACGTTAGTGCGATGATTAGAAAAATTTATGCAGTCCTGCGACGATTATGACTTTCAGCCAATATTCTATCAAGTAGCACACGCTGTAAATTAGTTAAAACATTAATATTGCCCCATTTCATTTTCGTTTGATTTTTTCTCGATTGGATAGCTCATGTACACATAGACTGATGGTTGCTTTCAATGACTGCATTCGGTTCATATATGGATTAAAAAGGTTTGACCATGTTTCACCTTTTTGGCATTGTTTGGTTGGTTGCTCCCTGATGTCGTATTTAAATCAAAGAAAATTGGTTTTCTTGTATAATTTACTCTAGTCGAATAAACCGGATTATCTCTGAGAAATGTTCCAATTCACATCATCCCGGCGCAATAAAAATCTAATTCTACTGCGCTTCTATAAATTAGTAATGGAAGATTCTTACCTTGTCCAAGTAGTTCGCTTATGGAATTGTTTTCCTCTTAATGTTCAAGCTGCAGGCACTGTAAATGCATTCAAAAAGCTTCTTAACACTTAACTTGATTTTCTCTATTTTTTTAAATATATACTGTCTCTCTGTATTGGAAAAATAGTATAAACTTATTTGTAATTACTTTTAGTATTTGTTTAATTATTTATGTTATGCTTCATAATTATTTGTTATTTCTTTTCTTGTTTTTTTTTTATTTCGCTGCTAAATAATAATATTTTTAGTTTGTATTCTTTTTTTCTTTATTTTACTTTTATAATTTTATCTAGCGCCACTTCTTAATTATACTACAAAAGATTGTAAATCTTGTGTATAGCATCCAGTGAAGAATAAATTATTACTATTATTATTATCCTGAACTTTGCGAATGTGGAACAGCTTACCATCCAGAGCTGGGCAAGAACCAAAGAAAAAGTACTTAAGTACAAGTACAAGTATCGAAGGCCTGAGTACTTCAACGTAAGTACAAGTACCGTATGTATGAAAAGCACTTGTAACTAAGTACTAAGTCTTTTTATACTTTTTGAAGTATTTTTTAAAGTACTTTTTCAGAATCATTTTACGTTGGCAGTAATATAATGAGGTTTGTCGAGTTCAGTTAATAGACATTAATAAGTAACCTTTTGAAAACTATAATATGTATAGTAACCAGTGGCTACTATTTATAGTTTTTTATAGCTTTCGACGCTGCAGGTAGAGTAAAACTTTCACCTCTCACATTGCTACACTTATAAAAACTATTAAAGGTCCGCCCAAGCACACCCATTATCGCCTCCAATAATAAATAACAATTCTAAGAAAAAAATTTGTAATAAATTTCTAAGAAAAATTGAGGTCTTCCCTACATCAGGTCGAGGCATCGTTGATTTTATATTGGAGCGAGGCATTGCTTGCTTACCCTTGATTATGTCCACTGATGTATATAATATGGACTGCTTACTTTTCTATTTTACGTGGGCACAATTGCTTGTGTCAAAGAAAGTTCGTACGTCGGTGCCAACATTAAAAAAAAATCATTGGCGGGAAGTTGAAAAAGTGTACACGCAGCTCGGAAGGTGATTTTAGTTGGTACTTGGTGCTTAGACCGAAAGAGTCAGCAATATAGAAGTGAGCAATATAGAAGTGAGGCATCGCCGATTTTATATTCGAGCGAGACGTTACTGGTTTTTGTTCTACTTGCCTAGTCTTGTTTGTATGTTATTAGTTTGTCTAAGGTTCTGCCTTGACGCATGAGTGCGGCACATGCGTTGACAGTTCTTTGCGTACTTTAAAACTCAACAAAAAATGAGTTGCATTAGAGATTGTGTTTTCTTTTCTACGAAGAGTTAAATATTTATAGGTACTTAATAGACTCAGAAATACTTAAGTAAAAATCTTGGTACTTAAGTACAAAACTAAGTCTTAAGTACAAGTAAAGTTGACGCTAGTACTTATGTTCAAGTACAAAGTAGGGGCATTTCAAAAGTATTGCGTAATAAGTCTTAAGTAACGAAAATGTACTTTAAGTAGTACTTAAGTATTGCCCAGCTCTGTTACCATCTACTGCTTTTCCTCGGATTTACAATTTGTGAAGTTTCAAGTGTGACATACATTAGCACCTCCGCCACTTTCCTCATGTCCTATAATCTTTTCCTTATCTCCTTCCTGCCATGCTGTGCCAACCATAGGGTAACCACTGAGCTTGGCTTAATATAATATTCTTATATAAAAAACAAAATATATGTATTTATTTTTGATAAGCTTAAAGAACAGCTAAATTTACAATACGCTCTTACATTCTTACAATAAAACAGAAATTCAAAGAATTGAAAAATATAAACATTAAAAGAATACGTAAAATAATCAAATAACTCTAGCGAATTCTCACTTAATATACATATAGGTATTAAAATACGAAAAACCTTCAATTCCCAGTAAGTAAAATCCATTCAAAGTCGATAATCATAAATACATTTCCAAACGTCAGAACTATAAACCGAATCGTGGAGACAAAGAATCAAGCGTAACCTACTTTTACTTGTGTCTAAAGTAATTTTGAAAACAATACCGAAAAACGATAAGCCCCAGAGCCCTGAAAAGTAAGGAACTGTACTGTGAAAAGTAAAATTACTGGGAGCTAGTAAGTCATCATCGTCATCCATCAGCTTCACCAAACCACTATCAACAAATTTCACTGCACTGAATTCCTTGAAATTGATTGAATTTCTTGAATGAATCGCGCAGACGCAATGGCATGAATCGCGACTTGCAGTCACAGTCAATAATTTTATGCTGGGCTTGTGTTGTGTTGTGTTTCGTATATTGCCTGGTCCATTTGGCCTTTGGCAAAACACGATCTAAATTTTTTAGACCATGATCAAGAAGTAAATATAAAGAGCTGTCTTGCGCGATAGGAACGATCTTATTCAAGGTAAAAAATATAAAAAAAAAAAAAAAATCAAAGAAATGTGAGTGAGTACAGCAGACTCTTTGACTTGGTGTATACCCGCGGCATTACCGGAGTAGTTATGTGTGTACTTGACTCGTACAGCACACCGCACAGAGACGTGCAAGTAATCTCTAAATGGCTTTGGGCTCATTGTGTTTAATTATACAACTTCCAAAGAGTTCCCACGATGGAGTTCGTAAAGGTAGACTTATTTTAGTTCTTCCTGCATGATACAACCGCGCGTAATCGTATTAGTCACTGTTTTTCTGGCCAGGTATTTCGTATCTCTGTTCAGTTTTAGTTCTATCTATGGTATTCTCGGGGTCGATCTGCTGCCGCCTCCACTTCTGCCGCCGCCATCGCCAACGAATCTCAAAAGAAGGAAAGACAAAGGCTTAAGGTATACTCAAACTCAGTCTCAGTCCGCCAGATACTGTATAGGTACCCCAACCAGCCAGTAAAGACTAAACTGACAGATATATCTAAACATTATTATTTTGCAAAACTAATGTGCTATTCAATATCAATTAAGTTGATGTATGTGCACCGGTACCGAAGAGATTTATTAGTTGTTTGGATTCTCTTACGTTTATACGGACGTCCCCCCTAATGGCGTATGCGGTATTTGCCAGTTAAGGATTATAGTACATGCCAATATGGAAGAATAATGACAACGGACAATTAAAAATCATATATAAGTATAAATCATACAGTTTTAACGGTCGTCTTCGCATAAATTTGTGATCGCTTTAAAATCTCGGAATGTGAAAATTCTACCATTATTTTTTTGATTGCACAATCTTTACAACTCTATGGCTTTCGAGCTTATTGCGAGGATCGTAGAAAACAAAGGTAAAATTTTATGCTGTAGAGCAAATTAATTATTTAATGAATAGGCAGTTTTCCGTTTGTTATGGATAAGACACATATTCGAGAGAATATTTAATTAAATTACTTAAATTGATTTGTTTTTATATACATATTTGAAGCAGAAACATGGTAGCAATTTTTATGTACGAAAAATAATTGGAAAATGTTTATTTTCAATTATTTATTGCCAATCCTCTCGGGCGACCGGAATTAGCAATCAGAATTTTATTCAAAGCTTTATAACTTCTGGCAATTTGAGAATATGACGTCCCAAGGATGCTTATGTGTATCTGGGCGATGTATTACTAATAAAATGCAAAACTTTACCGTACAAAGATTCGGATCGAAGTTAACTTACTACCGCTTCTCTAATATAACTATATCTAACCGAGGAGCTCTCGAGTTTTTTGCTGAATTTTTATCAGAAACAGTCGTCTCTTTTAGTATGCTGCGACCAGCCGAATGCTGTACTGAAAGGTTTTTATGAGTAGTTGTTAATTGGTTTTCATTAGAAAGCTTTTTTTGAAAAGCGTGAAATATGTATTTTGTTAATGAGTTGCCAGAGTCCTTCGATGTTTGTGAATTTTTGTACTTAAATTACCATGTAAAAAAAAAATTTCGACAAAAAGTAATGTAAACTAGGCCATACCCGATCCGTTTTGCAGTCGTTTTAAAACCATATTTTAGGCCAGATAAGAACCTAAAATGTGGTAAAGAAAAAGCCCCACACACGTAACAACTTCACCACGTTTTGCTGTCATCTTGTGACAACTACACGTTTCCAAGAATTTCAATTAGGTGGCAGTGCTAACAAGTGCAAAATTCAAAATTTTTAAAGAAACGATAAGTAATCAAATTAAATGGAGAAATAAGCTTTAATGGCATTGGAATTGCTGTTGGTATTGGGGAAGAAAGAGCGACTGATGCTTCAGAGAAAATGGGCAAAAGTATGGCTTCTTAAGCGCTCACAATTTTCGCATACCAATCTCTTAGAAGAACTAAGACTTGAGCCAGACGATTGGTTTAATTATTTGCATATGGATGACGAAATATTATATTCGCAGTTGTTACAGGCTGTTACTCCTCCTATTAAACGGCAAGATACTGTTATGAGGAAAACACCAACGTCACATGAACGTCTAACTGCCACTCTGAGATTCCTCTGTACTGGAAGAAACTATGAGGACAGGAAATTTTGTACAATTATATTAGACCAATCTTTATGAAAAATCATCCCGGAAACCTGTGTGGCAATTCCATGCGGTCCGTCAATATTTGACCAGCTTTTCTTCGGAATATCTAGATCTCGAAGAAATAATAACGATTTGTAGTACCATAAGTTTGGTTGAAAAACATCGTCGGTTCCGCTCCCCGACTTTTTGGACTGTTCCACTTTTTTCAGCTTTTTGTTTAAATTGATTCTAAGGGAATTTTTTTTTAAACTGTATCCCTATTTGCATTTGTGTCCAACACTCTTAACTTTTTCAAGTTTTTTCAATGCTTCACTTTTCTTTTCTCTATTGAAGTATTCCTTACTTTTCACTTGCCACAAACACGGATTGTCTTTATAAATTAAAATAAATTCTTTCAAAAACTCCCTAGACGTAGCTCTTAAGTCGCTCTCATGCTTACTTCTTCACTTACTTACTTTTTAATGAGAAAATTATGAACTAGCAAAACCACGTTTTAGCGGCAATCACACGTAACGCTTTACCCACATTTTATCCAAGCTTTGAGAAAGATTTCCGACATGACCAGAATTCTGGTTTTAGTAGACATCCGAACCTCAAAACGTGGTGTTCGCCACACACGTGTTACTTTGTACCGTAAAACTACGGCAAGACGGATCGTGTATGGCCTGCTTAAGTCATAAGAAGGCAAGAATATCAAAAATATCGAAAGCTTTTGCATAAATACAAATTGTATCATTTCATTTTATTCAGCTGCACAACTTCAATTGCTGAATAAGTTCAAATAATTCAATAATTATGACTGATCAGGCTGCAACTGTTCGCAAATGGTAAATGCATGTGGCATGCGGCCTTGACTGATGAAATACGACTTTGTTCAAAGTGGTAAATCCGCATAGTTGGAGAGATATTACTGTATAGATACTTCCAGGTTGCGGAAAGGAAGTCTGTGAAGTGTAATGCTTCCAGGAGAAAAGATATGGAAGGAAAAGTTGTATGCAGCAGTGCTGACTTTTGATGACTGTGCGTGTCCATGAGCAAAAGCATACAAATTAGTAATCTTGCATGACCTACTACCTCGCAGCTATAAATTTACGTCTTGTAATCTCAAACCTCTCCAGACCCGAAGGTGTTCCCCGCTGCCACCGTCTATTTATAGACAGTGCTAATAAGATTACTTTTTACCATTTTTTCCAAGTTAATATTTCCATTCCAATACAATTTTTCTAATTTTTGTCGCCGTTATTTACTAGATCCCTCGTTACCATTAATTTGAGATATAAATCATTATTCTGCTACAAATATCGGGTCCGCCAAATAACTTTTTTTTTTTTGAAAATGCTATAAAAACATCGAGTGTAGCTTCGGCTGTGTGGCACGTAGCGCGGTCCTGTTGAAACCAAATGTTGCCAATATCCTCCTCTTCAATTTTCCTGAACAAAAATTCGTTCAACATGGCCCGATAACGATTGCCATTGACTGTAACGGCCACTCCTTGCTCATTTTCGAAGAAAAATGGCCCAATTATGCCTCAATGAGCCCTATTCTGTAATTTTTCATAAAATAATATTTTATGTTATTTTATGGCGAAAAAATCCCTTCTTCATAAAATGAAAATAAAATATTTTAAAAATTCGTATTCTGTCGTGGTTCCATAAAATTATTTTATGAATTCTTTTATGAACACGTAACATAAAATATTTAGTACATTCCGCTATGCTTTCTATTACTTTTTGAACAGCTGGTCAATTGACATTTGCGTGATACTCTATCAAATCACCCACTAAATAATATTTATGAAAGCAACTGCTTTCTTAATAGCTCTTGAGATACTTTGGGTGTAAAAGCTCTAAAATATGACAACTCCTGACGAGTTTGATACGAACCATGTCCGTAGAAATGCAAAGCAGCAGAAAGACATCCATTCTGTTCACTTTGAGATTCCTAACTCAAAGTGAACGGAATGGATGCCTTTCCAGTATGAGGCTCTAGTTAGTTAGTTAGTTAGTTTTGGGTATAAATTAGAATTATTCATAAGTTTGCAAAATTAGTTTACAAATCATAATATAACAAATTTATTAATTATCCAGTCGGAAAACTTTTGAAGCCTAAGGTTGGGCAATTCACATGGATCGTAGAAATCGTGAAGATATCGTATCCTGTGATATCTTCTGCATAAAATTAAAACCTATTTAAATATAATCAACTTTTTATATTTTACCATACTGCACCAAGTGCAAATTTCTACAATTTCTGACAAAATTGTAATCTTTATGTATGGCGGTGGACATTTTAGTTTTTAATTAAAACTACTTTCACACCACAAATGTCAATTGATGAATGTCATTTCATAAAATATGTCAAAATACCTTTAAAATGTGCTGCTTAGGTTCTTTTATGTTATGCTCCATAACAGGAAATATTTTATGTTACGATGCGTAAAATAAAATAAAATTTCTGGTACAGAATAGGATTTTAGGGAAATATTTTATTTTAAGGCATAACATAACATAAAATGATAAAATTTTACCGACAGAATAGGGCCCAATGTCGCAATATTTCCCAGCATTGTTCAAGCGTATACACAACCATATTCGTTCAGCGGAAGAATAAAACTAATTATCTGTCAAATCATAAATATATAAATCTAATTTGGTGTCACTGTAAAAAGGCACAAATTGTTGCCATAAAGTTTAGGGAAAAATCCCTAGAAATGTAGGGAATATTTCGTAAAATGTAGGGAATATTCCCCACATATTAAGGAATATTCCCTACATTTTATGGCATATTCTCTACATTTTAGGGAATATTCCCTACTTTTATAGTGATTTTTCCTTAAACTTTGTGGCAACAATTTGTGCCTTTTTACAGTCTAGGTCTCACTTGTACCAGTAAGAAAGCCAATTGGGACTCATTGAGATAGAAATTTCTCTGTGTTATTGTAACTAATCCGTACACGAAGAATGCGGGTTTTCCAATAAGAGGTGTTATTTTGATATTCAAAGAAAAATGCCATTTTTTGAGATAGATGATCAGATCTTTATTTCATTATAAAGAGGAAGGTATGCCGTTAATAATGGAAAATAACATCAGCCAAATGACCACCACGACCACGCCTACAGGACCATATACTTTTCATGAAATTTTCCATAACCAAATCGCAAAGTGGCTGCCCTATGTCATCGATAGCCTCACGAATTCCATCTTTGAGGTCTTGAATCGACGCTGGGCTGTTGGCGTAGACCTTCTCTTTTAAGTCCTAGAAGAAAAATCCTATCTTGTAATTTTGATTGTAACGTATTGAAATAATAATGGTGCGAATGGTACGGTAAAAATATCCACGGATACCCACGCCCACTTACATACACTAAGAATGGTTTGAGTAAGCGTCCTAGGTAGTATCATGCTCGATCGGAAAATGGGTTTCATTGTTCATCTCAGCTCAGTACCGGCTATAGTTCGTAGAAGAAGTTTTTTTTCTCTGAATACTTTCATGGTGGTAACTGGGGTGTATGTGACCCAAGTGCATGAAAATGGGTTTTCTGGCGACAAAAAGTTCAGAGAAAGTTTCCTGAATCACAAAATAAGTACATCACCCGATAGTACTCGGCAAGATCTTTAATTCGGTATGCAACATGACGTATTGCAACCACCCGGGAGTGGGGGGGAGGGGGGGGGGGTTTCTACCCGCCCCTGAAAAGTATCCAGAGAAAAATTGAAAAAAATCAGCAATTTATCTCAATTATTCAAGTCACTATGACCGAAAATATGTTCGAATTAATAGTTGGGTGAAAAATCACGAAAAAAATCATAGCTCGAAAACTACAAAACATCGTAGAACATACATGGGGGTGATTTGCGTTCCCCGAGGGACGATCTACCTCCAGGCTTCCGGTTATCACTATTTTTTTGTGACAACCGTATACATAGTTCTCCCATTGATCTCGACCTTAGCGTATGTCTAAAATTTCGATATCATTCGTGATATCCTCAGTAATGTAGTACAAATGGCCCATGATTATCATTATACCCCCAATATACTTATAACTTTTTTACTTTTCTGTTATGCGCTAATTTATTCATTCAACTGAGAGAAATGTACAAAACCATATATGACTTGGGAAACATTTTGTTAAACACACCAGGAGATGAGTACTTACTAATATCTGTCAATTGCCTTTGTTATATGCCATCGCTACTTACTTGTATAAGAGCAAAACTATCATCCGAAGTAGAATTGTAATGCTATGCGGAGCTTATAATGGTTGCATATGCCAATAGAGAATAATCTATTTCATGGAGCTTTTGAAAGTTGAAATGACTAGATTTATCCGTTAAGATTATAAATAAGTACTAAAACCACAAAGGCAGTCTTATTGCTCGATCCAGAATCAACCACGAAATTCGTGGGCGGAATATATTCATTCCCACAACTAAATTTCCCACTGTTAAATTCATATGCTTCGATGGGAAGTAAACAACAATCTAATATGCAGTTAAATATTATAAAAAACAAAAAAAAAATTTCGACAAGTATTTACTTTACCTACTTACCCCAAAATGGTGTATGGGCGAAAAAATCTTTTACAAATTCAGATAAATTTTATTTACAATCAAGATGTGACCAAATAATAAATGCAAACTAATTTGCTCTAAAATCTCCGTAATCCGTATACAGACAGAATTTGAAATTTATCTTTCTTTTATTATTTACTAAAACTGTTTCATCTCCTAATTTTCGGTGCTATCATCACCACTTGCCACATTGTAAAGAAGCTTGAAAAGATTCTCTATAAGCTTTATGTAAAGGAGCCGATCCCATGTCATAAACCATTAAGAGAAATAGAAAGTCCATAAAGAAATCAATACTCCTCGGTCCACTAAATAACGTTATAACAACCAGTGAGAAAAAAATTTGCATCTTTTGCAAACTGACCAACAATAGAAGCGGTACCCTTGTGGCCTTTTGAGCCTTAACTATTTCATAATCATCATTTTCTTAAGCTCTGGCATACTCGAGTTAACAAATGATATGGGTCAGTCCCAGACGACACGGGACAACATTAGTTTTCTTATTTACTCCTCCAATGGATATTTGCTGCCCAGAAGTCTAACTAACCAAGCCACCAGCATATTGGACTGGAGGAGGTATTTTTCTGGGCTGTGTAGTTTATTACAATAACAAACATCTCATTTAAGCCAAAGCATTTTACAATCTCTCTCCATGAAGGTTACGAGGTCATGTGAGATGTGTCTTGTCTTGTTTGGCTCATTGACGTTATCATTCTGAAATACCGTTAAACACAAGACAAGGTATGGCCGTGTCGTGATGGAAAAATAATTCAAAAACGCCTGAATCTTTCCGGAGATGTAATTACCTCATTACTTGGCGATTTTATGAATGAAGTGACACGACAATAAGAATTCAATACAAAGTTGGCTAGCTGGGAACGACCGAAGAGAAGAGAAGACGCATCTAATTCTATGTATGTACATACATTGTATAACAAACTACATTCATACATGCCGAAGTCATTAAGTTCAGGGCGATTTTTCTGTTTTTGTGCTACACTTGCGCTATAATTATGCAGTTATATGGCGGAATTGAAGATTGAACGACCGAAACAAATTTCAGATCTGGACTCATATACCTTACCAAATGAAAATTATCAAATGTAACTTTTTAATCTCTGACCTGATATTCAATTTATACAATTTGATTTACAGTTCACATCTGTATAGGTGGCGCTAGGCGTCTATTTACGACAAGTTTCGATCTAGGGCCTCGAACACCTTTAAATGTTTTTCTTGTTGTTGCGTTGAGGTGTCTTGTCTAACTTTTATATTTTGACATGAACATAGCTCTTTGTTAGACCTATGATATGTAACAGGTATACTTGGCACAATTATTCGGACAATGCTATTTTTCATACAAAAACGCGAAAGAAAGTTTTAAAATAGCCAGTTAAGCCTATCCGAATAATTTTTTTTACTATAAATGGATGTCGCAATAATTTTGTCATTTTTATTTTATTACTAAACAGAATTTTTTTTTTTTTGTGTTGATAATATAAAAGCCTATAAGGAGCTTATGCTCAGTCCTCTCGAAACTTTTGCAATTTAAAAAATATATGGTTGTCTCGGAACACTGTGGGTATCCGCCTCATATACACAGTGACCTTCAAAAGTAAGTTGACATCAGTTGCCAGAAAACATACTTGTATGAAGATTTTGTGAGTAAGAAAAAGGTTTAAATAAAAAATAAAAATAATTTAAACAAAATTTGGAGTTTTTGATATTAAATTCCATTACATTTTTGGCTTTGTTACATAAATTATAGAAAACAAAATGCTAGAAAATTAAAGAGTTCTCAATAATTTGAAATACCAAAAGTAAGTTGACAGTCTAGTATTTTTAATTTTTACGATGTTTTAGGAACATTTAATACTTTGTATGTCCTCCAGAATTATTAATGACTGTTTGTAATGTATATTTGGCACACTTTCAACAAGTTTTTTAAAGCTTCGGATGGAATTACCTGGTACGTTTAAACAGAAGTTTTCTTTCTGCCAGGATTGTCGGATCTAGTTCATCCCATAAATGTTCTATGGGATTCAAGTCAGGTTAAGTCAATCCACGTCGACGACTCCTTTTTCTTCTACTAAATACTTCTTATTAGCTCTTGCAGAATACTTGGGGGTCATTGTAGTGTTATATGATAAATTTGTGACATATCCCCATCACATTGGCAGTAGTGAAAAGATTTTCATTTAAAATATCGCAATACTTAAGGTAACGTGAAAAACTGCAACCTCAAATAGACGAAACGTATTGCAAAACATAATCGTATCGCTGAAGACCATTGAATTAAAAACGATATTAGGGCCGCGACATAGGATTAGATTTTTCCCGAACGTTTTTTTTTTCCAAGTGATTAACTTGACGGCGGTATACGATGAGGTGAAAATCGGACCGGTTTGAGAGACTGAAAGGAATCGTGACTGACCACGGTTTGATTCATAAGTTTTTGCTGCCGAATGCAATGCAAAACTAATTGCATTGTGACGCGACATACAATTAGGCTTCCGCAGATGATTTGCTGAAATTTAGTGCAGTACAGTGTAGCACAGAAGCAACAAAAGTTTTTGAACGAGTGTGTCATATGTATGTAGGTACATGTAATAAAAAAAAATTTTGAGTTTTTTTTTTCGAATGTTGTAAAATACTTGACGCAGAAGGCTTAATTTTGGAGCTTGAGAAAAGATCATGTGTATAGAAATTGAGTAGTGAAAGCTATATGAGAAGAGATGAAAAGGATAGGGCTTGGGAGGAAATATATGAAAAAATCATCCCGGATTGCGCAAGAATGAAGCAAAATCAGGGTAGGCAATTTTTTTTTTTTATTTTAAGTTCATAATTAGCTCGTCAGGTTATAATTAATGATTCAATTGAACAGCAGGTATTAATTAATGAAACGATGCTGCCAAGGAACTTCACCTCCTGGTGAGATAAGATAATCAGCGAGTTTATCTCCATTGGATTGAAATATCACTCATATCACAAGTCAAGTTAATGTATGCATTGAAAATCTACGTTGTAATTGCTTTTTTCTTCTTCTTTATTTTCAATTAAAAGTAAAATAATTACATGTTCAATATCACAATATTAGCCATTATTATTATAACTCTTAAAATTACTGAAACAACTTCACTGACTTGTATTCACAAAATAATAGAAAATAATAATAATAGAAAAATACCGTTATAAAAAATTTTTGTACCTTCGCTGATCCCTTTGCAACATGCATGCAAAAATAAGTTCAAAGTTAGTATCATAATACAATCAGTCCGTATAAGAAAATTGTCGGCGATAGACGTGTTTATAAGGCAAACAGACAGCTAAACCACAACAAACTAAAAGCCGTGTTGATATTTACAAATTAAAAGCTGATCTCTGTTGAACCTAGATCCAAAATGTCACGGCGAGACCTTTTTATTCAGCACCTACGAAGTATTTTAATTCAATTGATTTTAATTCGTGTCAGTTTTGAGAAGTATTCAAACCTTTATGTTTTAACTAATTATTCAAATTCAGTTCCACTCCTTCGAGTTAGTTAATTGATATTTCAAAATGCTCCTATATACTAACTATATTGCCTTACATTAATTAATTTCCAACTTTTTCTACTTTTACAGAATTAGAATGGAGAGTTCGTGTAAAATGTACAAACAACGCGGTCATATGAGATCAGCGTCACTGGAGAATGCCAATTCATTTCTTTTAAAGAACACCCTCGGTTTACCAACTATCCATGCAGGATATACAGGCACCCTAAAATCAAGACATGAACAGAAATCATTGAAGAATAAATTCGGAAGTTATAATAATTTAGACGATTACGCGGGTAAAAATAAAATAAAATTCCAAAATCTTCGAAATATGTTTGAAATGAAAATGGATTCAGATCCAGTCAATTCACAAAAACAAATGATCGAATTCAATGAGAATTTAAATATTCTAGAGAATGAAAATGCTCAATCTCGATGTTCAGAAAATTCCGATCAGGTAAGATATTATTAAATTTGAGTTTTGTGTTTAACAGATTTAATGAATTCAATCAAATTTCAGGCTAAAAATCTATTAAGACCTATTGCATTTAAGCCAATACCATTTGAACCAGACTACAGTATTCCTAATAGATACAATGATCCTGGTGATCGGTATGGATCTACTCCATCTCTAGCACCCATTCAAGGACCTAATATGAAATTCGGAAGTAAGAATAAGAAATATCAATACTTAATTATTTGTCTATCTGCTATTTTTAATTTCAGGTACTTCTGATCTTCGTTATGGTTACAATAATTACTGCAGTACCTACCTCGCAAGACGACGTTGTTCCCGATCATTGAAAATCAATGATAGCCTGGAATCAATTCGTCACACACCTGATTCAGATGCAACCAGTCAAAATAGTATAACGTAAAGATAGAAAAATTGATCTTGAAATTTGGAAATATCTTAAAATGAATATTATTTGCAGGAAATGTAACAGTAAATTCTTGCCTGAACAATACGATATGACTCCGTCACCTTCAGATTCTGGCATATCAGAACTTGAGGCTGCTTTAAAGGATAGAGATTCAGAATTATCGCACCTAAGACAAACTATGGAGCATAACGAAAAAGTTATTTTTAAAGTGCATAAGGTTAGTAATTTTAAATTGTTTTAAATGGAAATTTATAAAGTGCAATATAATTGTATTATTATCATTATCAAGGATAAGGAGGCTTATTGGGAGCTAGAAATCAGAAGACTTAAAGCTTTCTATGAGGGTCAACAGCGAGAACATTTATTGAAAATGAAAAAATTGGAGCAGATGTTGACGCTGCAATCTTTCCAATTCAAACAAAATAAATTGAGGCTATCCGAAGACTCTAGCCGACTGAAGGAACAGTATTCGGACTTGAAAAATGAAAATGAATTGTTAAGGTAAGTGGAAGATGACTATTTGTTGGTGATATTTGAATTTTTTTTTTTTTTTTTTTTGGTAATTTATCCTTTTGCCTCCTTGATCCCTACGTCAACTCCTACCGACATCTTTCTGCATTTTTCTTCATCTCAATGGTTTACCAGCGTCACCTACTAACCCACTTAGCAGAAATGTATCTGTGGCATGTCAATGGGAAATTCTGTTATGATATATAAATTGTCCGTGGGAAGTTCCATCCGGTCCCAATTAACAACTTAGGATATCCCTCGAAGTGCAGAATATCCGCGGATCGGATGTTCCTGGTAGATCTCATACCTGTCCTTGGGCACAGTTAAGCATTCAATAATGTTCAATTGCCGCTGCGAGCATATATAGGACGTCTTAGGGATATCCAGTTTGTTTTTTGGGATGTTCGCAGGAATATCTAAATATTGCTCGGGATTTTTTTGAGGATTGTGCACATTTTTTATGGGAAGGTATTATTACAAAAAAAAAAAAAAAAACCCATTTGAAACACCAGTGGAAAAAACTGTGCAGGCTTCTAGTTTTTTCTATACTCCAATTCAGCTCTAAACTGCTTAAAAAATTAACAATATAATTGGGCGCATTAGCTAAATTTCAATTTCAATTTTATTTATTTTTATACTGTGCAATTAGGACAAAGTCCCTTTAAGTTTGCACAATCCAACGGTATCAAATAAACTTATAACAATATATAGAGTGTATAGAATGCAACAAAGTAAAGAACTAAAGAAGTAAAAAAACTTAATAATGTACTTAAGGTACCTAATATTAATGTACAACACAAATTAAGTAAAGAAAGCCAAAGAAAGAGCTACTTAAGAGAGTAAAGTATAGTAAAATGCTGAAACAATTAAATTGTGGGATTGAGGAAACCGACAACTGCCCGCTTGAAACGACAGAGCGATGTGATACTTTTTATATGATTAGGTAGAGAATTCCAAGCTTGAGCTCCGTGAACTAGCAGTGACGTTTTTCTTTGGGAGATAATATGAACTGGTATATTGAGGTTATTGGTACGAGTAGATGAACTAAATTCAAGTGTCAGATACAGGTACTCAGGAACTTTATAATGAACGAACTTAAACATAAAGATAAGTGTTCTAAGCTTATAATAGATAAAAAGAGGACACCCAACTAAGCAACTCAAGTGGGAGGAGACATGATCGTATCTACACAACGAATAGACGAAACGTACGCATGAATTAAATGGCCACATTGAGTTTGCGCTTGGACTGTGAGTTAGCTTGGCAATATATAATATCGGAAAAAAAAGAATAAGGGTAATACAAGTGTTTTGACGAGCCGCAGTCGAGTTTCAAGTGGAACAAGCTTAGCTGATAACCATAATCTGCGCAGAACACCATATATCCTACCCACAACATTACTAATATGATCATCCCAGGTAAGTGTTTTATTAAAAGTCAGACCTAAGTTCCTAACTTTACTACAGTAAGGTATCACTACGGAATCAAGATTCATGGGAGGAAAATAGGACGTATTAAGTTCATGCCTGTATATTATAATACAGTTCGACTTTCGGGGGTTTAAGAGAATCAAGTTACTTACTGCCCAATCACTGATATTGCAAAGGTCTTCGTTAATTTTGCTTGCAGCATCTTCAATTAAATCAAGGCGAGATCCGAGATATACCTGGACGTCATCGGCATAGAGGTGGACCTTAGAGTGAGTTACTACAGAGGGCAGATAGTTTATGAAGCAACTGAAAAGAAGTGGGCCTAGGACAGAGCCCTGAGGAACACTTGATAATATCAAGAGAGAGTCCGATAATGTATTATTTACAGACACTCTTTGCGTTCGTCCGTATAGATAACTATAAATGAGTTTGGCCGCAGAGCGAGAAAAATCAAACCTACGAATCAGTTTCGTTATTAATATGCCAAAGTCAACTGAGTCGAAGGCCTTCGAGAAATCAAGTAAAGTAAGAAAATTAACCAGATTATTATCTATATTCTTACTAAGATCGTCGACAATTTTAACCAGAGCTGTGGTGCAGCTATGTCCTGTCCTGAACCCAGACTTTTCGATAATGGGGAGAGTATATGAATTCCTCTGTAGTCATTAACCGAGGAAGGTCGAGAAGTTTTAGGGATAGGAATAACCTTTACGATCTTCCAGCTCTTGGGAAACACAGACTGATTTATACAATTATTGTAAATAGCGGTAAGAGCCTCAATGACAAATGGCAATATGAGCTTGATAAACCTCAGCGTAATTTCATCCATGCTGATAGCGTTGGACGAGATCGAAGACACTGCCAAAACTACTTCATCCCAAGTTACAGGATGGAATGAAAAACCAGACTCAACTGATGCCTCCTGTAAATAAGTATCAGCACGTAAATTTGAGGAACGAGAGTTATGACCAACGCCACTAATAAGGTGGGAATTCATGTCATTAGGATCAACACAACAGTTCTCACAGGCTGCACCAACGATTCCCATGTTACGCAGATTACTCCACAGGATTTTGGGAGAAAGATCGGCATTTAGTTTAGAGTAGAAATAAGCACTCTTGGCATTCTTAATTTCCACTTTAACAATGTTACGTGCTCTGCGATACACATCCCAATTAACGCTTGTCCGTACCTTTTTCCATCTGCAGTAAAGCATATTTCTCTCTGCAATTAACCCTCTAATATGGCCTGTGAACCATGGACAAGATAGTCGATGTTTATATTTACGCTTTACAGGTACATGTTGCTCATAATGATTTAGAACTAACTTATTAAAGGCCAAAACCTGCTCGTCAATCGACGGAATATTGACAATTTCCTGCCAAGGGCAGTTAGAAGCATCCTCATGTAAAGCCGGTAAATTTAGATTTTTCCAGTCCCGGTAGTAAAAAGAAACTCTTTCATTAACCAGGTCGAGTTGAATATCATAGGAAAGAAATACTAAATCGTGATCAGATATACCAGGAAGGGAGAAATGATCATGAAATAAAACTTTGGAAACATCGCTGGAAATGAGCAGATCAAGTAATTAACTACTATTTTCCCCAAACCTGGTGGGCAGGCCAACACTGGATAGATTGTCTACCAGAGTGAGGGATTGACTATTGACGACAAGAAGATTCGTATTCAAATCTCCCGTTAATAAAACGTGTACATAAGTAGCACTTAACTGGTTCAAGACATTGAAAAATTCAGTGGTTGAAGAGCCACCTGGAGGTTTACAAACAGATGCTACAAGTACTTTCTCCAGACCCAAATTTATTTCAACAAAGATAAACTCAACATCACCCAATGATGAGACGGCTACTGTTCGAGCCTTTAACTCTTCTCTAATGAAAATACATGTACCACCCCCACGTCTTCCCATTCTGTCATGACGAAACATATTATACCCTTGAATTTTCACCAATGAATCGGGGATGTGTTCAGATAGCCAGGTTTCTGAAATACAAAGAGCATGAAGCTTACTTGCCTGTAACATATAACGAAACTCATCAATTTTAGCTAAACAACGCAGGCGTCGTATGGTTTCTTTTAATACACATTTTGTTGTTATGTTTTTGGCTTCCATGCATGGCCCAGTCGTATGATTTGCTTGAGCGTGTGTAACGGCCTTTAGAAACTTAAATCATCAACGCCTGTCTGGCAAATTCGGTACATATTTAATTAACAATTTCTTCATATTTTTCTCTCAATATAGTTGAACTTGTTTAATCAAAAGATCCGGACATAGCCGTGAGGTTAGCCTTTAGTGTACCAGGAAACTTATTTCTTTTAACCTGACGAACTGAATTTGCATTTTTATGAACTGTCTACAGTTTTTGCCTGTTTTTAGGGTTCCGTACAACAAAATGAAACAAGTAAAAAAGCTAGAATTGGTCTAGTACCAATTCTTATGATACCCTAGATGAATGCCCGCATTAAATTTCGTATGGTCACCGATCTATGCAAGTTTGATTTTTGAAGTTGTTTTTCGCATATATTTCTAGAACGGTTTGTCGGAAAAAAAAATGATTATAACCAGTTTTATAGGATTTCGTATTCTGAAAAAGTTTTTAGTACAATAAAAATGTCTGGAACTGATCGTTTTCACAGTATACGTAAAAAACCTAAATTTTTATATGGCAACACAAAGAAGGAGTTGCCTGATTTAGTCCATTTTTTAAATTTTATTTGCCAGAACAATGAGAAAACACTGTGTACCAAATTTCAGCTCACTATATCGATACGTTCTCAGGCAGTGTCCAAATATATAGTGGAAAACGAAAGTTTTGTATGGCAACCCCACGAAGGAGCTGCCCGATTTGTCTCATTTTCGAACTTAATTTTACTTTTTTTTTTAAAAGTCCATGTACAATATTTCAACTCTCTAGGTATACGCGTTCTCGAGTTATCATGCGCACAGACGGACAGACGGACAAACAGACGGACGGACATGCAAAAATCGAAATAACTTTTAATATTATTAATGGGTGTCCAATCCATTTGCTCTACCATCATTATTTCGAGGTGTTACAAACGGAGTGACAAACTTAGTACACCCTATAGATTTCATCTAGGGTATAAAAACGCTCGTCCGTCCGTCCATCTGTCTGACAAAAACATTTTTCTCGAAAACGGCGTGATGTAGGAATTTGAAATTTGGCAGAATGTTAGTTCTACATGACGGGCACATACAGGGTGTTTCCGCCTATGTGGTCCATAGAGCAGGATATGATAGATAGTACTGACCTAAACAAACAAAAAGTTGTATAGCAGGGAGATCCATATAGACCGTTTCGAATTTACAGGGTGATTAAGAAAAAAATCTAGTTTTTCACAAAACAACATGTATCTTAAAAATAATATTCTAATATAGTTACTAAAGCGGATAAAGGAAACTCTCTCGTTGTTATGACTAAAGAGAATTACCTAAATAAGGCTAACAACTTTTTAGACTGTGATAATTTTTGTAAATTGAACTGTGATCCAACTAAAAGCTTTAATCGTAATATTAGAAAGATACTTGACAATAGCCAGAACTTATTAACTAATTATAAGATATTCCGACTGAAAACCATGAATGCTATACCCCCAAAACTGTCAGGCTATCCAAAATTACATAAAGTAAATATACCCATCAGACCAGTAGTTTCAAGTATAAACTCCCCCTGTTACAATGTGTCCAAAGAGTTAAACAATATCTTTAAAAGCATCACTCCAAGCTTCAGATATACCATCAAAAACTCTCTTGATTTAATAAACAAAATTAAAGACTTAGAAATTCCAAAAAATTCCAAACTAGTCTCATTTGATGTTACTAATCTTTTTACAAACATACCCTGTGTAGAGTGTAGGGAGATTACTAAGAACATTATTAAGTTCGGTTCAAAAATATGAACTTTTTAACCTTCTAGACGCGGTTCTCAACCAAAATTATTTTACTTTTAATAACCAATTTTATAAACAGAACGATGGGTTAGCTATGGGTTCCCCGATATCTTGGAGAATAAAATATTTAAATCGAATTCTCCACTTTTATGTAACGTCGTATATTGGTATAGATATGTGGACGATGTGTTATGTCTCTGGACAGGTACCGAAAGACAATTAGACAATTTCCTTAAATACATGAACACCTTTAACCAGAAAATACAATTTACATTAGAACTTGAAAACGATAATAAAATTAATTTCTTAGATTTAACAATAGAAAAACACAATAATAAACACAAATTTAAAATATATATAGAAAACCGACTTATACTGATATGGTGATACACAAAACCTCTTTTACATATCCCAAATATAAGCAGTCTCCCTTCGAGAACATACCCCCATGGATATGGACGACATGAGGGAGGAAATTAGAACTATAAAAAAGATAGCACATAACAATGGGTTTGAAGATAGCTTAGTTGATAGAATACTAACTCGAAAACTAAAAGAAAAAGCTATAAAAAAAGCAACTAGTCTTCAAAAAATAGGGGTCGACGATCATATCTGGGCTAGCCTTCCATGCATGGGAAAAATTTCGGTAACCTTGGCAAACAAGTTAAAAAAGCATAAAATTAGAATTGGCTTTAAGACAACACAAAATTTAGGTAATATTCTTCCCAATATAAAAGATAAGACGTTAGAGCTACAAAAGAATGGGGTTTATAGTTTGAAATGTTCAACATGTCAGGGAGTGTACATTGGTCAAACGGGTCGTTCATTCAAGGAAAGAATAGATGAACATACCAGCTCCTTCAGAAACAAAAATAACAAATCGAGTTATGCGACTCATTTATTAGACAACAATCATGTACCTGATATAAACGCAAGATTCTACATGTGTGTAATAAAGGAATGAAATTAAACCTATTGGAATCATTAGAGATATCTCGAGCACTACAAGACAAAGACCATCCCTGCTTTAACGACCAAACAGAGCTCTATTGCTCACCACTCTGTAAGCCACTGTATGAGATCAGTTTGGGAGCAATACAATTTTAGTGTACTGATGATAGCCGATGTGCTGAAACCGGTCTGCACTCAATTAAAAAGTAAGTGTGATTGATAATCTCGTTCTATATCAATTACAGGGTGTTCGGCCGATGTCTAAAGTTGGTTGTATGCAAAACTTCATGGCCTTTCCAATGACTGCTCAACCAGCCCCGTTATCCTCTCCTCTCAAGAGTTATTGTGGTTTAAACTACAAATTTCGTATTTTCTCATCTTTCTTTTTTACTTTGACCTCTACTTTTATTGCAAAAACATAACATAACTTTTTTTTTATAAAAACTGTAAACTGTAGACTCTCCTCTTTAATTTGACGTATTACATCCGTGTGCTATCTGCAGTCATTAAGGAGTGATTAGCTCACAAAAACTATATTTTTCTCTTAATCACCCTGTAACTCCGAAACGGTCGATATGGACCGTCTCCTTCCCCCCCCCCCCCTTCCGCCTACAATACTATTTTTTGTTTGGCTAACTGAGTACTATCGTTGTATGGACCACCTAGGTGGAAACACCCTGTATAATCGATAAGGCAAAGATTATTAAATATAATATTTTTTTTTTATTAATTATTATTTTTTTATCTTTGGGGTATCGTTTAAAAGAGCTACTTTCAAAGATTGCAATAAAAAAAGATCAACATTTTTCGTGAATTGGTTATAAAGATATAGCGCGAACTATGCGAAAAATACCGACTCCCGGGGGGGGGGGGGCGGGGGGGGCATTTATCTACCAGATTTCTAATTTTTGATATTATTAGGGTTAGTTAGCATTTGTCATAGATAACAGGAAGATTGCCGTTGTTTTCGTCAATCTCATAGTTGCTAGAAAAAAATATTATTTGTGTTAACATATAAGACAACTCTTATAACTCTTACAAAATTACTCTCGCGTCCCATCTATTTGAATATTATTCAGTTATCATAAGGTAATATGGATTAGATTTAAATATATTTAAAGCCTATCAATCGACTATTCGTTGATAAAGTTCTGGTACTGTACCCTAATTGCGCGAGACCGACTCACTCATAACCGAATTATTTTTATTAAATTTCAATGTTTTTCTTACTATATTTCAAAATTTCTCAATAATTTTATCATTTTTTAGAAGCGAATCTCAAGGCTTAAGGACTACTGAAAAAACCATGAGAGATCGTGTTAATCAGCTCGAAGAAAAGATCACAGTAATGGATAAGTTAATATTAAATTTAAAGGACCAACTAGAGGAGAACGAGTGGACTGTTTGTCAAAAGAATGGAGAAATCGCTTTACTGAAAACACAACTAAAAGAGGCAAAGGTAGGTGTATCAATATCAAATAATATACTTGCGAGATTCTCTTTAATATTTTGATTATACTGTCTGCCAACAGGTCGAATTAACACTTAAAGAACACGAATTGGTGCATGTTAAAACTGAAGCTCAAGAAAAGATCTTCTGTAATTATGGAAACGATTATGCTGAGGTAAATATCGATGATATTTTTAGATTAGATATAACAGTTTTTATAAAATTCTAAAAACTCAAAACAATTAATGCGAGTCGAGCTGGCCTACGTATGTGGATTTAAAGCTTCTCTATTAAAAGGGAAGCTCCGAAGAAGATTGGATTAGGTTGTGCGGCCCAATTAATAGAGAAGAAAAGAAAAATACAAATACAAGTATTGAGTTTCGGATATCGTCAGTAACCGAATATTCTTTTTTGATTCCCACAATGTGGGGATCAACCAGAATGGAAAAGACTTCACAGCGCGACGGCAGTTAAAAATGTTAAAGGCGGGCAGATGTCAGTTCAGGACGAACAAGTTGCGGAATCATCAATAAAAGAATAAAAGTTATATTAGAAACGGCACGGAGTGGCCCAAATGGAATAAATGAGGGTTCGAAATCCCCTCTTTAACTGAATACACGTGCTTCATATGGACTCGTAATATTTTTGGAACAAATAATCTTCAGATTTATTTGGTTTAATAATTTTTGAAGAAATCTTGACTTTTGCGTGTTTGGTTTTTTTTTTTTTTATAAAAATCGTAGATCTACGGCTTTCTTCATGACTACCAGCAACGGAGAATTCCACGGGCTTTTACTCATTTGAATTATGTCATTCTCTAACATTTCCTTGATAAATGGAATCAGCTCATAATCTTAAGTATATTACGTTCCCCCGTGTTTAAAAAAAAAAATACCGTATACGAAATACTATAATACACAATCTCTTATTTACAAAAACGCGCATTAAAAAATCCCGTGGCTGGACAGAAATTACAGCTACTTAGATTACTTCAAAAGCAGACCAAGGGCTGTATTTACCAAGCCATTTAATTGTAATTTAATTTAATTTCTATTTTAGTACTCCCGTTAGAGAGGATTGGGGCTAGAACTAAAAGTATCCGGATAATTTGCTATCTGGGTTATCCGAAATAGTTAGGATTGATTCCTCAGATCCGGGTATATGGATAATCCGGAGTCTAATATCCGGATGCTGATTAAGCAAAAAGTTACAAAATTTCCTCCAAGTTGAATATATCATGCAAATATCATAAAATTTATATTTTCCCAATGAAGCATTGCAATTTGGATGAAATTTTTACCTTCATTTGCTTAGTCTGGATCCGGATAGTTTGGATCTAAATTCGGATAGTTCGGGTATGGATCTAGATTCCAAGAATCGGATAGTTTGCAGATCTGGGTATCCGGATATTAGCAAATCCGGATCGAAATTTCAGCTCTAGTTGGGGCCCACTTGAATTAAAATCAAGTTATATATGCGTTATTATAACATAAAGCTATTCACCAAAAAGACTTATCGAGTCGATTTAATGAAAATTTAATTTTTATTTAATTAGAAAGGCACGAAAATTTAACTAGTAACTGGATCACTCAATGCATCTGTATATGTATGTACTATTATCGTAACTTTTTAAATAAATAAAAGTCTCGTTTGTGTAATTAATTATTTTACATGCCAATTTGGTATATAAGTCTAGCATCTGTCAAACGAAATCATCTCAGAGCCAGTGAAAACACCTGACAGTGATTTCAAAATCATTTTATAAAAATTACGTGATTTCGATGTAGTAAAAATGCCCTATTAAGGTTGTATTCACCAAGCCATTTAATTGAAATTTAATTTAATTTGTGTTTTAGTACTACCGTTACAGAGGGTTGGGGCCCACTTAAGGGGTAAATTTTTCAGAAAATCATTTTGTTTTTTATTGGCTTAAAAGATGCGTTGAACTTTCTAGAATATGAGGCATAAAGCTTTATATCTGAAAGGAATTTTCATCATTGAAATTTGAGGCTCCTCCCCGAGCCCGTCGGTCTGCTCCGAAATGACTACCTGCGTCAAATAAACCCTACTGGAAACGTGCTTTCTTACCTTACTGACACTAACACAGTAACATATGTTGTTAGGAAGTGTTTATGTTCAGTTACAATCATTTCCAAGCAAAGTACGTTAGTTTAGCGTCAGCACATGTAAAATTTTGAAGTGAAATATGTACGGGATTTTCGATACGTCCTTTTAGACATTATTTATTAACAAATGATTACCGCTCTTTGTGTCGAAAATTGAACAATTTCATTTGAATACCCGCCAATCATACAAAAATGAATATTTTCAAAATCCCCTACGTACTTCACTAGCTATGAGCATGTAGACTAAGCGATTTTTTTCTTTTTTCTCCAAATTCAAAATTGCACCAGCTACACTGCGTGCCGCAGAGTGCTTTAAATTCGACAAGCCTTGCGAGAATGGCTCTGGTGTCACCATTTACTAATATTTTTTTTTATATTTTTTTTCTTGTTTACTTAAATATATGCTTAATATTTTCCATGAATATAATTATTCTATTACCTTTCTTTACATGAAAAAAAATTGTCCAAAAAACGCTATTTCTAAGGCTATTACAGTGGTTGAACCCCTTAAATTAAAATTAAAGTTATATATGCGTTATTATAACTTAAAATAGCCCAAAATAAAATTTAATTTGATTTCTGTTTTAGTACTCCTGTAAGAGAGCGTTATGGCACACTTAAAATTAAATTAAAATTACATTATACAACTTTAATTTTAATTCAAGTGGGTGTACTAAAACACAAATTAAATTAAATTTCAATTAAATGGCTTGGTGAATACGGCTCTAAGGGCCATTTAAGCCATTTAATTTAAATTTAAATTTCTGTTTTAGTACTCGCGTTAGAGAGGGTTGTGGCCCACTTAAATTAAAATTAAAGTTATCTATGAGTTATTACAACATAAAATAACACACATTTAATTTTAATTTAATTTTAAGTGTGCTCTAATCCTCTCTTAAAGGAGTACTAAAACAAAATTAAATTAAATATCAGTTAAATGGCTTGGTGAATACGGCCCTAAGTGTGCTCTAAGGCCGCTTACACATCGAAAAACGAAAACCACACCGAAAATTCGTTTATGCTTACATATAAAAAATGAACGAATAAAAGTTGGGTTAGGTTTGTATCAAATGTAAATAAACGGAAATGAGGTTATGTAAGAACGAAAAGAATATTCGTTCGTGTGTGGAACATAGTATGGAACGAAAATATACTTGAGAGTTCGGAAAGAAAACTTGTTTCTCGTACGAATAAACATAAGAATTTGTTTTAATTGAATTAAAGCTTTAAATATGGATGTTTCTTTATTGAAACTGCAATTAGAATAAATACCCAATATTTTATTACATGTATTGCGTAAAATTTCTGTTAGTTTAGGACAAAATTTGTGTTATTCGGTTTAGTGTTTTCGTTGTTCGATGTGCAAACGGCCTAACCCTCTCTAACGGGAGTACTAAAACAAAAATTAACTTAAATTTCAATTATATGACTTGGTGAATATGGCCCTAGGGCGCGCTTAAATTAAAATTAAAATTTAACTTGTGTTATTTTATGTTATAATAATGCATATACAGAGTGTTTCGCACTTGGAGGTCAGTAGAGCAGGAGGTGATAGTACTCTGATAGATGAACAAAAAATAGTGTGGCAGGGGGGGGGGCCATATCAACCCGTTAGGTGTTACAGGGTCATTAAGAAAAAAAGCTAGTTTTTTACAAAACACCCTGTATCTTAAAAACTACAAGGTGTATGGTCACAGTTAGGAGCTCATTGTATGCAGAACTCCATGGCCTTTCGAACGACTTCTCAATCAGCCCCATAGCCCTCTCCCCTCAAGAAGGGAGAGTCTACAGCTTACAGCTTTTATAAAAAAAAGGTATGTTAACGACCTTTTTGCAAAAATAATAGAAGTTAAATTAAAAAAAAGGTAAGAAAATCCGAAATTTTGAGTTTAGACAACGATAATTCTTGAGGGCTGATTGAGCAGTCGTTCGAAAGGCCATGGAGTTCTGCATACAATGAGCTCCTAACTGTGACCATACACCCTGTAGTTTTTTTCTTAATCACCCTGTAACTCCTAAACGGTTCATATGCCCCCCCCCCCCTGCCATACAATATTTTGTTCATCTATCAGAGTACTATCACCTCCCGCTCTACTGACCTCCTAGTGGAAAACACCCTGTATAACTTTAATTTTAATTCATGTGGGCCCCGACCATCTCTAATAGGCCATTTCACTACATCGAAATCACGTAATTTTGATAAAATGATTTCGAAATCACTGTCATGTGTTTTCACTGCCTCTGCGATCGTTTCGTTTGACATGTGCTAAACTTATTATACCAAATTGGGATGTAAAATAATTCATTACATAAACGAGGCTTTGGTAATTAAAACGATATATTGTCACATAAAATAATAAAAAAAAAAGTGGAAACCAAAAATTGGCGAGTTCGGGCAAATGTTCGTAATTTCGGATGTAATTTCATTGAATTTATGCAAGAATGAGATGATTTTGATTGAGGTTTTTTTTTTACTGGAAATTACGTTATTTCGAGATGATTTTGTCGAAATCATGCTGGAACAGTGAAATTACGTAATTTCGGTGTAGTGAACATAAAGAAACAAGAATGTTAAATTTATTTGTTCATCTATTTCGAATAAACCAAGTTAATGTACAAAAGTAGAATTTTTTTCTTTGACATTAGCTATTAATTTTGACATGACATTTCTGTCAAAAACGTGTGGGTTTTGGCAGGCATTATTTATAAGCAAGGTTTTATCAAAACCAGAGCTGCATTAATTTCTGTAATATCTTCCCAAATTCTATTTTTTAAATGCAATATTTACGTATTATAGGTATATCGAAATATTAAGGTATTTTATTTTTTGCAAAAGATTTTCCGTTACGGAAGTTAATAAGAGCAATACGTCATCGATACACTTTCATATTTTCCTTGATTTCCTCCTCCTCTTCTAACTCATATTTTCTTTCCATCTTCATCATATCTCTACCCAACTCACTATTTTGTCTTCATATTTTCTTCCTTTACGATCTAACCTTTGTGCCTCCATCCTCTCGTCATTTTCCAACCCCCTCTTCTAGTCCATAAATTTCCACTAAACTTTTCAATTTCCAGAACACCATTTACCCACTTCCACTTCATCCATTTATTTTCACCCCCATCGGCCTCCTATCTCCACTGCCAACCTTCATCTCCTTATCACTTTCCTCCCTTTCTAATGCAGCCACATACTTCCCTCCCCTCCCCTTCAACCCTCATCCACCACAATATTTATTTATTTTTCATTGACGACAATTCGATGATCAAATTCTGTACATATATCTACATATGTATTGTACATGAAATAGGGTTAGTTCTACACTATTCAATGTAAAAATCTATGGAATTTGTCATGACCATTTTTACTGTTCCAAAAAGCTATACTTATTTCAGCTATGTCGGCTCCATTAAAATTTCTACTTGGCGGATACACTGAATGTGTTCACAAATTATTTTTTTAATATTTATTATAACTAGTCCCAATATGCGAGTATAAATAAAATTTAAAAAAATTATAAACATCTATTTATACTGTAAATTACTTATTTCAGATTCCTTGCCAAAACAACAATAAAAACTTGGAGACTTCTCAACTGAATCAAATCATTATCTTAAAGGATCAAGTGATTTTGGCCCTAACAAATGAGCTGGCCAAACTTAGAAAAGAGCTATCAGATTTGGCAATATTCCATGAATACGGTGAAAAACCCTCTGGGAAATATGTTCGCCTGAAACACAGAATTGAGCATTTAACTGATGCATATAATTCGAATATGAATGAAACCGAAAATCTTTACGAAGTAATTAAAACCAAAAAAACATGCGATGATAGCGACTTAGAGGTCATTATAAATTGCTTAAAAATAATTCCACCATTGTCGGAAATAGATGAGAAACAAAAAGATGAAACTAAACTGTCGACAGATATTAATTTGGAAAGCAGTGATTCTTCTAAGAATCCAAGTAGTAAAAACCTTCCAGATATTACAAAGAATTTGAGCAGCAGCAATCCTAGTAGCAGTAATCAGCTTGAAAAAACTGAACTTTTACAAAAAGAGCTAGAGGAAGTGCGTCAACTATTTGGGAAGGAAAAACGTCAGTGGGCGGAAGAGAAAGAAAAAGTCTTGAAATATCAACGGCAATTTCAAATGCATTACATTAATATGTACCAGAAGATGAAGGAATTCGAGAGCAAAGCTCCTCACATTTTACAAAATAATAGTACGAGTACCTCATAAATTCATAAATATTTAGCTATAAGTGAAAAGAAAATCTATGTTATACGAAAAGTAGTGTTGTTTGTAAAAAGAAATAAAGTTTTCAAGATATTTATTAGTTATACTGCGTTCTTTCATTTAAAACTTTAAACTGTCGTGTTGTTATGGTCGTAGCATACTGCATGCAGCAGTATGCTACACTGAGGCTAGCTGCAGCAAGTATGCACGGGGGCTGCTTTCTGTACTATGCTTCCATGCAGAGTTCAATCCGAATTGAATCCGAATTAGCGCTCATGGAAATGAGAATTGAATTGAGTTTCGTTCAATCCATATTAACTCCACGAAACCAGTCGGGTTGAGTTGGATTTTGTGTAAGTATTAAGGCCTAACCACAATATACATTGCATATGCAAGCCTTGAAAATATCACGAATGCTTCCTTATGCATCACTAAGATTTGTATATATTCACACAAACTGTCAAATATGCTTATGCAAAGTACGATCATGAGCGTGCAGACAGAAGTTGACGAAAGGAATTAAAACTTGACGAACGACTTCTTATTCCTATTGTGGGCTGTTATTATGAAAAGCAATTGCTCGTGTCTTTGCATATGCTAGCATATGCATATTGTGGTTAGGCCTTTAGTTAGAGTTGTGCGGATGGATGGCTTATTCAATACAATCCAGAAACTTTGTATGAAATATATTATATGTCAACTCAATTCAAGCCGTTCATGGAAACAGCATCGAGTTAACTCAGCCAGCAAAACTTAACTCTAACTAAATCCTAACTCAATTCTGGCTCATGGAAACATAGTACTGGTATGGACGGAGTGTCTATACGCGCGAAGTATAGTGTTCTTGAAAGACGAAAAAACGGAAGAAAAAAGTGAAAAGACGTGAAAAAGGTCTGAATGATTTTAAGAAAAGTAAATCGTGGATAAGAAATTTTTTAACCTCTTCATGCCCAAATTATGATCCAATTCGTATAAAAATGTTTTTTTCTTGGTAGAGATGTATATATTAAGTCAATATACAAGATAGAATACAAGAAATGTAAAATAGATATCCTAGGGAGGATTTAGGGATGTGGCGTCATATGACGCCAGTGGGTTTTTTGTTACCTATAATACCGACCATTACATATTAAAGTAACTTCGCACGGTATTCATTATTTTTTAATTGAGGTAATAATTAAACATCAGAATTAAGTAATTAGTTTTTTGTATGAAATTCTCTCATACATTCAGGGCAAACCGGTTCATTGCACTTGCAACACTTGTACCGCGTTCTTCGGAAGCACATTGAACTGTGGCACCTTGGGGCACATTTAATATCTACCTTTTCAGGGAAATGACCATTCTCGTCATAGCGTATGCAGCCTGGTGTCTTTGATGGGACCAAACGTTTCTTCCTTGGTTTTTCGGCATCCGCATTAGATTGACCAGGTCGTCCCCTTTTCTTTGCATTTGTTTTCCGTAAAATTAACAGTGTCTCTGCCAGCTCTGCTTTAAAATCTAAAAGAGGTTTTGTTTTGCCAAAATGCTGCCTATAAAGGATCCATGCGTTAACGGTAGCCATGTTGGGCAGATGAAAAAAAAATTCGAAGGTAGTACTTCTTGTTTTTAAATCCATGTGGGTAGTGACTTATCATCCTATCCATCCTGTATAACATAGGGCCGTGCAACTTTAATATGTTGTTTTTTCTTCCTATCCCATCGAATTATTTCATCTTGTGGTTCAAGGCCACCATAATTGGATATCATGTGCACCTCTTTATTATCCAGCCAAAGCAATATTGCTATATATTGTCTGATGACGTTGCATAA
Organism: Dioctria rufipes; assembly: GCA_963924295.1. Taxonomy (NCBI): domain Eukaryota; kingdom Metazoa; phylum Arthropoda; class Insecta; order Diptera; family Asilidae; genus Dioctria; species Dioctria rufipes. Next base: position 60,556,556 of record OZ002742.1, read on the forward strand.
GTTGCTTCACCTCTTTTCAATTGTTTCTTAGGAAGTAATTTATGTTTAACTTCAGAAACTCTGTTCAGTGAAGAGTTCCAATCACAAACAGATTTTTTTTCTTGCAAAGCTCTTATCAGCGGAAGACTTGTTAAAACGTTATCCATAAAGATTTTAGTACCGGTGCTTGAAATCCCATGACATAAACGGATAACTGTGTCCCCTACTACACCTAACGGTGAACACTCGTTGCTAGACTTTCCTTCATACATCTCGAAACAGTGAACATATCCATCTGAACTAGCCCTGCACCATATTTTGAAGCACCACTTTTTTGGTTTTTCCCACCATATATTGCTTTACAGAACTCTTTCCTTTGAACGGAACCATTTGTTCGTCTATTGACTGCATTTCTCCATCGGATCTGGCTTCATGAAATGATGTATGAAGACCCGTTATAACAGGCCTTGTTTTTCAAAGTTTGTTCTCTTTATGCTCTTCTTCGTTGTTGCAAAAATGTAGATACCTTTTTATTTCTGCAAATCGATTGCGACTCATAGAATTCGCTATTTGGCCCATTCTTTGCGTTGGAATTTCGGACCAATACATTCTCACATTAGGATATCTTATGTATGTCATTATCAAATTTATGCCAAGGAAAACCTTTAAGTCTGCGACAGTAATTGAAAAGGTTGCATTGTCACATTGAAAAGCGTATCTATTTGACTCAAACACGATCTTCTCCAACAAATCATCATTGAAAAAATATTTAAAAAAATCATATGGCTCAAATCCATTTACGAAAACCTTGTCTTCGCCTTTATAGGCCGGAGGAATACCGTAAAAGTCGTTATCTTTACCCGACAACCATCTGTAATTTCTGAGATTCTCCGATGTTGACGCTATGCATTCATTATCGTTGATTTCCAAAACACTTGTTTCCTGAGAATCTTGAAGTCCATCCCCATCAACTTCGTCAGACTCGTTGCGTAATTCATCGAAGCAGTCTTGAACAAAATCGTTATCATCACTGTCTAGTGCACTACATTCTGAGTCGGAAGGTAAAAAACACAAGTCTTCAATATCGGTATCTTGCAATGCTATTCTTTTCTGAAACGAAACATTCTGATAGGACCTTATTTCAATTAGTTTGAAATTTTTGAAATAAAATGACCGAAAAAGGTGTAAGTATACCATGAAAAATAAAATTTTTAAAATATACCTAAAATCTATCATTCTTATACAAAAATATTGAACCGGTAACACTATGGATAGCAAAATACTGAAGAAATTATGTGATTCAGTGAAAAAGTCAATTTATTGAAACAAGATAACAAACAAGCCCAATGGAATCACATGATACCACATGCTTCTACTGAGAATATAAGAAATCTAAAAGGCCAATTACTTACATATCTATTCATTCTGAAGCTAAACACTTAAGAAAACACTTTTTAAGATTTTTAGCTTTTAAAAAAATATGTATATTCACAAAAAAAAAACCTTAAACTTTACGTTCTACTTCACCGGCAAATGAACCAAATAGTAGATTGTAAATTAATATAAGTAATGTCTGATGTATGTGGATTGGAATGAAATCTACTTTGTGGATAAAATGAAATATTAAAAAGTGCCTGAAAATATGCAGTAGAGATTAGAAGAACTTAGTCTAGTTTTAGGAGGTTTTATTTATCTGGCATCATGTGATGCCGTTGGGCATGTAGAGGTTAAAAATAAAGAAAAAGTAAGTGTTAGAAAAAAGACCGAGTATAAGTACAAAAAGAACAAAAAAAAACACCAAAAAGGAAAAGAAAAGCAAAAAAGCGAGATTGAATAGGAAGAAAATTCGAGATGAGGCAAAGGAAGGATATATTAATTCCCTCTGGAATTTCAAGGGAGTATTCTTTTAATACCTAATATAATTATCCCATTGAGAAGTAGTAAATTAGCACAAACCAAAAAGAAGAAAAAGGAAGAAATGTAAAAACCATTACGAGTAATACGTATGCAACTAGGAGGTTAGCTACGACCTGGGGCCACATGTCTCTTTGAAAGGTTGAGCGAAGCAAGCAATTTGTGTATATTCCTTCCATTTTGTGGCTATCGAAGCGATTGTATTCTGGAAGCAGACAGCCAGTGGCAGATATATTAACGTCGAAGCTGAATGAAGGAGCGTTTGACCAGAAAAAAATAGCCATAATTTCACGGCATCACCTAGTACGTCGAATAGGCGGGTGTAGCTCAACTCATATCCTGAAAATCCTTGCTAACAGTCCTCATACAAATCAGGTTCTGTTGCCTTACACAGGGCTGCACCACTATGCGTAAGGATAAGAGGCTAAGACGATAAGATGACGGCAAGAAACATACCACATCTCGGCGAACTATAAATTATAATAGATTCTGTCCATTTGTCTTTCGACAGTCAAATTCCTTTGTCACCTCACGCAACCCATAGTAGCATATGGTATAGAGTAACTGTAAATTTGAGATTGATAATAAGTTAGATGCTGCGTTCCTTTTCTCGTTCAGAATGAATTTTTTCAATCCATGTCGCTCTTTTTCTCAGGCCGAACGATTTAGTTTCAATCTGTCATCGTTTTTTTCGGAATCCGAATTGTTCTGAATGCACCTGAGTTTTTCCCGGATTCAAGCAGAACGATTTAATTTGTATTCGTGAATGTGTTATTTATAATTTGGTGGTATTAATTGAGTTTAAGTTGCCTTTGTTGGAAAATAGCTTTATTTTTCATAAACAAAAATTTTTACGAATTTATACTTGCTTTTATCAAATGGAAGAAATGTCAAACACTTGAAATGGTTCTGTTTCGTTCCTTTTCTATGAACACAGAATTAAATTATGACATCGTTCTGTCGATTCATACAGATTCATTCAGAACGAGAAAAGGAACGCAGCAAGAAGTACTACTGGCATTAGGGTATAGCTAGGAAAACAAGTATTGCTGAGAAATCTTTTCATTAGTTCAAAAGAGGAACAAGGAGTGGTGTAATAATCTAGTTTGCCGTGGCGACCACATATATCACCTTTGAACAGCTAAATTTTCGTTCTTCTTCTCATTTAATAACTAAATTCAAGTTGTAATGTCGGTAAAACGACAAAAGTTTTTTTTTTTCAGGAACAACACAACAGCCTCCAGGGAGCTCCTTCGAGGTAACCGGATATATGTAAATCGAAGCTGTGATACTGTCACTTTGATTGTATGTATTTGATTATGTGGCTACGTATATATATAGTTATACCGTATAATATTCTATCATATTGCCATATCGTACACATATTTGGTGTTAACGCTCTAGTCCTGTACGTATCAGGATACATTGCATTCAGGTTATTATGTCATTGAATTATCGAAATATGTCTTTTTGGATTTAAATGGATTATCAAAGTACGTTTGCTGAACTAATTAAAGTCAGATGCACATATCTAAGTTTTCTTTTTGCGTAATAATGGTTAGAATTATTAAAACATAAATCAACTATAGTGGAATTAGTTAAGTTTGTAGATCCATAGCATTAGTTTCCTCGTATCATAATCTATAAAAGCACAGTTGGTGCTTGTGGAACCAGGGAATACCAAGTATATCACACCGTTCCATTTGTTTTGTAAAGTAGAGAACAAACCCCACCGGGTATGTTAGCAGTAAGAATAGGGATTGTAAAGTTAAGCACTAGAACAGGTTGAGGTGAGGACGTATATCAATAAATGGAATCTTTTATAACGTTATAATGTGTTAAATTTTTGATTTCCTCTCACTCTCCTGGAGCCCACGTGATGTACGGGTTGAAAAGGTCCGCTTTTTTGCTCTCTTTTCAGGTCAGCACAGGGACACTGAAATAATTTGCTGCCCTCAGTGTCAAATGGGTGGATGGGGCAAGGCAGCCGAAGACTCAACATATATGACCTTCATGTAAGTATGGGTAAGTAGTGTAAAGGTCCTTTCTGGACTGGATGTGTGCGACGGCCTTTGCTTGGCACGATTTTTTTTTTGTATATGGTTGGTGGCAGCGGCAGGTTTTTCGTGGAACTTCCCCACACTCTCCGCCAATAGCCGAGGCGAGCTAGCGTGCCGACCTGCATGTCAACGCTGTCTACCGAGTGATCTGTCAGCTCATGCTGGCAGTCTGAACTTCACGTCCAAGCCAATCACTCATCATAGTTCCATAACAGTGTTATTTCGAAATTCCGACTTTATTGAGCCCTAGCTTCGAAACGGACGGGGAAATAATACAGAATATTAGAAAGCTCTTGGCAATTATCGATTTAATAAATTTTAAATAATCATCAAAGAGTAAATCGTTCAGAAGTTATAGGGTGATTTGTAAAAATTAAGAACAAAATATTGATCCATCGCCTCCCTCTCCGAATACTAGGAGAGTGATATAAGCGGTGAAGGTCGAAGTCGTGCGACCTTAGAATATTGTTACGTGCAATAGAAATATACAACTGGTGACATCTACTGGCAATGGATAGTAAACAACTTCAGGTTCGGAGAATCGATGACGGAATGTTCGGGAAGGTTCAGGAATAGAATGAATAGAAAAGTCAAGAAGGTTCTGGAATAGAACACTCTAGAATAATCTGGAGAGTTTCTAGGGTATAAATATAACAGATGTCACCGCCAGAGGAAGAGTCTTGTCTTAGACGTTGCAGTGTTAACAAGCGATAGTAATAAACGTGCGAAAGTGTTGTAATTAGATTGCGATAATTGAAAGTACAGTATTAGCGATAATTAAAGTTGAGTTGATTAATAGAAAGTGAATGAATTTTGTGAATAATATAAGATTAGAGTGAAATAAAGAACTTGTATATTAAATATTTAATATTGTGTTTTAAATAACGAACCGCAAGGCCACGCTCCCAACAATATAGACAACAGAAAGTGTTGATACCTGTAAAATTCGTGTAGAAGAGCTTGGCGTTTTTCAGCGTATCATGAAGTAGGTCGGAATTATATTGAAGAAAGAGACAAATGTATTTTCAGTTGTCAAACGAAGTTTTCCTAATTTGAAAGATTTGAATCTTGTGAAAATATACATGGGAAATCATCTTTTTAGGCAAGTATAGTTATAAAATATTATTTTGTGTACTTTACACACATTTTTATATTAAATTAAATTGAAATTAATAACAAAAACGATGGATTATCGAAGATTTGTTTACGTTTGTGACAGCTGAGAAACTCCCTGAGTATCTTGACGCAGTGGCAGCGACTAAGAGCATTTTGGGTGGGAGCAACTGCAATATTTTCAACCATCTTGTTGCCCCGCTCTCTATATTGATTCAACTGCACGGCTTTACTGAGCTTTCACTACAGCGGCAACAGATACTAACACAACCAGAATTTGACTACGCTAAATTTGGTTTATCACACTTCCAGTACTCTCTATATTGTAAGCGTGCAACACGACACATACCCACACACGCATAACCCGAACAGACACCCACGCACATGCCACCTGTGTGTTGGTGTGTTCGAGTCGTGTCGTGTGACTGTGTGTGTCGCAGACCTGACCGCGACCTCCCCCTTCACCGCTCATCTCACTCCGTTAGTATTTGGTTATATCGGTTGGTATTACACTAGCGGCGTAAAGGCTCGTACCACTTCGTGACGTGAAGAGACAAAACATCGTTAAGCGCAAACTGTTACACTATCTGTCTACACTTCATAAGTGCTTAGACTTTTCATGAGGTGCTAATGTCGATTTCCATTGATATTTTAAGAAAAGTGCACATCAATCAATGAAAAACGAGATCAATGGAACAACTTTTGACGGGATGAGAATGTAATAGTAGCTCATATCCGTGTAATTTGTCAGATTGCAATTTCCTGGGAAAAATAACATCACGAATAACGTAAAATTTATGAAAATTGTAATTTAAAACATTTTGGCGTGATTGCGGATGAATTTGATGGAGTAATAGTTTGATATATGATGCTCAATGACATTCAGTTGTGACATTTCTCATGTAGATGTGTGCGTAATCCGGTATAACATCGCCGATTTTTCGAGTGTAGCACTAGGGGCGTTTTGACGTACACCTTTTCTAGCAGTGCAGGTCAATGGAACGATTTTATGTAACATGTTATGGTCGTAGCGGAATGCGCATAGCAGAATGCTACACTGAGAAGTACTGCAGCATGTATGTCGGCCTGCTGTCAAACCGATAGCCCGAACGCACCCAAAATCGACGAGCTCTTACTTGGTGATTGAGAAGAAGAAGACAATCGACATCTGTCTTGTCAAACCTTGCACACGTAAAGACGTGAAAAGTGGAGCCAAAACGAAATCAGAATTTTCCATCGACATCGGCGAGTAAATCAACCCCTCACGTAAGTTCAAAAGAATATTTATCCCTGCTAATAACATATTTTCAATTGGTAAATATATTCTCCTCATTAGCACGAGAAAATCCGGAGAGAAAAAGCATCGAAATTCCGGCAGCAGCAAAGTCGCCGCTTCTACGCTGCGATTAACTATATTGGTGAGAAATAAAAGTTTGCTGACCTTTCGAAAGTTGATAGCTGCATTGGCTGACTTGAAAAAAAGGTGGAACGTTTATTCCTCATAGGGAATCAATTTTAACGTGGCTTTTAAGGATCGGAAGCACTACTATCCTGCATTGCTTGGATTTGTTCAGATAGAAGGGGAGTTGACTAAGGAAAAAGGGATAGGCATTCAAAGCTGACAAAACTCAGTGTTGTCATTGTATAGCTAGACTACGGCACCTTACGTTTGAACAGGCACAAATATTAATCATGCTTTCCTACTCAAAGTTTCAACCAATATAAGGTTAGCTATATTCTTAGATTATGTATTAGTAAGTGATAAATAGGCTATTTTAAACTTTGTTATTCATACAAACGCCTTTGTTGTAAGATAACCCTAGATTTAAATCCACAAAATTGAGATAACATTATAAATAAACCTTACTAAATGTGTGCTCCATCATTCAGCTGAGTGTATACTATTTCAGGAACTATATTTGATTTAATTTTGCTTCTATTTTTTTTTTTTATATAGATAACTTTATTATGATTAGTTTACAAATTTCTTACTTTAATTAACATATCATTATCTAAGCTCTCTAACTATAGAATAATTCCAAATGGGGTGAAGATGATTTAAGTGTTGGCTTCTTAGTTTTAGGTTTGTCGGCATATTATTCTACAGTACCTCCAAGTTACTTTTAAACTTACCTCCTAGTTATGTATATTATACTTTCGTTGAAATATTCTTTAAAATAACATTCTTAAGGGATTGATCAGCTAAAGCTACTTTTAGGGTTATATATATTATATACACGCAGATTTTTTTTTAGAAAATGAATTTTTATCGTCCTCTAGTGTTAGGAACCACGTACTTACGTAGAACAGTTGGTATTTCAGTTTACTAGTAATACATATAACCAATATTTTTGAATACATACATCCTGAAGGGATTGGTCAGATAAAGTTACTTCTAGAGTTATATTTGATATATATACATGAGATTTTTTCCGAAAAAATGAATTTTAGTACCTTTGTGTAAAGGAAATCCTGGACAAATTTTTGGTTCTTTTTGAGACCTTTTGTCAATGTTTATTTACAGGAACACAGTGCTCCAGAAGGCCTTCATGGAGGGAAAGCTGTCAATAAGGTAATTATCGGCATTGTTGTCTGGGGTTTGCTTCAAATTATAACAATTTATTTTGAACATTGAAACCAATTGTCGTGGCATTCTTGCTAGTAGTTTCTTTAGCCTAATTAGTTTTTGAAGTTAATAATAAATGGTGTATACGGTATGAATTTGTATGCTACAGACATTAAGATAATTACGAGTATATGTATGTACCTAGGGTCATGATACTATGTCTATTGCGGTTCAATTTGAATAGACATATTATAACGTAAAAATGAAGTGCTGAACGCTTTTATTTCTTCTTTCACTTTCCTGGAGCCCTCTCGCATGAAGGTCGTCTAGGTCCACTACGCTCTCTCTTTTCAGGTCTAAAAGGGATACTTTTCAATACCGCCCGCAGTATCGCAGTGTGGTTAGGCCAACGGCGATGGAAGGCAGAACATCTGCGCCTTCCCGCGGGATGTAGGTAAGTGATGTAAGGGTCCCTTCAGGATCGAATGTGTACCGGCGTTTTTTTTTTTTTTGTATGTAGGCACGAATTTTTTTATATGTGGCAGGCGACAGCGGCAGGTTTTCGTGGAACCTCCCCACACTCTCCGCCAATAGCCGAGGCCAGCTAGCGTGCCGCCCTGCAGTCAACGCTGTCCGCCGAGTGATCTGTCAGCTCATGCTGGTAGTCGGGACTTCACGTCCAAGTCAATCACTCAACATATGTAGTTCTATAACAAACACTACAAGAAAAATGTAACACTTCTGCTAGAAAACGTGATTAATGGAAATCGGTATAACTCAATTCTGCCGCATGGAAACAGATGTATTTATGTACTGCTGCGTTTTAATTATTGAAGCTATCCGAGATGGTGAAAGTAAATAAGGAATAAATTGAAGATTCTTTTTTTTCGCCATTTCATTCCTCTCAGCTTAAACCAATCAACATTGATAAACATCTTGTTTTCTAGTTTTCTGAGTTTATTGTTAGTAGTTTACATAGTATCTACGAAAAAAGCTCTGCAAGTTAACACTGGTCTTCACATCTGGGTACATAGGTGATGTATATTTATATTATGAATATCTTATCAGATAACCCAATATTAAATAGGTACCAACCTACTTATTTTTTAATTTTTTTTTTTTTACTTTGTTTATTTGATTATTGCCCTTTTTTGTCCTTTCAAAATATACTTTGTTTATGTAAACGCAGTAGGTTGGAAATGCAGCCGTATAAATTTTTATTGATTCAATTGGAAACAAACATTTGTTTTTGTCGTTAAAAATTTCTTTTTATAATCCACAAAATATAATTTAATGATTTTGTAATGGCTTACCGGAACGTAAATAAAATTATCTGTGGAAAATTCAATGTCAATTTATGTGTAAGTTTGATCAATTTCCAATATACATATATGAAATATTTAAGCGATACGCTAATTCTTAATTTCTCAGCCAAGGTTAATTCCGAGTAATTCTGATATTGTTTGCGCTTGCTTGCGACGCTGTTTTCATCAAAATTCTCGGATTCCTGATGGTAAATATAAATTTTTCAAATATGTTCATTTTTTATTGTTATCCTCAATTACATTAATTTCTCTATATACAGGACAATACATGATGGGCTCAACAGAATTACGTCATTCCAAAAGTTGCTTATTTCACAAGAAAAGAATGCAGCAACAAAACCCCCTTCCTGATTTATATTTTTCTACTCTCCGTAGTGTAGATAAACTTGATGAGCAATCCCCTAGGTATAGTTTACCAATGGAAAGAAGCATAGTACAAAATTTGACAAACCAACTTAAGGCAACTGTATTTGGACCTTCCCGTCATCAAAGTGAAGGTAACATAAAAACAAAAAATAAAACTGTTGAAAAGGATCATTTGCGATCACAGTATAAAAGTGAGACAAACACTTTAGGTTATCAGCGTCATGAAAACTATCCAGAGACTCTTAAATTGAAGTACAATGCAACATATTTCAACCTGCCAGAATTTAAAACTACTCGCAAAGGATTTAAACATCAATTTCTTATACCACAGAAAACAACTCTTAAAATTGATTTTCAAGATGAATTGCTAACCGTCGATGATTATACGAAAAAAATTTTGGGAAAGATCAAACCAAAATCCAGGAAGACTAACCAATATGAAAAATTAATTACGGATATCGAGGATAAAACTTTCGCCATCAAACCGATAAAAGTATCTAACAATCAAAGTTCATTTTCAAGATTAGTGCGAGATAAAATAACAGCATCTGCTAAATCTCCATTAAAGTTTAATAATAATAAGCAGCAAAAGAAAGTGATGCAACCTGTTGAGCACATTAAGTTCGAAGAAAGTAGAATGCCCAATGAAAACTCTAAGAATATCACTAATACGGGAAATAGGGCATCAAAGTACACATTTCAGCACTTAGCCTTTAAATCAAGTAAGGAACCTTCTACGTTTAGGAAAATTCCAAGTCGCCACTTTTACTCCAAAAGTAGATTGAATCCTACCAGTTTTCGACTTAAACGTGATGTGATATCACCGGATATAAACGAGATGTACATTCGACACCATTTTAAGAAGTCTTCAACGCCACCCAAAAAAAGCGACCCATTAGATTTGAACAATTTTAACTATGTTCCCCCACAAAATCTGAAAAACGAACGTGCCTCAAAATTGAGTTCTGTCTATTAAATTCCGAAGTATTTAAAAATTTTTAAAATGTTCCTTATAAATGTGATAAATAAATTATTTGTATGCGGTCGTAATTGATGTTTAGATCCTTGATGGATTTTTTACACTTTCTCAAACTCCTTTCTTATCTGAACTAATTTGGTAGGGGAAAATCATAAACAGACCATTACTGTGATTATAATAATGTTATAAATTACATTATCAAGCGATTATCCGAGTCAAGGGTGACTCATAGAAACCGAAAACTAGTCTAACCTCTCGTATACCTTCAAGATGTAAGAGGACTTATTCCTCCACATTGAATACAAATTTTTGCTCGTCTCACCGCGCCATATATCATATACGGTTCTCCTAGCGACGTCAGTTTAGAAAATTCTACCCATTTTCTGACGACTAATTGTTAGCGCTATTGATCTTATCTGCATGATCAAAAAAGTTTTTCTGGCTACAGAAATATATTTGCATAGCAACCAAAAAAACATCTAAATGTGGCAGTATTGTATAGTATTTCCAGCTGAAAGTTATGGCTGTCAAAAACGAATTAAACAAACAATTAATTATTCACGCTTAAATTTAATTACAGAAAATTGTAAAATATTAAAAAAAATATTAATCCGGCAAATACAAATAAAACAAGTAAAGAAAAAATATCCAATCATATCGAGCATAGAGGTAACACTATCCTCTGCGTATATAAACACTTAATTTGCTGCAAGTTTTGAGCAACTGTTTAATCTCTGTGCTTTCTTTTGAAAGATTTCAATCAGATTCTTATCCGGTTCCTTTTCAGAGTAAATAAATTGATGTCTTAATCCATTGGCAGAGACCTTAATCTCCTGAGACATTATAAGATATTTTCTAGATGGCCTACGAAGAGAAGTTGTCCGACACCTGTCTTCCTTCATTTTAAGAGTAATCGGCATATTATTCAATTCTTTCTTTAGCAATTGGACAATCTTCTCTGGCTTAGCTCTACACAATCTACGTCCCAATTCAGTTTCAATTTTCGTTGAGAAACTACGACATTGCGCAAACACAGGAATGCAAGATCCATTTTGCAAGCTAAGTGGACAATTGTGGTACTTGGAATTGCAACCGAAAGTCCTCGTATTTTTCATCAATGTCAAGTATCTCAATTTACTTTTGCTCGGCTGCAACCAACTATTGTCTAGGAGGAAATTTAATCAAAACATGACAGCATTTGTAATCATTGTGTGTACATGCGTCCGTACTTGTACTTACAACCAGTATTTTCGCAGAGATTCTTTAAAAAATGAAATCTACTGGTCCAATTCGAAATTGACGCATCACATACCTAAAAAGATTCTTATTCAAAAGACATTCCTCCAAGAATATAAGTATGTATAAATGTAAAAAAAAAAAAAAAACCAAGCTCACCAACGAATTAAAAATTCCTCGAAAAATCGGTACCCCGAATCGCCAAGACATTGTAACCGCAAACTAATGAAATTTGAATAGTGCTTCTTTCCAAAAAGGACTTAATTTGTACAGCTGTTAATTTTCGATACCTCAAATGGTGTTGTGTGAACTTTTTCTTTCACAGCGTAAATTTAAATATTTGTGGTTAAAAAAAAATCTCACAAAATAAAAACAAAATTAAATTGCCCTCTTCATGACATGCTTTAAAGCTTTCTAAAGTTTGTTTTTTCTTTTAGCAAGTAAAACTCATCCTTAAAGTAGGCCATACGCGAACCATAGAATATTTATATGCGCACAGTAGTACACCATTGATTATATACACTGTAAAAAAATTAACAAATTGTTGCCACAAACCTTAGGTATTTTTCCCTAAAATGTAGGGAATATTCCCTAACATTTAGGAAATATTCTCTAGAATTTAGAGGAATATTCCCTACAATTTCGGGAATATTCCCTTCATTTTAGGGAATATTCCCTACATTTTAGGGAAAAAAACCTAAGCTTTGTGGCAACAATTGTGCAAATTTTTTACTGTATACATATACCCAGAATTATTTACGTCTTTAGAAAGGAGATGTCGCTACTTGTCCTTCACTTGTTATTTGCAGCCTTAAAATTTCTAATAAAAAAATTTTCAATGGCTGGATACATTAACTTCATCGCCGTGTCCGCAAACTCAAGTCAAAATTAACTCACTTCCCGGTATCCAATCGAACTGAAATTTTCTAAATCGATTTGTCGTCGTTGACAATGCACTTTAGCATCACATACCCCCCCACCACCCACACATACACTTTAAATAAATTTCAATCGTTATTGTGGTCTAAACTAAAAATTTTGGATTTTCATACCATTTTTTTACTATGACCTCTATTTTTTTCTGCGAAAAGGTCGTTAACATAACTTTTTTTTATAAACTGTAAACTGTTGACTCTCCTCTTAAATTTGACCTATGTGCGCTACCTGTTGCCGTTAAAGAGTTATTAGCTCTTAAGCGGCCCACACACGATACAACTGTGTCGGTCCAACTGTTGTATCAATTCATGTTGACGTACAATCGTTGTATGGTGTCTGAGCCAATTGCACGAAGCATGCAACGATCGCAAGCTCGGTTGGATTGTTGGATGTGCATGCAGGCAGGCAAACGGTTGTTGTATATATGCGACAGAAGAAATCGACCCAAAATTGTATCGTCTTTGGATTACAATACAACTGTTGGTCCAATGGTTGTGTGTGGGCCGGGCCGTTTACCTATTCTCAAACATAATTTGATCCCTGACTGAAAAAATACGTCGTTGTAAAAAATATCGGCTAATTTCGGTATGACCTGAATAGGGTGTAATAAGTCAAATTAAAGAGAACAATCAACAGTTTACAGTTAAAAGTTATGTTAACGACTTATTTTAAAAAAAAAAAATAGAAGTCAAAGCAAAAAAAACATAAGAAAACCCGGAATTTTTAGTTTAGACCACAATAATTCCTGATAGGAGAGGAGTACGGGGCTCATTGGACAGTCAGTCGAAACACCATGAAGCTCTGCATACAATTAGCTTTAGATGGTAACCGCACATCCTGTAATTTTGAAGATAGTAGGTATTTTCTGAAAACCAGATTTTTTTCTTAATTACCCTGTAACTCCGAAACGGTTGATATGGACCCCCTGCCATACAAATTTTTGTTTGGCTAGGTGAGTACTATTACCTCCTGCTCTACGAACCACCTAGGTGGAAACACACTTTATTTAATAATCAATGAGTGGACCAAATTTAATTGAAATTCAGTTTGCACTAAAATTTGTATGGATTTCGTTTTTTTTAAAAGGATGCAGTATGAAGATATCTCTTTCATTTTGTTGGAATGGTCTAGCAAGATATTTTTTTTTATAATAGCGAAAATACAAAAATTTGACATTTTGGAAATTATAAAATGGATAAAATGGCCTCAAATTCAAAATTTATTTATTACACACTCCGCTACATAAATAAAAATTGGATACAGCAATTTAGATAACAAGCATGATACAAAGATAAATCTTTGTATCATGAATAATAGGTACATAGTTAGAAAATAGTTGGGGGGGTGGGGGGGGGGGGGGGTGATTCTGGGCTGTGTTCAACTTTTGGCCAGAGCTGGCTATAGCCGGAATGGCTAAGCTAGGGCTCTTGTTTGTGTGAGTAAATGTCAAACTTCCATAAATTGTTTCAATTTCATTGTAAGAATTATGTCGAGTAATAAAAGTAAATTAGTTGCAATAACAACTATAATAAGAGATTGGATTAATTTCCTATAAAATAAGTGAAACCTATATTAATAAATAATTTGATCACAGCGCAAATGTTCAACATTACCGTCCTTGTCTGTTAATAATGGCACATAATATTCGTATATAATTGGTATCCACACAGTAATAAAATTGAAAAAAAAAAAAAAATTCTAAACAAACAAACGTCAAGCTACTTTGGCTTCACCTCCAGAGCACTAACCAATTTGGCTATAGCCGGCTACAGCCAAGAGTTGAACAATAAATTCTGACAATTGAGCTCACATATACATATATGATTTTTCATCATTTATAGCTCTTATTTTTGGCTCAAAATTGGCTATAGCCAACAACTGAACGACCTCAGCTCTAGCCGGCTCTAGCCAAAAGTTGAACATAGCACTGATATATTTGTCGAAGCTTAGGCGTATATTTTAGTCACATATTTTGACATTTGACCACAAAATTGTTGTATTTACCATATTCATTTTGATTTATCCTTTTCATCAACCACAAAATAAACTAAAATGAATTTGCAATGAATTAATGTCAGAATACACGCCTAAAAGTACAACAAATTAGTAAACTGCTTCCGAGGTCGTGACAAAAATGTTATACTATGGTAAATGGATATGCTACACCTAATTAGAGAAATATGAGTGCTCAAATTCGAAATAATATTTTGAGTTTGTAATGTGAAGTGTCATTTTTGGTTCATTCTACGTAAGGCAGGGCTTGCTGAACTGAATAATAACACAAAAAAAGTAGCGTAAGGGGGGGGGGGGGGGGGTCATCCTGCAATTAAATTTAGAAAAAAAAAAATCGTGGTGTATGTATAGGCGGAAAAGTTCAGCATACGGCACATGATTGCTCCGTTATACCCCAAATAGCGAATAGAATGATTAAGTAAAATACTCTTACCGTACGGCGTACATACTGTCTATGTACACCAAATCTTGCTGCCTGTAATCAGTGAACGCTGTTTTCCGACAAAAAAATCACATTCTAATTTCCACATGAAGGTGATTGGGGTCTGTCTGATGGCAACGTTAAGGTGCTCGATTCACCGACATAATACTTCTCTTTTTCGTTGGAAACTTGTTCTTTGCTCAAATACCTCTTTCGTTAAATATACTGCACTTTTCTCAAATTTTGTGGTAACTTTATAAATCTATTTATTCGTCCACAGCCAGCAGTCTGTTCGCTTCTCTAATCAAGACTCTATTCCCACCAAAATACTTTCCTTGCCGGATGCTTCTTCTTCTTTTTTCTTTTGGGTGCCTTCAGCGCGTATGGCTCTCCATCCATATAGGACACAGTCCGCACACACCTCATGCTGCTACGGGTCGTGTAGACATGTAGCTAGCTCAGTGTAGCCCTTAGAATATATTCTAAGGTGTAGCCATAACACTTTTTGATGTATAGGAAACATTGAATAAATAACTAATAAGGAAACGGCATATCGGGTGAAAACCTAAGCCACTCGGCAAAATGTATTAGTGTGTTGTGTTTGTATTCGTTTCGTCATGGCAGTAGTTAAACCGTGAAATTTTGAAGAGGGACATTTTTTATAATCCAAATTGCTAAGTAAAATAAACAAATTTTTAGCGCCCCCTTATCTTCAGATAATATTCCTTGGCGTTGCCTATGATAATTTAAGTGACTTGTTAAGCAGAATTTTCAAATAAGTGACCAGCCCTCTTGTCATTTCTCCCCCCGCTCCTTGGATTTGACTGTCATTGAAATGCTTAAACACGTACACTGTATTCGCACAATACCCCGCTTCCTTATTAGTTATTTATTCAATGATAGGAAATAATAGTAAATAGCTTCGAAATGGACTGAATCGGGCAACCCCTTCTTGGTGTTGCCGAATAAAAATTTAGGGTCTTTACGTATACTGTAAAAATGACCAGTCCTAGACGTTTTTATTGTACTGAGTTCTTGAGAATATAAAATCCTGTAAAATTGGTTATATTCATTTTACTGTCAGACGAACCATTCTAGAAATATATGCGAAAAAACACTTCGACCCTACGAAATTTCGTACGGGCATTCATCTAGGATATAATAAGAATTTCTTCTAGCTTTTTTACTCGTTTCTCTTAATTCACACAAACAATTTCCTGCGAGTACAGTCAAGTACTGATTCAACGACTGAAAGCATAATTTCGAACGAATGAAAGCAGAATTAGGCTCATATTTTCAAAAGATAAATAAAATAGCAGTTATATATAATACTAGTTTATTAAATACATAAATTACAAAAAATTTCATTTTGACTCATACACATGTTAAGAATACTTAAAAATTTATAACTTAAGTTTTCCACCATACTAAACAGCCAACAACTTTGACTCATTCCTGGACGTCGGATCGTCTTAAATGCTCCTCAGGTTCTGTAATAATAAAATAAATAAATAAAATACTCATTCTACATAACATTATACAACCTTCCTGTATAGCAGGAACCTTTTGAGGAACAACAATTAAGGCTGCACAAACACTTTTATCATTATTAACCTGACCATCAGATTCAGCCACATCCACATTAGCTTCACTCTTAGTTTTCGTATCATTTTGACGATCAGTGTTCGTAGGAGGTAAACGATTTACTCTGTCTTTAATAATTTTAATTTCCAAAAGCTCTTGCTTTATAAGGCTGAGAACATTATTGTTGGCAAAATTTCCTTTTGCTGGAGGACTTTTCGATGAGACTTTCGTTTCAAAGAAATTTGGATCCGATGCATATCGCAACTTGACGCTTTGTTTTGGCGCAGCGGCACGTTGTTTTACTTGCTTTAAACCGAACGCAAGATAATTTCTATTATTCTTATCTTCCTTTGAATTACCCATATTCATTGAAGCAGAGTTTTCAAACTTCTTGTCCTTCGTCTCGCTTCCCTGAAAAAAAGTCTTAGTCAGACTTATTTTTCTTTCGATAACATTTCTCAATCCGTTTACGCCTAGAAAAGGCGGGTGACTACGTTTCGCTGGAATTGTCTCCCTATTGAAAAACGGCAAATCTGACAAAAATCGGCTCTTAGACTTAAGGAATCCATTTGCTTTCCTAGAAACTGTAATTAATAATTGTCAATGAGATACAATACTTCCACATGCGAAAATCATACAGTTTTTGTTCTCTTCGTTGCGAAAGTAATTTCGAATAAAGCTGCTGGACAAGGATGGAATATTCTTGATTTTCTTTAACTGAAATGAATTTTTTTTTTTTAGTTCGGTCGAATAATCAAATTAGTTGTGTTTCCTGTCGGTATACCTGTAGGGTCAAATTAAAATTACCACTCACGCTTTTGTTTATGTTGCGGTAAGCCATTTATTATTTTCGAAATGTCGGATATACTTAAAAAAATTTTTCATTTACTTAGATATGGCTTTGTTTTTACTTGTCAAATCCAAATGTTCCTTTTCTAAATCGAAATTTTTCCGAACAAAGTGTTCTGAGCACTTTAGGCCTGTATGATTTAGTGGAAATCTGACTTTATATTGCTCGAATCTGAAATTGATAACCGTGTTTTCATTTTTGCTTCGGGGTTAACTCTTCCCTTTCGAAGAGTTTGTTGTATCAGTGCTGGAGTCATACTTCCGATTCACTATGGTTCGAGTAGAACAAACTAGTTGGATAAAATTTTTTTTCAATTCTCATGTCAACAACGAACATTTATATGTAAAGTTGTATACTCTATACAACATCATCATCATCATCGTCATCATCACTTTCTTCTGCAGTATAACCATTTATTAAATAATCCTGTTCATGGACAGTATTCCTGATAGCACAAATAAGATACAGATAAAGAACGCATATCAGAACAAGTAAAAAAGCTAGAGTTGGTCTAAAACCAATTCTTATGATTCCCTAGATCAGGGGTCGGCAACGTGCGGCTCAGTAGAATCATACTTGTGCCTCTTCAGTATTTTAATAGTTAATATTGAAAAGTGAATGTAATATTGCAATTGCCAAACAAATAATCCTGCTGACACATCAAAATGCGCGGCAGATCGAATGCTTGTAAACCCAGTTTAGCTAACCTTACTCTGCACACTCAAAACCAAACTGAATAGAAACAGAAGCGTTACCAGGACATTGGAAGAACATTCGTGAGCTTTGTAAATCAGCGTCTTTTAGTAGTGAGCCTTACAAATTTTCTGAAAAAACTATCATGCAATGAGGGGAATTTCAGCGAAATATTTGTTTACTATCACTTCCAATTTGTTCGAATTGAAAGGACCATAAAAAAGCGCCTTTTAAGTTGAAATTTCTTAATAAAATTCCTTAATTTGAAACAAATTAATTTCAGTTACCTTCAACTTCTATTAATTTTCTCGTTAAAATTGATTCAAATGATCCGTTAAAAGAATCCAATCGAATTATTTTAACAATTTTGTGCGAAAAAATTAACTGAAATCGAAGGGGACTAAAACGAATTCGCGAGAATCTTGGGTAACTTCTAAAAAAAATTATATTCGAGGGCGATTTTTTAAGCTATTTTTGCTTCGACTCGAATGGATTCAATAATAGCGCCCAGTTCCATCTTCTTAATCGTATCGTTGTATTCAGGTTGTAATATTAACAATGAATTTTTTGTCACCGCCATTGTAAAAATGCAAGAAACCCTACTCTAAGCCACTAGTGGCGAAGGTGTACGAGTTAAATTTTACACCATTCCCATCTATTGATAGAGCTCAATTTGAGTTACAGTTGTTAGATTTGAAAAACAAAGATATATGGACAGAAAAGTTCATAAATTTGCAGTCAGAACTAGACAATTTAACTAGAGAGAAATGAAAATTGGCTGTCAGACACCAGTGGACGGATCTTTCAAAATGCAAGAAGGAGGAAGACATTATATTTAAACATGGAACTTCTTTCCTCATTTTTAGGATCAAGTGAAAACATGCACTTGGCATCTTGATAGTTTTCGGATGTACTACTACTGTGAACAATTATTTTCAAATATGACGTTTATTAAAAATAAATTAAGAACTTCGCTTAATGACGAAAGCCTCGAAAGCAGCGTGAAATTAAAAACTTCTGAATATTCATCAAATTTGGAAAAACTTTGTGTCTGTACACAATTCCAAAAATCTCACTAATATTACATATTTGCGTTTATATTATTTTTTACATTTAATTTGTATTTTAAGCAAAGCTACATATATGTGTAACCTACTGAAATTAAGTTATAAAAAAGTTTTTCAATTTTCTTAAATATGTTGACTTATATGTTCTGTTAGTATGCAAAATAGAATGTTTTTATTTCACAATAAATACATGTTTCATAGCAGGTAACGGTTATTTTAATTTTTGTAATAAATATTACCGATATATATACTTATATTTGGCTCTTTAAAAAAATTATTTATCACATCGGGAGAAAATGGCTCATGGCTCCAGAAAGGTTGCCGACCCCTGCCCTAGATGAATGCCACCCATTTGAGCAATTTTGATTTTTGCAGTGGTTTTTCGCATATATTTCTAGAACGTCGTCGGACAGTAAAAATGATTATAACCAATTTTATAGGATTTCATATTCTGAGGAAATTTTTAGTACAATAAAAATGTGAAATAACTAGAGTGTTATATCTACATTTGTTGTTTTATATGAGTCTAAGGAGTATAAGTCCTATATGAAGAATCTACTACTTGAACATTAGTGCTATAAACGTGAGTATATAGGACTATAATTTCAGAGAATTATAATCCTATATATATGCTGATATCATACTTTCAATTGTGATTATACTTATACAGTCAATTAGTTTACTGTCTATTAAATTTAAGTCTGTAAGCCTCTGTAAGCTAATTAAACTAAAAATTCGAATAAGTTCTCAAATTGTACCTTTGTATCATATGAAATGAATTCAAAAATTATACAAATGTGACTGGCAACCCTATGTTCCCCATCATCCATCAATCCTAACTCGAATGTCGACAGAATATAAGACAGTAGGCACAAGCACAAAGTTACCAGAAAATTATTTTTATGCCAGCTAAATTTAGCCATTTTAGCCGGAGTTAAGGCTTTTGAATCTGAGTAAAAAATCGGATAAATCCTTTCAACCGGAGCGGCAGTTTGCCAGAATTCCTACCCAGAGTTTTTTTTTGAAACCGTCTCAAATTTTAGTAGTTTTAGCCGAGAAGATTCATATTGAAAAGCGGCAAAAATAAAAAAACTAATCTCTAATATAATTAAATTTTTAATTTGTTATCCTTGTGTTAATAATACCGGAGACAGACTTGCAATTTCAATATTGCATTTTGCGCTCAACCGAAAGTCTGTCTCCATATACTGAGAAACAGCTCGATATACGCTCGGTGTACACTCAGTATATACATAGTACATTGGAGCTCAATATTAAAATTGCGAAAAAACGTACGCGGTATACGAGTTTATTGCAATATGACCCTAATTATAAACCATAATCATTTAATACACGAACCTTTTAGAACCGAATTTAATACTTCAATGTTGGCTAGAACTTTTTCTGACATTTAATATTTGACACTTGTCAAATTGAAGTGTCTATTTCGTTTTTATTTTTCATATAGACAAGTAATTTCGCCGGCGTTTTGTACGTGCGCGGAACTTTCTTAAGTCAAATGACAAATCAAGTGGTAAATCAAATGCAAGTTCTCTAATTAAATACTTAGTATCGTAAACCGGAAGTGTGTCTCTGAAATTTTATATTGCAATTGAAATAATTGCATTATCAATATATCAATATTAAAATAGCAAGTCTGTCTCTGGTATACAATAAACTGTATGAATTTGTAATGATACGATTTTTTTACTTTCTTTTATTTTAAAACAATTTGAAATTCAAACGACATTTAAGATCTAATAATGGATCTTAATTTTTGTTTGAATTTCAAATTCTTTTTATTTAACAATCATTTGTTGCAAATTCAAATTGTTTTTAACAATTCTGGTTCTAGTTCCAGGGTATGCAGTATAAATTGACAATCAGAACCAGCTTAACACAAGCTCGCTGCATGGACACGTTTAATAAATACACGGTCAACACTACATGCGTTTCATCACTTAGTCGGTGTTAGTATTAGTATGTTACACTAAACATAGACCAAACACCAGATAAAATGACATGCAATGCGACAGAGAACAAAAATATAAAAATCTAAATTAAATCTAACTAAAAAGATTAAATATTATATAGACATGCTTAGAGTCGTCAACAAAAAAATGCTCAGCCAAATTATTAACAGCAATGCACATGCGATTAATAGGTTCATAAATGCCATAATTAGACCTTGAGGAGTTGACATGTAACAGAGGTAGCCTTCTCAAATTGTGCCTATTATCACGGAAAGAGATTTTGTCAAGTAACAACAGGGAATCAATATTCGTGCTTAAGAGTTGGTGAACAAAAGTTGCATCGGCAATCATGCGACGTTTCCCAAGTGAGTGCATATTCAAAAGCTGCAAGCGATTCTCATAGGGAGGAAGAATCAATGAATTATTCCAGGGTAGGTGCCTGAGAGCAAATCGTAAAAAGTTTCTCTGAACAGACTCGATGCGCTCGATGTGTGAACCGTAAAAAGGAGACCAGACCTGGCTAGCGTATTCAAGAAGTGGTCTCACAAAGCAAGTGTACAAACACAATATTATAGTAGGATTCGAAAACTCTCGGGACCAACGTTTTATGAAACCCAGCATAGAATTACTCTTTGATACCATGAAGTTTATATGGGAGATAAAATTCAATCTGTGGTCAAATTTGACACCCAAGTCATAGACAGAGTCCACCCGGCGAATCGAGGAATCCGAGAACTCATAATCATAAGTGATTGTTGTCTGATTCCTATGGAGTGTCATAACTTCACATTTGTCGATATTGAGTACCAAATTATTGCTCTCGCACCAATTGTAAAATTCTTCAAGGTCATCTTGTACCTGTTCACAATCGTGAACTGATTTAATCCGAGCGAAATGCTTAATATCGTCAGCATAAATCAAGACCTTACAGTACCTCACAACAGAGACAATGTCGTCAATAGACAGAATAAAGAACAACGGGCCCAAATGACTCCTTTGAGGTACGCCAGATGAAGCCCTCAAGACTCTAGAGAAAGAATGGCGAAATAAGATTTGGTATGTTCTGTTATCTAAATAAGACTCTGTCCATTTTAGAAATGTTGAGGGAAACCCATACTTTTCCATTTTAAGGAGTATCACGGAGTGAGATAACTTGTCGAACGCTTTACTAAAGTCTGTATAAATACAATCTGTCTGATAGCCTTTTGCCAATTCGCCAACGGTATCAGAGACAAATTCCAGCAAGTTAGTAGTTGTAGACCTACCCGAAATAAACCCATGTTGGTTTGAAGAAAGCAAATTCTTACAGGAAGTTAATAGTTGACAGTAAATGATAGATTCGAATAACTTGGGCATGCAAGATAATTTTGCAATAGGCCTATAGTTAGAAATTTCATTTTTACTACCTTTTTTGTGGATAGGTATGATAAAAGAATTTTTCCATAGCTGGGGGAAACAACCACTATCGAGCGATTTTTGGAAAATAATTCTCAGCGGAGCCACCACTGCAAGGCAGCATGACTTGAAGAAGGCAGGAGGGATCCCATCAGGACCAGTTGTGAAGTCACTTGGAAGCCCATTAATATGATCTAATATATCCTCTTCTGAAATTGAAGGGATAGTGAATGAAACGTTACGATAGTCGTTCATATGACTGAAGTTGCTATTTTGAGGCTGAAAATTTGACGAGGCAAAGGCATTGTCAAAAAAAGAAGCAAACATATCGCAAATTTTAGATGAATCATCACTAGCAGAATCCTTGTACCTCATGGTATTGGGATAGTTGTCCGTTCTTTTCTACATATTAATAAACTTAAAAAAGATGCGTGGGTCACTAAATAATTTCGTACGCATGCTGTGAACATACTCATCGTAAAGTGTAGAGGAAAGTTCTTTGAAGTCATTATATGATGTGAGGAAGTTGTTGTGACTTATAATGTCCTTATCCCTCATATAACTTTTCCACAATTTATTCTTTCTATTTTTAAGACTCCTCAGTTCTTTATTGAACCATGGTGGAGATGTTTTAGAGAGCCGCTGACGCTCGCAAGGAACGTGAGAGGAAAATAAATTGAAAAGAATTATGTAAAATTTAGAAACGTCTTCGTCAACATTATTGCTAGACAGTAATGTGTTGAAGTCAATAGATGTAAGTCTACTGGAAAGTTCCGGAAAGCTCGCCTTTTTAAAATTGAAAAAGTATTGTGTTTCATCACAATTTGTTAAGTTTTCGGTTTCATAGCAATATATATGGTCATCTATCAGTATACCATGGAACTCTAATAAAATTTTCCCCAAATAAAGAACGTTGTTAGAAGGGACGGTAACTAACATCTTTGCCTCCCTTCAAAACTTTCCTAGATCCGGCACTGTACAGAAGATATTGCTCTAAATAAAAAACTAAGGTTTTTTATCCTGTAATTTGATTACTCAATTCGGAATTCCCAAAAAACCTACGGGCCAATTGACATTTTTTTATTCCTCGTTATTATTGCTGACATTCATTTTGAATGACAGATGATAACCTTTGGTCTTTAATCTTCAGTTTACAAAGACTAAAATCTCCAAACTGTATGCACGGCAAGAGACTTTTGTCTCTGGAGATCATAAAATTAGGTCTCTAGAGACCATGGAGATTTAGGGAATTTGGGAAATGAAAATTATTTTGTCAGTTAATTCTCCACTTGGAATTCTGTAACCCGGCGAATATGTTTTGAGAGCCCCCGAACTCTCTATTCCACTTATAATTCTCCGATGTACAAGTGGAAAAATAAGAGGAAAAATTTTCAACTGGGGCCGGATTCTGTAATACAGAGAGTTGGTGAGTTTGTGAGATGAGAATTTTCGATTTCCACAATTAAAACTTCCCAATACTCCATGCGCGAGAAAAATGTTCACAACGAAGTACTCATGGATGCGAAAGAAAGAACGTAATAAATACATGCAAGATACTGGAACTGGGTGTATATGATCCAGGTGTAAAAAGCAATTTCTGGGCGGTAAAAATTCTTCCCCGCCCAACTTCCCTCCCCTATCATATTTACCCTGAACTCTAATTTTTTTCGATACCACATACATTTATCTCATTCTCCAATTATTTAAAAAAAAACTTAAAGTAAACCTACCCCCACATCCCTCAAAAAATACACTACTAAGAAAATATTTCAATTTGTCTCAACGTCCAAAAAGGCTAGAATTGGCCTAAGACCAATTCTTATGATACCCTAGCCTAGATGAATGCCCGTATGAAATTTCGTATTGTCACCCTTCTGTGCAAGTTTGATTTTTGAAGTGGTTTTTCGCATATTTTCTAGAACGGTTTGTCGGATAGAAAAAATGATTATAACCAATTTTATAGGATTTCGTATTCTGAAGAAGCTCTTAGTACAATAAAAATGTCTTGGACTGATCGTTTTCACAGTATACGTAAAAAACCTAAATTTTTATATGTCAACACCAAGAAGGAGTTGCCCGATTTAGTCCATTTTTTAAATTTTATTTTCTAGTACAATGAAAACACCATGCACCAAATTTTAGCTCTCTATATCGATGCGTTGTCAGGCAGTGTCCAAATATTGTTTTTCTTATAAAATGCATTCTTTATACATATTTATAAGTTTCCTTAAAATAATCTAGAGACCACATGCCTCTGTGATCTTATGATTTCTTTAATACCTATATATAACTCAACATACCAAAAATTTTAAGGATTTCAAAGTCAGTCTAAGTTTAGTTTAATTCAGGCAACATGCATCGCAGGATAAAAAACTTAACTCTCAGAAGAACGTTGGGAAAGTGCATATTTCCTATGAACACTATAAAAATTAAATAAAAACTACTAAAAAACTTTGTCACACTCATTCCACAGAGTGCTGAGTTACATCTAGTGTCTACGTCATACATATATATGTACATGGCAGTGGTTGGTTGGTATTAAATTTTTATCTGAACGAACACATCGCTCGTTATAGTGGGAAAGGATCTGGAAGCACAAGTTATGTTTCTCCGACCATTTATGAAGAATTTATTGATATTAAGACAAAACAGTTGTTAATTCTATTGCAGTAGAAATTAAAAAAAGCGAAATATTTTTCAGTCGTGATAGATTCGACCTCTGATTATTCGCATAATAACCAGTTAGCAGTTGTTGTACGGTGTATTAAATATGACGATGGTCTAGAGATGGTCTGTGATAGAACGTTTCCTGACATTTCTACCAAACGTTGGGAATAAAGGTCAGGATATGTTTAACGCTTTGATCAATGTCTTTGTATCTTTGATCATAGATATGAAAAACAGTCACGGCAGGTCCTCCAATAATGCAACCAATATGGTAGGAACATACATATATGTACTGGCTTACAAGGTTAGTTCAAAGAAATGTCTCCCCATAGCATACTCTGTTCCTTGCTTTGCATATTCCCTTCATTTAGTGGGTCAAAAAGCTTTACAATATTGTTTAGAAGCTTCAATTTTTTTTCTCTGTATTACATTTTACTTTACCATAGATGGCACAAGAACTAGATGTCGCATGGCATACTAGAGCAGAGTATACAGATTGTGAAATGAGTAGTGCATTCTGGAATGGACCATAACATGTTTTAGAGTTTCTATAATAGCAGTTTTGTATACTTTTGATCGACTTTCTCAACACTTCAGATACGAAAAAATATGAATTACTCGACGTATTACATCATTTTAAATGTTGTGGTCCATTCCGGAATGGACCACCCAACCCATTGACTTATAACAATGGACTGTGCGATTTGCTATTTCATGTGGCACAAAAAATATTGTGTTTCTGTATATCACCGTTAGAGCACCCTTTAAAACGTTTACTACATAAAAATATGTAAAACTCAACCAATCAGATGAAATTTTACACCCGTACATCGAATTAAATTTAAAAAACTTATTTTCTTGTGTCCAAGTGATATTTTAATCGCTTATAAGAAATTAAACTAATTCCGACTTTAATTTTCAAAAGTTATTCTTAATTGAATCCTGCGTATGGGCAAGAGAGAGACGGCGCATGGTAAACACCAAGGTACTACAACTGTGACGTGTTTCGTCCTATAACGTATATACATTTCTATTGAAAAGTCAGAGAGATGAGAGAGAATATTGTGTTCTCTGTACTGTACTTTCCTATACATTCGGACACAAATGGCGGAACGTGGTTCGTAATGGGAATACCTTGTCTTCTATATACTATATCTTGGGTAAACACTATCTTTACCTTATTCTTTCTGCGGTGATTTCATCTCCAGCCAACATAAAAACATGAAATGGCATAAGTAAACGTTCAGTGAACAATATTTTGTGTTGGTAGCTCCAACTCTGCCATAGGGCGAAAGAGAGACAGTGACCCAACCATATAAATTTTTTATACTTTTTTGGTACTGCATGCGACACCTAGCTCCTGTGCCATCTATGATATAAGTCATACCTGCGATCTACAATGGGTGAAGACAGATTGTCTGGGTTGACTTTACTCTTCATTGAAAAAAAGTGGATTATAATATGGTTATAGATAAATTTGCAAGAATGAAACCTAGACAAAAGAGGCTATTGTAGTTGTCTCATTTATTTATAATTCATATGTACGTACATGTTTGAAGTAATATAATTTATGTTTTCCTTTAATATAAAATATGAATAAGTATATATACTCATGTTTGAGCTACTTGAAGCTGGAGGTCCATTTTTTGTTCAAAATATGAAATGAAATTTAATTTTATATATATATTTTATTTTATATATTTTTTCAATATGATCGCTCCCCCAAATGTTTGAACCTAGATACGCCTCTGGATAGAATTAACACAATTAAATCCTTGCAAAAAGTAGAAGTAAAAGTGATTAAAATGTATTATTTTTTAATCGCCGTAATTGAATCTGCACGACAAAGATTTTAGGAATATGAAGATGTAGCCAAAAAGATAAGTAGGCCAGAAGCAATTGGATATAAAACTTTCAAAAGATTCGAAAATTACAGGCAGATGAATCTTGTGAAAATGAAACAAAAATGAATGGGAGGGACGCATTTCAAATTTGTATATTCTTAGTTATTATAGATTGATTTATAACGGAAATTCGCAAAAAAAAAAGAATATCCTATGAAGTATTAATTTCAAACTCTCATTTCTGGAATGCTGTTATATAAAAGATACGATTTATGATTATATAAAAGCCAAATCATTATACAGGGTGGGCCAAAAGTCACCATGGGGTTTAAAAATTTAATAACTTTTTCGTTTATATATTTTTTTTATTTTTGTTTTTTTAGATTATATAAATAACATCTGGAGAATAAATAATGGAGAGATTCACAACTGAACAAAGAACCAGAATAATAGAATTTTATTACTTAAATCAGCGATCAATTATTTTAACGCAAAGAGCATATCGTCGCCATTTTAACGTCAGAATTTCGCCCTCTGAAGCCATGATTCGTTGCTTAGTTGATCGTCACCACCAACATGGCACCGTAAGTGATTTGCCTCGAACCGGTAGACCGCGTATAATTCACACTGCGGAAAATATTGAACGTGTAGAGCAAAGTGTTAACGAAACACCAGAAACATCTACCAGAAGGCGTTCTGCTCAGCTAGGGATGTCTCGTACGTCACTACGGCGCATTTTAAAAAAAGATTTACTGTTATTCCCATATAAGGTGCAATTGGTGCAAGAATTGAAACCCGCAGATCATCGGCAACGTCTAAATTTTGCAGTTAAATTTCAACAGTTGGCCAGAAATGAAATCAACTTTATTGAAAATCTGATTATGAGTGATGAAGCTCATTTTCATCTGAATGTCTTTGTTAATAAGCAGAACTGTAGGTTCTGGGGTTCTGAAAATCCAAGAGCCATTCATCAACGCCAATTGCACCCCATTAGGTGTACAGTATGGTGTGGCATTACATCTGAAAATATCATTGGGCCTTACTTCTTCGAAAATGAAGATGGAAGTGCTGTAACCGTATGGAGAGCGGTATCGGTTTATGATAGAAAAATTTTTACGTCCTGCTCTTGAAAACAGACCTGAGATGTGGTTTCAGCAGGATGGAGCCACTGCCCACACTGCCCGAGACACAATGGCACTTTTAAGGCAAATTTTTGGACAGCGAATAATTTCAAGAAATTCGGAAATTAATTGGCCAGCGCGTTCGCCAGATTTGTCAGCACCCGACTATTTTCTTTGGGGTTATTTGAAGGAGGGAGTATATGTGAACATGCCCGAGACAATCCTTGAACTCAAGGCCAACATTGTTGCAGAAATTCGAGCGCTACAGCCACAAATGTTGAAAGATGTTATGGAAAATGCTCTAAAAAGAGCCCATCATTGCGAAGCTAATAACGGCGGTCATTTAAATGACATTATTTTCCATACTTAGCGTAAAAAAATTTCCATTTTGTATATTTTATAATCTAAAAAAAAAATAAAAAAAATATATAAACGAAAAAGTTATTAAATTTTTAAACCCCATGGTGACTTTTGGCCCACCCTGTATCTTCGCACAAGCTATTCCAATGATATCGATAATAAGTTGTAGGACGAAACATTGCCTGTCAAAGAAAGAGCCAGTTCTACCTGATCTATCTCTTATCAAGTCATATGAGTAGTTCAACGATATGGATTTCAAAACCATACATATATCCAAATGTTCACATTATTTCCAGACTATATTTTTTTTTTACACAGAAAGGAGTTTTTTCTTGTTTGATAGCCGTAATGGTAATTTTGAATATTGAATCTGACCTCACAAAATCCCTGGACTTCAAGGAAATTATTCACGACTTTGCAGAAAAAAGGCACATAGAAAGCCTGTGGTTAAAGAATTTCTATTTTGTTTTTTTTTTAGTTTGTTTTTATATTTATTATTTAAGAATATTAAATAATTAATATATGCACCATGTACAACATATATGTATTAAAAAAATAATAATAATTTGTTCAGAAGTAAATTTTCTTTTAAAATTTCTTACCATTTTTCACATACCTAATCACATTTTGTAAATTAATTAAAAGACAAAAAAGGCGGCAAAAATTGTCAGCCTTGGGGCGGCAAAAAGCCAAATGCGTCTCTGTCGGTATCGTAAAAAAAGGATAACAATGAGCAATTTACCAAATCAACTTATGGAAGCTCTACATACATGATTTAGTGATTTGTTGATTGTTATCTTTTTTTTATGATGCCGAAAATTTTGGGATTTTGGGTGCTACATATTTTCTTATTTTATTTATTTATTTATTTTTTCTACATTAACCTTCTGGAAAACGCGCGCAGTCTATGAGTCAGTTCCAATATTATTTCTCTTTTATTTTTGTTGTAAACTAATCTAGCTCTTTGAGCTGCTGTGTATATCCGGGAACGCAGTAGACGTATACGTCAGTCGGTTGCTCTAGAGCAGAAAATCGTGTTTAATGAATTCAGAGCACTGCCACAGTATATATCATACAGTAGAATAGCTTAGAACTAACTACTGAAAAGTGAATTTTAGAATTTCAATTAAAAAAACATAACCTTAAAATTTCTCCCACTAGAGGGAACTATTAAGTATGATACGGACATAAATGGGCGAACAGTAGCTAGCTGCACGACCGTTGACGGAAGTATTAGTTTTATGTATGTACACATATCGGCAATCGGCGACAAATGTATTGTTCCATTACTAAACAGCTGTTTGACGGTAAAGTGGTGTCATTTTGCCTCTTTCCCTGTAGTAAAAGTTTAAGAATGCCATCAGTTCTCTTTCTTCCACTTTAGATTTACATAGGAATCCATGTATTAAAAATTGACTAGTGTGTTAGTTAAAACTGTTGAAAGAGAAAGTATAGTCTTTTTATAGAAGCATCCTACTCACTTGACAGTTTTGACAGAGCTGGGCTACTGTATGATATATACTGTGGCACTGCTCTAAAGTACTCTAAAGTGAACTGAACTGTGTGAACTGGAGTAACCTAGAGCAAGGTATTCTGCTCTACCTTTTTCGAAGGAGCATAGGCATTTGACAACTGTAAATTGTGTTGACAGGTCTGGTAAAAGTTCAAATAATAGCGTTTTTTGTGGGAAAAATAAATATCTGGACAATTTTAGTGTAATAATTTATATAATAATTGCGTTTTTGTGTGTTAAAAAAAGGTTTCTTTACATTAATCATGCATTTAAACAACTGTGCTTTTTTGTGACAGATCTCAGAAAATTTGTGTTTCATGACCTGCCTGTTTTTTTTCTGCTCTACTTTTAATTTGACAGTTAACATAAGTTGAGCTGCTCTACTCTGCTCTGAAGTTCATTAAACAGACCTAATATTGCGGAAAATCATGGGAAATTTCTTTTAAAATTGCGAAAAATGCGGATATTTCAAGTATAAAAAAACATAAATCTTACTTTAATTTTTACGCAGTAAATAAAATCTACGTAATCAACAGGAACTAAAAGTAATCAAAGAAAGATGTTCTGCATTCTTAGGCATTTTATACGATCAATTACATGTAGAGGTCCCGCAAATATAGTATGACTGGAAGAACTTTGTATGTTTTCTCCGATTACAGCTGTTGCTAAATGAAAGCGGATATATTAGATATTACGGTAAAAGTTAAAAATGTTGTTGTCGTAGGAAGTATTGATTCCATAATAAATGGAATTTTATTCATCTTCATCAATGGTCGGAACTAAATACAGCTGAATAATTTTGGACTGATATCTCAATAAAAAAACATGCTGCTGGTATAGATTGCAATTTGGTAGCATATCTAACCTGGCTCCAAATTTATGGAGTATTTTATTGAGCAGAAAAAGCTTTCTCTATAACTTAATTGTATAAGAAATAACTAGCTATTGAAACTGCAGATAAAATAATGCGGGTACGATTTTCAATGAGACCTCTTGATTGTAGGTACACATTTGAAGCCCATCAAACAGATGTTACAAAAATTCAACTCTGAAGAGCTCTACAAAAGTAATTTTCAAGAAGATGATGCCGTTCTCCAAGCATTTTCATAAAGTTAGGTAAATTATTTTGGTCTATGCTGAAGTGAAATAACGCAATATGTACTTTTGATTATTTACAGGAATTTATAATTTAAAATATCTAGAAGAATATATGTATGCGTATGTATACATGCGCAAATTATATTTAAATAAGTATTTAAAAAAATATTTAAAATTCCAGAATACAATGAATTAGTTTTATAATTATGTTTGGGAAATTTTTTTATTCTGTGTTAGTAATTTGGGGAAAATTTTTATTCGGACGGGATAAAATTCAATAGTCCGTCTACCAAACCCGAGTCGACAATTCTCCTCGCATGTATTTGTGTCCTGATATTATAGTTTTGTGGTCCCTCAGACCGCACGCGTGCAGTAGAAAAATGTCAATTTTATTCCAACGCAAACAAATCAGAAAAAGGAAAGCTGTTATTAAAAATTAATAAAGAATATTGTAATCATAAATATTTGAGTTTTTCTTATTTATATAAAAAGTTTGGATGTCGTTCTTTAGTAATAAAAAGTTAGAGAATGAAAGAATTATTTTATCTTTTGAAAACTGTTAAATATACTTGCAGTCCCGTAGACCACATGCCGACGTTCGTGTCCTGCCAGGGGGTGCCACTTACGGAAGGTGAGACTCTTGGTTGTTCCAAAATAATAATTTTTTTTGGGTTTAGTCTCACTTATGTACATATTTGATGACATGTCAAACATTCAGGTAGTTCATCTTGAATAAAGTGATCATGATAGAATACAAATTGAAAAAAACAGAGTTTCCTATAGAGTTTATTTCTACAAACAACATCATCATCCATTCCTTTATGCAATCTCGTTGCCTCTAATGATATTCAAAAACATATTTGGGAAGGAGGGTTTCGCAAAAGGTGCCATCGCTACATAAATCCAACCGAATTTAAATGGCTCCATAAAGGAATTTTAAAGGGTTGTGCGTGCAAGAGCATGTCTCCTATTGAGAAAATATTTGGAAAAAAGTAAGTCCCGTGAGCGGTATTTTTAACATACTTCGCCTAGCATCCCAAGCATTCACAGATGTTATGCCTCTGACTATCACCAGATCTAAAGGGTTTTCCAATAAGAGGTGTTATTTTAATTAGCCCGCTATTTCGGTAGATGTCACCTTTGGAGCTGTCATTTTTTGACATTTGACAAGTATAAACTACGCCATTAATAAAAATGGAACGATACACGATTCAACAACGCACTGAAATTATTAAAATTCACTATAAAAATGGTGAAAATGTGGCAGAGATGGTTCGTAAAACTCGAACATTTTTGGGTCGTCGTGAAGCACCTTGTCGGACCGCAATACAGAAATTGGTAGAAAAATTCGAGCTATCGGGAAAAGTTAGTGATGTGAAGAATAAAACCCGTGCACGTCGCTCAAGAACAGCCGAGAATATTGCTGCTGTAGTCGAAAGTGTTGAAGAAAACCCAGGTTTGTCCATTCCTCGTCGTTCTTTGGAATTAGGCATTCCACAAACGTCATTACACCGTATTTTGCATAAAGATTTGGGTCTTAAGGCTTATAAAGTTCAGTTAACACAAGAACTCAAGCCGGCCGATTATCAACAACGTTGAGTCTTTGCTGATTGGGTCCTTGAAATGCATGAAAATGATCCCGAATTCCATCGAAAACTCATCTTGAGTGATGAGGCCCATTTCCACCTCGATGGCTTCGTCAACAAGCAAAATTGTCGCATCTGGGGCTCGAAAAATCCAAGAGTTATTGTTGAAAAGCCTCTCTATCCTCACCTTGCGACTTCTTCCTTTGGGGCCACGTGAAAGAGAAGGTCTACGCCAACAGCCCAGCGTCGATTCAAGACCTCAAGGATGGAATTCGTGAGGCTATCGAGGACATAGGGCAGCCACTTTGCGATTTGGTTATGGAAAATTTAATGAAAAGGATATGGTCCTGTAGGCGTGGTCGTAGTGGTCATTTGGCTGATGTTATTTTCCATTAATAACGGCATACCTTCCTCTTTATAATGAAATAAAGATCCGATCATTTATCTCAAAAAATGGCCATTTTTCTTTGAATATCAAAATAACACCTCTTATTGGAAAACCCTTAGCATGGCGATAGCTTGTGGTTTGGGGTGTCATAAAATAATGGCATATATAATCAATATAGGATTAATACTTTTCACTAGAAGATGAAAGTTTCACCCCTTTATCCTTCTAGGGTTTTTTTTTAGCATATTCTGTAGCCAACCCAACTTCTTATGTTAAGGTTATCGCGACTACTAGAGCCTTGCAAAAGATAACAAGCTTAAAAAGGCTGACTTGATTATAGGTTGGAAAAGGATAGATAGATTGTCGACATACTTCGCGATACGTTGTTATCGGAAATTCACTTCGGTCGTCGCCGCCGGGTCCATTCGCGAAAATGTTAACTTGGGACGTAACTACTTTGGATAGTTCCCGGTCAGCAGTAAGATTGACTTTAAGATATTATACTCATTTGCAGACCACTGTCTACTCTTAAAATCTATAAAGAATTTTCGATATCAACTTTTCTGATATTATATGACGCTAATGTGTTTTAAACGGCCGTTAATGTTAGAATATCAAATAAAAGCATAAGTGCGTCAACGGAAGTTAACGATAATTTCGCAAATGACGCATAAGTGCGTGACCTGGCATGTGTTAAAATAAAAGATGCGGTAAAACATTTACATTTACATTATCTGTAGAGCTCAAAAGTTGAAACCAGCTTTGAAATGTTCCAACCACATTAATAACTTTATATGTTACGGATATAATTACGCGGCAAATTTTCTGCTGCAACGTGCTTTTTAGATACAATATGAACCTGCTACTTATGATACACGGACATAATTTGTATTCTGGAAAGAATTCACCAGAACTATGCTCTTTTCTAATAAACCAGTATTTAAATGTGTAACTTATCGTGAAGCCACTTACTGTAAACATTTTGTTTATATTCAGTTTTTAGTATTTTTTTTTAATCAAACAAAACATGACAATCGGACAATAAACTATATTACTGAAACTAGCTATTTCATTCATCTACCAATAAGCACACCTTAACGATAAACAATTATCCCAATGTTTAGTGAAAGACATAAAGACTGCCTCAAAGTGCAATGCTGTTAACGTGACGAAAAAGCAAATTTTGTTTATGATTAATCAAATGACAAATCAACCCAAGGCAACTGCTTACCACTCGTTCCGAAGAGTTGGTCCGAAATAGTAGATTAGTGCCAATGCGAATAGGGTTTTGTGGCAATAGAACGTAAGTATTAGATTTACTACAATGTAAAGTGTCAAAACATGCAAACTATAGAAAAGTGATGCCATAGACAAATTAATACATGCAAAGACTGGACACGTAGAACAAAAATATGCAACGCTTTTCTAGAATATAAAAATTAACGATGCCTCGAATTGGCACTTGATGACGTGCACAAAGGGTAAGTCACCAATGCCTCGCTCCATACAAAATCACAGTTGCCTCGATCCGATGAAGAGAAGGCCACAAGTTTTTCTTAGAAATTTACTGGAAATTTCTTCCTTCGAATTTTTATGCATTGGCCGGGCCGAGAGCTGTGCCTTGCTCGAATATAAAATCTAACAACGATGCCTCGACCTGATTTAGGGAAGGCCGCAATTTTTTCTTAGTAATTTACTGCAAATTTTTTCCTTAGAATTCATACGCACTTTTGGAGGGCGACAACAATTTTTATGAGCGTAGACGCTACAAGCAATAAGCAATTGGGTTTTTTTTTTAGAAATTTACACAAAGTGTGTCGGTAGAATTTTTATTCATTTTGGTGGCCGACTAGACTTATTTTCAGATACAGTATGTACATCGTTGTTCGATTTTATATTCGAGCGAGGCACTGCTCTCTGCCTGGCCAATGCATAAAAATTCGAAGGAAGATATTTCCAGCAAATTTCTAAGAAAAACTTGTGGCCTTCTCTTCATCGGATCGAGGCAACTGTGATTTTGTATGGAGCGAGGCATTGGTGACTTACCCTTTGTGCACGTCATCAAGTGCCAAGTCGAGGCATCGTCGAGGCATCGTTAATTTTTATATTCTAGAAAAGCGTTGCATATTTTTGTTCTACGTGTCCAGTCTTTGTATGTTATTAATTTGTCTATGGTGATGCCATGTTAATGTAAGCAATTTCGGTAGTGTTAGCGGTTGTCAGTGGAGTGGTTAATGCCCCGTAGCCAAAGTGTATTGAACGGCAGACATACCACTTGGCGCACTACAGGATTTTGGGGGTGTACACTAATTTTTATAATTTGTTAACGTTCTTTTCATTATTAAATTCCAAATTCTCATACTTTATTTGATAATTCCGTGAATATTTTTAGGACTGAAGGTAAAGATATACGGTGAGAGTCTTTTGGTCTCCAGTCTCCGGTTTACACACTAAAATCTCCTCCGAAATGTTTACACAGCAAGAGATTTTTGCTTTGTCTCTGGAGATCAAAAAATTAGGTCTCCGGAGACCATAATAAAAGTCTCTAAAGACACGTCTCCGAAGTGTATACACCATTTCAGCCCCTTGCAGTACCCTACAAGGTTGAGCCCCTTGACAACTGCTTAGTTTACCTATGCCTTATTAAAATTTACTAAAATTTATAAATTAAACATTTTATTAAAATGTAGCAAGCAATTGTCAGAGCCAAACAGTTTTCAAGACGCCGCTGTTCGTATCTAATATATATACTACAAAAAAAAAACAACAATAAAAACAATTTCTTCTCCAGAAGAAAAACACTGAGAATACTACTACGAGTAGCAAGCACTAATTGCAATAAAGCAAAAATACCCCTCCATCATAGCTTTGTCAACGTGATTTGAACTCATAAGCGCAGGCGTATCTAAAATTAAATATCAGTGGCGTCCCAGCATAATTTATCCTGAAATACTAGGTATAGGGATATATACCATTATCTACATATTTGTACCAATATGTATCTGCCTATATATATTAATTCTTCCTGTGGATGCATATAAATATTGAAGCTATCATTGTATTAACTATTTCCATATATGCATGAAATGAACCCCTACTGCCAAGGGGAATGCGCGGTTATCAACAGCGCACTATATTATTCTGGTGAGCGCTTTCCATGAGGGGACTTTCATTATCGAACCGTCTTCTATCGCCGGCGGCACAATACTTTTATTAGTGTCTGACAATTCTATCATTTCCGTTGTAATCATATCGCCCTTATCGTGAAAATGAGTTCGTGCTGCTATTTCAGTGTGTTTTGTAGTGCAGTTGTGATATTTCAGTTAATCCGCCGTGTCATACCATGGTTTTATCAAAATCTTATAGGCCCAATGTTCTTTGGGCCAAAGGTGGATTTACAGAAAATGGGAGAATGGGCATGTAAGTGTGAAAATGCAAATAATTTCAAAAAACTCATAATAGCCACAGTTTTAATAACGAAAAGAAAAAAAAATGTTTTTGAAATGCAACACATTCTGTTTTATAGTGATAACCGGAGCAACAGAAGGCATTGGGAAAGCATATGCTAAAGCGGTACGTATATCAATACTCATTTTGCATGTGATTACTATTTAAATGATGGCAGAACTTAGTTAGTATTCAGTACGGTCGTTATTTAATGGTTTGCTACTTAATTATAAAATCACCGATTTACGGACAATTTCTAATCGTAGAAAGGCTATTTATGATCGCCGAAACTGCTGACTTCATTGTTCTGAAAACATGAACCAAATTTCGTAGTGTAGCATGCTGTAACCATACTAAATTTCTGTGACTTCTGCCCATATGTATTTTATGATTACCGGCGGTCGGTCGATATATACGCAATGCGAATATGCCCTCTGGGTCTTCAAAAAAAAAAAAAAAAAAAAAAAAAAAAAAAAAAAAAAAAACTTGTATCTATAGTAAATAAAATGCAACAGTACTTGACCTTTCTTTAAGCTTAACTTACGTTGCAAACATTTGGTGTAAATAAAAATTCCGGCATTTTAGATTATTCTGTTATGTTATCTAGGTATAGGTGTAAAGTGTAAAATTATTTCATCCCTATTCATTGCGTAAGCCCATGAAACTGCAAATTTGTTCTAAGCAAATTCAGAAAACAGAATTTGCCACTTTCATCGAGAGGCAAGAAATTTACTTAGTCAAAGCTAATAAAATAATGAAACATCTTTGCTTAAGTGCAATAAGTAAGGTGCAAATTCTCCACTATTGTGATAAAACTGCAAATAGGCACTTTTCCTGTATACTGCAATCTTTATCTAGTAGGTATAGTCTGATTGTGTCGACTCAGCTTCATTTAAGCACAGATCTATCTGTGATTCATCTGTTATTCAATTGAATGCAATCGAGGACAATATATACCTCATGTGTATAATGATGCTTGATTTGTTATCTATATTCTCCGGTGAACTTCAGAAAAGAGAAAGTATTTGCACTAATAGTTTCCTCTTAGATGTGTTGCTATAAATTTTGTAAACAATCTAGATTAAAGGATTAAATTGTTTTTATTCTATTATTTATTATAAAAGAGCGGTATTAAATTCAACTTTTTCCTCTTGTCGTCTCCCCCAATTCAGTTCAGCCAGAAAATATTTTTAATTCTCCTAGCCTAGCACCAAGGTTTTTTAAAGTAAATCAAAATATTTTGTGGACAGTAAAATTAAAAACTATTGGTTACTTATTTTTGGATTAGTGGTGTTCACAGAATTCTTCTCAAATATAATAAAATGAGTATTCTTTGAAATAATTTACTTTCCATTCAGAGTTTGGCTCTAATATGACAAATGTAATTACTGCTATGCTAGGAATATAAAAAAAGGTCAACTAGAAAGTCCTTTTAATACCTTAGATGAAATCTCATAGAGTATACTAAGTTTGTCACTCCGTTTGTAATGCTAGATATAATTCTGGTAGAGCAAAATTGATTGAACCTCCATGCGTAATATTAGTTATTTCGATTTTTGCATGTTCGTCTCTCCATCTGTGTGTCCTCACGATAACTCGAGAATGTGTTCACTGAGAGCGGAAACCTTCTACGCGGTCTTTAAAAAAAAATAGATTTAAGTTGAAAAATGAGACAAATCAGGTAACTCCTTCGTAGATTTGCCATACAAAAATTTCATTTTCCTTATATATTTGGATACTGTCTGAGAATGCGTCGACGTAGAAAGTTGAAATTTTGTTTTCGTAAAAATTGTCAATACAATTTTAACAAGAACAAAAGCTAGAATTGGTTTAAGACCAATTTTTATGATACCCTAGATGAATGCCCGTATGTAATTTCCCCATGATTTTTGAAGTGGTTTTTCGTATACAGGGTGTCCCGTAAGTCGACGTCAAGCCGGAACCGTGTGATAGACCAAATCGTAACAGTTACCAGAAAAATATAAAAAAAAATCTAAGTCATGTATTTTTCTAATTATAGGCATTTCTTTTGTTTTCGAGAAAATGTACACCTTGTGATGGTTTTTTAGCTCTTGTTTCTACAAATCTTTACTTTTTTCAATTTTATTTTTCTTATCCCGAATAGTGCTTATGTAACCTGTTGCTTTAAGTTCTAAGCCAACTGCTCCAGCTTGAAAGAAAATGCCACATTTTGTCCGAACCAACAATATAAAGTTAATAATTCGTTGAACTTTAACTGACTGCACTGAAAAAAAAATGTACTACGCCAGTCTGGCAAATAACTTTAAAAGTTGACGGATTTAATAAGGATTCTAAAATGGTACAACACTTGCTACATTATTTCTTAGATTACGGAAATAAATTTTGTTTCTTCAAGAAACCCAGTTTCGAAAAATTTCTTTTCACCTACTAAAATTGATTCTAGTGTACCCAAAGCTTGCCTAAAGAGCGTAACTTTAAGATTCTAGCTTGAGTGAGACGGAGAGTCATTCCATGATGTATGAGTGAGCAAGATAGTAACACTAGCCGTCAAATCATTGAGTTTTTACAAATGTGCATCGTCTACTCTCCACAGAGGGACGACTTCCAAACCAAGTACATGGTGAAGGAAGAGTTCCTTTTCTTACGAGGGCGTAATACTTCCAGCAGTTGAAGAAGATCCAGGTAGTTCGGTACGTGCAATCCAGGAATGCACAGGAGTGCCCAAAAGTATAGCTCACCGAATATTACAAAAACATGAGCTCCAATGTACAGCGAGTACAAACCCTGCTACCTCGGGATTATCAACCTCAGGTTGCGTTTTGCCAAACGGTGCTACAAAGACAACGGGAAGATCCGCGATTCTTCGAGAAAATTTTGTGGTCGGATGAATCGACATTTAAAAAAGACGGTTACATGAACCTAGACAACTTACACGAGTGGCACGTAGAGAATCCGAATTTAATGAGACAAAATAGATCTCAATATCGTTTTAAAATAAAAAAATAAAATTTTAAACGGAAAAGTCATAGGATCTTTTGAGTTGCCAGAGGTCTTTAATGCTGAATTTTATTAAGAGTTTTTGCAAAACCATTTACCTAATTTACTGGAAGACATGCCACTAAGTATTTACAGAGAGATGTGGTATCAGCAAGACGGCTGCCCAGCGCACTATGCCCTTTCAGTTAGAGAATATCTCAATGAAGAATATCCGGACAGATGGATAGGGCGGTCTGGTACGATCTCGTGGCCAGCCCGTTCACCTGATCTAAATCCATTAGATTTCTTTTACTGGGGAGCAGGAAAAGAGAAAGTTTATAAGAAGTCAATTGAAAATTTAGTTGAGTTTCGGCAAAGAATTACGGAAACAATTGAATTTGTCAACAACAGAAGAATTGCCCGTATGATAACCCGATATTTTTTAAGAAGATATCGAGCTTGTATTGCAGCTGAAGGAAGACAGTTTGAACATCTTTTGTAAATAACAAATCTTAGCATCCAAATAATTGGTGTTTAATTTTAAAATTAAGGAAAATTTGTCCTAAATTTAACAAAAAGTTAGCATCTCTGACTCGAAATCGTGACTATCTGCCCCACTCACACTTCATGGAATGACTCTCCGTCTCACTCAAGCTAAAATCTTAAAGTTACGCTCTTAAGGCAAGCTTTGGGTATACTAGATTCATTTTTAGTAGGTGAAAAGAAATTTTTCGAAACTGGGTTTCTTGAAGAAAAAAATTTTTTTTCCGTA
Source organism: Dioctria rufipes (assembly GCA_963924295.1). Taxonomy (NCBI): domain Eukaryota; kingdom Metazoa; phylum Arthropoda; class Insecta; order Diptera; family Asilidae; genus Dioctria; species Dioctria rufipes. The sequence goes on from OZ002742.1 coordinate 60,596,780, forward strand.
ATCTAAGAAATAATGTAGCAAGTGTTGTACCATTTTAGAATCCTTATTAAATGCGTCAACTTTTAACGTTACTTGCCAAACTGGCGTAGTAAATTTTTTTTTTTCAGTACAGTCAGTTAAAGTTGGGTGAAATATTAATTTTCTATTCTTGGATCGGCAAAAAGTGACATTTTCTTCCAAGCTGGAGCAGAAATGTGTATAATTTGAAAAATACATGACTTAGATTTTTTTTTTATATTTTTCTGGTAACTGTTACGATTTGGTCTATCACCCGGTTCCGGCTTGACGTCGACTTACGGGACACCCTGTATATATTTATAACGGGTGATCGGACAGTAAAAATGATTATAACCAATTTTATAGGATTTCATATTCTAAAGTAGTTTTTAGTACAATAAAAATGTCTAGGACTCATCGGTTTTACAGTATCCGTAAAAAACCTAAATTTTTATATGGCAAAACCAAGAAGAGGTTGCCCGATTTATTCCTTTTTGAAATTTTATTTGCTAATACTACGAAAACACTATGTGCCAAATTTCAGCTCTTTACGTCGACGAGTTCTCTGGCAGAGCCCAAATATATAGTGGAAAAGCGAAGTTTTCGTATGGCAACCCTACGAAGGAGTTACCCGATTCGGTCAATTTTCAAACTTGAATTTACTATTTTTTTTGTGCAAAATTCTAGCCCTCTAAGTGAACGCATTCTAGAGTTATCGTGCGGATAGACATCCGAAAATCAAAATAACTTTTAATATATTGCGTCCAATCCATTCTGCCTTACCATCATTATTTCTAGGTGTTACAAATGGAATGACAAATTTAGTATACCGTATAGATTTCATCTAGCGTATAAAAATGGACCACAGATAAGTAGTACGCAGATTTGGAAACCAATATACTTAACCAAATATATGTATGTACAAAAAACCTTGAAGATGTCACAATATACTGGACATGAACTGACTATCCTATTTCCTTCAATATCTAGTTATTACTTATCTTTGAATGGACTCAGTGAGGTAACTACGCCTTGGTGTTACCATACAAAGATTGAGGTTTTTGATTTTTATTGGACTGAAAAATCTTCAGAATATCAAATCCTATGAAATTGGTCATAGTATCATAAAGATTGGTCTTAGACCAATTCTAGTTATTTTACTTGTTTTTATTAATTTTTTTCAATAAAAATTTTAAATTTAACATATATGCCGCATTCACAATGCAGAGTGGAGTAGAGTAGCGTAGAGTGGCAACTGGTATCCTTTTTTCGGACGCAGTAGTGCATATGGCTATCTCTGTTTGGCTTAGAGTAGCGCAGAGTGGATCTGCATGAAAATAGGTTCTATTCTAATTTCACGCTAGCATTTCCGAAAGTTTACAAACTAGAAATTATATGGCGTGGAAAAAGCTCCATACTTTTTTTTTATCATAACTAACATGGGCGTGTTGTTAAACTAAGAATTTTCCTGCATGTCAGGTAGCTGTCAACTGAACCATCTGAATGTGATTGAGACTGAGTTTTACAACACTTGACAGTTCACATCGTTATCGTTTTGACAAGTTTTCTATTCTATTTCGATTGTATGGCTTTTTCCATTTACTACCATTGTTAAATTAATTTTTGCGATTTTTCAAATAAAATTTCCTAAATTACAAACTTTTTTAAACCGCACAATTCTAATGAAAGTAAACACAAAATCATGCTTCACGCACACATAGATATATATATCAAGATAATCAAGTGCATTGGGAACTCCCTGGATTGTCTTTAAAGACAAATTTTTAAGGCTGAGTTTAGCAACACGTGACGTCTAAGAAATTCTGACCTTCACTTTTGTCTTGAGGATCTTAAAGATTCTTATTTTAGCAACACGCCCATGTTTTAATGTTATTTTTTTCTGATTTAATGCCTATATTTTACAGGTGCGTATTCAACAACCATTTCAACTAGTGAGACAACATGTAAAGCAAGAGTTTTTAATTGCTTTTATATATTATCAATTTCAATAAGTTAAACTGAACTTATGGCAGCACTGAAAAATTGTGAACTTCCTCACTATTGTGAAAAGTTATGTTTAGTTTATGTGCGTTGCTGTAAAGTTAAAAATTAAATAAATTACTACTATAGTGAGACAATACAAGGTGTTCCGCATGTGGTCTGGCAACCGAAGACTATTGATAGATCAATGCTTAGATAAGCAAAAAAAAGATAGTAATGAAATAAAATTATCATAACATATTCAACAATTTTTTTTTTCCAATGAAACTTACATGACATTGAAAACTTAACTAAGTTGAGCTTAAACTAACACTGGTAAACTATATAAAAGAATTAAATTGAGCTTGAGCTAGAACTATTATACCAGTCCTAAGTACTAAGAAATTACGGTGGGCCGCAGTCACGGACATGAAGACCCAGAGCCCTTAGGCGGTTAACAGAATGGGCCCCTTTTTTTTTAATAATTGACCTTAGAAAATAACGAAACAGGCTTAGAAATATCACAAATATGATCCGTTCCTTTTCTCGTTCTGAATGAATCTGTATGAATCGACAGAACGATGTCATAATTTAATTCTGTGCTCATAGAAAAGGAACGAAACAGAATCATTTCAAGTATTTGACATTTCTTCCATTTGATAAAAGTATGTATAAATTCGTAAAAGTTGTTGTTTATAAAAAATAAAGCCATTTTCCAACAAAAGCAACTTAAACTCAACTATTACCACCTCGTACTAATTTTAAACAACCCATTCTCGAATACAAATTAAAATCGTTCTGCTTAAATCCGGGAAAAACTCAGGTGCATTCAGAACGATTCGGAGTCCGAAAAAAGCGATGACAGATTGAAAGTATGTATATCGTTCGGCCCGCGAAAAAGAACGAGATGAATTGAACAAAATTATTCTGAACGAGAAAAGGAACGCAGCATGAAGTACGAAATTATATGCAAAGAAAGTTCGTTGTGTAACGAACTTTATTCTCTGCAAAGGAATGGATTACCTCACTATAGTCCACAAACTGCAATATTTCTGACTCTATGTACAGCATAGATAGTGAATTGAGCCTAATCTCCTCTGTGATAGATCTTAAATAGTTCTTCATTCGTTTTAGCGCTGAAAACAACCATGCTGCCGAGCTGTTTGACCCTGCTGTACACAACATCCGGAGCGCTTTTTCCACATTTCGATAAATACTCAAAAAGGCTTTTTCCAGGATGTACTTGTATAACTACAGAGCCGATAATTGTTCTCCTCGTGTAGCCTCGGCGGATGGCAAATAAGCTTGCAGGTGCAGACACTCGTATTCCAAGGTCCCGTCTAAATCTCCTAGATAGAAAACTTTCAAGTTCCGTGCGCCCTCGCGAATATCTTGAGATTCCAAGCTATGTACATACCTTCATGAGAAAGTCAAACTCTTTATCCAATTTCTTGTAAGCGGTAACACGTCTTTGTAGCTCTACTATGAACCTGTCGATAATGACGTTGAATACTGTAAACCTGAGTCCGTCCCTACCGGGTAGTGCGGCTTTGATTTCGTCTCTTTTTACTTTATAAATTGAGAATTTGCCCCCTTTCTTTGCCTATTAGTAAATCCTCCCCCTTCCCGTTCATCCGCCTATTTGTCCGCACGATAACTCGAGATCGCATTACAATTTAAAAAATTGACTAAATTGAACAACTCCTTCATAGGATTTCCATACATAATTTCCAATGCTTTACGTATACTGAAAAAAAAGTCAGTACCAACAGCTTTTATTCAATATAATTGAAGAGTTTAATGGAATCCATAGAATTGGTTAAAACAATTTTATCATCCGACGAATCGTTCTAAAAGTAAATACGAAGGCTTAACCTTGCAACCCGTACTATTTAAACTTTACATTTTACATCCTTACTTATATTCTTACTTACTAATCATAATTTTTGATCTCTATATGTTACAGCTTGCAATGAAGGGACTCAAGTTAATTTTGATAAGCAGATCATTGGAGAAACTTGAAAAAGTCTCAAAGGAAATAGGTAATTTTGTCTTGATTAAACATAATTAACAATATGACAAAAAAAAAAACAATTTTTCAGGTGAACAGACTAAAGTCGAAATAAAAGTTATCGATGTTGATTTCACGCAAGGCCCAGAGATTTATGAAAAAATCGAAAAAAATATACTCGGTCTAGAAATTGGTGTTTTAGTAAACAATGTAGGCATTAGCTATCCACATCCGGAATATTTCCTGGACATTAAAAATAAAGATGCTTTCTTCAAAGACATTATAACTTGCAATATAACCTCTGTTGTCAACATGTGTAAGATTGTTCTTCCAGGAATGGTTGAAAGAAAGAAAGGTGTAATCATTAATATATCATCAATGGCAGCTGTCATACCCAATCCAATGCTAACAGTTTATAGTTCAACTAAGGTTAATTTATTATTATTTTTTATATATAATCATAAAATTGTGTAATTAATTTTTTTTTTTTTTTTAGGCATTTGTCGATAAATTCACAGAAGATTTACAAACTGAGTATGCTCAACATGACATCATTTTCCAGTCTGTATTACCTGGATTTGTAGCGACAAATATGTCGAAGATAAAAAAGGCAACCTTAATGGCTCCTACCCCAGATGTTTATGTTGCATCAACTTTGAAAACGCTGGGAATAGCAAGACACACAACTGGATATTTTCCACATGCTTTGTTACGACTTACTATTGATGTTGTAAAGACCATGACTTCCACATCATTTGCTAATAATTTTGTTTTGAAACAAATGCAAAATATAGCAAATAGGGCCGTGCGAAAAAGTAAAACGACATAAAAAGCACACTTCTATAGTTTTCACCAAAAATATTTTAAACCAAAGAAATTCACAGCCTAAATAAAAGTTATTTTCTATAGGGATTAAATCAGTATTGCTTCTTCATGTCCCCTCCCCTGTATTTCCTGATCATAAGTACTTTTACAGCGGGAAAATTTCTTACTTAAATTAATGCGAGGAAATTATTTTTTCAAAATAATGAGACACGAGATAGAGATATGTTTACAGATATTGGATTGAACCTGGTTACTCGAAAGAAATATATCGTGACAGCAGGTACTACCTCAATACCAGTTTTAGACGCATGTTAACTAAATAATATGACCAGAATTTATGAATAAGGTGCCATTAATGGGACAAGTTGTCCGAAGCAGTAACTTTAAAGAAAAATTACCAACATCTATTGGGGCTAAGTTTAATACTGATTTTTTTTTTAAATAACGAGGAGTTCGTTTTTGATTGAATTTTATTGTATATAGTTTACTGTAGTAAAAATTTAAAATCGGCAGAATACTAGTTGATACAGAAGGAAAATACCGCTTACCATGTAAAACACTCGAAATAGAACGACGATGACATGCTTCATTTGAGGTTTTAATTGTGCTTGAAATATTTGCAGAGACACATTCCAAATAAGAAATCAGACATTGCTGAAATTTGAAAATTCAATCTCTCTCATGACGCATTATCTATGCAAATAAAAAAAATTAAAACATTTTTCGAAATTCAACACCCATGTTGGAATTTCTTAGCTACCACTACGAAATGCGAATGTACAGTTTAGTAGATGGTTTGGAGACCACAGAAAAAATGCTTTAAACAGAAAATTCCGTAAACGCATTTATTTAAACAATTCTGGGAATATTTAATTCAGGAAAATTATAAATGTTAAATTTTAGATGAGCAGTTAAATCAAAGTAAAAATGATCGGGTTCTAAATTTCAATAAAAAAAAGAAAGAAAAGGATGTTGATGTAGTGCTTTATAATAAAAAAAAAACTGTTAGTTTTGAAAAGTATTAAAGTGACAATTCCAGAATTCAAAATTGCAAGCGCTATAACTTTAATTCCATAACGAGGAGAGGTGAAAGGGCTTCTCTGTTAAGCTATGTATGTATCAAAGGTAGTCGTCGATAATCTACCCTAGAAATTACAAGATTTTTAATATAAAACAGGAAATTCCGTATCTTATATGTAGGGGAATGTCGTCAGTGTTAGCCAACTAGATCGGCCAACTGCGATTTTTTTAGTTTTGAATACGACCAGAAGGTGAGGCGAAAATATGCAATAATCAAAGTAAGCATTGTTAATGTCAGTTGTGTGGTTCATATTTGAAAACAAGCCAAGAGGAAAATTCAATCCTGTAACATGTTTGGTTGCGGTGTGAGGCGATGCGGCATTGGTGCATGTCATTAAGGTTGGCCAATTTGTGTAGTCATGGTTGGCCCACTGTGATTGTGTGGTTCAAAGACGTCCAACAAACATCCAGCACCAATCCCAACGAAGTCCGCCAAAAAGAGCAGAAACCGCTTCGGACAATACAATATCGAAGTGCATTTGAAGTGCGCCAATTTAACGACGAGCTATTAAATTTACCGGAAATGCTATTCCGAATAATGTGTCATTTAAATTTAGCTAAAAAACCGAAATATGCGAAAAATTCACCTTTTTATTTCACTCAATTAATTTTTCCAGGCCATTTTCAATCATTTTGGAACATATTTGTCGATTGGCCAACCCAGACAGCACTGGCCGACCTAAACAGCACTGGCCGACCTTTACAGCTTTTGAATTATTTTTTTAAATGCCTATATTTTTTTCATTTTTCACCCAATCAATCTGCGATGTTTAGCAAAAGTGTTCCTTTTTCCAAGACCTTTCCAAAGATGTCCTTGGATTGATCAAATTCTTCCTTAAACGGAAGTTATGGGCAAAGGGTGACCAACCCTGGCTAAATTCCATTATCTCCGAAACCGCTAAACTCACTTTTTTCCTAGTTCTTCCACGGAAAGAATTTTGAAACCCTCTTAAGTTTTGAATACATTTTGAAAAAATAGTACAAAACTGTCTACCAAATGCATAAGACAATTGTTAATCTTTGAATACTTTTCGCAATTTTTTATGTTTTCGAAACTTTTGTGCTTTTTACTAAATTCATATCAACTTCATCTATTTTCAGAATCTTTGTAAATACTTATTAGTATGTACCTAAACTCTAATGCAAAAAAAAAATTCTATATGTTTTATGTGCTTATTATTAATTAGTTAAGTTTATGATTTTAGTTCAAATTCAATATTCCCATTACGAACCACGTTTCGCCATTAGTGACGAAATATCGTAAAAATGTATAGGTAAGCACGGTACAGAGAACACAATACTCTCTGCGCTCTCTCTGTCTTTCCTATAGAAACGTATACACATTAGTCATGAAATTACGTCACAGAACATGTGTCAAAATTTTAATGGGAATACCTTGCATTCAGCTATTAGATGCTGTTTTCTTACGCCATATATTCTTCCTTGTGACGTGACAAATTACGTGTAAACAAAAGATACCGCTAATATTGAGTGGGAGCGAAAATTCCACAAAGCTGCTCAATGAGCACTGACTTAAATCTCTCCTTGTTCCTACTAATTCGTTGAATGCTATTTGAAACTCTACTTGTATTAATTCTTAAATGATAAAAGTACAAAATTTTCCAATTATTCACGAAAATACCTGTCTATAGATTAATTTCAAATGCAGTTTCAGTTCAGGTCATTAAATAAACAACGCGGCTAGTCTTCAATTCCAGCAATCTTCTTTAGGAATAACAATCCTGGTTTCTCTTATAATACTCTCAAGATCTTTTCTAAGTTTTACTGGCTCTGCTACAGACGTATCTGCTTGTCTTCAATATTAAAAATAACTTAGCCCCAAACTGGGGTTATTAATATGTTTTTTTTGGTTTGATTTGATTTATTTGATTCGTTAGCATTATCTAGACGCTACTTTAAAACCAAACTGTGCTGACAGGGCATAAATAGCATGGAATAGAAAAGAATAGAACAGCATTTATTAAAGAATCTCGGCTTACGCTACGTTACAACGTTAGGAACATGGGGTGAGTAAAAGATAATTGGAATTATCGATAGAATACAAAATTGTTTAGCAAACTAACAAGGAGCATTGAACAGACTCATTGCTGCACAAAGTAATATTAATACTATAGATTAAGCTAAAGAAATCAAATAATAGAGAGCTTAAAGAAAGCCAAAAATCCTGATTAACATAAGATAGAACAAATAAAAAAGCTAGAATGGGTCTAACAATAAGACAAATTCTTCTGATAGGTTAGGGCAGTCTCTGATTGAAACAGAGTGGCAAGGGAATTAGCAAGCATGGTGAGGTGACCACTAGAAAAGCGACCATACTAGGTTATGAGGAAGACAAAAAGGCAAAATAATGGTGAAATAGACCTCGAATTGGGTTAGTCCTAATAACAATAAAGATTACGAGCTCATATGTAGAGAAGGTATGAGCTAGAATAGGATTAGTGTACGACTGAAATAGAATAGAATAGAATAGAAAAGCATTTATTAAAGAATCTCAGATTACGCTACGTTACAACGTTAGGTACATCGAGTATACAATAGATATTGATAATATGTCGAATGAATAGAAGGCTTAGAAAAATGCAACGAACAAACTCATTACAGTAGAAAACTATCTAGATTGTAGACGATTGATAAAGTTATAGAACTCAAACTAAGGTTGATGTAGTGCAAAATACAATAAGCAAAAAAAACGCGAATATAATGAAGTAAATAGAACAAAATAAGATAAACAAAGCCGAAATAAAACAAATTAACAGATAAGTAAAATAGAGTAACATATAAGATTTAAAATAACACCCTGACCAATTGCACATAAAGGAGAACATTAAGGGTGCATGAGGTGATAACTGCGAGTTTTCTTGATGAATTCCGGAAAGGAGTTCCAAAGGCAGGTTCCCTGACTGAATATGCCATTGGACCTAAATCGGGTGCGATTTCTCTGAATGACTAGTCTCACTAGCATTTAACTTATCATAATATAGTAAAAAAAATATATAATAATTTTCTGTCCTACCTGTTTCATTTCTTCATATGTATTTGTAGTAAAGTTTCTTTCAACTCTCTTAAATCCTTCGTGGACCCTGCAGCCATTTGTTCTTTTACAAGTGCTGTAATCCGTAGGCCAAATTATGATGAACATAACCAATTCATTTTAATGCACTTACATATAATTCTGAAAAATTTAAAGTAATAATTGGCTCAAATAAAGACGAAATCGAGCTAATTTCACTGATTCGATAAAAACCCGATATCTCAACAATAAAACACTACACTAATTCCACACACTATTTTCGTAATTAGAAGTCACTTCTCGTCTATTTTCACTACAACCGCCGTGCTTGTCTCGCTTTTTCTGGGCTGGGGCTTAGAAACTATGATAAAGTTGTTATAACGATATAATCGTTAATTGAAAGCTAAAGACGCTAGTTAAAAACTTTGAAAATGGAGATGGAAACTTCTTTCACCGGCTTCATATAAAAAAAAAAGAAAAAACTACGGCGGAGACTCGTCCTTTTTTCGCATCCTGCACTGGCGTTTCTATATGGCATTACCACATTAACCACTTACGATTAATACCTTGATAACAGAGATGGCAGTAAATATTCAATTCTGAAAAAAGTGACAGCTGCCAAAATATATATTTACTCATGTTTTTATTTTATTGAAGTAGAATTTTCATTGTGGAATTGATATTGTTTCAAAATTTAAGCTTAAATAGGAAAAACTGGCATGCAAGCGATTAGTGTCTTAATTATAATTTAAAGTACCCTTTGAAATCAGCCAGCAGTGATTCATCTATCCATTTCAAAGTGTATTGAAAATTACTCTAGGAAACTGCGTTTAAAATGGGTGATGACATACTAACAACAATTAAACTCCTAATTATTGGAGAGAGCGGAGTAGGAAAATCTAGTCTTATGCTTCGTTTCACGGATGATAACTTTGATCAAGATCAAGCTTTAACAATCGGAATAGATTTTAAAACAAAAGTTCTAAACATCGATGGAGTAAATGTAAAACTTGCGATATGGGACACTGCTGGTCAGGAACGATTTCGAACTTTAACACCGAGCTATTATCGTGATGCCCAAGGTGCAATTCTAGTTTATGACGTGACAAAACGTGCTACTTTCCAGAAAATTAATATATGGTTAAACGAATTGGAAATATATGGGACAAAGGAGAACATGGTAAAAATGATCGTGGGAAATAAAATCGACCAATCTGACCGGGAAGTTAGCCGTGAGGATGGTTTCAGATTTGCAAAAAGACATCGCACATTATTCCTAGAAACTTCTGCAAAAACTAGTGAGGGTGTGAAGGAAGCATTCGAAGAAGTTGTAAGGAAAATCATCGAAACTGATGGCTTGTGGGAACCAAGGGCATTTCAGAATGAAATTAATTTAGAATCTGAACATGGCCACTCATCATCTTGTAGTTGTTAACCGCTGTTGTGAATATCTCTTATCAGCTATTACACAGCAGCATTTACCTGTTGATGGTTTATCTTTATTACTTTTTTAATACTTATCACCATATTTAACGATTCTGCATGGACGAATGGCCGATTAGTTTCGATTGATCATTTCCGTAATAATCTTAATTATTATTTTTCAACCATTCGCCTCTAATTTCACTAATTTATCAAAACGTGTATTGTAAGTAAAGCTATTCTAGAGTTTAAGTACTATCTTAGATGGAAATAAATGTAAATAATTTCTTAATTATTTTTTTCTGATTGAAAATCTGTTTGAAAATTGTCGCATAAATGTTAGCATATTTTCTGAGGTACAAGAAAATGTGATCTACTACAATTGAGTTGATTTCTCAATTATGGACGAAAGTATGTAAAAAGTTCGACCAATAAAGGGGCAGAAACAGATTTTAATCATAGAATAGTTCTCGCATTACATACTTTACTTTCTAATGCTCTTCATGCGCCAGTCGACGCACCCCAGCCCGTCTACCGTAATAATGCCAAAGGTGTCTGTACAATACTAAGTAAACCTCATACATTATTGTTTAGACTCTTTAATTTTGTTCTTTTTGGACGTTTTTTGTAACAAATCACTCTTATCTAAATTATTCTGGAAGAAATTAGCTTCCTTTCGTGCCTGAGATATTTCTGCCATCAATCTCTGCTTGTGTACAGCCTTTTCATAGTTAAGTCTTTCACTTAAATGCACCCATTTGAATCTTGGTAAATACTTAATACTCCATAGGTAATCGTAGAATTGTGATCTTTTTCTGGATGCAATCTGTTTATTATTGAGCATTTCTGCGACCTGCTTTGCTACTCGTTTTCGTTCAAACTCTACCCAGCCTTCTGTAAAATGACGAGTATAACGTTTCCTTTTTTTCTTCTTCTTAGCTTCAGTGTCTAAATAAAAATTTTAAATTTAATATTTTTCCACGAAATTTTTATTTTCTAAGAATATGCTTACCAGTTACTGTCTCAGGTTGAAGGTAAACTCGCCCAATATTTCCGTACTGTCCCAAAATTTCACGTATTCTTGTAACATTCATGTGCTTAGGAATGTTGGTCACATATATAATGCCCTTTTTCCTTGGTTTTTTTAAAATCTTTAATGGACTGCTAGAATCCTCCGTTTTTTTAACTTTCATGGATTTATCTTCTCCTGATTCGTTTTCCATCCCACTGTCATCGTTGCTCTTTTCTACCATTAGATCATTATCATTAATTTCATTTATATTAATGGTTCTTTTACTAATATTTTGCTTTATATTATTAACCATTTTAGTTTTTCATTTATTACTTTTGAAGACTTTTGAAGAACTATAGAAACAAAAGTGTCAAATTGACAGCTATTGCATGCATGTGACAATTGGGAAATTATGGGAAATTTAAAGGTCCCAAAAGGGTGTGCTCAGATTATTGTTTATCTTGTATTTTTTTTCATGTCTCATTCCATATTTTGGATGTTTTTTGCCATGAGACAAAGATAACAAGATATGACCGATTTGAAAGTAACTTTTTGAATTACTACGTCATTTGGACACAAATGTCATTTCCAGCGAATTTGTTTTGATTTTTTCGTATTATATTGACTGAAATACGCTTTGAATATATTAAAATATTTAACAAAGTATTAGTTCTTTCGTTTAAATCACTTCAGGAAAAGTAGTTATAGGCTAATGGTAAAGCAAATAAATTTTCAGATAGAAAATTTTTGTCACTTTGATAAGGACGATTGAAATTGAGACGAACAAAATTGTGACATTCGTTCCCAAATGAAGCAAGCAACCAATTGACAGATAATTCTGCCTTACTTGTTTACCTTTGTACATGCCGTGCGCTCAGCCGCGCGCAGGATATAAGATAATGTCACTTTTTTACACACCATGTCGTTCTGGCAACCGAAGCGTTGTCTTTTCCCCAGCACTTCGGTGTGCACATTTGTACGCTACGGTCTGTTAGCTTAGTGTCTCGGTGCGCTTAGTAGTTTTGACGTTTATCGTAGTTTTATTCTTAAAGAGCTTTCAAAAGTGACATTTCGAATCGGAGTGCTTCCTCTACTTTTTCAATCATGTGATGTGCTGAACGCACGGATAGGTTTTTTTTTATGATCCTATGGATATGCACTAGCGTCATCCGACCCATGTTAACCTATGGTTCTCTGTTGTGGTGGAAATCATTCGAACTCGCCAATCTTCTTAACATATTGGAGAAGATTCAAAGACTGCGTCTCCTCAGCGCAAGCGGCGCTCTTAAGTCAACTAGCACTCGGGCCCTTGATCTTATCTTCAACATACACCCGGTGCAAATACATATTGGAGTTAACTGCAGCGCTAAAACTGCATCTTAATCATGGCTGGATTCACTCTGCAAAAAGAGTCCCACACGAATCCACGAATTCGTGCAGTCTGTCGAACGTGGAATCGACAGGGACAGTGACCATCTCCTCGAGACCATGCTGAAAATCAATTTTAAATCTAAAATTCCATCAGGGCAGAATGGAAATCACATTCTGTGCTTCAACCATTAACAAACCCTATTATTATCTACACTGATGGCTCTAAATCCGAAGGAAACACCGGAGCAGGCGTTTTCTGTGAGGAGCCTCAAATTGGAAATCGCCATACAACTTGAAATCTATGCCACGGTTTTCCAGGCAGAAGTTAAGGCTACTCTTGAAGCGGGAAGGCACTTTCTTAACTCAGACTTTGAGAACAAGGAGATAGCTATCTGCTTGGCTGTCTGACCAAGCAGCTATCAAAGGTTTAGTAAACCTTTTACGATCTCCAAACTAATAATGCAATGTAAAATCACATTGAATTTCCTCTCTCGGAAAAACAGGGTAATTGTTCAGTGGGTGCCAGGGCACAGCAATATTAGCGGGAATGAAAAGGGTGGACGAAATTGCTCGTCCTGGTGCGGCCTCGGAGGAACCAGCCTCCATAAATCGGATTGCACCAAAACACCTTGTCGCAATTATTTCAACTTGGGTTGGTCACCAACACAGTCGCCTTTGGTTAGAGAACCCGTCGGGCAGGACTACAAAAGAACTGTGGGGGAAACCCAACCCTAACCAAACCAATAAGCTCTTTGGACTTAACAAGCCAACCCTGAGAACTCTAGTGTCTATTCTCATTGGGCACTCCTTTCTCAGGGGTCACCTTCACAGGATGAGACCTACTGAGGATGCTATATGCAGAGGTTGCGGAGAGGAATCCGAAGCGGTGACTCTCTTTATCACTATCCGGCACTCTCAGGAAAACTAACAGATTAACTAACAGATTACCTCCTGGACGAGCTGCCTGATGCCGACAAGGAGGGCTGGGTGCCAATACTTTGTAAGAGCGTCCGGTTGAGACCTATGAGCATTTGCTCGTAAGTCTGGAGGGTGAACAATGGGTCTTGCTTTGGTCTACGGTCAGGGGACCTCCTTCGGGGTCTCAACCTCTTTTTCAATCAAGCAATCATGGGGTTTTAACGACGTTTATATGGAAGTATGAATAGTACATTTATATGATAGATTGAGAGATAATATAATTGAAAATATTATAAAGGATATAATTTTCTTGTGTGGTTTCTAAATGACTTTATTATATAGAAAACATGTAGTGCTGATACATATAAAATTCAACTTAGCTTATTGAAGGTGCTTAAAGCAATACAGAATACATTCGAGGAAAGATAATCGATAGTTTGATTCTATTGAAAACAGCTTCCAAATAAATATTTGCTGTAGAGACAGCCTGCTAGTCTACTCGGCTCTTTTCGATACTTCGTTTCTCTCGAGTAAGATTTATCCTTTGGATGCATCCAACGATAGTAGCAGGCAATTGACAAAATTTTCTAATTCTCAGAATATACAGTGTCGTTGTATTTCCGCTTCGCTTTCAACTCTGGTAAAGTTAACTTCATTAGAAGATTTCGTCTGATTTATTTTTGTATTGGAGTTGGTCTAAACCTCTGAGGATCGTTTCCATAAAAACATCTTCCATCTTCTTCGCAATCTCAAACAAGCTATCAGTCGAGATGATGGTATCATACAACTCATTGCCATTAAAACTAGAGAGGGCAGTTTTATATCCAAACTCAACCAAAAAGTTCGAAAGATGTATCCCCTTATTTCACAACAACTTACGAAATGTGAATCCCACTCTCCGAATTTGGCAAATTTGAAGTGACTGGCCTTGCTGGTGTTGATGGAGACAGTAGCACCCGTATGATCTTAAAGCCATGACCTTTAACTCGATTTCTAAAATCTTTGTTAAAATCTCTGGTACTCGTATATGGTATATGCTTTAAGTATTTCGAACAGATATTCTGATTGCTAAATCATGCTTGTCGATCAGATCAAATTGATTCTAGAATATTTTCTTCTCCATAGATTTTATGATGAAATGTGAGAAAATCTGTTTTCACCGTGTATTCCAAGTACTTCAAGAATGTACCTAATTTCACAATTGTACTTCAGGTAATAATTTATGATGTTAATATGTCAAAATAATAAACTTATTCCGGGTCAGGTGGTAAAAAGATACTATAATATCATGAAGATCAGATCTTAGGCCCCCCTGAAAACTCATAGCAATATATTAAAAAGAAAATATTTTTTATTGTATTTGCGCATTATTTACATGCTGCTGACACCACTTTGATGACTGAATTTTAACTCAACGATCCTGTTGCTCACTTTAGGGGTAGAAGGTATGTACAACATGAGCATATGGAAATATCTGCATTTTAGGAAAATACATCGTTTTATGGAATGGTGCAGAGGGGACATGGCCCCAGGCGGCACATACGTGGCGGGTGCAGCAGAGAGCAGCCAAGCAGTCTAATCCTGTCTGCAGCATCAGGCTATGGTCATAGACAAACTAGTAAAATACAAGGACTGGGCAAGTAGAACAAATATCTGCAACACCTTACACGAATATAAAATCGACGATGCCTCTACGATGCCTGGACTTGATGACGGAACCAAAGGGTAAGCCAGCAATGCGAGCTCCAATACACAAAATTAACGATTTAAAACGAATAATGTTTTCTTCATTACATATATTAACTTCTGAAATTCCGGAAAGGTTCCAGTAGGTCCAGAATGTTGCCGATAAGTATATGCCTTCCTAAGGTCTGCAATAATATTTCGCGTCGATGATGAGGAATGCAGGCGCGATCAAGTTCCTCCGGATATTGACAGAGAAGAGTTTAAATTTGAGCGCATACGTCTACGGGCTTTCGTACCTACAACAGACTGTAAGAAAGAACTTATTAGCTGTGTTCTTTTGTGTCCGCAGAACAGGGCAGAACAAAAGATACACAAAAGAACGCCTCATACATTTTCATAGAAGATTTATAAATGAAGCATAACAGTACAAATAGTTCGCTTCAATCAACAGAACAATTTGTTCTCTCAGTATATGGGAGTTCTAGAACAAGGTACACAAAAGAACACAGCTATTGTTCCGTCCCACTCGGTTTATTAAAGTTTATTTTTGAGTCCAAACTTGAAGGGGGGCTATTTTATAATGCTGACAATATTCCTCACGACAGTTGTGAGAGAAGCTTCTCTAAATTGAAACTGATTAAAATTGATTAAAAGATCTACAATTTTCACGTTGAGATTAAAAATCTAATGTCTAGTATCATTGATTTTTTGCTTAATTACGAAAATAGGTGTGGGAGACAAATCTAGGGTTCGCACCAGGTAGCAGAAATCCACACTACGCCACTGGGCATGTTATAAAATAAACTGGGCCCAAATTGAGTAGTGGATACCCTACTTGGAAAAGGCTTGAAATTGATTAAACAAAATTACCTGATTGAGTTCCAATAAAGTCGGAGATGTGAAGGTTAAAAAATGTTAACTGCTCATTTTAAGGCACAAATTTCTTTTTATTATAAAAATAAATCGCCCGTACAAGAAAATGTAATTGACCTTACAATCTATATTAAAAATTAATATCACGCGAACAATGTACTTACATATAATACATCTTAAGACAAAGTAAATTCATGCACAATACGCGATATACTTTCATAGCTTCCAGTACTGAAGCCGAGGAGAGCGAGTATTAGAATAACAATATTCTTCAATAATGTAATGCAACCAGGTCCCTTTGAATAGTTCTCCCATGAAACTATCATCTCTATAACTGGTGGAAATACCAGAGCTAAAGCTGTTGAGCACAGAGCACCAATAAGTGAAATGAAGAGTCCAAGATTGGGAACAAGTTCAGCAAGAACAACTGCAAATGAAAGAGTCACAGTAAAGTCTCAGTAATATGTATAGCTTAAAAATTAAATGCGACAACTTACATGTAAAAATAACCATTATTGTTCTGAAAACCAATTCACTTAAGATTGGATTTTTTTTAATCTTTAACATTGATGATATTGGTGGCCACATAATTTGAACGGCTACAAAAAGTTGTAAAGGATATCCCAACAAAACACCAAGTGATACTGCAATTTTAACGACTTGTGCTAACCTATAAGGAAATAAATAATTAGTATCTATAATGAAAAAGTTTTTTTTTTTTTTTAAGAAAGACTTTACCATTCTTCAACATCCAAATTTAGAGTTAAACTTCCTTGTACATCTTCACCCCATTTTAAATACCCAAAGAATCCAGCAAAAATAAAAAGTGACGAAACTGCCGCCATTCCAACGTTAAGGACGCCAAGCGGTCGGTCAAATTTTGTTGGTTTCACCATTGAATTTTTTAGAGGCAAGACGAGAGCGATACCTTCGAATGCAAAAATTGCTGTACCGAAATATAACGCAAGTCTTTCCCAATTTGTGAAGTATACGCGCTCTGCGGGGGACGGAACTCCCCCCTTAAAAGCGTAATACATTGTGATGGTAATACCGGAAATCATGCAAATATTTGCAACCATTGAAACAGGAGCTAGATACTTCAGATTTGTCAGTAGTGATGGTAGAAGAATTGGAATGAAGATAAAAGCCATTATAAGATGGACATTTAGTGAATAGCCATAAAAGTCCAAAAGCTGAAAATAAAGAATATTTTTATTATTAATAAATTAATCAATCGTGTAAATGCTTAGATGAAGTATTACGAAACAATATTATACTCATACGTTATACAAAAGTATTGTTGTTCGCCATTTAATTTCATAAAATATACACACAAAGCCATCGGAGAAGTTATACCCAGAAATGATAGTGACCTTAATAATATGAATTGAGAAACATATCGAATACATCACGGCCTAGTTCAAAGTTCGAGTTTTAGATCGGCTGTCGTAAAGTGTTATACAAATGAGCCTTGCATACCGAGAATCGAATGCGGGATGAAAACTGTCATAATAAATTTAAGATTGTGAATAATCAATAGATGCAGACAGACCACCCTAGAAATGACGTTCAAAGATGCCCTTTTGCATTGGCTCGCTCGATTAAGATCAGGAAAAAGACAAAATATTCAGAAAGGATTGAATTTCGAACATGAGGTGGAATATTTAAGGCATTCTAAAGGGAATACTTTGGCCTTCTTACATTCTCTACAAAAAAGTGGGTGTAGACTCGATATGCTATAACCAGAGCTGGACACAAGACCGTTAATCTGGTAATCGTTAATTAACGAAGCTAACTCTTCAAATAACGGATTTATTTTAAGAATGTTAACGGATTGTTTAACTTCCGTTAACTTTCCATAAGTCCGCTAACCGTTAATTAACGTATATACCTACTATTTATGATGAAAACGACTCCACGCCGCCGAAATCATGCTCTGACTAGATTGGGTCGCGTATGTGTGTGGCTACGCGTAGATTCCTTTGCAAGCATAAAAGCCCCCTGTTGACTGACTGTTGACATAACGCTTTAAAGAGAAGATCAAGCATATCTCGGATCACTCCTAAGGACAATTACAGCAACTGTATTTAAATTGAGGAATATTAAGGCTAGGGGTGTTGTGAATTGCATAGCTTTAGCTAAAGCCTTATTCAAGGGCATAGATGAAAGGTTTGAACCTCTGCTGGACGATGAACAATGCCAACTTGCTGCTGCTTTTCACCCAAAGTTCCGGCTGATATGGCTGAAAGTGTATGATAGCAGTTGAGTGGAAGTAGTAAGAAAACGCATGAAGAAAAGTGTAGAAGAGGCATTAAAGGAAAGAAGCCACCGAAAGTTCGAAGGACAGAGATGCTGCGTTCCTTTTCTCGTTCAGAATGAATTTATTCAATCTAGTGTCGTTCTTTTTCTCGGGCCGAATGATTTAGTTTCAATCTGGTATCGCTTTTTTCATACTCAGAATGGTTCTGAATGCACCTGAGTTTTTATCGGATTCAAGCAGAACGATTTTAATTTGTATTCGTGAATGTCTTGTTTACAATTTGGCCGAGACGGTAATATTTAATTTAAGTTGCCTTTCATGGAAAATGGTTTTATTTTTCATAAACAACATGTTATACGAATTTATACTTGCTTTTCTCAAATGGAAGACATGTCTAACACTTGAAATGGTTCTGTTTCGTTCCTTTTCTATAAGCAAAGAACTAAATTATGACATCATTCTGTCGATTTATACAGATTCATTCAGAACGAAAAAAGGAACGCAGCAAGATAGTTTAAGTGGCGGTGGCGGAACCGGAAGCAGCAACCACGAAGACGAAGAGGAAGATTTTTTTAATTCTGTCAATCAATCTAAAGAGAAGTCCAGGAGTCACAGGTCAAACCCAAAGTCTAGTCAAAATGTGGCATAACATGAATTCAAAAGACTCATTCATCGATACGGCATTCCTTGGGGAGCATATTTTAATAAATCTATTTATTAAATATAATACTGCTATACCTTTGAGTGCTGCAGTCGAACGAAAAGATATTTTGACTCCTTAGGGAAATGTGAACCTTATGTCAGAGAGCGATGAATAAAGTGGGAAACATAGTGCTAACCTTTCCAACCTCAGCGTCAGCCTCAACTTTGACAGTTTTGTAGAATATATGAGATCGGGGCCTATTATTGCATTACGAATGGTTTTTACGAATTCGTTATATAACGAATGGTTGATAACGAATCGAATACCCCGTTCGTATTCTTGAACCTCTTCGTTATAAAGTCGAAGTGGTGAAAAAGTATTTCAACATAACGAGTGTGGTAAGATTAAATCTGTCAATTTACAAATTGGATATCGTCAGCTGTTTCATATTTTAGAATATAATTTGTAAAAAATGGCAAGCTTCAGTGAATTGTCATTATTGTTTGGTCCTGAAATCGTTAAAGAATCTATGGACTATCAATTACGTCAATAGTTAATCAATTCCTGCACCCTTAATTCAACGCTAGATAGAAAAAAAGGTTGCAGGAGGACCTCCACTAGTGCCATGCAAATGTTTTTTATGCCGAGGCAGATTTTCCTTTTACCACACATTTTTATCCTGCCAAATCTGGAAATTTTCTATTACCTTTGTTTCGAATATAATATCATAAAAAAACTTTTCTAGTTCTTTTGTGCTTCGGGTATGGAAATTAATATTGATTTTATTTTGCCACAATTCCGTGGCATCTTTTGAACTGAAAGAGTTCTCATATTTACCAAATCTCAGTTTCTGGTTTTCCTTTAAAAACTCAATTAGTTTAGTTTTTTGAGCATATGATATTTTCGCACATCTTTTATCTCCCATTATCACCCATAAAGTAGCAGCTGATTCACTCTTCGTTTGGCATAACGAATGGTTGAACCCACTCGTTAAATAACGAAGGGTTTGCGTTCGGTATATAACGAATGCGGATTTCAAGAATACCACAAGTCTCGATTCCGAATGGTTTTGACAGTATAACGAATACGGAATGTGCCTTCGTTATTCAAGAATAGGCCCCCAGGTTATGAACAACCTAATGACAAAGTTGGTGAGGTCGATCAGGTTGAGGTTGAACTTGAGTAGGTCTACTCGCTACTCTGCTGGAATTGTGTCAGCTTTGACAGCTAATTTTTGAAAAGTGTACAGAAAATTTTATGAAAAAAAAAAAAAATTGGGAAGCATATTTAACGTAAAAAGTTGTTCCTACTGTAGTAAATTATTACAAAAAATTTGAATTTTTAAGCCAATAGGCCAATTAACTGCCATTAAGTATACAAAAGTTGTCAAAGCTCGCATTGTGAACTATAAAAATTGGCAGAGGTTGAGGTTCATAAAGTTTTACTGAGGTCGAGGTTGGAAAAGTTAGCACTGTGTTTCCCGCTTTAAGCGGATCTCCAGCGAGGTCTACTATTTTGATTCTCCAGTAATTTTAATTTGATTCCGAAATAATTATTATAACAAACTACGATTTCTATATATATATTTTTTTTAAGTCTTCAAAGTCTTTCCATCTCTTCGAATTCGGACGACAAGGAGAGAAATGCAATCTGGCTCTACTGCTGTGAGGAATACGTTACATCAATTGATGGATGGATTCAATGCAGAAAGTGTTTTGAATGGGCCCACGAATTGTGCGCGGCATTTGATGAAGACGAAGATAATTTCATTTGTGAACATTGCTCTGATGTTCCTCTAGCATTCAGAGCTCGGAGGAAGATTAAATTTTTTTTATCTTGATATTATAATGTCAGAATATGATTTTTAAGTCGTTTGTAGAAACGATAATTTTACCCCCAACTTTCGGGTAAAATAATCCCTTTGCTCTTTTTTTATTTTTTAACATTTTTAATAAGTGAATACATATTTTTTTCAAAAAAATGATATATTTTTAAGAGAAATGACTCTTTTAGGAGCTTATCCAATTAAAAATAAAATTAAAAAAAAAAATGTTTTCCCATTTCCAAGTTGTTTTTTCTTAGAGGAATCATTTTACTTCCCTCTCCGCTAATTAAATTTTAGCAAAAGCTGTTAGTGACGAGGTAATTATGAAAGAGAACGTAAAAAAGCTACTGCAACTCGATTTTAATCAAAACAAAAATAAAGAATATAAAAACAATTTTTACAAAACAAAAATAACAAAGAGCAAAATATACCAAAACAATAAATTTATAGCGTTAAAGTATAGATTTAAAAATGTATTTATGTATGGGTGTGTTCAAATTAAATTTTTTGAATCTTATTTTTATATTTGTATTTGTTCAAGAAGGAATTTATTTGGATTTTCCGGTATATAGCAAAAGCTAAAAAATGTTTTTAATTTGTTATTTCATCACAAAACACATTATATTTTTGGTGACAAGTTTCAAGTCTTGGTTTTGACTCATCAACAGGTCCCAAATAGCAAATTTGAGTGACTTGAAAAACAAATGAAAAAATAAAGCAAAGAAAAGAAATGAAAAAATTAAGAAAATTGAGAAAAATAGAAATCAGTCAAAACCAAGACTTGAAACTTATCACCAAAAATATAATGGGTTGTGTGATGAAATAACAAATTAAAAACATTTTTTAGCTTTTGCACCGGAGAATCCAAATAAATTCCTTTTTGAACAAATACAAGTTTACCCCGGTTAAAAATCCTAAAGAGTAATCTCTATTTTTACTTATTTTTATATGAAGCACAATGAAGTTCTTCTACCATGCGTTCTGCAAGGAGATGCAAAAGCATACTTTCTATAAGGTGATGTAAAATATGACTTCTTTAAGTGCATCTTTAAGAAATGAGCTGGGAAGTATATGTTCCGCCGTAAGGTAAATGTAATGAAAAAAGAAATTATTGTACCTGAAAATTCTTACCATACGTTCTATACACATATATTAAAGGAACCGCCTCCAAAAAGACAACATAGAAGCATATGTTCCATAATTTGTTATAAAGGCATGCCATCTTTAAGTATATCTTCGATAAGCGAACTGGGAAGTATATACTTGACCTTCAGTCCCGTTGCCATGTAAAGGTAATGTGGATTATAATTAAGACAAGAACTACTACCGGCTCTCTTAGAAGGTATGAATGAAGGCATTATTTTATGTCTATAGTCCGAATGGGGTAAATTGATCGTACTACTGAGAGAAATACATAGGTACACGGTTTGAAATTTTGGTATAATTCACGAATTTTTTTATTCCAAAAAATTTATTAAATTATTTATACTATTTTTGGTATAAATCCCTATATATTTGAAAATATAAAACTCTTTGAAAACATTTATAGGATATAACTATATTTACTGCGATTATAAGAGAGTAGCTTGATTTTTATAGGAATTCAGATAAAAATAAAACGACAGTCATATAAAATCTGTCCTGAGCTATATATTGCCTAGTTTAAGATAAATTAATTTTTATTTATACTTTCCTTTATGTAAATCGATGTTTATGATAATTCAATACCCAGCTATATTTTGTACTGAAGCCGCTCTGCCATGTGCATTTGAAATTGTGTAACTATATGGATATAAACACTATGACAAAACTAATTGTAATTTATATTTAACAATGCAAAAGGAAAATGGACAAGAGTTGAGTACATAATAAGTGGGTGTTACAATGTACCTATTCCGGAATTTTTGTCCGAATTGAATGTAACGGCATCAACGGTCTCCAGACCTGTCTAATAATGACTTTGTCTTAGCATGTAAGCATCTATACTTTAAGATAATACAAAATATTTTCGCATATTTCCAACTTTGTTTTGTATCTATTAGATTGATTACGACTTCAATCTAAAATTTCTAAATAAACCTTCGTTAAAATATACATATGTGAGGCAGATAACAGCCTATAGTGTTTACGGCTATTACGAACTCTGGGAGATTAATTATTTACACAGCACCTCTTAGAGAAAATGGTAAGTATGAAAAATATGTTTATTAACTTCTTCGCACTCTGACTATTTTTGAATTTTCTTCTCACAGACTGGGACCCTACAATGCTTTCAATAATAAATTTATTAAAATTACTACCTTATCCAGCAAAAAAAGACTGAGTCGTGTGAGATGAAGAAGCAGTTTATCGTTTTCTTTTTTTCTTTTTTTTTAAAAGGTAAGATATTTAACGGAAATAGATAAATTTTATATTTAAGCTTTAAATATTCAGCCAGGACTGACAATAAAGGAAGGACAGCAAAATGTATGTCTTAACAAAAAATGTATTTTGAAAATAATAAATAATAAATATTTAATAACTGGAATAAACTTCTTTTATCCTGGATTTCTCATATTTTATTATAATTCGTATAAAATATTTAGTCTGAAGTTTCATATAGGAATTTTCGAGTGGATCTATACAGGGTGTCTCCCACTAGGAGGTCAATAGAGTGGGAGGTGATATTACTCAACTAGACGAACCAAAAATTGTATGGCAGGGGTTGGGGGGGGGGGGGCATATCAACAGTTTAGAAGTTACAGGGTGATTAAGAAAAAAAGCTAGTTTTTCACAAAACACCCTGTATCTTAAAAACTACTGGGTGTATGGTCACAGTTAAGAGCCTCATTGTATGTAGAACTTCATGGCCTTTCCAACAACTGCTCAATGAGCCCCATACCCCTCTCCCTTCAAGAATTATGGTTGTCTAAACTAAAACTTTCGGATTTTCTTACCTTTTTGTTTTAATTTAACCTCTATTATTTTTGCAACAAGGTCGTTAACATAACTTTTTTTTTTATAAAAACTGTAAACTGTAGACTTTCCTCTTTAAGTTGACCATATTATACGCAATGTGCTATCTGAAGCCCTTTAAGAGTTATTACCTCTAAACTTATTCTCAGACCTATTTTCAAACCTATTCTCAACGATAATTTGTTCCCTTAGCACGTCATTTTAAAAAATATCGTCTAATTTCGATGTGACCGGAGTAGGTTATGAGTTAATAACTGCTTAACGGCTACAGTTAACACATAGGGTGTAATAGGTCACATTAAAGAGGAGAGTCTACAGTTTACAGTTTTTATAAAAAAAAAGTTATGTTAATGACTTTGTTGCAAAAATAATAGAGGTTAAATTAAAAAAAAAGGTAAGAAAATCGGAAATTTTTAGTTTAGACAACCATAATTCTTGATGGGAGTATGGGGCTGATCGAGTAGTCGTTGGAAAAGTCAAGAAGTTCTGCATACAATGTAGTTTTTAAGATACAGGGGGTTTTGTGAAAAACTAACTTTTGTTCTTAATCATCCTGTAACTCCTAAACGGTTGATATGCCCCCCCCCCCCTGCCATACAATTTTTGGTTCGTCTAGGTGAGTACTATCACCTCCCGCTCTATTGACCTCCTAGTGGGAAACACCCTGTATAGATAGGAAAACATATAAAATTTATACCAAAATTGCTAACCGTGGACTATGCAAATGCAAAAGTACTCATCATTCAGTCAAATGTTGTGTATTTTTCTAAAGTTTATCCATTTTTACTATATTTATTATGCAGGTATAACTGTGTAAATTTATAAATTCACTTTACAGTGTACTTATCTTAATAAAGTGTTGGAATGTAACAAAACGTACTCTCTGGAATCTTAGCAACTATACAAATAAATACAAGCAGCAAATAATTTCTCAATCAACTCTAAATTGTGTGTTTTTTTTTTGACGATAATGAAGGCGAAGCCAACCTGCATAATTCAAATGGGACGCAACATTAACGATTGCTTATATTTTAAAACTTAAAACCCTTGAGACGCGAATTTTTTGCAAGCGCCACTTATGACTTTCAATTTTTTCATAACTTATACTAATGACTTGCATTTTTTGTAAGTAAACTACAAATAATAAATAATTTCTTGTTACAAATGATCTATACATTCTTTCGACTTCTATATGGCGAGTATGTTTTAAGATGAATTGATGAACTAATTTTATTGATTCATCCATATCGATAAAAGTCGACATAATTTTAAACAAATCACTACAATTCCTTAAGAAAATTATCTCATAAAACTGATATGATACTCACTTGCTGAACGTTTGTACTGATAAATACAAAATAAATGCAACAAAATCCCAATTGTGTAACACAGATGAAAATGTTAACTACAGTCCTCATTTGATTCGACCACCCACGAAGTTTGGGGGGTCCATTGGCGAAGCACAATTCAACTGTTTCTGCATAATCTGGAAAAGATTCACATTTCGAGACTTCTTGCATTTTCTTTGAGCAATTAAGAAGAATATGCTGACAATGAACACTGACAAAAGCGATGAATAACGTCAATACTGGTGCAGTAATTATTCCAGCATTTTTGAAAGCATCTCCCATTGCAAACAAGCCAGGTCCGATGTTTCCTTTAAAGAGATGCATCAACGATTCCAGGTATCTTAGGGTGAAAGAAATGCATATGAGTAAAATTTTACTAATTACTAATGGTACTAATGACAGCTTTATACTTACGACGTTGGATGATCTCCGGAAAATCCATGATTACTTGCAGCATTTGCTTCTAAATGTTTTTCGTTTGTTGTTGTACATGTGTCCTTCGATTTTAGGCCAAGCTCATGATCAGCCTTCGTATATGAATCCGGTTTGGGGATATTTTTCTGATTTTGTTCTCCGGTCATATTTTTGGTTATTTAATTATATATTAAGTCTGGAAAAGAATGAAGAGATTCAAGTTATTGTGGATATTTTATTTGTAAGAATTCATTTATTCCACAACGTAGTTAGGTTTACTAAACATATCGTAAAATTACCGATTTCTTTTCTTTCCAATTCTTTGTAAAATGGATCCCATCAATAAAGATAGTCAATGTGAAATTGTTTATTTTATGTCTGTTAAACAACAAAGCGATCATTTTTTTCACATGAGTACTAATCGTAAAACGATATCTTTTCACACTTAAGTCTGCGTTGTTAAAACGCTGTGTAATAACTGACTAGAAAAATTAAACTGAGAGGTAATCTAGGCAGTAAGTAAAGTAGTAGAAAATCAACACAAATTACAGTTAAAACAAAAGTTGAGTTTGATACGCATGATGACTCATGGTCTCATGGTCAATCTTTTCAGTGCGTAAAAACGGGTAACAATTCTTTGTATGTAAGTACATCGAGAGATTTATTTAATGTAAACAAATAAATGAAGCGCTCGCGTAATTTTTATGGTGAAGTAGGTAATTGCAATTTGCTAAAATATTTTGTATATTTTACAAGTGACAATATTTTGCATGCCAGCGACCACCTGTTTTGGTTTGTTTATACTGTGTGGAGGTATAGTTCAAAATTTATACGGCCGAAATTTTTTCAAAATAAAAACCACTATGTGAAAGAATTCCGGTCAAAAGTTAAAATTAAACAAGAAAATTGTATAAATTGTTTTAGAGTTTAATGACGCCAAAACAAAATTGATGTTCTCTCTGTATAGCATCATATTCATGATGTAAATAATATCATCAGCGCAGCTGTGAAAAATTATAAATTTCGTTGACGCCGAGTAAGGCACAAACAGGTCTGTTTCATTTTGAGTTAGCTAGTGAATTGCCATTTTTTTATAGGTATGAGAAGGTTATAAATGGCCATCATTACGGCAGAATCAACTTGAGTTCGGAAGATTACCGGAAGCTATTCTCATTGTATACGATTACTTGATCGTCGCCAGGAAAAACTTTAAGGATACATCCTCTTTGTAAGAAGGATAAGGGGGGGTCGGCAAAAAATAACATAATAACTACAAATAAAAAACTAAATGGAATTTAAACAATTCTAAAAAATCCGATTTGTTATACAGGGTGCCCTGTATGTGGTGTTACACCCGAAGACTATGGATAGGTTATTCTTGGTCAAACAAATAATTGTGGGTTAGGGATGGGGAGACGGGGAATCCTACCGGTTTCTGGGACAACGGGACGTAAAGATATTTGGGTATGCTTTTATAGATCATCCTGTAATTTCTGAACGTTATACCCTATTATGATAATTTAAAATTTGTTTGAATTCGGTCGACCGACTCTTCGTTTTGGTACAGCACCGTAATTGCGCGAGAACGACTCGTTCTTAACCGATTTTTTTTTCAATAAATGCCCATTTTAGGCCCGACATTAACCGACATGAGGGATGCCTTAAACAATGCATTATGATACTCCTGAACATATTTTATTAATAATTAAAATTAAGCGGGGTAAGGTTTGGGGGAGTCAAAGTTTGATCTAGTACATTTTGGAAAATATAATACAGAATCGAATTACTTAGATCCTGAGAAGAAGTTTGAGTACCCATATTCTTCGACAGCTTAAATTGCCATTTCCATATTCACTTTTTTAGTATTTTCCTCTTTTTTATTCGAACTGAGGTACTAGATTTTTCGCACCTTAGATCGGCTTTAACTCTGAAGGGTTATGTCCGTTCGGAAAACGAGTTTCACTGTTCGCCGCAGCCACTGACTTATTGTGTTTCTGTATATCACCGTTAGAGCACCCTTTAAAACATTTACTACATAAAAATATGTAAAACTCAACCAATCAGATGAAATTTTACTCGCGTAAATCGAATTAAATTAAAAAAAAAAAATTTCTTGTGTCCAAGTAATATTTCAATCGCTTATAAGCACTCTTATAAGAAATTAAACTAATTCCGACGTTAATTTTCAAAAGTTATTCTTAACTGAATCCTGCGTATGGGCAAGAGAGATGGCGCATGGTAAACACTATCTTTACCTTATTCTTTCTGCGGTGATTGTATCTGCAGCCAACATAAAAACATCAAATGGCATAAGTAAACGTTCAGTAAGCAATATTTTGTGTTGGTAGCTCCAACTCTGCCATAGGGCGAAAGAGAGAACTGTAAAACTTGTGCCATGCTTTCCTATAGGAAAATGGCAATATACGCTCAGTCCATTGTTATAAGTCAGTGGCCTCAGCACATTACCACCTACAATTCGCGAAAGAAAAATTTTCTATTAATACTTTTAGGGTGGGGGTAGGAACCCCCGGCGAGGGTGGGGTGGTTCCAATACGGCATGTTTCATATTAAATTAAAGGTCTCGACGGTACTATCGGGTGGTGTGCTATTTTCTTGATTCAAAAACTTTCTCGGGACTTTTTGCCACTAGAAAATCTATTTTAATGCACTCGAGTCACATACACCCTAGTTACTACAAAGCCCAAAAACGTCGCTTTAAAATTACCTATCAAACTCTGTACAGAAAATAGAACCCTTTCTGCGGTTTTTTACACTTTTTCTTGAACATATCCAGCGAAAATGACTTAAAAAGTTCATACTGGCATTTTTTGAACTTTTTCGCCAAAATTGAAATATAAAAATGAAAATTAGTAGTTAGTTAGTAGTATAAAATAAAAAAAAAATTTGGAGTTGGTCTAAAACCCTCCTGTTTTGAAAATGTGCTAGTTAGATCGTTAAAGTAGTTTTTGACATTTATTTTTTAATATTTCAAGCTACTTTTCAATAGATTTAAAAACGTCTTAGGTAGGCCGGTCACCAAACACTTAAATATACTATATATATAGGTACACTTACATCATGATACAAAGATAACAAGATATGGCCGATTCGAGAGAAAATTTTGCATTAGTACGTCATGTGGACACAAATGTCATTTCCAGCGAATTTGTTTTGAGTTTTTCGTATTACATTGACAGAAATAAGTTTTGAATATATTGAAATGTTTAATAAAAACATTATTTTCTTCCTTTAAATCGCTTCTGTAAAAGTAATTATGTGCTAGTGGGAAAGTAAAGAAATTTCCAAACAGAAAATTTTGTTCACTTTGATATAAGGACGATTGAAATTGAGACGAACAAATTTTTGATAATTGTCGCCAAATGATACAAGCAATCAGTTGACAGATATTCCGGCCATACCTTGTTAATCTTTGTATCATGCACTTTGACCTTCGCACTTGCTGTCTAGCAAGCTGCTCACAAAAAATAGCAATTGCATTGTATTTTTCCAAGTAAAGTGCTTAAATTATTTGTTTTTATCATTTCGTCATCCTATGAATATCTTCATCTAAATATCGGCCATTACTGAAATGCTTGACACAAAAACTGTACATGGCATTCTAAAATAAAAATCCATGCAACATGCTTACGGCAAGTTCCTTTGCTTGCACCCTTTGAAGAGGGAACTAAAGGAGGCGACATTCCATAGTAAATTAAATGTATGGAAGCGTAGCCAAAAATTTTCGCCATCTTGATTTTGGCAGGGTATTTGACTGTCACTTTTTGGTAAACAATGAGCCGCGAAGTGTGTTTGGCGCAGAGACGTAGTTACAAAAGGGATAATTTACTTTTTATAGGAAATGGTAATGGCTATTGGACTAAGTGATAGTAATATAAAAAGGAATTATATATGCTCGAAGATTTAGATACAACAAGCCGTGTTGAGGAAAATGCTTTAAAAAGAGATATCATTTTTTATTTATTTTTGCCAAAATCGTAGGTTTGAAAGTTTCGTATTAAGATTTTTTTTTCTTAATATATTAAGCAGTCATACGGAAATGCATAATCTACATACACATGCGCGCGTTCAGATACAATTTGTTTTTTAAAAATTCTGAAAAGTATTTGACAAGATAGGTTTTTATTAAAAGTAGGCACCACAATTTTTAGCCTTTTTACTCTCATTTCAATTCAATTTGAATTTACTCTTAGTTCTGGAATTTGTCACTATCAAAATTCTCAATTATAGTATTGGGCACGAAAAACCCACACTTCTGAAGGATGCACAATTTAAGCGCTTCCCCAAGCATCATTTGAAAACTCCTTAGAAAAATAATCAGAGATCTACTCTGCATAATCAAAGGGCCAACTTAAGAGCTTTTATAGCCACCATTTGGAAGTAAGCTCTATAGAAGAAAGATTATTTGATGAGCTCCAGCAGAAGTGCAACATAGCCTGATTTCATATAATTTTCCACGAGTTTATACTGTGGATCTTTCCACTATTGTGGGAAGTAACGAATTTCTCATTTTTAATGGGAAGTTCAGAGTGATTAGAAGTGTAGTGTGAAGTTTTGGTTATAATTATTACATTTTTTGGATCAAATTTCCTCGTTTTGTACTCATAAAACATATAAAAATAAATAGCACTCTAAGTAGTCTACTGAAGCACTTCTTCGGAAGTATGTATAGTTGTAGATGTTTGCAGTGATAAGCGCCTTACTTCTGTTCTGAGGAAGCAGTCTTGAAGGGCTTTTATGAGATTAAGGAAGAAGCAGTACTATGATTATTCAAAATGCTCATTAAAGCATTTGAAAGGACATCTTCAAAAAACTTCTGGGCCCATCATATACTTCCAAGAGCGCTTCTTAAGAATATCAGTGAATGTATGTAAAAAATCTTAGAACTGAGAGGTTCGAGGCAAGCGCTTCAGGAAGTTTCTTTTTCACACTGGGATCTTTTAATATTGTATATAGTGTAAAAATATATGTAGTAATTCAAAACGTAAATATCAGATCGGTCATAGTACATACATATTCGAAAATACCACAAACCTCATGACTATTATTCGTCATACACCATATTTTACCCTTGTTAAGTTTTATCTCCGAAGTATTTAAATGCATACTCCTCTGCATTTCTAATTGAAAATTATAATTAAGTTCTTCAAAATATCACAAATCATAGACATGATGAGAGTTGTAGAGGATTACAATAAAATTTATCCTCAATCCCACACAATAGCTCTAAGATTTATTCAAATAAAGCTAAATTTAAAACTGCACCGGAAAGCTACAAGAAAGTATATTCACCCCTCTTCCTGAAATGTTGTATTTACAGGAAAATAAAAAAACAAAAACAGTGCCATTTAGCGGTCAATGTAAAAAAATTACAACAAAATTTCGTAACATTTTGTTTTATTTTCGAAAATTAGTCGAATTGTGTTCCTTCTAAAAATACTTTATATTTTGGGTTGATTAAATTTTCTGGCAACTTGTGTGTAGCCGGTTAAGTTGACTTAAGTTCATCACTGAATGCGCTACTCGTATTTTTTACAAGATGAGTATTTTTTGAAAAAAAAAAAAAAAAAATCATGTTTATGTTTTTTGTTTTGTAACAAGGTACGAAAGATAAAACATTTCCCAACTTGACCTAATTTATATGAGAGAAATTTATTATCACATATGGCTGACAATACAAATACGATTAACCTTGCCTATAAATTGTAATAATTATGCAATGTGCATATTTTTTGGCATAGTCGATACGTCAGATTAAGAAATGACAAATTGAGGTTTGGTTTTTTTTTAATGATTCTTACTTTTAGCCTGCCGCAATAAAAATTTCGTGTTTAATCAAATCTAAAATTGGTGAGATTAACGAAAAAAATTCTTCAATTTGTTCAATTCTTTTATTTTTATTAATTATTGTAATAATAAGTAAAACTTTCTTCTAATTTTCTTCCGTGATCTTAGTCTTTAACAAAACTAAGAAATAAGTTATAATTTGTCTAATAGAAATTTTGCTTCCTTGCACTTAAATGTTATTAACTCATATCCCACTTATTTCAAAAATCTACAAATCCGTCACTACTTGATTTGATTCTTACTTCTGACGTTACCAAAATCAATTTTTAAGATCAGCTATTCCCATTTAGTAATTTGAATCATGATATTTTATTTTGTTCTAATGACATTCCTCTAAACCCTGAATCACAGCTTGTCTTATCGTGACTATAAAAATATCAACGTGAACGCTTTATCCGAAGAGTGTGTCCTTTTACTTTGGCACTCTACATTTGATTGTTTATCTGACGGTGACACATATGTATCACAAATATGTGCGGTTAAGAATTAAGACCTTGCAATTTAATGGATGTCCTTAGTATATACGTGAAGTTCAGTCTATTATAGAAGAACGTGAGTTTCTTTATCGCCGCTATATGCGTACTAAGACTCATGATCGTTCGCTATACTGAACAGCGCGCAACATCGCCACAAATGCCATACGCTGCGAGTCAAACGCCGCCGCTACTTTAGCTCCAAATTTAACTGTCATCTCCCTGCTAAAGCTCTTTGGTATTACTTGCGACAAGGTGGAGTTTTTGGTAAGGACAAGACAAGTTGTGAACTTGACCCAGATGTACTCAATGCTTTCTTCACGTCTCCTACTAATACACAGCAAGTAAATGTGGATGAAATGCATATGATGATTCCAATTTATTGACTTCCAATATCACAAGAGGTAATTATTCATTCTTTTCCTTTTGCAGAATTAACCGCCACGAATTAATTGATGCAACTTCATCTGTCACGTCTTGTGCTATCGGTCCAGATAATTTGCCTCCACGGTTACTTAAGTTGTTGCTCACTTTCATATATACCTATATCCTCCAGATTACAACCATATGTCTCATGACTTCGACTTTTTCCAGCGGCTGGAAAACGGCTACTGTACTGCCAATACCCAAAAAATGTTTTTCTTTAGTCCCCTTAAGATTTCAGACCTATAAGCATCCTATGCTTTTTATCGAAAAAATTGGAAAAGCTAATGAATATGCAATTAGTTGAGCATCTAGATTCGAAGGAGCTCCTAAGCAAATGGCAGTCGTCACCATAGCTATGACCGCAATACTGCTTCCCTAGACCAAAACAACTTGCCTTGGCGCTGCTAGATTTTTAGAAAGCTTTTGACAGCATTGATCTTGTGATCTGCTTCGGAAACTCAATTGCACCTTTGAATTCAGTTCCTTCTCCATCGCTTTTATCCGGGACTTTCTGACCGATCGAAAGCAAGTGGTAAAAGTGGATTCTCTCTTCTGTCTGGCATTCCCCAAGGCTCAATCCTGGGCCCTATGTTATGTAGCTTATTTAGAAACTATCTCTCTAAAGCCTTTCGGGACGTCAGCATGCACATATTTATGCTGACGATGTACACGTCTACCTAAGCAAACTTGTTGGCTTGTTTGAGAACTGTATTGCTCACATTAATGACCGTTTGGAAAGAATCAATATTTGGTTCAAAGCAAATGGCCTAACGCTAAACCCTAATAAATCCTAATGTATAGTATTTCGTAATGGTACTTTTACTTTACCCGCATGTGGTCTTATATGGTACAATTTTAGATTTGGTATCTAAAGTTAAAAATCTAGGAATTATTTTGAACCAACATATGAAATGGTGCGACAACATAAAGTTAACTATCGGTAAGATTTATGCTGTACTTCGTATACTCTGGCTGTCTTATCATCTTTCGAAATCTGCTCAAATCTAATCAAAACCTTAATTCTACCTTACTTTATTTTCGGCAGTTTGATTTACTCTGGACTCGATAGCGTTTGTCTTCGAAAGACGGAATTTGCCTTTACTGATTGTTTTGGCTTCATTTATGGTTTTCATAGGTTCGACCATGTCTCACCTTATCGAACAAAACTGCTAGGTTATTCAATCCGAGATTATCTCAAACAGAGAAGACTGATTCACTTTTATAATCTATTATATACAAACAAACCGTATTATCTGCGTAAATTTTTCCAGCACATACCTTCAGAACACAATCAGAATGTGATAATACCTCGTTTTCACAATTAGTCTCTTATCATGTCCAAATATCCCGTCTCTGAAATAGTTTTCCCTTTAGTTATCAATATGCGCGATCTGTAAGGATCTCATGAGGGTACACGCTTTTAATTAATTTCCCCTATTTTCACGTTATTCTCATGTCTCATGCCGTAACTCACTTTCATTATTTTTATAATTTTTATAATTCTATAATTTTCAATTTTCTTTTATTTTGTATATTTTAGCTATAATTTCTTAATTCTAGTCTCCTTTATTATTATTTAATTTTTTTTTCCATTTTTAATTTTTCTGCCTATATTTTATTTTAGCTATTTTGTTTTTGTATTTTTTATTATTAAGTTATTATGATTTATACCTAATTTTAGTAGATTTTTCTTTAATTTTTATTTTTAATACTAAATTAATTTTAGATTTTCTACATTTTTATTTTTTTTTTAATCATTTTTATTAATCTGCCAGTCTAATAAATAATAATAATTTTGGCGTAGATCAGTGTTTCACAATCTTTTTATCTACGGCATAATTTTCGAACTCATCCTCAAAATATGTGGAACGCCACAACAAAATTTCTTATTTGAATAAAAAATCATCTTTCAAGAATTTTAGATTAGACATACATACATAAGATAACCTATTGTGTCTAACTAACTTGATTGTATTATTTCTAATTTTTTTGTCATGAAATATTGAGTAAAACTGTTTTCGAAAATATACCAAACAAAGACATAAATAAATAATTTTTAAGAAAGCCGAGTGGAGAATTAACTGCAAAGGAATTTTCAAAAATAATAAAAATATGCAGCTAACTATTCGTGCAATTAATAATATAATTAAATATTTGTCATCACATTATTAACAATTATTTTAAGTTTGGTGATAGTAAACAGCGTTCGTTAATCTTGCAACAAGCAAATGTATTAAAAGAGCGAACAAAACCACCATTAAAGAGAAAACTTCTAAAAAAAAAAACTGAATGGTTTTATGAGTACACTTTTGCTAAAAGTAAGCAAGAGTAGCCAATAGGCGAAGTTTTTGAGGCAGCCTTTGGTTTTAATGGAGAAATACGAATTTGCTGGATTTAAAAACACATGATTTCGGAAATCTACCTTTAAATTATGGAGGAGATTACCTAACGCACTGCATTGCATACAAGAGCTTAAAATGGAATTCGCGAGGCTTGGAGTAGCTTGAAAACTTAATTGGTAGCATGGAGAATCCAATTTTCGTATTAGTAAAAACAACGAGGATACACCACCAGTCATTTAAAATTATCCGCACTTCCATTTATAATGGTATTTAAATAGAGCTTTTTAATTTTACGCATCAAATATTTGAGTTCTTCACCCTTAAATAAAAATAATATTTATTTATACTTAAATCAATTTTTTAAAGCTGAAATTCTTTCTATTAATAAATTACTCAAATCGTCCCCAGTGAACTGTATTTGAAATTTGAACCACTATATATCAGTATACCGCAGTATGTCGTAGAACTTGAACTTCTTATTATACAGTTCTAATGAGCCATAAACAAGACTTAAAAATTCGTTATTAATCGTAGTTGTGGAAGCGATTGAAATTTGAGGAGTAACGTCACCCACATATTATTTTGAAGGCAGATGAGCCATGGTTTTTTGAATATTGAAAAATGAGTTAAAATACGTTCTAAACAATATTAAACTTTCTATAGAAAAAAAACAATCAATTTGATCACTCATTTTAATTAATATTTTAAATGGGTACAAAAGTAAAAGCTTTCAAATTATCGAACATTTTTCAAGGTCCATAAATTAAAAAAAAAAAGCATCTGCACAATTTTTTTATTTAAAATTACAAATTAATAAAAGTACATGAAAGATCTATCAAATTTCCATCCGTATTGATCGCAAAAGGTCTGATAAATCGGTATCCAAACTTATAAAATCCATTTCCCTAAATGAAATGACTACTGCAGTGATGGTATGTCTCAGGGGTACCACATCTCTAACTTGTTCCGATAGTTGAAATTCAAATTTTTCTCTTTCCTTCATATTTATCATAATCGGAATGAAGTTTGTTGTTATATTAAAAATATTTAATTTATGTGATTTTAATTAATAATTAATTAGATTTTATAAGAAGTGACAAAAAATTTAGTTGAGTAAGTATCTTCTGTGATAAATTTTAATTTTACATTAATTAAAAAAAATATATATATATATAAAATATAAATAAACACTTAAACATTTGTGACATAAATTAATTACTTCATAACAAAAATTAAGTAAATATATCTATATACTTATTCTTATTCCCAAGTTATCTAAAATAGCGTCATGAAGGAAAACGTAAGTAATTCAGTCCAAAATATTAATGATGGATCAAGACAAGTCGTATTAATAGTGTCAATACAGAAGATGTTAGATGTAAAAAAATAAGACATATGTTCGATATCTTGGATAAAAAATATGGTAAGCTATGTTTAAAATTGTAGTTGTCTGTGTAGCAACTAACTGTTTGGTTTTTGTTTTATTTTCATTCTGTCATTGGTTTTTATTAAAAATAATTGGTTTAGCTTTTTTTGGTTTTGAAGTTTTTTCTTCTCGCTACCCTTTCAAACTCACAGAACTAAAGTTAATTAACTTTTCGGCATCATCACTCCTTTATTTCTTCAACGTATTAATGGCAGTATTCCGGCGAATACATCAGTTTCAGGTTCACATTGATATGGTGAAAAGGAGTGTTAAATTCTTCAATGTATAATAATGTTTTTCTGCACTTTACTACTAAGCATGCCAAGTATGTTTAAAAAAATAAGGATTATTTTAAAAGGTTTTGAAAATGCAAGCAAGCAAAACGATTTAAAGGTGCTATCACAATTTCTGAAATTGCTAGCAGATTTAATTACACTGAAATTGAAACCATATACTACAGCAAAAAGCCTTATTTTACCGTCATGTTTTGAAATAGTTAAAATTATGTTTGGTGATGATGTATAGAATTAAACTATGAATAATCCCCTCTCTAATAACACAATAAAAAAAAAAGAATAAAAGATATTGAGGAAACGGTTAATAATAAACTTTCCAACAAATATTTTACATTGCAAATTGATGAATCTGTTGATTGTTATGGTTGCAGCGTGCTGCAGGAAGCAGTGTGCTACGTGTATGCGCTGACGATATAGCAGCAGTGCCCACTTGGTGCACATTGCGATCGTGCTGCCAATGTTCCCATGTTGGACGTTGGACAGCTGACGGCGAATTATTCGTGAAGAAAAAAAAAAGGAAGAAGAAGAGAGAGTATATATCTTGCTTTTGGAATTAACGCTCCTGGAAAAAGTAAAATTATCGTGTGTGTATAGAATTGTCTTTATGTACTGAAATTCATCCTACTTGCTTAACGAGTGGTGATTTTGCTTAATGTATTGAAGTTTTACACCTCTCGACTCAGTGTCGTTCGCATTGCAATTTTTATAAAATATATGAGGAGAAGGAAGACCAAGCCGGCGGTAGCTAGTACTGTTGTGCTATCAATTTACGACGTTGGTCCTTGCTGGGCAACTAAAGTTTTGGACATTCCTCAACAAAACCATAGTCTGCGTGGAATAGAACGTCCGTCACTACTTTCAGCCTTTGTAAAAGTACCGAAATCGAACTCATCAATTTGTGAGGAACTGCATCAATTAATGGTTTATCCGGCCAAGAGCCGCCCTAGTGGTACCGCCAATTTGGGGCCCGCTATAAATTCTGCTTGCTTGGCTACGTTGCTGCTGTGTTTAGCTCTCGTATATATATTTAAACTAGAGAAGCTCCCACGGACAGCTAAAGGTTGTATTGCTATCCAGTGCTGTTCTGTTATTGCATCTGGATGTCATATTCATAACCAAACTACAGGAGGACGCCGCTACGACAGTCAGAGTTTTTGATAACTTTCCCTTTCACTTAGATCAATTCTGGCTTTTTTACTTGTTGAAATGAAATTTATATTCTTTTTAAAAAGCACGTATGCAAAATTTCAGAACTCAATGAATGCGCTCTCGAGTTATCGTGCAGATGGACGGACGAATGGACAGAGAGACGGAGAGACGGAGAGACGAAGATGTCATTATTACAGAGTCGTTACATTTATGGATCGACACATCTTTGTAATTTGCAAAAATGCTTCACATTTTAAGAATAGTTTATACACTACATGACTCCCTTAAGTTGTAGTTGTTTGGAAGATAATCGATTGTAGATTACATTATAGTAGAAAAAGTACACCCGCGTGCTACTTTTACTTACAAAAAAAAAAAAAAAAAACTGATGCGAAGTCATAAATTTGGAGTTCCGGGTCCGAATTTTCATTTTGAAAATTTTTTAAAAGATAGAAGAATTTAATTTTTTGAGACAACTTTTACTGCAGTAAGTTCATAACTAAGTTCCCTTTAATTTCAAAAAAAAAAGAATCAAGAAAAAATATTATTAAATTAAAAAGTTATGACAGAAAATGTTGAAACAGTTTTCCTGAAAGTCCAAAGCAGCTAGAAAAACACTATTTTCGATTTGAGCGACTTC
The DNA here is from genome assembly GCA_963924295.1 of Dioctria rufipes. NCBI lineage: Eukaryota > Metazoa > Arthropoda > Insecta > Diptera > Asilidae > Dioctria > Dioctria rufipes. The sequence continues at coordinate 60,635,049 of OZ002742.1, forward strand.
TAAACATTAACGAATTTCACTGAGATTTTGCATAGCAGTTTAAAATTATATAGGCTAACAAATTCTGAATGAGCATTTAGACATTTTAATACTTTGGTTTTTTGGGTCACTCTATATACTCAGAAATCTGGGACAGAACATAGGATTGTTGTATTAATTTCGGAGTCCAGTTCAACTAATAATCCAATGTTGATTTTCAACTTTTAAATATTGTCCGAGTTAAATGTGACGATAAACATACTTTAGAAAATACTTATTATAAAACTAAAATATCAATTTATTGAAATTGGTGTGATTTAAATAGCAGTTGTTACTACGCAGTTGATAATGCAGTTTACGAATGCATATATCCTCTAACTAAGAACACCTTTTAGAAAACTAAAGTCTTATTATATTTAGCGCAGATTTTTTTTTTTATGACAAGGAAACCAATTTGAAACTTAAATAAAAAATTTAAAGAAGAAATGGGTATACTTTCAGTCTTTCGCTAATCCCTGTTGAACAGCTTTTGAATTGAATAAATTAATTATAAAATTGACTAAGATTTTTTTCTTTTCTAGAGAAATTTCGAATAATTTTCACTATAAATTTGCACTAAAAGTTTTAATCTTAAGATAAACGGGCAATTTAAATCCAAAATATTTTTGTTTGAATTATAAACGTGCCGTAGGAAGATAATAAATCAAGTGATAAATTAGTCGTTTTCAAGTTTATTGAAGAAAGTCCATATATTTTTTTTAAGTGGAGGATAAAAAATTTATTAACAAATGATTTGTTTTGTTTTTCTCACTTTCTGGAGTATTAAAAAATTATGATAATAAGATTAATAATATGTACGTTGCATTCATTACCAAAAATTATTTGTTATATGTGAAAACTATTTACGTCGCAATAAGTAGGTAATTGCTAAATGAATATATTTGTTCTAATACATAGTTGATACTTGTTAAAATTATTCACAGCCAGGGTTTAAACTCATTAATTATGCATACGGAGCAAACTTTTTAGACGTCTTTTTTTTTTTTTTAACAAAGTTTGAGGGTAACCTACATATATACTATCCATATCTTCTTTATAAAAATGGTGACTGAAAGAGATGCTAATGTATGTATATACTTAATTTTAATTGAATAATATAATCTTAGAAATAAAAATCTCCTATTATAATTGAGGTAGCATTAGCTTAAAGGTTTCATCGTTACATTCATCTTCACACCCAAAGAAGTAGAACATTCAAGGAATTTTTTTTATAAGGTTTCCATATATACTGTAAAAATTACATTTCGTCGGCTTACTGGAAAAATAATATAGATAACTCTATTTTTCTAGTTTTGTGAAAATGTAGATTGAAGTTTTCAGAAATATGAACCAATTGAACTTAGCTTATTTTGACGCATGTGAATCTGTCCGTTTTGGCAGTATATATATTAGCATATATTTAAAGCAAATGGGTCCATTGACATATGAAAACGGAATGATCTTGTTTCAATTGTTTCGATTTCAAGTTATAAAAAAAAACACTATGTAACTTCATATGGTGATAAAAATTAAACTATGTATACTTCTAGACTTATACCCTAGACACACAGTACAATCTAATGAATCATTAGTACTAATTATTTATTAAAATGCCATTTGTCATATAGTATTCATAATTATGGCTTGAAATCTTTTTTCCTTCATTAGAGCTCTAATGAGGAAAAATGTGCTAGAACTGAATATATTTTGGAGTATATAATATAAATCTGAAGCGCCGCTGTGCATTTGCCCATTTGAAAAATAAGAAGAAGAAATGCAAAGCACAAACTATATTATCAAATACTTTTTAATATAATATTCTTTCATTTCCAAATCGTTAAATTGGAAACTAAATTTAATAAAAACATATTTATAGCGACGATTCGATCCATTTCGCTTCTTCACTGTCATAAGTATGTTAAAGCCAGTTTGACAGTACAAATTAATTAAAGAAATGGCTATGTGCCTGCAATTGCCTAATAAATTATTATGTTCTCATGAATCATTAGTTAATTATGCATTAGGAGCGCTGCGTGTAGGGCAATAGCTCAATAAATGCCAGCAAAGAAAAGTTCATATTATTCCATTTGCGAAGATTTTAGTGAAATTGGAGCTGATGATTTATACAAAAAACAAAAAGACTTCCGAACTATGATTATAACTCAACATGTCTAAATATGTACACACATATATGAAACCATCTTCTTTAAAGTTATCCTCTTGTAAATTGTAACCAGTGAACACAAAAGGATGCAGCTAAAATATTGATTCTTACCCCGGCCGGCACTTCTTATGAGGATATTCCGTCCGAAATAATGCACGTCATGGAATACCCTGTTTAAATACTATGAGTGTCACGGAATTTTCACAATATATCAAAAAAATTAGTGTGGATAGATAAGGTATTGTGGTGTGATGCCCTCAAAAATTGCTGAGTATAGCCTAAACATCGGTACTTCTTACTTTGCGCCGCGCCATCTAGTTGTTAGTAATAATATGATAACGTATCAAATTGAGTAAAAAAATTTCTGTGCTTTTCCCAAGAAAGTGAAAAAGAAGAAGAAGAGTCAAACAATATTTCCTTCTGTCGCCCCAATTCTTGAGTTCGTCGTATATTTACCTACAATTATTTCCTGCCGTTTAGCCTGCATTAAAGCTAATATATTTATTTCCAGATTGTACACTTAAAAATATGTTAACTGAATTGAAATCAATTACGGCTTGGCACACCAATGCCCTTTTATGTCTGCCCCCATAGCTCATGTCTGTCACAAGCATAAAATACATAAAAAGTTGTATAAATTTCTTTTGTAGTTTATTTAGTTTTGGCGTTAGTGGTTACCTCCAGCGTATCTATAAATGCAGAGAAATATCTAGTTAATCTACTAGCATCTGCATAGATATATATATTTTCTTTTGTTTGTTACTGACACTGTTACGAATTAGAGTAAAGCCTCAGTCGTCAATGGTAAGCCTCTATTCCACTGTGCTCGGCTACGGTTCTTAATAAAAAATTATATATTTAGAACGCCAGTTTTCATTACTAAGAAAAACATCCTGTGAATCCTCAAATCCGTTACATCATAAACATGGTCCTTCGAGCCGGATTTATTGATGCTGTCATTAGAATTAGCAACCACTGAATCAGGTATTAATGCGCGTAATCACCGACATAAATCTTCTAGTGCTTCTAGGTAATCCCGCTCAATATCAGAGTAAGTGTCGTTCACAAAATAGTCACTTTCTAATATTTCTTCATCGTCCTCATTATATAAAAGGTCATTGGTCTGCATAAATTGACTCCAGTACGTCTGCAAAAGTTGAATTCGTGCTTCCAAATATTCTACAGTCTGCTAATCAGTAGCCGTTGTGTCTCTGTTGGCTATAAATATGGTAATTCTACCGGACAGCCGCTCAGTTTATCGATGTTAGCATTCATATTGTTTATAAATTTATGTGAATTGTATTATATATGAAGCAAAACCAGAAAAATCTACTCACCAGCTGCGGAGTACTGCCCAGATTATATACCTTTTGTCTATGCAAATTCTGACTTACGGTAATTATTGATTACTGCAAGCCAGTGGATGTATGTACGTACATATTGTGTACATGTATAATATTCCTCGATGATGAACCATATGCCCTTGACCTTGTTGAAATGTTTCAGAATACGCAATTTCGCGTGAATCATATAACACAGTCCACTTTTTAGCAAATCACTTTTTATAAAAACACACGTAATCAATACCAATTTTTCATATTGAATTTAAAAAGCCCAAAGGCTTAGCTTTAAAATGACCTATCACACTCTGTACCCAAAATGTAATCCTTTCTGCGATTTTTGCACTTTTTCTTAGACATCTCCAGCGAAAATGGCTGAAAAAGGTCACTTCCAAAAGATAATTGCCTACTTTCTGGAACTTGTTGACTTTTTCAACGATTATCTATCTACTAAAGTTTAAATCATCATCATAGGGTGTAATGTTCAGAAGCTACAGGGTGATTCAGCCAAACTGGTCAAGAATCTATCTGTAGTTTAAGCTAATAGGGATGAAAAAGCTTTTGTAAAAGTCTTAAAAATGAGTTGACATCTGACGAGGCATTGGCCATGATAATTGATGCCAATTTATCCACACATCAATACCACATTTTTCGGCAAAAGGCCAACCAAGAAGTCAAAAATGTCCGCCCAAATTAATCAGGACAAAAAACAAGTAAAAAAGCTGGAATTAGTCAAAGAGCAATTCTAATGATAGCTTAGATGAATGCCCGTATTTAATTTCGTATGGTCACATTGGAGAATAAGTTTTTTCGTTTATGTATATTTTCGTTGCGATAGAAATCTGAGGGAAAATTAGTTTCGCTCATCTTGTGTGCATACTATGTATATAGGCTTAAAGCATAAAAACTAGTCGCAACAAATTGAACGAATAATTGCCGACTACCAAAGAAAGTTCGCTATCAAAATAGCCAGAAGAATTTTCATTTTGGATACATGGATATTATTATTCGTGTTTGCACATTTCTTCTTTAAAACAATGAAATAATGTTGCAAGCGTACGAATTTATGTGAGCATAAAAAGTTATAACATCTGCGGCAAATCTGTTCCATTTCATTATCGTTGACTTGCAAGTCCATAACCTTCTGGAGGCTGTTCTCATTTACTACTGACCTGTTATTTATTTAAATAGAATCGCACATTTGCGGAGCGTATCTGTTCTATTCCAATAATATGATTATATTTTATAGCTTGCTATACAAGTGTGAAATAATAAATAATGTTTATTATCAATAGCATATGGTGGGTTTGAATTTAAATTGTTTTAAATCGTAAATCATCAACTGGGGAAAGTTTTGTTTTTCTTAATGCAAAATACGACAAGCCAAAATATATCCGTATAAGACATCCTAACCACTCAGCAACTCAGGAATTTTCATTGCATTGATGCCTTTACATAGGAAAAACACTAATTGCTATCATTGTGCTTTTAGTAGTTATATCATAAAAATAAATTTGGATACATTTTTGATTCAGTGGATAGATTTTTTTGAAAATTTGGATACAAAATAATTATGCTCTCAAGCTCACTCTTACAGTCTCAGCCAGTATTAGCTCAGTAACGAAGCGAGCGGTATGACCGCTGCTTGTGTAACTTGCGTTGTACACCCGCACTCAATATGTCCTTTAACGTCAATTCACGTAAGTAAAATAATTGTAAATTCCAGCGTACAAATACGGGAAGCAACCCACGTTGGCAACACTTCACGAGAAAAAAAGATTATCTATATAAATAAAGACCTCTGCACTCATAAAAATTAAAAAAAAAAAAAAAAAAAAATTATGTAAGATACAGGATTTGCGGACAATTTCCCTAAACCAATTTCTCCCAAAAACAATTTCCATAAAAGTAATTTCCCTAAAAACAATTTTCCCAATGCACAATTTCCCTAATTTTCCCTAAATAATAATTTTTATTTAGGGAAAATTAGGGAAATTGCTTGTTAGTAAGATTTCGCTATTACATATCAGCACCTCTGTAAACTTATGCTTAATATAGTTCGTTTCACTTTTACTTTATCTCAGGATCAACGACGAGGACATACTGCAACCCTGACCATATTTTTGCTCTACGTTTTTCTTTTTTGTTTATTCGTCAGTTTTTTTTTTTTGTATTTTTCTTAATTTTGTTGTTTTTCTTTCACTTTTTTACAAATTTTTATTGTTTGCTTAATTTTAATAATTTTTTACTATAATTAAATAATTCCACTTGTATTTTTTTAATTTAGTTTTTTTTTCAAACAAAATTTATTTTCGATTCTTCGAATTAAAAAAAAATAGGAAGGAATGTGCTATACGTGCGAACGCCTCATAAAAAAACCTGTCCATGCGTATGGTTCTGGGAGATTCTTAAAGCGGGAAACATAATGCAAGGATCATCAGCGTTTATCAGCTCAGATTTCATTCTATTCTATTATCAGATATAGGAATAAATTGAAATTTGAGTTGATGAACTCTAATGACGGTAGCATTGTGTTTTCCGCTTAAGGCTTACACACAATTTCGACGAATGTTCCTATAACTGCAATAATCGCCGGCTCAGTCCCTCTAGTCGTCGAAAATGTGTTTAAAGCAATAAGGCCTAAGCACAATTGCAACGGTGACGGCAAACGGCAGACTATTGCAGTAATAGGAACAATTTTCTCCAGGAACGTTTTATGGAACATGTATACATATGAATCTGGAGTTGCCGTCCCGTCACCCGTCGGGCACTCTCGCCGTCGTAATTCAATTAATTGAAGAGAGAGAGAGATTTAATTTAGTTAGTTGGTATCGTTTTATTTTACTGTTTTACTGTTTTTTTGTAAACTGACTACTTTTATAATAAATAAATAAAGAAAAACACTATATAATAATTTGAACCTATCTCATAAGTAAGTAAAATAAGAAATATTATCTGGCAAGAATGTCCGGGTTTCAAGCTAAAAAATTCGGGGCTTTCGAACTAGTTGTTCTGGTTTAATGATTTTACAGATATCAACCCTACATGTGCAAAACCTCAGCTCAAGTAAACCAAACAGGAAAGGAGATAAGCCAAATTTGGCATAATGAATTCTGGTTGTGTTGTGTTGTCTGGTTGTCCATGCCTTACGTGTATTTATACGGGGCGTCCTTATTTTAACAACTTGACAATTTTCAAAAAGTAAACAAAGTTTTTGTTCGAAGCATCTGCCTTTATTTTGAAATAATTCACATATTTAATTTATGTAAATCTTTGCTTCTATTGACAAAAAAGATAATTAAATAGTACCCTTCCCTGAAACTTGATTTTCCCAGTTTATAATCCGAATTATATTTGCAAGCACTGACCGAACACTTCATTTCTGTATTTTTAATTTATATGAAGATTTTAACAAGACTAGTGACACTATAAAACTTTGCTCTAAATACACTTCAAAGATAAATTGTTTTGAAAAAAAAACTGATTCCGTAATTTTGTTAAATTTTGCGACACAATTTTAAATTGAGTAAACCCGTAGCCCCCAGAAAATACAAGCCATGAAATCGGCGATGACACCGACACAGCAAAAGGCCTTAACGGTCCGCCGACAGCCATGCAGTTAGAGCTCACTCTCACTTATTTTGTACACTCATCATGGAGGAAGAACTAAGATTTCATCTTAAACAGGACCTAAAGCCTAAAACCATCGCTTCTACAGAAAAATAAAGTTCAAACAAATTACAGCCAAATATGTTTTCTTTCTAATGATTTAAAAAAAAAATAGTATCTAAAACAAATTTATGGAAATTATAGCGTTTGAACAATATAAGTATAAGCTACTTTTATATGAAAAACTCCTGCAGTAAGACAAGGCAAGAAGATGCTCGTCTGCTAACCGGCCCGCTACTCTCTTTTTCAGACTTTGTTTGTGGCTTGTATATTCCGCATTACGGTAAACCTGTTTACAAAACAAAACACATTTGACAATCAATTAAGTGACTCCAGGTTAGGGGATTTTCACCCCAAAATAGGGGTTTTTTCTCTTTACAGGGGAATTTTGGGGTAAATTTTTAGCATAGGAGGAAAATGGGGGATTCTTATCGATCAGCGCGAAGCTTCAATAAGTGAATATTTGAAAAAATATTGATTTAATATTATTTTTAAAAACATTCACGATAGAACACCTATTATATTGTCCAAAAATACATGACAAGCAACACTAAATCTGTGTCTGTATCAAATATCTGAATGCTTATATCATATAAATTCCTTATGCCGTTGGCAGTCAGATTTTTGCCTTGGGCAAAGCCGTGAGATAGCTATTTTCAAAATCACTACAAACATTAGAACTGCTTTGTATGATAATCATATTGTGCTCTTAGTCCTTCTCGACTTCACAGAAGCTTCGATTGCATTGATGACATGAAACTCCTAATTAAAGAGCTTCTTTGGATTTGGTTCGCCTGCGCTGAAGTTAAGTAGCAACTTTTTGGAGAATCGCTCGGTGCGAGTTAAAGTGGATGAAATTATTTCCTCTAGGATTTCTTTGACTTTCGGTGTACCACAAAGATCAATATTGGGACCTCTGCTCTTCAGTCTTTGTATTAATGATTCCTCGACTGTTGCACGCTGATGATGTGCAAGTATATGTAGATCATCCTATTGGTCTCTTAGATGACTGTGTTAGCAAAATTAATGAAGATCTTCAAATCATTTTAAAATGGTCAATCAATAATAATTTGATAGTCAATCCCAAAAAATCTCAAGCGCTAGCAGTATGCAGAGAAATGTATGACCTTACCTAGTTTCCCCGATATGTACAGAAAGTTAAAAACTTAAGCATTATATTAAACTCTCAAATAGATTTTTGTGACCATGTTAATATGACAGGCAAGATTTATGGGATGCTTCGCCGACTTTGGTTATATGCTGATCTGCTCTCCACCGACCTGCGTATAAGGTTGGTCAGGACACTGATAATGTCGCAAACTTGAAGTATCCTAGAATGATTCCATTCGGTACGCGATCAGGCTTCGTAGTTATGATTGAATATATACATAGTATATAAACTATATGTATGCATAGTATTATATTGTTACATACTAAAAGGGAATGTAAATATATTTTTGTGAACAAATTGTTTTTCATTTTCTCTTCACACTATTTTGGGGTGTTTTTCAGACAAAATTACCATTTAGGGTGGTTTTGAGAATTTTGTAGGGGAACGAAGACCTTCTGATCTGACAACACTGAATCAAACTCCAGTTTTGACAATAAAACCCCTTCGGAATCTCACTTACTCCTATGTATGATGCTCTGCTAATGAAAAATTACGCTCATGTACACGAATTATACACGATTCACCCATTCCTGTTTGCTATATAATGTGAACTAGCTGTCAAGTTATCGGGAGGACAGACAGACGTACAGACAGATAGGCGAACATATAGACAGACAGATGGACATGAAAAAATTAAAGAAACTTTTAATATTATGCATGGGTGTCCAGTCCATTTTGCTGTACCATCATTATTTCTTTGCGTTACAAACGGAATGACAAACTTATTATACCCTAAGATTTCATCATTATCTAAAATGTATAAAAATGGAATTGCATGCCCTGTTAAATCTAAACTTTCGAATAACATATATTAACGTAGGTATGTACACTTCTTATTGGGAATTGCAAAGAATGCTTTTCAACCTCAATCAAAGTAACATAAATTAATTTCTAACTCATTGTGAGTAATGCAGAATATCTATTCGATAGGTAATTATTACTGTACTGTACACCTACCTAGTTAGTAGGTATGTATAATACAAAGAATAAATGACATGAATTGTAATTAGGAACAGGTACAGTGTGCATATACTATACATACTACCCACAATTATTAAGGAATGTGTAATTAATCGAAAAGAAACCAATAAAAATATTCTGAAAATTATATTAATCGTAGAATGAACCACTGTTATGTATCATGGTTGATTAAATTTAGTTAATACGTGCATCCGAAGGAATGTTAATGATTGACCAGTTTTCTCTTATGTAATAATTATTAATTAATTAATTAATTAAAGTATAACTGAAGAAAGAATATAAATAAAAATATGGCAAAGAATTTCCTAAGAAACACAAATCTATTTTTGTTTATCACATAATTGGTGAATTTGACTATTTTACATTAAATCATGACATAGATGAGAGAGCTTACAAGAAGGTGTCACCATAGATAACATCAATACATGTGTCCCTAAATACGCAGATGATATTGTGCCATTGATATCCCTGAAAAACTATAAAAAATGATTTATAATCACGAAAGTTTCAGAGACCACAGCCTCTGAAAGTAAATCTCAAAAAATCCAAAAATTATGATATTCAGTAAAGTGGATGGAAAGCGCAGACAATCAGAACACTGGACCTATGATGGCGGAGACATACAAAGAGTAAGCCAATATAAGTATGTACCTAGGACGACCTATTATTACCCTGCAATTGGCATTCACAAAACATCTAGAGGAAAGATTGTCAACAGAAAAAAATAGGATAAACGTAGCTTGGAACAATTTTATGAATAATTTAGGAGTAATTAAATCAGAGAAATATAACATGTTCCAAGCAGTCTCCAAGAACCGGATTCCGTAACTCGGAGAGTTGTGGAGTTGTGAGAATGAGAGTTCTTTTGACATGAAATTCGGAATTCTGTAACTCGGGGAATTTGTATTGAGAATTACCAAACTCTCTATTCCACTCGACAAAACTCTCGGCTGTGTTAGTTGTAGAGAAGTAAGAACTGACAGTATTGGCTGTTTTTGTTGTGTTTTGTGAAGGTAGCTAGGTAACTAGGATTCTCAAATTAATTTATGCGCTCACCGCATATCCTGGCTATGTTTACAAAAACAAATTATGCAAATCCTTGCAATACTTATAGAGAAATAAGGATTTTGGTGACTCAACGAACCCGCTAAAAATTTTACATCACGCGAAAATGATCAATTTGGTCGTCTTCCAGTACAGAAGAGATGCTATAAAAATTTATGCGCGTTAAAGCTTGTAAGTATGTAGGATGAAATAGCATCTACATTTTGTTCCCTAATTAGATATGTAATTAGTTTTTCAGTCCGATAAATGGCTTTGGAGATAACTGCAAAAGAAGTGAATCAGCCCTTCTTAAGACGATAAAATGAACGTTTTTTGGTACAAAAATTGACATATTTTCAACTTATCATTATGAAGAACTGGTAAGTCGCGGAAATTCACTTTCCATGAGAAAACGTTCTCAATAATAATGAATATTAAACAAAAAACGGAAGAAATATATGAAAAATATAGGAACTGGGGTGTATATGACCCAGGCGCACAATATCCCTCTTTCGGCGTAAAAAGTCAGTTATGAAGTTAAAATGATCAAAAAAGTACACCACTCGATTACCGGCTTCTCCCTTGTTAATTTGATACCAAACATGACATATTTTGGACGACCTACCCATCTCCAAAAATTGTTCATCTATATTTTTGTACTCTAGACCCTAAATCTGAGGGGAAAAATGCCAATACTCTACGACCCTCTCACACAGAATTAGCCGTCCTTCAATATTGCGACACTTCTCACGCTCTCCCCAACTCCCCAAGTATGTTAGAGAATTGCGAATGGAGAGTTAGGGAGTTTTAATCAGGGAAAACGAAAATTCTCATCTCCCAAACTCCCCGAGTTACAGAATCCGGCCACAGGTCTGTTATATATGTTATGCTACAGAAATTTTACACAATATACGATCAAGTTTAACAACTACAACGGTTTTTAAAAAAAAATTTCTTGGCCTCCCCCAACATACCCCTCCTTATATGTTAGGTGCAAATCGAATCTAACCTTCCTTCTATGCATGTATATTCAGTAAATATTTACACATAATTTTTTTTTATGATGTTGCCAAAGCTCAGGGGATACCCTATGATATTGGGGCACAGTCTTCGCAGGAAAGGAAGAAGGGGAAGGGAATTGAAGATTATTGGGTTGTGCCAAGGAGGTGACGGTGTGAATTACAACTGAATGCTTGTAGCTCATAGCTGGGGGAGAAAACAGAGGATGGCAAACTGTTCCACATTCGTACTGTTCTTCTTACGAAGGACTCGAGGAATTTCACGACACAGCAAATTGCCTTAAAGGTTGTGAGGGTGAGCCCGGGTTACAACATTTGTGGGGCGCATAGGAAGAATTCTACAAGGGATCAAGCTAAAGATTTCATCAGAGCAAGAAGACCTTCTTTTGAAGTAAAATATTTTTGACATCTTTGCAAGAAGCATTTCATCGCATTTTTGGTAATACCAAAAATATGATCACACCAACTAAGATAGTTGGATATTTTAAAAGGCGCCCCCATTCAGTTACAGATTATCTGTAGATGGCATCTTTCAGTTCAAATCTGTTTTCGTCCACCCACTTGTATCAGATCACGTCTTAAGTTTGAAATTTGACAGACAGAAAATTTCAGATAAACTGACGATTACCACATACATACAGTTGCATCACCAGTCCATATCGTAAAGTTTGTTAACGTTTATCATGCAATTCGGCCGAATTTTTAAACTGATTTCGTCAAAAAAGAAAATTACTGCTCTAGTAATAATAATTCTTTTATTAGAAGTACCAAAGAGAAGAACAAAAAGAAAGATTGGTTGCTTCACAGACAAAACATCTCACATAAGAGGTTATAGTTTTTTTTTCCCTAAAATTATCAATAGTAGCTTTATAACGTTCTGTTTATTCCTTATAACCTTTTTCTTTTAACTTTCTGTCTAAATATGAATCATCTTTTACTTTCCATGTTTCGTGTATACTTCAGAATTCATTGAATTTTTTACTTCTATTTATGTTGTAAATTATGAGAAACCACAATTATCTGACGAAAATATCAAACTGATCTGAAAATAATGATTGACGACGAAATAATAAATACAGTTTACAAATCTGCAATCCTGTTATCTGACGATGAACTACATACATATGTGTGTTGTATTTATCTACAGATCTTAAGTCCGCAGATCATGAACTGCCGATCTGGTTGAAAATCAAATCGTACAAATTTTAAACAAACACACGCAGATTACCTATGGACTGCAGATCAAATCGTACTATTTGAACTGTTGATGAGTGGCGGAATTCAAATATATCTACAGTTCGGATCTTTAGATAATCTGTAACTGAATGGGGGGCTTAATATCTTAAGACATGGCGAGTTCGAGATATCTTCTCTATCAACGGAAATGTGTTGAGCGGGTGTTGGAATACGTTTGAGTGCCCCGAGCGAATATGGTTGTAAGGACATAGTTTAGTGTACTGAACATGTGACTTCATTTGCCAACAATAACATTCCCACGGGAATTAGCTATAGAGTTGAACGAGTATACAGAATTAAGGGTACTGTCGTCTCGTTTCGACGGTAGGGGGTTTAAGATTATTAGTCTTCCATTTTACACCCTGTAACATTTTTTATATACACCCTATCAACGTGGGGATCATCTCAGATGATGGCAAACCATTTCAGCTTTACAATGAATGCCTAATCAGCCTTCCTGTCAACTCCCATCGGTAGTAAAAAAATTAAAAAAAATCCTAATTTTTTCAAATTTCAACGATTTTCCCGCCAAAATGCATGATAACAATACAGTTTTGTTACAAGATTTCGAAGCCCCAGAATGTTACCTTTAATTTGACGCATGTATGTACCTAAATGCTACCGTTTTGGAGATATTCCCGTTTCTATGATTCATAATTTCATTAATTTTACTACTGATGATGGTAATCGCGCATACTATTATGCAATCCCACGTAAAATTAGAAAAATTAATGAAATTATGAATCATAGAAACGGGAATATCTCAAAAACGGTTGCATTTAGGGAGATACATGTATCAAATTCAAGGTAAAATTCCAGAGTTTCTAAATCTTGTAAAAAAATATATGTTTATCATGCATTTTGGAAGGAAAAACGTTAAAATTTGAAAAAAATTAGGAATTTTTTTCAATTTTTCGACTTTCACGGCCTACAACTTTCGAAGAAAAAGGGTGATTGGGCATTCATTGGAAGGCTGAGACAGTTTTTTTATCATCTAAAATGAATCCCACATTGATAGGGTGTATATTAAGACAGTTACAGGGAGTAAAGTGGAAGAAGTACTAAAAATCATAAACCCCTCCAACGCCGAAACGACGCCCCCTCCCCCCTCTACCTTATAATTTTTTGCTTGTCTTCACCTCAACTTTCAAACCTTTGATTTAGGTGCACCAATTATGAAAAACCCTGTATATAAGATCGCAGTTCATTCCACGGATTCTTAAGATTTTTTCAATTTTTTTTTAATGAATTTTTTAGTTTAAAGAATTAGAATAAAGTTTATATTATTATTTTTCGGTTATCCAATATATGGAAATAAGTAAGAGCCTCAATTTCCATTATTTTCTATTGATCTTTTTACACACTTTTATGAAAAATGAGTTACACATTGATGAGATGAACCAGAGATATTTTAATACTGAACGATATTCGAAAATTCCAACAACTATATAAGTATTGCCGTATCTCTTAAATCTAAAAATTTTTTTATTTTTTAAATAATAATAACTGAACATTTTTTATTCGATTACTAATCACAGTCAATTCGATTAAATTTTCATTTAACTAAACTATTAACTGGCATTATGAGTTCGAAATTTTTTTAGTTGACCAGACGGCTTACAAATAATTCTAAAAAATTTCGGCCGATTGGTCTTTCTTCAATTGAGCTTGGTAATTGAAAATGTAATTAATTAATATTTCAATCGATTAAATTAATTGTTTCTCCCGATTGAAATCTTTTCGATTGAAAAACTTATTGTCTTTCCGATTAAAAAAATGTAATCAGATTAACAAATTCAATCCAATTATTGATTGATAACTAATGTGACATTTTTGTAGATTAAAAGATTTTTAATAAAATAGCAGAGACATATTTTTGATAAAAGCACCAAAATTTTGGATCTTTTAGAATATACTAAACGGACTTTAGTATTGATTAATTTGATTGTTTTTGGCATTGCGTTGACGTCACCACTATAGACATCGATTGTTTTATGAGGATCTTAGAGAAAGAGCAAGAATTTATACATACAAAATATATACGAGTATATAAGAGCATATAGACATGGTTTGAGTTATGTTTTGATTGAAAATAACTATTTTAGAGACGAGCACTTCATAAAAATATTAGATAATTATTTAAATGCAGAGGCACCCTTTTTTACCTAAACGGAGTGCTTTGGAAAGTGCAAGGCTGCTCTCAGTGCTCACCTTGTAATTTGGGAGAACAGAGTATCTTTCGATTCCTTTCAATATGTCCCATTCTAACAGTATTTGGAATATTATACCTGAAATGTAAAACTTTAACTATGCAACAAACATTGGATATCTTAAATGACAAAGGTTGTAGTTGGCAGGATTTATTTAATTATTTAAAAGCAGCACTTGCTGCGTGGACACTATTTTTAAGTACATATTGTTATCGAACACATACTTAATATGCAGTTCAGTCAAGTAATTAGTAAACTCTTAGCACATAGCGCTATAAAATAATAAATGAGTTATACGAGTCTAGGTTAGTTTATTTGAAGAAAAAAAAAATGTACTTTATTTCTTATTAACAGTGCCATCTTTACGCATGGGCCCAGAGCTCCGAGATCTATGGGGCCCCAAAGCCTCTGCAATATTAGACCAACTGATAAGCAATAACTCAACCAGTAAAACAACTAATTACAAGTTAGTTTTGCGGTTAGATTTTGTCTACTGAAAGTAGACCATTGGATTTATTCGAAATTTTATACATGGTAACATTTCATACAAAGCAACATATAAAAAAACCTCATTGCCATTGTATAGCATTGAATAAATAACTAATAAGGAGGTGGGGTATCGTGCGAATACAAATGACAAAAGGGCTGTGCATTATTTGACAATTCTGCTTGATTTCTGATATTTCAAATTTCATGAAAAGAAAGCTCAGGTTTGACTTATAGCGATTAATTAAAAGTGATATTTACTTAATAGTAGTGAAATTAAAGTGAAATATTGTTTTGTGAACGAGATTTATTATAATCAAGGCTCAGGAGTATTGCAATTATGGTGTTGAAGTGCGCTGTTCTGTGCTGCAGAGACAAACCAGACTTTGTGTCATGGGAAGGAATTTTTCAAGCAAGTTTAATAGTGTTGCAAATGCAGTATTTTAAGTAAAATAAAAGTGAAATATTTATAAAAATAAACAGCCATGACAACAAATTTAACATTTCCCAATGCCGGTTTGTTTGGTTACAATTAAGTTGTGACAAGTGCATTAAATTATCAAAGGCAACATCAAGAAATATAATCTAAGAATAAGGGGGCGTTAAAAATTTGTTTATTTTACATAGCAATTTGGATTATAAAAGATGTCCCCCTTCAAAATGTAACGATTTTATGACTACCATAACGAAGCAAATACAAACACAGCACACTAAGAAATTTGGCCGAGTGGCTTCGGTTTTCGCCCGATATGACGTTTCCTTATTAATTATTTATTCAATGTTGTGTAGTGACAATGTTTGAAGCCCCAGTATTTTTTAAATCTCCCCCATTTTTTCATGGCATACTTTCAGTAGCCAAACTCTACTAGTAACCAGAGAAAATTTTTATACTGTTGGTTCATCCTAACATAATACTGGTAACTCTTAGTCCCTGTGTCTTTAAAAGAATTATTAGAAATGAGATTCAGACTCCCCTCTCTGAACAACGGATAAATATCGACTCATTGAATATTTTTTTCTCCTCTTTTCTTTTCTAATCCTTTATAATTTTAATTATCTTTCTTTTTTTTATAATTTTAATTTAATTTTATCTCCTTTTTGTAATTTTTCGAATATTTTTCTTTGTTTCTTTTTTGCAATTGTTATCTTACTTAATTTTTTTTTTTATAACATTTTAGTCTTCTTTTTTTCATGAAATATGTTAACAATAAACAGATTACGTTTGGACTTTTTACCGGGTTAAACTTAATTTTGTTCAAGAAAGAATTTTTTGGGATTCTCCGGTATATAGCAAAAGCTAAAAAATGTTCTAATTTATTATTTCATCACACAACCCATTAATTTTTGGTGACAAGTTTCAAGTCTTGGTTTGACTCATCACAAGGTCACAAATAGCGAAATTGTGTGATTTGAAAAACAAATGAAAAAATGAAAAAAGAAGAAAGAAATGAAAAGTTTGAGAAAATAGAAAAAAACAATTTTTTTATTTATTAAAAAAATTTAAAAATTTTTAAAGAAACAGATTCATTCGAAGCGAATCGAACCTGTATACGCCACGCAGTCGGCTGAAAAATAAAAAATAAAAGGAAGAAGAAGAAGCGTTTCATGTCAGCAGAAAACCTTACACTCATCGGTGCAGCTTGGTTTTCTGCCTGCTGCAGACTCTTGAAAATAGATCAAACTGATCTCTTCTCATATAAACTGAGTTTATGAACTGAAAACTTCTGCAGAATACGAAATCCTATAAAATTGGTTATTACCATTTTTTCTGTGCGACAAACTGTTCTAGAAATATATGCGAAAAACAACTTCAAAATCAAACTTGAATAGATCGGTGACCATACGAAATTTAATACGGGCATTCATCTAGGGTATCATAAGAATTGGTCTTAGACCAATTCTAGCTTTTTTACTTGTATATTTCTTGCTTTTAAAAATATTTGTTTAAATTTTTAAAATCTTCAAATATTTTTCTGGTATCGGTAACTGATTAAACTTCCTTTTCTATCCAAAATCCATTTCTTTCTGCTGAATCGAGAAAAATTCATATGACTTCTAATAGCTGAATTACATAAAAAATATTTAATTACAAATTTAACATGAAATTTAGCTATAGGAAGCGTTTCGACCTTATTCGGTTACATAGTACTTAAATGTTTCAATAAATTAACAAAATAATCTGCACATTTTCAATTAAAATTAAATCCTTCAATAAATTAAAAAAAATAAAAAGACCAATCTGAAGTTGTCATAGAAACAGGAAATGTCATAATTTTAAAATGGTCAGTAAAATGAATGGAGACATACAAAGCGCCATCTATCTTAGAAGAGAGAAATATTCACTTTCTACCAGTGAATTTTTTTTTTCTAAATTCAAAGAAAAAAAAAGCATGTTGGAATTCGAGTCTGGGATTCTCTTAAGTTTTTTTTTGTAATTTTTTTTTAATTAAAAAATATAAGCATGCTCGAATTCAAATACGTTAATTTTTCTAAGGCTATTCTTAAGTTTATTATATGTACACATAATGGGAAAGCACCAATAGTCGGACCAAAAATGCAAAGCTAGAACTTTTAGGTCGCCGTAAGATGACTCTCACAAACCTATTGCTATGAACACATTTTGTACTGAGAATTGAAAGCATTTAACATATGTTTAGCATAAGAATACTACTAATAAACACCCATATTTTTAATAAAAAATATAAGTTTCAAAAAATAGGTACTCTTTTACCCAATAGTCGACGCCGGCTATAATGTTACCTAATGTCGGCCAAAGAAAAAGAAAACAGTTTTAAGTGAAGTTCAGACTTTTATTTTATTACAAATTTATTGGTATTCACAGCAACTTATTGCTTTTAGCAAAAACAAAGAACAAATATAAAAAAATTGGGTAACATAATGTCTTTTCAATTTAATAAACTAGGTATGAAATCAAGAACGCGTCGACATGGACAGCTTAAATTTGTTCACAGCGTTTTTATAAAAATTGCAAGTACAAGTTCCGAAATGGACCAAATCAGGAGACCCTTCTTGGTGTTGCCATACAAAATGTTGGTTTTTCACTATATGTTTGGTCAAGGCCTGAGAACGCGTTGATGTAGAGAGCTAAAATTTTGTACACAGCATTTTCATAAAAATAGTAAATAAATTTTCAAAAATGAGCAAAATCGGGCAACCCTTCTTGGTGTTGCCATATAAAACGTTGGCCTTTCACTTTATTTAACTTTTATTCTCATCTAGGGTATAATATTATTGGTCTTAGACCAATTATAACTTTTTATATTGTTAGGATTATATTTGTGACCGACTGTAAAATATTATAAATCTTTAAGATATTTATCTTTGAATGGATGTATGCCGCCTTAAGGTTTGGAATCAGCCTAACGTTGGCCATTTGTGGCCGACATTAGTAATAGTTCGAAAAATACTTTCCCTTATGCCGGCCCCCCGATATATTTAAGAAAAACTAAGTTTTTGGTATTTTCTTTACATCAAAATGTAAGTACAAGTGCACTTCAACAATTGAAATACTAAAGTAGAAAATACAATACTATTTAGTAAAAGTAGAGATTACTCTTTTGGATTTTTTACCGGGGTAAACTTATATTTGTTCAAGAAGGAATTTATTTAGAATCTCCGGTGTATAGCAAAAAGCTAAAAATATTTTTAATTTGTTATTTCATCACTCAACCCATTATATTTTTGGTGACAAGTTTCAAGTCTTGGTTTTGACTCATGTAATATAGGAGTTTTTGCCTCATATAATTCACATCCAGAATTTATTCTGAGTTTATATGAGAGTAGATCATTTTGATCTATTTCAAGCAGGCAGAAAACCAAGCTGTACCGATGAGTGTTAGGTTTTCTGCTAAACACGAAACGCTTCTTCTTCTTCCTTTTTCTTTTTCTTTTTTCAGCCCACTGCGGGCGTATACAGGATCGATTCGTTTCGAATGCATCTGGTTTTTTTAATTTTTTTTTTCTATTTTTCGCAAATTTTTTTCATTTTTTCATTTCTTTTCTTTATTCTATTTTTTCATTTGTTTTTCAAGTCACTCAATTTCGCTATTTGGGACCTATTGATGAGTCAAAACCAAGACTTGAAACTTATTACCAAAAATATAATGGGTTGAGTGATGAAATAACAAATTAAAAATATTTTTAGCTTTTTGCTATATACCGAAGATTCTAAATAAATTCCTTCTTGAACAAATAATACTAAAACTGCACGATTTCGCAATTACGTCAATCTCAATTCCATAAAATTCACGGAGCACACATTTACCAACTCTGACATCTATGCACAGAGTGAATCGCTTATATCAAAACCGTCATACATATAAGAGAAATGATTTTTTTGTTATATGATTTAAAAACAAATAATATTATTCTCTTATTTTTGTTTTGTGCGTTTTTGCTTCTAAAATCATTTTACAGACAATTTTTTCAGGGGTGGCCGACTTTTGGAGCTGGCCGACCTTGGAGCCGGCCGACTTTAGGAGCACCTACCCTATATGTAAATGTTTGTGAAGTGAACTACCATTGTTGAGTTCAACAAACCGATTTTTACTAAGTTTCGACTTGTATTAATGTCACTGGCTAGGTGGGTAATTTTGATGAAATGGAATGACTATCGGGAGAAACCGATTTAGGCTAGGTTTGGAATTTGGAAGGAGTCATTTCGGTAATATTTATGGAGTAATTAGGGGATAAAAAACTTATTTAGTGGTAATTAGGGGTTTTACTGATTTTTCATTAAATGAAGTGAACTATTGTTTTCGTTTGTGATAAAGTGTTTTGCCTAGATCTTTACATTGACAAAATACATTTAAGGAATAATAGCCACTAATATAGGGTTTAGTGGGTAATTTCAAGGAAATGTGATGAATCTAGCGTTTTCGGATGTGAAATTTAATTAAGACACGATTTTAAGAATAGGTACAGAAGAATTTATGGGGTAAAAACTAATTTAGAGGTATTATTAAGTAGTAATACTAGTTTTTGTTAAAATGGAGTAAATCTCCGTTTTCAAGTACAAGAAAATAATTTAACTAGCTCTTTTTCGATTTGAGGAAATCTCTTTTAGTTGGCACCGTCGTTTCCCCTAACTTTAGACCACTTTTCGGGAATATTTGCTTATAATTTCTTAAAACATTTAGACTATGCCATTTAGTTTCGGTATTGGGAGCTTGTGTATCTTTACTAAAGAAATGAAGTACAATTTTCTATTCTTAATGTGTTTTATGTAGTACATTTAACAAAAGGTGTTGTTACAAAGTTTAGCTTTAAGTTGCCCACCTATGGACTATTAGAAATTTTTGCACTAAATTTTAAAATTGAAGGACAAACACAGAAAAATTTAGAATTTTTTTTTTTAGGTATCTACCGTCTTAATTTTTTAACTAATACATACATTGTAGATATGTAAGATTTTAATATGAAATTACCCAGCAAACATGGCAAAACGCAGAAGATTCACTTTCTTATTACCTGGACGATAAAATATCTCGCGGATGATAATCATATTCGTATTGCATTCTTAGCTTCCAACGTGAGAAACTATTACCCCGAAGGCAAAACTTCTTGAAGAAACGAATGCGTATCCTCTACGCGATACGTTGAAGTAATTTGCCAACATCTCTTCCTGTGGAATTATTTTCATATCATTAATAAGTAACGTATTCGTTTCTTTAAGATGATTCGCTTTCTTATCGTTTAAGCAAATCGTTCAAGAATCGTCGAAATAAATCCTTTGGATTTTGTTTGTTTAAAATAGGTATCTCGAAAACTAAAAGCGATACTAATATGTATAAAATTTATAACTAAAGTCAACATATCAGAAAAAAATAACATCATGTGTGTGATATTATACATTCGCTTATACTTACCGCTTTATTTAACTTGTTATAATTATTATAATAATTGTCAATTAAAAATAACACTTCAAGTTTTAGTACAAGATCTACTCACTCTGGAATCGAAATCACTACTAACAAAATGAATAGCGTGACACTGGATGATTGCAAATAAGTAGCCATAAGCATCAGACCAGACTGTCGATCGAGTGCGTGTAACTGAATTTCCATGAATCCAAAACGGTACCGGTAATCCATTGTTAGGCACCTGGTCCAAGTTAGGGCAATCGACGGTGTTTAATGAGCGATTAGAAGGTGAAAAAAAATCAATTTTATTGGGTAATTGGAGGTAATTAAAGTAATTAAAAAGTAATATAATAAATAAATAAATAATCCAATCTAATTTAATCTATGTATCAATAATAAAAAAAAAAAAATTTAACCTCTCCATCATGTCTCATGCGACTCAGTCTTCCAGATATTAACAATAAAGGCTTAATCACAATAGCGACCTCGTCGGCTAACCTCATCAATACCTTTGTAGAACGAATTGAGCGGAATTTAATTGCAACTTTAGCGGTAAGACGTCCCGCAGTCGCAGTCGACCTATTTTCAATTTCTACCGTCGCAGTCCCAATACTGCCATTTGAAACATATTTCAGTGACAACTGCACGACAGTAAATGGAGTTCCAGTGAGTAATTTTAATGCGGCAAGAGGTCACATCTTAATTTGCTATTGTTATTAATATAATCAATTCAGCAAAAAAGTTTTAATACTTATAATGTTTTGTGAAAACGTATCTGTATATGTAACATTGGCGGCGACATCCGACTTTGTCAAATATTGCAGTCGAAGTTAACCGTCGTAGTTGGAATTGGGATTAATACTTAAATTGCACTAAAATATTTAATTGATTTTACATATTATTTAATGCAAAACGGCGCTTCAATCAATAATGATTTAGTACCATATTAGTACCAAGCAGAGCCGTACTGGGAGGACGGGCGATCGGGCGCCGCCGGTGGTCATTGGGCCGGTGGTCTCCACGTTATTAGCGACCACACGTATTTATCCTCTGGTCGAACGTTGCGGCTGCAGTAGGAGGAGTGCGATGAGTTATAAATACTCAGAAATGTCCCATAACTTATAAATACTTACAGGACGCGGAGCCCAAATAGCTTGTGGGTGTTGCCAAGATAGCATTATATATGGCAAATTTGGTATTCTCGTGGCTTTAAAAACATTCACTTTTTTATAAAGCATTTGACATTATTTTTGGCATCATATAATTAGTTTTTATTTTCGAAAGAAAGATATGTTTTTTATTAAAAGGCTTCAACAAGGCCTTCAAAGCTTTGTCAACCTATGTGAACTTCTAAAACTAATTCGAAATTGTAAAACAAATATAAAAACTGTTTTTAAATTTTGCTTTTATTTTCTAATTTTTACAAAATCAAGTAATTTTATTTCACGTAAATCAATTTAGAAATACTAGGGTATATACAAATTACAAAAAATTTGCAAAAACAAAGAGTAGGCGAAAGGGGTTAAGAGTTTTTTTCTTCTTCTCAGTTCCTTCCACGAAGAGCCATAACGACTCGTTTTGGCGCCTGAGGCAAATATACATACAAAGTTCCGCCCATGATCTATAAAATTCTCAACGTAACCTTATTCTATCAGTTGACTGAACTAAGTTGAGCAGCAATTGATCAAGAGAAGAATAGTAAATAACATGATATTTTTGTTTTTTTTTTTTTTTCGAATAACGTACATTTAAAAACATTGAGCTAAATCAGTTTAATAGAAATATTTGCAAGATTTTATAGATGGACGAAAATCGGAATGCTTGTCATTTCTTTTTCGATCAACAAAACAGTCATATTCGGCAATCTTTTTTGACCCATTATAGATCGGAGGTAATTATTTATTAACTTCAATTTGCTGAAACTTCGTTCACATGAAGATACAGTCATTGGCAATATCAAAAGATTCGGAGCGTAATTTCACAGTTGATACGATTCTTGGAAGCTTCTATAGTCGTGAATTGATTGAAGCAAATCCAAAAGAGTGGCTTTTCTCAGACTATCGGCGTCCTTTTTGCTAAGAAGATCCACGGAAAAGAATAAAAAATCTTCGGAAACTTATTCCAACATTTCGTACCCCTACGTCATTTAGAATAAAAGAACATCAATCGATTCAAAATTTGGCGCAGAAAACTTTGGTTTTGTTTACAAACTTGGGTCATCATCTTGTGATTCAAAACTATATCTTCAGCACAATTTTGTAGCACTGGACACAATTTCTCTTATATCAGGCAGGATCACGAACCAACCTGAGGCTGGTTAAGCTGGTAAATTCAAATCGAGAACAAATAATTTATTTAAAGAAATAGTTATAATTCAGTAATAATTTATATTTGATTTTTACATGTCCGTCTGTCCGTTCTCATGATAATTAGAGAAAGCATGTACTTAGAAAACTGAAATTTTGCACACGGACTTTTAAAAAAAAAGTAGATTTAAGTTCGAAAATGGAACAAATCGGATAACTCCTTCGTAGGCTTGCCATACAAAATTTCGTTTTCCACTATATATTTGGACAGTGCCTGACAACGCGTCGACGTAGGGAGCTGAAATTTTGTGCACGGTGTTTTCATAGTAATAGTAAATAAAGTTTCCCAAGTAAAAAGACTAGAATTGGTCTAAGACCAATTCTTATGATATCCTAGATGAATACCCGTATAAAATGTCACCGATCTATGCAATTTTGGTTTTTAAAGTGGTTTTTCGCATATATTTCTAGAACGGTTCGTCGGATAGAACAACATGATTATAACCAATTTTATAGGACTTTGTAATTCTGAAGAACTTTTTAGTACAATAAAAAGGTCTAGGACTGATCGTTTTCACAATATATGTAAAAAACCTAAATTTTTATACGGAAACACCAAGAATAGGTTGCCCGATTTAGTCTCTTTTTGAAATTTTATTTGCTATTACTATAAAAGCACCATGTACCAAATTTCAGCTCTCTATGTCAACACGTTCTCAGGTAGTGTTGAAATATATAATGGAAACCGAAATTTGTTTATGGCAACCCCACGAAGGAGTTGCCCGATTTATCTCATCTTCGAACTTAATTTTACTTTTTTGTTTAAAGTCCGTGCACAAAATTTCAGCTTTCTAAGTGAACGCGTGTTCGAGTTATCGTGCGCACAGACGGATGGACAGATGGACAGGCGGACAGACGAACAGAGACGGACAAACAGAAATTGGTTATAATAATTTTTACTGCTCGAGGAATCGTTCTAGAATTAGATGCGAAAAATCATTTTAACAAGCAAACTTGAACAGAGACCAAATACGAAATTTCATATGGGCATTCATTTAGGGTACAATAAGAGCTGGTCTTAAACCAATTCTAACTTGATTACTTGTTTAGTTTTAATTTTAAGTGCCAACCGCTCTTACTCATATTTTGTGCATATATAATTCTTGTATAAATTTTTTGCTTCCTTTTTTTTCTTATATCTTGCAAATTCTAGAAAAAACGCCAACTTTTTCTATTATTTATGATTAGTGGTTCGGTATTTAATATGGAACCTAACAATCATAAAAAAACGTTCTCTTGTCCTCGTTGTACTCGATTTAATAGAAAATCAGCTTAATTATTTGGGTTGTTTGCCTTTTATAAAAAAAAACTCATTTGTGAAGACCCTGGGGTGCTGGTTTATTGTCATTTTCCCGGACCGGTTTCAAGACCCAGTCCAGCCCTGCTACCAAATCCCAGTTCTTTATTTAGCCTAACAATTTTTAGAAAGCTTTACCGAACGAACAGTTCTCTCCATTCTATTTCAGTTTAGGTTTCAAAAAATACCATAATTTCCTTACTTCACATTTTTTTCGACGCTCGTCTATTTTAAATCTAGTATTAAAGGGTGCGTTCACGGACAGAAAAAAGCGTACAAAAAGTGACTTTTTGTCACTACCAAACGCTTTCGTGCGTTCACTGAGCACGAAAAATGACAGATAAACGCTACCGAAACACTTCCTTTCACTTTCTTCTGCGTTCACTGAGTCCACTGAGAGTGACTTTTAGCGCGCTACCTTTTACTATCGCATTTTGGATAGTGATGTGTCACCATGGATACGGATGCAACAACGACAATAACAACTTTATAGGTTAGCTAATACAGTTCGAGCATTTATTATATTTTTCTCAATGATTGTTAGTAAGTTATGTAAATAGAGGCAATTAAATGGTCTTGCCAAAGTTAAACGTATTATTTTATACAGTTATAAAGGTTATCTTATTTTATTTTAAATGAAAAAATCTTCATTAAGATTGTTGGAATGATAACATGTCTATTGGCTGCCTTTATGATAAAACGGCATTAATAAGAGGTCAACCATAAAGCATCGCAGTTTTTATTTTATTGTTTTGCATAGTACTAGTAGGATGGACTAGTTTTGTTCTCTTCATGCCCTACATAGAACGATTCTGTTGGTTCAGTGTTTATTATTTCTTTAATAAATTTCACATATTTTTGTATCTATGATTTATGTAATCCGCCAGGAATTTACACTATATTTAAAGCCTTTAAGTATAAAGGAATGGATTCGCTAAATAAAATCTTTGTTAGGTTAGGAGATAGTTTACCAGATTGGGAAATTATAAGAAAATAGCAATATTAAATCTTCTAGGATCATTGTACAGGTAACCCCCGTATAACACGAGAGTTACGTTCTAGAAATTTGCCGTGTAATGCAAATCCGTGTTATACGAAACACAGAACTATAAGATAAATAACTTTAGTAAAATTTTCTTTAGAAGTAATACATATTAATATGAATCAAACAATGTTTTCTTCGTCATCACTAATCACTATTAACCCAGAGCAGATCCTCTGAGCATTTATCTGCAATATCTTCAAATCCATGCTCTACCTCTTGCAAAAAATTCTGTTATTTTAGATTACTTGCTTTTAGTTAAAAGATCTTAATAAATTTCCTTATATGGTGCTAAGCACTTATAAAGTTCTTTTTTAAGCTTTTAACCTCTGCGTCTTCACCTATGCTGTCATCCTCTAGGGTATCATGGATTCCAGACATCATTTCTACCAAACTTGCTTCATAAATTTTTCTTCTACCAGTAATTCGAGGATATCTTAACTTGTGGTAAGTATTATCGTCAAAACCTTCCCCTGCTAGAGACTTAGCAACTTTTACTACTGCATCCATTATGTTTTCTCTGTCTTGATAAAATTTTTACTTTCAATTGACTCCGAGCATATTTTTTTCCATCTAATAACCATTTAATGACGTCGGTTTTATTTCTCTGACGGATAATGCAGTTCACAAATCCATGCCTCCTTGACGTCCATTCATCATCGATTTTATTCACAATCTGTTGTAATGTTCTCCTTATGTAATTGGTTTTTAAATGCAGCTATAATTCCTTGATTTAATATTCTCGAACCGTGTTAGAGTGAATCAGTACTATAAAAACAGCGTGTTATACGGGGATGTTCCCAATTCCCGAACCGTGTTAGAGTGAATCCGTGCTATAGAAGTGCCTTGTTAGGTGTTATACGGGTGTTACCGTATTGTATTTATTCGTTTTAAATATTCTTCATACATTTTCGAACATATTTTATGTTAAAAAACTCGAATTCTAAAAATTCAAAATTTTTACTACACTACGCAACGCTTTCTTTCGTTCACCGTGGCAAAGTGGGTAGCGTAGTAATTAACTGTCAAAGCAATTCTTTTGACATATGTTTACTACGCTACGCTAACACTACGCTACAAGACGATATCGTGTCAGTGAACGCATCCAAAGTAGCCTGTTCTTTACACAATTATGGACAAACATCCATTTTTACAAACAGTCAAGATAGTCAGATTTTGGAGACAAATCGATAAAATCAAAAATAAATTTTTATATTCTCTCTCTACTAATATTACGCTATTGTTTTCGTTTATGTTTGTAAGAGCACTTTAAAACTGATGAAATAAAAGTACGTCATTCAATAACAATCAGTACTAGTATAATAATTTCACTAATTAAATGTTATTTTCTATTATGTACATATATCCAAGTTACTGCCACAGCTCCATATTTTCATTTCACATAGCACATATTAAATATTGTTGGCCTTGTAGTAACACGTGAAAATTGCTAACTTGATTATCCAGTTCCGGTGTGTTACAGCCGCTTAGAGCGTTGGTAATTTTCTTCAGAATCATTATTCAATTTAAGAGACAATTTCTTATTTCCATAGCGATCACTTCGCGCCCCACAAACTAATCATTTACCTAGAGGAATATAAAAGATGAATTCTGATTTTAAGTATATTATCTTTTTTGCTTTATATAGTTTAATAGTTTTATATTTTCGAATTTATTATTAACAATTTCTTGGGTTTTTGACCCTTACGAATATGCACGATTTCTTTTGTTATTCCTTTAGCTAAACCTATTTTTATAATTACTCAATTTACAGATGATTACGTACAATTTTTCGCATTATTATTAAATGAACAGTAATGAGTTGATTATGACGTAAAACATAATTGATGATAAATTTACCATCATTTCATTTATAATTGAGTAACAGTTTGCCAGATTATTATGTAAATTGCATTTCCTGAAACGAAGAAGATATACAGAGAAAAATTGTGTTATGTGAAATTATTTAAAAAATATTTCTTATCTAAATAAATAAGACTAGTTTTTGATAAACAAGCATCCTATGTACAGGGTGTCCTCAAAGTAATTGGAAATTTTTGAAGATGTGAATGAGGTATGTAAAAAATCGTATAATCTGCAGCTTTTTTAAATGTTTGACATTCTAGTTGTTCTCAATCTGAGCTGATTAAATGATGCATGGTATGCTATAAGATTACTTGGTTGTAATCTCTAACCTCTCTGGACTTGAATGGGAATATTTTAACCTCCTCATAGTACCCGCTGTCATCTTGTATGCCAATAAGATGTTAAGCCCGAATGGAGTAACCAGTCCCATTTCATGAATCGATACCTGCATGAAGATATCACTTGGAGTACCCATGGTCTTATGGTCATAGACTACGTAAGCATACCAATTTGGAAGCCGACATTGCTAAATTTCTAACTTGGTATCATGGGGTTGAGAAGCTCTGAATAGTTCTACTATAGTAGTAGATGGTGAAGGACCCCTGATGGAAGCATCGTGGTGGTTATGGTAGCCCATAAGCGGGCAGAGAGAGGATGTCTGAAACTTATATGACTTAGGTGGACATACTTCTTTGAACAGAGGAATATGTCCTTTGAATAAATTGCATACAACTTCCGAGGATCTGAAGGATGCGGTCGCTTATAAATGTATGCTTCGATATTTGCGTTTCGGCATGGAGTTGCGCTAAATCAACCGGGTGTCGTGACCAACAGATCGGTAGAGATTTTAGATGGGTCTTGCTTCAACCAGTAAGTTAATGTTAAGCCATGCACTGACATAACTGGTACTCCCTGGGAAAGGATATACTCTATCTCTCTCATAAGCGCACTGATTGTCGCATTGTTACTAATCCGTGCATTAGGTCCGCCGTACCTTAAATGCAGCAGAGCACAGAGTAGGGCAGGGTAGCGTAAGTTTTTGTAATATACACAAGTAAATGATCGACCGCATATTGTTTCTGCTGTGTGCAATATGTGTTCGGTTTTACTTGCAAACTAAGTGTCTACGTAAAACCTCGACAGAATCTGTAGTCAATCTTGTAGCGTCATTAAATTTACTGAGTTCAAATTCTAAACTGTTTCAGATTTGGTAACATAGCTTTTCAAAAATGTCATACTAACCAGATTTCTTTATACAGAATTTACATAATTAGCTATAACTATGTTTCAAGGGAATGTTTTCCGTTAAATCAAAAAATTAAAGTTTATATAGGTTTTTAAATATCCCGGAGACAGCTCATTTCTAAAGATTCCTGAATCTGTAGAAGGATGTGATCCGCTCAATTCGATATAGGTTATTTTCAGAATTTGTCTGTTTATAAAATTTTCACGAATCTTCGCCGTTTTTCTGTATCCAGTGGCAGAAAATCCTTTCTTTTTTAACTTTTAAATTTTATTGGCGTTTTCCACAGTAATTATATGAAAAATGTACAAAAATCTAAAAAGGGTTACATTTTGAATACAGAATGTATAGGTTTTGGGCTTCTCAAACTGGTGTTGATGACATATGTTTTGAAGACATTATTGACATATAAAACCAAATCGTTATCTAGCATAGTATAGCAACGTACAGGAGTGGATAATACGTCATTATAAAAAGATTCTGTCTTGAAAAATTTCATCATAACTCAAGGTCCTCTATCAACTCTTGAGCTAATAGTTTCAAACCACAGATGCGCAATAAAGATAGAGGGCAACCTAACGACCCAAACAGCTCCGCAGGTGAAAGAAGACTTATTTGCGGGACGTTTAGAAAACAAAACCAAATCCAGAGCTGGAAAATTGTTTACACAACAGAAATAGAAAACATACCCTCCAAGATGTTGGCAGTCAGAATATATAGTACACGTCCTCCTGCCAAGCATGAATTATATAAAAGGGAGAAGTAACAAACTAAAACAACTGGAAAGTAATTGATTTTCTGTCCACTACTATTGTTAAAATGCTCTCTCTAATGATCCTGGAAGGAATTAAGGTTGCAGTTGCAAATGAAGCAGTACTTTCTTAGCTATCCCAAATATGGAATCCTGTGAGTTCTTTGTCAAAACATTACTTCAACTTTTCAATTTCATTGTGAAAACACTAATCTACAGTTTCAAGCCGTGGCAGGTAATAATCCCATTCGCATCATGAAGATTGCAAACTTTTATAAATAAATAGTTTCTGACACTTCATCATTAAAAGAGTGACCAAGTCTAAAACATATAGGCACTTAGGAAAAAAAACGGAAAGTGATAATGAAAATGAATTGGCCTCACATTTCGCCTTCTAGCTAGCTTCAATAGCGCAGGGCAAATGGAAAAGACAAGGATACAACTACAATGTACCAGAAGATGCAGAGCTGAATTTGGTGTAGAACTATTTTCACAGAAGCTGCATAAACTATATTTATAAAAAAATCTAATTAAATTAGTTTTGGTGCATCGGCTTAATTTTTTTATAGATTTGCCAAACCTTTTTGGTATACAGATTCAACTAATCTTTGAGATGACCATGACCATCTTTAACCAAGTGGAGGCCTTGTATACTTTAGGATATGGGGGCACACTAATAGAAATTATTTTCTAAAATGCTTTGGGTCTTCAACAGGTCAACGGTCTCAAAATCTGTAGTAGTAAATCATCAAATCTTTTAACACTTATACAGAAATATCAAAGCAATTTTTTAGGATAGGATCGTAGTTCATCAAACATTAAGCGAAATTTTCCTTTATTCACCCTTTCGGTCCAATTTGGAAGGACCGAATAACGTTTCTTTCGTTGATATTTTCTATGTCATTATGACAAATACACATATCACAGCTGCCTTCTCCTCGAAATTTATATTGATGAGTGGTGATATAAAACATGACTTTTTGGGGTGACAATTATTCACTGGTGCATACTAAACTAGCCCACGCCAACAGGACGACGACAGTGACCAAAAATTTGTATGACAAAAGGTCACCAGTGGGCATTAGGCCCAACAAGAAACAAGAGTAGGTATCAAAATTTTCGCTGATTACCAAATACCTACATTAAGTTTGGATGCTGAAAGTATACCATAAAAAAATGTCATGTATAGAAATTCGAATAAATCCCACAGTCTATTTTCAATAGCCAAACTCTAAGAGCTAATTATTTTTATTGTTTCTGTGGAGATTGTGTGGTACGCCATTATAAATAATAGAACTTAAAAACGTTGTCTCCCACACTTATTTGATAAAAATTATTTACCTCGAATGTAGACCGGTTTCAGGTTTTCGGCTATCTTCAGTACACTAAAAATTTTTGTATTGCTGATGTAGTCTAATGTAATGGTTTGCATAGCGGCGAGTAATGAAGATCCGTTTGGTCGTTGAAGCATGCAGAATTTGAATTTAATAGAGCTCGAGCAAGTTTAGCTTTCTACCTTTGTCACAAAAATGCAGAATTTCTGGTTCTAAGTCAGGAATATGCTTATTTTCTAATAGGTGCTTAGCAAAGTTCGATTTGAAATTATTATTTCTTAGAGAACTGAAGTGCTCATTCATTCTTTCTTTGAAAGATCGTCCTGTTTGCCCAATGTATACCCCCTGGCATGTTGCGCATTTTAAGCAATAAACCCCATTTCTATTTAATTTATCAGTTGTATCTTTAACACTTGGCAATAGGCTATTCAGATTTTTTACCGTTTTAAAACCTACGTGTATATCACGTTTCTTTAGCGCCTTAGCTATTCTGTCCGATATCTCTCCGTAATATTTTAATGAGGCCCAAGTTTTTTCAGTTGGTACAATACAGATAGGCATCCACCGGCACCGGCATTTTTCGTGTACATACAACGGCATAAAACAGAAAGGAAACTTTCAATTAAGGCAGATATCGAGTGAAAACAATACAAAAATGACCCCATGTTAACCTCGCAGCTATGTAGACCAACAACCGATAAATGCCGGTCTGGTTTATAGCCACCGATAGCAACCGGCGATGAAGTTTCCGTTACGTTCCAGTGCCTGATGATGTGAATTAGCTAACTTGATTTCATATAAAAATATTTTGCCTGTCTGTGCCAGTAAGTGTACATCGACCTACTACCTATTTTTTTCTTTCTCCAAAATTAATGATGTCTGCATATTCATCACAAAAATGAACTATTAGTTACTAAATGACGCTGTAATCAAAAAGTTATGGAAAATAAAAACATTGACTTTTCCATATTATTTGGTAAGTGTGGCTTGTTTCCTAATTAGTCCAGGCAATGGGTAAGTTCTGACTTACAAAAGATCAAGGAGAGTTGAAATTTGATAGATTTGTTCAGTTCGGTGTTCTAATTAAAATTCTGAGTTTGTGACCTTGAGCAACCGTCCTTCGCGCAGCCATATTGGAAAAATGGACCGAAAACTAGTCTTCGAGTATATATTCTCTCTAGCCCCACCTCGGTTACAAATAACTATAACCAAAATTATAGAGCATAAAATTTCCTGCAACTTTTGTGAGAAATAGTTTTCAATTAGATGAATAGTTACAAGTTACAACGGAGTGCAGCTCAACAAATTCTACAATTCGCAAAATCACTGCCATAGAGTCGCATGTACAAATAGCGTAGACATTTTTTGAAATTGACTCGGCTATAGCTTGTGAACTATTCATCTGATTGAAAAATATTTCCTACAAAAGCTGCAGTAAATTTTATGGTCTATAATTTTTTAAGAGTTATTACTACGAGGCTGGTGAGAAGATATACTCGAAAAATTGGCTTTCGGTACAATTTTCCAATATGGTGGCGCGAGCGGCTATCGCTCAAAGTCGCAAACTAGGATTGATATATTAATTAGAATACCGAACTGTACAAATCTACCAAATTTCAACTCTGCTTGATCTATTGAACCGAAAGTCCCCTTTTATATGTCTTCAATATCTGGACTAAATCGCTTGCCACAGAAACTCAACTCCTGGAGGGCCTAACTGGAATTAAAAATAATGCAAATGTTGAAATATACAATGAGTAATTAAAAACTTTGGACACTTAAAACAATAAAAAAAAACAATCGCACACCCGAATCTAAAATTTTACTAAAAAGCATAAGTTTGTGATGCATTTTGGCGGGGGGAAAGGATCGAAGATTCACTCAAAGAAGTGAATTGTTTTCTATCAATTGCCACTATAACAGGACCCTATAGTACTATATAGTATAGTAAAAAAGGTATAAATGGTCTAAGACCAATTCTTATGATAACCTAAATGAATGCCCGTATGAAATTTCGTATGGTCACCCATCTGTGCAATTTTGATTTTTGAAGTGGTTTTTCGCATATATTTCTAAAACGATTCGTCAGACAGAAAAAATGATTATAACCAATTTTATAAGATTACATTTCTAAACAAGTTTTTAGTACAATAAAAATGTCTAGAACTGATAGTTTTCACAGTATACGTAAAAACCCTAGATTTTTATAAGGTAACACAAGACGGAGTTGCCAGATTTAGTCCATTTTTGAACTTTTTTTTTGCTATTACTATAAAAAAATCATGTACCTAATTTCAGCCTACATGTTATCGCGTTCTCAAGTAGTGTCCAAATATATAGTGGAAAATGAAATTTTTGTATGGCAAACCTACGAAGGAGTTGTCCGATTTGCTCCATTTTCGAACTTATTTTTACTATTTATTTTTAAAGTCCGTGTATAAAATTGCAGCTTTCTAAGTGAACGCGTTCTCGATTTATAGTGCGCACAGATGGACGGACAGACGGACAGAGAGACGGACGGACAGACTGACAGATGGACGAACAGACGAACAGACGGATGGATATGAAAAAATCAAAATAACTTTTAATATTATGCGTGGGTGTCCAATCCTTTTCGCTCTACCAACTTCTTTTCGAGGTGTTACAAACGGAATGACAAACTTAGTATACACTTTAGATTTCATCTAAAGTATAAAAATTTTACAGGGTGTTTATTGAAAAAAGTACCAAAAAACACTCATTCACTCCTTTATTTCATATAAATTATGATTTATCTTGGTGAGATGTACGGGACACCCTCTTTAAAAATCTTAACCCTATTTTCTTACCTCGTTAATTTACCGTACCTAAGTAGGAGAAGACGGGACATAACGGGGTAGGGATATATGACTGAAAAGACTTAACGTGAAGTTGTTGCCGCAAAACCATTTCTCGTCACTTTCATCTTAACATTCATAGCCATCGGACATGTTACAAACTGGGTGCTGTATGTCCGACAAAAATTAAAAACCTACCATTTTCTTATTTGTTTGTGGAATAGTGAAAAGTAGGTTCAACCATTAAGGCTTCCTTAATTGTGATTTATATGTAGTGGTGGTTCTTTTTTTTGTTATTAGCATTGTTCAGTCTTATCTGAGCTGAGATTCAAATTAAGTTTTTTAAATAACATGTTTTCCAAACACAAGTCAAGGGGCAAAATGGGGTATAGTGCAACGGACATAACTGGGTCCTGAGTAGTTTGTGGCATAATGAGGTACCCCCCTTCCCCCTGTCCCTTTACATGTGTTTACTTTCGCTTCGTTAACTAACTTTATGTATAGTACTATTGAAAAAAAACGATATCCATGACAGAACTGAAATAAATTTTGCTCCTTAACCTGGCTGTTCATTTTGGTCAGACAATGCATTGCCATCAGAGTTGATCACACCATCTGAGTTATTAAGGATCAGAACAAAAACTCAAGGAAAATCTACAAATGCGATAGAACAATTCAGTCGTCTTAAATCACCGAAAGAAATCAGGACAAAATTGTTAGCCAGTGATGGAGGTGTGGGAAAACGGCTATTATAACGTTTTATAAACACGACGTGGCCTTGTTCCAAATGAAGAAGAAATGCTACCCTTTTCTTAACTTGTAAAAACTTGTAAACTTATAATTTGGAAGGAGCAAGGGTAAAACACCTCTTATTACAAATAAAACTGCAACGGAACCAAAAAAAAACCACAAAGAGAAAAACCTTTGAGTCTTCATTTCCAAAAGAAAATGATTGGCATGCCTTTTTCTGTAACTATATTTGGTTACAATCAGATGAAGGAGCAGGGGCGGATCCAGCTAGGGGGCGCGGGGGTGCCCCCTGAAGACCCTGACAAAATTTGCAGTAGATCCTCTGAATTTCTTCTAACAAAATGATTCACATCTATTCTACTGCAGCTTTTGTAAAAAACGTGACAATTTCTGGAAGCATTCAATATGATACATTTAGGCACGCAGGCCCTAGCTAGCACCTTGGCCTTCGGTCATGGTTGTTGAAGCCTATACAGAAAACAGGAAACTCGGATACCTGTACATGACCGTCGCTTTGCTCGGGGTGTTTGAAGTAAGACAGAGCCTATTCATGTTATCGCGATGGAAGGTTTGCTTTCATTGAAAACAGCTGCAAGAGGGTCTTTGATAAGCCTTCCATGTAAAGTCAGCACCTTAGAACATTATCGGCGCGGCGTGGCAAAACAAACATTTCAAGAAACAATTATAAGTCGTAATTGGAGAAATTCAGAGAAACTACACAACGGCGAACAAGTAATTGTGCATTGTTGTAGTGAGTGCTTTTACATAAAGTAAGAGATTAATTTTTAAATAATTTTTTTGTTTTATTATTTCGTAAAACGTAATAGTTTTTATAGAATACTTAGCCCAAACGTTAAATAAAAACAAAATAAATCTGTACATTGGGAAAGTCTTAATGAGTAACCTAGAGAATTTGATTGGTCGGTCTGTTTTGCTTTAAGGGATGTTGATGAATGCACATTTGAAGTTAGTACAATTCTAAGTCTTAAGCATGCGTGAATACATTCAGTAATTACACAGTATATCTTAACAATAGCAAAATCGCTTTTGGTTTAACGATATGTACAACCAAGCAATAAAAGCGGAATAGTCTTGCTTTTCGCACCTATCAATTGCATCCATGACCAGAACTGAAACACTATCCAAAGAGAAAATTTTTTTTTGAACAGAAAGTGAGAATATTGGCAAGAAGCAAAGGCAGCAAAGGTTTCTCGTCCCAGGTCAAAACTATCAGGAGCAACTTCAGCAGTTCCTCTATTCCTCTACTACTTTACAATGAAGTGACTGTTGACTCCTTGAATAAAACTAATATTTAGACTGTTAGATTCACTTCAAACTCTGCTTTTCCACCCACTTTACATCTCCCTTGTAGATGTGTACAAGAGCCAATACACATCCATACGAGAGATATGTTCAAGGTCCTTAAGAAGATCCACGTCTCCATCAGCTGCAGCTCCTGATTGTTTCAAGCCCCCGTTAAATAAAACCTATGCCTCATTCTTGGCTAAAGCTCTACGAAAACTATTCTACTTGTCTCATTCGACAGGAAAATTTCCAATTGCTTGGAAACTACCTCACGTTCAGCCTATTCCCAAGAAAGGAAAGGGTAGCGATCCCTCAAATTATCGACTAATTACAATCACTTCGAATCTTTAAAAGGTTCTTGAATCTACCATTAACTCCAAATTGATGAAGTATCTAGTAACTAATCATCTCAACGATCGCTAATATGGCTTCCGAGCTAGATGCTCATCTGGATACTTGCTGACTTTTCTTGCGGAAAGTTGGGAACCGCAGTCTTCATAATTTTGGTGAGTCCAAAATTGTTGCCCTAGATATTTCAAAGGCCTATAATAGTGTCTGGAGTTCAGCCCTTACAGCCAAACTAAAAGCACTTGGCCTCTCTCGTCCTATTCTATTATGAATGTAAAGTGTTTTATCTGGTCGCTTAATACGGATTATATTAGACGGCGTTACATCTCAATCTCAGCCAATAAATTCCGGAGTGCCTCAGGGCTCTGCTATCTCTCCGTCTCTCTTTTCAATTTTCATTAATGATCTGCTTTCCCTTACTTTAAATCCCATCCATTGTTTTGCCGATGATAGTACCCTTGGTTTCACTTACTCCCTTGACACCCTTGGGGACTACAGAGGAAATGTCACATCTGTCATACTAGATTGCATGATTTGATCCTTGAATAACCACCTTGATAATATCCTCGCTTGGAGCAAATCGAATTCAATACATCTAAGTTACAAAGCTGTCCCATCTCTTTAAAATTTTTCCATTCCCGTTTCTTTTGATGGAGCACTGCTTGACGATACACCGTCTTTATGCATTCTTGACATTAATATTTGCAGTATGTTAAGCTGACCAGATCACAACTTCTCTGCTGCCAAATAAGCAACGAAATATCTTGGATTTCTGAAAAGGTGTAAGAAATATTTCAGCCCATCGATTCTAGCGCTCCTCTACAAGTCCTACATCCTAGAATGAAATACAATTTCCATATGTAGACCGGGGCTGGTCGCAGAGCCTTACCTTGGTTGGATATTGTCAAAAAGAGAGCCTTCAGCTCATTGGCGATGTGGCAAAAACTTGTCATATGGACTTATACGAGCACCGCTGCAATGTTGGTTCCCTTTCGCTCCTATATTGCTACATGCATGATCAATGTTCTGATGAAATATCTAGTTATGTAATACTCGCACTGCAAGCCGCGTACATCCTTTTACCCTTCAAAATACTTTCGGTTGTGTGCGAACGTGGAACAGTCTCCAATCTTCTGTCTTTCCTCCGGCATGCAATCTGCGAAAGTTTAAGAGTGACATACATCAGCATCTTCGCCACCCTCCTCACGTTCCCTAATTCCTTTCTTTATCACCTTCTTACCATGCTGTGCTTCCCATCAAAGTTCATAGGATATCACCTGAGATTGGCTTGACGTTATAAAAACCAAAAGAAGTCAAACTTTCTTAACTTGCCGACGAAGTTACTTATGTACAAAGTATGTATTGCATCTATTCTGTGACTGCTATTTTAAATAAATGTAAATTTTTAATTCTTCTATTTTACAAAGATACAATTTATGATTCGTGAATTTGAATAAAGTACGTTTCCCTAGTTTTGCTAACTAAAATTGATGATTGGAAAGTTTTACACTTCCACCATTTACAAACCAAAACAAAATGAATAATCTAACATCCCCTTTGACTTTTGAGCAACTTTCTCCGTTGCGAGTAGTAGCCACTTGCTAATCTGTTCGACTCGTATCTTTTAAATGATAAAATTTGTGCATTTGACATTTGCGAGTTGTGGCGAGTGTCTTCAAACTTTTGTTCAGTTTTCAGCATATATACCATTTTTAAACCATAGTTGCCCCCCCCCTTTCACTGTAATCCTGGATCAGCCACTGGGATGGATTCAATATATGTTCTGTAGGCAGTGGGCACACTGCTCCTTCGCTGAAGTTGACGATAATGAAGACGAGGTAGTTCACCTTCTAAAAGCCTGAAGAACGCTTTAAACTGATTTTTAATAAATGAAATCAAATCCCATTTTGCCTCAATATAAACCCAGTTATGTCCCAAATGTGAGACAAAACGGGGCAAATGACTTATTTTCCGTACTGATAATATTATTTAAAAGAAGATGCTGTTTATTTTATCCCTTATTGGGACCAAATTGTTAATTGATAATATGGCTTTGTATTAGAAATAATTATAACAGTTTAACTCATTTATAATGTTAAGTTTACAAGAAAGTCTCTTATATGTATATCCCGTTATGCCCCGTGTTCCCCTACAATATTCGCTATGTGCAAATACGAGATGTTGCCCTGAGTTCTTCAAAACTAAGTTTTCTTCAAACTTACATTTCGGTTAGATTTCAATTTCGATAACTAATTTATGTAGTTATAGATAGGTATATATGTGTGGACTTTAACAGATATAATAACTATCTAAAATTCATTCAAATCAGATTAATAATTGCTCAAATTATATGCGCCCTATATTCCAAATTCCTTGAAACAATTTTCTCCTAACAAAATCACGTTTCATTTAAGATTTCATTTTCCATTTTAATTAATCATCATATTCGATTAAAAAACCTGTTCGAACTTAAATTCGATTTAATTTTTAAATTTTCGGTAATTTTAATTCGCCATTACCGCAAAAAACTAACTATACATAAGTATATATACTAACGAAAAAGGGACCGGTTAAGAAATGCTACATAATAATTAGCACGCATTTATACTGACTACACTAGATATACGTACAAGAGACGACACCACTGACTGTATACTGTAGTACTACTAAAACTGTACACATAACACATGTTCGCTTGGCACAAAACTATACTATGAACTACGCTACTCCGGAGTGGAAAATTACCAAAGATTTCTAAAGTGCAGGCTGCAGGCTCAAAATAAACGCACAACAGCTAAAGCGCAGTTGTACATACGTGTCTGAAATGAATTACACTGTAGTGCAGTAGATCAACAAAGCATCTGATCTGATCACAAATATTTTCAGATACAAATAGGTATGAAATGATGGGAATTCATTTAGAGGGATTGTATGTATATATACAGAGATTACCTTACATATTTAACTATAGGTAGGGTATACCTTTTCTAAAGAAGAAAGTTGATAATGTTTTTTGATTACACAAAAATTGTTTACCAATTGAAATATATTGAGAGAGTGATAGATAACAAATAAATTTCAATCATGTCACCAAAATTATGCTAAGAATTTCATGTCAGCGACTTTATGCAATATTTGCATTAAAAATAAATCGCCCGCCAAAAGCAATAAACAAAGTTCGCATAACGAAAACATTTTCTATGTAGCTATTTAATACCACGAATAAAATATATTTTATCTACTTAGGAAGTGTTAGAAAACAAACAAAAAAAAAACGTTTTGTGTAGACCCGCCTTTAGCCTAAGCTATCTTACATCATTAGAAAACAATGTTCACCTTAATTCTATATGCATGAAATGTAATGATTTGATAAAAAAGTGATCTAATAAAATAAAATACAAGAAGAAGAAGATTATTATTATTATTTTTCTTTATTATTCGAAATTTCTCTTTCTCTTTCGAACATATGCAAAATTCTTGTTAGTTTTCTTGATATAAATTTACATGAAAAATCCACTTATCTACAAATATAGACACACTTTTAAATTTTATCTTGACTTTCGCTTTAAAACTTTAATCTTCAAAAATTTTGTGTGAAAATTCTCTTCTACCTTTACCTTGTATTCTAATTTTAATCTTTTGTGTTTTTATTGTGCCATATTCAGTCTTCATACCATTTGTTGTTTCTTTAGATTTTATACAATTGTTGCGCCACCTGTTAGATTTAATTAGTTAGAAAATTTTCTCCTATTTCTACAGATCTACTTTTTAATATTTTGTTTTTATAATTTTAAGAGTCATTTTATAACGTTTTTTTATTTAAGAATCTAAAAAAAAAACACAAATATTACATATTAATATTTATTATTGAATCAGAAAGATGAATCCTCATTAAATTGTAACAATAAGATAAATGTCATTGCTTAAGAGTGAGTACAAGTACCTACATTTCCGCGCCAGACAAAAGCAATTTCTTCAATCCTGATTTGAATCGAAAGTGCATATCTTGTTAAGAGAATGAGTATCAAAAGGCAGTCACTTAAAAAATTTAATGCCGGTCACAATTTTTTATTGCCTCTTCCAGTTATTATAGGAAATATTTTTCATAGTCGTTATACATATACCTATCTATACATACATATACAATAATATGAATAATATTACAATTTTGACTGTGATAAAAAAAAACAAATAAACAAATTAGCACACGACAATCGCGCATACTTTAAATAATTTTTACATTAGACGATGTTATCAAAATTATAATAATCTACATATTTCATCCTTTCGTATACTTACGTTTATTATCTTTTATGACGCTCTTAATCCAAAAAGTGAAGTGGCCGTAGTGTAAATTATATATCAAAGTCATACAGAATAGAGTGGTGGTCCCCTCTTATTTACAAAAAAAAAAATTAATACTTGTTTACCAAGGTTGTAATAAATTAATTATCGGGCAGCAAGTTATTTCACTTTTCACGGATGAATATTAGTAAAACAAAATAAAAAACAAAACAAAATTGCAAGCAGTCAGCCGCGATACCGGTATATATTCATAAATCAGACCGAAATTTCACCACCTACATCGATAATAATTATAGAGGTGTATATTTCAAATATTTACCGCACCTTTAATTAATTACACTTTTTATTTCGTTTGAAATCTTAATTATACGTGCAATATCTTATGTATATACAGATATGTATCTATGTATATTATCGGAAGCACTATAAGAATAAGATGCCCTCCCTCATCAATTTTGCGTGTGACACTCACGACATCACCTTTAAGACTGAACTTCTACAGTACATCAGTATGTCTCTAAGTATATACTTTGCTTGGCAGCTCTTGTCGAAACAGCTTTCTTAAATGTGAGAATTAAGTTAGTCTGTCCGATCACCATCAAGATTATAACAATATATAACTAAGGAAAACTTAAGATAG
Source organism: Dioctria rufipes (assembly GCA_963924295.1). Lineage (NCBI taxonomy): Eukaryota > Metazoa > Arthropoda > Insecta > Diptera > Asilidae > Dioctria > Dioctria rufipes. The sequence continues at coordinate 60,676,332 of OZ002742.1, forward strand.
CATAAATCAAATGGGTAGGTACTATAGAGTGTGGCCTAAGCAGTCTAATCAAATCAAATCACAGATTTTGAGAAAAAAAGAAAACAAAAAACAAATAATAATAAAATACGTTTAGTTAATTCAACATGCGCGCTATTATTGTTGAAATAACTCCTCCACTTGGAAAATCTATACGATTTTGTAACCAACCAATTGTTGTGATTATTTTTTTTTTCCTTGGATTTTTCACCTATATACAAGTAAGTATGCAGAAATTACGTTGTTCTAATACCTATTTGAAAAAGTCTGAAGATCAAAGGATTTGCTATTATTGTTGTGGGTCTTATGAGATTTAGGTACTCTAGCTGTTGATACTTGATAAGATTATGATTTATTAAATACACTTCACAGTTATATATCTAGCTGCATATGTACATATGTGTATACCTTTATAGATCGGAAAATATCGCACAAGGCTACTGACTTCTATAAAAGAAGATCAACGGCTGCTGGATGATCTGTGTACCTATGTTTGATCAGCTTTTGTTTATACAAACTTTACAACCACCGACCGCACAATTAAATTACTCTTCTTCTCTGGGGGAGTCCCAGGTTTTGGAAGCTTTTTTTCACATCACGTGAGTTTTAACCTTTTCGGCTGTTGATGCTGCTGCTATACCACAATTATTATCTTTAAACCCACTTATACTTCTCTGTTCGTTTTGCTTAAATCGACAACTGCTTCATTTACATATACGTACATATAGATTAAGGTAGATATAACAATCTCAATTATATTTCCATATTTATTGTTAGATTATAAAGTGTTAAATTATATTATCACCCAGACGATTAAACTTCTAAAAAAAAAAGAACAAAATGGGAAGCACAAAGTGAGATTTTAATTGGTATTTTTTTTTTTTTTTTTTTAGTAGAAAGAGAAATTAATTATTATTATTTCAATTAATTTATTGAAAATATTTTAACAATATAGTCGACAAAAATATTATATAATCGCTTGACCTTCATAATTAAACTAAAAAATCCTGCAGAAAAAAAAACTATATGAATGTCAAAACCAATCAATGACAACAAAAATAAAAGTAAAAAACAAAGCAAAAAAGGCGAATAAATAATTTGTAGAAAACATAATATAAAATAAAACAAGAAAAAAAAAGCTCCGATATCCTAGATGAATGCCCGAATAGAATTTCGATTGTTTAAGCGGTTTCTTGCATATATTTCTAACAGTTCGTTGGACATTAAAAATGATTGTAGGATTTTCTTTTGAGTAACTACAATAAAAATGTTGTTGAGTTTATTGTCCAAGTTGCCAAAAACAGTGGCTCAATACTGCACCTCAGAGCTCCATGTCATGGAGAGTGGAAACTAACACAAACTCATGGCTACCTACAGAGGGGGGTGTACGAAGCCAGGGGGCCTGCGCTGGTGGTTAGGGCACGGACTAGCTCACCGTCAGGGTTGTGGAGTCTTGGCTTCACCTCTAATAGGCTAATATTTCCGCAGACAAGAATCTGGTCAAGTAAGCTTGAGATATATAGTCTTCTCACTTCTGTCAACCACATAGCCCTTTCTTACATGGGGGGGCTATCGATATATTTAGGGTGGGTTAGTTTCCCAAGGGAGGGCACTGCTACACGCAGTGCACATCCACCCCGCTCGAATGCTTAGAGATGCCAACCGAGTCTGTGCAGTCATCTTGAATATGCGATTGGCATATTCCAGTACCTTCTGCCAGTTCAATATCAGTTTCATTCCCCCGTGGTTCTCTCAAGGAAGTGGGCTGCATCTTCCCTAGCTCTATCATATAATCATAGTGTGTAAACACTGTTATTTTATAGCAATGTGAGTTTTTATGTTAGCCATGATGAAGCTATAGTCAGTGCTTTATATGAAGTACCTGATTTTTATACTGAATCTTCGATATTCACTGCACTCAGTTGTTTGTTTATTATTTTATTATTTTTCTCTCAATATATTAATATATATTTACATAAAATATTATTGTTTAAGTTGAAACTAATAAAATACTACTAACCGTTTGTAAACCTTTAGTCAGCCATAAGAAGGCCTTAGTCATTAATACTTATTACGCTGTACACCTGTCATATTTTTGTCATATTTTAGTCGTAGATCTTTATTAATCACAAACACTGTTACTCCCGTTCTGAGTTCCCACCGACCACAGTATTAGTTTGTAAGTTAGCCCTGGGGCAGTGATCCTAAATAAGTTATACTTTTATTTGTTATAAAATTTAATATTCTAAACATCTAAATTTTCAAAAATTGAAATGTAAATTTAAATATAAGTTATGTTATATTATGTTATGTTATATTCTACTTACACTTATTTTAAAACTACTGTTATACTGCTTAAATCCTAATTATATGTAACTCTGTAATTAATTTCTCAATACCCTAATCGCTGTACCCAACTCTTATTTGCGTGGGGCCTATGCCGGGGTTTGTATTAAATAAACTTTGAATGTGAATTAGTGAAAAGCGAGATTTTTGTATGGCAAATCTAGGGAGAAGTTACCCGATTTTAAATTTAAAATTTATTTCAAAAAGGCCGTGTGAAAAATTTTAGCTCTATCAGTGAACGCGTTCTCTAGTTATCTCAGGGCCCCCAGCCTACTAATTTAAAATGGTAAAATATAACTCAGACTTAAGTTGCGATGTGTTTTTAGTAGCAAATTCCATAATTATTTCGTCGAAATTTATCTAGCGAAGTGTATACATTAAGGTGGCCCAAAAATGTACGTATGGAAGTACTTTCTAGTGAGTACTCTTAGATGTGAAGTCCATTCTATCAGCATGAGTTGACAGCTCACTCAGTGACCAGCGATAACACAGAGTGGCATGCTAGCACGTCGGCTAGTGCGAGAGAATCATAAAGGGGTTAACTAAAACCTGCCGCTGTCACAGCCCATACAAAAAGAAAATTCGTGCCTTACACAAAAAAAAGTTTGGCAAATAATATCTAAAAAATAATTGCGAAAAGTTCAATGAAGAAAACCCAATAATTATAAATAAATATTGCAGGTTATAAGAAAGTTTCAAACAATGATGTGTATGAAAATAATTCCGCACGGAGAGCTATCCAGTTACAGAAAATCATAAAGGATGCTCTATGAAGAATGAATAGCTTGACCACAGAAAGGCAAGCCTATTAGAACAGATGCGACACGATGGAAAGGGAGACATTATTTTGGATATCAGCAACGCTTTTGACTCAGTGAATCACAGTAGGCTACTTAGTAATCTCTAGCAATAGTTCGGATTTCGAGCATAGCACTCATTTTTTTAAGGCGTAGCAGTCAATAAGTAAAAATGAATAATACCACTTCGTCACCACTTTTCCTTAGCGGTGGGGTCCCACAGAGATCTGTATTAGGCCCGCTTCTCTTTTGTTGGTACATCAACGACCTCCCAATGACATTACAGGATTCAAGAGTCCACCTTTAGGGCTTGTCAAGGATTGCGCCTCTCAACTAAGCGATGATTTGCAAAGAATATCTGACTACCTAACGCTAAGTCTGCTAAGTTAAACCATATAGCATTTTACAGGAGAAATCTAAATTTTAGTGAATCGCCTCTGATAATGATCAACAGTACTATTATATCATACTCAAGCTCAGTCAAAAGTTTAGGCATAGAAATAAATCAGCAGCTTACATACCGCAATCACGTCTCTTCTGTTCTAGGAAAAGTGTATGGCTGCCTTAGTTAGTTAAGAATGTCGCCTAGCATATTATCGACTCATATGCCTATATGAAACTTGCTAAATCTTTAGTATTACCTCACTTAACTTTTGGCAGCTTACTTTTTTCTCGATTCTAATTGCCGAAGATAGTCGAATGTCGCTTTCAATAATACTATCAGGTTTATTCATAGGTTCGCAGATTTGCTCATATCTCTCCCTATATTGAGTCCTTTGTGAGATGTTCACTTGAAACATACTTGTCACGAAGACGCTTACTATTCCTGTATTCTCTAATCAACGTAAAGGAGTCAAGTTACTTATTTGACCGAATACAATTTTTAGGATTTGCTCGACATCGAAACATTCTTTTGCCAAGCTTCAGAGCTTTATCAGGCGAGCGCTCTTACTTTGTGCATGTGTTCGCTGATGGAATTCTCTAGCACCCAATATTCAGTGCGTTGGATCTCAGCACGCACTTAAAAGGTTACTGGCATCAGGTCACATAACATAAATCCACAAACTAATAATTTAATAATTTCATTGGCAGAATATTCTATAGATCTTATATATTCAGTATCTATGTAGACTTTATAGGTATATAGTTAGTTAATTAAATTTGAATGTATGTTTATCTATATATATCTTTTTTATCAAATAAATTTTCCCTACCGATTAAACACGTAGAGTTATATGATTTGTAATATTGTGTACTAATTAACCAGTAAATAAAATAAATAAACATGTGCAAGAATGGAAAGAGAAGCAGAAGAATAAAAAACAAACTGAATTTAGAAAATGTAGAGAAGTACAGGCAGCATGGAAAATTGAATTTCCTCATAATTTAAACCGAGCTAAGTATATGCATATTTGATATAAAACATATATGGGCCACGATACTGAAAAAAAAAACAGTCGAAAAGTTGAAATTATGCATCATTTCATTATTACCAAGATATTATACCTCGACAATCAACTATTTAAAAGTAACCGATGAAAGAATCAGTCTCTAAATAACCAATAAACTTTAGTTCATATTACAATATGTTCAGACCGCGCTACAAACCTACAAACTGCAAGGCAAGTTATCAAAATCAAATTGTTAAAAAGAAAAATTAAATTAAAACAAAAAGGAAATAATTTAGGACGGACGAATTAAAGAAAAACCAAACAAGTTTTTGGTTAACCCTAGTTTTGCGAACGAAAGTTTTCTAATTTAATTTATTTACATTTATCAACCACACTTTCACTTCTAGACACATAGATACGAAAATTTCCTTTTCGAAAATTTTAAATTGAATATTTAAAAACAGAAACACTTAAAAGATGTAAAATAGGCACCTAAAGATATTATCTTGACCAGATATCAAGTTCAAATATAACTAGGTTTTTGGAGCGTGAACTGCAACTATGAGTACATAACCGAATCATTGTAAGTACATAGATCAACATGCTTCGGTGACAAAAAATAATTACAGCTATCGTGTACTACTTGTAAGACGGGGTTTTCCTTATCGCCAACAGCAAATTCAAAATACCTGAACCATATAAATAAAGTATTTACCTTCATAAGAGCTGCGTGCAAGACATCCCATCAATTATTAACTTCGATATGCCTCGATTCATATCGCACAGTTCACAGATCAAATTGACATGTTCATCCCGCCAAGAAGCGACATTGGTTATTCGGTTTGTAAGTGTCCAAGTGAATAGTACGAAAAATGCATTTCCATTTAGTTCCCGCAATTGTTTTATTATGGAAATTTACTTATTCTCAACAAAATGCATTTGAATCTATTAATTCGGAAGAGAATAAAGCTTCATCGTCTATGGCAAATCAGTTAAGTTTGAATGAGATCAAAGTAAATTCTCAATATGTGCCAAAATTTCAGTTGCAAAATGTGAAAAATCGTAAATTGAAAAGATTTGACGATAGTTTTTATAATAACATTATTAAAAATCAATTAAATAGTGTGAATGGAGTTAATACCAATGATGCTAGTAGTGGTGAAAATATTAGTGGATTTCCATTGAGTGATCATAGAAAAAATGGATTAGTGGGAATAGTAAAAAAATCTAAAATCAATTCTACCTTGGAGCGATATTCATCTAATCCAAAAAGAGGATTAATTTATGTTGTCAATACTGCTGAAAATAATTCTGCTCATGTAACATCCGTACAAAAGTATCCTTTAAAAATGTTTATCACAAAGGAAGAACATGAAAATGAATTGCTAAAGCTTAAGAAACAATATGAGCTCGTGTGTAATTCGAAGCCTAATAAAAAAGGGGATAATAACAAGAAACCACAAAAAAGTAGGAAGAAGAAGAAAAACGATTCCAATACAGATATTGTTCAAACAATTACGGACGTTTTAGATAGCCTTTACGAATATGTTGAGGATACGGTAACAACTACAAAAGTTGTTGAAAAGAAAAGTGGTCCTTTCTCACCACATTTCCAAAAAGAGAAAAACAAATTGCGTCAACCAGAAGAAATGACGAATCTAAAAATTTATCATGGATCACAGAAAACCGGTAATGATAAGGATATTGCAACACAATTAGAAACTCCACAGGGTATACTTTTGCGATTTTTAAATAAAACGAGGACTACATTAAAGCCCATGACAAGTACACAGTTACAAAAAAAGGACTTAAATTCCACTCTAAGAAGGAAAGTCTCCAAGAAAAGAAAAATTTCAAAGCGGTCTATTTCAATGACAGAATCCCCAAAACTTCAATATACGCAAAATAACTTTATTCCATTCAATTCTAGTGAAGCCGAAAATTTACATAAAAATCATTTAACCACACACATTCATGTCACAAGTGAATATTCTGGTGAACCAGCTGGCAGTGAACCCTCAATGACAGGATCAAGGATACCACCTACAACACAATCGAAAACAACACCAATACCATGCAAAAAATCTAAGCAAAATATTTATTATGATGATGATTACTATTTCGATTTCGATGATTTCTCCTATTATGATTATCCTGAAGAAGAAGAAGAAGATAGCGAGAACATAAATCTGTCTATGGAGAGTGATGAAGATCAACCACAAAACATCGAATCTCGAACAAAAGAAAGAATTAAGAACAGACATAAACGAAAAATCGTAAAAGATTATGACTTTCTAGGAGTTTTTGATTACATTTATGATTTTATAAAACCCATAAGAAGAGTTATAAGGAAGATAATGGCTGGCACAACTGATCTACGTTTTAGCACAAGATTTCCGCTTAGCGACTACAGAAAACAGAAGAACCCACATAATTTGGTTTATGACAATAAAATTAATACGAGCAATGATATATCTAATTATGAAAACTCATTCGGATCTTGGTTATGGTCTTGGTTTAGTTCTGAAGATGAAAATAATAAAATTGAAGAGACGCCAACAACTGAAGATCCAAGTTGGATTAATTCTTGGTTCAATACTCAAGGAAAGGCGACTACACCAATAAGTGATAACGGTGAAGGTAATAGCGGTGAGTTTTACTTAATTATCAATAATTTCTTATTTATTAGAATTCATAGTGAAAACGTGGACTTTCCAAATCGCTAAGTGTTAGGTTTTGCAATATTTTTCGAATTTTGTTGTTGAAACTATAACATCAAAAAAAAATATACAGGGTGTCCGTAAACGGTTTGGCACCCGAAGGCTATGGATAGGTCATGCTTAGACAAGCAAAAAATCCTCTAACACTCTATGACGGTAATTTTAATTTTTTTTAGATTAACAATCGAAGGTCTTTTCCAATGGTCTATAAATTTTTCCCCACTTCCCTCCATTTTGAAGTTATGGCTCAACAAAGTTAAAATTTCGGAGTTTTAACTCGTTTTTTATTTTTTTATTTAACTACTATTCTTATCAAAAAAACACGTCATGAACACTCATTTTTCATATTGAATTTATGAAGCCCAAAAGCTTAGCTTTAAAATGATCTATCACACTCTCTACCCAAAATGTAACCCTTTCTGGGTTTTTTGCGCTTTTTCTGGAACATATCCAGTGAAAATGGATTAAAAAGCTCGTCCACAAAAGATACATAATTGCCAAATTTCTGGTACTAATTGAAAGTTTTCGCTGGATATACATAAGAAAAATTGCAAAAATCGCAGAAACGGTTACATTTTAGGTAGAGAATGTGATGGGTAATTTTAAAGCTAAGTTTTTGCGCTTCTCAATTCCAATATGAAAAATTGGTATTAGTGAAATGTTTTTTTTATAAAAATAGTAGTTAAATAAAAACAAAACAACTTAAAATTCCGAAACTTGAACTTTGTTCAGCCAAAACTTCAAAACGGAGGGAGAGAAAAAGTTTATGGGCCGTTGGAAAGGTAAGGTCCAACGATTGTCAATCTAAAAAAATTAAAATCATGGTCGTAGAATGTCACGTTCAGACGTTACATGGTGATCTATAAAAACATACCCAAATATTTTTAAGTCCTGATATCTCATAAACCGTTAGGATTTACCCCCACCACTCATACCACTTTTTGGTTGTCTAAACTTGACCTATCCATAGCCTTCGGGTGGCAGACCGCTCACGAGACACCCTGTATGAGTAACACTCGGTAACAGTATATGATATTAATTTAAGTGGGTATAAAAAAAGTATCTTATGAGGGTGGGTAAATGGTGGGTAGATGAAGATTAGATTGTGTGTATGTAGGGAAAGGGCTGGTCGAGGGGATAAGTATGAGGCTTAGGTGATCGAATAGACTCTATACGATTATATTATCAAAAAACTCATTCATGTTCATTAATATCATACGTGGCATATATTTGACACCAGGTAACATTTTCGGGTCAATTTTCTACCGCACATACACTCCAAAAATAATAACAATAATGCTCAAATAAAAATCTCTAATTAAAAATGCCCAAAATATAACATCTTCAATATATATAGACGAATTTGTGCAGTGCGTCGTAGATTTCCTGATTGAGTGGTAGAGGTAAAAGAAAAATTTATATGTGTATTTCTATACCTCTCAACTAAGCAAGTAACTGTGTAAATAACTGTGTAAATGCATAACAATTACTTTATTCAGAAAAAAGATAAAAAAATATTATAATTTTTAGGCTTCCGTACCTCAAAAGGAAAAAATCGAACGCGTATAAAATATCTCTTGCGTCCGTCTGTTTGTCTGTCACAGAATATTTTTCTTGAAAACTGCTAGACTGCTGACATATATGACATGGACTCCTGACACTACTGAATTGCTGACATTGTCACGGGATCACTTTTCTATAGTTTGCTATTTTTGGTTTAATTAATTTATTCCGCATGACTATATAAAAAAGAAATAGATAGCAATTCAACATTTGTAATCTTTCTTCTGTCCCCCCCATATCTACTTTAAAAAAATTTAACCAATTTCCATCATTATATGGAATTCATTTTCTCTTTGGAAAAAAATACACCAATTATCTCCATTAAGAATTTAATACATCTCTGTAGATCAGTGATCCCACCATACTCCAATCAGAGTAGATCTGCTACTTTTTTCTTGTTTTGAATCATGTACTCGAGAGCAGTGGCGTAGCTAGAGCTTTTGCCGCCCGGGGGCGGTCCTGAATTTGCCGCCCTTTCTAACTTAATCAAAATCAAGATTGGTTATTAACAATTATTGAATATAAATAAATAAATGAGTAAAACCATTTATTTATTTTGTTTAAACAGATTGTACACAATAATGATAAAACGTATGTTGATTTATATATTTATTTTTCTTGCTTTTTCATTACAAAAGTGTTCAATTACACTATCAAATTTTATATTATCTGTTATTTCTCTTTCTATTGACAGTATCGCTAGATTTCGGAATCTTAAATCACTCATTGTGGAACGAAGTTAATTTTTAATTAATCTTAATCTGGAAAAACTCTATTCACAACTAGCGACACTGATGACTATTGTTAAAAAACTTCTTAATAATATTACTATGGGAACAGAGTTTCCCAAATATTAAAGGTTTAAGAGGCCTTCCTAGTTTTTCCAACCTCGTTGATAGATATTTAATCCCTCTGTTTGCAGGTATTGTTGCGCGTTATTAATTTCCAAGAGAACGGATTCCCATAAATGGAGGTAGTCCAGAAAAGAAAAAAATTGCATTGAGTTGAGTAATATTCCAGCATCTGACTTCGTTTTAATATTTTCTACCTCAGATCTCAATTTTTCCAAAGCATTTAAAATGTTTAATAAATGTTATTTTTTCAACAGTCACCGCATCTCCTTTTGGCTTGCAACGAATTTCTAAACTGCACTTAACACCTTGACCAGTAACAGAAACTATCAAATTTTACAAAAAAATCAATCAAATTTTGTAAAATTTGACTGAAAATAAATCCAGTTGACCACCAAGTTAAATGAAAAATCTGTCGATATATTTTCTGTAAATTCCTAAGAAGATATGAATGTTTATTGCTCGTCTCATTGCTAATGAAATTGCAATACAGGGGTGGATTAGTCATATGACAAATTTACGAAATTCAATAATAAAATTTAATAAATAATTTAAATTACCCTAGAAGTCAAAATGTCTGCTTTTCAGCAATATTGGTATAACACATACATACAGGGTGTTTCCGCCTAGGAGGTGATAGTACTCACCTAAAAAAACAATTTTTTATATTGTATGACAGGGGGGAGGGGCATATCAACCATTTCGGAGTTACAGGGTGATTAAGAAAAAAAGCTAGTTTTTCAAGAAATACCCTATATCTTAAAAAGTACAGGGCGTACGGTCACAGTTAAGAGCTCATTGTATGCAGAACTTTATGGCCTTTATGGCCAACGACTGCTCAACAAACCCCGTACACATCTCATCCCAAGCTTTATGGTTGTCTAAACTCAGATTTTCTTGCCCCCTTTTTTTTTATTTTGACAGCTATTTTTTTTTTTTTTGCAAAACGGTCATTAACCTTGTTTTATAAAAACTAGAAAATGTAGACTCTTCTCTTTAATTTGACCTATTACACCCTATATGCTAATTAGCGGTTAAAGAGCTATTATCTCTTAACCACTTCTCAAAGCTATTCTCAAACCTATTTTCAAAGATAGTAGACTGAAAACACGACATTTAAAAAAAAAAATCGTCCAATTTCGATAAGAATAGGTTATGAGCTAATAACTGTTTAACGGCTACAGTTAGCACATCGAGTGTAATATGTTAAATTAAAGAGGAGAGTCTACAGTTTACAGTTTTTATAAAAAAAAAGTTATGTTAATGACCTTTTTGCAAAACAATAAAGGTCAAAATAACAAAAAGGTAAGAAAATCCAAAATTTTTAGTTTAGACCACAATAACTTTTGAGACGAGAGTAGTACCGGGCTGGTTAAGCAGTTGTTGGAAAGGCCATGAAGTTCTGGATACAATGAGCTCTTAACTGTGACCGTTTAAAGAAGAAATAGTCATATACCCGCAAATCAACCACATCATCATAATAAGAGTAAGTTAGTTAAACTTAAGACACAGTCGAATAAGCATATCGGCTTCGAGACCTGTTATTAGTGCGAGCTCAATTAAATATAATCATTTTGCCAGTCGAAAGCTTGGTTTTTCTTTCAATAAACCCTTTGATTCGAAGTTCTTACTTCATCTACTTACTAACAGTGTCCGTACGCCCTGTACTTTTTAAGATATAAGGTGTGCTGTGAAAAACTACCTGTTTTTTCTTAATTACTCTGTAACTACTAAACGGTTGATATGGCCATCCCCCTGGCATACAATTTTTTGTTGTTTAGTTAAGTACTATCACATCTTGCTCTATTGACCTCCTAGGCGGAAACTCCCTGTATATCATATATATATACAAAGTCTCCAAATTCTAAGAAATTGTATCGTTATAGACATAATTCGTTCTTAAGTTAACCTTGCTTCAACTACCACGTATTGGCGATGTCCGTGACTAATGGAGCTCTATTTACAATAACAACAATAGTACTAAAAAACGTATTAACAGGTGATGTTTGTTTACAAACGTGATTAAGCTTAAAAATCTCAACGTCGATAAGGACTGCGTGCTGAATTTTTGTTAAATTAAATACTTATTAGTATAAATTATTCTGTGAATTACAACATTATTATGTTATTAATTTTTAATTTTTAAATAATTTAGACAGAAATATAAAAAATGCCGCCCTAAAATATGTGCCTATATCCAAATGAAATAAAATAAAAAGAAAAAAAAATCAGGAGCATAAAAACTAATTTTCGATTGAGTCCAACAATTTTTTGACAACAACTAACAATCAAAAAACTTGTAATGGATTTTCCGCATAGCACATGTGATATTCAAATCTTAAAGTCCAATGGCGTTCACTTATCGGTGAAAAGGTTATTATTTCAAAATATTATGATGAAGACTTTGTTGAATTGGTTGAATTGGTTTTACCAAAAATAATTAAACATAAAAGCTGTGTTCTTTTGTGTTTATAGTACAGGGCAGAGCAAAATATACACAAAAACGCCTCATACATTTTCATAGAAGATTTTATAATGAAGCGAACAGTACTAATAGTTCGCTTTAATCGACAGAACATTTTTTCTCTCCAGTATATGGGAGTTCTAGAACAAGGTACACAAAAGAACACAGCTAATGACATCACATAGCCACTGACATGTACGACATAGACCGCTGACATCACTTACATTATCATGGAATCACTTTTCTATAGTTGTCTCTTTTTGGTTTAACGACTGGATTCCACTGAACTTCAAATAATAAATTCTATACCAAATCCACCATAGTCCAGTTTCAGTTTAATGGTTTTCCAAATGAATATATATAGAATAGAAATAGATGGCAATACAATATTTGTAATTCTTTCTCTATTTCCATAGCTACTTTTAGGGATAGGCAGACAAAAATTGCTTAATTTTATTTCCTTAGAAATTGAGAATAAGGTGATAGTAATTTGACATTATACAGTTTTCAAGATGTCGGAAAAGAAATGCTTGAGAGAAATTAATAAATTTATATCGGGAAAATGATATTTTCTGGGATCATTTGCAATACATCAGTTACCAACATCTTCCTCTTCCTTTTTTCTACTGTTTTTCCGATTCTGCTTCTTTATTTATTGCTCAATTTTCGGACATATAGGTACAAGACTTTAAGTTTCAATAAAATTTCTTAAATGAACTTGCACGCAAGATGATAAGTCATCACCCGAACTGCCTTGTGCTGTCAAGCTTAAAATCGCGTTACATGCAACAAAAACCAGATATATGCCTCGCTTCAATATAAAATCAACGATGTCTCGACCCAAAACCCTCGAGAATACTTCACAAGCCATGAAACAGAAATCAATATGTGTGCGTTCGGAGTCCGTTTTCTAAAATGTTCTATATTGATACTTATGGAAAAGTACTAAACATTGGCTTTATGTATACCACAGAGCCTAAACTACTATCCATACAGGAAAATAGTCTTCTAGTAATTTACAGCTTGATTCCTTATCTTCCCAAAGGCTACACTTCCATATACCTTACTTAACAAAATAATACAATAGTTTTGATTACAAAGTAACCTTACCATTTTACGCTCAATACCTCTCAGCTGAGTGATAATTGCATGTGTGTATGTGCAGCCGGAGTCCGAATCTGTAGGCAGCTACATTCGATATCATAGCACACGGCATCCCATGACGGCACAGCGACATTACAATGATTACTCAGCAGAGAATTTTTGTTTGAGGAATCGTAGTCATTTGGTTAAAATAATTTTTTTTTAAATAATTTTGTTAGGAAAGGTATGAAAATTTTATTACGGTTCGGAAGATAAGAAAGCAAGCTTAAGATTATCAGAACACCATTTTTCTGTATTAATAATAGTTTAGGGCGGAGGAGCTATTCAAATCAAACTTTTGTCACTTTTACATAAGAACACTGCAAATATTTTAGAATGTAAGGACTACGTTGGGCCTCGCATGTGGTAGGGAGGGAGTCTGTTTCATGGCTTAGGCGCTCATGGATGGGTGTGTGTGACCGTGTGTGACCGTGTGTGTGGCTGGTGGGGTGGTTTGGTGTGTGTGTGTGTGTGTGTGTGTGTGTGTGTGTGTGCGTGTGTGTGTGTGTGTGTGCGTGTGTGTGTGTGTGTGTGTGTGTGTGGCTACGTGTGCGGGGGGCGTGCGTGTCGCTGATCTGTACGCAGAATTTCCAATTCAGCTCTCATCGTTCGATAAATTGCCGCTATTGCGAATACTTCTGATACTAAATAAACCGTCCAGGCGATAATACGGACTCTCGCTTACATTGATTCGACCTTCACATGAAGACAAAATTGTTTCTTACAGATAAACAAAAGTAGGGTAAACTATATTTCGCTCAACACAATATGAACTTGGATGCGAAGCATGACATTTCATACAAAAGCTAATTTTAAATATATATATAAAGGGTTTTCCAATAAGAGGTGTTATTTTAATTATCCCGCTATTTCGGTAGATGTCACTTTTGGGCTGTCATTTTTTGACATTTGACAAGTAGAAACTACGTCATTAATAAAAATGGAACGATACACGATTCAACAACGCATTGAAATTATCAAAATTCACTATAAAAATGGTGAAAATGTGGCAGAGACGGTTCGTAAAACTCGAACATTTTTGGGTCGTCGTGAAGCACCTTGTCGGACCGCAATCAGTGGCCGATCAGCGGGGGGCGATCGGGTCGATCCCCCCCCCCCCCCCCTAGAGCTCTAATAATAATAAATCAAAATTTATATTCTAATCCAATGATATAGAAAATACAAAAAAAAAAGCTGATGGCACGTGCGGTTATAGGGGGCGATGGGGGCGATCGCCCCCCCTAGAGCAAACGTCTGGATCCGCCCTTGACCGCAATACAGAAATTGGTAGAAAAATTCGAGCTGTCGGGACAAGTTAGTGATGTGAAGGATAAAACCCGTGCACGTCGCTCAAGAACAGCCGAGAATATTGCTGCTGTAGCCGAAAGTGCTGAAGAAAACCCAGGTTTGTCCATTCCTCGTCATTCTTTGGAATTAGGCATTCCACAAACGTCATTACACCGTATTTTGCATACAGAATTGGGTCTTAAGGCTTATAAAGTTCAGTTAACACAAGAACTCAAGCCGGCCGATCATCAACAACGTCGAGTCTTTGCTGATTGGGTCCTTGAAATGCATGAAAATGATCCGGAATTCCATCAAAAACTCATCTTGAGTGATGAGGCCCATTTCCACCTCGATGGCTTCGTCAACAAGCAAAATTGTCGCACCTGGGGCTCGGAAAACCCAAGAGTTATTGTTGAAAAGCCTCTCTATCCTCAACGTGTGACTGTTTGGTGCGGTTTATGGTCCCGCGGGGTCATTGGACCTTACTTTTTCGAAAATGACCCTGGAGCAACAGTTACGGTGAATGGATTGCGCTATCGACAGATGATTAATGATTTTTTATGGCCGGAATTGGATATTATTGATCTGGACAACGTTTACTTTCAACAAGACGGCGCGAAACCATTGATCTTTTATGGGAAAAGTTTCCGGACTGTGTTATCTCTCGAAGAGGTGATCACAATTGGCCACCAAGATCTTGTGACTTAACACCTTGCGACTTCTTCCTTTGGGGCCACGTGAAAGAGAAGGTCTACGCCAACAGCCCAGCGTCGATTCAAGACCTCAAAGATGGAATTCGTGAGGTTATCGAGGACATAGGGCAGCCACTTTGCGATTTGGTTATGGAAAATTTCATGAAAAGGATATGGTCCTGTAGGCGTGGTCGTGGTGGTCATTTGGCTGATGTTATTTTCCATTATTAACGGCATACCTTCCTCTTTATAATGAAATAAAGATCCGGTCATTTATCTCAAAAAATGGCACTTTTCTTTGAATATCAAAATAACACCTCTTATTGGCAAACCCTTTATATACATATATATATATATATAAAGAGTCATTTTGTGCGATAATAGTTACTCTGTGTACCGTTTAATAGAGACATTTTGAAAACACTTCCATTGTTTGCATTATTTCTTACAAAAAATATTCTAATTGATATTCGGATATCGTTTTTTGTAATGTCTGGCTTCAATCTCAATGGTATTTCTATCGCTCTCCACTCTTATAGGCTCTATCCATGATCTAGAGACTGTTAAGATTTATAAGTTTTTTTTTGTTATCGGTGATAGAGATTGTTTGCATCCTAGTCTCAGTGGCGCCTTTTGAAATAATATATTTTCGAATCTAGCAACATATCGTATTAGTACTTCCTTTCAAGCCGTGAAATATTGCGGCGAGTTTCCTCTTTAAATCCTATTATAAAAAAATGGAATGACTATTATTATTTCTATATCAATCTTTCTCAATTTCAGATTGGTTATTCAATTGGTTTGATTACAAATCAAAACCCAATCAGCAAACTCCTACAACAGCAGCAACAACAACAGTTCCTATTCTTACTATATCAAATCCCATGAAGAATCCACAAAAATGGATTGGAATTCTTGCTCAGCATATTGTGAATTCAACAGCCAACCCAATTTCTCCATTGAACGAGTTAAATGATATTCCCCAGAAAATTACTTACGATAAATATCAAATCTGGAGGTTAAAACCAAATGGAGAGGAACAATTGCGCACTCTTCAGGACTACCAAAAAAGTAAAGAAGGCTCTAAATTACAATGGCTACAAGGCCCAAGCTTGAGGTACTCTATTCTGTTCTACTATATAACGCTAGGCTAATATGCTGTAACTTTTACAGAGGTCTTACAGATGTCCTAATTTCACAACAATTTCTCTATGATTTTCAAGGAACTTTAAATTTTGAAGACATCGACTATGAAGTGCTTATTTTCGACGTAGGCAAGGCTATCCTTTATGAAAATAGAAAGGAATACGTTAATAATTCATCAAAATTACAAAGTTTCACAATGAATTGGAGTGAGTATTACAGTTATGATGACATTTTAAGATTTGTGGAATCTATTCGAATAAGTAATCCAACGATTGTGGATATAATTCATATTGGTCGTTCGTATGATGGTCGGCCACTTGTTATAATTAAACTTAGCTTAAATCAGACAAAATCGCCAGCAACAAAAAAGAAACCTAAACCAAAAAAGAAATCCAAAAATATGGGAGTTTTTATAGAAGCTGGAATTCACGGTCGTGAATGGATTGGACCAGCATCAGCAACCTGGATCATTAATGAAATTTTGAAAATAATGAAAAATAACGGTAATACTATAATCAATATTTTTTTTTTTTTTTTTTTTTTTTTTTATACAAATCAGACAATTTAATCCAACCCCTCTATACCAACAATTATTAGGAACTACAAATCAAGAAGAAGAAGAAACCATTAAAAAAGTGACGTGGTATATAATGCCAGTTTTAAATCCGGATGGGTATGAATATAGTCGTGAATTCGATCGAATGTGGTGTAAGTCAAGGTCAAAACATAATGCGAACAATATGGGGCTTTTTAATGCAGCTGTCAATTGGTTTAAATCGGCTGAAGGGACACAGAAAGTTTGTTACGGAGTCGATTTAGATAGGAACTGGGATTATAAATGGTCACAGCAAGGTAAATCCCAGTCTCCGTGCAATGAATTCTTTCCTGGTCCATTTGTATTCTCTGAACCAGAAACAAAAGCCGTGTCAAAATTTTTAATAGATCATCGAAAGCAATTAAAGGTATTTCAGCTACAATTGAAATGCATACAAATCAGTTTAATAAGGACCATTTCAGTTATTTCTATCTCTTCATTCTTATGGTCAAATTTTATCGTATCCGATGAAATTAAATTCATCTTACAGCTCACAAAAACTAGATGATCTCACAGATATCGCAATGGTTGGAATTGATGGCCTTAGAAAATCTGGAAGCAGTACACGATATAAAATAGATTCCAATAATGATATGATACCGCCGAAATTCGGTTAGTATATTTTTTTTATGAAAAAGGATTTTAATCAAGAATCATATTTAACGCACAAGTAAATTCCTAGGTACAGCTGATTATTTTGCTACATTCGAAGCTGGAATTCCTTTCAGTTACACAATTCATCTCGGTGATAATGGCATTCATGGATATCTACTGCCCGGATCATATATTGAATCGACGGCAAGCGATGCATTTCAAATAATCAAAGCCATGGTGGAGTATATAATAATATGATTAAATTTTATTTTTAATTTATGAAGTTTAATAAATTATATTATTTTTTATTTTTATATAATGTCAGTTCCAAACCTTTCGATATATGCTTGTAGCCAGTTTTCGAATTCTTTAAAGAAAACATCAATATCTCCGACATAGTTATTTGTTGTTAATAATGGTGGAGGATAAAATCCTGGTCCAAAAGTATTTTGTAAAAAATGTTCTGCCATATAAATAGCGATGAGGACATCGATAGGAAGAACTTCGTGACGACAAGCCAATTTAGCACATGATTCAGACATTTGGCTTAATGATTTAAACGATCTCTGCGGTAGACAGCCTGTAAAGATCAAATTAAAACTAATATCTCAATTCTATTAGGAATAGTAAAGTAAAATGAGACACAAGTTTATATTATATTTTCAAAATGGCCATGTCAATTTCAAATCCCGCAAAGTATGCAAAAGTGATGCCTTGAATTTATAGTGTGATGAACTGATGTTCATTATGAAGAAAGTAGGAGTAAGACCATCAAATTTAAACCATCATCGTGATCATCAACACAGGAAATCACAAAAACTATATTCTGGGATAGAAATGGGCTACCTTTTGTAAACTTTCTGCAAAAAACTATAAAAATGTCAGCTGTTTATGCTTCATATACTAGAGAATGATTCTTTTCGTTTCGCTTTTCGTTACGATTCCACTTGATAATCTTAGGACCAAGAAAAATTTCGATTCGTTCAACGTTCAGATTAGGCCTTAACGTTAACAGCCTTTCACAAATCTTATGTAATATTCGAAAATATAATAAATTTATAATTCATTGGACATTGATGCGCTTTTGTTACTTTTCACTGTTATAAATCAATACATATATCGCACATTGGATAGAAAAAAGACACATGTCAAAATTTGACAATTTTCAGTATAGCGAATTAAAGAAATAGCAGAATATTGTTTTTGAAATTGTATGAAGGCCTTATAAGTTATCAAGTTGGCTTTGCATCCTATGTTTGGTTGTTTGAGGGTGATAAGCCGTGTGTTCAGGTGCACGCAGAATGTCACATAATATCACATTTTTACGCACCATGTCGTTCAGGCGACCTAAGCGTTGTCATTTCCCCAGCACATCGGTGTGCACATTTTACACTACGGTCTGCCGTGCGTTCAGGTGTACACACCGATGTGCTGAAAAGCACATCGGTGCGCACATCACATCATTGAAAAAGTAGGGATAGCACCTGAACGGTTGGTGTGCACTTCGATTCGAAATGTCATTTTTGAAAGTTCTTTAAGAATAAAACTACGCTAAACGTCAAACCTACTAAGCGCACCGAGACACGACGCTACCAGACCGTAGTGTAAAATGTACACACCGATGTGCTGGGGAAATGACAACGCTTCGGTCGCCTGAACGACATGGTGTGCAAAAATGTGACATTATGTGACATTCTGCGTGTACCTGAACGCACGGCTGGTAGCGTCGTGTCTCGGTGCGCTTAGTAGGTTTGATGTTTAGCGTAGTTTTATTCTTAAAGAACTTTCAAAAATGACATTTCGAAGTGCACACCAACCGTTCAGATGCTATCCCTACTTTTTCAATGATGTGATGTGCGCACCGATGTGCTTTTCAGCACATCGGTGTGTACACCTGAACGCACGGAAGATATCTTTTTTTAAATCAACCCTTATTCATTTATTAACCCCTTATTTAGACTTATGTCACTTTTGTCGAAAGTTTTTTTTGTATTATTTTTAGACTTGTGTCGCTTATCCTTTTAGTTTGTATGCAATAAAGATAAAATATACTTTATGTTTCAAATCAAAAATATTAATTGTTTTTCCTGTTATGTTGCTTAACATTTTATAAAATATAGAAATAATACGTACATGGTTTCCTTAAGAAATTAACTGCCTTTTTATTATTTTTATTATTAATTTAAATTCATTGAAAAGTTATTTATTATATCTAAATTTTTTCACAAGTTCTCGTAAAAATAGGAGTAGAATTTTGGTATTTGATTTCCTCTGAGTAAAGTAAACAAATCAGTTTTCTATCTTTCATTAATTGGTATCTTCTCGGTATTATACGCATTGTTCTTCCGATTCGTCTTAGAGACACTTTTTGGTAGGGTGTATTAAATTCAAAAGAAGTTTCGTAGAAACACTTCCACTGGTCTCCTTTCCTAAAGCTCAGGATCTTGACATAACTAAGTCTGAGCGATTAGTTCTCGTTCTTTTTTAAGGACATTGTGCCAATTTTGGTAGACAAATCTTTGAGATCCCAGAAATAATCGGTTTTTAGTCCGCTAACACTATATTTAGGCTGTTTCTTTTTCTTTTAAAAAGATATAACCAGTCAAAACTTAAAATGTGCCACTTTTCTTAACAAACTACGCAACCGTCACGTAAGAATCGACAAGTAGGTACAACTGAGAACTGTCGCTTTTCCTGAAAGCAATGCAAGAGTTTTTTTTTTTTTTCAGGAAAAAGAAGTGACATAATGCCATTTCGTGGGAATCGAGCAAGTTACAACTGTAACGGTTTCCTCGAATAAAGTATATAAGAATTTACGTTGAATTGTGAAAAAAAAAAACAGAAAAATTGTGAATTTTGGGTTGTGTCACTTTTTTTGCCAAGGTGCGAGATTCAGATTTACACATATCTGTGTTTATTGCTATTATTTTTTTAAAGTTTGAAAAATTGTTGATGAAAATAATCACAATATTCATATATGCATATTTAGTCATGAAATTCACTTCTTCAAAGAATCAACCCTTTCGAAAATGAAAAGCAAGAAAAGCTGTATTTAACAATGAATTGACAAAAAATAAATGGATGATACTCAGCTAAAGATTGATTCTCTGAATTGAATCGAATCAAGATGAAAAAATGTATTCACTAAGAAATCGGAAGCAAAATAATTGATCCTTCGAAAAACGATTCATAATTCTAAATTGCATTTTTTAATTTTACAAATTAATTCTTACTATGTATTCTCCAGAAATTTCATACTTACCTAATCACATAAAAGCTCAGATATTTTAAGGAAAAGTCTCGAAATCAATGGTCATTCGTTCGTAAGTAGATTTTTCAAATTTAAATTTTATTTATAAAAAATGTCCTGTCAACAACATACGGAAATCAACATTAATTTAAGAAAATATTGGGTAATGAGTTTCTTAAAAAATGAAATTACAAAACGAATGATCATTGATTTTGATCGTCACTTTAAAAATAATATAATAATTTGTGTGTTAGTGTAGGTGTAATTTGGAATTGAAAACATAGTGATGAAAATTCAGTATTATTCTTTTGTATTTACTTTTACACCTGGGCTCGAACTACATGAAATGTTATCCGTCCCTTTTAGTTCTGAGTTATAATCATAGGTACATTACGAATTCGAGAATATTGCTCGCAATTATAGCCTGAAGCTTTTATAACTTTTTTCAACAAGTCTCTAGAATATTAGAATATGAATTATTATTAACTTTTATACCAATCATAATTATACATCAATCATGATTACATCGAGTTATCTTAGGAAAATGTAATTTTTAGTGATTAATGATTGATTAAATGTAACCGTAATCATGATTACATTTTTAGATTACAAATTTGCAAGAGTTTTAAAATTGTAGTTGAAAGAATTTAAAAAAAAAACAAATATTGTTGTTTTTCTATTCCGAAATATGTATATTATTGAAATCGGTAGTTGCACACAAAATGTTTGTAAACACATATCTGTGGTGGAATGGTAATTGAATATCTGATATGTGATTTTCCCTTTCTTAATACCGTTCACCAATCCACATGATAAGCGGTATTATTAGCAACAAGAAAGGAAAAATTTTATTTACAGTTTCACTATCAGAGTCAGAAGCTTCTTTATCGAATCAAAAACAATACAGTATTGTTTTTTTTTTCGTGGTAGTTAGTGAAACTAATCTTTCAATTTCATTCTTGCTGTCATGTCAGTAATATTTAACCATTGCAGCGCTTCGAGCATGAGTCTAACTGGTATATGCTGCATTTCAGAATAACTCGCATTGCCTTATTCTGCAACAGTTGCAGTCTCTCCTTGAAATCATTCGAACTAGCAAACGATGTGGAGCAATATGAAAAGTGTGGCAAAATCAAAACGTTAAAAACCATTTTTGAATTGTCTGTGCTCAACGACTTTGTTATACTTAGGTAATACCTTATATCTAATCTTTCTCGCTATCTTTTTGCACACATAATCAGTAAGATCCTCGAAATTAAGTTGTTGATCACATATGTGTGACTCTCAATCAACAGAAGCACTTACATTCCTTACACTGACTCCAATTGTTACATAATCCAACAGTGTCTTGGAGTTATCTATAATAAAAAATCTTACGATCACAGATTGTTTATTTTCTTAGAACTAAATTTTAAAATCTCTTGAAAAGTTCTATTTGTAATAAAACACAATGTAATCATGATTTCAGATTACAGATTGTAACCGTTATCATAATCATCAATCAGATTATACATTTTGCCCAATACTGGTACATAACATGATACCTTTATATCAAATATGTATGCATACTTAAGAAAAGTTCAGACTCTGTCTGGCTGTAACTCGTTCGAATCCCAGCATGACTTTTACTTTTAATTAAAAAAATTAATTAAATAAAACAAGTGAAAAAGCTAAAATTGGTCTAAGACCAATTCTTACGATACCCGTATGAATACCCGTATGAATACCCCTATGTAATTTCGTATGGTCACTCATCTGCGAAAGTTTGATCGAAGGAAATGGATTTTCGCATATATTTCTAGAACGGTTCTTTGAACACAAAAAATGATTATAACCAATTTTATAGGATTTTATATTCTGAAGTACAATAAAAACGTCTAGGATTGATCGTTTTCACAGTATATACGTAAAAAACCTAAATTTTTATATGAGAACCCCTCGAAGGAGTTTCGCGATTTAAATTGTATTTACTATTTTTATGAAAACATTACACTATGTATAAAATTCCAGATCTCTACATTGACGCGTTCTCAGGCAGGCAATATATAGTGAAAAGCGAAATTTTTGTATGGCAACCCTACGATTTATTCCATTTTCGAACTTACATTTACTTTTTTTAAAAAGCACGTGTGCAAAATTTCAGCTTATTTTGATTGGATATAACCTTCCCCATCGCCTCACTTCATTTGATCGTCCACTTTTGAGACACCCTGTATACCTTACGTAACAAAATAATAAAATAGTTTTGATTAAAATGGGATCTTACCATTTTGTGCTCAATAACTCTTAGCTGAATAACAGTTGCATAGTCATCTGCAGGCTCTCGGCTGAGAGTTTTTGTGTGGGGAATCATAGTTATTCGGTTAAGATAAATCTTTTTAAATAATTTTGTTATGAAAGTTGTAAAAATTTGATTAGAGTTGGGAAAATAAGAAAGCAAGCGTAATATTATCAGAAGACTATTTTTCTGTATGAATGTTTAAGGCAAAGGACAATTATCGAAAAAATCAATAAAAATCGCCAAAGCTTTCAGTCTATAAGTCTGTTCATTCATCTCCTATTCCCCCTCTTGGTATAATATCGACTATCAACACTATTTTCTTAGATTTAAGTTATTTAGCTTTATTATTATTGATGTTGAAATCGAAATAAAGATTTGGTCTTCCGCAAGACTCGAATTCAATACTTTGCATTTCTGCTTTTGTGTGTACCCCTAACAATTGAACCCGTATTAGCGATTCTTCTTTCATCTATACTTTTCATGAAGAAATATTGATTCCACATTTATTTGTTATAATTCTACTCAGGCAAAATTACAAAGAAGAACAAACATAATTACAATTTAATTTTACCAGAAAACTATAAATATTTATTTCTTTTCTTCTTTTTTATCCAACATACCGAAGTAATCGTATTCTTATAAAATCGGCAAATCATGATTTCTTATCACTTTTTTTCGTATTATCGGGGAAATTGAATAAAAAGATGAGACAACATTAATATTTCTCTAAGCTTTATGCATTTATCTTACATATATAAACTTAGTTAGTCAGTCAGTCAGTCAATTAATTCTGTCTCTAGATTTTATTCACAGAAACAACTTTTTGTCGGAGTAATGGAAATTTCATCGCATATCACATATACATACACTTATATGTGAAAATCGGAAAAATTTGGTTCCACGGCTAGATTCGAAGCACCATACATCACATTTGCAACTAAACTCCTACTGTGTCCTACCATCTGGGTCACAGAAGGACTGTCCGTATTGTTAACTTTTGGAACTTTTGAAGAAGATTCGATGCCATCTTTATGTCTCTACGTTTTAAGACTTTAAACGATAGAGCCGTGATTCCTAAAGTGGTCTATATCGATCCCCAGGGGGTCGAAGACGACCTGCAAGGAGTCCATGTCACCGAAAACTAAAATGGAGGGTCCATGAGATATAAATGGAGGTCAACTATAGTGGATCTCATTTAAGCAGGACGTGACTTAATTTTGGCTTTCCATGAATGAAATAATCCATATACTCAGATACCTGTTTACTTACATATTTAATACTTTCTTATAATATAAAGACATATATATATATGAAGTAAAAATTTTTAAAACATAAATGTTCATTTTATATTCTCTGCGTGAGGAGTAATGGACAAAAGAGTGGAGGAATGTTGGTGAATATACAGTTGTATGTAAAATGTAAATTGGTAACATATGGTAGGTTGGGGAAAAGGAGGGGTGAGGTGGGGTGGGGAAACATGTTTACCTATGAAGAGGGGACAGTTGGCTATCATGTAAAAAAAGAATGAAGAGAAACGGTCAACAGGGTGTGGAGCAATGTACAAAAGATTAGAATCGTATCGTATAGCAATAACTATAATAAATAATAATTTTTCGCCCGAATAACCCACAAAAGTCCGGATTGTTGCCTTAGTGCTAAGTTCGAGTCGCACAAGTCACTACAATTAATGGTAAAAGAACATTTTCCCCCCTCCCCTCCCAGGAAGCCCCCCACCCAAAATTTCTAACCTTCCAGGGATAGACAATTTAGGTACCGATCTATTGGTACCAAAACACCCACGCCTATTCAGGTGTGGGGTGGTGGTGGGGAGGTTAGATTGAAAACTTAATAGAGCAGCGCCCATCGAGCCATTTTTTTTAATTTCCCCCTCTAAAAGGGGGGGGGGACATTTTTTTACCAAATTTGGTGGGGACGTGCGCCTTGAGTTCCTATTTCATTTCCGCAAGTCCGTTTCTGCAAGGGGGGCTTGCTCTAGGCGGGGGAGGGGGTTGAAGTTTCGAACTTTGCGGAGGCTAGAGACATCGTAGAACATTCATTGAGGGCGCAAACGAAAGCTAACGACGAGGGCTATCTATGGTTTAAATTAATTAATTAATTAATTAATTAATTTCTCCAGGTGGAGAGGATGGGGGGGAGGCTGGAGGGTCTGTAAATCACATTTTTCCGCTCCATACAAACGGCTAAATTGAGGGCCCCTTTTTCAATCCTTAAATTTTATCGGAAAAAATTTTCCTCTTACACAATCAAAGATATTTCGAGGCCGGGTGTAATAGGGTACTACGTTTTTTTTTTTTTTTGTAAAGAAAAAAGTATTTTTTTGCAATAAATTATAGCCGTTGTTTTTTAGCTAGAGAGGCCTCCAACTTTATCTGTGCACAAATAATGCAAATTCGTTGGTTAAGTTTTAGGTGAAAACGTAACAAATAAACCGACAATATACTACAATCCTATACTACGGTTTTGTATAGATACTTATTTTCGCAATTATAATAGTAGTAGCGAAGTAGGGATTATGTAGTGCAGTATTTTATTAAAAACTCTCTCTATACATATGTATATATATGTCATATCTTATGTCTTTTACATTAATGGGCGAAAGAAACTTGGCTATGCATTATTGTATTGCAACTGAGGCAATGATTTAAAAACAAAAGTTGAGATAATTGTTTGCCATTCTGTTTCGTTGCATGTAATCATTTTCGGACATACAATTTCCTATGTGCCTTTTATGCAACAACGTGTTAAGCAATGACTCTATGAAACCATCTAAGCTGGTAGATCATCTGAGAAGATGTCACCCTGATATAACAGTTAAGGATTTGAAATACTTTCAAATACTCAAGGAACAACTTCAGAAGAGACCAACGTTGGACAGAATGTTCACTTTAACGTCACAAAGAGACGATGATGGTTTGTGGGCGTCTTACAATATCTCGCTACTTATAGCAAAATCCGGAAATTTGCATGCTATCGGAGAAAAGTTGATTTTGCCAGCCGTTGAAGAAGTGCTCTTCGCAAAATCTTTCACAACCAACACTAAAGGTGAATCAATATTTAATGTTTTGAAGGATTACTTCACGGAAAAAGAAATCCGTTTATGAAATATAATATGAGTAGCTACAGATGTAGCACCTGCCATGGTTGGGCGTTATCGTGAATTTATAAGCTATTCAAAACAAAATATCGGGGGTGTTAGCAATACATTGCGTCATCCATCGACAACACTTAGTTGCTAAAAATCTAAATGTTAGATTGCATGAATATCTTCAATTCGTCATTAATGCAATAAAACGAATCCGAAGCAACGCTTTGAATATGCGGTTATTTGCGCAGTTGTGTGAAGCAAATGGCGAGAATTTTCAACAATTACTCCTTCACACTGAAGTACGCTGGCTATCGAAGGGCTTATGTTTGACAAGATTTTTTGCATTTTTTGAGACTATTTTAGAGTTTCTGGATATAATCAAGTCAGTGCCGTAGCTAGGGGAGGGCATAGTGGGGCAATGCCCTACCTTAAAACGACAGTCGTCGCAGCGAGTCTGTATGATCGGCAACACTGACCAGTCAGGCACAACTCGGTCATGTTTGCACTGCTTACCTCCCACCTCTTACTGACTTGAATGAAGATAAGACGATAGGTCGACTACTTGACCAGCTTTGGTCAGGACATTTGGCTGTTACAAGAGTCGTATATAAAAATTATTCTCTGATTTTCAAGACTCCAGATAAAATTTAAAAAAAAAAATGGAAAATTCAATGATGATGATGCATAAAGTGTTGACATCAAAGACGTTATGTTAAACATGGAAGTTCGATTGGCAAAGAGAAGATTATGTGCTCTGCAATTGTCTGATGCGGCTTTACATGGTCGAAGCACGGGATTGAAGTATGCCATATCGATAATAAAATGTGTCTAGGAAGAAATTGAGGTCAGAAGAGATGTACGTGGCAATTTTGGAAGAAGCTGAGAATACCATAGTGTAGAAAAGAATCTCAAATTAGTTCCCAGAAGAGAAGAGACAAGTAAAGGCAAGACAAATTCATATTTGCAATTATTTTTCAGGTATTAAAATTCCCTTCAAAGAAGAGGCTACTATTGTGAAAAGGTACTTGAATGAGTTGAATGGTCGAGGAGATCAGAGCGGAAAAATAGTAGAAATTTATACCGACAAAGGAAATTCTTTAGAGATCCGTATGAACTATTTGTATCAGTCGCAACAATCGGATGTAGTACTGCTTCATGCGAATCTACCTTTTCGACACTAATTGCTATCAATAAGCCAGAAAGAATGTCAATCGTTCACGAAATAATGGCAGGTTTCCTGTTTTTTGCATTTCAACGAAAAGAACAGACAAAATAGGTATTGACGAAGTGCTACGAAAATTCCACAATATGGTAAATCGAAGACTGCAATTATATTGAATATATTTACCATTTTATGTTTCTTGTTTGGTCCATTTATTTCTTCTTATTGTAGGTACCTGTTTTAGTTCATCAAATGTAATAAAATGAGGGTTCTAGAAACTTATTTTTTCAAAACAATGTCCCTTTACATGAACCGATGCAACGAAAATTTCCGCCCTACTTCAAATTTCTGATGCCCTACCTTTAATTGGGTTCTAGCTACTGGCCTGAATCAAGTGGAAACCAGACATTGGCTACTTAACAGATTTGTTTACTAAATTTAATGAGGTTAACTTGCAGTTACAAGGCGACAGTCTAAATTTGATAAAAAAGGGTTCATCATTTTGGCGTTTCTTGTCAAAATTAAGATAATGAAGCAAAATTTTTGACGGCGCGAGTTTTACCAGTTCCCCAATTTGTCACAGACAAACTGCCAAGAAGACGACGTTTCACCCTACGTTCAACATTTAAATGCTCTCTATTCAGATTTTGGAACTAGGTTTAAGGATGTTATAACTATGGTAATACCACAATGGATAGTAAATCCATATGGTGACATTGAACGAAGAATTTAAGGTACAGTTTAGAAACAGATATCAGAAATTCTGGCTTAAATACCTGTCACTTATTCCGTATTATGGAATATCATGAAAAGTTTTTAATTGCCTTTCCATCCTCATACCTACTGAAAAGGGGTTTCAGCGCGGCTGCCAATCTCCCAACAAAAAAAAAAAAAAACATTAAGCAAGGAGATTTGAGAATAAACCTAAATAAATTGATGCCAAATATTAAAAATTTATTATTAAAGCATCAGGTTCATCCCCCCTACTAGCAGCCTTTATTTTTTGCGTAGTTATTTTATGTAACAGTCACTAAAGTTTAATTTGGTTCGTTTTAATTTGAATTTAATTAATTAAATGTAAAAAAAACTTAACATGCATTTTTTAAAGTTTTCACACTACATTTCACTACTGTTAGAAAATTAAATCTTTCAAAGTGTGTGACACTATACCTGTCAAAAACACATTTGAAATTGATGATTTTTCAAAAAAAAAACCAATATCAGGTAAATAAAAGGGGTCTACCCAAAACCGAAAAATATGGCAAGTGGTCTACGAGACAAAAAAGTTTGGGGACCTCTGAGGAAAACCAATTTTTGTCTGTATAAAACTTACTTTGGACACTTCGAACTTACCAACCGAACTTCTGAGGCATGTTATGCGCCTCTTTAGGCTTATTTTTTATTAAATAGTGCCGCAATATTTTTCTTAAAAAAAAAACATGCAATTTAGATTAATTTGACCCAATTGCACTCTGAATACATAGAACTAATCACGAATTAAATATCAACAATTTTTAAATACTGTGATAAGAGAGCTCAGCAATAATATAGATAACAGATAAATATACTGTAAAGCATATAATTATTATAACATTACAGTCATTCTTCTTTTACATGTGTCAAAATTCTTGTCAGACTTACCTGGTCTATCTATTCGAGTAGCGATAAAATATCTTCGTAATAAAGTTGAAGCTTCTGTGCTCATATCTACTTTTCTTTTAGAGGTCACCATCAGATATTGTTTTATATCTTCAAGTGTTATTAAAATCTCATCTTCAAGCGATTCTGTATCTTTGAGACATGACTTATCTAATAAAAAGTCAATTAATGTGTCATTGGGCGGCTCTTCTACTATCAAAGGAATGCCAAAGATCCTAAAAATATATAATATACATAATATCTCCATTAGATAATAACTATCAAATTTGAAATTATTTTCGGTACTAATTACTCAAGAAGTGTGTTGAAAATTGTACACTCAGTTTTGTTTTGTTTATAAAATCCGCTATAACACCAAACAGCACATTTAATAGGGTAAGTTAAATGCGTTTTATCTATGATTACAGATCCCCGTTCAAGTTCCTTTAAAATTTGATTAGCGGAAGAAGATTTCAAACGAGACCAATCGCCTAAGTAACATACACCACCTTTGGCTAATATAATTGAACCAGCTTCTATCATAGTCTCATTTACCATAGAGCCACACTGGAAGTCATCAAGTGGTGTTATAAAACGTTTTGCGACATTTCCAATGTTATTCATGATCAAATTTGCTGATGAACTATCTGGACCAAATGCGACTACAGGTAGTGGCATTCTATTTTCATCATCCTGTAAAATGGAGAATTCGAAATTAATGAATGGAGGAACATATATAAAAGTGTGGAAGGAATAAAACCGGTATTGTAAAGTTTTGTTATGATATGTTGCTTCAATCTACATGTATGCCAACTAATATTCTTTGTAATTTGAAAAATAATACTAAACATTGGAACAACATAATCATGTTTAAATGTAATGACTGTAACATAAAATTTGTAACACACACTGGAAAGCAGGATACAACAGAAGCGATATCATGCTTCATATGTGGTTGACAATAATTTCAACAGTTCTCGATCGAGTATGAATAATAAAAATTTAAAACAGCTAACAAAACTCCTGGAACAGATACCAAGGCCATTGCCAAGCAAATTCAATGGTGAAGGAAGCCTATCCGTCTAAGCGCTGTTTACGAATGGATCTACTGATGATTGGAATGGAAAGGGAAGAAATCTATCATAGTTTAAAAAGGCGATAAATAACGACCGCAATTATACATATGCGATTATATATTGGGAGTACAATCAAGTATTGTCCATTGCTAGCCACTACTTTTTCCCATCTTTCTGGCAGCATACGGATACCGCATCGGAAGACCGTTTCATTTTTTGTGACTATCCACGAATCGAGCCAATTTTTGGTATCCTCATATAATGTAAAGTGCTCCTCAGACCGGAACAAATGATAATCGGAGGGGGCAATGTCTGGTGAATAGAGCGGCCGGGGTAGGACCTCCCAATTGAGTATTTTCAAGTAGGTTTTGACAGGCGCCGCAACTATGTTCGAGCATTATCATGCAGGAGAATAATTTTGTAGTGTGTCGTTTCGTTCAATTTGAGCAACTCATAATACACGTCACCAAGCTGATCCCACCAAATACACAACATGAGTTTCTTTCATTAAATATTCAGCTTGGCTGTCAACGTTGAAGCATGGCCACGTGGTTCCCATGATCTCCTCTTCTTTGAGTTATCATAGTGGATCCATTTTTTCTTCGCCAGTGACCCTTTGTTTTTGCCTGGCATGCAGAAATTTCACATGTGCAAAATCAGCGTTCAACGTTTCTCGGCTTCAGTTCATATAGAACCCATTGACTTATAACAATGAACTGAGTCTATTGTTATTTTCCTATAGGAAAGAATGGCACAAGTTTTATAGTTTTCTCTTTTGCGCTATGGCAGAGTTGGATCTACCAACACAAAATAGCTTTTACTGAACGTTTGTGAATGTGATTTAATTTCTTTTTTTAAAAAAAAATGTTTCTTCACTTTACTCTATGTGTGCTTTTCATCATGGCTTCTAGCCATTTAATTATCATAATTATAATTATAGCTATTTTTACGTAGTTTTCTTCTTGCTGATTTAGAATTCAAATAATGAATTTTAAATTTTAAATTATTTACAGCGTTATTGTTTAACTTCGTTTTTGTAGAATATAGCTACTTCCTTTTTAGTTTAGTAAAAGCTCATATTAACATATGGAACATATTCATGGAAGCATAGGAAGAAGTTCAATTTGGTTGACACCAGATCTGCCTAAGCATCAGTGACCAGTAGAGTTATCCGTATACAACTCACAGTGACGTTGGAAACCCTGTATAAACTTACACTAATGCATCTCGAGATAGAGGGTGTGGCTTTCAGTGATACATTGTACAGAATGAACGTGCTAGGTCTTCTAGAAAAGGCTCTTGAGAACGGTATTTGGACGGAATGCGAATGGTAAACTTGATTACGTCAAAAGCACACTGCAGATACAACTGAAATATTTTTTTACGAAATTTAGGATAAACCACATAACTTATGACATAACTCAACATGTAGAAATAAGATTCAAATAGACATATACTCACCTCAATTGAAGCTATACTTAATAACAATCCCATTTTAAGATTAACGAAACAATCCATAGGAACAATATCTTGACACATTTGCGCACTAATAGCATAAACAAATGAAACGTCTGTGAAACATCCTCGAATTGCTTCATAAACTCGCACTATTGACAGTGGGATCAGTGAAATATCCCTTGGAAAATCAATTTTCGTAGGCGTTTCTGCACCTGGTAATGTGGTTCCTGTGTACTGTAGAAAACGACCTAAAGTTTCTATTTCAGTTTGCTTTGTATTAAAAGAGAAATCCATTGCTGTTTGACTTTCTTTAAGTTCATTTAAAATGGATTGATTGCTCGTAAAAAATAGCTGCTCTTGAGATTTGTATGTTGCATTCAGATTATGTTCATTTTGAGTAGCACAGATGAAATTAGTAAAATGGATATTTGTAAGAAAATCACTTCTGGCCTCATTGATACATAAATTAATAGGTGAATTTGAAATAGACTCTAGAATATCTGGTGTATATCTTATCTCCTTATCAAAGTAATCTAAAGTCGGTCGAGCAAAATCGCATTGATCATAATTCTCAAAAGTGTTGTGATAATTATTTTCATCTGATTCGTCTCTTTTAAGCAAAATGGGTCCATCAAGATTTAGAATTTCGTCTAGATTTTCGTCCATAATATTTTCTTCAGTAAATAAACTTGTTCGATTTATGATAAATGTTGGATCAACTGCCATGCCTCGAATTGTTTTTTCATACAATTGTAAACTCCAAAAATTGTATATTGTTCTCCTAATGTAAGATTAAGCTCGGAGAGTTCGTCTGACGAAAGAAATAGATTGATTTAACGGAAAAAATATATCTAATATCTATATACCTTCCAAACGGATGATAACACTACGAAAAACTTTGCCAATTAGCTTAGAAGTTTGAACGCTTCTGATCGGGAAAGCTTTTAATAAACGGTAATCAGATACAACCCGAAGTTTCGTGTACTCATTCATTGCTCGATAACATCTTGAACATTCTGGAGCTGAAATCGAAAGTTTTAGTTTTTGTAAAAAAAAAAATATATAAAAAATAAAAATTACGTTTATGAACTTCCTTCGTAATTATATTACCAAAGCAACCGTAAGAGCAATACCAGGTAGATTGAAGACTGAAACAAAATAATTGAGATTTAGAGCATGCTGTATACAGGGTGTCCCGTAAGCCGACGTCAAGCCGGAATCGGATGATAGACCAAATCATAACAGTTACCAGAAAAATATAAAAAAAATCTAAGCCATGTATTTTTTCAAATTATAGACATTTCTTTTGTTTTCGAGGAAATGTACAGCCTGTGATGGATTTTTAGCTCCTGTTGCTACAAATCTTTACTTTTTTTCAATTTTATTTTTCTTATGTAATGCCGAATAGTGCTTATGTAGCCTGTTGCTTTAAATTCTAAACCAACTGTTCCAGCTTGGAAGCAAATGTCACATTTTGCCGAACCAAGAATAGAAAATTAATATTTCACCCAACTTTAACTGACTGTAATGAAGAAAAAATGTACTACGCCAGTTTCCAAAGTAACTTTAAAAGTTGACGCATTTAATAAGGATTCTAAAATGGAATAACACTTGCTACAATATTTCTTAGATTACGGAAAAAAAAATTTTTTCTTCAAAAAACCCAGTTTCGAAAAATTCCTTTTCATCTACTAAAAATGATTGTAGTGTACCCAAAGCTTGCCGTAAGACCGTAACTGTAAGACTCTAGTATGAGTGAGACGGAGATTAATTGCATGAAATGTGAGTGAGCAAGATAGATAGATACTTATGCTTTTCCCTGTAACTAACTACCCTAGCCAAGTTTTTTCGAGCACAAAATGATGCTTAGCAGGTAAATGTTTGAAATGACCAATATTCCTGTACTTATATTCTAACTAAATACCATGTATGTTGCAGATTATTTCGTTAAAGCCCACAAGTATTAAAACCTGGAACCATATTATGGGATTTTTCAGTCCGTTCTATTTGCTTGACGAAAGGTGCAAACTAAACTCAAAAAGGTTTTGCGCTTTGGGCACTATTGAGTGTGATAGCTCATTTTAAAATTATGACTTTGTCGAATGGAAAAAAAAACCGAGTTATAGTTACTGAACGTTTTCTCTTTCCTTCAACATCTGATCCACCGTCACCAAGCATTCTTGGCATTAATATTTCCAGTAAATTAAGCTGTACAGACCACATCTTCTCTGTTGCCAAAGAAGCATCGAAATTTCTTGGATTTCTGAAAAGATGTAAGAAATATTTCAAATTTAGCGCTCCTCTACAAGTCATACATTAGACCTAGAATGGAATACAATTCTCACATCTGGTCGTACAGCCATAGCTTCATTCTCCAAAAGAGAGCCTGCAATCTCATTGGTGCTTTGATAATTAGTACTTGTCATATCGACTTATTCGAGCACCGCCGCACTGTTGGATACCTTTCGCTCTTTTACCGCTACATGCATAGCCAATCTTCCGATGAAATATCTAGTCTGATCCCTTCTAGATTAAATCCTGCATTCAATACTCGCGCTGCAAGCCACGCACATCCTTTCGCCCTTCAAAATACCTTTGGCTGTACAGTAAAATTCCACGATGCTTTCTTCCCCCGAACTGTGCGAATGTGGAACAGTTTACCATTTTCTATTTTTCCTCGGGCTTGCAATCTGCGAAGGTTCAAGAGTGACATACATCAGCACCTCCGCCACTTTGCTCGTGTCCCCTAATCCTTTCCCTATCTCCTTCATACCATGCTATGCTTTGCATCATAGGGTATCCCCTGTGCTTGGGAAAGTGTACACTGCGGCTGCACCACTGACAAGTATAATATTGTTGCGAGTGTGATCTTTGGTTCGTTATTTAAAACACAATATTAAATATTTAATATACAAGTTTTTTATTTTACTTCTGATCTTATAAAATTTACAAACCTTCAATTAATCAACTCAACTTTATTTATCGCTAATACTTTACTTTCAATTATCGCAATCCAATTACAACACTTTCGCCCTTACTTTCGCTTGTTAACACTGCAATGTCTAAGGCAAGACTCTTTTTCTGGCGGTGACTTATACCCTAGAAACTCTCCAGATTATTCTGGAGTGTTCTTTTCCAGAATCTTCTGTACTATTCTTCCTGAGCCTTCCCGAAGATTCCATCACCGATTCTCCGAACCTGAAGTTGTTAACTCTCCATTTACAGTAGATGTCACCAGTTGTCTGTTTCTGTTGCACGTAACAATATGGACTGACTACGTTCATAGAAATACACTGCAGAAAGTGGGCTCACTTCTATATTGCTGATTCTTTCGATCTAAGCATATACATATATCTAATATGTTAGCGGGCTGCACCAATACGACAGGACAGTTAAAGAAATATTACCGGAAAAGCTTTGGTGGGCCTATTCCTCGAACAGAATGTGTTCTATACGAATAGTTAACAATTGATTTGCTATTGAAAGCTCCTGGTGAGATGAGCAAAAATTGTACAGCAAAAAGGATAATAGTTTTGAAGATGCGGACGTTACAAATTTTTCGTTCATACATAAATCACCTCATAAATTCTGCAACTTATTCTGTTTAATGATGATTTATTAGATATAAGGTTTGTTTGTTAACTTGAAACTTTCACTCGAAGGTAGATACTCACAAACCGTCTGTTAACTTTTGGGATGGTGGAAATCTAGTAAATTGATTCGTTTTTACTTATGTTCAAGAAGATGTGTAACTTCGATGTAAAATCAGCCGACTGCCAGAAGTATTGATTTTGAGGTTAAGCCGCTTGTTGTGTCATCGAGTGAATATAAAACTGATTATCTGATCATCTAAAGAGTTGCGATTTTAATAATTAAAGAAGGTGAGTTTTTAAAACGTATTTCAATTGAATGTTAATTATACCCTAGATGATATCTATAGGGTATACTAAGTTTGTCATTCCGTTTGAAACACCTCAAAATAATGATGGTAGAGGAAAAAAGGAAATGGACACCCATGTATAATATTAAAAGTTATTTTGATTTTTGCATGTCCGTCCGTCTGTCCGTCTGTGCGGTGCGCACGATAACTCGAGAGCGCGTATACTTAGAGAACTGAAATTTTTACACGGACTTAAAAAAAAGTAAAATTAAGTTCGAAAATGAGACAAATCGGGCAACTCCTTCGTGGGGTTGCCATACAAAACTTTCGTTTTCCACTATATATTTGGACACTGCCTGAGAACGCATCAATATAGAGAGCTGAAATTTGGTACGTGTTGTTTTCATTGTACTTTCTGTCTCACTCACACTTCATAGAATGACTCTCCCTCTCACTCAAGCTAGAATCTTAAAGTTACGCTCTTATGGCAAGCTTTGGGTACACTAGAATCAATTTTAGTAGGTGAAAAGAAATTTTTCGAAACTGGGTTTCTTGAAGAAAAAAATTTTTTTTTTCCGTAATCTAAGAAATAATGTAGCAAGTGTTGTACCATTTTAGAATCCTTATTAAATGCGTCAACTTTTAAAGTTACTTGCCAGACTGGCGTAGTACATTTTCTTTTTCAGTACAGTCAGTTAAAGTTCAACGAATTATTAATTTTATATTGTTGGTTCGGCAAAATGTGACATTTTCTTCCAAGCTGGAGCAGTTGGCTTGGAACTTAAAGCAACAGCTTACATAAGCACTATTCGGGATTACATAAGAAAAATAACATTGAAAAAAAAGTAAAGATTTGTAGCAACAGGAGCTAAAAAACCATCACAAGGTGTACACTTTCTCGAAAACAAAAGAAATGCTTATAATTTGAAAAATACATGACTTAGATTTTTTTTATATTTTTCTGGTAACTGTTACGATTTGGTCTATCACCCGGTTCCGGCTTGACGTCGACTTACGGGACACCCTGTATATATCCACCAACTAATTTTTAAGTCATCATCGTAGAGGTTGTATCGTCCCGAAATTATAGCGTGATTTTTAAAATATGAAGGAACCCCTCATACCTACCAAACGACGCATTTGACTACCCACCCCTTGCGATATAATTTTCGGATTATAGATTAATATAATTTAACAACAACAATATGGGGCAGTCTAACACCATCTGTATTTTCTTAGGCGAAAATCAAAGAGTGACTGACATACATCGACACTTCCGGCACTTTCCTCTTTCCTGCCAAAGTATGCTTCGTATCATAGGGTAGGTATCTCTTGAGCTTCAATTAATAATAATAAAAGAAAAATATTGTACTGAAATATTACTTTGCTTTTTTAATAAATATAAACCGAGCTACAAAATTCTACAAAACCTAAGTTAATTAATTTCATATTTAACTCGTCGCACTTCTGGTTATTTATGAGATTCAAATAATATTGAGGAACCGATTCCTGTTTGCGTTCCTCAAATTTTCCAACTCGCTTGAAGTTTCCCAAATTTTAACCGCTGTTTCACTCATTCATTGCTAAAAAAAACTGCAACTTCTCAACCAAAATAAGATACTAAATGTGAGAAAAAAAAAACAAATGGAGAGCTTTTATAGGACAATCCTGAAAAAATTTTTTTTGAAGTGCGTTATACCATAAACGAAATTGTAGCCGAAATGAATAAGTTTTTATCAAAAGATTTTATGTTGTCTAATTTGAATGAGCTTTCTCACTCGAAATGCAAGAGATCGCTTCAAATTTTTGTACCACTGTTTTCTATAGAACTATCTGAATCGATTATTTATAAAAAACAGACCACCAGTTAATTACTGTTATGTTGCAAAATACTTTACGGAGATCAATTTCACCGAAATATTGTTTTATATAGTGGCATCGAAATACCATCAATATCCATTACTTATTTCCTGTAATTCAAAAAATAAAAAAGTAAATAAAAGCAACATAATTTTGTTTTGTCACCTTCCAATCTTGAGAAATGTTAAAAAAAAATCACA
Organism: Dioctria rufipes; assembly: GCA_963924295.1. Taxonomy (NCBI): domain Eukaryota; kingdom Metazoa; phylum Arthropoda; class Insecta; order Diptera; family Asilidae; genus Dioctria; species Dioctria rufipes. Next base: position 60,713,850 of record OZ002742.1, read on the forward strand.
TTTGCGATAGATACTATGCAACACAAGAAAATATTTTAAAATAACATATATTTATAACTCACGCATTTTTTATATACTCACGCTTAAGTTGTATAAACCATAAACCATACGAGAAATTCTTTCGTATTTCTGTGCAATGAAAAAACAATAAATAAACCAACCCACGCATTTTATATTTGCTTTCGTTAATATACCGTTATAAATTCAAAATCTCATCGGTACAAGCAATAACTCACCAATAATTTTTGAAATAATTAGCAGAAACTGGTGTACAAGATGGAAGCATGGAGCGAAAACACAGTTCATAGCAGTTCCAATAAATTGCTTCGCTCTATTTAACTGAATAACACTGCGATTGAAACATTTTTGTTTCTCAACGGGTATGTACATATGTATATAGACTAATCCATAACCAACATAACCGTTATTTTATTTTTATTTCAAATATGTGCACGCAAAAATTATATAAAATTTAGTTAATAAAATAGAAACATAACTTACATGTATTTTTCTTGAATTGAAACTCCAGCTAAAATGCAATGAAATATAGATAAACCTCGTCTCAAGTAATTTCTTGAAGGATCAAAAATTAAACTCTCCTTTTCCGGTAGTCCTTCAAATCTTAATTTAATATTTACTTGCTCTATACTAACTTTCACTAACACTCCCAATTCACGAATAATAGAATTTATCACATTTTGACAGCACTCCGTTGTAAGTTTGTGAAAATATTCTGGCTCTCCAATAATAACTGACAACAAAGATGGCGACTGTAGTAAAAATTCACTGAAGTGTAGGGGTAATATTAAGATAATTGGCGATAAAATATAATCAGGATTTTCTTTTTGTATACAAATAAATACTTTCACTTTTTCTTCGATAATTTTTATTAGTTTTCCCGTTTTTATAAAATTTTCTACTTCTTGATAAACTGAAACTTCTTTTACATACACTTGAGAATTTGGCTCAGTTTCAAATCTGTAGTTATTCATTTTTTTCTCATCGGCATGCTCAAGAATTACGATGACGATCACAAGAATTAACAACAAAAAACGTTAAATTAGTTATTCCTGACAATTCTTTTCTCTAAACGTTGTCACTGGAGTGACGACCAACAACGCTTAGGCAAAAGAGTTTAACTGCTGCAAATATCATTTCGCAAATCGAGACTCGAAATAGCAAGGAAGGTGTGGAATCAGAACAATTATGGCGACTGGCAAAAAGAATAAAAAAAAAATCAATAAAAAAATTTAAGATTTTAATTATTCAAGTAAAACAAAAATTAATTAATGATGTTGTTTTTAATAATTCCGTTTATTGTGATGTGTACGTAATTTATGAGCGCAAAAAAATTATGTACTTGTCTAAAACTAAATTAAGTGAAGTGGAATACTATTTGTATTGGAGTGCAATCTTTCTAGTGTGAGGCATAAGCAATTGAGAGAACCAAGCCCTCGAGAATACTTCCCAAGATGAAGCAGAAATCTATGTGTGGGAGTCCGTTCTCTAAAACGTTCTATATTGATTCTTATGGAAAAGTTTCAAACATTGACTTTATATATGCTATAGAGCCTTAACTACTATCCATACAGAAAAATAGTCTTCCAGTAATTTAAAGCTTGGTTTCTTACCTTCTCAAAGGCTACACTTACCTACATACTTTACTTAGCAAAATAATAAAAGTTTTGATTACAAAATAACCTTACCATTTTACGTTCACTAACTCTCAGCTGAGTAATAATTTCATGTATGTACAGCCGGGATCCGAAATCTGTAGGCAGCTACATTCGATTTCATCACCGGCACGGCATGTGACGATGGCACAGTCAATACATACAATGATTACTCAGCTGAGTGTCTTTGTTTGAGAAATCGTAGTCATTTGGTTCAGATAAATTTTTTAGGAAAGGTATAAAAATATTATTTCGGTTCGGCAGATAAGACAGCAAGCTTAAGATTATCAGAACACCATTTTTCTGTATGAATAGTAGTAGTACTAAGAGCACTGGAAATATTTTAGAATGTTAGTACTCCATAGGGGCTCTCATGTGGTAGTGAGAGAGTCATTTTCATGGAAGTATTCTCGAGGAGTTTGTAATAGTTCAACGTGCATTTTGAGCTTGAAGGAGACAAACAAATTTTGATCAAAACTTGTGCCTTTTTTGACTATAGGAATTAGATAGGATCACTGACTTATAACAATTGACTGAGCAATTTCCTATTTCATGTGGCACAAATATTGTGTTTCTGGGTTTGAATAACATTTAAAACGTTTACTACATAAAAAACATATAAAACAGATGAAATTTTACACCCGAAAATCAATTAAATTAAAGATATATCTTTCCTGTGCTCAAATGATATTTTAATCGCTTATAAGCACTCTTAAAAGAAATTAAACTCATTCAGACTTTAACTTTCAAAAGATTATTTTTACCTGAATCCTACGTATGGGCAAGACAACAACAAACAACAAATGGATAAGAAAACTTTCAGTAAGCCATACTTTATGTTGGTGGCTCCAGCTCTGCCATAGCGCAAAAGAGAAAACTATAAAACTTGTACCATTCTTTCCTATAGGAAAATGACAATACGCTCAGTCTACTGTTATAAGTCAATGAGTGCGTTTAAACCGAGACAAAACCGATTAAAATTACTGATTTTTCCTCTGCGTAATTGCGAACCATACCGAAGTGATTGGTACTTTTACATGGTTGTGACCAAATACTTCCAATTGCTCTAAACTGGTTTGGTCTCCGCATAAACGCGCCCAGTGGATAGGATGGCTATCCATTCTTATATATGTCAATGGGATGGCTCAGTCCATTCTTATTATAATATGTCAGTGGTCCATGTTCTTCTTTCTTTGTTTTTCTATTCCATTTACGAATTTTTATTGATTGAAAACATATCTTACACATGATTTCCTGTCATCTTTTTCGTAATATGTTAGAATATTCTTTCTTACCTTTTTACAACCAATACCTACTTACATTTAAATAGAACTCAAACGGTCAACAACCAAGAAGACTTCACTAGCTCGTTTTAATCAATGCATCTAAACCGGAAATACATAGCTTTAAATCAAGCCAGAGTGGAAAACAGTTAACAGAAAAATAGAACAAATATTGTAGTTTAATTATTTAAACAGATTTATTTGTAATTTAGGAGAAATTAAGTGCTAAGGATGGGGTAAGGCGTCCGAAAACTGATTTATTTGTAATTTAGGAGAAATAAAGTGCTCAAAATGGGGGTAAGGCATCCGAATATATTATCTGGGTTTAGGCTTTCCTCCTCTTAATACAACGCAGAGATCCTGGAGGGTAGTGGTTTTTACTTCATTTTCTAACAGAAGAGTAGATCCCAAAATATTCATCGTGTTATGCTATGGCCTATGAAAAACAAAGTACCTATTCACTTCAGGCTGGATTGATATTCGAGTTAACAATGATACCAATTTTAAAAGAAAAGATGAGCGTCAAGACGTAACTAGTATAATGGCATACCCTACCCCTAAAACAAATACGTGAGTTTTCTCTTTGGCGCATCGAAGGAGAGTTTTGACCAATAACAAACTGTTAACGCTGCTGTTGATATTTCTTTCTTCTAGGCTGGAAGGCTTTGACTCAAGAAACCAGCAAGCAAGCTATCACATTACCTGATACCCAGCTACTATCGTAGTGGATCTACTAAGTATGATAGCTTCGATTATATTGCTCTGCATTATTTTTATCTGCAATTTGATGCCATTGTAAAGCTTTGGAAATATTAAATGTACAACATAATGTTGGCGCACTGACTGTCAGCTTAGGATAGAAGGGTTCGAAGAATTAAGAAATTCCTGTAGACTACCCACAGATTGACTTGACTTCGCGCTTACCTAAATTTCTTTATAAAATAACATTATTTATTCCAGGGTAAACAATTAGAACACCTACCATGTGCTGCGCTCAAGAAGTCTTGGACCTCTATATTCTTTTTATGAATAATAACAAATATTTACACCGCAGAACAGTAGAAGGAAAGACACGAATATGTACTACGTGAAAAAACGAATCTGAAAAACAGGCAAACATTCGAGTAAATAAATAAAATAAAATCCAAGGCTTTAAAATTTGTAATGTCATATATTTTTGTTTTCTTTTAATTTATACGTTTCAACCTTAAAGCTTAAAAAAAGGGTGTGGTGACAGAAAGGGAATTTAAAGAGAAAGAATACCTAAAGTTGAATAATAAAATACAAAAACAAAAAAAAAAAATTTAGATTATAATAAAAATATAGATACTAATAAAAAGGATTGCATACGATCATCGAAAAATTTCTAACTATTTTTCTCTTTCTCTCTCTCTCTCTCCATCTCTAAGAAAGAAATAAAAACATTTTACAACATTTTTATACACATGTGTACTCCACTTTTATATAATATAATATTGAAGAACTATTTTCTAAAAATATTAAATAATTAATTAAAAAAAAATAACAACAAAACTATGCCTCTTTAATCATTCCACCCCTCGATAAGGTAGTGGAAGTAATTCCTCGTTTTAAAAACAAACAAAAAATACCTAAAATAAAAATTGTAGAATAAATTAGTCTGTATTTCTTGTAATATTATTATTTTTTGCATTTCTTTTTTTTCTTTATATTTAAGACCTAAATGAAATATGGTTTTGTTGACCTCTTTACACCTCTCTCTGATAAAGTATTGATTTTCATTTAAAAACTTTTTCTACAGATGCTTTACTTTACTTTACTTTTACCAGCGCTCTTTGTTAATACAACTACAGGACTGGTGGAAATTCTCAAGAAAGTTTTAAGTTATTTTTTTTTTTTTATTTTTTATCGAAAAACGTTTTGTGTTAAATTTCATTTTTTTTTCTTTTTGTACAAATTTACGATACACTTTTTAATATATCTATATATGTATATAGGTATGTACTCGTATATCAGAAATTGATACCTCCGGGAATTATGTATTTTTAATTTTCACTTTCTTAACATTTTCAATAATGTTTTGTTCCGAAAAAAAAAAAATTAAAAAAAAAAAAGTAAAACATCTAAATATATAGGAGATCCAGTTAAAAAAAATCTTTAAATATTTTGAGGTAAAAACGAAACTTAAAAGTTAAGCGAAAAGGTGGCGACGACGGCGGCGACTTTTTTTTCTTCATTTAATTAATTAATTGCTAATTTTAACAAAAAGTTCTACGCTTACAGAAATGTTTGCATAATTTTGTTTTCTTTTTTAATTTTTCCTGTTATTATTTAAAAATATATTTAGAAAATTGTTTATTTTTTCATTCCTTTTATTATTAATAATTAATATTTATTATATACTTTAATTTTTTTAATTATTTTTTTTTTTAATTAGAATATTGGCTAAAGATCATCCGACATAAACGAATTTTGGGATTTTAATTCTTCTAGTCGACGTATTTGTTGACGAAGATACATTATTCTGTAAATAATAGTAAAAACAAAAAAAAAGAATAAGTTTTATTATATATTTTTAATAAATAGAACTTACTTTTGCTCCTGAAGTGTCGCTGTTATTTCAGTTATTCTAACTAAACTTCTAGCACACTTGAGCTCTGCTGAGACTTTAGTACATTGTAGATCACCATAAATATGCGTTTCTTCTGAACACTTTTGCGCCTAGTGAATACAAAATAATAAAACATTTCAGAAATAATATTTTTTAAAGTTATTTGATATTTTAAGAAATAAAGTAATCAGTATAATGTTTTTTTTTTTTTATAACTCAATCCTTTGATGGTGATGGTGGTGATCGCCCAGCGAGAAAATGATCGCTCATGAAAGTAGGTATGCAGGAATTCATGGGATAAAGCAGTATCAATGAAAAATATGTGTATAGGTCCTGCAGAAAAGAAGGACCATGATGATGAATCATCTGCGTAAATGTCGCTACAATTTCAATTTTCAAGTTCAATTTATTTTATGCCCTTGTTTTGAGTGGAATTAAAAAGTTTGTGCGATAATAAAAATGATTTTACTGAAAAACTTTAAAGGTATAATTTTTAGAATATTTTGGAAGACAATATAAATTAAAATAGTAAAAAGTAATTTTACTCAGTAAACATTCCTGGTATCGCAGTAATCGATTGAACTTCCTTTATTCAAAATCCATTCCTTTTCGCTGGGGTGATAATATGGAACATGAATCGAGTAAAATTGAAACGACTACTAATAGCTGAATTACACAAAAATATCTAATTATAAATTTAACATGAAATTAACCTATGAGAACTAGTTTCGACTTTACTCAATTCAATTTACATATGGTATCACCTCTGGATCTGCAAAAAATGTTTCGTCGTCAATGTTTTCTTCAATGATTATTCATTGACGTTTTCTTCGAAGATAATTCCCCAACGTTTCCATTGATACTGACTACTGCAGAAGAGCATCACACCCTTGCCTAGGACATCGTGTGTTAAATTCATCGAAGTTTTGAAATGGGTGGATGATGAATGACAAAGGTGCAATGCGGCTTCGATGTGGTGTTGCATCTATTTCTCGCTGGGCGATATCTGTTCAATTCTAATCGGTTTTCATCAAAAATACATCTCCTTTGCCGGTTTTCCACAGCGAGTAACTTGATTAGTATCCCAAGAATCATTTGGGTTTACATAATAAAAGTTACAGCTGCTGCCATGACTCGCTGCTTCTTCTGTAATTTCTATGCACACAGCCACAGCCATCAACTACACTAGAAGTAATTCATAATGCTGCAAGAATCAACAAGTCGATCCAAAATGAACAGCTTGTGCTTTTTTTTAAATAGATGTAGATTTTGCTTATACATACCGGTTACTCTATACATGGTAGCCATCAAATTTAGACACAGATGTGATGCATTAATATTAATTTATTTAATTGCAAACTTATACCTGTGACATACATAGGTAAATTTGACTGGTTATTTAAATTATCCTGCTTCTTTCACTCGGTGTGTCACCAAATATCTTGAATATTCTGAAACACACACTCGAAAAACGAGTGAGTAATTTCAGAGAATTCTATATCCCCAAAAATTGCTTGGTAATAGCAATCAAAATGATATCAATGATGTTATAAATGATATCAGCGCCAATTGGTAGTCGCTAGAAACATAACATTTGTGAAAGCACATATTCAGTGATAGATATCGACAAATCAAAACAGATATGGACGTGAAAAGTGACAATTCGCAAGTTTAGCGAAAATTATCAGCTATATTCTTTTGTGCACGATGTCTAATGTACTGGGCTGCTGCTACAAAAGAACGCTTCACAAAACCAATGAACTTTATTTTAAAACTTGGTAATTTCTACAATTCCAAATTTTCCATTTACAAATGTCAAAAATTTTCGCTTGGCTTTATAAAAGGTGAAGAAAAAAACGTTAATTACAAGTAAGAAAGCTAGAATTGGTCTAAGACCAATTCTTATGATACCCTAGATGAATAATTGTTTGTAATTTCGTATGGTCACCCATCTGCTCAAATTCGATTTTTGAAATGGTTTTTTGCATATATCTCTAGAATGGCTCGTCGGACAGCAAAAATGATTATAATAAATTTCATAGAATTTCATATACGAAAGAACTTTTCGGTACAATAAAAAGTCTAGGACTGATTGTTTTCACAGTATATGTAAGAAACCAACATTTTTATATGGCAACACAAAGAAGGGGTTACTCGATTTAGTACATTTTTGAAACGCTATTTACTATTGCTACGAAAACACCATGTATCAAGTATCAAATTTTAGCTCTCTACGTCGACGCGTTCTCAGGCAGTGCCCAAATATATAGTGCAAAAAGAAATTTTTGTATGACAACCCTATGAGGGAGTTGCCAGATTCGGCCCATTTTCGAACTTAAATTTACCTTTTTTTAAAAGCCTGTTTGTAAAATTTCAGGCCTCTAACTGAACGCGTTCAAGAGTTATCGTGCGGACGGACGGACATGCAAAAATCAAAATAACTTAATTTTATGCGTGGGTGTCCAATCCATTTTGCTCTACCATCATTATTTCTAAGTGTTACAAACGGAATGACAAACTTGATATACCCTTTACTCTTTAGATTTCATCTAAGGTATAAAAAGAAAAAAAATATTAATTTGCACTGTTCAATGTATGACTGCACCAGTACAAGTTATACAAAAGAGCACCTATCATCGAAATTGCCTGTTGACACTTCACTAGCATTATGGCAATTATATCTATACTAAATCTCAGACATGCACGTTACCATTCAAAATACCCTGATTTATGTGTATCATAAGTCTCCAAATTATTAGATAAATTAATTACCCTGAATCAAATACCCAGTTAAATTTATCCGTGTTGTATCACAAGCGTTAGGTTAGACCAAAGTGATGTTTTATAAATATACTTCCTACTCAGATATTTGTTTTTCACTCACTGCTTGAGCTGGAGAGACGAACTTTGCATACAAAGTTCTCGTAATAATTGTAGTCTAATACGGACTAAAAAAGATTTTTGACCTAAAAAACGTAGGGTATAAAAGATTTTGATATATGTTATTTAGATCCGATGCCCGATGACAAGTCAAAGTTTTCGACCCTATGGAGGGTCGGTCGACGCGGTCCGCCATCTTGGATTAACGGTACAAAAAATTCGGTTTGTTTTCAAAATAATTCCTCAACGGTTTATCCTACGACAAAAATGTCTCATACAAATTTGAAAAAGAAGAAATTCCCTACAGTTTTTGTAGGTCTGATGTGTAACATGAATATTCTTCATTTATTTATAAATGATAAATTAATAATATTATATCACAATAACATTACATATTATATTATATTAAATCTACGTAAAATTGAAGTGATTTTTTTGTTACGCACGATTTTTTTTACTGACACTGTAGCCATGTCCCAACTCAATGGTTTAATAAAATGAGAGTTACAAATAAGACTTAAACAAAGAGAATTTAGACTTCTTCCAATTTTGTATGAGACATTTTTGTCGTATGATCAACCCCCATTTGCAAAATGAATTAAATGCTGTGTCGAAGTTCGATTATTTCTGCAAGTACAAGACACCAGAGGGAATCGTAATGTGGTATAGAGACGTAGTGCAATATATAAAAAAAAACTGTCGGGGAGGGGGGGCGTGCAAATGAGCACTGCACAAATCCATAAAAGAAAAGGTAGGAATTGATATGTACATTTTTATACATCTCTTGTGAAAAAAACCATATTTATTATTCAACTACCATAAAAACTGTTGCCATGACTACATGACAACATTTTTATGGCTAAAGAAAAAAATATATTTTTCACAAAAAATGTATAAAATTTTATCAATGTTTCCTCTCTTTTCTTTTATGGAGTTAATTGATTTGTACAGACGTCTCAAGTAAGCTTTGCAAAATTTAGCATAATGCCATGGCAAATTTTCGATTGCATTGATAATTGTTGCTTCAATCCATTCTTTTAATATGTAGGTTTTATCATGGTACATATAAAGATTAACAACGGCCTTACTGAGGTGAGCTGTCAATTCGGAGCCACATCTTATGTTGAATATTTTTCTTGCTCTCATCAAACCGTAAAGGGCATATCATAAATAAATGTTTCTAAATGTTTCTAATCGGGTCCTAATATGATACATAATGAAAAAATGACGTTTTGCAATATGTAAAAAAAAAAAAAAAAAAAAAAAGTCAAATCTTAGAGCATTCTAAAAACCCTGTCGGTGTGAGGGAAGCTCGGTTCTTAACTTAGTTTAACTTTCTAATGAAAATTCGATTAAGTGTCAAATTCGTGATTTTGCCGAGTTTTGTATTTCAATTAATAAACGTTAAATTGCTCTCCTAATTGTGTTTATTTTCAATATAAACATTTTAATTGACAATTTAGTGATTAAGCCTTGGTTTTCAAAAAATCCTTCGAGTGCAAGGGGTTAAGTTCATAAACGTGTGAATATTTCAACAATGAAGTGTGGTGTGCGGTGCTGTTTGAATAATCGCCGAAATAAACCCGGAAAGATGTTTTTCAAGCAAGTCTCTCAGGTCTAGAAAGTTTCTTTTCTGCAAATAATTGTAAGAAATGAAAAAGGATAGGAAAACAAAAATACCAATATAATTGTTCAAAATATTTCTTTGTGTACATTTTTGTGTTCCCGACTATTTTTTGTTTTGTTTTTTAAAGTTTCAGTGGCAGTTCAAATTTAATTTTTTTTTTTAAATAATTACGCCAAGCCCCCCTTCAAAAATATTTCAGATTTACTACAATTTATCGGAGTTATTGCGGTTACAGTTATATCACAGATAAGCATACACATTTCCAAACTAAAGGGAAAAAAGTGGAGTACTATTTGCCTCTTTCTTCTTAAGTAGCAAAATGATCTCACGTCACAATGGTTGAGCTAAAGCTTTTTTACATTCTCTCTCATAATTCATATACCACCTGCTGCATACTGAAATGTTTCGGCTCGGGTGTCTGGTGCTAGTATGTTAACGGGCCTGTCGGCTGTGATTTAAGATTTCGTGCATATACCATATTCTCTCATATTTTATATATATCCCATGCCCACGCTGAAATGGTTCGATTCTGGTGCTGTGCTGAGTTGCACGGCACTGGGGCCAGTTAAATCTTTGAATCCTGCTGCTAATTCGTCATTCTATTGTGAGCTTGCTCTCAAAGCGTTTGGTAGATTTTTATTAAGATATACAAGTTTTTAAATATTTTCTGGTTTTTTCTTTCCTGTTATTGAATAATTCCTTCTATCTGTTTCCTAAGTAAACCTTCTTTTAGTTTCCAGTGATTTTCTAATAGAGCCTTTCGATCTTCTTCTGTTGATTTTTTTATTATTTTTTCGTTTTTTCTGGACTGGAATATCTCCGTACTTTTCTTTTTTTATACGATTGTTTTCTGTTTGGATTCTGCGAACGACTTTTGTCCGCCCTTGGTTATTGAAGTTATTATTTTCTCTTGGACTGGAATAATTGCGAACTCTTCCGTTTTTTGATCTTAAATTCTAAGAACGGCCTTTTGTTTTTGAAGATTGAGGAATTTGGATTTTTCAACATTCTTCTATTTAAATTTTTTTTTAATATCTGGAACGGCCTTTTGTTTTTGAAGATTGAGGAATTTGGATTTTTCAACATTCTTCTATTTAAATTTTTTTTAATATCTGGAATATCTGCTTGAAATGTTCATTGTTTAGACGATTTTTACTGTTGGACTCATTTTGTATTTTCCAAGATTACATTTATTTAACAATATGTCTTGGAATAGGACAAAATGCATTATAAGTTGCTGCCGAGCAACTGGTAGAAATTTCAGGGAAAGCGATTTTCAAGTCGTGGTTATGTCTGCCGATGAGGTTAAGAAGAGAAAGAAACCTTATATATGCCACATACATTTTGAGGAAAAATATATGGGGAAAAGTTTCTTCAATATAGTACTCCTATTGTCACACAATAAACGAAAGATCACAAAAATATTTGAAAACTATCAAACTATATGAATACATACGCATACAATCACAGCCAACAGGCCAGTTACCATACTAGCACCCGACGACACCCTAGCGGAACCATATGAGAGAAAAGAGAGAATGTAAAAAAGCTTTAGCTCAACCATTGTGACGTGAAAGCAATTTGCTACTTGAGAAGAAAGCTCTTTGTCAGCTATGGTTTGTCGGCTATGAGTGCCTCACTTTTTTCCCTTTAGCTTGGAAAAATAGAATTGGTCTAAGAGCAATTCTTATGATACCCTAGGTGAATACTCGTATCTAACTTCGTATGGTCACCAATCTGTGCAAGTTTGATTTTTGAAGTTGTTTTTCGGATTGTATATATTTCTATAACAGTTCGTCGGAACCAATTTAATAGGATTTCATGAAGAACTTTTCAGTGCATTAAAACCGTATAGTACTGATCGTCTTCATAGTATACCTAGAAATCATAAATTTTTATATGACAACACCAAGAAGGGGTTGCCTGATTTACCCCATTTTTGAAATTATATTTACTATTGCTATGAAAACACTATGAACAAAATGTCGGGTCTCGACGTTGACGTGCTCTCAGGTGGTGTCTAAATATGTAGTGAAACGAAATTTTTGATGGCAGCCCTACGAAGGAGTTTTTTTAAAAAGTCCATGTGGAAAATTTCAGGTCTCTAAGTACACGCGTTCTCAAGTTATCGTGAGGACGGACAGACAGACGGACGGACATGCAAAAATCAAAATAACTTTTAATATTATGCATGGGTGTCTAATCCATTTTGCTCTAGCAGCATGATTTCTATGCGTTACAAACGGAATGACAAACTTAGTATACCCTATGATTTCATCTAGGGTATACAAAGAGCTGATACTTTTTTGAAGTACTTGTTAATCTTTATATCATGGACTTTAACCCTTTCGCGACGACGCACCTGTACCATACTTCGCTATTTTTCGCGACTATACAGTGAAGAGCAAAAGTGGAAAGATGATCCACACTTTTGTTTTTAAATATCTATTACGCACTAACTGAAAGGCTGAAGGAAATGAAAAGAATGTTGTTACTTACACTTAAGGTTGTATATTCAGAATATATTGCTTTTAATTTTTATTTCATATAATTACTAAGAAAAAATTACAGTTATGTGGAAAAAGACCACAGTGAAGAGCAAAAGTGGAAAGATGATCCACACTTTTGTTTTTAAATATCTATTACGCACTAACTGAAAGGCTGAAGGAAATGAAAAGAATGTTGTTACTTACACTTAAGGTTGTATATTCAGAATATATTGCTTTTAATTTTTATTTCATATAATTACTAAGAAAAAATTACAGTTATGTGGAAAAAGACCACTTTTCCACTTTTGCACCACATGGCGTACGTGACCATTTCGTATTTACCGCTATTTCAGAAAGTTCTTTGCAATGCAATCGAATAGTCTTTCAAAGAACGTTAAACAAAATTGTGAAAATTTGCACCTTAATAAGTGAATTAATTCAAAAGTAATCATGAAGCCAATTGCAGTGCACATTAAGGAAAAGGTCCTTGAACTTTCTCGCGAAGGAAAATCTTGAAGACATATTGCTGAGAAATGTAAAATATCCCATACAATAGTTCAGAAAATTCAAAATTGTGCGAGCCAGGAATTTCTAAAACCAAAAATTGGTCGACCCGTGAAAATCTTTGATCGGGCTGCCCGGGAAATGGCTCGAAGTATGGTGTCTGGAGTAGCAAAAACTCCTCAGCAAGCTGCTCAACAGATCGGCAATGAAGCCAGTAAATGGACTTGTCGTATATAGTTGGCGTCAGCGACTGTGAATCAAAAAGTGATCGCTGCATGTAGACGGCGTCTGCCGTTGTGATGCAGCAAGGAAGTGCCGTATATAGACGGCACCCGTCGCGAAAAGGTTAATCATACTTAAAAATGTGTAAAAATCATATAAAGCCTCAATTGCATACCATGCATTACATTGGAATATATCTTGATATTCTTACTAGTTTCTATTAAAAATATTTTCTTTTTACAGACACCTAACACAAAGTTTTCATTACACACCATTTGAAAATATGAAATCTGCTGTAAAATTTGTAAACTCTAAATATGTATATGTAAAATGAGTTTCGGCTCAACAATTTTTTTCATACTTGTGGTCTTAAATGTGTGTATAAAATTTCATAAATGTTTTTGCAGTGTCGCTTAAATCCACTTATTCCAATTTTTGAAAGACAATCATACAACTAAAAGCAAAACTGTTATCTACAATGTGCATATTCCAACATATACAAAGACGTGGATAAGTGGCTTTTATAATGGCAACCTACAATAGGAATAAGCCGTTCGTCTGTACGCTCATGATAGTATTTGCATAAGGAAATTTGACAATTTGTGTAAATACTATACAAATGTAGGTCATGTATATGCAAGGACTTTTCGTCTAATTTTTAAGGCTTACATATGCTAGTTTATGCACATTGTAGTTCGCCCTAAAGGTCCAATGCATCACGTCCGGTGTTTTTTTTTTTTTTTTACTACTTTCTGCCAGACACCTGAGCTAAACGAATACACATGGAATTATGACAATAAATTATTCCTGATTTTCGTCGAGATGGAGAAACATTTTAATTATAACTAATTAACAATAATAAATATATTTATAATAAAGTTATAGTATCATAATATTTCCATTTAAATTATCGATTAAGAAAAGTAATTAAAGAACTGTGAAAGCGTTTATCGCTCATCGAAACTAGAGTATAAAATCTCTTATTTCACATGGTATCCATTCTTTAGTTACTTTCTCTTGGGATTAATCTTCCAATATTATTATCTGCAAATGATCTTTGAATCTACGTTTAATTCAGAAGTTATATAAAAATAATCAAAGTTTTACTTCCAGTGGAAATAAGTCAGCATAAATTTTAAATATTACTAACAGTCTTTAATGCTATTGTTTGCATAAAATAAATAGAAAAATTAGTAATATTTATTTTTTGGCCAGTTTAGATTATATTATTATAACGACAGTTTTTGGGGAGTACAGTATAATCAGAAATACTGGTTTTAACATATTATTGAAATGTACCTTGCTCAAGCTAATCGCAAAAACCGACCCATTGTAAAAGTTTCAAGTTCAAAACGTAAATCAACTCCTTCTAAAATAAAAACAAGAGTCCCACACCAAACAAAAAACTTCTTTTGATTCCTACAATTTAGTATGTAAGAAAATCACTAAATTTAGTCAACATCAAATTTCCAAATTTACCTGCTTTTCTAGAATCTCTGCGGGCCAATTAGTTACATGTGTAATAAGATCAGCCCTAAAATATTTTGCTAATTTCGGTGATAAGTCGGGACCTTGTGATCGCCCCGACTGCGTTGATGTCACACAGCTCTGTAAGCTACTAAGGGAAGCCGAAGTACCTTCTACCACTAAAGTAAAAAAGTATCTTAGTCGAGATTACTCTAAATATGTAATATATAATTTTAACAACTTACATTTTCTTGGTTCATTACTGCCACTTAAATCTAGTTCTTGTGTGGGTGTCGGAGGACCTTCTCCGCTTATACTCCCAGAACTTCCTAAACTTGATCCTGGACCGCTGCCGGTTCCACTTTCAACAGTCTTTAGTCCAAATGGAGTGTTACAATTATAATTGCTAACGATGTTTACACCGCTAACAGAATTTTTGTTGTGGTTAAGTGGGGACATTGCATGCATATGAGTTAGGTTATAAAGTGGCGAGTTCAAAGGATTCTCTCTAAAATTAAAACGATTAAAATTAATTATATAATTACAAAATTTCATATATACCTTAGATTTGACACTCCACCACTAGAATGATTTGAATCAGAATTATGGCTACCAATCATCGCAACGGTAGAAGTTTGTTCGGATCCACCGAGTGCATTCGAACCTATGGAGCTTAAAACACCATGATGCGGTTGCGGTTGTTGCCTTAATAGTGCCGTATTAATTGTTTGTAGCGCCTTCTGGGGATTAATTTCATTCTGTTCTATTTGCTTAGTTCCAGTAATTTGAGATAATATTTTTGGTAAGTTTGCCAATGAAACTGGTGGAGGACCAGGCGCGTTCGAATTTAAATGATGATCAGAAATACATGATGCTCCTCCAGATTGCACAATTTGCTGCTGCGATTGAGAATGATGTATATGATTCCCTGACGGTGTGCCCGCACTAGACTGTGAAGGAGATGAAACCGGCATAGTGGTTTGTATAACGCTATCAAGTTTACGATGACAATTACTATTGCCTTGAACTGATGATAAACAGGTTGATGTTGCCGTTGATTGTATCATTCCTGAACCTCCACTGGCCGGCGTCGAGAAATGCATTTGAGAATTTGTCGGTGTTGAAGGATGTGAAGCCAACCTTGGTAAAGCATTTGCAAGCAAAACTGGACCTGAAGCTGTTGTTGTAGATGAAACAGCTGGAATACCAGAGGATTGCTGCATTTGAGCTTCATTCACTTGAGCAGTTGGTGTACTTGATAGTGAATAGCTTGCTTCTGATGTTGGAGTTGAATCCCCTGGACTAATATCCATATCTGCATTTTCTGTAAAATAAAAATTTTAATGAAATTTTTTGAAAATCTATATTAGTAAACATTTATATACCATCATGACGTCTCCGATGAGCTGGAGGAGCGCTTTCAGCTTCATACGGCCACCTTAATCGCGAATTACTTCGTGAATTGGAATGTTTTGCATAAGTTGACGCTGAGAAATAATTTGTAAAATAAACATTTCAAATATACATATTTTTATATTGCTTACAAGATCTTGAAAATCGATCTTCACGATCCCTCTCACGTTCCTTTTCTCTATATTCTCTATGCTGATCTTTAGCTAATGTTCTTTATAAGTAGATAGATATAACTTGTTTGTTAATAAATTTTAAATTTTATGTGAACAGTTAATGGAAAGAAAATGAATACGTTATTATGATTCTAAAATTTTATGCGAGTGAAAAAATTCGCATCATTCTACATTAACATTATTGTCGTTCCCAATTTTGCTAAACTGCAAATTAAAATTCTTTTGGAACGAAATTTTTCGAGTTGTTGGTTATTGACGAAGTTTCAAATGAATTATTTGCAGCTGTATACAAGAAATTCGGTGTGGAAAGTTCAATTCAAAAAGATACAAATGTAATGATAGTAGCTGAAAATGTAATGTCAAACTTATAATAAAGTTGGTTAGATCTTTCTGATGTATTCCTGTTCAGAATTCATCTAGTGAGGACACAATTTCATATCAGACTTATGTCGTTTTCGTTTGAACATCAGTTTCGCTCTGGAGACAACTTAAGTGCTGACAAAGCGTTCGTTTGAAGCAAAAATGACGTCATGGGTTGCCTCTGGTGGCAGCCCAAAAAGCATCGTTTCACTCTCAAAAATTTACTCGGGTACACTATGAGTTCACTCACACAAACAAACTCTAGTTGTGATTTGATATTATTTAATTAATTTTAAAGTCAACAATTATTATTTAGACCTCTACTATTATTATATTATCCTCAAAATTTTTCCGCAAACAAATTACCAACCAGTTTTCGCAAAAAGTTCATAGCAACTTTCACGTTAGTATACATATACAAGCAAACTTTTCCAGGTGCACTCTGAAACCGTTCGAACCTGGATGTTCAAACGAAAACGACATTAAGTTTAATCTAATAAATAGACATGTGGCCATGATCAGTTACCCCGCATAAAACATCTGATTAATTCATCAGTATGAAATTTTAGAATCATAATAACAAGTGATATAAAACTAACAGAAAAATAAAAAAAAAAAAAAAAAAAAAAAAAACATCTCGCTTTTTACCTTTCCTTTTCTATCCATTCCTTTGGCTTTTCCCATTGCGATACTTCTGTTTTGCAATTGTAGTAATACATCTTTCCTGAAATAATTAAGAGAAACTGAGGCTTAGTTTTTATCAAAAGATTTTAAATAATGGTTAACAATAAAAACTCAGTGATAATTTTTGAATAAATTCAGTAAATACAATTTTGTAACATACAGTATGTAGAGAAGCCATCTAGGAGAAAAATGTGTCTTTTCTTGTTGAATTCTGTAGTTCACACATCGAATTCCTGCTTCCAAGAATCGATTCGATTTTTTTGCTGCTATTTTATGAAAAGGAAAACAAAAATGGAAAAATTTTGGCGCCGAGGGAGAATATTGATAGTCTGTAGAACCACTAAGCCTACAGTCTATAGAGAAGGATCATTTAGAAAATAAATATATTGACATTCTTCTTCTTAAATATCGTGAGTCCAACGGGGAAAATTCTTTTTGTAATGGAGAAATTTTTTTTTTTAATAGTTTCATTGGTATAAAAGAAGAGGCGGCCGGAAGTGGAATTTAAAGAGGGAATTGATTTTTTTCAGGTAGAAATTCGTTATGGGATCAGCGGTATTCAAAAAGAAGACAGAATTTTGTCGACATATTTTTCTTCAATGATTTGTTTTTATATACATACAAAAAATTTAGCTTTTTATGACGTTGAAGGGACCAGGCTTTATTCGTAGTTATATCCAGACCTATAAAATAAAATTTACGGTTTAAACGATATCAATTAAATTTACAAAACTATGTTTACGTGTTTATTTGTAATTTTACATACCTATGTGTATATAAAAAAAATTTTTTAATGGCATTTGAAAAGTGTATCAAAATAATTAGTAATAATACATAGTTTGCTTTTTAATTTCACACAAGGAAAATTCATCATCGCATTTGAAAGAAAATTGCATTCCGATATCCTATTGCAATTGGGACGGAGTGAGAGTATTATTTTCACGAAAAAAAAAAACTCCAAAACTCAGAGAAATTATTGAAGCATTGTTCAAGGTACAAAAACTGAACGGAGATGAGATTGAATCAATAATCTCGAATTATAGGAAGTATTAGGTTGACAGAAAAACTTTAAAATATTATAAAGAACGACTTAGACGTCTTGAAGAACGTTGGTTTTGTTTGTGCTACAGACACCTCGAGCATTACCAGACAACCCAGAGATCATGCTTACTTCACGAAGAATTATTACAACGCCATCTTAACCGTCTTTAATCAGTATAAGGATCTTTTCACCAGTCATATTGAGTCGCTCTAACCGGTGCAAATGAAAATTACTCATAACCAAGACGTTATAGATCCAAAATCACAAAGGTCTGATGATAGCAGTACTAATGAAAGTGGGAAACATCATAGAACGACAGAAATTCAGTCAAACCCACCACAACAAATAATTCGAGCAATAAGACGACAAGGAGAAGTCATCAAAGCTCTTCGTCGCCTTATTGAAGGAATGAAGATAGATGACGAACAGCACAATAAAAATTATTATGACCTGAAAATAAGAAGACTAAATCAACATTGGTTACAGATCGAAAATATCAACCAGAATATCTGGGAATTAACCGAAGATCCAATTAAAATGGGTTACAATATTAACGAGTATATACAATTAGAGGAAGAGGTACAAGGAGGTACAAGAACAACTAATCCATTTACCTGACAAACGAGATAAGCTGACAGCTTCCAGCAGCACTATCAACAATAACACTATGATGAAACTGCCAAAACTAATGACGCCAGTTTTATGAGCTGTTTAACCAAATGGACCACAAACAATCAAACAATCAATGGCCGATTGCCAAAAAATATGGTACCTCAAAACAAATTTGTTTGGAGAAACTGAAAGATTAATACACCATTTAACCTTATCGGTTGAAAACTACACCGCTGCTTGGGATATGTTAAAGGAGCGCTATGAGAACTCCAGATTATTAGTTACAGCTCTACTCAACAAATTGTTATCCCAACCAGACATCGTGAACGAAAGTGCTATGGAAATTAAAACGTTCCATGATACGATGCAGGAATGTTTGCTGGCCTTGAAAAATCTTAAGGTTTCCACTGCAGATTGGGATCCAATACTACTGCATCTACTAATCAACAGATTGGATCAAACCGCACATCGTTTATATGAACAATCCTTAAATCACCCACTGAATCTACAATCTATCAAGAGCCTTTGGAGAATTGATTTCAATCTCTGGAAGCACTTGGAAGCAAGGCAAGAATTCCAGGAAATCACGACAATAAACAAGGCAAAAACATTTACATCTGCTACTACAACTGTTTCAAATTGTATATCATGCCGGGGAAGCCACCCACTCTTCTCATGTAAGGAGTTTCTTCGATTAAAGCCATCAAAACGGCTAACTCTCGTTAAAGGAAATAATTTGTGCATCAACTGTCTGAGACAGGGGCATTCATCACAACAATGCAAATTAAGAAAGTGTACAAAATATATCAGAAAACACAACACCGTGTTACATTTTGAGACCTATTCATCTCCGTCTCAAGCACTACCGAAAGCACTTCCACTATCACAAATATAGAGCAAGTCCAACGACAGGCCAACAACCTTAACCGTACAAACAGCTAAGGGACAACGAAATTACGTCCTATTAAATACTGTTCTCGTGAATCTAGTCAACAGTAAAGCGCTTAGCGTTGAATGCAGAACAGTGATGGATTCCGGTTCTTAGCTTAATTTCATAACCGAGAGAATGATTAAAAAACTCGGCCTGACTGGTATTGCTCATCAGATGCACATACAAGGCATTGGACAGACGAAGCAGAACAAGCACAATGTGAGAATCATTTCAACCAAAGTGTGAAGAGAGATTCTAAGAGACGGTTCATAGTGCGTCTGCCATTTAATCAAAACGTTGACAAACTTGGGGATATCGATCTACGAAGATTCTTGTCACTAAAAAAAAGGCTTCCAGACAACGTGACCTGAAGTCGCAATACACAGACTTCATGAATGAGTATATCAAGCTTGGCCACATGGAAGAAATGGAGAAAGAAATATTCAACATCCACACTATTTTCTTCCTCATCATAGTATTGTCAAGTCCGACAACCTAACGAGTAAACTAAGAGTAGTCTTTGATGTATCTGCCAAGATTTCTACGAACGTATCACTGAATGATGTCTTAGCAACAGGTCCGACTATACAGGATGAACTATTTTCAATCTTACTGCGATTCCGATTGCCGAAGTTCGTCTTCACAGCTGACATCGAGGAAATATATCGCCAGGTCCTGGTGAACGAAGAAGATCGCCGATTTCAGTTAATCATATGGAGAAGTGATTTGAATACCCCACTGAAATTCTACCGGCTGAACACAGTAACTTATGGGACAACAACAGCTCCGTTGTTCCCAGCCACTAGATGCCCAAAAAAGCTGCACAGGAAGAAGGCAAGGCTTATTCTGCAGCCTCACAAGTGCTTCAGAGCGATTTCTACGTAGTTGATGTCATGACAGGCTCCAACTGCCTAACTACAGCCATTGACACTAAAACACAACTGATTTCATTACTTCAGAAAGGCGGATTCAAGTTGCGAAAGTGGTGTGCTAACCATCCACGTTTACTTCAAAATATTTTACCAGAGGACACTGCAATTCAACTGGATTTCAATAATGAAGCTGAAGAGCACATCAAAGCCCTGGGCTTAACATGGATACCAAAAAATGATGTCTTCTGCATTCAAACCAATTGGAATAATACAGATCGAGTGACCAAGAGAACCATATCTTCGGACCCTCTTGAAATAATGGGACCTGTTGTTGTAACGGCCAAGATGTTCCTGCAGCAATTATGGAATCTTAAACTCGATTGGGATGCTGCAGTACCGTCAGAGCTTCACACAATATGGATCAGATTTCGTGAAGGGCTGCAAGCATTGAATGCCATAAAGATTTCAAGACACGTGTTCAGCCTAGAATGCCCAAGATACACACAAGTATTTGCCTTTGCAGATGCTTCTGAAAAGGCATACGGAGAAGCCGTTTATATCGTTCAGTTAACAGTCATAATCGTATCGTAGTTAGATTACTATGCGCCAAGTCGAGGGTAGCTCCAACTAAGCAATTGACATTACCTAGGCTTGAATTATGCCCCGCGAAGCTTACTGCTGAGCTTACTAAGCGCGCAATACAGGATCTGAAAATGGAGGCTATCGTCACGTTTTTCTGGACAGATTCGGAGATAGTTCTCGCCTGGATAAACTCTAGATCATCGTCATTTCAAACATTCGTCGCCAATAGAATCGTGGCCATACACGATCTGTCACAACCTCAACAATGGAGGCATGTAAGTTCTAAGGAAAATCCTGCCGACATCCTATCCCGTGGCATTGCTCCAGAAAGATTAGAAGACTGCAATCTTTGGTTCTACGGACCTCCGTTCCTGCACGGTGAAGAAATAATATGGCGAAAATCATATAAAAGATTCAGAATGTGAGCTTGAGACGAAACGCACTGCAATGCCAGTAACAATCGCGAGCAGCGTTCCATATTCCATATAACAAATAAATCATCGAAATTCCTTCAAAAAATTGCAACGAATCATGGCTTACATTCTACACTTCATAGAAATCATCAGAAACAAGAGCAAAAATAGTCCAAATAAGAGCTGTACCTTGACAAGTCTAGAATTAGACAAGGGATTAGATACCATCATCAAATAATGCAAGAAGAAAATTTCAAGGATGATTTAGCTCAGCTACAAAAATTAACGGAGCTAAATAAAACCAGCCCACTTATTAGTCTTTTCCCATTTTGGACGAACAGGGGATCATTCGAGTCGGAGGAAGATTAGAAGCATCCGCTCTGTCATACGATGCCAAGCATCTCATACTCCTGCCCTATAATCACTCGTTAACTTTTGATGACCGACGTCCCAAATGAATCATCGTCATGTCGGCCCACAAGCCCTCCTCCACACAATAAAGAGAAAAACCATCACACGCAACATAGTAGTAGTAGAAAAGAGGTGTGGATTTTTGTGGACCAATATGGACGCATTTTCACCTCCGAGGGAAGAAACCACAAAAAAGCTATGTAGCAGTGTTTTGTTGTTTTGCTACCAAGGTTTGGGAGTAGTGAGCGATTTAACAACGAACGCATTTATTGGTGCTATGAAACGCTTCATGGGCAGAAGGGGACACTGTCAGAATTTATATTGCGATAATGCTACGAATTTTGTTGGCGCCAGAAACCAACTACAAGAACTACTGGAGATCATCTTCGCAGACAAGGCAAGGGAGGAGATCGAAACAAAGTGCAGCGCAAGCGGAATCGACTTCTACTTCATACCTGCACGACCTCTTCACTTTGAAGGTCTATGGGAGGCAGCCGTTAAGTCAGCCAAATACCTACTTCAACGCAGCGTAGCTTCAGCTTCACTTACGTATGAAGCCCTGGAAAGGATCATGATCGAAATAGAAGCAATACTCAATTCCAGACCAATTACTTCTATGTCCTCTGATCCAAATGATTTCATGGCCTTGGCTCCTGGGCACTTCTTGATCGGTGAGCCCCTCACTGCCTCCATTGATCCCAGGTGTGAAGAAACAAGGATAAGTTTTCTCAAGCGATGGGAACTAGTGAATCACACTAAACAGGAGTTTTGGAGGCGATGGTCAAGAGAATATCTTAACCAACTGCAGCACCGTATTAAGTGGAAGCAAAGCTGCCAAAACGTCCAGCCAGGTACTATCGTGATCATACAGGAGGATTGCTTTGCCAGCACTCAAACGGCCGCTAAGAAGAATTATGATTTCTGTGTGATGGTCTCGTCCGTGTAGCCGACGTTTGGACGGCAAATAATACATTACGGCAACCAATACACAGGCTCGCTCCACTGCCTATAGAGGACGATAACGAAGATCTATGATAATCAGGGCAGAGATGGTCAAGCTTCAGGAAGGCGAAACTCATCTCAATTGGCAGAATCTTACAACAACTCTACATTCAGTAGCAGCGAGGTTCCAAAAAAGAAGGCACGTCAAACGTACAGCTCCGCACTAACAACACTTCTCTTAACCTGTATGGATCTACCAATTATCAGAAAACAGCCTACTGAAATTTCCCCTTTCACACCAACACCCGGATTATACTTCGAGAATATCGGCACAATCAATATAATATCAAATGAATGGCATCTTGTAGTCTACTACGAATTGAAAACATACTGGATGGAATTTCAAGCAATTATAAATGGTACCAAAATCCTAGACCTTTGCACTCAAATCAACCAAACGAGTTCATGTGCCAACTTGTTAACCAGTTCTGTAGCAAGAAATTTCTACTGATAACGAACTCCGCCTCCTTACATTCCTAAAAAATTAAACCTCGTTGATAGATTCCACAATAAAAGTAATGAAAACCGACCAGGAAAATGCTGATAGAAAGTTCCAAGAAATAGATAGTCAATTTTACGAGATAACTCTGCGCATAAATGACATCAGCGAAGGACTGTATCAGCAGAGGGCGACACAACTGTTTGCTTCGCTAGCCATCCAACTGACTCTGATGATGTTAGGCTTTCAAAAAACGCAATCAGCAATAATAGACACCATCATTGACACCCACCAGCATCTCAGGATTCTATACTACAATTCTACCGCTTGATGACAATAGAAGGCCGAGTCGTCGACAATTATGTTATTTTTCGATTGAAACTGCCTCTCGTAAATTCAGAAAAGTTCGAATTATTCCGAGTCATTCCTATTCTCGCATTGATCAACGACACTTATCGCAATTTATCCTCTGTCAGAGTTCCTAGCAATTAATCTACATCGAGATCAATATTACCCGTTGACTAAGCAACAACAAGCATCCTGTCTACAAACTGATGAAACAATCTACTTATACAAGCAGCTTCATCCAGTCTATCGAAAAGGAGCAAATATTAGTTCGTGCGAAATTGAACTGTTTCATCACATCACAAATTGCGTCATCAGGCAAGAATTTTTGACAATCCAAGGGCATCAAGTATATCCAAGTACAAGCAAATTGTCCTACACACGTGTTGGCAACGTTTCCAATCCGATAAGCCTCGATCAGCTTCCAATGATTCACTACAATGCCATAGCCTACCACGCTCAATTAGCAGAATTAAAGGCCCCTCAGAAGGAAGTTCAAATGCAAGGAGAACTACCAAGCAAACTTCACGAACACCACGTCCATCACTATGCGGTATGATATCTAACATTGGCCCTAGCTGTCATAACTGTAATTCTTGGATCATTTGGAAATGCAGTGTGTAAACATCTCAGTTGAACAGGGAACGTTCAACGCGGGGGAGTATGTCATAGCCCAGATCTTAGCTAGTAAGGTAGAAATTAAGCCAGGTCAATAATGATATTGTCATCATACCATTTAGCACAAATCATAAAATTAATAAAGCTAACGCAATCAAAAACTGTTATTGTGCATAAGATCTTCAAACCAGCGATCACAATTCACCACAGTGAGCAATGGCAAATTCCATTTTTTTGCTTTGTATGCATTTTCGACAATATTCACGCCATCAGGCTATGTCACGCGACGAGTTGTAGTCTCGTGATAATAATTTAATGATCTGGGAATTAATGCTGGGTCAATATGCTCACTGCGGAGAGTTGTTGATCGCCGAAGTCGATGAACCCTCCTTTTAGGTCAAGTGTTACCTTGAATTTTTAACTAATTGTATGCAATCGATTTTATTATAAATAAATTATTCAGTATTGTTTTAAAGGCACCAACGAGTTTTAATTACTACCAGTTCAGTGTATTTTAATTTGATTAACATTCATCTCGAAGCCGTATCATCAGCGTTCAACCAATTCTACTATTCAAGGTATCATTGCGTCAAGGGTAGTGACGCCGTGTTCCATTGAACTCAATAACCAGCAGCTACCTTCATCGGGGAGTACTCAGCTCTCAGCCGATTCTGATTAGTTTTATTGGAGTATCGATAAAAGCATCGATATTCTATTCTTCAGTGGCCCAGATTTACGTATCTAGACCTACTCCTAGTTAAAACAAGAGTTTTGACTCAACAGTGTTTTTTTTAAGTGTGTGGTTATATTTTTTACGATGGTTAATCGAATGTTTTTACAATTGGAACATAATATGTAGGAAAGAGCACTTAGGGACACGAGACAATAAAGTGAGTGCAATCAATACGAACGTAATTGTAGGAAACCACACTAAACGTAATTGTGCCGTGATTAGCACAAACGTATTTCCGTCGCGCAATTGCGCCGCTGAATTTTCCTGGATACTAAAGCTTTACTCTTTCCTTGCAAATTTTTCCACCTATACGCTTCTCCTGTTTAATCTTTATGTTATAGAGCGGGAGATGATGGCAGAAAAATCCAAGTCATTTTTTTAACATTTGTTACAAGATAATTTTGTTTATTCAAGTAAACATCCACGAGAATCACAATGCCATACCATTACGACGACGGTTCCACATAGCCGCCATACCGCTGCAAAAACGCATTTTTTTAAATATGCAAAACAATTTTTTACAGTATGGCACCTGAATCCTGAAAATCTACGGCTTTGCAGCGGTATGGCGGCTATTTGGAACAGTCGTAAGGGTATGGCATTGTGATTCTCGTGAATGTTTACTTGAATATTGTCATTTAAAAAAAAATTATCCTGTAACAAATGTCTAAAAAAAAAATTATTAATGCGTTTTAAATAGTATGGCGAGCCATAAGCCCCGCCAAAAAAGTATGACATTGCACTACCGCCATGTTTATTTTCACGTCCTGCAAAAAAATGTAAGAATTTTTGTGTAACAAATCGTTTGAATACCGTAATTTTTCCAACAAGTTTAATTAATTAGCCTGTAATTACGCCGCACCGGTCAGACCTAAAATTATGATTTTCGTTTCTTAAATCACCTAATTCAAACCTTTAAGGGTCGCCATACTTATAACAAATGACTTGGATTTTTCTGTCATCATCTCACGGTCTATTATGTCAGAAATTAATTTTGAAAACATCCAGTTTCAGCCGTCCTCTCGAGATTTTGGTCCAAAACAATATTATACGGCATATAGCTTACAATGAAAATCCTTTCTGAGGGATTAAGTGATTTTATAGATTTTCATTTTTAACATAGGCCTAATTATTGACACATTCTCCAATTCTTAAAATCACTTTTTATACCATAGATGAAATCTATAGGGTATACTAAGTTTGTCATTCCGTTTGCAACACACAGTGTACGTGAATAAGCCACTCGCTAGCTAGCTCTCACGAGGTGGTTGGTATAAATTATTATTGGTGGATCCAAAAGATAGTTCGAAATCACTCAAAAAAAAAATGAGTACTACAACAGGTTCCTTAAGTTTTCTATGAAAGCATTAGTATAAATCCTACGATAAAGGGACACACCTATTTTATCATATTTCAATCAAATTTTATAGACGTATCATCGCAAATGTACATTTATTATTTAATACATAATACTTATTTTTTAATTGTTTGGATTAGATCACAATACAACTGGTAGCTTTTGTCAATCAAAGTGTACTGACGACCATCGTGTTTGTATCAATTTAGCAGGTGCAGTTTCATAATCCACTCAATTTAATTTAGGGAAACGTTACGTATGTATAGTAGTTTAGTTCCAAGCTAACTAATGTGCGATCAAGTATTCAATAAGAAGACACAATTTTATCGACACAATTTTCTTTAAGATGACTTTTGTACAGAATGAATTTTGTCGACACAGTTTTTAATTTTCTTCAAGATGACTTTCCTGTTTTATTGGTGCGCATACATAATTTTGTTGGACGATAGGGACCATTGGAAAAAAAGGTTTCGAGTAGTAGTAGTTTACCCCCCCCCCCCCCCCCCTCTCTTTCTCTAAAGTATTCAAGTCAGCGATCTTTTCTTAATATAAAGGATTATTCATTTAAAGAATTTCGTAATTCTTCTACGGTTTGAGCTAACGTAGTATATATTATCTGAAATCTCTCTATTGCATCAAAAAATCTTCAAGATCTTAATGATGGTATGGATGGCGGCATTGTATCAAAAAATCATCAAGGTCTTAATGATGCTATGGTGGGCGGGCTTGGGATTGAAACCTTACGAACAACTCGAGAAACTGATGCGATTCTTTCTTAAAAAGAGTGCTGCACCTGCTTTCCATTACTTTCCACTACATATGTACATGCTACACTTTGAGACAGGTATAAATACTCCTGAGGGGAAAGAAGTACGGGATTGGTCGAACAGTCGTTGGAAAGGTCATGAAGTTCTTCATAATGAGCTATGTAAGTGGCCGTACACTCTGTACTTTTTAAAATACAGGGTATTTTCTGAAAGACTACCGAATTTTCTTAATCGCCCTGTAACTCCGAAACTATCACCCCCTGTCTTATGGACCACCATGGACGAAACACCCTGTATAAATGGTACTATATGCATGCATTTTTTGGAAGAGTGTACGTTTCCGTCGCTGTAACTCGTTACACATCAGACTTACAAAAAAAGTGCTTTTACAAAAAATGTAGGGAATTTAGTCTTCTTCAAATTTATATTTTTACATTTTTGTCGCAGGATCAACCGTTGAGGAATTATTTTGAAAAAAACAATTTTTGGTACCTTTAATTCAAGATGGCAGACCGCGCGGAATCCATCCAAGGGTCTACACTTGAATTTTTCATCGGGGCCCGGAACTGAATAACATACATATATAAAAATCACAGCTACCCCACCTTTTGTAGGTCAAAAGCCTTATTTAGTCCCTATTGACTGAACTAGTAGGAAAAGCCGCAATTTTTTCTTAGAGATTTACTAGAAATTTGTTCGCAATTTTTATGCATTTTGGAGGCCGGCAAAGGCAGACATGAAAGAATTTTATCCGAAAATAACACCAGTCGGCCACCAAACTGAATAAAAATTTTGTCATACCGAATTAGATGATACTCCTTTAAAATTACGTCAGTCACTAAGGGAACAAATTATCTTTGAGAATAGGTTAACAGCTAACAACTCTTTAACGGCCACAGATAGCAAAGAGGAGAGTGCACAGCTTACAGTTTTTAACCACCTTTTTGTAAGAAACAAAAATATCAAAGTCAAAAAAAAATTGTAAGAAAATCCAAAATTCTTAGTTTAGACCAGTGGTACGCAAACTTTTTACCTCCCGGCACAAAATAGAAAAAAAAAAAAAGTCAAGGCACAAATAGAAAGAATGTATCTTTTATATAGAATTTTTTTAATAAAATGAAATTACATGTATATATTTTATTTAATGGGATGAGTGCGCTTGTTTTTTGTCGCAAATAAATTTTATACGTGGTTCGATTTTTGTTAAACAAACTCGCAGCTCATCATCCAACATTAGCAATCGCTCTCTCTTTTTAGATTTAATCTCTGTGAGTGCAGAGAATCCGAATTCGCACAGATATGAGGATCCAAATGGCAGCAAAGATTTGATGGCTTTTAAACTTAAATCAGGATATTGACTTTTTACGAAAATCCAAAATTCTGGCAAGTCCTTCTCAGCAAGCGCAGCTTTCAAAACTACATCATTTTTCAATTCAATGAGTTTTTCTTCTTCTGCCAAAGACAGAGACACATCATTGTGGCATATGAATGGATTTATCACCCAACCATATTGTGAAGTATCAAGCGACGGAAAATATTTGGAGAAAGATGAAGAAAGATTTTGCAATGTTTCATAGATTTGGTTCATTATTTTGCTCTGATTTTGAGAAGCATGGACACCTGGCAAAAATTCAATGTTATTTTTTTTTGTCTGTCTGATCCAAAGTTGCAGTTTTTCATCGAATGCTTTGAGTTTTCCTGTAATTGTGATCATATTTTCTTTCTCACCTTGCAGACTTAAATTAAGTAAGTTCAATTTTTCAAATAAATCGTTCAGAAAAATAACTTCCAGCCACCATATATCGCTTTCAAGAAACTCGAACTTACCACCTTCAGTAGAAAAATAGGAAATAATCTCAGTTCGCAAACTGACAACACGAGCAAGCACTTTCCCCTTCGAGAGCCATCGGACTTCTGTATGAAATAGTAAACTTTTGTGATCTGAATCCATTGCCTCACATAAAGACGTAAATATTCTTGTCCGAAGCGGATTTGACTTGATGTAGTTCACTACTTTGATTACTTCATTCATTGTTTGCAGAAGCTGAGTGGGCAGAGCTTTTGAAACTAAAACTTCTCGATGAATCATACAGTGCACAATTTTTACTTGTGGATTGCGATGCAAAACATAAGCAACAAAGCCTTTGTTCCGTCCTTGCATTGCTGGAGCTCCGTCAGTGCAGACACTAACACAGTTATCCCATTGGAGTCCTTTTGATTGAACTTTTTGATTGACCAGCTCAAAAACATCTTTTCCCGTGGTATTTTTCGTCAGCTCACTACAGAAGAAAAATTGGTTTTTAATTTTTCCTTCTCTGATGAATCGTAGAAACGCAATCAACTGAGCTTTGCTACTGATATCAGTCGATTCGTCAATTTGAAGCGCCCAAAGTTTTTCAAGTTCATCTGTATTTGCTACGAAATGCTCATGAATCTGATTGTCAACGTCCTGCGACATGTGTTGAATTCTTCGAGAAATTGTATCAGCTGACAACGGAATTTGCTTAATTTTTTCGACTGCTTGATGGTCGAACATTAATTCAACGGCAATTTCTAACGCTGGCAAAATAATCTTTTCGGCATCAGTATGTGGCTTTTTATTTTTGCATAAAAGTTGAGCAATTTTATAGCTAGAAATTTGGGCTTTTTTAGGGATCGAACAAAATACCTTAATTTGTTTTGACTGCCTTTGTAAATTAGTTCGGAGGTGGTCAAAGTACATTTTTGGTTTATTCTTCATTTCTGGATGTTTTGTTTCCAAATGTCGATGAAGCTTACTTGGTACCATTGATTCATTCGCAAGAGTTTTTGAGCAAATTAAGCAAAAAGGAAGAGAACTATCATTTTCTGATGGAATAAACCCAATTTCAATATAGTCGTCTTGATATTTGCGCTTTGCCAAACTGTTTGATTTCGCATTTGATTTTGGATTTGGATTTTGGACATTTTCATGTCCAGTTTTCTGAGTTCTTGATACAAATTTATCCATAAGGATGCCTGTATTAAAATAAATTAGTAATGGCTGTTAAGAAAAAAATATTAAATTACTTGCTTGGAATAACAACAATTTAGATCTCTACCAATTAATTAATAACCTTGGTCAAATCGAAGAAATATCTGGAATTTTTATCAGTTACTAATAATAAAAACTGAGGAACAAACTACTACTCACTTCAGATATAAACAAAATAATGAGTTCTACAAATTTCCCCACTATAAATTTTGAAATTTTTTACGAATGGCTTTATTCCAATCATAGTATTAAAAATTTCTAAGAAAAATAGCAAGGCCTACTATGGAAAATTTAAAGCAAATTTGAATTTTCCATAAAAAATTCAATTAAATAACAGTCACTTTTATCAATTATTGTTACTTCTTGACAGTGTTTTGTTTTTATTAAATAACTACAAAAAAAATATTTTAACTTCTTTTTTTTATTATATAACTAAAAAAAAATATTTTCGTACTAAATATTTTCGCATTAGCGGCACATTTTAAATTCTTTTACGGCACACTAATATGCCGCGGCACATAGTTTGCGTACCACCGGTTTAGACCACCAGAACTTCAAAGAAGAAAGGAGTAAGGGGCTGGTTGAACAGTTGTTGGAAAGGCCACGAGGTTCTGCATGCAATGAGTGCTTGACAGCGGCCGTACATCATGTATTTTTTTAAGATACAGGGTGTTTTGTGTCTAACATAATTTCTTTATCTCACAAATGTTTGTAACCTCTGAACGTTACACCCCTTTCTAACGGTCTATAAATTTGTTCCCTCCTCACAAAGTAAAAATTTCGGAATTTTTACTCTTTTTTTTTATTTAACTACTATTTTTATAGAAAAACACATCATCAATACCAATTTTTCATATTGGATTTAAGAAAAAAACCTTAGCTTTAAAATGACCAATCACACTTTGTACCGAAAATGTAACCCTTTTTCTTCGTTTTGTTTTTTGCACTTATTCTTAAGCATATCCAGCGAAAATGGCTGAAAAAATTCAATGAGTGGAGGAAAAAAATTTATAGACCATTGGAATGGTCCAACGATTATCTACCTACTAAAATCTAAATCTTCATCAATATTCAGAAGTTACAGGGTGATCTACAATACCTATCCAAATATCTTCAAGTTACGTTGTCTCTTCGTATGACCCTTGTGTATAGAACTCACTGACATGTGTATAAATGGACTGACTAATCTCCTGTTTCATGTGGCACCAGTTTTGATTTCAGAAAGTATGCTCTCACTGTCGTAAACTGGCGCTATATTTAAATTATTCATTTTTTTACTTGTCTTCGTATGACCCTTGTGTATAGAACTCACTGACATGTGTATAAATGGACTGACTAATCTCCTGTTTCATGTGGCACCAGTTTTGATTTCAGAAAGTATGCTCTCACTGTCGTAAACTGGCGCTATATTTAAATTATTTGGGAGTTTATTTATATGCATGTCAGTGGTATTTATCGAATCTGCCACAAAAGTATTTTAGATTATTTGTATCGCTAACTTTTAATTATGAGTCGAAGGAAATGTTTTTTACAAAGCTGTTTTGGTAGGAAAGTTTTGATTACCAAGTTAACAGCTCTGGAAATACCGCTGAACTCTCACGGAAAGAGAAAGACAGAGTGTTGCCAACTTAACGAATTTTCCGTCAGATCTAGCGGATTATAATGAGGAAAAACGGGAGAAAGGTATTCTAACGGATGACGGATTTTTTAGCGGAACAGATTTTTCAGCGGAATCGTGAGATTTTTATTCAATTATGGCCTTAATCATGGCTGAACCGAATTAAGTCTTTTTACAAATTAAGGAGTATCGGGTGAAAATGTTGTATGTTCCACCGCCGATAATCCTAATAAAGTCTCATGTCCATAAAAAAAACTTCCGCCACAGTTTTAGTAGTATCTACGTCTCTATACATTCCTTTCAGCATTTTCAGCAGACGCTCTCTGCTTGGAGTGTTTGGGTGTAGCTTTGCACCGCAATCTACTACTATTTGATCGTAACAAAATTCTACTTCGCATACGCGCTAATCTACTATAAACAGATAAAGTAATTAATACGGTTGGAACAATTCAAAGTTTTAGTCAACTGTCGACCTCTACAGCTCCTGTAAGTGTAACGGCCACATCACAGCCCTAAAGTGACGATGATTTCTGTCTAATTTATAAAAATACAACAAAATATATATGCATTTTACTGTAGTTATGTTGCATTCTATTTTAAGAAACTATTTTAATGAATTTTAATAACGGAAAAAAAGTAAAGGCCTAACCACAATGTGCATATGCTAGCATATGCAAAGACACGAGCAATTGATTTTCATAATAACAACCCACAATAGGAATAAGAAACCGTTCGTCAAGTTTTAATTCCTTTCGTCAACTTCTGTCTGTACACTCGTGATCGTACTTTGCAAGCAAATTTGACAGTTGTGTAAATACTATACAAATGTTAGTGATGCATAAGGAAGTATTCGTGGTATTTTCAAGCATTGCATATGCAAGGTTATGCACATTGTGGTTAAGCCTTAAGTCTTGCGGATTTTTGACGGAATTTTACTATAAAGTCAACGGAATTTCAAAATTATTATTGGCAACACTGAGTGATTGCGAAACGAAGTTTGACTTGTAGCTTGCTGTATTGTAGAGGCGCTACTAATGCAGACGTAACAAAATGGTAAAGGCTGAACTACAATAGAAGTATACGTAAGTACATTTACTTACGTAAAGCGAACGCGCCCTTTAATTAACAGGCGTACACAAATTAACTTTAACTCGTGTGAGGGGAACTTTCTTTAAGTTTAAATATCCAATGTTCCATAAAGTATAGTGCGCTAAGAATCGCTAATTCCGTAAGAACGCGATTTGTCCAAACAATTAAATTCTTACTACCTAAATGATTAAAAGTGCAATGTAAAACTTAAAATGGAATAAAAATGGTAGGTACTGCTAATCAATAGAAGGCACAAATCTTCAATTACATCAACTTCCATTTGTATTCCATTTTTCTGTAAAATTTAAGACAATATTTTGTGTGTATAATTTTTCTCACGATTGTGTTCTAGGAGACGCGATTATTCCCTTTTACAATTTTTTGGTGGTGAAAATTCCCATAATATGGGAGAATTCCCTCAATCTACCAACACTGAAAAATTATGATCTGAGCGGAGACAATAAAACAATTCAAAAATAGCGTAGAGAAGCATAAATTTTTCCTTAGAAATGTACTCGAACATTACATTTTCTTGAAATTTTGAATGACGATAACACTTTAAGAGAATTGGATTAATTTTTGTGACTCTGTCTGAGCTACTAAACTTTTTATTTTCAAGTCTAGAGCTACACAAAAAAAAAATTTTTTTCTTAGAAAGTTATTTGAAAATTTTTCTTTGGAATTCTATTTGTTTTCCGTTTAATTTTTGAAGAGTTTTCCTGGAAATCTGTACGACATTCACACGAATTTGTGTAGAAGAGAATTGCGAAAATTTTAATAATACATATTTTGGTAATTCGAGGAATTTTTCGAGACTTTTTCTTTGTATTTTTATTACGTTTTTCAGTAGTATCCCGGTAACAAAATGCAAAAATAATAAATTTTGGATTTTTTGCAGCGGTACGGTTTTCAGTAGTATCCCGGTAACAAAATGCAAAAATAATAAATTTTGGATTTTTTGCAGCGGTTCAGACTTAAATAAAATAATTTGCGCGAACATGTACTACGGCCAGGGCCATCTTATCCATTGAGCACAGTAGGCACTGTGTCTAGGACCTTCGAACCTATAAAGGGCCTACGAAAGTCTGAAAATGAAATTTTAAATAGAAATTATTGATTTCGAAAATATTCAAAAATTTAATCATTCATCACAACGGGGCGAGGCGAAGCTAGGCAGTTGAGCGAGGTGAAGATACATCTCGATCTCGAGGTGTAGAGTGTAGTGTTCACAACAAGGCGTTCAGTTTATTGGTAAATCACGAAGTGAGAGCATGTAATCAGATTCAGAAGGAGAAATTTTGTGTTTGTCACGTAATGCAACTATATTGCATTTTTCACATAAGTGTACTTTCCACTGTTTTGCCTGCCATCCACCCGATAAATACGAAACGTCTAGAATTTGGCGAATTTCATCATCTACCTATATGTAGATTTACGGACTAATCCTAATAGATTCTTCCAACATACATAGATATGAGGATGAGTGTAGAAACTTTTGATTATATTAAGAAAAGATTTCAATATAAACTAAAGAAAAAACTGAAAAAATTG
This sequence comes from Dioctria rufipes, assembly GCA_963924295.1. Lineage (NCBI taxonomy): Eukaryota > Metazoa > Arthropoda > Insecta > Diptera > Asilidae > Dioctria > Dioctria rufipes. Next base: position 60,748,610 of record OZ002742.1, read on the forward strand.
CCATTCTGCAGTTTAGCTTGCCTATATTGGGTCACTAACAAGCGATTAGAATTTTGGGAATTCCATCTTTCACATATATAGGTAGGTGTGAAGATTTACATACTGATCCTCATAGATTCTTTTATATATGGGAATGAGTAAAGAAGCCTTCAATTATATCAAGCAAAAAAACATATAAGAATATGCCAGATATCAAAATTAGCGCGCTACACCTCGCGAAAAAATTAAAAATTTCATTCCCGAACGAGATACCTCGGTGTCTCGCCACATCGCGCGTCTCATTTTTTTGTTTTTAACTAATTGCCTCAGTTGCACTAGGACAAAACGAGAATTTTTTCAATTTTGCTCGCCTGTTTCCAAACTTCTTATTAAGTCAACTTTTCCAAAACACCAACAACTTATGGCCGGTTTCACAGTCAAGGCTTAATAAATATTTCAGTTTATCAGTCAATGCTTAAGTGAAATCACTGGCTTAAGGCAAGCTTAACCTAAGCCTGTCATCTCGAAGGCTTAAGCCTCAGATTTTGCTGTGAAACACATAAGAAATTATTGCTAAATATATATTTTGCCTAAATATTATATTTTTTGTTATTAAATGAACGTACGTATTTCAAAAGTTATGCTTTAAAACTAAATTGAAATTTTCCAAGCAAAAAATAGTTATCTAATTAGCAGTTTTGAGTACTGTCTGGCAGCTAATGTTAGCTTTCCATTTAACGTTTTAAGAAGAAACCTAACAGTTCAGGACAAAAATGAGTTATTTATGATGTAGAGGATATAAGCGACCAAGAAATGTATAATATAATATCGCAAGGTGTGACCCGTGATAAAATTATAAGAAGGCACTCGCAACATTTCGAGGGAAATAGGATGACGTTGATTTTTATTCTCGATCCCGACTGTAGAAACATTCGGCTTTGATGGTTTACGTTGTCGAAACATTCTGCAAAAATGATCTTGGATTTGATATCCTTCCAGATAAAAACCACAACAAACTGGTAAATAAAAAGTTCTTCTTCTTTTCGCTTAGTTTTTAATCCACAATGGCAATTTTGCTTTTAAAAAAATTAACAATTACAACAGTGCTGACAACTTAAAAAAATTTCATCCGCGGCTTAACTAAGCCTCGGCTTATTGATTACTGTGAAACCGAGTAGGTTTAAGTTTTAGGCTTAAGCTACACCCGTGGCTTAGCTAAGCTCAGACTTAAACCTGGACTGTGAAACCGGCCATTAGTGTCGGAGATATTTACCCAGAGACATGAAAAATGTAGGGTAGTAGCGCCTAAACTCAGCAGTTCCCAGTGCCAAAGTCAACCTAACTTAACTTTGCCAGTGCTCAGAACTTTTTACACAAAATTGCCTTAAATAAGATTATGATCTCACAAATTTTCCTGCGAACAACTAATTACGCATGCCCTCAAACCTGTTCTCAAGAAATTTAAAAATCTTATAGCACTTATACTTCGTAGTTGTATTATTATCATCAGTATACTTAGGGATCCTATTGAAGATGGTAATGAACAGGTTTTGTTAAAAAATAAATAGTGGAAAGTGGAAGTGGAAATTTTGTTTATTTCCTTGTGAAACAAGTAAAAAAGCTAGAATTGGTCTAAGACCAAATCTTATGATACCCTAGATCAGGGGTGTCCAACCTTTCAGTTTCCCTGGGCCGCATTGGAAGTAGACGAGTTATATTGGGCCACACATAAAATATACGAACTCTAAAGGTAGTTAATGACCAAAAACGAAGAATATGCATACATACTTAGTTCACAATTTTAAGTAATTTAAGCTTCATTAATTCCTAAATTTTTTATTATAAAATTTAAGAAATAGCAACATGAAATTGATGTGATATTTGACATTGTTTTTGAGACAATAATGCTTCAATACTTTGCGATCCAAGTTGATGCAACTCCCAGTGAGTTCTCAAGGTGCTCATAAGTTATTTTGCTGCTATTTTTATTCTTTGTGTGCTTCATCTTAGAAAATAGGTGCTTCCATAGTTTCAGTTTCATTTCGAAAGCCGCTATAGTTTGAGGCATAGTTGTATTTCACTTTGAAGACGCAAATTTAGCTCATTTAAATGAATTGTCAAGTCTTGTCAAAATCTGTGAGCCTGTTTTCATCACAAAGTTCTGGCACAGATTTTATTCTTGATTCCATAAATGACTTGATTTCATTTCGCAAAATATAAAATCTTTTCAACATTTTACCCCGACTTAACCATCTTACTTCCGAAAAATAAATAATGTCCCCAATGTCTTCAGTGTAAATTTGACTAAGTACAATTGCACATTGAAAACTTTCTTGGGCCACATTGCGCAATTGTACATTTATTATGTCGAGAAGTAACTACTCCCATGGAAATGTTATATAGATAAAGAAAATGTTTTATAAAATTAATTGAGAAAGTATTTAAGTATATGAGTTTTGTTGGGCCGCATTCAAAGCCGTCCTGGGCCACATGCGGCCCGCGGGCCGCGGGTTGGACACGCCTGCCCTAGATGAATGCCCGTATTAAATTTCGTATGGTCACCGATCTATTCAAGTTTGATTTCGAAGTGGTTTTTCGCATATATTTCTAGAACGGTTTTGTCGCACAGAAAAAATGATTATAACCAATTTTATAGGATTTCGTATTCTGCAGAAGTTTTTAGTACAATAAAAATGTCTTGGACTAATCGTTTTCAAAGTATACGTAAACGGTAAAACCCCTAAATTTTTATATGGCAACACCAAGAAGGAGTTGCCCGATTTAGTCCATTTTTGATATTTTATTTGCTAATGTAGTAAAAAATCATGTACGAAATTTCAGCTTTCTACGTTGACGCGTTCTCAGGCAGTGTCCAAATATATAGCGGAAAACGAAATTTTTATATGGCAACCCCACGAAGGAGTTGCCCGATTTGTCTCATTTTCGAACTTAATTTTACTTTTTTTTTTTTAAAGTCCGTGTACAAAATTTCAGCTCTCTAAGTATACGCGTTCTCGAGTTATCGTGAGCACAGACGGACGGACATACAAAAATCAAAATAACTTTTAATATTATGAATGGGTGTCCAATCCATTTTGCTCTACCATCATTATTTCGAGGTGTTACAAACGGAATGACAAACTTAGTATACCCTATAGATTTCATCTAGGGTATAATAAGTGGAACGTTAATGAAAAAAGTATTCTATCATACAAATAGTATTTATTTACGAGTTTTTTAATTTATTTGGAAAATGTACCTACAAAAATACATTTAATTTTAAAGGTGCTGTGTTAAGGAAACGATATTTCATTAAGTTGTCTATCTCCAGCACAGCATCCTGGAGCCTGGATCTCATTAAAAATTAAAAATTTAATAGTTTTAAGAAATTGTTGAAATCATGATTAATTTCAAATCTTCATAATATGAGGTGCTGCACGACCCGTGCATTTTGTTTTGTTTCAACATAGTTTCGTTAGATGGTGATGCTCACTCATTTAGTAAGTATAAAAATTAAATACAATAAGGCAATTAGGCACTTTTAAAAGTAGTAGTAATAAATACATACACCCTCAACGACTCCTCCTTCATACCTAATTAAACCTTCTCACCTTGTGCATATCATATATGTTGCTGTTTATTTTATTTTTATGTTGTTAGAGGACATTTCTATGTTCTCAATGAAACAATGAATTATGGAGGAAATTTTTAAGCTTCTTTGTTTAATCTAGATCCAGTTAGTTGTTTTTTTCAATCTCGGGCACATGTATAATGTGCCGGAGTATGCATTAAAAATCACTTTTTCTATCCCTAAACATAGTTTATTGGTATCCTAAATTCTACAATGATATTTTTTTTATGATGTTGCCGAGCTCAGGGGATACCCTATGATGCCAAAGCATAGCCTTGGCAGGAAAGAAAGAAAAGATAGGGAATTGAGGATTTGGTTTGAGACGAGTAGGTGACGGTGTGCATTACGCTTGAATGTTTGTGGCTCATATCAAAGGGGAAAACAGAGGATGGCACATTGTCCCACATTCGTACTGTTCTGCTTATGAAGGATTCACGGAATTTCACGCTACGGCCGAATCTGACTTCAAGGTTGTAAGGGGTTGCAGCTCGTGCGGTGCGCATAGGAAGAATTCTACTAGGGATCAGGCTACAGATTTTGTCAGAGCAATAACTATAGAAGTAATGATAAAAGAGAGACAGACAACCGACATTACACCGGTGCTCTAGGGAATCAACAGTTGCTATTGATATGTCATCGCTAATAAGCCGGAAGGCTTTCTTTTGAACTTTTTCCAACGTGGACAATGCAGTGCTTTCAGACCCTGCCCAAATATGGAAATTATGTATATTCTAATCTAGGCCTGATATGAGACGTGCAGATTTGCGCCAAGTCTGATGAAGTAAAATATTTCTTGCATTTTTGCAAGAAGCCCAGGCATTTCATCGTATTTTTGGTAATATGAAAATTGTGATCGGACCAAGATTGATGGATATTTCAATGCCTAAAATGTTAAAAGATGGCGAGATCAAGATACCTTCTCAATCGATGGAAATGGGTTAAGTGGGTGTTGGAGTACGTTTGAGTGATAACAAACAACATTGCGTTTTGGAAATATTAAACCAGACCCTACTCTGCCCCAACTGTTTGTGAACGGGAATCAGCTATAGAGTCGAACGACTACACGAAATCAAGTGTGCTCTTGTCTGCAAAATTATGAATACTATTGAAAGTAAGAGCTAGCAGATCATTAATAAAAATGAGGAAGAGACTAGGAGAGAGCACAGAACCTTGCGGTACACCGGCATTAAACGGTCAAAAGTGGGTCAAGAAAAGGGTCTAGCTTGGCCTAATGCCTGAAGTTTAGCTAAAAGAGCAGGATGCCAGACTCTATCGAAGACATTTGAGATATCTAATGTGATTATCTCAGATTCACTAAAATTATGGAGCCATCAATTCCAACGCGCGGTAAGGAATGTTAGTAAATCTCCAGTAGAGCGGCCAGCACGAAAGCCGTATTGGTTATCGCTAATAAGGTGATTAATTTCTAGATATTTCATCAATTGGGTGTGGACGAGTGTTTCAGAAAAGAATCGAAGTAAAGGAAATTTGTCTATAATTTGTGGGGATCGCCTGCCTCTCTTTTCTTTTTTAGTGTTGGCTGAATATGTGCAAATTACCATGCCGAAGGAAAGACTCCTGTCAAATAGGACAGGTAAAAGAATTTTCGTAGAGGTTTAGCTAAAGAAGAGACATAGCACTTGAGTACCAGGGGCGAAACACAATCAGGCCCAGCAGCCTGTGCATGGCCACAACACCGCATCACACCTAGCACAGCACAAGACCAATCATTCCCTAGCACATCGCACCTTGCACATCGCGGAATTAATGGCCACAGTGAAGCACTACAAATTGCTTAAAGCAATCTTGAATATTTTACTTCTGAAGTAAATTAAGATATGCAATTTTCGTTAAAGGGTATAAACAGAATTCTACACTCTAGTTGCAGTTCCTCTGAAGGGGACGACATTTTGTGTGAAGTTAGGTAATGGAATTTCTTTAAAAAAAAGATAAGCCGCATTCTATAATGATCTCCAAAGATATCGATAACGGTTTTACGAATATATGCGGATGGACGTATCTATATTTGATTACATTTTAGACAAGATTCACGGACAAATTGTGGAAAATTGGAAGAATTTCCACAATCAACCAATAGGAATAATAGAAAGACTAATGGTCACGTTACACTAAGTATTTTTTTTTTTTGCTTGATTATTGTAAAGTACAGCATTACAAAAATAAAAAAAAATTATTTACAGTTATTGGATGCTGAAATGCATATTCAGACTTTTCCGCATTTTGCATGGAAAAAACACTGAAATAAATGGCTGGTTACCCTTGCTACGCTCCATATCGTGATCATGAAATTCTTCCACGAGAAGTTGCATAAACTTAGTTCGAAATCTTATCTTTTGCCAAGGAGCTAATGATCTACCATGTTAGCAAGCTATTAAAAAATGTGATGTCATCTAAAAACAGAACCAAAAGGATCCATATTTTACTGTCATATATACATCTACTGAATTTACTCGCTATAAATGTTACCAAAGTACTCCACAGAAGAAAATTTACTAAAACATCGTTAAGTCTATTAAATTCACCCCAGTCGGAATAAATGTTACCTTGATAACATTTATATCAAGTAAATGCAGTAGATTTATATATGACAGTAAAATATGAATCCTCATTGTCCTGCTTTCTTGGATGAGGAAAGAGAAAAAATGGCAACACCTTACGTGAAAGGAAAATACTCTCAAGATGCGGATGTAGAAAGATATAGATGACATCACATTTTTTAATAGTCTGCTAATATGTTAGATCATTACCTCCTTGGCAAAAGATAATACTTCGAAATAAGGTATGCAACTTCTCGTGGAAGAATTTCATGATCACGATATGGAGCCTAGTAATTGTAACCACCCGTGGATCTTGTCTTTCAGCCAAATGCCAAAAGGGCCGTGTGCAGATTGCGCTAATGGGGATGATGGGAGGACTGTTGGACTGGCTCTTCTTATTGCTCTCTGACGTATGGGCTGAACTTGGAAAACCCTCTGGCTAGTATTCCACGTGATGCGATGGTACCTGAGCTTCATTTTGGGTCTCGATTATCTGTGAATTTTCCTGTAAGGGAGTCGTGGACTGAGGAAAGTGCCTTATCGAGCCTTACCCGATCCGCTCTAAAAATTTTCACCGCCGACTCTCTCACTAATAAGGGAGCTGAGGCAGATGTCTACTTTCCTGAACCTGACATTGGGATGGAGTACTCACTTGGAAGACGAGCCACTGTCTTTCAGGCTGAAGCCTTCTCCATCTCAATGCCAGCACTTGATATGGAGATCAAGTGAAAGGGGAAGCATCAGGAGAGATGGGAGAATCTGAGTACTTGTAGGTGCACAAAACTGTTTCTTGATGGGACCAATAGTAATATTTCCGATTTTCTTATGGTGCTCGGAGAGAATCAATGTAGAGCTGTGGTTGGCGTCATCACCGGCCACAGCTCACTTCACGCTAATCTAACTAGGATGGCAGTTGCCGCCAGCCCTGAGTGTCTGTCCTGTCTAGGAGAGCCTGTGACAACTGAACACTGTTTGTGTGCTTATCCGGCCTTCGCCCGGAGTAGGCTGGATAATCTAGGGTTTGCCCTTCTATCTGTAGATGAGCTGAAAAACCTTAATTGACTATCAGAACCAGCTTAACACAAGCTCGCTGCATGGACACGTTAAATAAAATAAACGGTCAACAATACATGCGTTTTCATCACTTAGTCGATGTTAGTATTAGTATGTTAAACTAAACATAGCCCAAACACCGAATGAGATGACATGCAATGCGACATGGAATTAGAAAATTAAGTATTAAATAGACGTTTTTTTAAAACATGCTTGGATATGCCAACGTCAAAATGCTCAGCCTTAATATTAACAACAATACACATGCGATTGATGAGTTCATACATACTAAAGTTGGATCTTGCGGAGTTAACATGCAACAGAGGTAACCTTCTCAGATTGTGCCCACTATCGCGGAAAGAGATTTTGCTAAATAGTAGGGGAGAATCAATATTCGCGTTTAAGAGTTGATGCACAAAAGTTACATCGGCAACCATGCGACGTTTTTCAAGGGAGTGCATATTCAAAAGCTCCAAGCGATCCTCATAAGGTGGAAGAATCAAAGAATTATTCCAGGGTAGGTGCCTAAGAGCGAAGCGCAGGAAGTTCCGCTAAACAGACTCGATGCGGTCGATGTGTGTACCGTAAAATGGAGACCAGACCTGGCTAGCGTATTCAAGGAGAGGTCTCACAAAACAAGTGTACAAACGCAATGTTATGGTGGGATTCGAGAATTCTCGAGACCAACATTTGATAAAGCAGAGCATAGAGTTACTCTTAGATACCATGTAGTTTATGTGAGAGAATCAATCTATGGTCACATTTGACACCCAAGTCACAAACAGCACCCTCGCGACGGCGAATCGTCGAATCCGAGAACACATAATCATAAGTGATCGGTTTCTGATTCCTGTGGAAAGTCATAACCTCACATTTGTCGATATTGAGAGCCAAATTATTGTTTTTCCACCAAACGTAAAACTTGTGAAGTTCATCCTGTATCAGTTCACAATCGTTAACAGATTTAATCTGAGCGAAAAGTTTAATATCGTCAGCATAAATCAATAATTTGCAGTGCCTCACAACAGAGACAATGTCGTTAATAGATAGAATAAAAAACAACGGGCCCAAGTGACTCACTTGAGGTACGCCGGACGAAGCTTTCAGAACTCTAGAGATGGAATGACGGAATAATATTTGATATGTTCTGTTATTCAAATAAGACTCCGTCCATTTAATAAATGTTGGGTGAAATCCATACTTTTCCATTTTAAAGAGTATCACGGAGTGAGATAACCTGTCGAACGCTTTACTAAAGTCAGTATAAATACAATCTGTCTGATAGCCTTTTGCAAACCCGCCAATGGTATCAGAGACAAATTCCAACAAGTTAGTGGTTGTAGACCTGCCCGAAATAAACCCATGCTGGTTTGAGGAAAGCAAATTCTTGCAGGAAATTGATAGCTGAGAGTAAATGATAGATTCGAATAATTTAGGCATACAAGACAATTTTGCGATAGGCCTATAGTTAGAAATTTCACTTTTACTACCTTTTTTGTGGATAGGTATGATAAAAGAATTTTTCCATAGCTGAGGAAAACAACCACTATTAAGTGATTTTTGGAAAATAATTCTCAGCGGAGCTGTAAGGGCATGGCAACATGACTTATAGAAAGCTGGAGGGATGCCATCAGGGCCCGTTGTGAACTCATTTGGAAGGTCGTTACTATGATCGAGTATATCCTCTTGCGCAATTGTAGGGATAGTGAATGAAACATTATGAGAATCGTTCATATGACTAAAGTTGTCATTTCGAGGAAGGAAATTTGACGAAGAAAATGCATTGTCAAAAAATGAAGCAAACATATTGCAAATTTCGGATGAATCATCACTAGGAGAATCTTTGTACCTCATGGTATTGGGGTAGTTGTCTGTTTTTTTCTTCATATTAATAAACTTAAAAAAGATACGTGGATCACGAAATAATCTCATCATAAAGTGTAGAGGAAAGTTCTTTGAACTCATTATAGGATGTGAGGAAATTGTTGTGACTTATAAAGTTTTTGTCCCTCATGTAACTTTTCCACAATTTATTCTTTTTATTTTTGAGATGTTTAAGTTCTTTATTGAACCAAGGCGGAAATGTTTTGGAGGACCGCTGTCGCTCGCGAGGAACGTGAGAGGAAAATAAATCGAAAATAATTATGTAAAATTTAGAAACGTCTTCGTCAACACTGCTGCTGGATGTTGAAATCAATAGACATAAGTCTACTGGAAAGTTCCGGAAAGTTAGCCTTTCTAAAATTGAAGAAGTAGTAATGTTTTCAGTTTCATAACAATATGAAATTAGTAGAGGGTGGTGATATTTGTCAAGAGTAGACATTATAACTGGGTTCGACTAAAGGGTTACCCGCGTCAGTAGAGAAAACCAGGTCTAATTGCCTACCCATGTTATTCTTTACATTACTGATTTGACTGAGACCAAGAGATGACATATTGTCCAGGAATAGTGATTCCTTCGTAGGCAAGTTATTAAGAGGAAGATAGTCATGTCATCTTCATTCCACACCATATGACCTGATGTACTTTGTTAAGAGGACAGGAAGGTTTTGTTGAATGGGCTTCTAGCAGGATAGCACAATGGACCGTCATGGTCTCCGTGATTGGGATTTGTTCTCCTGCCCCCCTGCCTTAAAAAAAAGGGTAATCACCCACTTATTTATCTGAATGAATTTTCAGAGATCTTTCCATGCAGAATGTGGAAAAGTCTGAATATGCATTCGAATATCCAATAACTGTAATTTTTTTTTTTTTTTTGTAATGCATTGGTATGCAATAATCAAGCAAAAAAAATCTTAGCGTAACGTGATCATTAGTCTTTCTATTATTCCTATTGTTTGATTGTGGAAATTCTTCAAATTTTTATAGAAATGATGAAATTCACCCAAACTACTTCTCTTAAAAGTTAATTTCATGAATGCGGCTAAAATTTTGTAAGGAATTCCACTTACTGACTTCACACAAAATGTCGTCCTCTTCAATTCTGTCTTAACGAAAACTGGACTGCGCTTTCGCAATATCTAGACATACTTCAGAAGTAAAATATTCGAGGTCGCTTTAGGCAATGTGCAGTGCTTCAGTGAGGGCATTAATTCCGCGATGTATAAGGAGCGATGTGCTAGGGAATGATTGGTCTTGTGCTGTGCTATGTGCGGTGCGGTGTTGTGGCCATACACTTACACATTCAGACTTGTGAGCACTTTAAAAATCTCCCAGAATTGTTAATAGTATTGAGAAGCCTCAGTAGCTATTCAAGTTTCGAAACCTCTTGCAAACACATTGACGGTTTCGAAGCCAATTACCACAAAGAGGAAAACGAGAATTTTAGGTTCGCCGCGAACATTTGCCTTAGTTGGTATAGGCAGGTTGTAATTCACAGAAATATATACGGGATAAACAAAGTTTACTGTTGTTCTAGATCATCTCACTACTTCAAGGAGGTTCCTACGCTAAGATCAAAAAATATCAAATTAGTGATTCTTAATGCTTGCGGAACATGAAAAGACACAAAGGCCCTGTGCCTACTGTGCTTAATCTCTCAACATAAATTTTGAGATAGCAAAAGATCTGAAAAACTTGTAATTGATGTGCAAAGAAAACGTCTTACATTACCATTAACAACATCACGTCAGTTTAGTTTTTTGTCACCCAGTTAACATAGACAATGTTATTAGACTGCGAGAATTGTACCTTAGTAACACCAACAACAAACTAAAACAAAGATATGAGTACTGTTCCTGAACTTTACAGCATTACTAGTACATCCCCATGTATCAAATTTATTGTGATAACAATGAAATCTATCGCCTTACTTAAGACAGTTTCTGATAGAAAACCTATATCCGACATCAAGTGAAAACCAGAATAATATTCAGATTTGGGTTCAGTTTAACATCGTCCTTATTATACACTAGTCTACTTACAACTATTAAGAATCAAGAAAAATGAATTACCCTTACCTGATGAACTGACATGTTCACTCCAATCGCCAATCCTAGTCACTCTTTCACCTCTATCGTTACGTTCACGGTCTCTTTCGCGGTCGCGATCACTCCTGTCTCTATCACGTTCACGATCACGATCTCTTTCACGGTCGCGATCCCGATCACTACGTTCACGTTTATTGTCCCTTAAATCACGATCGCGTTCCCTATCTCGATCGTCCGAACCAGAGCGTTTATCACTACTACTTGTTGTACAAATTTTTGAGGATCTCCTGTCAATCCTATCGTGGTTGGTGCGATGCTCAGAATCCCGTTCACTGCCTCTTCCTCTATCTCTTTTATCTGTAATAAAAGCAATTTAGTTAAGAGGCTAGCTTTGGAAGAATTATTTTACCTGAATATTTATCCTTTTTATAGACATCTCTATCGCGTTCACGCATTTTTTGCAAATAACTAAACCGATCACGGTCACGGTCCCTGTCGCGAATATCGTGCCTAGGAGATGATTCCAAATCTGGTGAGTTGGATCGATATGAACTGCTGCCGTTATTTAGTGAGCTATTGCCACCAGCCGGTGGAGAATTATCCCTGTCACGGCCATAATTTGATGATCTGCTAGATGTATCCCGTTCATAGTCCCTTTTGGAACTGTATTTTGAGCTCTGCAAAAAAAAAATGAGGGGAAAACAACGTGAATTATCATTAAGATTGCTTTCAAAAGAACTAGACAATTTTTATTTATTACATTTATGATTTTCATGACCTAAGCAAATATACCTAGTTGCGCAAAAAACCAACAAGAAATTGAGGACATTTGTGAAAAAGTTAACTATTTTTATATGAAAATGATCTACAATATCCTGGCTACATTACTCAAAAAACATATTTTAATAATGCACTTTGCTTTTGAACACCTTATTTCATGGAAAAGTTCGGGATGAACTCAAGGAAAGGTAAAAAATGCCCTTATGTGACAGATCGATAACAAAATCATGGACGTAGGAAAATTTCTGTAACTTCATCTTAGTCAATTTCTTTCAATGTTCTAAAATCTAATGTTAACTACTCAAAAACTATTTGAAAAATATTTTGCGCAAGTATTATAATATATTTACTACGTTTCTAATGAATTCTAGCAAGAAATTACCTGATAAGGATGGGCCTGGTGCTTTTCAAAGTACCTGAAACGATTCAAAGGAGAGGGAGGAAATGATGAAAATTTGTTCCTTACAAATAAAAACTTATTAGTTAAAAAATAATTTACAATTTACCCATCGCTCATACGCTGCGGTTTTCTAGCATGCATTACCATCAATGCAATTTAAATAAAATTTTTATTTAGATCTAAAAAATTGTGAAAATTTTGTTTCTTGTACGAGTTGGAATTTTCTCCTCGTATCAATTTTCTTTTTTTAGTCATGAATTGAACATTTAATTAATCGTGCTTATTTCAATTACTTTTATTAGTTAAACAAACTTATTTATTAATAAAATGTGCTGGCTTTTTTTAATATATTAATCCTTTTTTAAATAGAATTATCAAATTAGAGAAAAGAATTTCTAAATCAGTCAAACTTTGTTCCTACACAGCAGACGCCGCCATGTCACATACGGTTTAATTTCTCTCTCAATCGTAGATGAAATATCTGGTGAAGAGAGAAAGAATTCGTGGTGAAAATACGTTTTTGGTGAATTTTTATTTGGGTTGTATCATTGATTGTTAGATGGCAATGGCAGTAATTTAAATCATGTAATCGAGTTTTCGAAGTTGTCCGAATGAGGGTACCACTAGTTTTTAATTGACGAGTAATAGTATTGAAACTCGTGGCACTAGCTTGTTATATACCGAATTCGTAAAACCCAACCCATTCCTCCCATATTTCAAGAATGCCGCCCCCCCCCCCTCGGCCAGGCTTAAGCAACACAGTGACAACTCCAACAAATATCACGAAATGTTATGACTAATACCGATATTTGTTGATATTTCAAGTAAAGTGCCCGTCAATCAATGAAACAAGTTTTGACGCGATGAGAATGTAATATTGCTAGTAGCTCATATTCTTGTAATTTTGCCAGAATGAAATTTTGGCGTGATTGCTGATGAATTTGGTGAAGTCAGATTGAAAATTTCAAACGCGTAGCACCCGTTGACAGGTAATATAGAATATACGCTTGTTGTATAGAGAATGTCAGATTACCATCGCTCGCGACGCAAAAATCGGACGAACTCTGCTTTTCGTCGCGTACGCATTCAATTTAACCTAACAGTTGGGAGATTGTACTTCTGTATGATTTGTTTTAGATTTTTTTTTTATCTCTGAAGGCAAAAAAAGGAATTTGAGAAATATTTGTTGTGTAATTTGTATAAATGTGAGCGAAACTCAAATGTCAATGCGTTCAATTTGATAGCATATTTTTTCCAACTACGCGAAGCTAGCCTTCCGTCCAAGATTCCAATCTAACTCGACCTTAATAGTTGAAGATGGATATGTGATGTTCAATGAGATTCAATTGTGACATTTCTCATGTGGATGTGTGCGTCTTTCAGTGTAACACCTCCGATTTTCGACGTACATTTGTTCTAGCAGTGCTGGTCAATGGAACGATTTCTGTGTAGCACTGCAAGAAAAGGGTAACACTTCTGCTAAAACACGTGATCAATGGAAATCGGGATAAGCTAGGGCTTACAAGTTGCAGTATGCTTAACTTTTCGTTGAAGATAAACACGAGCAGCATACATACATAAATAATTTTGGCCTTTTTGATACTGTGAAATTTCTGATCGAACTTGTGCAGTACTTTACCTGCTATTTGAAGTAATAAAATAATAATTTAATTATCATTATGGACTGTGTGCTCTGATACAGTTATCTTTTATATAAAAAACTGTGATATGTTTGAGCACGCACACCATTAACCTCGGTATAAATATAAAGGAACTAGAGCGCAGCAAAATTATTGTGATGAGAAATGTGGGCACAAGTTCGCAAATTTGCGCGTGCTGCGTAACGTGTACGACGGCATATTGGTATGCTGCTCGTGATTCAATTCGAAACTTCGCTTTCGAGATTTTTCCTCCCTCCGATTGCCTCTTGTCAGTAAAAAGTGCAGAGTGTAGGCCTAGGCCAAAGCAATTTAATTTGTTTCATTTTTATAAAAAACTCCACTTCGAAAATATGCGATTTCACCCATATAAACTACACCTAGCTTAATACTCAATCAATCAATACTTGTTATTGAGAATATTCTGAATTGTGAATGTTAATTTTGACATTTCTTTAAAAAAATCAAAAATTTGGAGATTTTCTTGTGTTTAGATGCTAAAGCAGAGCTATAATTTAGTTTATAAATATATTTGATTGAGTTTAATCGGGAAACCAGTAATGCGTTCTATAAATGAAGTTCTGAAACTGTTTACAAACAAATATAATATGGATTACTGTGAAGATTTTGATATTATAAAGGGTGTAATGGAATATTGTAACGAGAACTTGCAACCGCTCGAAAAAATCCAGTTTCGAGGAGGTATGTTTAAAATAAAATGAAATATTTGCTCATTATTATCATAGTAATTTAAATTTTGCTTGCAATTGATGAAAAGTTTCCAAGTGACCAATCCAGCGTTAGAGTGCATTATATACTAACTTTCGTGTATAAAAAATTTAAGTATACCCTGATGGTATTGCTATTATGGCGTGGATAAATATCCACTTGATATCAGGAATGGATGTAAATATGGATGAATAGAAGTAGAGGTTTGAAAAGCTTGAAAAAATTTACAAGTGAGAAGAGGATCAAAAATTCAAGGAAAAAACCAGGGAGCTTGGAAACTACGTTATGTTTGCTTAATTTATCGTACAATCGAATTTCATCATGACGATCACATGGCATAATAAATTCAGCACACTTCATGCCTGCCTTACCAATTATTTGGTTTGAAGCATTCTTACTATCCGTCTAGGGAAATTTGTTGAACTTTTCTAGTTAACGAACTGAAATAAAAAAGTCAAAGCATTCCCATCGCCTGAGGATATTGCAAGGATGTACCCAAGAATATTATAGATTTTGCTAAAGATCTCAATATTTCGAACGGGCGGTTCTTGGTAATTCGGTAGGGGTGGGGTAATGTCACACTCACAAGGTCCCAGAGACTGTAATGATTAGATGGGAAGCGGAAAATAATTAAAATTATGATAGTTCAGAAGTTAACAAGCAGAAAGAAAGTAATATGTGCATTTTTGGACTTAAAAAGAGCATTCGAAACGATTGACAGGGACATTCTCCTTATAAAGTTAGAGAAATATGGAGTAAGAGATGTTGAACTCAACTGGTTTAAAGACTATTTGACGAATAGGAGACAGAGGACCAAAGTAAACGGGCAGGAGTCTCGATCAGTTCGAATTGACATTGGTGTTCCACAGGGATCAGTGTTGGGAACATTATTGTTTATTATCTACATAAACGACATGCAAAGGGTCTTAAAACGTGTTAAGTTGGCGCTTTTTGCTGATGATGCTTTATTGTATACAGCAAAAGATAATTTTGAAGAAGGGAAGCGAATAATGCAAGAAGATTTAGATAATGTGAGTGTGTGGCTTAAAGCAAATAAGTTAAAACTGAACGTAACAAAGACCAAATGTATGTGCTTAAACAATGAAGATGACCTAAATCTTACAACAGATAACTCAACCATAGAACAAGTGTATCAAATAAAAGATCTGGGTGTAATTATAGACTATAAGCGGAAATTCGATGGTCATGTTTCGTACATATGTAAAAAGATAGCAAAAAAAAAATAGGTTTCCTGCTAAGAATCAGGCAGAGGTTATCACTTATGTGCGCAATAAATATATATAACATAATAATTAAACCCCACTTCGAATACTGCGCTACAGTTTTGTTCTTATGCAACCAGGAGCAAACGAAGGAACTACAAAGGCTACAAAACAAAGCAATGAGGTGTATACTAAAATGTGATGTATATACGAGTACAAATCTTATATTGCAAGCATTAAAATGACTAAGTGTTAAGCAGAGACTAAAAATGAATATGTTTATTTTTGTATTTAAGATTAAACACAATCTTGTTCCAGAATATTTGAGTAGGTATATAAGTTATGTAGGTGATTGTCAACCATATGCTTTAAGAAATGTTGATCAGTTCAGATTGCCAAGCTTTAGAAATGCTAATTCACAAAATTCACTTATATACAAAGGGTATAAAGAATTTAATGAGCTGCCGTTAGGTATCAGATATATTGAAAGCATTAAGCTATTTAAGAGAGAAATTGTAGAATACGTTAAAGAAAAATTTTAGTCATGAATTGTAAATTATGTACATATCAATAGCTAACAAAGCTAAATAAAGAATCAAATCAATCAATTTGATGCTCTGAATTGTGTCAATATTCACTTTTCAACTAGCACGCTTGTTTTGTATTTGCTTTGATCTATTTGCACATTTTAAACTGAATTTATCATTCTTCTAATACACTAAGATAACACGTACATATTTGTATTATTAATTTTTCTTGTATTTCAGGTAATGAAACTATTATCAAAGAGATCGTGGAGAGAATAAAATCTCATCTACTGGAGAAACAATACTATGACAGTGATAAAAAGCCTTCTGCACGATTTGATCATGAATTTCGAAAGATAACATTTTTCCTCGTCCTAAACACTGATGCCACCTTTAAATATAACTTAAAAGATGATCAGCGTATAAATCATGTCTTAGAAGTTACTCCGCAATTACCAAAATGTCTATTAATTTACCTAATTTGGGGCTTAAGCCTTGATAAATATTTCTATGAAATCCTAGCGTATTCACCATGTTGGTTTTCATTTCAATTTTTCGAACCTGCAGTTGCCTCAATGAAACATTTGAAACCATATGAGGTTCTGGAAAAAGTCGAATGTTTAGTTAAATCCATATTCACAAGTATATGTCGGGCTGATTTTAGTAATGTGGACATTATTGATAAAAAGCGAATCTTTGAGAAGTTTTACGACTACACCATGGAACTCTTGAGGCAATTTTATACACCGGATATTGAAAAGTTTTCTGACTGGACAAAAAGGGAGTTCTTCAAGTATTCTGGATATGCGTTGAGACATCTGTTGGATATGGTTTTGTACTGTTTCGATCTCTATGAGGAGATTGTTCATGAAAAAGTCCAGGAAAGTGTTCAAATGTATTCAATTTGTACTGAACTTTGTTCTATAAGTATGGAAAAACGAAAATCTTATACTGAACTAGTCCGGGAAAATCAGATGAAAATTATAATAGCACTGTTGAACTCTCTCCAATACAACGTTATGCTAGTTACTATTGATGTATTTATGCATTGGGTCGAAGAAGATGTAACCAGTGATTTAACTCTACAGTCAGCTGTTGGAGAACGAGCATATAAAGTACTTGACCGTATGATAAAAAATGAAAAGTTCGGACATGATGTTCAAGATCAACTAAAATTCATTGTAATAAAGCCCAGAAGTTTAGAGGAAATTATCAAAGAGGCCACTATTGGCCTTATTTTGCGAAAATTAGATGATTATATGGATGATTTTAAGGAAAAGCAAATGTGGTTTAATGAACTTATTAATCGGCCTCTAGCTTTTGGAAATGATGAATGCCTTGAAACGATTCGAGCAAATGTAAAGTTGATAACTGTCGACAACTTGTTACTTATAATTGACTACCTTAAACTTGATTTTGAAAATTTAGACGAAATGTTAGATTTTACTGATGAGCATGAGGAGGTAATTACGATACTTCTTCTAGCTTTGCAAAATTTCAATGCTGATCAACTTTACGAAATTAATGTATATAAAATAAGGAAATTTGGCATTGACTCCACGGTCTTTGAACAATCCGATTTATCTGAAAGAGCCACAGAATTCTTTAACAAATGGGTTGAAACTTTCGATCTCCAAGAGTTCTTGCGACTATTTTTTGAGAATCCTCGCATTCTGTTTGAACAATTTCTTAGTGAAGCGTGCAATTCAGAAATGCAAATAAAAAATTTTTGCAGTACAATTTTGAAAACAAGAAAGCTATCAAAAATGCTCTTCGAAGATCTTTTAAAAAGTTCAATTAATACGAAATATACAGAGAAATTCTATCCAAATTTGATGTATGAATTTTATCAGACTGAGATAATAGATAAAGAAGACTTTTTCAGAAGATATGTATATAATAATGTTGTCGATTATTTGGACACGATGAATCTACAGCCGCTACTATCAATGCTTAAAGCTCTTGTGTTGATAGCGAATAAATCTCAAACTATGCTAAATTTCGCAAAGGTTACAGCACCAGTTTTAATCATGGCTGGACAAATATTAGAGAAATGCCGCTGGGATATGATTTCGTATTCTGATCTCAAGGAAGAAATTGTTAGACTGAGTATTGATTTCATACAGACTGTTTCTAGAAAGTTTTTACCAGTTGCAAGTGAAAAAGGTATGTTGATTACATTTTTATGTGTATACTTTATCGATAGATTTTCAAACAAATATTTTTTCTTTTCAAATAGTAGTTCTTCAAGATTGTAATTTTTCAGTAGTGCAATCATTTAAGTAGAAGAATTATACGCCTTGCAATCATACAGCTACAGTAGGTATAGAGCAGATCTGTATTCTGAGTTTTACTTAAAATTAATCCAGAAAGTGTGAAGAATGGAGAAGCGTTATAAAATCAGCTGCCGTTTACATTGATCAGCAAAATAGGTTTTAATAGTTCCGCCTTTTTATGTAAGTTTAATAATTAGCCGAATGCAACGTTTTTTAGCAGGTGTGCTTCTTTTTAGCAACGATATCTCTTGTATTTATCTACACTTTGTTTAGACGTGTATTGAGAACAACCTTGATTTTTTCTGCTTCTTAAGTTAATGTGTATTATCGCAGTACTACCAAGGTCTTCAATCTCGTATCGGAGTGCGCTGATTTATAATCTCTTCTGAAATTTATATTAACGATCTTGGATCAATTAGGATCTATAAAAAGTCTTCTTCGTCTGGTGTCTTGTATCATCTGTCATCTGCCATCTGTCTGAATATAATGTCTCTTTATTCCTTCTTTAATCCACTCTGTTTTGGGCCTATTATGGAACTCAACATAAAATCAACAAAAATTGAAAGAATCATAACCAGAAATGTATCACCTTCAGACTGTCTCAGTGTAGCTGATGAACCTTTTATCTTGTTGTTGTTTATCTCCCATGCTATTATGCTAAATACAATTTTTGAGTGCGCAAAAGTATTCTACTCCATTTCTTAATACGCAGTTAACAATCTCATTACCTTCATACACTTTGTAGTGAAGGTATGGAGATTTGGTAAGTTAATCGCGCCTTAGCTGTCAGAATTTAGAATTATGTTTAAGAGCTAAAGACTTCTGAGTCCTTTTGGAACTTTTCAACACATTTTGTATGACCGAATAAGTCGCCTTGCTTTCTGGAACTTTCAATTGGGAAATGACTAACGTCTTTGAAAACGTATAAATTAGGAAAGCCCAAGATCAACATGTCCTCCTGGCATTTGTAATTCCCAGGAATGAAAGTTTGTACTATTTTTGCCCAACATACAAGACATACAGTCTTTGATGCAGAATACTACAACAGTGGCTTTCTTTACAATCTTTGCCATAAGTTGGTTTCATGAGTTTGTGGTCAAGAATAATCCTTAGAAACTGGATAATTTTGGAGAGTTGTATGTTCGTTCCATGCAGAAGAAGGGGTGCTCCTAAGTTAAATTTCCTTCTCCTTGTAAATAGGAAGATAGCAGTTTGCATTGTTAAATTGAATGGACTAGTAGTAAAGCGATGGCATCTGAGTAATTAGTTTAGATTTTCTAGTCAAGTTGTTAGTGTTGATTTTGTTCCTTGTCATCGAGTCGAGTTTGCTTTCCCCGATACTTCATCTAAAATATAGATATAAGGAAGCACCAGAAGAGAGCAAGTTAGAACTAGAAAACGTATAATACTCTACTCATTTGTTCCGTAACAGCGCTAACTTAGCTACGTCTTAAACTGGGCCTCCGTTGAAATTTTCGCCTGCGACTGTTGTTCGTTGTTGTTGATTTTGCCAGATTTGCTTTTATATCGCAGATTTAGTAGCCGAACTCTTAATGCTCTTATTTTATTGTGTGGTTGCGATGTACGACTAATTATAAAATTTTACTTCACAAATTTTTAGATCTTTTAATATAAGTCTTCTACCAATTTTTCCATTCCTTTCGTTTAAAATAATTTTGTTTAATGTTTTCAGATAAAAATTGGATAACAGAGAAAGTCAGTCGCTTTCGTCCTATCAATCAATTCTACTTCCAAAAATACTCATTAAATGTAGCGGAGCAACCTAAAACATTCGATAAATTTCTTCATCCCAGTGATTTTGAGAATAAATCAGAAATTGAAAAATTCCTAACAAGTGTAAGGCGGCGAGTATAATATTTATGTTAGAACAAAACCAATGAAATTACTCTTTTTCAGACTTATATCCGTTGTACAGCCAAAGAAACCGAATGGTTAGTCCGATGTGATCAACTTCGTCTGCACTTATCTGATGTTGTCCTTATTATCGAAGGAATTGTGAATGAATTAGGAAACGATGCTTTGTGTAATTTCCGGCATTGTATTGTTAATTATGCCAACATATTAAGAAAATTTATGATACCTGCTATTGTAGATAGCCATGAAAATGTATCAGAATTAGGATTCAAAATTTTAAATCTCCTAAGTGGCGGTCCTATTGGCATTTACGATGAAATGTTTATGATTTTCCAAAGTATTTTGCTAGAAGTATTTCAACAAGCTAAACCAATTAAAGAGGAGGTTGTTAAGGAAGTTAATAAATTTGTTAGTAATCTGAAAGATTGTAAAGGGAAGGAAATATTCCGGGAAAAGTTTCAAGCTATAACCATTGAGAATTTAAGTTGAAAATTTATGAACCATAAAAAAATCAGTACAAAAGTGACATTGACTGACAAATTGTCTCCAATAATTGGTAATTTATTTCGTTATCCGTTTTGTTTCAACTAAACAAAAAAAAATAAAATAAATAAAGTAAATGAAGCTGCATGTTTTGGGTTTTGTTTTTAGCATTAATACGATTCTAGATTATTCCTCCTTGCATTTTATAAGGAAATTGAGCTCAGCAAAAACGGTCAGTAAAATGTTCCAGAAGAAGTAGATACTTCTACTAGAGAAGAGTTCATTGAAAGAAAATCACTAGGCGCATACATGGAAAGCATAAGTTATTTTAGTTAATTTTGAATTAACTTAGCCAAAACTACTTAACTACGTACAACTTCTGAGATGTCTTAATTTAATTTAACAATGGACTGAAATAGGTTCTTCCTAAACCTTCTTTCAATTATCCATAGAAGGCTAAGGATATTCGGGTTATTTTCTCGTCAGATTCAGTTTCCGATGGCATCTATCTTTTACCTTTGTATGGACAGACATGATCGCGATCATATTTCGTCACAGTGGAATTTGAACAACGAACGGAGTTCAACAGCATTCAGCGAGCCAAATATTCAGACGTCAACCGATTTGGATATATAGTAAATTCATGCTGGAATAATATCTAGGTTTCTGCGTCTGCTCGTAAGGCTACTGGGTATAGCCAACCAACTAGAAAGTTATGGCGCCCCATAAAAAAGTTAGTTCAACACCTAAAAATTGGGCTCATTTCTGGCAATTCATCAACTGTTCGTCCATTCTTTCGAGCTGTTTCTCTTCTAAAAATACGCCATTGATTTTTCCACAAATTAAATGTATCTGACGCTTTTCAAGTTTTCGAATAACGCAAACATCTCATTTCCGAGGATTTATACCTACATATTCACTGAAGCTGTACTGTGATGTAGTCTATTGTATCAGAAGTGGCTTTTCGCAGCCAAATAATGTTCGTTGTGAAAATTGTATGTTCCATATTTTGTAAACTGTGCTTCGTCCGTTTATAAAAAAAAAACTGCAAAAAAACTTCTCTTTTTACGGGTACATTTCAAATTTGCTAATAACTTTCAAGATTTCAGATTTTCGCAGATCTAGACAAATAGTAACGCGTCAAATGATACTTTTCTCTTCATTTATCGCTTGTACTAATGTTTTGTGTACTGACTGAGACTCGTTCGTCTGTCACCGTAACAGTCTCTCAAGTTTCTTTATCTACATATATAATATTTTATGAAAGGCTGGTTGGTATCTGTTTTAAAGGCTATGCAATCAACTTTGCAGCTGTGTGCAAAGGACTGTCCAATTATCTTAAGATTGGCAAATACTCAAAACCGCTGTAGCTCGATAATAGTTGAGAATTGACCAAGATACTTACCATCTTTTCTGGAACACCCTTTATAAATTCATTTTAAATTCCAAAACATGAAGACTAATTTTTGAATTACAAGTCTCCGTACGACTTCCCTCTAGTCGAGTGTTTTACGGTTTATTGCTGTGAAGTAACTTTACCATGACTATAGATAAAAGTCAAGAAACCTTAGTTCATATTAACTGGGCTGTCAAGGATAGTTAGCGAAAATTGTTATTCTGCATAGTGATGTCAGAAGTTAATGGTTTCTTAGAATTTTTATAAAAAAAAAATGCAGATAATTCACACCCACAAATCTATTAAGACAGCAGGTCCTCGCCTGGTTGCTATTGTTTATTAAATCAGTTAGAGTCAAAATAATGCGACAAATTTTTAGAGGTATTGAAATTAGTTTTTTTTTATCCAAATCTTCTCAAATTTTGTTTGTGAACTCCTTAGAACACAGCTATTATATAAAAAACGATTATAACCTCAGTTACATATGCCATTAAGGTGATTTTAGGGGACCCTTTGAAAAAGATCTCTGCTCTACCGTCTACATTGGATTCCGTGTACACCAAAGTAGATGGTAGAGCAGACAGACTCGCCAAGTACTGGGGCCTCACCTAAAATTTTCCAGGCATAGAGCTCTGCAGTCTGTCCTCGAGAAATCATTCATAACAATATGATCTAAAATATATATAATATCAGACAGCCAAGCAGCACTCAAAACGTTAAATTAACTTATTTTTGTTTGTCGATGTGAAAACTTTAGGGCTGTTGATTTTCGAAGCTTCGAAGGTCACCCTCGAACGTAAGAAATTCGAAGCTACGAGGCTACCATGTGACCGTGATTTAAAATCTGTAATGCTAATTTGACCCACTTTTCGTTGAGCCATTAAGCTAAAATTTGCCACAGTTATTGATCTTGCATGACATAAACTTTAACACTTTTATATAATAAAAAATCAA
The DNA here is from genome assembly GCA_963924295.1 of Dioctria rufipes. Classification (NCBI taxonomy): domain Eukaryota; kingdom Metazoa; phylum Arthropoda; class Insecta; order Diptera; family Asilidae; genus Dioctria; species Dioctria rufipes. The sequence continues at coordinate 60,772,061 of OZ002742.1, forward strand.
GGTGGCGTCTACAAAATGGCGGACCAATTTTGATTCGACTTAAAATCAATATCCTAGGATTGTCTGGTTTGCGGATTACATATATTTGCTTAAAACTTAGAATGTAAGGATGGCGGCGCTAATATGTATATCTGAAAAATTTTGCCGATTCGAGTGATAATTGATACATGGGATCTATGGTGTTGCCAATTGTATTAAAGCAAAAATTAGTTTTGCTTAAGCATTCCTCCTCAGAAGATATGAAATAAATAATCGAGGGCTTGGAAGTTGAACCCTTCGAAACAGGAACGTTTTACCAATGAAATCCCCAAGTATGATGAAGAATTCCAGCGAATTCAAATGTACCGAGTTTGGCACAATGTTGGATACAGCAGTTATTTTTTCTGCGATATATTAACCTTTGGGGAATCCAGAGGCAAGTTCAACACAATTAGTAAATATTAAAACAAACAAAATTTTTCTAAATTTACAATGGTTTAATGGATACGACGTTTCGTTTTACGTAATCTCGCTTTACATCAAGCAGCATTTTGAGACCAACGCTCATATCTACGTCTCGATTCGTTCGTTTTACGTCACACGCATGGACTGTGCGACACTGACAAGCTCATGTCGGTAAAACAGGGAAAACCCAAAGGCATTAAAAAGTACGCTAAAGGTACTCTTCCTGCCATTTAGAAATCTTTTCGAAGAATGGTTTACGCGAAACTTCATACCTGAAGTCAAGAATTACTATGGTTGGAAAACTTAGCTTGCGCTGCACTCTATTTATTTTGGATAATACGAGAGTCATCAGCGCTGGAATAGAACTCATAACATTCTGGAAAAATTTCAATATTTTAGATGGTGTGAATAATATAGCTACATAATGGGAAGAAGTCAAATTACAGGAGTTTGGAAAAGTTGGCCGCATATCGTGAAAATAGCAAATAACTTATCGGGAATAGAGCTCGAGAGTGGACACGTAATGGGGATGCTGTTCTCAAATTCACAAGAATTGACTAACGAGGATTTAGTGGAACTCAAAGACAAAGACTGAAAGAGAATCAATCTAATAACGAGGCAAAGCAACTGGCTTCGAAAAAATTAATTGAAACTTTTAACGATTTTTTTTGATATTCGAGAAAAATGTCCCTAAATTTGAACGGAGTTCCAAGGTAAATAATAACATTAACCTCACCTATATGCAAATGTTATAGGACCGTACATCGAAGTTAAAAAAGAAAATGCGAAACAGAAACTTTTGGGGAACTTTTTCTATTTAAAAAACCTAATTGTATTGATTGCATCACTGTTATTTTGTGATTTTTGGGTTGCTTTTTTCATACTTAAGAGCCGATCTAGATGATTTTGTATAGAAATGCATTAAAAAAAGGGGTGTCTTTACGCCGTTCCGTTTTACGTCAAATATTCCTGGAACGTAACCTGCCGTAAAAGCGAGGACTGCCTGTATTTGAAATTTCGTATCTTAATTAAAAAGTATCATTTACATTTTTATTATATCCTGATGAAAGTTGGGTATTATGTGCTTGTTTCAAAATTTGTAATTCGGGTGTAAGGCTTCTTCCGGCTTGCGAATAACCCTTCCGTCATTGGTTCGTAACTATGAAGTGAAGTTAAAATCAAACAAATTCGTAATCTACAATCCCCAAGTGTACCCAGTTATAGATTTTTAGTCGAAACTAACTATAAGTAATAAAATGCGACTGCCATTTATGAGCTCTCATTTTGATTTCTAAACTTTGACGACAAATTCATATTAGCGATCCTCAAATCCCACAGTATCGATTTTTAGTCAAATCTGATCATAAATGGTATATAAAGGGGTGGCGAGCTAATTAGCACACCTAACGATATAATTTATTTATAAGGAACTGAACTGTCTTCCTGGTGTACTTAGGGTCCAGTTCTTTGTTTGGCGGACGTCGCACGTAAGTTCGTCCATCAGGTCCACTCAGATTAAATTTGGATTCATCACTCCAGATGACCGAATTCCAAAACGATTGACATTTGGACCGATGGCTTCTAGCGAAAGCTATTCGTTTTCTTCGATTACCTTGTGTAACCTTTGGTTTCTTGAGACTGACATCCTCGGAGATTATGTTCGAGTAACCGCTGTCTGACAGTCCTGGCAGAGATATTAACGCCATAATTTTCTTCCATTCGGGCTCTTATTTCCACTGAAGTGAAGAAAGGCTCTCTAAGATCATGCCTGATTATCAGACTGTCCTCTCAATTGGAAGTTTTTCTCGGCCTAGATCGTCTCAGATTCTCAAAAGTTCCATGATTTTGGTAGTGTTTGAGAGCATTTTGCACTTTTTTCCTCGAACAGCACATGGTTCTGGCGATTTTACTGATGTTTTGTTCCTTTTGGAACAAATTCCAAATTAGCCTCCTTTCTTCCTTAGTAGAACTATTTTTTTTTGCCCATAACTATTCTGAATCCGAAAATAACGTGTTATGGAAGTATGTTGAAGGCGACTTGACCAGGACGTTAAGTCCAAACTGCCAGCATGGGCTGACAGATCGCCTGATGACAACGATAGCACAGGGCGGCATGCTAGCACCTCGGCTAAGGGTGGCGGAGAGTGTGGGGGAGTTCCCGAAAATACCTGCCGCTGTCATCATCCATAATCAAAAAAATTTCATGCCTGCATACAAAAGAGCCGACACACACTCGGTCCTGAAGGGACCCTTACGTCACTTACCTACTTACTGTGGAAGGCGCAGATGTTCTGCCTTCATGGCCTTGCCCCATCCTCCCTATGACTCTGCTCGGCACTATCTGCAAAGTCCCTTGGCTGACCTGTAAAGAGAGAGACTAGCGGACCTAGACGACCTTCATGTTATAGGGCTCCGGGAAGGTGAAAGGAGAAATAAAAGCGTTTAGTAATTCATGATTACGTTATAAAAATTCAGTTTGTATAATTAATACTCGCTTATTGGTTATCTACTTAGTGACTTTACAGAAAGTATGCGCGATAATCTATGACAATTATAAGTATACTCTACTATACTAGTTGATACCACTATTCACCTTAATATCGATATAACTATGAGGGGCTATTATAAAGAAGGGAAAGAACGCCCGGAAATTACGAAATAGTTACTTATGTAAAATTGAACCTCGTTCTAGTTAAAACCAGAATCAATACTTTATCCATATCCAACGTGAAGCTCCTTACTAACTTTAGTGTTACTAAAACTCATATGTAATACCACAAAATATCAGCATTAAAGAAATGGAAATTCTAAAAATTATAAATAAAATAATTTATCTAGTAGGGTAAATTTGATTGGTGTCTTAATTTAATTCCACCATATTTCTTTAAATACTACAATTTTTCATTTTATAATAGCCCTCTGCTCTTTACGTATTTCTACCTTCCAAATATTTTCAAAATTGGACAACTATTGATCTGAAACTTTTATACAGGAGATAAATGTGACTAAACGGCAGGGATACATTCTTACGCAGACTTCACACATTTTCATATTCTATATATTGTTTGACTTGCCTGATTAATTAAGTACTAATAGTAATTTCAGTCGTCTTCTTTTCCTTTTGTTAGTATTTTTCTTATTGATTTTTTTTTTTTTCTATGCTTAGTTAACTTTTTATTATATGGCGATTTAACACAATTTGACGAGAAAACGTTTTATCGCCTTTCTACGAAGATGATGTTCTTTGGAATTCGAATTCGAAGGAACACGACACAGACGCAAGGTGACGATTTTTCTTTTCTTTTTTTTTTTTTTTTTTTTTTTTTTAAAGCAATAATTAACTAAAGTTTATTTTAATCGTTTTTCATCAATATTCAATTCGTTTAAGCAATTTGTAACGTCAAAAATTTTTTTTTTTTTTTTTTTTAAAATAAAGAACCGTCTACGAAATGCTGTTAGACATAACCTTAAAGCACTATAATGCATTAATTCATTAGAATTTCTCTTTCTTTTTTTTGTGTTTCTCAAGAATTACCCTTACATATTTAATTAAAAATTAAGATATTCATTCTGTTTCTCTAATCAATAGTCAAAAAGAACTTTGTTAAAAATTAATATTAGCACAGTTGAGTCCTAAGGACGTAATAAATTTTAACCTTTTTTCGTTGCATTACTTATGTGTGTCATTTGTAATGATTCAAATTTTCTTTTCTTTTTATAATTAAAACATTTCTTTTTCTTTTAGAACATGATATGGAAAATGCGCGAATGACTTTCTTGTAATCATGTAACTTTAAATGTGCCACTTTCTATGAATAATTTTTTTTCATTTAGTGGTCTTATCTAGATTTGTCTAGTGGTTATGACGAGACTGAGACAGCTACTGCTGGTATAATCAACACAATCTTCTACATTTTACTCTGAAACCATTGTAGCATGTGTGATAACCCTGAGTAGTAAGTTAAAATCAAATTTTTTCCTTGGAGTAAATAATCAATATGATACGTTTTAGTTAACCGCTAAACAAATTAAGTGCGATCGAATTTTTAAGAAGCAAGGTTAATTCTCCCACTGTAATCCACGGATTTTCGTGCCATAATACATGGTAATATGCAGAGATGATGGCTGGCGTTCTGGAGTTTAAAGCTGAATACTATTTTTAATTCCTTCTGGAGTGCAGCTCATTGTCTCAGCAATGCAGTGATCAGCACCAAGTGATTCTCGCACGGTGTATCGGATAATTTGATCACCCTTGCTACAGCTCAATTATCAGCGCATTAAGGCTGTTTCAAAAATTTGCATAAAAACCTGCTAGGACCGTTTTACTGGATCATTTATCAGAACTTAAATTTCGGCGTGTTCCCAATTTTCTAAGGCAATACTTCGGTAGTTTGCTCATCATCATCAGAAGATCCTCTGATGAGAATTCAACTCTTGTTTCGTTCGCGATGCAAAACAGATTTTTCGATTTTTTTCCGATGAAATTATCCGGTGAACACTACTTATCTCCCCGTTTTACCACACACCTTGTTCAAAGTCGAGACTTCCAAAAAAATTAGAGAAGCTTCTTCTTCTTTCTGTCACTGAACATGACACCGAGCTTGAGGAAGCATTTCTCTCGGTCGGGGCGCGTTTTGGTTTCATGCTGTAGTCGACAACAAGCCGGGCATACACGCTTCAGTCCGTGGTGGCATAGTGCTATATGCAATATGCTACGACCATAACAAACGCTCGAAAAATTAATTAGCTACAAAATAAAATTGTATTCCAATGAAGAAATAAAATAACTTAAAAATTAATCACCTGTATGTAAGGGTGTGCTAATTAAAATGCCTACACTAGTATATCTGACGACACCACTGTTCAATTGTTTCCGTAAGACGTAATTCAGCAATATGAATGACACATCTTTCAAAACCTTTTACAGTTAAAAACTGATGAGTGAGTCATTTTATGGAAAAAGACAATATATTGCATATGCATAGGGGTGTGCTAATTAGCTCGCCAGGGCTGTATATAATTCGTTCACCATTTTGGAGCCCCCGTATTGATTTTATTTAATTTCATCCAAGATGTGTGTGTCTAATTTTATTTGCAAGTAAGACAAGAAGACTGTGAAATTAGCATAAAAAGTTTTGAAACCCAATGCGTTTTAAATCATACATATAAACATATTCTTATCATAACCAAAAGATTTATAATACGTGTATTCCCCGCAAAACTAAAGACACTTTTTAAACTATTCAAAAATTATATCAAGTCACCCTGAATATTATAATTTAATCCTAACACTGCGGTGCAGACACCATCAAAAGTTCATGCTTCGAACCTTCGAAGCCTCGGCAAAACGATCATGCTTCGACAGATTCGACTTCGAAGCTTCGAACCGCCTGTTTCGAATTCTATCAACAGCCTTATTTGAGAGAAAAATAACTAGTTAATGCTTAAAAAGTAGATATTATCTATACAATGGAACACTTCCTACCACATAAAGTAATCTGCTTGGATAACTCTAATTTTGAAAAACAGAAACATTTAAAAAAAGAAAAATGAAATTTCGTGTGTTGATCAAAAATCCAATATTTGTTTCGCCTACTGGAATAGTCACAATTAAACAATATTTGAAAAGGGCCCAGTGTGCAACAATGGCACCAACGTCTATGAAAACCGCGTGTTCAGTTTTGAAGATTATCTTATTGTCAACTTTCTTCAATGAAGCTGCTATCAATTCATTCCTAATATTTTCAAAAAATTAATTTCAATCTGTGTTCAGAAATGCAGTGTCCAAATCAAGGGTAATCAAATAATAACATTGCATGCGTTAACAACACCTCACACATCGAAAACAGCAAAAACACTATAACTAATCTTTCATTGGAGCTTATCTGAAAACTGTGTCTGTTTAAGACAACCTTAATGAAATTGAAGTCGCTCAGATTTCGAAGTACAAAGTACTCCGATTAAGAGCACAAAAAAAATAAGGTTGAATTCTAAAAAAAAAAATGTTTTCCCATGGCAAAATATAAACAGCAGTAACTATGATTTTCTTTATTCGAAGTTAACAAATTCAAATATTCTACTATAGCTAAAAAACTATAACCTTAAGATCCCCGATAAGTTGAATATCCAAATGGATTGAGCAATAGAGGAATATGATAATGCTCTCCCTGTTCACATAGAAAAACAATTTCTATGAATGGATACAAAGATTTGCCCGCTGAATCTCTAAGATATGTGGAAACATTAAAATGCAGTTTATAACATCCTGGGGTAAATTCTTCATCGGAAATCAACTCGGAAACACGACCATCCTTATCGGTTGTTGAAAGAGTTATTTCCTTCCACACGTTATCAGTTAATTTGAGTAGTATTACTGGAACATTGGTTGCAGGTTGACCACGTGTTGTGTCCAAAATATGAGTGGAAATTGTTTTCTTTTTTTCCGTCATATCGTCAGGTTCGTTTTGTGATGATGTCTGGGGAATACAAAGAATAAAAATTATTTATAAAAATTCAGTTAGGTTAGATTAGCTTCTTAGCAGGATCACTGGCCTATATGTACCGCATTCCTTTAGCAGTTTTGGGGATTGTTTCAAAGAAAACCAAGAAGAATAGATTTAATGAACCTTTGTTGAATCGACAGAATTTGAAAATTGGACAAAATTACAATAAAGAAGCCTGAAGTAGTAATGTAAAATTTGTAATTTTAAATTTGGATTAATTTTTTTTAATGATAATGTCGGAGTGATCCTCAATGGAAAGTCTGGCATTGAGCCAGACTAAATTTTTGGGTTTTTCACGTCTATTTAATGAGCATTCGTCTGTGGTAAAAATTAAATAAGGATTGACATCATTTGAACGAGAAGGTCATAGTGGTGAACTTGCTAATATTTGAAGGCAGATATTTAATGGACCCCCATTTGTGTGGCTAAGACTAAGAGTTTAAAAGTCGTGTTCTTTTGAAACAAAGAGAGATTTTTTGGCGTCGTCAGCGGCGCAGAATAGAATTTTTGAACGGCCTAAAAACAAATGTAAACAGTGAATAGCAGTGTTTAAAAATTGTCTTTTTTTTTTGCACACAAAAAAGTATTGTTAATCATATCGAAAAGGGTCGCAAAAAATAATACATTGAGTACTGTTTAGACAAGCAGAAACCTAACTAAACTAAGAGAAAAAGAAGAGTAAGTTTCAAACAAAAAATCTACCTTAGATAAAAATGCAGTTCACTTGCGTTTCAGCTTTAACAGATATGCAATGTAGAAGACATCAAAAACTAAGGCGTCGAAAGCTCTGGAAATACAAATCAGGTTTATAATAGGCTTATAGATATGGATACCCAACATCAGAAATCTTTCCACATAGCCAAGTTACAAGTGAAAAGGCGATCGTCTTCGATAGAAGACTTGTTTACATTGAGTTAGAAATGTAAGAATTATTTGGAAATTTCTTTTGCTTCCTTCGGATAATTGGAGTAAGTATGTGGAAATGGACTTAAGTCAAGTTTCGCAAGAATGACCATAAGATCATAAATTGCCTCCTTATGTTTCAAGTGTGTAGAACACATAATTAACAAAGTTGCGCGCATAGGAAGCAAACAGTTATTTGGAAAATTTGAGTATGTGGAATGTACTCAAATAAAGTTTAGCAAATATGACGTTAGATTTGAATGTTAAGTCTCGAACGTTGTCCTAAAGCCAGTGTGGAATGTCGTTAATAAATGTTTCAAGTCCGACAAATGGTTACTGAATGACTTATGAAATCGTCTTCTTATGTTTCAAGTGTGAAGAACAAACAATTTATAAAGTTGCTGGCATAGGAAGCAAAGAGTCTGCACATTTTCGTGTTATATTTTCTAAAAAGCCCTTCCATGAATAAATTTGCTAAGGGAGTTCAATTTGATCTCGTTGCTTTCACGATCGTTACTAAGAATTTACAATACGGCTTTAGAATAAAGATCATCCATAAAATATTCGAAGTCTGCTCTATTTTATCCCAGTCTTAATATAGCTGAGGTAAGCGTTCAGATTATTAAGAGTTACTGGACACGTATCCAAGAAGCACTGTTTAATCATAATTCCAAACACCGAATGAGAAAATGTTTGCACTGAATTACTTACTGTTAGATAAATTTTAGTAAATTCTAAATGTTTTGAATTCGTTTGACGTAAGATATTACAAAACAAGACAAGACAACATATAAAACTAAATTAAACAAGTGTCTACCGAATTTGTTTCTATTCTCAATCGCACACGTTCACTTAAGTACATTTCACTTGAATGCGCACTGAACTTATATAACAACCTAACAATGCATAAAATTATGCTGCGGTTTTAGCTATTTCTTAATCGCAATGAGGAGGAAACCGAGGTAGAGTATCTGAGAGATAAGAAGATTTTTCGGTGTCAACACTTCTAAAAAGTTAAACAATGAGATAAGGACTTTCCCAGAGTTGATTTCTTATCGTAGAAAAGTTTTAATTGCGTGCGTTTATTTTTTAATTTCTACAGAAGTCTTGCGCTTCATTATCTTCCTATCTTATATATCTTATATAATCACTAGATCTACCATCCAGGATTTTGGCCGCCACATAGGAGAATGGATATAAATGTATGGAAGTTGGTTTACCCTCCAATAGCAATGAATGATATACAATTAGAAAGAACTGAGATATCATAATTTTTTTTTTAAATAATATTAAGCCAAGCTCAGAGGATGATGCAAAGCACAGTATTGCAAGAAGAAGATAGGGAACTTGAGGAAAGTGACGGAACTGATGTATATCACCTTTAAAACTTTTGCAGGTTGTATGCAGGAGGATAGACAGAAGATGGTATACTGGTCCACATTCGCACAGTTTGGGATAAAAAAGCATCACGGAATTTTACTGTACGGTCGAAAGTAATTTGAAGGGTAAGAGAATATGTGCGGTTCGCAACGAACGCGAGTGCAAGAATTATTCTACAAGTGATGAGACTAGATATTTCAACATAATTTTAACCATGCACGTAGCGATAAAGGAGTAAAAAGGCATCCAACATTACGATGGGTCTCGAGTGGGACGATATGACAAGTTATTGTCAAATCGTCAATGAACTTTAAAGCTCTCTTTTGGACAATATTCAATGAAGCTAAGGTTGTTCGACCAGCCCCGGCCCATATATCGGAATTGTATTCTATTCTAGGTCTGATGTACGACTTGTAGAGGAGTGCTAGATTCGATGGGCTGAAATATTTCTAATACCTTTTCAGAAAACTAAGAAATTTCGTTGCTTTTTTGGCACCAGAGAAGATGTGATCTGTCCAGGTTAACTTATTGGAAAAATTAATGAAAAATGTGTCGTATCCCAATATACTGTTGGTGGTACTGTGACATCGCGACTAGTAACAGTGCTATAGGTAAATAAGCAATTTTCAATTGCTAAGCATTTTACTTCGCAAGGTGAAATGCTGGGTGGTTGCGAATAGTTTACTTAAAACTGTCGCAGTCACTACCGTTTGTAATTAAGCATTCAGTCATAGTTAGGTAATCCACTTCGCATGGTGGAATACTCAGCTGGGCTTACTGTTATTTACATACAGCATTAGGGCGTCCAGCTGACGGCAGAGATTGACGTAATATTTTTTGATTTTAATTGCAAGGTATTGTGCTGCTCACTGGGTCAAAGTCGCTTCCGCCTAATTGTATAGTGAGGAGCACGGTTGATTCGGTGGATCAGGTTGCGCAAAGCATGTTGGCAGATCGTCCAAGGTCTCGGTGGATTGAAGTTAGACAATAATCTAAGTTATTCTTGAAAATATATTGAAGTTTCAATTAAAGGCACTGTGTTTCGCTTAAATTACTCCCAGTGAACCGACAAATGCAAGACGGTCAATCGTAAATCAGTTCTCCGTCAAAAGAAACGGGAGTGGAAAAGTTATGATCTTGTTTTAAAGAGATAAGACAATAAGACTTAGATGCATTGAATTCGACGTGATTCGCTTTACCTCAAGCGAGGATATTATCAAGATCATTATTCAAAGATCTAATAATGCAATCTCGTTTGCCTGATTTGGCATTTGGAGTTCGCAAGGGTGTTAAAGGAGTAAGCGAAATTCAGCGTACTGTCATCGGCAAAATTATGGATAGAGGCCATATTGGTGATCATTGATGAGTTGGTTAGTGTCTAGATCCTTTATTAATTTCGAATTAATGATAGATTCAAAAACCTTTGAAAGAATCAAAGTAATCTGTAATCTATAATTTGAGAGATCGCCACCTTTTTTTTCTTTCTTGGGAATAGTTTGAACGTGAGCTAGACTTCAGAGTTGGTAATTTTCCTGTCGAATAAGACAAGTAGAATAGTTTGCGCAGAAGCTTAGCCAAGGATGAGGGCAGCTTTTAATTACAGGGGGCGAGAAATCATCAAGACCTGCGGCTTTGAGGACGTTGATCTTCTTAGGACCTTGAACACATCTATCGTACGGATGTGTATTGACTCTTGTACACATCCACGCGGCAGATGCAAAACAGGTGTCTGTGAAGTGGGCGAAAAATTCTAGCAGCCAAAACATTAGTTTAGTCAACAAACATTTCGCCATTGTTTCATGTAGAACATTAATTTATATTACGACTCATCTTATTTATTAGTCCGTTCGGAGCTCTAGCGTCCTAAATGTGACTTTAAGTGTTACTCTATTTACCTTTTTATTGTTTGCTAGAGTTTATGCCAGGGTCTTTCAATAAAATATTTTTGTATTGTATTGTATAGTCAGGACCGTTAATAAATGCCTTTAATTTGAATATTTTTAATACCTTAGATTATGTAAAATTGTACATAAATTTGTTTTGAACTTACGTCAATATCTGGATCATAATTGTAATTTGTATTTCTCTCTATCAGTTGATTACTTTCACCATCTGTTTCTACCTCCTGATGCTCATTACCGGAATCCTCTCTATTTCCATCAGTAACATCTAGATATTCCTCAGTGGTAATCACTACTTGATTGCAGGGTTCATCTAAAATTTCTAGTTCTTCCACTTGTGTGTACTTTATTATATCAATTCGAGTTTCATCTTCTTTTGGTATCATATCGTGCTTTTCGTATTCATCTTCCTGGACCAAATTTTCAGGTCTAATATCTTCTTGGTGCATGATGCTATATGTATTTTCATTTTCATTGGAATTCTGGTGGCTGCTTGGATTGTTTTCATTTGTATGAGGCATAATTGCTTTAAATTTGTCAACATTTTGTTGATGCTTAATAGTGCACGTATGTTTTAATACTGAATATCTGTGAGCATAGAGTGTACGTTTGCAATAGCGGCAGTAGGCTTTACTCGGTATATCCGGAACAGCTTGAATCCAATCTTAAATATATTAAGGTTGAATTACATGTCTTCTATCGTTAATAAAAACAGAAAGGATTACCTTTTAATATGGGATTTGTTTCCCATGATTGCCGGTAACCTTGCTTGTAAAATTTCTTGCTCATTGTAGTAATTTCATTTAAGTTTTAAGAAATTGATTTAAAAAAGCAACTTCAGTTCTTTCACTTAATCGTTAATTGTCAGGTAGCTTTCTTCATTGATCGTTGTTATTCAATGGCGCTATGTGGCAAAGGTATTGCCACAGTTAGCTTAGGGTTTATGTATTGACTGTAAAAAGCGACACTCACGCCGTTAATCATTTCGCCGTTTCCAGCCGCCCTACTAACGGGACCTTTCCGACACTAACGCCAATAGTTTCACTTCGCCGTTTCCCCTGGCGAAAAGCGACTGCGGATTCTCTTGAGCTCGAGGTTCGACACCGGGGAAGCTCGGTTGAAGAAGGTCACTGGTCACCAGAGGGCCTATTCTTGCATTACACCTACAAAATTTAGTAAATAAAAAAAATAATTTCATGATATTTAACCTTTACTTCCGTGGGCCCAGAAAGTGGAAAGTTACTTTCGTAAGTAGAAGATTTGTATGGAAACATCAAAATGAAATTACTTACGAAAGCTGTAAAAGCGTGTAAATGTCACTCCTTGTCTGTCGCTTGTTATTTCCAGACTTTTAATAGAAGAATTTTCAATGACTGGATATAACTTTGTATTTGTTTTATAACCATTTTTACTTTATGTGCTGGAAAAATTTCATTTGTACCATTAAACAAAAGTTTATATCAAATTTTTTGCACGTAGCGAGATCTAGTTTCTAAGACGTCAATGATACTGGGCACATCTATATATAAATAATCAATGGTGATGATGCTTCATGCTTACCCCCAACCATCATCTTACAGTAAAGTTTTCGTGCGGCAGAGGCAGCATACTGTGCCGTCTAAGCTGCGTAATTCTGTCACAAGAGGCTCTGTTATGGAACTATGTATGTTATGTACTTGGACGTGAAGTCCAGACTGCCAGCATGATCTGACAGATCACTCAGTGGACAGCGTTGACGGCAGGGCGGCACGCTAGCTTGCCTCGACTATTGGCGGAGATTGTGGGGAGGTTCCCCGAAAATCTGCCACTGCCACCAGCCATATACAAAATTTATTCGTGCCTGACTACTAAAAGGCCGCTGCACACATTCGGTCCTGAAGGGACCCTTACACCACTTACCTACATCCATTGGGAAGGCGCAGATGTTTGGCCTTCTCTGCTTGCTCCAACCACCCAATCGACACTGAGGGCAGATAGTTTTGTGTCCCTATGATGACATGTAAAGAGAGTAATAAGGGACCCAGTCAATCTTCACATGAGAGGGCTCCGGGAGAGTGAGAGGAGAAATAAAAGTATTTAAATCATGATTACGTTATAAGTTCTTCATTTCTCAAAATGACAATAATGATGCATAATGAAACTATACGTTGACGTGCGTACTAGACTACCATAATATATCAAATTCAAATTGCCGGAAAGCATCTGTTCGGTGACTTCGGTAACTATACATTTATGGAATATGATCAAAAGAATTCAAAAATTAATTATCAGTAAAGCTGAGATTATCATTACTAGTAAGCCTGGCCTTTTCTGTTTTTTCTCTCACACTTGGTAAATTTTCAGTTAAATTTCAGGCTTTCTCCAGTCTATATAATTATGCATCTACAATGATTATCGTTTCCCTTTCTTTTCTTCAATCAATCCGAAAACTTGCAGGTAAAAAAAAATATAATAGCATATTGCTGGGGTCAACTACAGAGGCGCCTCCGTGGATGTTCCGCTGTGCCTCTTTAAAGGTTAGTTATCGATATTATTTATTCATGCAGATACATATAAAAGCTGGAAATCCTCATTTTTCAATGTAAGCCCTGACTTTCTTACATTATTATGCTCTAGCACGGTACTTTAGCACCTATTCCAATACTCATTCCGCAAGTGACTCAAGTAGATCAATTATTATAGCAAAACTATTTGGACTGAAACTTTAGTGGATCGTTTCTTTACCTACTCTAGCCAATTACTTTAGCGAACTATTCTAGCAATTGATTTTTTTGTTTGTAAATTCTTTTGGTCTTACAATTTCTCTTGTAATCTGTATTTATTTCTCTTCTAATGAAATATTTTTGCAGCCTACAGTTTACTATTATTATGATTCTTAGTTTTAGCTACGTCGAGGCAATATTTTAGCAAACTTGCATATTAGCATTTTCATACACTTAATCTGAATCAATGCCTTATAAAATTGTCATATAAAAAAAATTTGTGTGTACCTAATTCTAGTCAATATTTCGGAAAGTAATCACTTTGGCAAAATTTCTCATACAACTAATCCCATTCACTACTTTAGTAAGTTATCATATAAAAATATTTTCGTATACCTAATTCAGTACCTTAGCACGAATTTAGACAGCTATTTTTCGCCGGGAATTACAGTAGTCTATTCTTTATTTCGAGAAGTTATCCTTGTAATGACTTTATTTGAAGACTTCAGTTAATAATTCATTTTCGCATGAGAGCCGCAACTTAATTCGTTCCAAAAAAAACGTCATGCAATTTCAGCTAATTCCGACGGTAATATTTGTGAAGAAAATTAAAAGAGGACCACTATGCAAACCTTTCTTTGAGCCTTAAATCGAACAAAAAACTTGAAAGGTCACAACAGGAGAATAAGCTCTGGTCACGTTGATCACTATCATCGCCCCTCCATATGGTTAAAGCATTTATTTTTCTGCCCTTTTATCCACTGAATTTTCATCGAAAACTTTTTATATTTCACTCTCAATATTTTTCACAGATCTCACAGTTCCTTTTCGATTTTCTTTTCTAAATTAATCTTCTCCACAACTGAACTTTTCGGCTCCTTTAAAAAAACGTTTTCCTTTTTCAGAACGTCTTGTTCTTCTCCAACCTTAAAAAAAAAAAAAAAACAAAAACGTCATCCGCCAGGAAACGCTCTTCTTTTTGCTTTCTCACCGGTCGCATCCTGTCCATTTTTCTTCGCTGCTCATGTGCTACGGGTCGCGTAGACGTGTACTTAGCTCAGCGTATTGCTACATGCAATACGCTACGACCATAACACAGGCAGCGTTGCCAACTGAATCTATCAGAAAAACTGAGAAAAAAGCTGAGAAGTTGCGAAAAAAACTGAGAAATCAAAAATCATATCTAAATATCTTTTATTAGTTCGTAAACGAAAACATAAATATAATCCAGTATATAAATTAAATAACAAAAAGTAACAAGTTAACATTTAGATACAATCTTGCCTTTACAAAAAAAAAAATAATAATAATAAAAAGTACAGCCTTATTTATTTCGTTTAAAATCATACATATTTTTAGTTCCTTTCGCGTTAAAGCCAATTCATGTTCCTTAGTTTTAAGTAATCTTTCGAATAAAGAATTCTACAGAGGGTATCTGTGCCGAGTTTATTTCTTACTTTCGTTTTATTGATGTTAATTGCTGAGAATATCCTTTCTACATTAGCAGAAGAATGAGGGAGGCAAAACATTTCAAAAAAGAATTTAGAAAGTTTAGGGAAAATGTCGTGTCTCTTGGAAAGTGATAATTTTTTAAAAAATTCCTCATCGGTTAGATTTTTAAAAGGACTAAAATCAAAAACTCGCAGATCTCCATTCATCATCTAACTTTCGTATATTTGGTACTAAGTTTGGAAAGTTTTTGTACTTTCATTTTGGCCATTCATTATATTCTCTGGATTAATAATATTTAAACTCCTTAAGATGGGATCACTGATCTTTGAGAAAATTTGTGAAACTAATTCTATATAAAATGCTTAGCAATTTTTATTAAATTCTTCGGTTATTTCTGGTTTATTTATTGTATTTAAAATAGATTGCACACTTGGAGGTAAATAAATGCTACTTGTGGGTTTTTATATTCTATTGATCAAAATATATATAGTTGTCCAAAATGAGTCGTAAAAGTCTTTCCATATCACCATAGATTTAATTGTTTGGCGACTCACTTTAATATAATTTATTCAAAGTATTGATATAAATTATACGACATAAAGTGAAGATACGCTTCATTAATGGGATTAGATATAATCGTAATAGTTTTTCTGCTGATTTTATTTTACAAATAGATGTGCAAAATATATTCGTAATGGATCGATTAAAATTATTAAGCGGTTAACAACTAATTCTAAAACTAACCATCGTGTTACACAAGGATGTAAAAATTTATATTGCTTAATTCAAGTATTTCTATGATTTTTTGTTTTTGTGGCTACATCAGAGTGTACCACACTGAGTGTGGTGAGAATATGAGACGACCACGCACATCTTAAACTTCTCTGCTAAAGAACAGGGATGTATTCAGTGTGTTCAATAATTGGTTCATTCATTTACAATTTTAGTAAAAGCTTTAAAGAAAAACATAAGACAAACTGAAAAACAAAGAAAATTTAATCTGAAAACTGAGCATTTCAGGCTAAAAACTAAAAAAAGCTGAGAATTTCACAGTAAAAACTGAAAAACTGAGTTCCAGATAAAAAAACTGAGTTTCTCAGCAAATACTGAGTAGTTGGCAACGGTGCCCCCAGGTCAAGGCAGTAAGGGCAGTATATCATGTCCATTGATGTACCCCAAATACAATGAGCCCGTTTAGATCGTGCCATTTAGAACTAGTTTTACGTAAGTCGACTTACGTAGAACTAATATGAAGTGGTGTAAACATGACGCATTACGAAATACTAGTCCTACTTTAATCCGGTATTTGAAGCAGTATTGACCTACAAAATTAGTATTCGTAGATAAACCTCAGATAAGGAATTGTTTACAAACTTGAATGCGGTATATTCTTTCATAGAGAGAATTGTTATTTTGTTTTATTGAAGAAGGAAAAAAGAGCGACTGGTCAGAGGGAGGGACAAATTCTTTTATAGACTTGTGACTTTTTGAAGAAAGTATTCCGTCCATAATGGATGGCAAAAAATTAGAAATTTTGAAAATTTAATTATTTTCTTATGCTCTATTCTCTTGTGCACAACGCATGCACAAAATTAAAATATTATTTCTCATTTTCTCGTGAAAAAGTCGGCAGATCTGACAAATTTGGCAATTGTCAAAGCTTTAATACGAGTGGACTAAACGGCAGCCGGATTAGTCCTACTTAAGTCGACTAACCTAAAACTAGTCCTAAATAGCTGCGGTCTAAACGTACTCTGAGAAGAGGATCAAGCATAATATAAGTATATTTGATGAGTCATGCTAGAATTAAAGTTATGGAGAGAGTGGTTGGATGGTTGGAGGAATAAAAACAAAGTGTGCAGAGAAAAATTTTCTTCTACGAATTGTAGCTGGTAATGAGCTGAGGTGAACGGACAGTGAAACCCGTTTTCCGATTGGACGAAAACCTACCGAGTTAAAGCCGATCTAAGGTGCGAAAAATCTAGTTCGCATTAAAAAGAGGGAAATACTGAAAAAGTTAGTACGGGGATGGTTATGTACAAGGTATACTATATACCTTGGCTATGTACGCCTCCAAGTATAGGGGTGTGCGTACTCAAATCTTTTCTCAGGACCTAAAAAATTCGATTCTGTACTAGATTTCCTAAAATATACTAGATCAAACCTTGACCACCGAAAGTTTCTCCCGCTTAATTGAAATAAACATTGTTAATAAAATATGTTAAGAGTGCGAGTATCATAATACATCGTTTAAGACATCTCTCATCTCATGTCCGGAGGTGTCGAGCCTAAAATGGGCATTCCTCTTTGTTCGTCTCAATTTCAATTGATCCTTATCATCAAAGTGAAAAAAATTTTCCATTTGGAAATTTCTTTTCTTTCCCACTAGCACATAATTACTTTTCCTGAAGTGATTTAAACGAAGAAAGTATTATTTTGTTAAATATTTTAATATATTCAAAAAGTTCCTCTCGAATCGGCCATACTTGTTATCTTTGTATCATGAAGCATACTACTGTTATTTCGGTTGTAACGCATGGAACAATGCTGGTAGAGCAAAATAGATTGGACACCCAAGTATAATATTAAATTATTTTAAATTAATTATTAATTACTAGTGTAAAATAATTTTTATTATTCCGTCTGGCGTTTTGTACACATACTTAAAAAAAAAAAAACAATAGATTTAAGTTCGAAATTTGCAAAATTCAAGTAAATCTTTCGTAGGGTTACCATACAAAAATTTCGTTTTTTACTATATATTTTAACTATACCTGAGAACGTGTTGTATACAGCATTGTCGAATACTATAATAAATACAACTTCAAAAGTGGACTAAAATGAACGGGTTTATGGTGTTGCCATACAAAACTGATATTTTTTAGATATACGTATGTTACTACTGTGAAAAGGTCAGTACTTGACGTTTTGAGCTGAAAAGTTCTTCAGAATATGAAATCCTATGAAATTATTTATAATCATTTTTACTGTACGGTGAACCTAACCTAGCTCTTGGAGCACCTGGGGCAACCTGAACGAACCACCCTTTTCCGATACTTGTACTAATACAGCCTTATCACTCAACCGTATTGATTGAACTCCACAAACCATTATAATTTTCATTTGATCAAAAATAGCCTTCACTCAAAATTTCCTGATAAACGATGCGATAACATAATTCGCTTTCAATAGATATGGTGGCCAATCTAACTGAGCTGGTTTATTATTGATCGCAGATAATTTTTAATAACCTTCAGTGTCGAAAAACTCCGCTGTTTACGATGAAATTCAAAATTTCAATTGGGGATTGAAATGTCCAAAAGTGACAGCGCACGGCTTTGATGGCATGAAGCCTACTTTCCTAACGCGTATCATTGACAGCTTTGACAGTTAGAGGTCAGAGTTAGTGATAGGATAGGTTAGGTTAAGTAAGAGGGTGCCGCTAAACAAAAATTAGCCTGCATCACTTAGACTCCTACTCGGTCCCTAGACCTCATGGGATAACTTTTCAAGCCGTCTGGTACATCCTGATTTCCTTAAGAAACTCAGAATATATGAAATTTTTTTTATCTAGATCCATCCTGCTTCTCTTAGAAAACGAAGGATATATTTAAATTCTTTACTTTGCAGTTCCTCCAGTCTTGAAAGAAGTAGCTACCCAATAGTCTACTTCATTTATTCATCAAAGCGGGGCATTCGCAAAGCAGGTGTTGGACGGATTAAATTTCTTCCAAGTCCTTACAGTTCCTATAGAAATCGTTCGCCGCTATACCCAGTCTTCTAGCATGGTCTCCTATGGGCCAGTGACCTATAATGACCCTTACTAGATTCATGGTATTTGTTCTGCTGCCATTAAGCAGTTCCCTCGTCGTTTCCCTGTCATATGCAGGCTAAAATTGCCTCATAATACAGAAGGTATCCCTGCTGGTTCACCGGAGGCTTGCCATTTGATAGGTACCCTTGATAATTTCCTCTTTTAAAGCTCCGATTGAGATCCTCACTTAAGCAACCGCTGCGGAGCTATCCAATTCAGAACCCCTTTTGGCCAACTCATCAGCCATCTGGTTGCCTGAGATATCCTTATGGCCAGGTACCCAGCACAGGGTCACATTGCGTCTTATAGTCAATTCCTCAAGGCTGGTCTTGCATAATTACACCAATTTTGATTTTAGCAGCACGGCATCCAGCGTCTTGATGGCTGTCTGGCTATCAGTATAAATGCAGATATGCCGTGAGGGATCTCTGCCCGTGGATATCAATAATGCTGCCTGATAAATTGCTGCGAGCTCTGAAAAATACTGCATTTATCAGGCAGCCTATAATACTCATGCCACTGGAGACCTCTAGAGTACACTCCAGCCCTAGTGCTCGGACTCGTCTTGGACCCATTCGTAAAAATAGAAATATCGGATGCTACGACCATCTCCTTTCCAATCCCAGTCACTCCTGGTGGGCATCATTGCATTGATACCCCCACCAAAACTCAAGATGGGTACTTGGTAGTCTATTTGTTCCCTTCAATCAGTACAATCTATCTTCTGGAGTATATTGGAGCGCCCAAAACCCTTCACCATCCGCCAACCCCCCGCCCTCAGACTGACAGCACTAATTGCAGCTACACCTCAATAGAGATTCAGCGGCAATAAGGCAAGCATGACCTCTAGTGTGCTGACTGATACTCAGTTATTCCCATACAGGCGGCCCCCTGAATTTTTGACAGCACATCCAGGTTACATTTCCTCGCCAGTGCCGTCCACCAGACTGTGGAGACGTAGCAGAGGAGGGGTCGAACTATGGCTGTGTATATCCAGGGTTTTAATCCTCAGTCTCCACGAAATATTCTCTTGCATGTGTAGTATGCCACACTGGTTTTCTTAACGCATTCTTCTAGATTAACCTTCCAGCTCAGCTGGAATCGAGGATAATACCCAGATATTTTGTCTCGCTGGAGAAAGTAAGATTCTCTCCACCTAGTATTGGAAGTGTGCAACTTTGCACTCGCCTCTTTTTTATAAAAAGGACCAGCTTCGTTTTCATAGGGGTTACCCTCAGTCCGCTATTATTGGCCCAGTTATCTAGCTTAAGCAGCGCATACTCGAGCCTTTCATTAATAGTAGAGAGAAATTTGCCAGTTACCAGTCATTTGCGTAGGCAACTGCCTTAAAGCGCTCTCTCTATAACTTGATGAGAATTTCATTCATTACCAGTAGCCACAAAAGTGGTGCTGGCACCCCCCTCTCTGCGGTGTACGTCTATAGATTGTTATTCTCACAATAGCGTCACCTAAGCAGGAGCTAATCTTTCTACTGAGAAGAATTGAGTTGAACCAGTTACATAGACCCTTATTAACTCCCACCCTTATCAGTCCATTAATATAACCTCGGTCTTCACGTTATTGAAAGCACCTAGAGTGTACTATTCATATTCTGGAATTTCTCAACAACGGATACCATTGCATGTAGTGCTGACTCTACCGATTTCCCTTTTACATAGGCATGCTGGCTACCACTGCGCCTTGCCATACACTTCTTATATGTACCTCTATTAGTCTCTGCAAGAGCTTAAGCATAAAGGAGGAGCGACTGATAGGTCTAAAGTTCTTTGCCTCGATGTGTCCCATCCTGCATGCTTTTGGAATGAAGATTTTTCTGACTTCTTGCCAGGCACTGGGTAAGAAACAGAGCTTCAGGACCGTCCATTTCATCGCTTTTCACTGACTATGGAGCTAATGACCTCCTCCTTTACAACTTATAGGTGCCGTTCTACAGAACTCGACACCGACGAAACTATTTCCCCGCTATCCGGAAAGTGGGCGTCAAGAAGTACATTTAACAGCTCCTCGTTTGTAGTCGTCTAGACTCCGTTCTTCCCTTTTATCACTGATGGGGTACTACAGCATCGCATTCACATGAAATATTGAGGCAAAATTTAATGGCTCTTTTAGAACCGTCTGGTGCCAAAAATAGGAACCGGATCTGATCTTTAAGTCGCTCAGATCTGAGTTGCTCATCTGTAATTTAGAGCGGCCTTATTACTAGAGCAGATGTTATAAATGCGTTAGGCTGGGTTTTGTTGGATTGTTGTTGTTATTCGCTGAATTATTTTTCAATTCAAATTTTTTTTATATTTTATTTAAAAAAAAACAACTTACGCGATTTCGCTTGCCGCCTTCACGAAACAGCGCTTGGGGCCGGAACCCCATTTGCCCCATCCCTAGGAACAGTGCTGGATGAACGTTTGAGAAATTGATACGAAAAGCTATTTTAACAATCAAACTTGCACACAGAGGTGACCAGTCGATTTTACATACGAGCATTCAACTGGGGTACTATAATTTTCCTGAAGTAATTTCCTGAAAATTATTGGAAAATTTGCGAAACTTTCTATAAGAAAATGGAAGAGGTCAACAAACACAAACAGATTCAGACAAACAGTGACTAGAAAACGTAAAATTTAGTTACTAGGTTGCTTCCCATCCTGAAGAGAAGGTACTAAGTTGACTTCAAACTAAGACACTTTAACAGAAATGTTTTTTTTTGTATACTTCTACGTGGTATTTTTATCGCCACGGCTTGAGAAAAAAAAAAAAACAGGAATAATGTAAATCAACAGTAAGAAAATGTTACCAAACAGCCCAACAACAACGTCGAGTGACTTTTTTAAAGTACTTCCGTAGCTTGTCATTCAGAAAATATAAGAATAACCTAAGAAAGTGCACAATCTCAAGGATTTTGCATATTAGAGACAACTTAAGAACGACAAAAGAAGCTTACGCGTTCTTAGAAAACACCAACGGTGGTATCCTCTTCGGAAAGGAGGTGTTATGTTAATCCTGATTTGCATAAACAAAAGAAAGGTTAAGAAATTTCAATTACTCCTTAAACTCGTCTTACTCTTGTTAGTAAGTTCTGTCGACACTTTTGTTGTATTTTATTTTTCTCCACACTTTATATTCTCTATCGAGACTTAAGTTGTGCATTATTGCTATTAAGGAGAAAATTATTTCGTGAAAAAAAAAGAAAAAAAGAAAATGCTTTCTTCATGAAAGTTTCTTTCTACACGAGTCTGGTGGCACATGTATAAACTTTTTCTTGTTCTGTACCTT
The DNA here is from genome assembly GCA_963924295.1 of Dioctria rufipes. NCBI lineage: Eukaryota > Metazoa > Arthropoda > Insecta > Diptera > Asilidae > Dioctria > Dioctria rufipes. The sequence continues at coordinate 60,794,451 of OZ002742.1, forward strand.
TACAAGTTTAGAATTTTTTCCTTCTTTTAGTTCGAGATAAAGGATTTTCACGATATTCTGAACTCTTTCTCTCTTTTTCTTCCTGTTTTAATACTTTATATTTAAGTCAGGCGGCTAAAAAAGTTCGATTTTCTATTTGATATCAGGTGAACACTTAGCGAACTTTTTCATTTAAGGTTTCATATGATAACTTTTACACTTGGCTCGCTTAACATATTTATGTGCAATCAATGAATAGAAAGGATATGGTCTGCAGAAGCCAAATGAATTTAGTTTTGACATATTGAATTCCATGAAAATTACTAGAACCTGAGATGGTACAGCCTCGTCATTTGTGGAAAATTAATTAGAGTGTAGTAGGTAACTTTGAAAGTTCCTTAGTTTATAGAGAAATACTTCATATGAAACTTGATCGTATGCATGCCTTTCTAATGAAAATATTTGAGCCTTGCTTTTGGTTTTTTGTGATGATTGGAGAGCTACTGTACTGCATCGACTTGCATCGGAGAACTACTGGGTTTTCCAATAAGAGGTGTTGTTTTGATATTCAAAGAAAAATACCATTTCTTGAGATAAATGATCGGATCTTTATTTCATTATAAAGAGGAAGGTATGCCGTTAATAATGGAAAATAACATCAGCCAAATGACCACCACGACCACGCCTACAGGACCATATCCTTTTCATGAAATTTTCCATAACCAAATCGCAAAGTGGCTGCCATATGTCCTCGATAGCCTCACGAATTCCATCTTTGAGGTCTTGAATCGACGCTGGGCTGTTGGCGTAGACCTTCTCTTTCACGTGGCTCCAAAGGAAGAAGTCGCAAGGTGTTAAGTCGCAAGATCTCGGTGGCCAATTGTGATCACCTATTCGAGAGATAACACGGTCCGGAAACTTTTCCCGTAAAAGATCAATGGGTTCGTTGCTTGTATGGCACGTAGCGCCGTCTTGTTGAAAGTAAACGTTGCCCAGATCAATACCATCCAATTCCGGCCTTAAAAAATCATTAATCATGATAGCGCAATCCATTCACCGTAACTGTTGCTCCAGCCTCATTTTCGAAAAAGTAAGGTCCAATGACCCCGCGGGACCATAAACTGCACCAAACAGTCCCACGTTGAGGATATAGAGGCTTTTTAACAATAACTCTTGGGTTTTCCGAGCCCCAGATGCGACAATTTTGCGTGTTGACGAAGCCATCAAGGTGGAAATGGGCCTCATCACTCAAGATGAGTTTTCGATGGAATTCCGGATCATTTTCATGCATTTCAAGGACCCAATCAGCAAAGACTCGACGTTGTTGATGATCGGCCGGCTTGAGTTCTTGTGTTAACTGAACTTTATAAGCCTTAAGACCCAAATCTTTATGCAAAATACGGTGTAATGACGTTTGTGGAATACCTAATTCCAAAGAACGACGAGGAATGGACAAACCTGGGTTTTCTTCAACACTTTCGGCTACAGCAGCAATATTCTCAGCTGTTCTTGAGCGACGTGCACGGGTTTTATTCTTCACATCACTAACTTGTCCCGACAGCTCGAATTTTTCTACCAATTTCTGTATTGCGGTCCGACAAGGTGCTTCACGACGACCCAAAAATTTTTGAGTTTTACGAACCGTCTCCGCCACATTTTCACCGTTTTTATAGTGAATTTTAATAATTTCAATGCGTTGTTGAATCGTGTATCGTTCCATTTTTATTAATGGCGTAGATTCTACTTGTCAAATGTCAAAAAATGACAGCTCCAAAAGTGACATCTACCGAAATAGCGGGCTAATTAAAATAACACCTCTTATTGGAAAACCCTTTATATGATTAGTTATAAATCTGTTTCAGGAAAAATGCAGAATTTTCCAATTTAGTTAACGTGAAAAAGGCAGAAAATAAAATAAGTAAAAAACGGGTTTTCAAACAAAACTGAGGCCAAGTCGCAGGAAAAAGTAGAAAATAAACTTTTCTTCACACACAGAGGTGGACTCAGATTTTATTCGCTGACAATCACCGATATATTTCAGTATGATCAATCAGAGGTAATAAGTGATTTGATTCATCATGAAGAGAAAGATTATTCAAGAGAAATGTCAGAGGTGGACTCAGATTTTTTGATTGGGACATTTCTCTTGAATATTCTTTCTCTTCATGAATCAAATCACTTATTTACCTCTGATTGATCATACTGAAATATATCGGTGATTGTCAACGAATAAAATCTGAGTCCACCTCTGTGTGTGAAGAAAAGTTTATTTTCTACTTTTTCCTGCGACTTGGCCTCAGTTTTGTTTGAAAACTCGTTTTTTACTTATTTTATTAATCTTCATTCTGCATTTATTGTAGATTTATAGTTTGAGTTATGATTTTTGAATTTATTGAATTGAATTTTGATTTTATTTTTAAAGTAATAAGATGACTTTTTAAATAGCTTCTCACGATATACAGGACATAATGTGTGGTGTTCTTCTCCTTTTTCCTCATGCATTTCATAATGTATTTTAGGGTAGGCAGGTACCTTCACAAAAAAAAAAAAAAAAAAAAACTGCGTAACATATAATTAGTTTTATTTTTCTTTAAATTTAAATTTTTTGCTACATTTCAAACAAGAATCAGATCTACATTTCTTAATTGCATTTCAACATTCTCAAATCTCTTAGGCTCAGAGCTAATTTTGTCGAGATTTTAATGTTTCCCCCATTTCCCATAGTTTCTCCCCCTTGGGAGCAATCTTAATCAGGTAATTTATCCCATAAAATCAAATAAATCCTAATAAAATTACCGTTCTTATAAATTCTCTACATTATTGACATCTAAGGATTCATGTAAGGACTATCAACAAGTACGCATGTGGATACACATAAACCAGCAAGTGCCAATCTCATTTAAAACTGATTTTCATTCCGACTCCGATAACAATAGACCAAGCAAGGTGGGTGAATGCATGGAATACTGACGACAAGTATAAGATTGTGTACCTATGTACGAGTTTATATACCTAGGAGTAAGAAGTCTGGTAATGCATACAAAATTGAACAATGCTCAATCCAATTTTCACTTTCCTTGTCAGGTAAAGGTAAAATTGATTATGAAAATTTTTCATTCTCCTATGGGAGCTATGGAGATTTCACCCACACCTGATACACCTACCTTAGCTTCAATTCAACCCAATAATGAGTTTATTGAAGACGAATTACGACAAGCATAAGTGAATCTTGGGTGAGCTGAGTGGGAGGCAAGAAGCTACTAACAATAAGTGGTAATTACGTTCAATGGAATTCTCTATCGATTTATAGAGTTCTTTCGGATTTCACTTCTATCTTCATTTCTCCCAGGAATGAATGAGGTTCTGCTGTATCCCCGTATATATAGATTTTTGTAGTTCTATGCTTCTATGAATGGGAGAGGGAACTATTTTTACCTGAATTCGTGTTTGCAAGATTGAAGGTAACGAAATTGTTGTGTGTGTGTTTTTATACTTTAGTTGATGAAATCTATAGGGTAGGTATATTAGTATGTCATTCCGTTTGTAACGTACAGAAATAATGCTGGTAGAGCAAAATACATTGGACACTCACGCATAATATTAAAAGTTATCTTAATTTTTGCATGTCCGTCTATATGTAGAACTTTAAAATTGGACTAAATCCGGCAACCCTTTCTTGGCATTGCCATACAAAAACTGAAGTTTTGTGCGCATAATGTGAAAAGAATCAGTCCTAGATGTTTTCATTGTAACGAAGAGCTCTTCAAAATATAAAATTCTATGAAAATAGATACGGGCATTCAACTAGGGTACCTATATCGTAAGAATTGGTCATACAATAATTTTTACTTTTTTACTTGTTTCTAAATAAATAACAGAGTATTTCCTCCAATTTAGGAGATATATGTTTTTTATGGTACGATTTCAATACAATTAGTTATCAAAATTTGGTTTGATAACTGGGAGAAATTCACTAACCGTATAAACTTTGAGAGAATTTTCCATTTCTTCATGTGTGCACATATGTACATATTTTTTATTATTTTGTTCCCTTAACAAAAAGATATTAAAATTTGAATTTATCAATCAATTAAATATTTTCGTCAATATCTTGCAATTTTAACGAGAAGGAGAATGAACAAGATCGACGACCGTATACTTAAAGAGAAATCTCTTGAGCAGCTGTTTAATAGAAAGAGATTATCCATCAGAGTAGGCGTCATTTGAAAAAATAAAATAAATAAGTCAAAAAGCTAAAATTGGTCTAAGACGCGCATATGAAATTTCGTATGGTCACCTATCTGTGTAATTTTTATTTTTGAAGTGGTTTTTCGCATATAGAATGGTTCGTCGGACAGAAAAAATTATTATAACCAATTATATAAGATTTCATATTCCAAACAAGTTTTTAGTACAATAATGTCTAGAACTGATTGATTTCACAGTATACGTAAAAAACCTAAAATTTCATATGGCAACACTAAGAAGGGGTTGCCCGTTTTAGTGCACTTTTACATTTTTTTTATTACAATAAAAACACCATGTATCAAATTTCAGCTCTCTATATTGTCGCGTTCTCAGTCAGTGTCCAAATATATAGTGGAAAACGACAATTTTTGTATGGCAACTCCACGAATGAGTTGCCCGATTTGCCTCATTTTCGAACTTAATTTTACTTTTTTTTAAAGTCCGTGTAGATAATTTCAGCTTTCTAAGTGAGCGCGCTCTCGAGTTATCGTGCGCACAGATGGACGGACAAATGAACGGACACAGATGGACATGCAAAAATCAAAATAACTTTTAATTTTATGCATGGGTGTCCAATCCATTTTGCTCTACCATCATTATTTGGAGGTGTTACAAACGGAATGACGTTTGACCCCTTAGATTTCATCTAGGCTAGGGTATAAAACCGAATCTAAATTTTGAAAAAAAAAATTGCATGTAGCATTTAAGAAAATTGAGCGTGTGTGTGTGGCAAATAGAAATAGATAGATACACTTGTTTCTTTTTTCTGAAGGAGAAATAAGCAAGCACATTTACATACTGGCGAATAAGGCTGTGGATTGAACAGCAGTTAAAGAGATTTCTCTCGCCGGATAAGATAAGAACGAAATGGTAAATGACTCTGATCTGGACTCCCAGTTTAAAGCTCTTTGGTGATATTATCATAGTCGTAAGTGATGGGACTTCCCTGACAAATTATGCTAGCAAATTTGAGAATAAATAGTAGCAAAATCGCCAAAAAGGTAGTAAACAGACTACAGAGTACGGATAAAAAAAATGTATATAATTATAGAATGTTATGTTTTATTTTATTATAATTGTATTTATATCATTAATTGTAAGAATTTTCTCTTATTTCTTTATAAAAACTCCATCGAAAAATTTATACAGACTGCAGTACTTAATTAGTTCATTTGACGGTGTAAAAATCTTTCCATCTTCTATCAGTTCTCTACAAAGAATTTCAGCCGAAACTGTTTCAATATTCAAACTATTACGTTTTATTATGTTTTGAGTTATTAAAATCTGAAAAAGTTCATTCAGCAGCAACCGTACTGTGGGGAAGGACAAATAAATTAATTATGTAGTTTTAAGGGTTCTCGAAAATTGGTTGTTCAAAGGGATTTTTCTTTTTTGATAAATTTAGCCAAGTTTTAGCAATATCGTTACAATCAACAAGTTGGTCTAACTTTTTAAAGATTATGAGAAGCCTCCACTTTGAATTAAGTTTTTCAATATCTATTTCATTATGAAAAGGACAGGTTTCAACTAATGGAAGTATTGAAGTCATTTCGCCTGTTCTAATCTTCCTTGGATCCAAATATTTTAATAGTTTCAATTTGTGATCATTAAGATCGAAACAATATTTTAATTTGTTGGCACACAATTCTATGTAAAATAATAGATTATCTTGGATATTACTAATATTTTTACAAGCATTAAAAGATTGAAACTGTGACAATTTAATTCCAAAAAACATTCTTAATTTTTCAAGATGAAGTGAACCGTTATTAAATTTGCAGTCAACTGAATGTGTTCTAGCTTTATACAATTTGTTAAAATATTTTTTAAGTTATTTTCAATTAAAGGTGTTAGTGTGTGTATTAAAATTTTTTCAGACTGGAAGACTTTATAGAGATTATTAATTTAAAATATAGCACAAAAATAATAAGTATAATTTTATCTCCGAACTATTCAGTCAATCAAGAATTGCATTTGCATCAATATTATTAGGTCTTTCAAAAGTAAAGATAGTGAAGTAATGAAGTAAAGCTGACCACTGCACCAATATTGTTATAATGATTTGCTCCAGGTCCAACCAGCGTGTACCGCTTGATTTTAGAATCTTATTTAAATTTAAATTAAAACTATTTTGAAATTCTGCCAATTCACTTTGCGTCTTAACACTATGGGCAAAATGATTATATAGGCAAGAAAGGAAATTTTCAAATTTCCGAGGATTTTTTTTTTTCATAGCAGCCGCAAGACACAAGTGGAGGGAGTGGCAGGTGCATCTAAGATAAAATAAATGTTTATTCAATTTTTCTAATCGTGCTCTAACTTCCGTAACTTCACTTCTCATTACTGATGTGTTGTCAGTACCAAGGGCAATAAAATTTTACTCAGAATTTTTTGCTTGTTTATCCTTTTTATTGTAGGTATAAATATAATCTCAACAACAAACAGCAGCTATCACCACAAATCAAAAATAATCTCAAATTCACAACATAAATGCGTAATTAATTTATATACCAATTATCAAACACAGCAATCAGCACCAGCTCAGCAAGCAATGACATTGACAATTACAATGATCAAAAAAGCAAACCGGGCTGTAACGTGCAAATGCATTTGAAGTGAAATATTCATAACATTCACCACAAAACAAAACACAATTCCTTAATGGCTGAAGGAAACACGCCACCGCCACGCCAACTTGCTGTCACTCAGAACGTTTACATGAATACTTGAAGTATACTTCATGTAAACTCGCATTGGCTTCAAATTTACTTGAGTCAAGTAAATCACAAAATTACGTTCGATTTACTTGAAAAAATTTCATGTAAACGAATTATGAAAACGGCAAAGAGGAATAAGAAGAAGATTATTGTTGATTTTTAGCACTTTTCTCAAGATGTTTGTCTAAAATTCCGCACCTATGTATTGAACCTAATGCAGAGTTGTCAAAGGTAAAATGTAGTTTCAAGTAAATTTCAAGAAAATTTCAAGTCAAGTAATTGGAATTAATTCAACCAAAAACCCTACTTGAGTTTGAAGTGTATTTTAAGTCAAATACTCAAGTATTCATGTAGACGTACTGAATGACAGCTTTGTGCTATAGCAAGGCAAAGGCATCGGCTTCGGCGCAGTTCACTCAAACAAGATGCAAACGCATCACTAAGGTTCATTCAGTTTTTAAGGTCTGCAAGCAATTTCCTATTTGTCTGTGTTATGTGTTAAGGATTAAGTTCATTTCAGTTGTGTTATTTATTATTATTGAAATTGATTGGTAAAAACTCTTTTACATATGAAAAATCTTTGAAAAAGAAATTTCTATGTAAAAGTGGGCGTTTCGTATCGACGGGAGCCGTATACTAATCAGTACGACTTGATTCCTGCCTACCGCGTATACGCCAAAGTGAACAGCCAAACTTTCCTCATATATGCACTTAAAATAATTTTTAAGTGTGAATTATATACGAGGCGAAATAAGTACTAAGTATTTACTTGAATGCCTAGCAAGATTGGTCCAATGCGGGGCTAGCATTTCATGGACAGTTTTGCTATGAAGTAAATTCATAGCGAACTTAGGCAATATGAATTGACCGAGTTTGCTGCAGATTCCACAGCTTGAGGATTGAGTGGAAAAAACTCTTTTACAAATGAAAATTGTTTGAAAAAGAAATTTTTATGCAAAAGAGGGTGCTTTGTATCGGAAGAAACCGTATATTCATCAGTACGGTAGAACGAGTTATTTTATAGTAAAACTCTCTGTGAAATGCTAGTCAAGCATAGGGCTAATCTTGCTAGGCATTCAAATAAATATTTAGTACTTCGTATATAATTCACACTTAAAAATTATCTTAAGTGTATATATGAAATCAGCTTGGCTGTTCAGACCGTACTGATGAGTATACGGTCCTCGCCCATACGAAACGCCCTCTTTTGCATAGAAATTCCAAAGATTTTTATTTGTAAAAGAGTTATTTTGAGTTATTTAGTTTTTGTAGTTAGTGATCATCCGCATTGATTATGCGATTCTCGTAACTTAAAGTAATCTACCCCAAGTACGTAATCCCACTAAATACAGAGAAAAGTTTTATTTTGGGTTTTCGAGTACGAGCTGAAAAGGAAAACCACGGACTTATTTAAGCTGTTTATAATATCTCAAGACTGACTTTATTGAACAATGTGTTGTTGCTGTTGTTGTTATTTTCTTAAATTACGGTAATTACATCTTTTAAGAAGTAGTCTTAGTGATTTTGATACTATTCCTGGTTAAAATGGGATGGAAACAATGGGTTCCCATTTTTTCCTCATAATTTCCTTATCTTTCAATCGATTAAAAAAAAAAATATCGTAATTAATGAAATGTAGAATTTCGGAACTACGGCACCCTGTGGTTAGATTCAAAATATTTGTGTCAAACTTACTGGTTCTTTTCCCTAAAAGTGAATGATGTCTGATGTTATAATTAGACCCATCAGAATGTCATCGATTTTGCTATCAAAACCTTCTCCTGCTACTCTATGAAAAAAATAATTTTGTACAGCTTAAGTTAATTTTGCTTGCTATTCGATGGAACAACAATTTATGTATATGTTACAGTCAAAACACGAATCACGTCCAAACCCGATCTTACAAAGCTCTCTCTCAGTTAAATCTAGAATTAACGGAATGCAATTGATACTACTAGTATTAACTAATGATTATTTAGTTAAGTCTGGTTTTGGCTGAATTCTTGTTAAATCTGACGGGCTGCCCTTAGGAAATTCGCTTTAGGATTGAAATCTCTCACCATTAAACCTTTATGTTAAGTAAAATTCTTTAGTTATAATTATGTAAACATATTTTTTCTCACATTTTAGAACCTACTTATTGCAACAAGGCATGCTGCTATGGCATTTCTAATTGCAAAGAGCTCCTTTTTTTATACATAAACATCGCTTCCAAATACAAATCTTTTTTCAAGCGCAGCGGACGAACCCTTGGCCTGTTCCTATAGTTTCCTTCTTTGGTGCAGTCCTAAGGGAAATTGCATGATCCTGTGACACCTGTTTTGCAGTCAAGAAACCTGTGTGGCATACATCGAGGTCAGATCTGAAAAAAAAAAAATATAATAATTATTTAATAGATATATCATTTAAAGCACGACTCCAATGAGATTTCGTAAGTCCACCTCAGCCCTACCAATATCTGGAATATGTATATTAATATTACCTCCTACATCAACCGCAGGATATATGGCAGCGGAAATCGATTTTATTCGATCAGCCTGTTTCTTCAAATTTTGCTCGGCTTCTGTTCTAGCTAAAGAGATATTTGACGATGTACTAGCTATCATCACAGTACCCTTTTCTTTTTCGCCAATATCGGTGCGTCCAGCATTTGACATCTGATCTATAATTTTCCGAAGATCATCCTCATTAGAAAATAGAAAATTTCCATAGAAAGACCCTGTGAGTACTTATCCGATTGAACTGATTAAATTGCCAGACCGCCTTGCTTTGTAGTTATATGAGTGTGTTTGAGCTGGTTCAGGCTCTCTTAATAGTTAATAGTGTTCTTTTTTTCATTTTGTTCAATCACAAGATTTTTAATGTATGTAAATAATATAAATTCGCAACACAACAACAACAACGACGACGACTGATTCCTTACATATTTATCAGTTTTATAATCAAAGATCTAAAATTTAGTAACAAAATATTCTCATAGAGGGGGCTGCTGTAGCTTTTGTTTTGTTTCCGTAATATTGGTATAGTATTATTGATGGTTATCATTTTACGGTTTACTGACATGTGTTAATTTAGAGCTGCTGTGATGAAAAATTTTTAAGCGAGAAATGAAATCAAGATATTGTACAAAAATAAAAAAAAGTATCACTCTAACACTAGCGTTTGGCTTAATAATGAAAGAAAAGCCATATCCTGGCAGTATTATGTAGTTGGAAATGGCACGATGAGTTTTAAGAATTCCAAAAAATCATTTTTCAACATACAAAAAGTATATTCCATTTCAAAAATTTTGCAGAAGAAATCAATATATTGAATTGGGTTGCGTCACTAGAGATAGGTAACCGTTCTCTTTGAGCGCAGATAGAAATAGAATCCAATCCGAAAAAGGGAAACCGTTCAATAGAAACACCGGTTTTTTGCTGCTGCTCATTACACGGAGCTTTTTAATTTATTTTCAGTATGGTATTGTGCCTGCGTTGCGACAAAGTTGAATTTAAAAAAAAAAAACAAAACTTTTTGGATGTTCCGGATGAATTAAGAAAGTTTTTTTTTCACTAACCTTTTGTTTCGATTAGTGGACACATAACACTTGCTTCTGCTACACAGTTGCACCTATATATATAGTATATGACCCGTTTATTTTGAGAGTGGTACAAGTCTATTTTTCTTACGATGTAATATTTAAATATTTTAGTTTAAATAAATTTAAAAAATAATTTAAAAATAATATTTATGGTCTCGGTAGCTCAGTTTATAAGCGCGCTGGCTACCATCCCTGGGATCGTGGGTTCGATTCCCACCTCGACTTGGTCCTGTGCTTCTCCTTTCACCTAGTTTCCTTCCATTTTCTGAATTATTCCTTAACCCTTGCTATTAAAAAATTCTTCAATCGACATTTAATTGTGTTTTCTAACGTCGTCGTAGTCGAGGCAGTGCCCATATATACAGGAAAAAACAGAAACTTTTGTATGGCAACCCTGCGAAGGAGTTGACTGATTGGTCCCATTGTCGAACTTAAATTTCCCCTTTTTAAAAAAGTCTGCGTACAAAATTTCAGCTCTCTGTGTTGACGCGGCATAGTGTCCATATATATAGTGAAAAACTAACGTTTTGTGTGGCAACACCAAGCAAGGGTTACCCAGTTTGTTTCACTTTTGGACCTATGTTTGAAATTTTTATGAAAATACCGTGTACAATATATGAGCTTACAACATCGACGCTTTATCAGGCAGCTTACAAGTAAATAGCGAAAAACAGTTCTGTATAGCAACACCAAGAAGGGTAAACTCGATTTAGTCCATTTTTGAAAATTTATTTACAATTGTTATGAAATCACCATGCCAAAGTTTAGCTTTCTACGTCGAAGCGTTGTCAGTTAAAAACGAAATTTTTGTATGGCAACCCTATGAAGGAGTTGCCCGATTTAGTCCATTTTTGAATTTCTATTGACAATTTATATGAAAATGCAGTGTACCAAATTTTAGCTCTTTACGTCGACGCGTTCTCAGGTAGTGCTCAAATATATAGTGAAAAATAAATTTTCATATGGCAACACCAAGAACGGGATGTCAAATTTAGACCATTTCTGAACTCGTTTTTAATATTGCTATGAAAACACCATTTTTCAAATTTTAGCTCTCTACGTCGACACGCTCTTAATTTTGCATGGGAAGGTCACGTTCAGATAATATTTTTCAAAGGATTTATTGGTTTTATATTCAATCTGATTTGCTAAATCGATATAGCGCCCCAAAATTAGTTAGAATCAGAACTTAGTTCATGAAAAAATATAAATTACTTCTTTCTATCAGCTTTTGAAATTTTCTCTCAGCACAAATTGGTATTTTCCAATGAATCATCCAATTATTGATTTCCAAAGGATATGCATGGTTCTGTTATCAAAAACAACAAGTACAGATAGAAGTAGGCATCGTTAAAATTTTGTTTACACTTGTCTGCACTTTCTGAATCCTTTTTCAGTAATCAATTCAATTCACTCCATTCAAGAAGGTTTTTATACAACTTTCCCAGATCTATGAAGAAGAATTGATGGAGAAATCTTGTTGGTGATTTCTAAGAAGTCACCTACCAGAGGCATCAGCATTAATAGCACTATTGAAGTTCTCAAGTGCATAACGCCTATAGACTAGGCTAAATCAGATTTACTCCCACAAGAGAAACATCCTCTTTGATGCAGTAGAACTGAAAAGGATCCCCTCCACAAATGAAATTTATGCATTCAAAGATGACATGGCATGAATAATGGATGCCTATGTCTACCTACATTGGTCCTATTTTCCGTGCGATGTCTAGGAAATTTCTGAAATAATTCTAGTTCGTATGCAGATCTTTCTTCAGTTAAAAGTATTCTGGCGGCAGAGTGTTAGCTTTAAACTGAAGAAGCGTAACGTAACGATTGCCATGAGTGTAAAGAAAATCACAAGAGTTCGGATTTGGTTTATTGACTTTTCCTAGCGGAGTTTCAGACGAGGAACGAGTGGTTTTGTCACTTAAATCAGAACGCGACGACAGCTGGATGAGTTAAGGAGGTAGTCGGAGTCGGTACTGTCCTCGTTTTATACTAGAAATGAAAGTACTCGAGTACTGTTGTCGTCGTCGTCCTGTTGAATTCACATTGCATACGATTCTGATTTTCAAGTGGAAATCGTGCAAAAGTTTCCGAATCAGATTTTTTTTTTCAATTATTTCTTGGATAGTTGTGAGATGACATAATTTAAAATATTGGTGCTGGAGTTTTTGAAAAACTCTATTTTGAATAGATTGCAGAATGTAATGGCGGAGTGCAGAGAGATCAAAAGAATCTATACGGAAAGTACTCACCCACATCTCAGTATGATGGTGCGATTTTAAAATTGAGTAAAATTTAATAATTCTCGATATTTGATGAATCTTCCTGACAAGAAAACTTGAGTAGGTGGTGCAACCAATTAAATAATCGAAGGCGGGATGTCTCCCGTGCGCCTTATATGGAAGTAGCAGAATTTGTAAATATAGAAATGATGAAGGAAAAAAAAAAAATTCAAACACTCGAGGAGCATACCTGAAATGAAAACAGGAAGAATATAAATACTCAAAAATCTGGAGTCTGAGTCCCAAAACTATAAACTGATAAAATCTAAGAAATTATCATAGGCTTAAAATTCATGTGAATTCCAATATACGCAAACTTAAAGATGTGATTACAATCATCGGAAATTTAACATAAAATTATTATCTCTAAAGCTATTGCCACATTACTGAAATTCTGGTGAATGCGACAGGTAAACATACACGGTGAGAGACTTCTGATCTCTGGTCTCCGGTTTACAGAGACTAAAATCTCCAAAATGTTTACACGGCAAGAGATTTTTGTCTCTGGAGATCAAAAATTTAGGTCTCTGGAGATCATAAGAAAAAAGTCTCTAGAGACACGTTTTCGAAGTGTACCTATTCTCTATCGAAGAAACAAATTTTCTGCACTAAATTCATAATATTAATTATTAATTTTTTACTAATTTCTTTGTAACGATTTGTCAAACTCACTCCACCTTATTCCTTTTTCTTTCCGATTAGACTCGCATTTAACTGACCACAACACAAAAATAGTCTCCGGAGACTTGGAGATGAAAAATGTACAAATTTGGGAGACGGAAAAATAAATCTGGAGACCTGTTTGCTTTGAAATACACGACGGGAGACCGGAAACCAAAAAAGTCTCAAGATTTGGTCCCTTTAGAGATTTTTTGCATCTCCAAAGGCTATACGTGGGTCTCTGGGTCTCAAGAGATCGAAAAAGTGGTCTCTGGAGGCCAAAGTTTCTCGACGTGTACCTTTACCGTAAGATTTGCGATAAACGAATGATTACTGACTAAACATAGACTAGATTATAATCATCTTCTTCTTTTGTAAAAACTAACTGCCTAACGCCCTAATACTTCTCGCATTTAGGTACATATCACTTTTTTAAATTTTATTTTAAAGCGTACAATGGCACTCTGTATCGAGTCTTAGCTTCTTCTGACTTTTTTACCGAAACCTGTATGATCATTTGCAGATTTTCAAAAGTGTAGAAAAAGTCTTTATTTATCTTTAATATCAAAATATTCAGGCGGGAATAATCATAGTCATTTTAACATTCTGGAAATATTAATCTTTTAACCTATGCAGGCAGATCGATGGTCTATTATCACTAAACTATGCGCTCTTATCTTTACGTTATGGTTCAGTTTTAAGAGGTATGATACCATTCACTTCTGTCATCGTTATCAGTCGTATGTCTACCATATTTGAAGCGTATGCATTGTATCTAAAAATTCTCACCAATATTTCATACTATGCTTTACTTCCAGATTTTCTAAGCTTGCAAAAATGTTAACTCACTTCTTGATCTTCTTGAAACTTAATTTGACGTTTTTAGTAATGCACCCAGGATTTGGCTTTAGGTGGAACGACACCTATAGTTCCTAAGCAGGGTTACCACTAAAAATATACAAAGGGGACCTTTTCGGATTAAAAAAAAGGCTTAAAGTGTAAAAGGAGGGACCAACAAATTTAAGTATGGCTAGTTGATTTCAATTCTTTATTCTTATGTTGTATGTAAGTAAGTCATAAAGTCATAAAATAAAGACCCTTTTTTATATCAAAAATAACTAAAACAGCTTCAAGCTTTGCAGGTTTTAAATCTATGATTCCAATTTACTTATAATAATACATCTATATTTCTATTAATGTATTAAAGTATAAAAAGTCTTTCTTAAATAGAAGCAGTGAAAAAAAGGAGATTTTGATGGATGCGAATTTGCAGAAAGAGAATAACAACGAGACTTATTTTTCCTTTATATGTAAAACGAAAAGGGTCTTCTATAAGAAAAAGAGGACCGTGTGACCAAGGAGGAAAAAATAGACCAATTTAGTGCAGTTGGACGAAATTGGTAACCCTGGTCCCAAGTCCAAAAGGATGCAGAAAAATAGGGCTCTAAAGTCTCGTCCTCAGCCCATCTGCTCACTTAGAACTGCTATTATATATTTAAAGGTTTTATTGTATTTGATCGGACTTTGTAATAATATACAGATTACATTTTATACATAATTTGTAAATTATTTAAAAAAGACTAACTTCACCCCCCCTGCCTGGGTGCACACCTGGACACTTTTGAAAATTACCGAATATCCGAACGAAACATCCACGTAATTCTCACTTTTATACCAGTATAAATGGAATCTACTTAATATATTTTCACGTATTTAGTTTGCCTCATAGATGGCGCTGTTGAAGGTCAATTGGATGTTTTTAGATGGGTACTTGACAAGACAAGACAAAAGTTTTGTATGGAAGTAATTTTACAAAAATTATACCTTTTCTGCGATTTTGATGTTGTTAGCTATAGTTTCAATAATAATAAAAACAACAGAATTTTCTAAAGAATTTGTGCTATTGAAAGGAGTAATCAAGCCAGTTTTTTAAAAGACCGATTAGGTTTATACCTCGGTAGCGACACAATTGTTTGACTCGTCAACGTACATATCTAAAGAACGATATCAACCTTCAACTAATTTTCGAAAGCGTTATCTATTAGACAAAGGATGGAAAAGGCTTAAACAGTGGCATGGTGTGGACTTGTGGCGAGGGGAAACAATCAGATTATAATTTTACAAAAACCTTAAATAGTCATGCGCTCAAATGTTATTGCAGTGGTTCTAATAAATTACCTATACCCCTCTCGATAGCTATTTCTTAAGAAGTTCTGGAGTTAATTTTTAAAGAAAATGGGCCACGAAACATATCATTTCTGAGTATCCCACGCTTTAAGGTTGAAAATCATTGGAGAAACATGTTTCCAAATATGGTTTGCAAGCTAACCCCAAGAGCAATAAAAAAGTGATAGATTTAACTTAACCACTCTAGGGGAGGACACAATAGATCAACTGTGGTCGTTGTGTCCACGGGGTCTTAATGGATTAGTCTCCCTTGCTCCCTTGCAGTTTTTAGTTCCTTGCTTTCAAATTAAAATAAAAGGAATTAAAGAAATGATCATAGTCAGGTAGCAATGTACTTACTTGAATATTATACATACACTCTGTTTCAATCAAAGCTGTAAACAAATTTGAAATTTTTCGTTTTCTGGAAAACGAAGGCAGTAATAAATGGTAGTAAGAATGTGGAGAGATACTAAAGAGTGTTCTAACCTACTGAGTAGTCTAGTAATAGCGTCAAATGTCGTAAATGAAATTTCAAAGAATTTGTAAAATAAGAAATGGGAAAATTTCAAATTCATAACAGAGTGTATTATGAAACAGAGTGTAGTATTCGTCGCCTTCATGAAACTGAGAAATTAATCTGTCGAGATGTATGTAGCAATGTTAGGAGTAAACGTTCTTCGAGTATCTCAGCTTATTCTGGAAAATGAGAATCGAGAATATCTTATATACATTGGTAAAGTAATATAGATACGATTTTCACAGAATAATGGAGTATGGATTTGATTTCGATGAGTTACGTATAAGTACGGCAAATTAAAAATAGCCAAAAAAGCTAATTCGAGATTATGGCATGACGGCAACAAAACATCTCTAAATAAGCTAAATTAAAATATCAATAATTGCTCATTTACCTATTTGCCTCCGATTGTACGATTTTGTCATTAATATCATATTTCAAGCCATCTCTTGTCTAAAGTAATATTCCCCTATCCAACTTGAAATTCCCCGCAAGAATTTACAATTTTTCCTCGCTTGAACATATTTGCCTGCCTACAACCGAAATTCTTCCTAACCAACATGAAATTGATGAAAGCACAAATAAAACCACCTCCAGGTGAAAAACCAAAAACAGCGATGATCTATCATAAGAAAAATATTATAATATGAATAAAATTAACTTAATACCGGGATAGCAGTGTTTGTAGGTCACATAGAAGCATTTTTCTAATTGCATCCCTTAGGCTTAGAACCATTTTTTCTTATTGAGCGTAACTACACTGTAAGTGGCGAACGAGCAACAGAGATGTGTGACGTCATAGGTAGATTCCTGACGAGTTGGACTGCTAGACACTTTGTTGGATGTTGTCCGATTGCTGATGGATGCTGAACTGCAAACCACCTTCCCATCTTCCCAGACAGTGGTTTCGGTCACGATATCCAGAGTAACAAGGTATGATTGTCCGGGCTGTCAATTGCTTGTGACGTCACATGAATCGACTCTTAAAACGGGAAAAATAAAGTTCTAATATTTATGTAAATTTATTCCACTGGATCCATTGAAAATGTTGCAATAAATATAATATAAGTTTCTTACCATAAATACACATTGAATTTGTTAGTTTAAAGCTTATTTGACGGAAATCAGTTCGAATATAAACAAAGTGCCACGAAAGTTTTATCGATAAAAAAATGCAAAATAAAACTGGAATATACCTATAATTTGCACTCCTAATTGATTGTTTAAGATCTTTTTAATATCTCTATAGTGAAATTTGTTAGTGATAATGGTAATTTTCTCAAATAGATGGCAAATTTCCTATGCATCATAGCTAAGTGTAAAAAGTGGGGTTAAGTGTCAAATTAAAATGTGGAATACAATTCTAATAATCTTCCTTCAATTTATCTTTCTATTTAGAAAGTAAAATGGTACTTATTTTAAGATTTTAAATGGATCCAGTAGAATAAATTTGGATAAATATTAAACTTTATATTTTTCACTTTTTAAGAAACGCGTCATGCGAATCGACTAACACAGAAAATGGCGAATCTATGTTGCCGGATAGTCATACCTTGTTAGTCTGTATATCGTGGGTTTCGGTTGCAATATCATAGACAGGACAGAGCCCAGACGTGTTCGAATGCTATACATTTCGTTGCATGTTGTTCGATTGCTTTGTTTTTGATTGTTTTGTTCAGAGGGAGGTCACAGATAACAAAATGGAACATGTTCTAAGAAGATTCTTTTTGGACATAGATGATCGGCTCCAAATCAGTAAATTTCATTCAATTTCGTTAAAAGTATTCCACTGGATTTGAATAGAATATATTTTTAACACTTAATGTGCGGGGTGCCGCTCCCGCGTCACTAGTACGTGTAGCGGTCGAAAACCATTGGAATGTGATAGAAAAACAAACTTTAGAAAAAACGTTCTATTTTCCAAACCGTTTCTTATTTTTTAATGAAATTTGGAATTCTCACTTACCACAGTATGGTCCTCGATATTGTATGCTATCTGTCAACAAGTCGCCTAAATTTTTAAAAATATATTGAGTTTATCACATAGTATGTCACGCATGTATTGCAGGGTGCAGGGTGAACTATGGTGCACGATGGTGCACTATGGTGCACTATGCAGGGTGTAATAATTGGTGCCCCCCCACCACCGAAACAATGCGTCTTACCACCCCCTTCACCTTATAATTTTTTGGTTGACTCCACCTCAGCTATCAAACCCTTGAGCTAGGCGCACCAATTATTACACCCTGCATAGTGCACCCATAGTGCACCATAGATCCATTCTAACTTTTTTACTTATTATTTACTACATAATGGGCAGGAAGACAAAAGGGTATATTGGACATATATTGGCATTTTTTTATACATGTAGATGTAGTTTGGACCTTTACCAAGAGATTGGCATACAACATTCGTATACACAAATCGGGTAGTTCTACCTTTCCCGCCTTTAAAGTAGAGTCTGCTAAAAAGGTAGAACTACCCGTCCCGCCGTTTAGCATCAGTCAGGCCCGTGGGTAGAACTACCTTTCCCGCACATAAAGTGTTAACATGCATTTTGGGAAAAGTGAATTTTCGTTCCTACCTCAGTACAGCAGCGTTCGGGTTTGTATACCGTTGGACATAAAAATGATAAGTTTTCGATACATTATTTTATATCGAATTTTCGTTTCGAAACGGAATCTCGGTTAGTGTTTTCAGTCA